>OX101822.2:57859004-59355234 GCA_944452925.2 Chrysolina oricalcia
CAGACGGAAATCCACCCTGCACTGAGAGTAAATACCTCGGTAAATACTGAATGGGATGAAGAATGTAGAGTTGAATCAACAGGTCAAGATTATTTGACCAATGATCACCAGTATCATCAATTGGTAGACGAAGAAATATCTAGTAAGTAGAACATGCTATGAACAAATGTGAAAAAAAACACTTCATATACTGTTATAAACAATTTAACAGAACAATGTGAAAGTGGTTGATATATGAAAATTTTGAATATTAGAAATGATTTGAGTCAATCAGAAAAGTTTTAACTAAAAAACACCCAACTTTTGTGTAAGAGAAACCAATGAAAAATGAAATTTCAATTTGCTCCTACTTCTGCACTTATTATAATCCATGATTAATTTTTTGTAGGATCAAGTCCAGGAACAAGTGAATTGAATGAAAGAGCTAACATTCTCTCCAATAAAGGAAATGAAAAACCCGAAAAGAAAAACACCTCAGGTAAGTTAAATACTGGTTTTCACTTTATACTAATTATCTTGATATACTTACCCAAAATGATGTTCCAATACCTTTGTTTATTTTGTTATTAGCATCTTGGCAGAGCAGAAGAAGGCCAATTATTCCATCATAGAAAAGTAATGCATCAGCATCAGCTAAATTTGAAATTGTGGCCCAGAAGAAATGTGAACTGATAGGGATAGAAAAAGAAATTGCAATTGAGAAAAAACAACATAATAAAATAGAACACGAATTGAGAGTGAGGCTGCTAAAACTCCAAGAAGAGGAACAAACAATGAAGAATGACTTACTGAAATATAATCTGAATAAAATTAAAGTTGCAGAACATTCTTCATAAAAATACTGTATTTAATATTTCCTTATTGTACTGAAATTAATATTCTTACATGTTGAGTTCCTATTAGAATAATTTTACTTTTGTTTTGTTTTACAGTTCACTCAGTGAATACCTCAAATGTTCTCTTTGTTTTTTGGGTTCAAGAGTGATATTTTTACATGTTGAGTTCCTATTAGTATAATTGTGTTTCACAGTTCGAGTGAATTTCTGTCTAAAATATTTTATTTTCATTTTGTACGGTTCAAGAGTGATATATTTTGTTGTAATTCACCAATTGTGATTGTGAATAAAATAACTTTGAAAATAACATGCATTTTATTCAGTGTACGTAAACCTAATGCTAAAACTGGAAATCTGCGTTTCCATATGCCATACTGACGTTCAACAGGATTTCTTGTGCGTCTGACTGAAATTAATTCAAATTCATACACGAATACATTAAAATTGAAGTAGGGAGAAAATAATTTAAATACCTGATTCATTATAAACTTGTTGCAATTCATTATTTGCTACCAGCAATGGTGTTATAACATGCATTGTATTTGCATACCCACTGTCACCCACCAGTAAACTATTCCCAAATTCATTCGCTTCTAGTCGGTGGCGTATATTTGAATTGTCAAATATGATTTGGTCATGAGTCGATCCCGGCCAACGTGCTACAATATCTATGATTTTCAAGTCTGCTGAAGAGATAGTCTGTATATTGATGGAAAAATATCCTTTTCGATTTCTAAAAACTTCAGCATGTACTCCACCTAAAGTAGAAAAACTGACATAAATTGTACAGGTGACATAGTACGAAAATACCTGGATTTTGAATTTTCACATGAGTGCAGTCTACAGAACCTATTATACGAGGAAGCCTGGCTTTCCTATAAAACTGTAGATGACTTTCTGTTATTTCTCGTTCATTCGCTGGCATTTTTATATAGGTAGGGGCCAGAGAGGCCAAGGCCCGAGTTACTTTATTTACGATTCTACACGCTGTAGTTTTGCTCACATGTATTATGTCGCCTACCGTCAATAAAAAATTGCCAGTTGCATAAAATCGAAGCGTCAGGAGTAACTGGTTGATGGGAGAAACGGAATGGTTTCTGAAAAGAGAAAGTTAATGGCCATACCGACATAGAGATTGCAATATCTTACCTATCTGTTATAGTCTCTATTTGTTGTTCAATTTGTTCTAATATATTCAGAACAGTTACTTTCCTGAACCTAAATCTTGTAAAAAAATCCTGTTCATCGAAATCGTCAAATGGATTACTTCTTTCTCTCACCACGTATGCCCTTCTCTGGTAATCAATAAAGTCTATTAATTCCTCATCATCATCACTCACAAAATCAAATGCTTCCATTTTTCTTAGCAAAAACCAACGATGCTGTGGTGTAAAAACAAAACAAGATAGAATATAGAAAGTGAGGTTACCTATAAGCAGTTGAACAAACACAAACAGATGTTCGGAGTACCTACAGAGCGCATGCGTCGGCAAGATAGCTATCGGTTAGCCATTTGACAAAGACTTTCAGGTGAGAGTTACTTTAACCGAAAGAATAGCAGAAGGTTAGCGCAAGACGCGAGGTGGAAAAACGGTTTAGCTTAAGGTTATCGATTAACCGAAAGCTAAATCACTTTAACCGAGCATTGAAAAACCGGCCCTAATTGGCCTAATTTTTGATCTTAACAATTCGCAATTCGTGCCTATTTTTATTTGTAGGTGGCGTTTTTTTCACACACAGATAATTTGCTGTAGGAGTTTGAGTAGGGTGGTATATTAGACAAAGTTCAGGGAATACATAAAGGTGTGATTCACGTTGTCTTTTAATCTACTTCAGTAATTCAGTTCATTTCATGGTCTCCACCTCACCTCCAGTGTTTGTGTTTCATTGACGAAAGAAAATATTAAAAACTAGAAAAGGAAAGATAAAATGGTGAGCAAAGTGACTGGAAATATTTCATTTGCGTAGTCAATTTAATCATGAATTCAATGAATAATAAGAGAGAAAATCGATAAAATTATCTGGAGCACAAAATGAAACGAGGCGAATGAAAACATCAAATAGTTTTATTTTAACGCATCAGTTTTCAGTTTGTTAATTCAACAGACTCCAATAGGGGCGCTACTTTGGTATTTGCACACTAGCAGACAAACCTGTAGAGCCGGCCCTGATTCCATGTGATACGTGAATTAAATATTTCTGGAATCATATTGGCAATGTCGCAAAATAAGCTTTGCCTTCACGTTATTCCATTGTATTGAAATGTTGGCGGCTAGTGATTTTCAAGTTACCAACCTGACAATCCTGACATGACACTAAAAGGTGGAATTTCTTGATAAAAAACGGTTTTAAATGAAAAAAACAAGTGTAAAACTGGTAAATTAGGGTGTATATAATGTGCTGGTGAAAATAAGGAGGCATTTGAGTTTTTCAAAGAAGAAACGTCTGCTAGAAACTGCCAGTTATCATTCAAAAAAAGGTCCGTATCTCCGAAATTACTTGAGACCGCCAAAAATTTCATTTGGATTTTTTGTTCAGGAGTTCAAAATACGTAAGTTCCAATTCTTTTTTAATTCAGATGCTCAAAGTAACAGAAGTTTTACCTGAGCTAGTTTCGAATCACATCGGGACACCGATGTTTTCGCGATAGTAATGAGAGTCACCTTTCGATTCACTGATGTGATCTGAAACATGAAAGTGAAGCCCACAAACATAATATCATAGATCATTTTGTGTCAACTGGGAACCGAGTGGGGTCGGTACAAATCGTGTAACTATTATCAGTAGGCAGGGCCGGATTACCACCTATTTACGCCCTAGGTCAAACTTTGAAAGTACGCCGCCCTCGTAGAAAAGTCTGGGGAGTGTGGAAGGTAATTCCCAACTATTGTCAAAGTAGGGCCATTCAACTAAAATATACTTGTAACATGGAAAGATCCAATAATTGTTTTTCTTAATGATGAATAGATGATAATAAAGAAAGGATATTAAGCAATAAATTGAGAAGGCCTCTTGTCTACTTGTTAAAATTAGTAATATATTTATAAATATTACAATCGAAAAATATACAAAAACACTTTCAAAACTTCTTATTTCTGGCCAAAGCAAATAACTGTATCGTTTTATCAAAGTCCAAAGATCTAGTAATATCACTTTCAATGTTCAGAAGAGCAAGAGCGTTGAGTTTCGTTGGATGCATGTTTGTTCTATGGGATTGTTTCATCCCTTTCAAACTGAAAAATGACCTATAATTAAAATTAAAAAAAAATAATTCATACTTCAATTGTTACTTGAAAATTTACAGTAATTTAATTATTTGATAATTTATTATTATAAACACGTCTGCGATTAGAGAATTTGTTTATTTTATAACAATTTTGATAAAAATATCGATGGCAGATAAGTTACTTATACGAACTTAACCCACAATTTTCACTTGTTTCATGCACCCTGATACTCATTTACACACGTGCGAAATGTCTGCATGTGGAATATTCTGATTACTTTACAGAACTCTACTGAAATATAAATTGGCAGAGATATGTCTATTGTTAATTGTTACTTGAAAATTTAGTGCAATTTTATTAATTGATAATTCATACTAGAACTTATGAAAACATCTGCCATCAAAGAATTTGTTTATTTTTATCATAATTTTGATAAAAATGTCATCGATGGCAGACGTTACTCAGTTGTACAAACTCAACCCACAATTTTCACGAGTTCATGCGCGTTTGCCACTTATTTACACACGTGCGAAATGTCTGCCTGTGAAATATTTCGATTACTTTCCAGAACTCTACTGAAATGTCAATTGGCAGACGTATGTGTATTGTTAATTATTATTGTTAGTTGAAAATTTCCTTTTGAAATAATTCATTGTATATGAAAATAATAATTTTTCAACCGGATACCCTACATGAAAGTGATAGTTTTTTACTCTAGAGATGAAAATTAAACAAACGGGAATATACTAAAAACAAATTGATGGATTTTTGACACTAATGACAGTTAATCTCACTACTTGGCACTTGAATCAGCAAATGAACGTCACTTCGTTTGGCAGTTTGTATAAACATTTTCACGATTAAAGAAGTCGGCACAGAAATCCAACATCCAACTATAAACAAATTCAACAATTGTACTTGCAATATTTATAAATAAAATTTTATAATAAAAGACAATTTGCCACTCCTCCCCATTATATAGTAACCAGTATCATCAAGTCTGTGTTATAAATAAATAAAATTCTGAAAATTGTAATCCATCGGTATTTTATGACCAACATCTATCGTAGAAAAAATAGCATTTCCTACTCGAGATGAAATACGTTTTTTTCGTTCGTGTGTGCCACACTCGCTCCGCTCCTCTCGTAGATAATCTCTCACCTCACGAAAAAAACAGTATTTTTATCTCTTGTTGAAAAATATACTATTAAATGAGTCGTGAGACTAACACGTAACAATACTAACGGCGGTAGAAGAGAGGGGACGGCGTGGACGGATGTATCTTTCAGGTGAGTGATGTGAGTCATTGATCTGTCATAAGCGCGTCGTGTTTTCGGTTTTACCATTGAATTATTAAAAAAACTTTCAATTTTTCTCCGTTATCTGCGCCTCCTCTAGCCTGCGCCCTAGGCCATGGCCTAGGTTGGCCTTATGGGTAATCCGGGCCTGTCAGTAGGACATTGCACTCATGATATTCAGGACAGAAAATACGCGAAAAATTGACATGTGTGCCTTTGGAGATTCAGTGCATGCACTCAAAGGTTCCATCTATCGATGTACCCGCCACTGAGAACACACACACACGAACGCAGCCCGCGGGCACGCGAATGGGGTATTCGACGGGGGTGGTAGGCGCGATTTTGGCGTGATCGCGTAGCTCGGCCGGACGCTTCGCCGCGGGCACCCAATACATTCGCTATTTTCAAACAAAACACGGAAAACGATTAATTAGGAGCTCCATCTCGGGCCGTGATGGTGTGTGTCATAATGAATATTTTGCGTTTCACATTCGGTCTCCTTCATTTACTTTCCCAGGATTCTATTTAGCGCTGATATTCGTGAAAATGTGTAATGCCATCTATCGTGGAAAATCTTTATCGTTTTTGCGAGAGTGAATCGGATAGCAAGTCGAAAACTCAACTACTCAACACTAATTTCGTCGTACCCCAAAATGTTGACCCTATTAAAATATGAATAATTTTTTTCTGCTTTGAACAATTTGAATTCTGTTCACACTGTTCGCTAGCCAAGTCCTTCAAATATAATCTCGTACTTCTTCAAATCATAAGGTTCAAATCAAATCAAATCAAATATACTTTAGTGTCTGAAGAACATATAATTCTTAATGACAAAGTCATTTATACATAAAAGAAAATACCCATAATTATTGTGTTTCTACATATACAGTACGATGCAAATGTATGGAATAAATTCATTATTTCAGAATATAAACATATTTTGGAAAATTCCTCGAACACGTTGATTTTCTTTTCCGATTGGGCAATTTTTGAACCCCACCCTGAATATACAGGGTTATCCGCATTAGAGTGAAAATTACTTTAGTGATATTTTTGAATGGAACACCCAGTGTATTTTTCCATATTTGGTTAGGGGTCTTCATTACAAATCCTGTGATACCAGGTTTGATGGGATTATGTCAAACGGCTGCGGAGAAATGGGCCTAAAACTTCCTCGTATGTCTAATGAGTATGACTGAGACTCCACACGATTCGGAAGGTCGAAAGTCTCTGTCGCACTCATTGGGCATATGAAGAAGTATTTTGCTCATATCTCCGCAGCCGTTTGACATAATCCCATCAATCCTGGTATAGCTGGATTTGTATGACGATATCTAACCAAATATGGAAAAATACACTGGGTGTCCCATTTAAAAATGTCACTAAACTCATTTTTACTCGAATGCGGATTACCCTATATATTAAGGGTAGGGTTCAAAAATTGGCCAATCGGAAAAGAAAATCGACCTGTCCGAGAATTTTTCCGATACATCTTTATATTCAGAAATAATGAATTTATTCCATACATTTGCATCGTCCTGTATATACATATATAAATAAGGATGGATTTAGCGAGGGGCAATATATGAAAATATAAGTAGAAAAGTTATTGGGTATAACCCTCAAAATGTTGTGCAACCGTAGACACGTGTTTCGAGCTTAAGCTCTCATCAGTACGGTAATAGTTATTTCTGCAACAAGTGCAAAAAGTGAATGTTTATTGCACTCGACGTGAAATTGTCGAACACGTCGAGTGCAATAAACAATTTTTGCACGAGTTGCATACAACATTTTTTTTACGTTCATGCAAAAAGCAAAAAATGATTTATTGAGGTGCGGCACTAGGTATAGGAAAATGAAAAGCGCAACTTGAATACTTTATTATTAATATCGATTTGCATTGAAACAGGTGTCAAGTATGAGAAATAGCACCTAACCTAATCATTTTTCAAAATTCAAAATTAATTCATATTATTTAGTCTAGAGTAAAAAGTCCCATATTTCATATTCATTTATCAGAATATTATAATCTATGATTACAGTTATTGAAATAAAGTATTTCCTGCAAATTCAAAGTTCAATGAAAGTCATTAACCAGCATCAGGTATTGGGTTACATTCCGCTTGAATGCTGATTACGCAATAGTCAGCAATAATTTTAACATAAATTCGAATGTTTCCTTTGATTGAGGCTTTTTTTTCATTTTTAGAGGTCTGGGTGATAAGACAGACCCTCAAAGATTTTTTTTTTATTTTCCAAGTTTCAAGCATCATGGGCAGCTTGACACATTTCATCCCCTTGGTGGTTTTCGTAATGTAAGTAAATTTATTTGTACATACCTACCCTTTTTATTGTTCACTAAATTTTTACTGGTTCACTTCACTTGTGTTCTGTAGCAAAGGGTGATATTTGTTCACATGGCTCTAACTAGATTTTAAATAAATAACTAATTTCACTTCACTGTTTTATTCACTATACCAGGGTGGTCACAATATAGTTGGTCAATGATTCAACCTCTCGTAAGCCAAGCAAATAGGTAACTGGGCATCCTAGACATCTAGGGTGCCAGGGGTTCTTCAAACCCGATCGTGATACCTGCCATACGTTACGAACAATTTAACTCAAACTTTATTTTTACCCTCAATGTTGAAAGTGAATGAACAATTGGTGCAATTTTCAATATGAATATTTCGTAGTGAAGTACCTATTGCCAATCTCACAGAATATCTGCTAAATATGTAGTAGGTTTAAACGTTTATGTTTGTCATGATGACAGCACGTTGAAGTAGAATGACAGATGAGTTCAATAAAAACTTTATTGCACTAGTGCAATAAAGAACTTCTTTTTCCACTGAATATAGTTCAATAAAGTTTTGCTTTTTGCATGAATGTAGAAAAAATCAATTGCGAAGATGTACAACACTTGGATGTGAAAATGGAAACAAAGGAAGTCAACAACAGGAAGCCAACCACACATTTGTGGCTTCGGTTAGAAGACCTTGTGCTTACAAGGCAACAACTAACGTCGCCACGGAGAAAGCTATAGCTACCAGCGTGACAATCCTACCCAGGAAAATACAAATAAGGATGGATTTAACGAGGGGCAATAAATGAAAATATCAGTAGAAAAGTTATTGGGTATAACCCTCAAAATGTTGTGCAACCGTAGACACGTGTCTCGAGCTTAAGCTCTCATCAGTACGGTAAAATCAAGTGCGAAGATGTACAACACTTGGATGTAAAAATAGAAAGAAAGGAAGTCAAGAACAGGAAGCCAACCACACATTTGTGTCTTCGAAACACGTGTCTACGGTTTCACAACAATTTGAGGGTTATACCCAAAAACTTTTCTCTTTATATTTTCATATATAGCCCCTCGATAAATCCTTTCTGATTTGTATATATATATATATATATATATATATATATATACAGGGTGGGGCATCAAAAACGAAACAGATGGAATATCTTCGAAACGCATATGTTGTGAATAAAATGCAGAAACATGTCGATTTTTAATCGAAGGGAGACATCTTCCTATCATTACTTCAACTGTTATACCTCTCCCCCACCCCTTGGGCACTGTCACCCAAACAATTTGAATAGGGTAATTTTATAAGGAATTCGGCCATGCCAATTTTTGCCATATAACTTTTTATTTTTGCGCCCTCTTGCGGGAAAAACAACTGTTCCGTATTCCAAATTATGATACTGCATTTGCAAGCTATTTTGACATCAATTTGGTGACAAACACGTCGATTTTTAATCCAATGGGGACATCTTCCTATCATAACTTCAACTGTCATACTTCTCCCCCCACCCCTTGGGCACTATCACCCAAACATTTTGAATAGGGAAAGTAGTGACACATCATTGAAAAAAAAATTTTATAAGGAATTCGGCCATGCCAATTTTTGCCATCATTTTATTTTGGCGCCCACTTGCGGGAAAAACATCTGTTTCGTATTCCAAATTATAATACTGCACTTGAAAGCTATTTTGACATAAATTCAATAACAATACATTTTGGAATTTTTCTACGAGGTAAAACAAAATGGCGGCTCCAAAATGGCGGACATGATTTGCAATTATGGTCCGATTCGATTCAAAATTGATATGTGGTCGTTTCCAAGGTCGGAAATTATGATTTGTTTGTCAATGCACAAAAACAAGATGATGGCTCCAAGATGGCGGACGAAATTTGTAATTCTGGTCCGATTCGAATCAAAATTAGTGTGTGGGGATGTTCAGGGTGGAAAATTATAATGTTTTTGTCAATGCAGCAAACCAAAATATTGGACGAAATTTGTAATTGTGGTTCAATTCGATTCAAAATTGGCATATGGGGGTTAAACAAGTTTTCTAAAAGGAATTTATAAAATTGATAAAAAAAACGTTTTAAACAAATGCGATAAAAAGGAAATCATAAGAGCTTTTTTATCAATTTAATTAATTCATTTCAATCAAACTGAAAACTTGTAAAACCCCCATATGCCAATTTTGAATCGAATCGAACCACAATTACAAATTTCGTCCTCCATCTTGGTTATTTGCATTGACAAAAATATCATAATTTTTTACACCGTAAATATCCACATACTAATTTTGATTCGAATCAGACCAGAATTACAAATTTCGTCCGCCATCTTGGACCACCATCTTGTTTTTTTGCATTGACAAACAAATCATAATTTCCGACCTTGCAAACCACCACATATCAATTTTGAATCGAATCGTACCATAATTGCAAATCATATCCGCCATTTTGGAGCCGCCATTTTGTTTTTTCTCTTAGAAAAATTCCATAATGCATTGTCACCGAATTTATGTCAAAATAGCTTGCAAATGCAGTATCATAATTTGAAATACGAAACAGCTGTATTTCCCGCAAGAGGGCGCCAAAATAAACAGTTAGGTGGCAAAAGTTGACATGGCTGAATTCCTTATGAAATTTCCTTTTTAATGATGTGTCACACTTACTACTTTCCCTATTCAAATTGTTTGGGTGATAGTGCCCAAGGGGTGGGGGGAGAGGTTATGATAGGAAGATGTCCCCCATTCACAACACATGCGTTTTGAAGATATTCGATCTGTTTCGTTTTCTGTGCCGCACCCTGTGTGTGTACAGGGCAATTCAAATTCGACCCCCACCATTGGGATCTCCTAAACTACAGGAGATACGTCGAAGGTTAAATTGGGGCAAAGTGCGTATTCTGGTGCTTAACAAAATACTGTTTTGAAACTTGGAAAATTCCGACTATTTCCGGAAATATCGGGAAAAAACTGAAAATCGGAATTTTCGTTGTTGTTTTTTTCAATCGTTTTTTGACAACATAGCTCAAAACCAAAAGTACATTTTCATTGATACTTTTTTTCAGCTACACGTTTTCATGTTCAGATTTACTATCCGACGTTTCGTCTTCTGGCATTCATCATCAACTTTTTTTTCTGTTATGGGCGCCATATTGTTTTTTTATACAGAAAAATTGTGATTCTCATTCTGATTTCATTGATGTATAATTTTTTATGATTTGCACTTCTGAAACCACAGATATTAAATAAAAATCAACTTCATCTGAGATGGTCATGACTACATCGAAAAATTTTGTTTAATATACACTAGTTGTCAGAACTCATTAAACATCATAAGTTTGCACAAATACTTCAGTCGAAATGTCCTCATTCTCAAATGAAGAAAAACGAGATATGTTTAAACTTTATTATAAATTTGATAGGAATAGTACGAAAACAGCACAAATTTATTTTGAATTATATCCGGAAAGACGACAGCCGGATAAAACATTATTCGGAATTTTGGGCAAACACTTGGCTGAGTAAGGTGCGTTTCAAAAAACAAGAATGAAATCATGAGCTTGTAAAAAATGCACAAAAAGTATTACAGCAAGTATTCGAAATGATGGCCTTCCTCTTGAATACATAACCGAGCTCGTCGTCTCAAATTAAGAACAGCCCTAACAATGTCCCTTCTTCTGATAGACCTGAATTGCGTGATGATATTGTCTCTAAGTTCATCTACTGTGTCATATTCTTGCTCTCCATAGATTCTGTTCTTTAAAGTGCCCCACAAGAAAGTATCCAAAACTGTAAGGTCAGGTGACCTTGCCGGCCACCTCACTGGTCCAGAATTTCCTAACCACCTATTAGGAAATCTTTGGTGTAAATATTCGCAAACTGCTCTTTTATTGTGTGGATGAGCCCCGTCATGCTGAAACCAGCAGCTGTTATAATTAACAAGGGGAAACGTATCCATATATTCTTCGAATTTGTTTCTTAAGAACCGAAGATAGGTTTCCCCGTTCAAAGTATCAGAGAAGAAATGAGGTGCAAGTATTCGGTCGTCATGAATTCCAGCCCACACATTCAAACGAAACCGAACTTGTGGTCTGACTTCTCTGAAGTGTCGAGGATTATTTTCACTCCAAATGTGCTCATTATTTCTATGAAAAACACCACAGTTCGAAAAAGTACTTTCGTCGGTCCAAATAATGTTTTTCAAGAAGTTTGTAGGGTCTACCCTATTCGAGAGCCAGCTACAAAATTCCATCCTTCTCTCAGGATCACCTGGATGTAATTTTTGTGAAATATGTATCTTATAACATTTCAAACCGCTTTTTTTGAATTCCCTCCAAACGCTCGTCTGTGGCACATCCATTTCTGCTGAGACTTGATGTGCTGATTTGGAAGGATCTGCATTTATCTAAAAAAGTACCGAAAATAATTATACTTCTTCGAATATGGAATGAACCATTATTTTACCTCGGCTAATAAGTTACGTCTAATATTTTGTTCCATTCTGCTTCCATATTATTTCATTCTTGGTTTTTTAAACGCACCGTACTCAGCCAAGTGTTTGTCCAAAATTCCGAATAATGTTTTATCCGGCTGTCGTCTTTCCGGATATAATTCAAAATAAATTTGTGCTGTTTTCGTACTATTCCTATCAAATTTATAATAAAATTTAAACATATCTCGTTTTTCTTCATTTGAGAATGAGGACATTTCGACTGAAGTATTTGTGCAAACTTATGATGTTTAATGAGTTCTGACAACTAGTGTATATTAAACAAAATTTTTCGATGTAGTCATGACCATCTCAGATGAAGTTGATTTTTATTTAATATCTGTGGTTTCAGAAGTGCAAATCATAATAAATTATACATCAATGAAATCAGAATGAGAATCACTATTTCTCTGTATAAAAAACAATATGGCGCCCATAACAGAAAAAAAAGTTGATGATGAATGCCAGAAGACGAAACGTCGGATAGTAAATCTGAACATGAAAACGTGTAGCTGAAGAAAAGTATCAATGAAAATGTACTTTTGGTTTTGAGCTATGTTGTCAAATAACGATAGAAAAAAATAAAAACGAAAATTCCGATTTTCAGTTTTTTCCCGATATTTCCGGAAATAGTCGGAATTTTCCAAGTTTCAAAACAGTATTTTGTTAAGCACCAGAATACGCTATTATTATTATTAAATAAAAATACATCATAATAGGCACACAAGTACCTAATTAGAATAAAAATTTATAGAAAATTTTCATCGTCATAAGAATATGTGAAATGTTCTTCACATAAAATCGCTAAAGGGTACGTGTTACCTGAAACTGCAAAATTCATGAAATTTTCAAAAGGATCCCGAAGAAATTTTTTTTTCAAATTTGGTAGGGAAATGAAGATGATCTCATTACCTTGAGACATTTTCCGAATTGTATTAGTTTCTCTTCATCTACAGGGTGATCTCAAAAAAGTACGTGTTTCGTGTTTAAATATTTTTTTTCCTCAAAGTTGTAGCATCAAAAACCTAGTCCTTGCTTGCCAGTTACTTTTTTTTTACAAAAATTTTAGGTACCAGTCTACTATTGTTCAAGTGTTGAGTCTTTTGAAAACAACTATATTATATCTTTCATATTTTTCGCCGAGCTATATGTACAAACACGACTAATATAAAGTGTAATAGCCAATACATTCAAATTATTTGGTCCAGTGCAGCATCAGACAAAGCGACCACAGATAACTGACGTCGTAAGAGAACTCCGTCTGGACGTTGTGTACTTTGGCCCAGAGCCGACACCCAGAATACATCATACAATACTGGAACTCCTCTCATTTACATTTCGTTGAATGTTTGGCCCATTTATTTACGAATTACTTTCACTGACATATCTATTTCTATCATTAGAAAGTGTCTAATTTTGAAAGGTGTGCGGTTTGAAAATTATTCAGACTTATTCAGATTTCTTCGTCTCATAAACTATAGTTTTTTGTGGCTTTCATGGCATGCATCTTTTGACAGTCACTTTCATTTTTTCTATTTTCACACAACTTCCTTCGTTTTTCATTCAGACAATAATGGTGGATTTATGCAGTAGTCATAAGTCATAAGGAAGAATATTCGTTAATGAATGGTTGAACCGTTTATTCCAACCAATCATTGACGAATATTCTTCCTTATGACTTAAAACTTATGACTTATGACTGCTGCATAAATCCACCATAAGTATTTGTGGCTATGCCAATTCGCAGTTGATTTTACATTAATTTCAGTATTTGTCAACGCTCCCCTCATCTTAGAAGGAAAGTGGGGAAGATTTCGCTAAGATTTCGCTAACAAGATTATGCATTTCAACTGATATTATGTTCAACGGCAAATAAAATGAAAGAAAATAACTGTGAAGAAAATCTATCTGAAAGACTGCATAAAATATCTTAGGCTGAAACTAGATTCTCACTTGAGATAGACTTATCACTTGTCAGACATTGCTACAACGTTAAGATTTTTATTTACAGTGTCCGTCAAAATGTTGGAACCATAGGGAAAACTTTTTTATTAAGAAGTTCTCAGAAAATTTCAGCCTACATAAAAGATTGTGCATTCAATTAGACTAAGTACGCGCATGTCGGTTATTGCCAGTGACGTGCGGCTAAGTGCGAAACGGCCGATATTCTAAATTCACTATGAAGTAAAGTGACATTAATATGCAAAATATCGGAAAATGTCATCGAAAAAAGTTGTTTGCAATTGAATGATATTTTCAGTTATTCAGTTTAGTCTACCAATTACTCATTTTAACGACTACTTGAAGAGTCGGCCTCAAATTTTAATGGGAATTATCCACAATAATTTTTGAGTAGTAAGTCATTGTCAAAGTAATTACCTGCTGTAACAAAATCTTGAATATGAGTAAAAAGAAAAAGTAATGGATAGATAACGAAATAAAGCCAGGATGCTTAAAAAAATTAATATTGTAATTGGTAGGCTAAACTGGATAAACGACAATAGCATTCAATTGCAAACAACTTTTTATATAATATTTCTCGATATTTTGCATATTAATGTCACTTTACTCTGGATTTATAATATCGGCCGTTTCCCGCTTAGCCGCACGCCACTGGCATTAACCGCTATGCGCGTACTTTTTCTAATTAAATGCACCAACTTTTATGACGAATGAAATTTTCTGAGAAACTATTAATAAAAAAGTTTCCCGTATGGTTCCCACATTTTGACGGACACTGTATAAATTTAAACAATTGAGAAAAATATTGTATTTTATTTAGCAAATATTAAAATAGTATCCCTGCCAAAAATATCACATATAATCTCATAAAAAAATATAGACGAATTATGAGAATTTATAAGGACCTACGTGGAAAGTCTGTAACATACACGTACGTTATCCCTGGCACATACACGTTTTGGAAGTATGTATGAGGATTTATAAGTAGGTGTAATTTATAAGCATACCCAAATACATGTCATATGAGTTTTTATCTGTATCAGAAATTCCGTATCCAATTTTATTGGGTATCTTGTGAAAAAAGTGGGATCACGATGTGATGGTTTGGATCAGGAATTCCTTATCTAAGTATATGCGATTCCTATAAGTTTTCATACAACTAAAAATCACTGAGAATTCACAAGTGTCGATAAGAAAACAAGGATACAGAGTATAAGAGTTTGTTTTAGGTAATGGTGGTGCAAAGAGACTATATACACGATTCGATGAGGTATTCCAATTTCAAACAAAAAAATGTTTCATCCTCATTCAAAATTTTGAGAACCTATGTGTGGAAATATACAATTTATAATCTCATTCGGTATAGTATAAAAAAAGTGTGATCAGGACCCTCGTATGTCAAATGCAATCGCTGATAAACAGTTTTCGTTTCTTTTTGAATGAACTGCATGGTTCTTTCACAAGTCGTGAGCTCTGAATGTCTGAATCGTTGTATAAGGGGTAAGCCTAGACCACGTTTCATAGAGCGTGATCAGAGTAAGTAAATAACAATCCGTGTAACAGCCAAGAGTTTTTTCAGGCCTTCAGCCAGTTTCAGGGGGGCACCATGCACGTAAAGTAAAGTCATTGTTTTAAAAGTCAACTCATGTCAGATATAAGGGAGCTTCAAGCCGAGAATGGACTGGGCACTCCAAATCAAACGGTCAGATTTTATTCTGCTGATCGCCAGTCATCAGGATGAGGAACCGCTTTAACGGGCGGGGGTGGTGGATAGGGGGGTGAGCTTTCGAGTACGTACGAGTGCTGGGGAGTTCATCCTTCCGGGCCTCAACCTTAGGGGGTGCATGGTGGTGAATAAGAGTTGTGATAATATAAAATACACGAGGAACAGATGGTGTTAACTGGCTGCACAGATCTACCCGAACTACCTTCTTTTCGTTTCTGTTAGAAATGAATGTGTAATTTACATATTTTTTCTAATTTGAAAATGACTTTATTCTTTATGTGCATAAGTGGCATAAGTACATGGAACTTGCCAGGAACAATCTGGCAGACCTCGCAGGAATCAATGATTTTTTTTAAATAATCAAGTTACTGCGATGAAATCTCATACGTTCTAATTCATTTTCAAACTGCAGGACCTCATAGAAACATGTATCATCCATCCCAGTAATCGCTGATAGAAACGGATAACAGTTATGTCTAAGAACACATTAGAAATTAAAGGAATATGTATCTGTAATGTCTTTTAAATACTGATGAATATCGAATATGGCTTTATACGGATTTGCGGTTTCACTATCCAACTTGGATCTCATAAATTCTCTTAAATATTTTTTTATCAGTCTCTATGAGACATTTTTGGCAGGGATACTATATGCATTTGTTGAATATCGTTATTTGGAACAGGTTGAAATGCTTTTTACAAAAATATTGAAAACTATTTATTTTAGAAATATAAAATACTTAAAGCACAGAGCTTTTATTTGAAGAAGCAAATGTAATGAGTCTGAGCCAACTGTACATCTTTAGTTTCATAATTTACTTATTTAAAGAAAATTCTGAGTTACAAACACCCATCATTACCAAACGAGAAATAAGTCTAAAGACTATGCAAACAATTGCAGCTAAAAAAACTATAGGAACCATGTATTATTAATTTATGGTACCTCATTCATTTAATTTCCTTTCCGAAATGTATATGAAACCTATATAAGAAGTCTAAAGCTCACTATCCCTACTGAAAACCATATTCGAAAGATACATGAAAAATGTCGATGCTGAAAATATTTAAAAAATTCTCGAATTGTAAAAAACGAAATAATGTTAACAGTGGAAAAATACACATGCTCGATAAATATCAAAACAATACAATGACATAAATATATCGTTTTACTGATCAGTGTTCCCTATGCTCAACCTATAGACGGTCTCAATAGGGTGTACTGATCAAATTATATGTGTATCCACACTTATATTTTCAATGGAACCTTACCCCCATTTTGTTTCCATAGTTAAGTTTAGTCTTTTTACCTACGCTGTCTTATATATTCATTATTATTTTCGAAATAAATAAACATCGTTGTTAATATGATGTTATTCCATCATTAGTCATCATTAGTTCATCCCGGCGAACACGGTAATGTCCACAGAAACATACGGTTCCAATAAGACTGAGCTCCTTCTAAGTGTGCTATGCAAGTGAGGAATTATCTAGATGAGACATTCGAGAACATATGGATAGAAAGACGTGGTACAATCGAGTGGACAGCACGAAGTCCAGATCTTACACCATTTGACTTTTTTCTATGGAGTCATGTCAAAAGTAAGGTCTACGTCGACAGGCCCATTAAAAAGATTCGCATAAGGCGAGTAATGTCCGAAATTCGTCAAGAGCATTTGCTCAATATTGTTCAGGGCATTATTCATAGATTAGCTTATTGTCACGAGACAAATGGACTACAGTTCGAGCTTCAATAGGTACACTAATTTTGTTTAAAAACGAAATAAAAATGTTTTTATTTCTATGTCAAGGTGAATTTCAGTTTTTGATTTTTTAAATTATCCCAAACAAGTGAAATTTCTTAATGAAACAAATATTAATGTCCTACAATTAGGAAAAAACAAGCTTTGTACCGTTATTGAACAGGACATACTTAATTATTTGGTTCCAAATTCCATGGTTTCAAAATTGCTGATGACGTCCCTCTTCCACCAATGGCACATCAAAAAATATTTGAGTTCACAAAAAGGTGCATGGTGAAAAATACCCTACAACTCTCATCCGAACTTTTCATCAATAACTGTCAGCAAAATAGGGTCCATACTTTTTACGAAATTGATTTGTTTGAATTTCTTATGTTTGAGATTATGTATTATTCACACAACTTTCATGAAGCCCGGGTAGCTCAGTCGGTAGAGCATTGGACTTTTAATCCAAGGGTCCAGGGTTCAAGTACCTGCTCGGGCGGATTTTTTTTGTTCTTTTTTTTTGGTCAATTTCCAGTGTTTGATGAAATTTCGATCATGTAGAGTTTTGAATCTTGAGTCTTGAAAAGTTATGTGGCCTATTTCTATTGTTAAGAATGAATGTTATTCGCAGGTCTCGGCCGATATGAACAATTCTTGATGAGTCAACAGTAATGATAAGTAATGAAAAGTAATGAAAAGTAATGAAAAGTAATGAAAACTAATGAAAAGTAATGAAAAGTAATGAAATGTAATGAAAAGTAATGAAAAGTAATGAAAAGTAATGAAAAGTAATGAAAAGTAATGAAAAGTAATGAAAAGTAATGAAAATTAATGAAAAGTAATGAAAAGTAATGGAAATTAATGAAAAGTAATGAAAAGTAATGAAAAGTAATGAGAAGTAATGAAAAGTAATAGTAAGGGCTTCTGAATTTCTTTTCAATTATTCAAATGTATGCCATATTTTTCAATTCGAAGTGATTTTTGCTAAAAATAAATATTGTCTATAAAGGACACCCAGGTGGAAATATTGAATACAAGAGACAACTTCCTTCAGTTAATAAATTAATGTTTTTTTTTTGCCACTGCCACTTTTTCATGACAGCCACATCCATTCGTTTCTTTCAATTCTTTTCCAAGGATGTTTCTAACTAATGTTGTATATTTCCATAGTCAAACATTCCTTCAACGCTGTTCCATCGCCATTTCCTGAACCGATTTAAATTTATCCAGACTATTGAGCGTTACTCTCCAGAAATTGCAAGGAAAAATACAGTTTCCGGCCTCGATTCCTATACGAAAACAGACTGCCTTCCCATGTTTTCATCACCCTTGCGCGACTATCAAAATATATCGGTCATCGATAGACTCCTCGGGAAAATATTATTTCAAGCGCCCTGTATGAAGTAAGTTTGGTCTGGATTTATTTTTCTAGTTAAAATGCTGTATAGTAACCTATCTCAAGATTTTCCGTAGTGTGGTTCACGAGTGTTTGTTTTCGGATTCAGTGTCTAGGTAAAAAGGTAAATAGATGTGGAAGATTTATGCATTAGTGGTGTTTGAAGAATGTGTGGTTTTTTGAGTGTATTTCCGATCCGTTTGATTTTCTAGCAACGGCAGCCTTTGATTGAAAGTGAAAAGATCGTAAAATGTGTGTTTTATTAATCTGCATAAGGTACATCGCAATTTTATTCAAAAATTCTGGTCTGAGAGCTGGCTGGCAGCCACTACAACTGACGTGTGGCTGAAACTTTGTGTTTATTTAATTAGAAATAATTTAAGAAAACAATATAGTCTGGCTTGATTTGGGTGAGTCCTGCAAAAATAATATATTCCGTTTCAGCTACTCCAACTCCATTATCGAGTTTTTTTTTGTGAAAATGCCGGGTATAACTTGAAACCAAACAACATCGAAATTGATATAAATTATTCCCTAGGAATTTGACCTTGCATCAAAGAGGATTTGGGCTATTGATTTCAAAATAACTCGTTTCTCTACAATATAGAGAATAATCTCTGGTAGATATCCATTTCAGCTTCAATACCAAAACAAGTATCAAAATACATGTTTCGGATTCAGCAATAATCCATCTTCAGCCTTACCCAAGTTCTGCAACAGATATTAACTTGCTATATTAATATACTACGAGCCAAAAGAGTTACTTACATGGAGATGAAAAAAACGTAATTTTTTATATAATTGTGAACGTCTGTGGGATACTATGACTAATGCCCTAGAATTGAGGTTGAGATATAGTGTGAAACCGTACAACTACGTTTCAAATGTACAAGTTTCTTAAATCACTAATGGCAGATGACAGATGGGGAGGTTCGTTAAGTAAACACTGAAATATTATGGAACTTGGGAGGGCGCCAGGCAAATTTAGTTCCCTAGCAAATATCTAAATCAGAAATAGACAATCTTCCAACCTACCAAAAGGATTGTAGAAAACAAAATGCCCAAGAAAACTAAATTGAATTTATTAACAAAACAGAAAATATACAGTACACATGAATGATGGCTATATTGAATCTACGGTTATAACTAAGGTTGAAGTAACAAACAATAAATTCTACAAATAAAATCGCGAAAAGCAATGGCTGAACTATAAGAAGCAGTTAATCAATAAAAGCTCTGAGTGAAATCAAAAACAGTTGAGTACAAGCATGTGAGCAAGATCATATGAGCAAAAGCAATTGAACAGTTGGCCGATGAGCAGTGAAAATGTCGGCAGCAAGCACACTAAGCACTAAGCAAGTATGTAGCCCGAACAATGTATGCAGTGAGCTTACCAATTATATGAGTATAGCGCAGCTAAATCTCAAATAATTAAACAACCAGTAAGTAACAACAAGAAATAACAGCAAGTAAACAACAACGCTTAATTAAACACCGCGAATATCAATTAGCCCATGAGCAATGAGCAAATAAGCAATGAGCAAATGAGCAAATGTTATGAAAGTGGCTACAAAAATCGATGAAAAGAACTGGAGGTCGTATTTGAAAAAATTGAGTTGATGATGGAATCTAATGAACTAAACGTCGCATTGAAAATTGTTTCATATCATATTACTGAAAGTTTCTCTGACTTTTTCTTATATTATTCGAAATGGAGGCGGTAGAGCCATAAAACGAAATTAGACAATTTTAGTTTTGGCCAATATCTCAAAAACAAACATTGATATTTAGGATCTGAAAAAGCTTATTATTGCTCCCCAAAATAGAAATCTTTTGTCCGATTTAACCGACCTTGTAGGTCTCTCCGTTTTCGAGATAGCAATAGTATGTCATCAGCTAAAAAGACGGCCTGTATATATAATGTTGAATCCCTTATTACTTCAAACACCCCGTATGCTTAGCTGTATTATATTTTGATCGATCAGCTTCCATTCTGATTGATCGTCAATGATAAACTGAATCAACTTATGCACTCGTAGGCGAATTTATACACAAAAGAATTGATTATATCCCTTAGATACCCATGCTCTTCAAATCGACGTAGATGCCCAAGCGGGATATTTTTAGAATACTTGAATCCTAAAGTTTAAAATGAGATTATTCTCAACGTTTTTGATGTTTTTATTAGAAATTAATATAATTATCGTAATAATCAACATCAAAAAATGAAAAAAATAATTTGATGAACACTTTAACTTTTACTACACTGTGTTTTACCAGATCGTCTATCTAAAATATTTTTTTCAGTCTTTTGGTATTGATGAAAGGTTGGCTACTCCATTCTAAACCAGATTTCGCTGTATATTGAGGACCACTCAATTCAGTTAGTTTCATCAGCTTCAGGTAATTCTGCGTCAGACTCCTGCTTGCTTTGTCAACATTATCTTCCGTTTCGGAAGTAGTTTCCAGGAGAAAATGATCATCTCCTTCATCTTTCAAATTTTGATCCTCATATTCATTCTCTGAAGGTGCATTTAGTCAACATCATTTTAAAATTGTGCTTAAATATATGTCAGAAGCGAAAGTTGAATCTGTTATATCAAATGGCGCCATTTATACAACAATGTTAAGTTTATGCTAAAAACCTTTGATGTTGCCGTTATGTTTATGAAGTTGACTAAATACACCTGAACTGATGTGTTGTAATATATAATGAAGTTATTTTGCTGTCAAAGGCTTATTTTTAGTTTTGCGGGTCATTTTCAACTTGAAATACCGAAAAAATTAAAAAAATTGCACTCAATTAAACGGTACCTCTAACTGCCCAAACGGGGTCGTTGAGAGACCCCAAACAACTAATGACGTAATATCCCGACTAACACACATCAAAGAGACACAGCCAACTGACTGCACGTGAAGGAGGTATTGACGAACGCATAGCTGACGCCAATGTTTCCAGATGTTTATAAAAAGTGAGATATTGCAAAAATTGTGACTATGGGGTACCTCAAAGACCCCACTTGGGTATCTAAAGGATATTATTGATTACCTTGTAGAAAAACAGTTTGATGAGAGCTGCATAAATTGTTGTTTAAAATTGATTGACGAATCTTGTGAGAGCCAAGGATTAACGAATTCTCACTTTTTACGCGCCATTCCACTTTCTCGGGCCATCAGAGAAATATCTGTAGGACACTGTATAATTTAGGTGAAGTATACACTAACCTTTCATGTGTTATCACTGTCCTACAGTTACCAATAATTTTTTATTTAACATGGAATTGACAATTTCGGAGAGTAGGACTGGGAACACCTACCATTCAATTTGTAGGACAATATGACCATTCACAAATATCAACCAAGCAACGGTAAAAAAATCCGGTTACTAATGATTTTTTATGACCACGTCATTGGTACATGTTGGGAGTGGGGAACTCTTCATTCCTACCATCCATTTTGAAGGACAAAAGTTTTTTCGGGTACTTTATCGAATTATCTCGAGGTTCAACTGAAAAACAAACTGTTATTAATGACTTTTATGCACTAGCGGGCGTTAAAGTACACTTTACCGCCCGTGGGCGCATTATGGCCCGGCGGGCCGTAAAGTAGACAAAATTCTCAAATTGTCTATACTCACACATCATTTCATGCAATTCCTAACACGAATTAGAATCATTTCAGTTCAATAGAACTTTCTAACATTTGTTCATAATCGTTGGCAATTTTTTTCGGTGATGATCTATTTATTTGAAATAGATTCTCCAATATAGCACTCAGCTACTATAGTTTCACATTCCTCATATTATGTTACCCTTAATTATTGTATGCATAACGTATGAAACGTGTAGACCATTGCAATTCAAGTCAGTATTTGTGATTCGCGCTATAAAACCGCTAGTGCATAAAATTTTGTATGTATCACGTGCGTAAAATGCGTTTAAGGCCTTCAGGCCATAAACGCTTACTTTACGCCCTTGATACATAAATAACTATTTTGCACTCACCAAATCGACATAATTGACACCCGCGCATTTTATTAGCTATCATTATCGAGAATTTTTGTAGAAGAAAAAGTTGGGCATCTCGGCAAAATGAACCTACTGAAGAAGATTCAGCCTGTTATTAATCATTTTTGATAATAGGCGTGGTATCCTGGTCTATAACATTTATTTGAAAATTACCTCAGTGGAAGACAGCAATTTATTTAAATGGAGGGCTCAACCTACTCGAAAAGAAATATTTCTTGAGGGGTACCCCAAGGGTCTAAACTTGGACCTGTTTTGTTCCTTATTTATATAAATTGGATATCTTGCCTGAATTTGAAATGTGATTTGAAATTATTTGCGGATTATAAAACCCTTTACTATTATGGAAAATGTCCTCAAGAAATAAAGGAACAAATGGAAGGTGACCTCAGTTTGATTTCGTTATGGCTAAAAGAAAATAAGTTAACTTTAAAATTGGCAAAATCTAGCTTTAAGTACATTTCTAAAAGATCTTTACCATAAACCCAGATCAAACCCATCAAAATGTGGATAATTCTTGCATACGATACAAAGAAAAACTTAAAATTTCTCTTGGTTTACGCATGTTCTGGATCTAAGAAAAAAATGTCTATTATTATTAGTATTTTACACAGACTGAAGTCTTATATTCCACTAAGACATCTTAAAAATATTTACTTGAGTTTGATATATCCAAAGCTTCAGTATTCAATTTCAATCTGGGGAACGGCAACAAAATCAATTTTGAAACCATTGAAAACCTTACAAAATAAGATTATGAATTTTTTTTTCAAATTACCCTTCTTGGAACAAACTTCAAAATTATACAACCAAGAAATCTTCTGAATATTAATTAATTATTCAGATTGAAAACTTGCACGTTCATTCACATAACGAAAAATAAGTAACATTCCAATCTCTCCTGTTTTTACTTCTGATAGTCATAGTCAGAACCAGAAAATCTGATAACATAAAAACTGTGCAAATTAAAACTAAATATGACAAAAATTTATTTTATTTTCGAGGTGTTATAGCTTATAATAGCATGCCGAAACGAATAAGGTCTATTAATTACCTCATAAAATTCAAAAAGGAATGTAATTAGTATATTTATTTTACATTTGATTTTTACCTATCAACTGTATCTAATATTGTTGGATTTTTTTATATGTATATTTATATTCGTTGTCCCTGTATGAACATTTCATGTTTCTTGGGATTGAATTAATAAATAAAATAAATATTATTCGAATGACGTTGTATTATTCCTTTTATATATTATCATGCATGAATTCTCATTTGACTTGACTAATGCTGGATTTATATCCCATGAAGGAGATATAAGACATGCGGTCGGTTTACACAGAATACGGAATGCTGGAGTATATCATTTGCTAACATGAACAGTTGTTTTCTAAAACGTGGGATCTCATACGTCAGACATATATTTACCATTAAAGCAAAATTTATTACACACTTCTGCGTCCACGTTTCTAAAATAATTGGAGTATTGGCATATTGCGGGATATTTTCGTTGAATTGCTTCCTGGGCTTCAGAGAGTTTGTATCGAAACGATTTGGATAATACAAAATCGCGGAAGCTATTCTGCGCTAAAATGGTCGCTTGAGGATAATGAAAAAATTGGGTGAAAATTGATGTAGAAACGTTTCCCACGTCAGAAACTTTGAGGCAGGATAACTGAACTGTACGTCTTGAAATCTGAATTATGTTCTCTATCTTTGTAATATGTACTATTTTATATCTTCAGAAGACTAATATATACAACTTCTGTAGGACCTTGTATACGGTCAAAATTCTGTTGACTAGCCTGTGCAATCAATTTTTTGTATCTGTACTCCTCATATGTGAATAAAGTGCTTTTTTGATCATTCTATTCTACTAAAAATGTAGTGATTGAATATTTTTTGAAGACATCTTCTATATTACGAGAATGTATTGATATCTAGTTAGCCTAGACCAGTTCCCTGCATAAACAAAATATTGCGTTACAATAAATTAAAAGAAAAAATATATCCACCGAAATTGTGAAAATCGAAAAATTGGAGTATTTAGCCATCATCAAGTATTTGTATTTAAAAGGGTTAAGAGGTAAGCAGATTTACGAAGATATGCTTAATACCCTTGGTGATCAATGTCCTTCGTATGCGACCGTGAAAAATTGGACTGCAAGCTTCAAAAGAGGTAAATTTTCCATTGAAGATATTGACCGATCGGGAAGGCCAGTTTCTGTGTCAGTCCCCGAAAATATCGATTCAGTTCATGACATGATTTTAACAGACCGTCAAATTGGGCTAAAACGGATATCTGAAGCACTGAATATGTCATACGAAAGCGTTCATCATATAGTTCATGTCAATTTGAAAATGAGAAAAATTGCTGCAAAATGGATCCCCAAATGTTTGAATGTTGACCAAAAGCGTGCAAGGGTAGTAGCATCGCGTTCGATCTGTGCTCGATTTGAAAACGATGTAGACTTCTTAAACCGAATTGTTACTATGGATGAGACTTTGGTACATTTCTACGATCCAGAAACAAAGCAACAATCGATGGAATGGCGACACTCCGGTTCTCCAAGACCTATGAAGTTTCGTATCCAAAAATCTGCTGGAACAGTTCTTGCTTCAGTTTTTTGGGATTGCCATGGAGTAATTATGATTGATTTTTTGGATAAGGGTAGAACAATAACTGGACATTACTATTCAACATTACTGACCACTCTACGGGAAAAAAATTAAAGAGAAAAGACGCGGAAAGCTATCCAAAGGTGTTTTGTTTTTGCAGGACAACGCCAGTTATTGTTCTACCCTTATCCAAAAAATCAATTGCAATTGGTCACAAGAAAATCTAAATTTATTGCGGGACGGCAACTTGCAAGTGCGGCGCGGTTTCAATGTTTGGCTTGGAATACTCGGTCGTAGAATCACTGGTCCAATAGTATTTGATGGACCCTTGACTTAGGATTTCTGCTAAATGAAATTCCTCCTCATAATTTAAGAATAGTAATTGATTATGTCTTCAATCAAACTGCAATATGCGTCACTACTACCTGGTTTTATTGAGAATACACTTATTAAAATTAAAACTATTCCCATATAAAACCATTATCTATACCTAAATTGTTCGTAGTTGTGAATCTATGCTTTGTTCAATTTATTCAATGTTGCCAAAATGAAAATGGCTTCCATTCTATATTTTATATAAACAAAGTGCAGATTGGAAATCAACCTCCAAGTTGATAGGAGAATTAATATTATTCATTATTAAAATTGCAATTTTCTTGTCTCAACCTACTCCCATGACTCATCAAAAACAGTGCCCATTATTGAAGTTAAAATATTCTTGCCTCAACCAACTTATGAAGCAAGTGCTCACTTGTTTCAAAATATTTTCCTTGTAAGTGGCCAAGAGGAATCCGTCAAAAAATCAAACAAATATTTGGTTGGACCATGGACTTATTTATAAGTCCATGGGTTGGACCTATTCAAGAATACAATCTCTTTGAATCAACGCAATTATGCATTGATGCAAAAAATTATTTTTTTCTACAAACGTCAAAAAATGACAAAGTTCGCGCATTGACAACAGTATGCGAAGTGGCACTTTTTTTCATTTTCATTCGTTACCATGACACCGTGCGCGAAGTAATGTGCGAAATATATTTCGCATACTGCATGTAAACTATATGGGATTTTCATATTCTATCCTATATGGTCCTCAACTCCTCAATCAAGCAAAAAACAAGAAATCGTTTATTTATTAATGTAGAACAATAATTTCAAATTGTGAAAGATATTTTTCTGGCTTTATTTGCTTCACACCACTCTTTAAATTGCTGATATGCATTTTCATACTGCCGCCTCGATTTCTCCGGTAAAAGGTTGGAAATTACGGAATTGGCCGCATCTATCAAGTTAGGTGGGGTACTGCTTTAGTTCATCGTCGCTCGAAATTTCCATTCTTTTACAATAATAAATATCACGCACGAAATTGACGCGAATAAAAAGTCACTCCAAAATAATTATCAAGAACTGTCACTTTGAAATAATTGTCAACAAATGCCATTTTATTTCCATAGTTACAGTAATTACTTGATTTGGAAAAATTATTTAAGCCAGTTCAATACCATTTTTCATAGTTATTACTTATTTTAGAACAATATTTTTGACGTTTGTAGAAAAAATTTTGTTTGCATCTCATGCGCGAAATACTTTGGTAATCTCGACTATTTTTTTTAACTCGGCTGCGCCTCGTTAAAAAAAAATCAGTTCTCGATCACCAAAGTAGCATTTCGCGCACTAGATACAAAAATAACTATTTCCTACGAGCGTGCGGAAAAGTAACTTTTCCGCACGATTTTTACTTTTACGCAAGATTTTCTCTTTAAAGCACAATATTTTAATTCAAGATTAGTATATTGTACAATGAGCATGAAATGACATACATTTCCCACGAGTAGGTAGGTATATGAATTTTTTTTAGTGCGAGCGAATTATTTTTTTCATAACAGATTATATCAAAAACACTCATGTCGTCATTGAATATACAAATATCGAAAAATATAACGAAAATTGAACAGTAAGTACTCTCATCGATTTCAAAACAAAAACAAAAAAGAACCCAGGATTCGAACCACCTACCACCCCATTAACCAGCGTAGAACGACGGCTCCCTTACTTTGCCAACTGAGCTATTTCAGATATTAATTTAATTGCTATAATACCATATCAAATCCTGTCAAATTTTAAATATCACTATTTATTTTGATAATGTCTTAATCACTTTATATTTTGAAATTAATTTCATGAAAATTGCGGAATATCGGAAAATTATTATCAAATAGTCGCCCTTTATCGGCCGATTCTGATCAAACCAAGCTCTATTTCATGGACCATGTAACCATATGGTATCATCACATCCAAAAACATTTGTTCTTAGTTCCGCGTAGTCCTTCGATTCACAGTCAACGAAACCATACGATAACAAACAAGCTTGGGAGGGTGGACAAAGGCACAAATCGATTTTGCGTTACCTCTTATTGCCAGTTAAACTTTTTATGATTTGTGCTCGTAAATTTTTTTGCTAAGGTTGCGTTTACATGTAAATATTGATATTATGAATACGTTGTGAAATTATGCAATTTTTTTTAGGCCATTTTGATGACTTGCCCGATAAGGGATACAAAGAGTTGTAGCCATATGGTGACAAGAACCGATAAAGGTTTAATAGACTAGATTCGATCTCATTTTATAAATCTCGCGGAAAGATAAAATCATGCGGAAAAATTACTTTTCCGCACTAGTGCTGAAAAGTTACTTTTCCGCACGATTTTTATATTGTTGAAAATGAGGATATTTACGACTAACTAAATGATCTATGTAACTATTCTGTCTTATGTGTCATTTTGTAGCATTATTATAAAATCTTGTTTAATAAAAACCTTTTTTTTCATAAATAAGATGGACAAAAACACTCATAGGAAAAACATTGTACCTAACTCTTGCGGATAACGTACTACTTTCCGCACTTGTTAGGTAAATAACTATTATCAGGGTTCTTATATGTTATTAATCGTTGCTATGTTGAGGCAATTTTTTCATCCATGGGACATATCTGGGCTAACTAGATCAATACATCCTCCTACATCCTACCTCCGGTATTGAAAACACTCTTGAAGGTATGTTGAAAAACAGCAGATCGGGTTATGAGAAAGTTTCAGAGCTGGAAAACAAAAATACCTGACCGCGATTCGTAGAACCAAAAATAACTTGAATTCCCATTGTACATTGTACGAGATTCTCGGATTAATTAATGAGGTGTAAATAACTTAATAGTGTGAAGTATCATACCGACGTTCCAAATGCACTGAATTTATTATAACGGTTCCACGTCAAATCGAGAGTCTCTTGGGTAAAATTAAATTTTGTCATTCGAAATACAGCGCCTTTCTCAATCCTCGCCACCTAAAACTATAAAAAGTAAGTGTCTCGAAGAAAACCTTACTTTAGTGGAATCCATATTGTAAACTTAATGAGTAATTTGTTTACAAGATCACGCCCGAAATAGATTGAATATTCTACTATGAATACCCTGTGCTGCATTATTTCAGACAATTTTAATTTGTCATGATAAAGAAAACAAACAGTAGTCCTGAAATAAAACATGACAGGCGTTTAGGATGTTGAGGCAATTTATTAAAATGAGATCTAGAGATTTGTGATATCTTAAACCATCCAGTATTTTACTTTTTTCTTTGTTATTGTCTATTTATTTGGATCAATGGCTATACTGGTGAGGTGTTGGAATAATTTTTCACCGAAATAACTACTATTTTGTGAATATGATTGTTTCATGTGTATGTCTGTCTGTATATCTGTCTGTTTTTCCACTTGCTGGCATCCGATTAAGCATATAATTGCACTCGCCATATGAAACTCTCTTTTACTGCGATATTTGGATATAAGGTAGTGCACGGTTCCTTCCTTTCAAGCCGAAAATGTTACTCATTTGTTTAAATGTCCATAAGAGGTGTGGAATTATCGCTGAATTACAGCAGTAATCCACCTACTACGTGGATTATCGGGTGTAATACCACGAGTGCTCGATTTCACTCGCCGTATGAAACCCACCTTTCCTGCAAAATTGCAAAATTAGGACCAATAAGAGACGTATGCCTAATACGCAGTTCCTAGCTTTCGAGCCGGTAATACCACTTTGTCATGGCAACCACGTATCCAAATAACAACGGAGAACTCTTGCTTCTAATATGAATGTCAGTCTGACAGACTTCATGTCTATCAGGCATTATCTATAACTATTGAAGGATTCACGACGATGGAACTTTTTTTACTTTGTTGGTTCGTGAAATTATCTCAATAAATACTACTCGTGCTCACAATACTATCGATAATTCTGTCAGAAATCTTAAACTTGATCAAATTGCTTTGAGGTAACACCACTCGTCCTAAAGGACTCTTGGTATTACCAAGCAATTTGATCGAGTTGAAGATTTCTGACAGAATTATCGAAAGTATTGTGAGCACGAGTAGTATTTATTGAGATAATTTCACGAACCAACAAAGTAAAAAAAGTTCCATTGTCGTGAATTCTTCAATAGTTATAGATAATGCCTGATAGACATGAGGTCTGTCAGACTGACATTTATATTAGTAGCAAGATGAAATTGGCTCCGGAATGATATAGCGATGTTGGGACATGCTGTACTTTATTATCTCATACTGTACATGTTATATTTTGTATATGTTAAGGTACGGTTCCTTCCATGCGGCCGTCGTGCACGGCGGCCGCAGTGCGGTAGCCGCAACCTACTGCTATACGTGTTTTTAAATGTACATGTTTCCTTCCAAGCGGCGGCCGCACACGTCAGCCGTGAACGACTGCGATCGTTGCGACGGTACTGCTCCAGAAGCAGTGCAGTCGCAGCCGTGAAAGAGTTTTCGTTTTCCTCTGTGGTTATCAGGCGTAGCCGGAAAAAGCGCAATTGAAAAAATCGCAAAGGAACGTAACGAAAAAAAAGCAATGTTATATAAGCCCACAAGAAATATTCACACGTGGAAAATTGTACTCATGGATTAAATCGCACAAGGCAAAAACCTCTCATGTATAATTGCGCAAATAGAAAAAAATGCAAACTCATATTATATGACACTAAGGTAAACACGATTAAATTTCCACAGATTTATTGTCTTCGCGACATGTTTCGATACACTGTATCTTTTTCAAGCGAATGTAATACATTAAATTATTCTACCTTGAACATTACTTAAATACCCTTCTTAACAATTGAGGTAATTAGGAGCTACCTATGATAAAAATAAAATTGACAATACAATGTAGGTAGATACCTGGAAATCTCAAAACATATCTACTACTTAATTAAGTAGTAGATATGTTTTGAGATTTCCAGGTATCTACCTACATTGTATTGTCAATTTTATTTTTATCATAGGTAGCTCCTAATTACCTCAATTGTTAAGAAGGGTATTTAAGTAATGTTCAAGGTAGAATAATTTAATGTATTACATTCGCTTGAAAAAGATACAGTGTATCGAAACATGTCGCGAAGACAATAAATCTGTGGAAATTTAATCGTGTTTACCTTAGTGTCATATACTATGAATTTCCATCAAGTAAAGGCCACGTCAATCCAAAACTCATATTATAAATTAATTTTTAAGGAAAACCAAATTTCCAAATAATAAGAAGGGAAGAACTGTAACGATTACAGAAAAATATGAACTACTGTAGAATAGCTATTGTTCTTAAATAAGACAACTTGTTCGTTTCATAATCCTTTTCTACTTTTACAATCGCGTAAAGTTTTCTATATTTTCTCTCATGGATTGCGCATGTGCCGATGGAGGTGTCAGCAGTAAAGGAAAAGACGCATTTTCAACTTGCAAGTAAGAGCTTGCTAAGGTTAGGTTTGTGTTTCAAGTGCGAGCGAAAAACTAATTCACGCATTTTCGACTCGCAAGCTAAGTAGCTTGCTCAGGTTAGGTTTGAGTGTCGATTGCGAGCAAAAAGTAATTCATTCATTTTCAACTTGCAAGCTAGGTTAGTTTGCTCAGATTAGGTTTCCATCGGCACATGCGCAATCGAGGAGCCCTCTCAGGGATTTAACGTATCGTCTGCATTTGGCCTAACAATCACATAATTTTATTATCGGAATAAAGCGCACATCATTGTGTTTTTTTCTATGTGCGCATTACATGAAAGGTTTTTGGCTTGTGCAATTTAATCCATGTGTGCAATATACCACATGTGGATATTTCTTGTGAGTATATTTCTTTTGCATGTTTTTCAATTGCGCCTTTTTCCTAGATTCGTTATTAGGTACCAAATTTGGTTGTGTGACTCAGATTTTAGATCATCTTTTATCAAGTTGAAAATGTACCTACTCAAACTGCGACTTGTTCAATTTAAAATATTCCCTATATTTGACTCCATCCTCAAGCAGATGTCGATTAATTATTAATGTAACAAAAATACCCCTCTCTTCCTCTTTTTCAATATTGAATTGCTCTTTTCCAAGTCGATAACTGCAGGAAGCCGGAGAGATCATCCGTCTTCACTTCTATTCTACTACTGGGAATTAGCACTAGCGGCGGACGACCGGCTCCGTCCGCCGTACGCGACATCCGCATGGAAGAAACCATGAGTTCGACCGGCTGACGCATCCGGTCGACGCACTGCGGCCGCCGTGCACGACGGCCGCATGGAAGGAACCGTACCTTTATTATTGTCGTGGTGACGCAAGATTTGTCATAACGAAGTTGTCAATAAAAAAATCGTCACAAAAGTCACCTTCCAAGTATTTATTATTATTTAAGCAAAAAGCAACTCAACATAACTGGCATCCCTGGTAATTTTGGAGTAGAGCATGCAGTCTTTGAAAACGGAAAGAAAGATTGTCAAGGACGCTGCAAGAAAACATTTCCAAGAGATTGAGAAGGTAGGACAGGACGATAAGGAGAAAATAAATGAGCTTTGGCAACAAGTTTTAGTCAAATCAGAAAAAGTATTTTTCCTAGACAGCAGTATAAAAGAATTGCTTTGTAACGAAGAACCCAGCGACGAAGATTTTAGTAAAGAAATCACAGAGGAAATGGATTTTTGCACTGAGGTAACCAAGTATACAAACAAATGCAATTTTTTATTAGAACAAATAAAAGAAGCAAAAACGGAGGTTAAAACCGAAACAAGAAAAGCACCAAAGAATTTTAACCTCCCAAAATTAGAAATAAAGAAGTTTGACGGAAATGTCAAACATTGGATCAATTTTTGGGGTCAATTTCGTAAGATAGATGAAAATTCAGATTTGCCCAATGAAGACAAATTCCAGTACCTTATCCAATCCACCGAAGAAAACTCGCCAGCCCGTAATCTGGTAGAAAGCTTCCCACCTTCAGCAAACAATTACAAAATTGCCGTCGACCAACTCAAAACTAGGTTTGCAAGGGACGAGGTTTTAATTCAGGTTTATGTTAGAGAGCTTTTAAGTCTTGTTTTAAGTCAGCATATTTCACCGGAAAAATCAGGTGTGGCTTTATCAAATTTGTACGATAAATTGGAAACTCAGCTCAGGGCGCTGGAAACATTGGGTGTGACCAGCGACAAATACGCCGCGATGCTTTTACCATTGGTTGAGTCAGTTATACCACACGAATTGCTAAAAATTTGGGAAACAAACCGTTTAACTAATGATAAATTGGTTAATGAGTTACAGAGTCTACTGCAGTTCCTAAAAGCCGAGGTGGAAGCAGACGAGCGAATAAAACTTGCACAAACCAGTTTTTCTTTGGAAAAAGGAGTAAAAATGGGTCAGGATGGGTGTTCTGTAGAAGTGTTGCATGTGAAAAATACTTAGACCAAAGGTAAGCCCAATTTTTCTTGCATATTTTGCGATTCAAACACTCATAACAGTCAGGATTGTATAAGAGCACAAAAAATTACATTAGAACAAAAAAGGACAACGGTAGCAAAGAAAAGAGGTTGTTTTTCATGTCTGAAACCCAATCACAGTTTTAGAACTTGTAAATCTATAGTTAAATGTGTAAAATGTACACGAAAACATCATGCTCTTATATGTCCCGATCTGCATGAGAAAGAGAAAGAAAAGATGGACGCAAATACGCAGGAGAAAATTGAGCAAACGATGACAACTGTCAATTCAGAAACTTTGCTTCAAACAGTTAATGTAAAAGTTCTTTCTGATAATAATAGATCAAAAACAGTAAGGGCACTGCTAGATTCTGGCTCACAGCGTTCGTATATTACATCAAAGTGCGCTGAAGAGTTAGGACTTTTAAAAATCGGAGAGGAAAATATTATTCAGTGCATGTTTGGCGGCTTACAGAGTGATCCAAAAATTCATCGCGTATTCAAAGCAAATGTTCAAAATTTAGAACAAACTTTTAGCGTTGGTTTGTCTTTGCTTGAACAGGATAAAATATGTAATTATATACCAAAGCTAAATGATATCAATATTATTGAAAAGTTAAGTTTAAAAAACATACTTATAAATGAAAGTGCTTCTAACGATTTCGAAGTAAACTAATTAATAGGAGCAGATATTTTTGGAAAAATTCTTACAGGAAATATAATGAAAGTAAATGATTCTATAGTAGCTGTAGGAACAAATTTTGGATGGACCATAATGGGCCAGCAAAGCTGTAATAAATATAATCTGTTTGTTTCTACTTATTTTTCTGATTCTTCTTTGGCAAATTTATGGAATTTAGACGTGTTGGGCATAAAAGAACCAGCAGAGAAAAAATGCAGAGAGGAGTTAGAGATACAGACATTGGAAAAGTTCATGGAAAGCACCAGAATAGATGAAGAAAACAGGTACGAGGTGTCTCTACCATGGGTGGACGGTTTTCCTAATATAACGTCAAATTTTAAACTAGCGGAAAATCGACTATTTTCAAACACAAAGCGTTTACTTTCAATAAATAAATTTAAAGATTATGATAAAGTTTTTAATGAATGGGTGCAAATGGGGATTATTCAAGAAGTGGAACAAGATGAATGTGAACAAGGACACCACTATTTGGCGCATCATGCTGTCATAAAGGAAGCAAGCTGTACAACAAAAATAAGGCCAGTATTTGATGCATCACAAAAGGATAAAAATGGTAATTCTCTTAATGATCTACTAGAAAAGGGTCCCAATATGATTGAGTTAGTTATTCCTCTTATCTTAAAATTTAGGCTCCATAAAATAGGGGTAACAGCAGATATCACCAAAGCATTTTTACAAATTAGCATTAAAGAAGAAAATAGGGACTATTTGCGCTTTATATGGTGGAAAGATTACGAACAACGACAAATTAAAATTTTTAGACATTGTAGAGTTGTTTTCGGGTTAAAGCCTAGTCCATTTCTTTTGGTAGCTACACTAAATTTACACTTAAAAAAAGAGAAAAAAATTAAAGAAACTACAGGTCAACTATTAAATGCGTTTTATGTTGATAACTGTGTTTACAGAGTCAAAAACGAAAAAGATTTGGAAAAATGTATAGGGGAGTGAAAAGATATCTTATTAAGAGCGAATTTTAATTTAAGGGAATGGGCTTATAACGAACAAAATGAAAATAATTTGATAAACCAAGAAAACAGCGAAAATAAAATTATTTCTATTCTAGGAATGCAATGGAACTTTGCAAATGACATTATAAAATTCGAAATAAAAAATTTGGGTTCTCTTCAGGATATTCCAAGAACAAAACGGGGTATTTTATCAGCAACTCAACGAGTTTTTGACTCTATTGGTTTCACAGTTACGCATGATTCTTTACAAGTTTAAATATCTGAAAGATATATTACCTTTCCATCAGCTTAAAGTGTTATATCATGCATTAGTTGAGAGTCACTTGCGATATTGTATAGTAGGATGGGGAGGGGCATTGAAAACACATATTCATCCTCTGGAAGTACTGCAAAAAAGGTTCCTTAAACTGATTATGTCCAAAGACTATAAATATCCATCTGAAGCACTATATCGAGAAGCACATGTATTCGATATTCGTCAACTTTTTTATGATAATATCAATATAAAATACCATCGAGAAAAACATATCAGTTCAAACATACCAAATCATAATTATCAAACTCGGAAAAAACACCATCACAAAATCCCACAAATGCAAAAATCTATTGGCCAGCGGTCATACTACTATATGGCCCCGAAAATGTATAACTCCATACCTCTCCATATACAAAAAATCGATAATTTGAGATTATATAAAAAAGAGTTGAAGAACTTCATTCACAACCAACCCAGGGAAAAAATTGCTGACCTGATAATGTGATTTTTATTTTTAAAACTTTATATTCCTAAATTCTGGAAACATTCTGAAATGTCTTGTCTAGTCTAGTTCTATTTATGCATACATATGTCTATACTCTTTGTTTTGAATTAACTGTTTTTATTTATATGTTTTTACTGTGATTTTTAAATAGTTAGTTCATATATATTATTATTAGTATTAGGTGATTGTCTTATATTTCTAATTTGATATTTTTAATGTATATTTCGAAACAAGTGTGTTACACACTTATCGATACGTCTGATATATATTCATCATTGTTTATGTACCTGTCTTTTATATGATTTATATGATTTGAACGGTTCCTTTCACATTGTTACCAAAGCTTATGCTGCAAGAAACTTGGAGCTTGAAACTTATGTGGGATGAAAAATTGCCTGAGGATTTAGAGAAATGATTTGAAAATTGGCTGAAAAGTGTAAATCTTTTAAGTTTTTGTAGTATTCCTAGATGTTTAACAGATAATATAGAGAATGAAGACATGATAACGAAAAAATCGATTCATGTTTTTGTAGACGCGTCAAAAATATCTTATGCAGCTTGTGTTTTTCTTAGGTTTGAGTATCAAAATTCAGTTTTTATTAGACTTTTGTTAGCAAAAACTAGGTTAAGTCCAATAAAACCAATTACACTCCCAAGGCTCGAATTAATGGCTGCTTTAATTGGGGTAAGACTAACGGAAACGGTTAAAGAAGTAGAAGACTTCAAACACCTAGAGACTACCTATTGGAGCGATTCCATGATCGTTTTGACCTGGATAAAAGCAAAAGGGTTATGGAATACTTTTGTTGGAAACAGGATCAAGGAAATAAGAAAATACAGTAGTGCAGATCAATGGTGTCACATACAAGGAGAAATGAATTCAGCAGATGTTTTATCACGTGGTTGCAGTGGAAAGCAGCTTATGGAGAAAAAATGGTGGCAAGGACCACAATGGCTGAAAGAAAGTGAGGAAAAATGGCCAAAAGGAAAATTAAGTGCCACAGAAAATGAAATTGAGAAGGAGCGAAAAAAGATTATCAATACAAATTTAGTAGAGAGTTTAGTAGATGAAGCATTTTGGCAGAAAATAAATCAAATTTCAAAATATAATAAAATTAAAAGAATTATTGGATGGATTTTGAGGTTTGGCGATAATTTAAAAAGTAAACTAAGAAACAAGTGCTTAGAAGCAAAAGACAAAAATAAATTCGAATATTTGAGTACAGAAGAACTTGAAAGAGCAGAAACATGTCTTTTAAGAGTAGTACAAAGGAAAGATTTAGGAGAAAATTTAAAAGGAATGCGTAAGTTTGAGTATTTGACAGACGATAATGGGATTTTAAGAATAAAAACAAGACTTGAACTTGGCAATTTTAACTAAAATTTTAAATACCAAGTAAAAACGAAATTGTTAGGAAACTACTCATAGAAGAGCACGAAAATAGTTGTCATGCAGGACCAAAAATTTTATTAGGAGTCATCCGAGAAAAGTTCTGGTAAAACGTTAAGTTCCATAATATTTGCCTGTATAAATTGTAAAAAACATACATCTAAACCACTTGAAACTCCTTTTGCGCCTCTACCAGCAAAAAGAATAAACGACGCGGGGGTTTTTGAAGTTGTGGGTGTTGATTTAGCAGGGCCATTATTATTAAAAGATGGTAACAAAGTATGGATTGTATTGTTTACGTGCGCGGTCTACAGGGCAGTTCATCTAGAACTAGTTAAATCGCTTTCAACAGAAGCATTTTTATATTCGCTAAGACGCTTCATCAGTAGACGAGGTAGACCAAACACCATTTACTCTGACAACGGGTCAAACTTTCGTGGAAGTGATAATTTGTTTAAAAAATCAAATTGGGAGGAAATTGAAAATTTTTCGGGTCAAAAAAGAATTAAATGGATATTCAATCCACCTTCGGCTTCGTGGTGGGGCGGATGGTGGGAGAGATTAGTAAGGGTTGTGAAAGAACTATTGCGTCGATCGTTGGGAAAAGCATCGTTATATTATGTTGAGTTATATACTGTACTTTGCGATGTAGAAGCAGTAATCAACGAACGACCACTCAGCTATGTTTCCAGCGCTGTTGAGTGGGAGAGGTTCTTAGTCCTGTACAGTTTTTGAGGCCTATACTGTCGCAGTCGGTAGGAACAGATTTTTTGGGTGAAGTTGCGGATTTGGACCAGGTAGACGCGGCATTTTTAAAAGGTCGTTTTGCACATTTGCAAAATGTTCGAAATTCGTTACGTGAAAGATTTAAAAATGAGTATCTTGCAGAGTTAGTTAATAAAGGTCACAGGAAGAAGACGGAGCAGATTAAAGTTGGTGATGTAGTGTTGGTTGGAGCAGATAATCTGAAACGGGTACTTTGGCCAATGGGAAGATTATTAGAAATTTATGATGGAAAAGATGGAGTTAGCCGGGTCGCAAAAGTAAAAACGAAGAACGGAATAAAAATTAGGCCATTCCAAAGGATATATCCATTAGAATTAGGAGCAACATCAGAATCACACAGTAAAGACGTTGTCACTACAGAAAAGAAACAAAAGAATAAGAAAAAGGAAGAGAAGAATGAAAACCCAGTCCAAAGGTCAAGGTTTGGTCGAATCTTGAAGGTTCCAGCAAGGTTGGGCGAGGAATAAGCTTGAGGCCGGAGAATGTTGGGACATGCTGTACTTTATTATCTCATACTGTACATGTTATATTTTTTATATGTTGTTATTGTCGTGGTGACGCAAGATTTGTCATAACGAAGTTGTCAATAAAAAAATCGTCACAAAAGTCACCTTCCAAGTATTTATTATTATTTAAGCAAAAAGCAACTCAACAAGCGATGTGCAAAATGGCGATTATCAAAATAGCGGGTTACGAATTCGCGACATTCAAAATAGCGATGTACTTTAATAGCGTGTAACAAAACAGCGATGTAATGAAATGTAATTGGCAATGAAATAGCGATGTTAAATAATTACGATGTTACAAAATGCCGCCGTGACATTTGAACGACTCAATAAAATAGCGACAGCCCAGGTAGCACATCATATCGGCTTAATCTTGGTTCCATATTGGGCCAATATAGATATATTGTAAATGAAAAATCAATATTGGTCCAATATGGGTGAATATTCAAAAAACAGTATTGTATTAATAATATTGGTGGAATATTGGTTGAACTAGTTTTGAATGTAGATTATCACACGAAATATTGGGTCAATATTGGTTGAATAATTTCTACCAATATCGATAATACAATATTGGTTATATAATGTTTTCCACATCTAGAATAAATATTGCAATCCGAATTTTCCAGTCATATCGATTATAGGGGAAAAAAACTATATTGTATTTCCAAGTTTGTTAGAATATTGGTTGAATATCATTTCCACTTTATTTGACAAATTGTAATAACTCATATTGAGTCAATATTGGTTGAATGATATTTATCAATATCGATAAAACTATATTGTCTTCACATCGTTTTCAACATCTAGAATAAATATCGCAATCCCAATATTCCCCTAATATCGATTCTAGCAATAAATACCATATTGTATCTCCAAGTGTGATTACATATTGGTTGAATATCATTTCGCCAATATTCAACAAATCTTATTAATTAATATTGGGTCAATATTGGTTCAATAATATTGATCGATATCGTTAAAACAATATTGTTTTCATATTGTTTCCCACGTCTAGATTGAGATGAAATTTGAATATTGGCCGAATATTCAATGAAACATATTAAAATTATATCATGATCAAACCTGGATAAAAATCCGCTAGGTGGCTCTACATATAGACCGTTGTCTAAAACCTAGGAAAGTATATTAAATACTTCCGTAACTTGTTTTCAAGACAGCTCACTGAGACACTCAGTGGTTATGGCGATCAAAAGGCAGACTGTGGAGTCACCTTCTCCAACTAAAAGACCTTTAGTAATTTGCCAAGGTATATTGACATCCACCAATATATCCAAATGATATTGTACCAATATCGATAAATATTTTGAGGCCATTACTGCTTCAAGAATATTTCATCAAAACTATTTCTAAAATATTCAAACAATATTCGACCAATATCGCAAAATGTTCACATTTTACTTCTCGGCAATATACATTTTGAATATTGTGCCAATATTGTCAGAATATTGTATCAGCGATATTGTAACAATATCGCCGAACATTTTGAGGCCAATATTACTTCAAGAATATTTCGCCAATATTATTCAAGTAATATTGGACCAATATCGCCGAATGTTCACATTTTTTTTCTCGCCAATATTGCATTTCAAATATTTCGCCAATATGTTCACAATATTGTACCAATATTTTACCAATATAGGTGTGCTACTTGGGAGGGAGATGATGGAAGATGGAAGACAGTATTGTCCGTATTTCCCCATGATAATAATGCATGAATCGAAGGGTCGTCGTAGGTTCTTCATATTAAAAAAATTATGATTATTATTATTATTATTATTCGGGTACGATTTTAATCAGGCTGCCATGTGTTTCTTGATGAAATAATAATACTAAAATACCCGAAAAACCATTGGCAGCCCGTCAGGGTGGGTCCGAATGACTGGTATGGTCACGTGAACTTGTATTTGAAAAAGGTAATTCTACGCCCACCCTAACGGTAAGCCAATGGTTTTTTGAGTATTTTAGTTCTATTATTTCATTATAAAACAAATGGCAGCCTGATTGGAATCCTACCGAAACACAATTTTTTGAGAATATTATTAATATTATTTAATATGAAGAACCTACCATGAGGATATACGGACAATACTGTCCTCCAAAAGACATACTGAGTAAAATTGTATCCAAAATGTATCATCTCTCGGTCTAAAACGTTACTAGGCACCCATAAGTTATAATACTGGTATCATTAACGTGACATTTATAAATAACTGTCAAAAGTTGCTCACAAATGCAGTACATAGGTTCACAAAAAGGTGGTCGAATTTTGGTCGACTTCTTCTTTTCGGAGGTTACAAATACAGAAAGGATAAAACGTATATCAACTCTGAAAACTGGCGATGTGCTAATACTGGATGCAGAGGAAACAACATCCAATCCCTACTGGTGAACATACTCATGGACCAGACATAGGGAGCAATGAAGCTGATATAGTAAAAGATCAGATTCGTCAAAGGGCACGAATGACTCAAGATCGTCCAAGACTAATTATACAAGAATGCGCTCAAAATGTTGATACTGAAGGTGCGGTTGCTTTACCTAGTTATGAGGCATCAAGACAAATTATTCATCGACAGAGAAAACAATCTGAAAATTCTACTTCATTCAATTTGGAATCCAATATATCTATAAAGTATCACAAAACTTTGAAAGGTGACAAATTTTCATTGTAGGATTCTCGCGAAACAGACACAAGTGATAGAATTTTGTTGAATGCGAACATGCAGACACTGGCTGAATTTAATATTTGGTGTGCCGATGGAACATTTAAGATAGCTAATAATAAAATGGATTAAGCAATCCAGACTTCTGCATTTAACCTATACAATAGGTATAATTGTCGGCAAGTCTCCAACAGAAAACAACTACTGCCCCCTACGACCATTGAATTATATCTGTTAGATTCTTGGCAAAGTATTCTACAAGAACTACTTTGCAATTTTCTCCCAATCTCAATGCCAAAACATGTCTCAACCCACACGAGGGAACACCTACGGACCGGTTTCATGGTTCCTTGCCAATCATCAGCGCAGGGTAGCTCACCCAACGCAATCGAAAAATATCTTGACCCCAATTATACCTATTGTATAGGTTAAATGCAGAAGTCTGGATCGTTTAATCCATTTTATTATTAGTTTAATGGGCTTCTGCCAAGTAGTGTCATCAAATATTTTCTTCTGAATTTATGTGGCTTCAGACGAAGTCGACACCATAGTCGGAGTGCTCTTCGAATCTTGGGGTCAAGATATTTTTCGATTGCGTTGGGTGAGCTACCCTGCGCTGATGATTGGCAAGGAACTATGAAACCGGTCCGTAGGTGTTCCCTCGTGTGGGTTGAGACATGTTTTGGCGTTGAGATTGGAAGAACATTGCAAAGTAGTTCTTGTAGAAAACTTTGCCTAGAATCTAACAGATATAATTCAATGGTCGTAGGGGGCAGTAGTTATTTTCTGTTGGAGACTTGCCGACAATTATACCTATTGTATAGGTTAAATGCAGAAGTCTGGATTGCTTAATCCATTTTATTATTAGTTTAATGGGCTTCTGCCAAGTAGTGTCATCAAATATTTTCTTCTGAATTTATGTGGCTTCAGACGAAGTCGACACCATAGTCGGAGTGCTCTTCGAATCTTGGGGTCAAGATATTTTTCGATTGCGTTGGGTGAGCTACCCTGCGCTGATGATTGGCAAGGAACCATGAAACCGGTCCGTAGGTGTTCCCTCGTGTGGGTTGAGACATGTTTTGGCGTTGAGATTGGGAGAACATTGCAAAGTAGTTCTTGTAGAATACTTTGCCAAGAATCTAACAGATATAATTCAATGGTCGTAGTTGTTTTCTGTTGGAGACTTGCCGACGATTATACCTATTGTATAGGTTAAATGCAGAAGTCTGGATTGCTTAATCCATTTTATTATTAGTTTAATGGGCTTCTGCCAAGTAGTGTCATCAAATATTTTCTTCTGAATTTAAGATAGCACCTGACTTTGCATTTCAAACCTATACAATACATGCTTTCATTGGAAATAAAGCAATTCCGATGCTGTATGCAATTCTTGGTGACAAGAGGAAAGAGACGTACTCCAGGATGTTCAAAGAGTTACAGCCAACCTTAGAACCTAAATCTGTGATGTTTGATTTTGAAATGGGAGCTGTCAATGCCTTCAAAGAAATCTTTTCTAAATGGGATATAAGCTGAAGTTTTTTTCATCTTTCTCAAAATCTTTGGCGTCAAATTCAGAGGACCCCAGGTCTAGTTAATTTATACGTGACCAGTCAAGAAGTCAGAGTAAAATGTAAAACTCTGCTCGCACTGAGTTTCGTACCTCCAAGAGATGTACAGTTTGCGTACGAAATTCTTAAAGAAGAAGGATTTCCCGTCGAAATGACATCTATAACAGATTACTGGGAAAATACATATGTAGGAAGGAGACTGGTAGGAGTTCTGCCCAGATGCTCTATCCCCATGTGGAACATGTATGATCGGATCAATACAGATGTTCCGAGAACTAATAACTCGTTGGAGGCATGGCATAATGCCTTCCAGAGGTCATTGGATTGCCATCGTCCTTCATTAACTAAACTTTTGGACAGATTTCTATTGGAACAAAACCAAACTGAAAACTTCATCTTGAGATACAGAGCTGGTTTTAGGAGTACAGAGTCTAACAAAAGCAAGTATACTCAGTTGAAGAAACGCCTTCAAACTATCACACAAGGATACTCATTGCGGTGTGTTAAAGATTATTTAGCGGCCATTGATTTGACTTTATCAATATAATAATGGAATTGTAATTGTAATGGATTTATGTTGTGTTCTAAAGTGTTATCATCACATTCTTCTAATAAATGGTTTCTACTGAATCGATATTTTTTTACATCGTTCTAAAATAACATCGCTGTTATGTTATCAATGCTATTTTGTTACCATCGATATTTTGAAACATCGCTGTTTCAAATGTCGCTATTTCATTACTCGCTGTTTGAAATCAGCGTTATTTCAACATCGCCGTTTTAATAATCGTCATTTTGTACATCGCTATATCATTCCGGAGCCGATGAAATTATATTTTCCGTTGTTACGGCGAGTGAACTTGCTATAATTCAGCGCGCTAGGTGACAATTCAACTGAAGTGACTGATGAACAACAGAACATGTCAACTCCAAGTCAATTGCGAGATATCTTCAGATGGAACATCATTCAGGCTATCGTTGAAAAAATGCGTGGCAATGAAAATCAAAACCATGCGTGCCAGGAGGAGGGTTCAAGATCAACTTCAGTTACGGAGAAGACAAATACAAATGTTTACAATATTACTTAAAATAATTGTAGTATCAACTATAACAAAGAATAATATGAATATTTTTGTATTCTTGAAACTTTCCACCGAATACTATTCGTGCTTTAAAAATTAACCAAATATTTCTGAAAAAAAATGTGATTTTAAAAAAAAAAACTGCATTTGTATACTTTTTTGTTATTTCAAAAAATGTATACTTTGAAAAATACTAAAGAAATAAACTCGAGCAGTTTAAAAAAAACACGAGAGCCTGTAAATGTTCCTATCGGGAAATTTCATGAATGATCCATGTAAAAATTTGATTATACCGTAGGAAGGCAATATTTCCATAGTGGAAATAAATGAGAGAAATATGACTTACAAATTCTCGATAACATCCCAGCCGATTTTGATTTTCTTTCCAGCAGCGGTGGAAAGGCGACAGATTCCGAGAAAAAAAATCTGATAAACCACATAGGGTATTCCATTTATAAAATTCTAATGAATGTCATCTGAATTTTGCAATATTCAAAATGCAAATTTGAGCACGCTGTGAAGGAATGTGTGCCAAAAATATTTGAAATTTTTTATACATTGCTGTATCATGTCCAATTCAAGATGCTTCAATATAGTAGTAAAAGAAGGTTTATCAATTATAACTTGGCAACGCCGCAACCGATTTTAATTTTATTCACAGCAATTTAAAGGTAAAGTAAGCGGAAAAAAGTTCGAATAAAAAATACTAGGTGTTCTATTAATAAAACACGTCTGAATAGTTCCGCTTTTATAAAACACCCAGTACTGTTGAAAATATTTTTAAAATGAAAAATCTTACAATTTGTGGAAAAATTCTCGGGGCGAAATTCAGACAGTATACCGAAGTATACCAAGGTCTGCTCTTCCATTTAACTCCGATACATTAGAAAATAATAGAAATTTGCATGCGCGGAAAAAATGAGTTCGATAACAGTTGCAGAAGTTATTTCTAATAATATGTTTGTTGCAAATTTTTAGACGAACTTTCTGTTTGAAAGATGAAGGATGAAGGAATTTTACTTTTCTTGTTATAGAATTGTATCGTTTGAATATACAGTAGCTGAACGATTTGTGAAACAGGGCAGATTTATGCGAGGGAGGGGTTATTGTGTTTTTAAAACGAATATTTCCGTTATGGATATTTTTTCTGAATGATATTTTTTTGAAGAGATATTGTGGTTCTTTGTTAGTTATAATTGTGTGATAAAGGGTGAGAGACTGAAGAATGAACCGGTTTTTCATAGTCAGCCATTTCAATTTTGGTTAGGTTTGAGAAATGAGATCGAACTTTCGTATGCTAAAAATGAATCTAAGAGAGGAATTTGGTACTTTTTGTATTCTATTCGAGTCAATGTTATCTAAGCAAGGAGAGTAAACCTGCGAGCAAAACGAAAAATGTGATAGAACAAGTGTTTCTCAGAGCTTTGCTTTTATTTCTCTCGAAGACTTCTGAGGGTTGCGCGTAGGGGTGCAATCGGTTGATGAAAATAACAATTTTAACAGCAACAACAATTTCTCTAGTGAGATATGTTCTATAAGAATATAACATTCTCATACTTGAATATGCTTTTTGCAAACAATTGGAAACATGCTTTTTGTATCTGAAGGAGTTGTCCAACATGACACCAAAGTTTTTCGCTTCCTTTACCACTTCCAATTCTGCATTGTTCAGTCAGATTTCAATTATGAGTTCATATTTATGACAGATCTTCACAGGGCCAAAAATTAAAAATTTGGTTTTGGTAGAATTGAGCAGTAGTTGGAATTTCAATGAACTTTCATATAAGATCTGCAGATCCTCATTAATTTTTTCCACTGAGTCATTCAGACTGGTAGGATTGAACGAATGATAAACTTTGGTATCATCAGCATAAGCATGAATTTGGCAGTGCTCCACATTCAAAGTTAAATGAGAGGTGTATATACAAAAAAGCAATAGTCCGAGCACTGAACCTTGGGTGACACCCCTTAGTCTCAGTGGAGCAGAAAGGGAACTTCCCAGTTTGACCATTTGTGTTCTATTCGTGAAATAACTCGTCATCAGATTGCATGCATATTTTGAAAAGTCAATTTAAAGTAGCATTGACATTAGAATGTTAGAATTCAAACTGTCAAAAGCTTTATTGTAATCCAATAAGACCAAAATTAGAATATATCTCCCTTATCACTGGCTTCTAGAATATCCTCTGTTATTTTCAATAATGCTGTGCAACAACTACTGTAGTGTGTTCTGAACCCAGATTGGTAGTTAGGGATCAGTTTATTCTGGTATATAAAAATCTTCATTTGATCATTCAGGATGTTCTAGAATTTTTTAAAATGTGGGAAGTATACTTACAGGTCTCAAGTCATTGTATTCCTTAACATTTTTAGTTTTGGAATAGTATATTCTGTAACAAGGTTAGAATGAAAATTCGATGCTAGTGGAAAGTTCCGACCGCGAGCCGAAGGCGAGCGTGAGGAACCACGAGCATCACGAATTTTCATTCTAACCGAGTAGCAGACTATACTTTCTCCACGACCAAAGATATTAAATATATATTTTTGAATAGAAACGAACAAAAGATAATTTATATTACAGAACTCAATCACAATACATATATTAGGTAAACAATTTTTAAAATGAGCAACTTCTTTTCTTCAAAGTTTTTCTCTATAGGTTATATCTTTTGAGATATCGAAGAATTAGACAGCAAATGGACACACTGTATATTATACTATCGATTCTACTCATATACTACATGGGGTTGCGCCACAAATGCAAATCTTATTTCATGTATCAAAAAAGAATAATGAGACTAATTTTCAACTTAAAAGCAACTGAATCCTACAAGCCGTACTTTTACCGAAATTAAATAATGACTTTCTACCCACTATACCTATACCAATGTGTTCTCTATGTGAGGAAAAAATCTGTGTAAATACTCAAAAAACTCGTTTTTCTAGAAATGCCAATTAACTGCAGTTTCCAAAGCACATATCCAAGTTATATGAAAAAAGCCCAGCCTACATTGGCAATAAACTGTATATCCATTTTCTCAAGGATGTTAAAGATGAAAACAATTTTATCACAATCAAAATAAAATTGAAAACATTCCTCGTTGAAGAAAGTTGCTACAGTTGCTAGAATATTTTTTATTCCTTGTTATTTGTTGAATAAACTCAATATGTTTTAGGTAATTTGAATTTTCCTGGTATTGTTTTATACAAATTGGATTTTGTAACTTTTCTGATATTACTATTATCATCTTAAAGATGAATAAATTATTTAACTATAAATAAAAATATATACCTACTATCTATCTTTAAGAAAATGCTTACTGCAACATTCAGATTTTCATTAGATCAGTTCAAAAATTATATATTTTTTTAGAGGATGGCCACTGACTATACCGGGTGATTCTCCAAGGTGGCTCACCCCTATAACTTTTTTATTATTGAAGATAGAAAAACGAAATTTGGGGGTTGTGTATTATAGTTCAATTTACATTTTTTGACATATTAACTTGCTTTATCGTACTTCCGGTTCGACCGGAAATGAGCATAACTTTCGATTTTTAAATGGGACATCCTATATATTTTTACTTATTTCGATCGAGAATGACATTCTAAATCCAACAACACCTCACTTGTCAATATTTGACAAATGAAGTAATTTTTATTTCAATTTTCATTTTTTGATCTAGAATGCCATGGATCGTGTAAATCGCTTCATTCTTGATCAAGTAACATGGGAAAAATACGACTTTGAGGCTTTTGACTTCACAGTCGTTGAAAGAATTATTCAAAAGTCTCAAATATGAATTTTTCCAGTTAACGTGAATTTTTCAAATGGAAAGGGGGTGGCTCGTCGGCTTTTTGTGAAAGATCATTTTCTTACGAATAATTTGATACCACACACTTTCACTTTATTTTCACTATTTCTGTGAGCGATTGCAAGAAGCGACCATACCCAATTACAAATAATACGTATTCGGTATGCACTGAGTCCTGTTATTCTAGTTATTCGTGACAAACAATTGAAGCTGTTGCTAGGACTATACCTAAACAAATAGGCCAATGAATATGCTGTCACTTTCAAAAATTCTTTTGTTGCATAGTTCATAATTTGATATGGAAAATTATACTAGAAACGAGAAAATTGACATGTTGCTAATTTACGGAGAAGCAAAAAAGAATGCATCTGATGCAGCTCGAATTTATGCTCAGAGATTCCCTAATCGTCGCCATCCCACTCGGCACTATTTTCCAAAACTGGAAAAGAAAATGCGAAATGAACCAGAAGAAAATGCCAATAAATTCATCGTCAGTGAAGAAAAAGAAGTAGACGTGTTGGCCTATGTTGAAGTGAATTGTACGGCGTCAATTCGCCAAATTGTTTCTGAGTGTGATATAAGTTATTCGTCCGTTTGGAGAATTCTCCACAAATATAATTATCGATCATTCAAGTACCAACTACACCAACATCTTTACGATAACGATCACAACCGAAGATTAACTTATTGCAACTGGTTTTTGACTAAATACAGAGAAGATGTACGTTTTCCATTTAAAATTATTTATTCAGATGAAACTCGATTCACCAACTTGGGTCTGTTTAATCGGAATAATAAAAGGTACTGGTCACAAACAAATTTACATCTCATGCAAGAAGGAAATTTTCAAGAGCGATTTGGTTTCAATTGCTGGATGGGTATTATCGGAGGAAAACTTTTAGGCCCAATAATTTTCGACGGACAACTTACTGGGGAAAAATATCTGCAGTTCCTTAGAAATCAAATAAATGATTTCATTGAAGATTTGCCACTAGCTACCCAAGTTGATATCTATTTTCAACAAGATGGAGCGCCACCTCACAATTCCCAAATCGTAAGAGAACATCTGAATGACACCTTCCCAGAAAAGTGGATTGGCACCAATGGACCTATTCAGTGGCCTGCGAGGTACATTCTTGAGATGTCATATTTTTTTATAATGTATTATTTCTTTTTCATATTCTAGATCACCAGATCTCACTCCACTAGATTTTTTTCTCTGGGGAACAATTAAAAATCAGGTTTATAATACAACATCAGCTACTCGTGAAGAACTGGAGTATAAAGTAAGGGTGGCATTCCAGAACGTTACTGCGGAACAGCTAAACAATGTGGTGCGCGCAACAATTGATAAAGTTGAACTTTGCCGTGATCAAGGAGGGGGTCATTTTGAAAATTTAGAAACTTAATGGACTAATGGTGATATTTGCGTCTTTTAAACAATTCTTAAAACGACTGTGAATTCAATTGTTTGTCACGAATAACTAGAATAACAGGACTTAGTGCATAAGTATACCGAATACGTATTATTTGTTATTGGGTATGATCGCTTCTTGCAATCGTTCACAGATATAGTGAAAATAAAGTGAAAGTGTGGGGTATCAAATTATTCGTAAGAAAATGATCTTTCACAAAAAGCCGACGAGCCACCCCCTTTCCATTTGAAAAATTCACGTTAACTGGAAAAATTCATATTTGAGACTTTTGAATAATTCTTACAGCGACTGTGAATTCAAAAGCCTCAAAGTCGTACTATTCCCATGTTACTTGATCAAGAATGAGGCGATTCACACGATCCATGGCATTCTAGATCGAAAAATAAAAATTGAAATAAAAATTACTTCATTTGTCAAATATTGACAAGTGAGGTGTTGTTGGATTTAGAATGTCATTCTCGATCGAAATAAGTAAAAATATATAGGATGTCCCATTTAAAAATCGAAAGTTATGCTCATTTCCGGTCGAACCGGAAGTACGATAAAGCAAGTTAATATGTCGAAAAATGTAAATTGAACTATAATACACAACCCCCAAATTTCGTTTTTCTATCTTCAATAATAAAAAAGTTATAGGGGTGAGCCACCTTGGAGAATCACCCGGTATTGCCAATGTTTTACAAATTGAGATGTTTTTCCTAATTGTTGCATTATTCGTCAAACAAAAGATTTCGTGTATATCCACAGAATTGTTTGTTTAAGTTTACAGACCATGCTTTACAATGGGCCGAAATGTGTTTTTCAAAATACATACATGTCACATTAGATATCCATCTTATGGTTTGTTATGGTCGTACAAACCTCCTGTATTTCGCTCAGTAGGAAAACAAACAAAAGTAGAGGTTAACCATATTTATTTATATAATTCCCAATATTGTGAACATTGGGGTATTGTACGGATCTGTGATATAAATATATCAGTAGAGCCCCAACGATTGCATGTTGGAAAGTGTCAACACACACACGAGTACAAGAAAAAAAATAGTTTCTGTAAGTAAAAAGAAGGTACCAGTAGAAAGTTCCTTTTGGTTGATTATTAAATGTGGAAGAACGATGACTGTAAATGATTTATGGTGAATTAATTTATAGACAACAAAGCCAAGAAATTATATCGAATAATTAAAAATTATCAATCAGGAATTTAGAAGTTGTTTATTAACATCAACTAAAAATTGTGAATAATGTTTCCAGTGTTTAAGCCTTGGTTTCCTCGAAAGCGGTACCGACAAATTGCGACCGCTATAATGCGACGAATGACGTCAGATTGCGATGGAAAAATCAGGGTTTTAAATTGCGGCAATTGAATGTGTAAATTCAGAAAGCGTCACCAGTACCGCTTTGCGTTGAAAACAAGCAACATGGACGAGCTCGATGTTGCTCTTTTGGTAGTGCTAAATGCCGAGGAATCAGAGGAAGAGAATCATAGAAGGAGTGAATCTGAACTTTTTAAACAAAGAACTGCAGAGGGTGCATATCATATTTTGATTTGTCGCCATCTATATACCAATGAAAACAAGTTCAGGGAATATTTTCGATTGACGCCGGTCTTATTTGATTACGTTTTAGGATATATAAAAGAAGATCTCTGTTCAAAACCCACAAATCGTGTTCAAAATCCATTGACTCCTGAGCAAAAATTATGCCTGCTTCTAAGGTATGTACCTTTTTCCATTAATACTAAGTACATCAAACACAAAATTAACACGTATGCCTTATATACAGAGTGAGCCATGTTCAAGTGACCCGCTGTCAAATGGGTCACTCTGCATACTTTTATTTCAAGAAATGTTTACATGTGTGTGATAAATTTACAAATTTATAAAGTACCCTTGGCTAGGCTTCGTCATTACTAGAGTAGTGGATGCTTCCATTGGAGTTACAGAATCCTCGGAAACAAATGTACTGTATGATGTGGAGCTACCTGCTGATGATGGTCCACGCCCATAGTCAGCACTTGGCAATGGTGATAGATGTTCAATCTCTGCATTTCCAACTAAATTTCCAATTTCCATTCGAAGCCTTGCCTGAACGACTGTTGGCAGCTTCTTAATTATTTTCGCCATGGATCCAAAGAATAAATCATTTTCATCTTGATTTTCCAAATTTTTTAGATCTTGCCTTTCAGCTATTTGTTTTAATATCTTCATACGTTCGTCAGCAGGTGTGGATGTAGATGTACTTTTACGTTTGGTAACTCTTGGAGTTTTTTCTGTTTCAACTCCGGCTTCTTGAATATCTGCAATATTGCTGCTAGTGTCGTTCGCAGTAAGTAATTCAGACTGTTCTTGCTCTATGTTGTTGCCCTGTGTACTGCAATGAGCCGTGCTATTTTCCATACTCTCTTGGGATTCAGACTGTTCTATGTTGCTGAGAGTGCTAAAAATAAAATATTTTTTTGTATTACCAGCAAAATAAGGTAACATGAATTTACCTCCGCTTGCCCGAAGATATACTATCTAAAAATGACAGCTGTTCCGATCTTTTCTTCGCTGCTTCTCCACACGAACCCGTGCCAGGTTTGCCTCGTCTCTTTATGTAGTAATCTCTAACATATCCCCACCTCTTGATGCACTCATTATCTATAAATATAAAAACAAAAACAATAAGGTAAGTGTTGCAAAGTACTACATGTTATTGTTTTAGGTTTTTGGCTACAGGAGAATCATTTCGATCATTGGCGTTTCAGTTTAGAATATCCCATTCGTGGATTAGTGTAATAATAAGGCAGGTTGCTGAATCCATTGTTACAAGAATGCTCACTTTGGTAATGCCACAACCAACAGAGGAAATGTTCAAAAAAATCTCTAGGAGATTTAGATCTCTTTGGGACTTTCCGAACTGTATTGGAGCAATTGATGGTAAACATGTTCGGATAAAGGCTCCAAACAATAGTGGTTCCACATTCTTCAATTACAAGGACTTTCATTCAGTAGTTATGTTAGCACTTGTAGATGCAGATAATAAATTTGTTGCAGTAGACATAGGTTCGTACGGGAGAGAAGGAGATGCAGGTAAATGCATTACAATGAATGTAATTTTTAATTTTTCTGATAAAACAAATTTCATTTTAGGCATATATTTGAAAAGTAGATTTGGACAAAAAATTCTGAAAAACGAATTTAGTATTCCACCGCCACAACCACTGCCTGGCATGAATATCCTGGTACCCCATGTTATTCTCGGGGATGAGGCATTCGCTCTTCATGAACATCTTATGAAACCATATCCACGAAATCAATCAGTGGCTGATAAAACTAAAGCCATCTATAATTATCGACTTTCCCGAGCTCGCAGGACAACTGAAAACGCCTTTGGCATTCTTTGTGCATTTTTTCGAATATTTTTGCAGCCAATTGCTACGCATCCGGAAACCACGGATAAACTAATAATGTGTTCCTGTATTTTATATAATATTCTGCGAGAAGCAAATATACTTCCGACATCGACTGATAGTACAGAGAAATACTCACTACCTACAGAAAATTTACTTCCGCTTATTCACAACAACGTACGTGGGGCAAATATATCAGTCCAAATTCGTGAAACATTTAAAACGTATTTCAATGGACCCGGTGCTGTAGCATGGCAGGAACAGCATTACCAAGAAAACTAAATCAATCACAGCAATGTAACCTATTATAAATAAATATTTCTTATGGTATTGAGAAGTTGTATTATTGTATTACCTGTTTTTTGAAGTATCTGGGCTATTTCTTTCCATAAACTGTGTTTTAGTTGGGTTTTTTTGTAATCTTTACATTCATGACTTCTAACAAAATCTATCAATATTTCGTCCTGCTCACTTGTCCATTCAGTGTGTTTTATTCCGGAACACATGACGCTACAAAAAACACCATGACATAAATAAACTTTGTAATATAAATCATAAATACCTATTTTATCCGTTTTATAACCTAAAAACAAACGAAATCACAACACATTACCACCGTAATAAACCGTTGGCGAACTGTTTCTTGCCGCAATGGCTACCGCATTCATTATGCCGGCACCGTCATATTGCGTTGCGGTGACTACCAACGCTTCCTTGAAAACCACTGCTGATGATCTGCATGGTACAGTTTTCTATGACGTCATTCGTCGCAATTTGTCGGTACCGCTTTCGAGGAAACCAAGGCTTTAGAGCTTGAAATTCCGCTTTGACGTCCAGAGCAGAAGGAAAGTTATATGTCATATAATATGGACGTAACACTTTTAGGTTTTCAGCATTAGGCACAGGGAATTTGAATTATGATAATTTTCAATGGAAATGAAATTATGCACTTTTTGGATAAAACAAGGAAGGTGCACAAATGAATCAAAAATGGCATCTAAACGCATACAATGCATTCATGAATACGTAACAATAATGTCATATTAGGCCAAGCTGCAGATAAAAATAAGAGGCTTTTTTCACAAGACGCAAACGGCCTATACTAGTTTTCATGAATGAAAATCCCGGTTTTTACCCCAGCAAAATCGCCGTCGAATTTTTTAAACAAGAAATAGAAAAAAATTACATACAACTTTTTTGTTTCTTTGCGAATATCTAAGTATATTGAAGGAATGGTTTTACAGTCAATAGAACTTTTTTAGAGTATAAAACCTACAAAATGGTTTTTCATACGACCGAGTCGGTGCATTTTTCAATGAGAAAATCCGGGAAAACCTCAAAAAGAGACAATTTTTCAAAAATTCTTAATTTTTATACATCTGAAGCTGAACAATATTGCGAAAACTGATAGATAATAACACGTGGTACAACTGTTCGGAAGAGGGTTTCTGTTCGATATGTAGTTTTTGCACAATCGTGATATGATAATGGCAATAATAATAATAAATATACTTTATTATTCCACAAAGTATTGCACTAAAAATATTGTTATAACAATGAAAAATCTTACAATTTGTGGAAAAATTCTTGGAGCGAAATTCAGACACTTAGTATACCGAAGTATACCAAGGTCTGCTCTTCCATTTAACTCCGATACATTAGAAAATAATAGAAATTTGCATGCGCGTGAAAAAATTAGTTCGATAACAGTTACAGAAGTTATTTCTAATAATATCAATCAATCAATCACTTTATTATCCTTTCGACATATACATGTATAGGAATTGTCAAAATAATTTAGATAGAAAATAATTTACAAAACAGGTAGGTAAAATACGATAAAATATTCATACAATGCAATTTTAAAATGCGATTTCATATCACAAAACTCACAGAGATCATAAAAAGATGTTATTCCCTTTGGATATTTTTAAAAAAAATTGGTCCAATAAAATACAATAAAATATGCATACAATACAATTAAAAATGCAATTTTATATCACAAAACTCACTGATATAAAATGATTTGTCAACTAAAAACAATTTTTAAAAAGGAATAGTGAATCACAAGATTTAATTTCCTTTGGAAGATTGTTAAAAAAATTTGATCCAATAAAATTAGGTGCTAATGAAGAAATGTTCAATTTTGTTTTTTCTACATGGATGTCTTTTTCTGTCTCGTATTATGTTCGTGAATATCCATATTTAAAAAGAATTCACTTTTGTTTTGGAAAACATAGGCAATATATATATATATATATATATATATATATATACCTAGAGTTTAGTAGAAGGGTAGTCTTTGCTGACTAGTTAGGATACGAAACAGGAAATTTTTGCTATACCCAAAAAAAAAAAAAATTCCTGTTTCGTATATATATATATCGTCCTATTTTTTGATTTTGTTTTTAATGAAGAAATATGTACAAATTTTACACACAAAATAATTTTTCCTTTGATTTCAGATTTTGCCCAGCTCAATACTTACACCTTTTGCTTTATACTTTTACCCTTTTCTCTATATTTCAGAAACTTAACTCAGTCGTCGTAGATCATACAGTCTCTTTCTCAAGTTGGGTTCTTCGGATCAACATCAAAATTTGAAAATTTTATGAAGATGATAGCAAAGTAGATAAATTTCAATAATTCAAACTCAAATATGTTTTGTTTTTATCAATTTAGCAAAACTCTCAAATTGAATATGAAATTTCTGCGATAAAAACCTTATTTACTAAAACTCCCTTTAAGTTGTGCTCAACACAGATATAAAATGACCATAGAAATCACTTATCGAGACTATGCTGGAAGTGTAACAACTGCCAAACAAGAATATGACATCCGATCATCCGAACGTAACAAGCTTGAATTTCTATGATTATTTAAATTTTGAGGTTGTACTACTGATATAAACAACTAAAATGTTGCGATGTTTATGATTATATGCAATGGAAAAGTTTATAGTTGGGAGTTTTAAAATTCACTGAGTTTTTGTGCACGTTAAAATGTTTGTGAGTTTTCTTTCGTGGACATTCAGTGACCTTTTGAAGTAAGTGCTCAAATTCTACACCTTGGGTGATGGTTTGGAAAGGATATCTTTATAAATACCTTTGAAACGTAACTTTTGAAGATTCCACCAACGTATCAGCTTGGATTTGTTCTGTTTCTTCTTGCTGTGGTAGGTAAATTGTGCTTTCTTCAGCTGCTTTTCGTTCTTCTGCTATAGCCTGTTGTTTCTGAACTATGAAAATATCATGAGCAAGTGTGGAATTGCCTCAGAAGCAAATACCATATTTTCGTCTAGATTCAATTTGGACATAGTATACATTCAGAAGCTCATGCTTCTCCAATACATTACGTAGATTGATTAACATATATTTCAGTGGACGCAATCTTGGAATCAATTGCTGGCACTGAGGTTTCCAATTCAAAAATTCATCCAGATAAATTCCTTAAATTTTTACTGGTTCGTGTGAATTTAAGAGAATCGTGTTCTCTATTGGAAACTGCAAATTCTCCACAACTCTCTGTCGATTCCGAATCCTGATCATTTTCGTTTTATCTGCATTGAAAAAGAGATCACGTCCATTGAAGAATTTTGCTACCTTCTGGTGTCTTTACATATTGATTCCAATTCTTTTGTATCTGGATCGGTTATGACCAATGAGAAGTCATCTGCGTATGCAGTATGATGATTTGTATCGATGACATGATCCATATGACTTACATATAGAATAAATAGAATGGGCCCTAATACCGATCCTTGTGGGACACCTCTAATCAAGTTGCCAGTAACTGACTGAATGATTTTTGTATGTTCCTCATATTTGAAATGTGAACTAACTATTTGTTTTCTATTCTCTAAGAAAGATGAGATCCATTCAAGAGCCATACCTCGCAAACCATTTGTTTCTAATACCAATATTAGTTTTTTATGATTAACACAGTCGAATGCTCTACTCAAATCGCAAAATATTGCAGCAGGGCACTCGCCTATATCAATCATATGTATTATTTTATGATAGAATGAAGACATTGCTGTGGTAGTTGACATTCCCGAACGAAAACCATGTTGTTTTTTGCTTTATACCTTTCTAGAAATGGTAACAATCTATGGAAGAAGGCATATTCATAAATTTTTGAAAAGCCATAGGGTACTGTTACTGGTCAGTAGTTTTCCAGCATAGTTGAATCATTTTTCTTGGAAAGAGGAACAACTTTTCCTGTTTTTATTTTCTCTGGAAAGGCACCACACTCGAAAGACATATTAATCAAATATGTTAAAGGTTTGATAATAACATCGATAACACTCTTCAATACAAATGACGGAACTTCGTCTAGACCAGCTGATCTCTTATTTTTCAGTTTATTTTTCAATAATGAGTAAAGTTCGTTCTCTGTGTATGGATACAGGAATATTGTGTTATTGTGGAACTGATTTTTAGGTATAAAAAATTCATTGTCAGCTATCTTTTCTATCAAATTAGTCGGAGCCTCTATAAAAAAAAATCATTCTTCTTTTGCTATTATTTTCGGATCTTCTACTATATGACCATCCATATTGAGGGATATGTTTTAATTTGATGCAGTTTTATTTGTCAGTTCATTAGTCATCTGCCATGTTTCTGTATGTTTGTTACAAATTTTGGTCATTTGATTGCCATAGACGAACTTCCTGTTTGAAAGATGAAGGATGAAGGAATTTTACTTTTCTTGTTATAGAATTGTATCGTTTGAAAATACAGTAGCTGAACGATTTGTGAAACAGGGCAGATTTATGCGAGGGAGGGGTTATTGTGTTTTTAAAACGAATATTTCCGTTATGGATGTTTTCTCTGAATGATATTTTTTTGAAGAGATATTGTGGTTCTTTGTTAGTTATAATTGTGTGATACAGGGTGAGAGACTGAATAATGAACCGGTTTTTCATAGTCAGCCATTTCAATTTTGGTAAGGTTTGAGAAATGTGATCGAACTTTCGTATGCTAAAAATGAATCTAAGAGAGGAATTTTGTACTTTTTGTATTCTATTCGAGTCAATGTTATCTGCAAGGAGAGTAAACCTGCGAGCAAAACGAAAAATGTGATAGAACAAGTGTTTCTCAGAGATTTGCTTTTATTTCTCTCTGAGGGTTGCGCGTAGGGGTGCAATCGGTTGATGAAAATAACAATTTTAACAGCAACAACAATTTCTCTAGTGAGATATGTTCTATAAGAATATAACATTCTCATACTTGAATATGCTTTTTGCAAACAATTGGAAACATGCTTTTTGTATCTGAAGGAGTTGTCCAACATGACACCAAAGTTTTTCGCTTCCTTTACCACTTCCAAATCTGCATTGTTCAGTCAGATTTCAATTTTAAGTTCATATTTATGACAGAGCTTCACAGGGCCAAAAATTTAAACTTTGGTTTGAGCAGTAGTTCGTATTTCAATGAACTTTCTTATATGTATCCTCATTAATTTTTTCCACTGAGTCATTCAGACTGGTAGGATTGAACGAATGATAAACTTTGGTATCATCAGCATAAGCATGAATTTGGCAGTGCTCCACATTCAAAGTTAAATGAGAGGTGTATATACAAAAAAGTAATAGTCCGAGCACTGAACCTTGGGGGACACCCCTTAGTCTCAGTGGAGCAGAAAGGGAACTTCCCAGTTTGACCATTTGTGTTCTATTCGTGAAATAACTCGTCATCAGATTGCATGCATATTTTGAAAAGTCAATTTAATGTAGCATTGACATTAGAATGTTAGAGTTCAGACTGTCAAAAGCTTTATTGTAATCCAATAAGACCAAAATTAGAATATATCTCCCTTATCACTGGCTTCTAGAATATCCTTTGTTATTTTCAATAATGCTGTGCAACAACTGTAGTGTGTTCTGAACCCAGATTGGTAGTTAGGGATCAGTTTATTCTGGTATATAAAAATTTTCATTTGATCATTCAGGATGTTCTAGAATTTTTGAAAATGTGGGAAGTATACTTACAGGTCTCAAGTCATTGTATTCCTTAACATTTTTAGTTTTGGAATAGTATATTCTGTAACAAGGTTAGAATGAAAATTCGATGCTAGTGGAAAGTTCCGAGCGCGAGCCGAAGGCGAGCGTTTGGAACCACGAGCATCACGAATTTTCATTCTAACCGAGTAGCAGACTATACTTTCTCCACGATCAAAGATATTAAATATATATTTTTGAATAGAAACGAACAAAAGATAATTTATATTACAGAACTCAATCACAATACATTATATTAGGTAAACACTCAATAATTCAAGAAACATTCTACTTTGTATTGAATGTTGAAGATTTCCATTTTTCCGATAATTCACCAAAAAACGCAATCAAAATATTTTCTGAAAAGGAATCCGTTTGCTTTGTTTGTTTCCAATCCATGAACAGTTTGTAATATTCTTCATATTCATTCTTTGATTTTTTGGTAGTAAACTTACCAGTATATTATTTGCACTCTTTGTAATTTCAGGTGGTGTATTTTCACATTCTGATTCTGAATTACTGGATACATTCATGATACTTTTTATATTTTCGACTGGAAACGTGACAGCTATAATTTTGCCACTACGATGACAATCAACTGCGTCAAGGCTAATGTTATTATTGCTAACCAGTGTGAGAATATTATTCTATCACAAGAGAGAGAATGTAATAGTTATTTATGTATCAAGGGCGTAAAGTAGGCGTTTATGGCCTGCGGCGTGGATGATGGCCCGATGGCGTTAGCCGAGGGCCATCACACGCCGAAGGCCTTAAACGCATTTTACGCACTAGCGGTTTTATAGCGCGAATCACAAATACTGACTTGAATTGCAATGGTCTACACGTTTCATACGTTATGCATACAATAATTAAGGGTAACAAAATATGAGGAATGTGAAACTATGGTAGCTGAGTGCTATATTGGAGAATCTATTTCAAATAAATAGATCATCACCGAAAAAATTTCCAACGATTATGAACAAATGTTAGAAAGAGTATTGCTCTATTGAACTGAAATGATTCTAATTCGTGTTAGGAATTGCATGAAATGATGTGTGAGTATAGACAATTTGAGAATTTTGTCTACTTTACGGCCCGCCGGGCCATAATGCGCCCGCGGGCGGTAAAGTGCCACTTTACGCTTGCTGAACCGGGCGGTAAAGTGTACTTTACCGCCCGCTAGTGCATAAATACATTTAAATTGCATGGGGGCAGAGGTGTTGCAGAATATTTCTTCAATCTCAAGAGAGAGAATTCCAGCTTTCTGTAATAAAATTTGATTTCAGAATTGGCAAATTCTGTGATGATCGTGGAGAAAGTAACATTCCAAAATACAGCAATTTACTATGTGCAACAAAAAGTTCTTGATAACAGGAAAGTATATTTTAAACATATTTAGATTTAGTCCATCATCTCCAACTGCAGAGTACTTCTAATTTATACATAATGTTCAGTAGTTCGTGGTCTTCAACTATCTGAAGCTGGAAGCTATTTTGGTCAATACCGTTCCCGACATTACTATCATAGAATTCGATGAGCTGTTTATTATCATTTGAGAATTTGAGAACGCTCACGAGTAAATAGTTATTTATATTATTTGGATCGTATAAATGATTAAGAATTTGAATGAAAAATTTAAGGGCATATTTTTCTAAATGCGCCGGTTTAAGGGAAATCACCTTATTCAAATTCTGTAAATGGCATTTAGAAGTAGAGAACAATATCTGCACTTTGTATATTTCGGATTTTTACCTGAGAGATAGAAAATGTGTTGAAAATGTCACTTTACTGTAACTGCTTCAAAGTATAAAATGTACAAAATTGAGAAATGAATAAAATCAGTTATTTTTATCATTACATTTATTTTATTCATAAAGATAAATATTAGAGTTTTCATTTTCTGACATCTCCATAGTTTCTGTAATTCACTTGCTGAAATGACTGTTTCCCAATTCATTGTATTCCTCCTAGTCCAGACGAATTAAAATTACCGAATCTGTTTCGGATTAACCAATATAGATAAGCTGGGTTGACAAAGGGGCGATAATGACCGTTACGTGTCAACATAACAGGGATAAGCGGAAGGATGATAAAAGGAGCACCAAAACTATATTTGACCATAAACAAATATACCCGACCTCTATAACAGATTATTTCAAAAGGAAGCTGTAAATTTATAACGATGATTACTATTTTACTTTAAATGCTACTGATGACTATTATGTTTCTCTCAATATCCATTTCTGATTTTATTAAGCTCTACAAAAAGCCTCTGAACGATTATATTTTAAAAATTTCAGATTATCATGAATATGTCAAAATGCTGGGAAACAGAGAATAAATACACACTCTAAAGTCAACTAAAACAAAAGATATATTCGACCTCTGTTCTAGACGATACCTGAAGACTGCCTCGCTTTTGTATTATTCAACATGTTGAATAAATTCATAACCTTACATTGCAATAAAAAACTACCAGCGCAAAAAAGAACTATCCTAACATTCGGCTGAATTTAGTCTGAAATTGTACATTTTGATCCACATATTAATAAATACGATATAAATGTAACTTTTTGTAGTAGAATAACAAATGTAACCGAAATTTCAACGAGCCACGAATTATTGAAAGTTGGGAGAGAAAGTAGCAGAACGCAACAAATATGTTTAGGATTGTTATACAGGGTGTCAATTTGTAAACTTCCCACCCTTAATATCTTCCTGGAAGGGGTGGTCAAGTGGCACATCCCTTTGATGAGCCTTTAATTCTCTTTCCATTGATATCCAGATTTATTATTTTGGGATGTTCAGCATCCGAAAAATAGCGTTCTGAACTCACAGAAGTAATCAGAACTTGTCTGCACTGAGATGCATGGTTTGCAAGTTATTATTTAAAAAAAAATATTGTACTGACGTTATAAGATTAGGTGGTACCGTTTCAACCCTTTATCAGCTTCAAAAAATTTACATCAACATGTACTCTGATAGTAAAATGTAGAACTTAGTTGAGTTGCGTTTTTCAATTTTTATCGATAAAATTCCACAGATATAGCCTTCCTTTTTTGATACTTCTGCTGTAAAAAATTTCTGTTTTCAAGCAAAAAATATTCAGCAAATTTTAACGACGTAGTAGTATTGTTAATGCAGTTTTACTTCTTGGGCTGTTTACTGATAACTTCAAGGAGTGTAAAGTTTTGAAGAAGCTCAAATTGGAGTTTGAGGAACATTTGCTGCAGAGCCAACGAGCTCCTTATGACCAGCAGCAGAACAGACAGGAATGTCACGCGAGACTGTAAGAAAAGCACTGAACATGCATACATTTCATCCATATGAAATGCAGATTCTTCAAGAGCTCCATGAGAATCATTATGAAAGATTACCGTTTTGTGAAAACATGTCTCATCGAGTCAATGCCATCCCTAATATTTCATTATCCATCTGTTTCAGCGATGAATGTTCATTTTTTCTGAATGGCAATGTTAATAGACAAAATTGTCGCTAATGGAGTGACGATAACCTGCATATTTTTCGAGAAAAGACATACCTACATATGTAAAAGCCACGCGGCGACCGTTAAAATTTTTCATCATTCTTGTCAGAATTTTCATATTTTTCATTGGTCTCATTAACGAGAAAATCGTCAACTGAAATATGTCACCATCTCCCAGTCTAATGAGTTATAGTGTGCCTACTTCTTAGTTTTAGTTCTTTAATAAATTTTATTTGATAGTTTCAAAAATAAATTATTTAAAAATTACTTGTAATTTGAAGGAGGCAGAAAAATCATATGTATAACATAGGAGTAAAGTGCATTTTCCTCCCTTAAGTGATTACTGCCTTCCGCTACGCGTCAGGTAGTAAACTTCATCCTCGGGAGAAAAAGTAGCACTTTCCTCCCTTGTTATACAAGTAGCTATTCTAATTACATGATAGACAATGGAATACATTCAAACCACATAGAGAAGGTTGTAGAATATTTCTTCAATATATACGAGGATGTATTGATATCTAGTTAGCCTAGACCAGTTCCCTGCATAAACAAAATAAAACCATAGCAACGAACAATAACTTATTAAAAGTGTCAATGTGAAGTTTCACGTCAAAAAATTAAACCAGAGTTACGCAATAAATTAAAACAAAAAATATGTCCACCGAAATTGTGAAAATCGAAAAATTGGAGTATTGAGCCATCATCAAGTACCTGTATTTAAAAGGGTTAATAGGTGAGCAGATTTACGAAGATATGCTTAATATATACCCTTGGTGATCAATGTCCTTCGTATGCGACCGTGAAAAATTGGACTGCAAGCTTCAAAAGAGGTAAATTTTCCATTGAAGATGATGACCGATCGGGAAGGCCAGTTTCTGTGTCAGTCCCCGAAAATATCGATGCAGTTCATGACATGATTTTAACAGACCGTCGAATTGGGATAAAACGGATATCTGAAGCACTGAATATTTCATACGAACGCGTTCATCATATAGTTCACGTCAATTTGGACATGAGAAAAACTGCTGCAAAATGGATCCCCAAATGTTTGAATGTTGACCAAAAGCGTGCAAGGGTAGTAGCATCGCGTTCGATCTGTGTTCGATTTGAAAACGATGTAGACTTCTCAAACCAAATTGTTACTGTGGATGAGACTTGGGTACATTTCTACGATCCAGAAACAAAGCAATAATCGAGGGAATGGCGACACTCCGGTTCTCCAAGACCTAAGAACTTTCGTGTCCAAATATCTGCTGGAAAAGTTGTTATGGGCGAAATTTAGGAAAGGGGAGCAGTGAATGTGCAATGATGTGTCACGCCTCTAACATACCCAGCAGCTCAGTAGGCGTGGATTCGACAATAAAAATTGATTTCGATAAGATTGAAATATGGGGTTAATTTTCCGGAGCGCCACGGATTTATCGCTAGTGAAAATTCCGAAACCACCCTGATGGAATGGGACAACCCACTGCACTAATATTACTAAAATATTAAACAATAGATACCTGTAAATGGTATAATAATAATATATAAATATGTAGAGATTTTGTCTTCCCTTACGCTTAGATAACTTGGACCAGAATAAAAGAAAAAGTCATGTCCCTTACTAATAAAATATATTGATCGTTACACACCCTGTATGTGCACAGTTCAGCTCACCATACAAAAGAAAATGAAATTAATGTAAATATCAACCACCAAGATGAATTCCAGTGAATGCTGTGATTGAGAGTATGGTATTGTTTGAATATATCAATATGAAACCTCCAGTGAGGGCTATGCCTGTGACGTCACGATGATAGCTTACAGTTATGGATACTTACGCCTTAGGGGCAGTCTTATTTTAAACTTATCTGATACTACGTAGATATTCTCAAGCATTCCAGTTCACCAATTATTGTGGTTGTAGTTCATCGGTGCCTTGGTGAATACAGGTGCACAGTGGGTATGACACAATCAATCAAAGTACAGGTACAGCTGGACAAATAGCGAAGGAATGCTGAACAACAGATATACAGCGGGACAACCACAGTTGAGCAGGAACAATCACAGTAGTGGAATAGTGGAAAGACAATCGTGTAGCAACGAAACAGTGGAACAATCACATTAGTGGAACTCCAATAAACGGTAGCTGAGTAGTAGCAATAAACTGTAGTGGAGCACTACCAGCGGCGAAGCAGTAACAGTAGCAAAGTGGTAGTCTCAGAGGAGCAGTAGCAGAGTGGTAACAAAGAAGTTGCAGAGTGGCAGCCGCAGCAGAGAACCCTAGAATATACAATACCAGTCTGACTTCTGATTACACTTGTATGGGGCCATAAGTAGAGCCCAAATGCAAATACTAACCTCTATTATTAAGTGGGAGGGTTCTGATAACAGCTTTGATGGTCTGTTTGCTGTCTGATAGCTAGTTTCTCGTTCCAGTGGTTTAACACAATGATGAAATGACTTCTAACCTCAAAAATCCGCAAAGCGAATGGAGATTTCTCGAAAATATGAAGCGTCAAAAATCGCAAACAATATGAGAAACTGTCCTGATATGAATTTTTCCAAGATCCATCAACGATGATCAAACTTTAATTGGAAATCTTCAAAATAGGTCAGTCACTCATCAAGATCAATAAGGAAGAAGAGAGTATCTCTCAGACGTCAAAGTCAAAACTGTCAATATCTGACAAGGCGCTTTCTTGTTCGTTAGTGTTCGGTGGGAGCAGTGCAGGAATTACCTCGAGCTACTAGGAGCTATGAAAAGAACACCTTAAGATTCAGTGTTGCCAACTGAACCAAGACGAAAACGCCAGCCTCTCAATCTCAGAACCAAACAAACAAAAGGTCAAGTATTCGAATGTGAAATAGGTACCTCAATGACACAAGATAGAGATAGAGTAGGAATGTTACGATTTTGTGTTCTAGGTACAAAACAATGGACTAACCAAAAGTATGTTTACAAAATAACGCTGTCATACCGCAAAATAGAACAACTGATAACTGTCAATAGCTTAAGGCCGGTTCATGTCCGCTCGAACTAGTACAGCAAAGGTGAGTACTAACGTTCGGAACAAGCTATACATGACAACGATCAAGTTGTCATTTTGATACAGTGGCGTACAGAGTGGAAAGTGTATATCAATGACAGAGAATTTCTGATGTTATTGTATTAAAACAGAAAGGGTTTTCTAGTGCAAAATAAACCCGTAACAAAGTTCTTGCTTCAGTTTTTTGGGATTGCCATGGAGTAATCATGATTGATTTTTTGGATAAGAGTAGAACAATAACTGGAGATTACTATTCGACATTACTGACCACTCTACGGGAAAAAATTAAAGAGGAAAGACGCGGAAAGCTATCCAAAGGTGTTTTGTTTTTGCAGGACAACGTCTCTGCACAAAAATATCATGTTGCCATGCAAAAAATTCGTGATTTAGGGTTTGAATTACTAGAACACCCCCCTTATTCATCAGATTTGGCTCCGTCCGACTATTATCTCTTTCCTCAACTGAAAAAAAGTTTAAAAGGTCGTAAATTTTCTTCCAACGAGGAGGTAATAAAAGCTGTGGAGGTCTGGTTTGCAGAGCAAGAAGAAACATTTTTTTTGAAAGGTCTAGAGACGTTGCAGGTTCGCTGTAATAAATGTATCCAATTAAGAGGAGAATATGTTGAGTAATAAAATATTTTGACATTGAAATTTTGTTTGGTTCTAGAGTAGGCTAAGAATTTTCAATATATCCTCGTAAAGAAAGGGAATGTTAGTATTCAGTTTTCAAATTTGATTTCAGAATTAGCAAACTATGCGATTATTCTAGAGAATGAATTTTTCCATGCTTGGGAAAACATTCCAAATTCGTAGACTTTTTAGAATTCCATGCCCCATCTTTTCCAAACGAACGCGGCATTTTCCTCTTACCGTCATCTGAAGGGGATAGTGCGGACACGTTCAAGATCTAACGCGCATTCCTCATCTCAATGCACCTTAATTATTGTCTCGTAAATTAGGAATATGTCCCTTGAGTAAACACTGCTCATCAGATTGTCTTGTTTATGCGGCTGGAGGCTTAAGTGAGAATTTATATCGGGAAGAGCCTCTTGATACCACGTGTGCACTAATTCACTATATTCACTGGCGGCGGTGAGTTGATGGAGCATGGGGTGGTCAACTAACATTTGGGTGCATTCAGTGCGCATACAAAAAATACGTTTCATCTTTGAACGAAATATTTCATGGACATTTTTTATAATTTTTAGGTTTAGACGAACAACATGAGAATAAAAGAATGGAAAATAGGAATTGGAATTATTTTGTAATTTTCAGAACTTTAACACGTTCAGCGCCAAGCCTTGGTGGACAATTTTCGTGATTTTTAAGGATTTGATTTTAATAATCTGAGCATTTACGTAATTCGCTATTTTCCTAAAACTCCAAAATCGAAATTAATGTTATTTTTTGAAACCATTTTGCATTAGCTCCCCACCTTGTGAAAGATTCAACTCAACATTCAGTTATAAAAAAATTAGAGCCTTTGAAACATAGGAAAAATTAGAATATGTATGCTCTTGTGACGTAGAATGTCTTCACTAGATTCTAGTATTTTTTGTTGACCTAAGTTGGTGGTACTGATATGAATCTGACAACAATGGAACCGCTGACATTTGCTGACATTGTTTATGTTGTTCTTGTCGTGAAATTGTTATTGGAAAATCACTTTTACAACTTGTGAAAATGGAGAAAAACTTTTTTAAAACTAGCAGTGGAAATTTGCCACCCGTAAATTATATAATGATTCACGCATTTTTATCTCGCAATCCAAACTATATTCGAGAGTGGAGAAAGGTATGAAAACGTTGAAGAAAGTTCTGTTTATTCGGAATTCATTCTGATGGCATGAATATCCTTTAAAGGGCTGCTTGATCAGGCTATGATGATGATGTTGTGGTTTATATGCAGCTGAAAAGGTAGGGTTCTATTTGTATCAAGTGTCGAATAGTTCCTGAGCACAAAGTACGAAGCACAAAAACTATGGTGTCCCACTGTAGTTTCCGTTGTATTTTTCATACCCAATAAAGAGCATCATTATTATTATTAAGCAAACCATACTTTGCTGTAGCTACTATTGACGACAGTAATGATGAAATAAAAAATTGTGACTTGAATGTTGTGTAGCATCCCAAGGTAAGTTTCGGATTATTTCCATTTTCGAGCATACAACATACTTAGATTTTGGTAATTTTTTCTACCACTTTTTCATACTAGTTGCTCCGTCGAACTGATATAAAGAGTCCTATATCGGTGAACGGTTATTCAAGAATCTATAGTAAATATAATATCAGCAGCCTTTTTCATCAACAGTAAGAGCTCTGACAGATCGTACATTAAATGACAGTAGTGACTTGACAATAGTTAGGTAATCAACAAATGCCTCCACGATTCCAACGTTGTCGGATTGTGTCAGTGACGTAGAATGTCTGTGAGAGAACACTTCTGGAATCCGAATTTTCATAACTAAATACAGGCGAAAAACGATATGTCAAAATTAAACAAATATATATTTCGATACATTTGAGATATGAAGATCTCAATGACACACATTTTGAAATTCAGGAAATCAGCGAATTAACAAACAAAACCTTCATCCATCCTAAACCCCAATTTCAGATAAAATTCTAGGAGGCCAGAGCTTATAATTCCCCATCTAAAATGTACATAAAGTGTGTTTTAGCGATACACACGGCCAAACAGAAATTTAGTTGGTGTATCTTTTAAGTTACACAATGTGTCAACTAAGTGTATCTAGAAATATACACTGGCGTTGAACGTGTTAAATACCTATTATTGAAATGGATGACTTCATTAGTTGGGTTTATTTATCTTCTATGCTAAACATCAAGTTGTTGACCTATTTTTCTTGAATTCTTTTTCTAGTATAATACTAGACAATATATAACCCCTTTAGTAATTGTAATGAAAATAAACCTAACGATTTATATTTATTACAGTATAGTAACGATAATTTATTTACATGAATGACATAATGCAACACACTTCACATCTTAAGTTAACGGTAAGTTGTATACTCTCAGACTGCCCCCATGATTTTTTATTTTATAATCACAGTTACAAAAAAACATATTGGTGGATCGTTTCTGCATATTGAAGAACCTAGTAATCGATTTTGACATACCTCACGTTATCACCAATATGGTGACAATTTGGAAAAATTCATTACGAAGGGGAAAAAGTATATGGTTATTTGTAAAAGAAAGTTACTTATGGCATCTACAGTAACTAGTTGAAACTTAATTTGTCACGAACCAAGGAATCCAAAGTAGAGGTTTGTCTACAAATTGACAGGCAGCCAACAATTCGTTGTTCTGACCAACCCAAGGTTCAATCAAGTTTCTAGTACGTTGTGAGGAACGCAAGCAGAATCTAAGTGAGAATAGAGTATTTTTCGTTTTAATTCCGAGAGTTCCAACCTTTGACAGCTGTTTCGTGGTCATAACGTACTAGAAACTTGATTGAACCTTGGGTTGGTCAGAACATCGAATTGTTGGCTGCCTGTCAATTTGTAGACAAACCTCTACTTTGGATTCCTTGGTTAGTGTCAAATTAAGTTTCAACTAGTGACTGTAGATGTCATAAGTAACTTTCTGTTATATCTGTCTTGCCTTCATGGTACTAATTCTTGAGTGAATTCGTTTGGATTTCGAGAGCTTCATAAATCCTTTCTGATGAGTGGGTGACCACGATACAGCTGTCAAAGGTTGGAACTCTCGGAATTAAAACGAAAATACTCTATTTTCACTTAGTTATTTGTAAATATAGCAAAAAAAGTTATTTGAAAAGATGTTTATAATTTAGTTTTACAAAATTTGAAATAACTATCTGGAAAAACTGAGGATTACAATCTTTTAAGATTTTTTTATTGATTGAAAAACGCTGCTTTTTTGGTCTCATTTAACTTTGATCACTAAAATCTTGATATCAATGATATCAATAAAATTGAACTTTTTACGTTTGTTCCCAAAAAGTATTGCCAAATTTCAAAAACCAGCATTTAGTATGACTCTTGCTGTTGTAATGATTCATATCTTTCAACTTCGTTCGATTTTGATATAACTAACTTTTTAAATTTGATGAGTCAACATAGACCACTTTTCTTGAATGCAATCAAATATTGTGAAAAAAGAAGAAAAACAATATGTATTTCTCAGATCAACATGGAAACTTGAGATTTTCCATTTTGGCTTCTTCATTTTCATAAATTTCTCAAAACTTAGTCTCATTTTTATTTACGCGAAATCATTTTCTTAAATAAAAAACGAAACAAATAATTTTTTATTCCAGGAACCAGAACAAACATGAAAATTTGAAAAGGACAGGATTACTATCAGACTGCTGAAAGCTAGAATTCTATACTTATTAGCAATGGGCATCTTTCAATTTGAAAGATCTGAGAATACAACAATTCGAATAAAATGGATCGTAGTCTTGTATACCACGAAAATATCTTTATTCTAAATCATAGTAGTATTTTTTCCTTTCAAAACAAATTCTTTCAGTCAAATATAATAAAATTTAGTTTGAGACTATTTTTTCAAGACTATCATAGCTTAATTGGCTGATGCCAAAACGAATTCTAAACGAGTAAAATAAGAAAAAAAGTAACAGGCAAAGACCAGGTGGAGAATGTTGATGAGGAAAAACAAAAATTAAACACGAAAACACACAAAATGATGGAATGAGGATGCATTCTAGGGGTTGAAAATGTTTTTTTGCAATTTGCGGTGAAACGTGACCTCTTAGCAAAATATGTTCTATAGAAAAGTTGTAGATAACAAAAAAATTAAAAACTTTTGTAACCATCTCTTCTCGGCAAAACCTCAAATTAAAGGTCAAAATGGCGAAAAACCGATTTTTCATTATTTAATTTTTTTTTCGCTTATAAATAATCTAAATTAGATGAAAATTTGTAGAAATATGTTTTTTGGTTTTGAATGGGCATGATTTTTTCGCAATTTATAAGACGACTAGTTTTTGAAAAAAATACCCATATCTTCCACGAACAATTGTTCTGGTGTTTTTTGTATTTCGAAGGTCTTATAGGTGATCATTTTAATTGTTGAAATGTCTGCTCTCAAGTGGACTATGTAATTGGTGGTTTGTTTTTCGTTACACCGCTTAAAATTGAGAAAAACCGACAACAAGTCTCTCTGAATCATGATTTTCTCAACATTTTCAATGATTTTCAATAGCTGTAGAAAAAAGTAGCGGGCAATAACCAGGTGGAGAATGATGATGAGGTTCTAACTTTGAAGAAAAAAATATTTAATCACGAAAACACTCAAAATGGTGAAATGGGGATTCAGTTTAGGGGTTGAAAAGTTTTTTTGCGATATGTGGCGAAACTTAACCTCCTAGCGAAATATATTTGGAGAAAAAGTTGTGAGTAATAAAAAAATCGGAAACTTCTTGATCGAACACTTTTTGACATTACCTCAAATTTACCGTCAAAATGACAAAAATGATTTTTCAGTATTTCTTTTCTCGCGTATATATGATAGAGTTCATTTAAAAATTTGTGGATATACCTATGTCTTTTTTTGTGTCAAATAAGCTTGATTTTTCGGAGATGACAAAACTTTCAGTTTTCGAGTCATTTACATTTTTCGAAAAATAAACCCTTATTTTTCGCGTGAATTGCATCTCTTTCGCTGGGCCTTCAATACATTTTGGTAGACAAAAATCTATTTCACTCTTCTGAGATCATCAGGGAGGTCGGAAGAATTGGAAAACATATTCTTCAGAAGCAATTTCACACTGTAATGAGGAATTGTTGGACTATTTCTTGTGCGGTGTAACTTTGAAAATATTTTTCTGACATAAGACCTGTCGTGGGTATGGCATGTTGATTTCATTGAAAATTTGAACAGGATGTTCATAAAGTCAGTTGTGGAATCATCTGCGACTGAATGTTGGAATTTTAGTCGCTATTTTCCATCAATGGTATGAGCGATTTTCTGTGAGTGATACTTCTGAATAACGTTCTCCCTTATCTCATTCATAGATAAGAATCTCCATTGGAAACTGGAAATTTAATAAATAATCAACTATCTGAATGAAAATGCAAATTTTTACTTTCAGATTTTTTCTCTCAAGTTATATATATATAGGGTGTTTCTCAATATCTATCAGATGTAGTTCAATGTCCAGCGTGGCTTTAGCCGGGGAAGTAGCTGTTTTCTGTTAGATATTACAAAAAAGTAACTTCAATTTTATCGTAGGGTTTTTCCATTTCCAGAGGAGTCATGTATTGATTCAATTTTCAATTGAGAATGTTTATCTTTAAAAAATGAATCCCGTCCAAGAGAGGTTATCTTGTACGACGGAAAATAGCGACTAAATTCCAACTTTCAGTCGCAGATGATTCCACAACTGACTTTATGAACATCCTGTTCATATTTTCAATGACATAATTTTTATTCTTTTTTACAACTATTGAAAATCATTGGAAATATTGAGAAAATTATGATTTAGAGGACTTCAAATACATAAAACTAGTCGTCTTCTGAATTGTGAAAAATGTATGCTTATTCAACACAAAAAAAATATATTTCTACAAATCTTCATCTAAATTAAATCATTCATAAGCGAGAAAAACATTAAATACTGAAAAATCGGGTTTTCGCCATTTTGACATTCAATTTGAGGTTATTTCGAAACGTGTTGGATACAAAATTCTTTGATTTTTTATTATCTACAAATTTTCCATTGAGAATTTTCCGCTAAGAGGTCACGTTTCGCTGCAAATTGCAAAAAACCGTTTTCAACCCCTAACTGCATCCCCATTTTGAGTGTTTTCGTGTTTAATTTGCTACCCTCTGATTTAGATGGAAAATGTAGCAAGGTAACTCGATATGTCAAGAATTACTTTTCTAAGAATTATGCTCTGTCGGGAGGGGTTCTCCCGACCTTCGAAATAATGCCCTTACCTTGGATGGGGTGTGTTCTTGAAGATTTTATAAATAGATTTTCGTATATTTTTCCCAAGTCCCCAATCAGATGGTTGAATTATTATCATCAGTAATAATATTTATGAAATATTATACAAGTACTCCTCTTTTGGCTAGAAAATCCACAAAATTTGTGTTTATCAGTGAAATATGCTTTCTCTATAGGTAAGCCAAAAATACTGGAGGTAAAATCTCTCAATTTGAGGCTAAATGTCAGAATCAGTGCAAATTAACCAAGGTCGAATCATGATCTTATTTCAAATAATCAGTGAAAGAAATTGGTGGGAAAATCACTAAGAAGTTGGCCTTTGTTTACATTTGATAGAACATGTTCGAATTTGAAACTTATGAGGTTAGATAAATTACCTCTAAACTGCTGTACAGGGTGTAAACAACTTCACTGATCTCTCAACCTATTTAAAATAATAATAATAATAATATTTTCCTTTATTTCAGGTACCATAACCTTGTGCATAAGAGGGTTCAGTAGGATGTCTCTTTCAATAGTTCCAGCTATTCGATTGATTGAGATTGTAGTTATTATTGAATAAAGTGAATGAAACATGCCTTGAATTATTTTAGAATCTGAATAAATGTAATTATGGTATTGGTAATTATCACTGAATATAGTGAATGAAAATTGTCTTTAATCATCGTATATCCTCAATTAATATAAAGATGAGATTTATAAATTATTAACTATTACAGTAAATGAAAGTTGTAAATTACCTTATAACCTAAACGAATTATATAAAGATGAGATTGTCTTGAGTGATATTATATGCTAAATTAATTCAAAGATGGGATTGACCCGTAACAAATTATTTATTACCCTAACAACATTTTTCACCTGGTGCTTGCATATTACTTTTTTTTTTCAGAAAAATTAAAGGCACCAGTCTATAATGCACGCCTGTGTTCAACAAATTCAAAATGTGTGAAATTCCGAAATATCGCATTTCCAACGCTGCCTAGATAATAAACTCCGAGACGCCCGTGGGTTCCTCTATAAATAACTTTCACTCTTTACTGACTAATCGCCACAGATCGAAACTGTCAGTTATCTTTAAATACGTTTAGAAACATGTCCATCCATCTCTTAGAAGACTGCCATAGGCATTCAGTGACAGAAATGTGTTTGGCCGCTAATATGCCACTATCTGCTTATTTTAATTTGAAAGGGTTTTTGTAAATACTGCCATGCTTACGGCGGCCCGTGACGGATATGGATTTGTGTGATGACATTTATTTCGAAACGGCAATTAGGATTATATTCGACTGATGAAAAAATCGGTCGTCGGTTATTGAATGAAAAATTTTATGTGAAGGTTTTCGCAATGTGTTTTAGATATAATTCAACCTCAGTTTTGCAAAGAAAACACGTATATCGTTAATTCATAAAAATGTATGATTTTTGTTTTAATATAAATGTATTTTCATTAAAAAACACTGTTGAAATATTTCAGTTGTCCATATAATAAGAAACGGAAAAATGTGGACTATGTTCAACCAAAGTTTTTCTGTTGAAGGATATTTAACAGATTGTCCCAGGATTTTCTTTTTTCCTCTCGGGAATGCAGACACTAACGCAACAAATAGAAAAAATTTATGTGATTTAAAGAAAAAGAAAATTGTCATCAACTTAGACGTGCCTTTAAACCTACTTAGTTCCTATCAATTGTCTGATCACCGAACTGTATTGTTTGAGATTCCCGAACAGGATTCTGAAAATTTAACATAAACTTTTTAAATTAGAAGCTTCGACCAGCAAGATATTCTTAATTTTAATAATGATCAATCGAAAGAAAACTGGAACGAAATTCTCAAATACTCAAACCTTGAGCAATCTCACAATAATTCATTCATAAATATTTTTCTATTTCATTTCAATCATTTACCTTTAAAAATATTGTGATAATGATAGTAGCAAAAAATGGATTACAGATGAAATTAAAAGATTTTGTGATACCTTACAAACTGAAAGACCTGTGGGGCAGCGGGTGGGGCAGAGGTACAAAATTCGCCACTGGTGGGCGGAGTCTAAATACTACGGAAACATGATAATCGCTTGTAAACGCATTCCCTAGACCGAAGCTCATTAATATTCAACAATTACGAGGGGGATTCGAAGTTCGGTACGGCGTGGCGGTACCGACGCGCGCGTCTGTCGACTAGCCATCATCTTAAGCTTGAAGAATGTAGGTACTGAATCTGGGTGATGGACGAGTACATTCGAATCGAGCATTTATATCGGATTCCAAATAGCTGAAAACATGTTCCGATTATCTGTTTACCAAATGCAACATAATCTAATAACAAAGCGTATTCACAACTTTGAGCATCAGAGAATTTTCTGAAATATTAAAAATGTATGAACAATTGCATACATACCGGATGTCCGCAGAAGGTGGCTCGTCCCTATAACCGGATTTTAAAATAAAGAAATGAAATTTGATGGATCTGTACCTATATACGAAAGCGTCTAAGGGTCACACATCGTAAATCTTCTTCAGTGTGACGAAGGCAATTTTTGGTTACTGCATATAAACAATCTAATAAAACGATAGTCGTTGCCGACCGATGTTTCACCTTTTACTTCCATATACACCTACGACGTAGGCTTATTATGGCAAATACTCGTCAGAAAACTACTACTCACCTGGCTAATACCACGACGGGTATTGTATTATATCCAACAGATATAATGCACAATTACAATATACAATGCCCGTTCCCCCTCTACTAATTTTTGAACCACCTGGTATATCGCAACGAATAGGAGATAAAAATCTACTTTTTCATAAAAAAAGCACAGCTAAAAGTTCCGAAATGGCAGCCGAGTTTAAAGTCGGAATTTCCGAGTTAAGAGTCTGAAAAACAAAATTCCGACTTCAAAGTCGGAACTTTCGACTTTAAACTCAGAATTTACGACTTTGAAGTCGGGAAAATAAAATTCCGAGTTTAAAGTCGGAAACTCCGTGTTTGAAGTCAAAAAAATTGAAAAAGAAACTATGTGGCCCTTAGACGCTTTCGTATGTTTAACGGCCTATTCATGGTTGCACACCCAGGGTTTTTGACCCCGCATGATAAATTTCTCCAATATTAATAAATTTAATACTTCTGAAAATGACTTTTTGATAGAAACGCAAGTAAAAGGATCGTATGTGGACTGTCTTGCAGTTTACAGACACAAGAATCAAAAATATATGATTGTAAATGGCCCATGCAGGGTTTTTGAAGCATGTTTAATTTATAAGTATATATTTCTGACCCTTGTGCCTGTATACTGCATAACATTTCACATACGGTCAAAAAGTCATTTTCTTTGGTTCAGAAGTATTAATTTCGTTAATATTGGAGGAATTTATCATGCAGGGTGAAAAACCCTGGGTGAGCACCCATGTATCTGAATAGGCTTTGTGACATTAAACTGTATTCCAAGCACAGCACTATTGTTGACGTCTTCACAATCGTAGATAGTAGTAACAGTCTTCATGGTCTTGCACATGTTACATTTGAATGTAATTGTAGAGGCTACTCCTCTTCTCGTTTCATTTACTATTTCAAGGTTTTTGAGAGAGCATCCGAAGTGGGGAGCATGATCACCTATTAAAATGAGGGAGTCTATAAAATGCTGAATATCAACAATTCTGTGTCCTTCGAGTTCGATTTTTTCATAAGTATGTTCATTTTTGCTGTTGCAGGTTTCAATCGATGATTTATAGATAATCATGCGTTCGCTTTCTTTCTGATTCATATCAGTTACTTCGATCAAGTCAAAATTTTCAATAAAATCGTTTCTCACGTGACCATCATCCCGAAAATTTATGTTTTTTGAGATATCACACAGTTCATTTTCGATATTGGAATTTTGTTCATAGGTCGTTTCAACAGTGGGACCTTGTTCAGAACAAATAATTTCACTTAGGCGTTTTACACCGCAAAGAATCACGTCAGCGAAATCACTGCTCGAAAATTGTTCGTTTGAGTAGTCGATATCCCTGAAATCTTTCCTTTCTTCTGTTTCATTCACGGGAATAGGAGCAGTCACATCATGAATATCCATATATTCCACCGGTGATGAACCAGACTCCGGCATATCTAATAATCTTGAAGTCCCAGCTTGACTCAACCTGGATGACACCTAAAAATATATGCCATCAGTATGTGTATCACCAGGAACTGGACACCAAATAAATCATTTATTTTAATGGTAAAAAAGTATTCAACCACATTTCGTGTATTATATAGAATATCATATTCTACACAGCTTGATAGAAGGAATAGGGAATAAAAAAATACCAGTATTTTCTATTTCCTATAAGGAACAATTACTAATTTTATCATGAGACCATCTACCCCTGTGTGATTTATTGGAAACAAATATATTATAGTGTGTCCAACTTTGGGCAGCACACCTCCTTATTTTCTTATTCGAAGACCGATTTAAAAAAAAAATCAACATGTAGTACTCTAGATCATAGTCACAGTAATTATCAGTAGTAATAACCCAAGGACATTGCTGGAAAAAAAATTTGTTTTGGAACGTTGTACAGACCTCCCTCCGGTAATTTAACCAGCTGTTTAGTTGATTTAGAAAACACTTTATCGCAAGTATTGCCCAAATATGATTGTATAGTACTAGGTGGAGACTTCAATGTTGATATTCTCGATCAGTCCAACAGTAACACGAAACAACTTTTGAATTTTTTCGATAGATATAATTTATTTCAACAATGTAAGGAACCCACTAGAATCACAGCTACAAGCAGAACTTGCATTGATCTTATAATCTCATCAGACCCTGATATTGTTGAAAATGTATCTGTCTTCAATATGGATGGCATTTCAGACCACCATCTTGTTAAATGTGAATTAAAGTGCAAAAAGGAAAAATTTCAGTCAAAGTTTGTCAGCTTTCGCGATTTTTCTAAATTTGATCACAACATGTTCTTAACAAACTTGCACTCAATTGATTGGGACTATATATTCGATATGGACAATGTTGATGAGATGGTTATATTCTGGAATGAAAACATTAATCATTTATTCAATATACACGCACCTATTATAACCAAACGCGTGACGAAACCTCCGGCCCCATGGCTCACCGCCAATACGAAACTACTTACAAAGCTAAAAAAGAAGTTATTCAATAATTATAAACGTCTCAGGACAGAAGAGACATTCAAAGAGTATAAAGATTTGAGAAATTTCGTCAATACATGCATTGAAGCTGAAAAAAAGGCCTTTTTACAGCATAAATTCAAATCAGATCCCAAACTTTTTTGGAAATCACTAAAATCTTCAAACATAATAAAAGATTCGCGTGGTAGTGCCTGTGATATTGATCCGTACTCTTTCAATGACTACTTCTTGAATTCTGTCCCCAATCTTCCCCTACCGAATGATCATCTTCTTAACAAGTATAACACTAAGTATCCAGACTTAGAAAAAACATTTCAATTAAATAATGTTACACAAAGAGATGTAGAAATGGCTTTAGGCAAAATTAAAACACATGCCAAAGGATCGGATGATATCAATCTCAAAATGCTTGATTTACTGTTTCCATCACTAACTCCCTTCTTGGTACATATAATTAATACTTGCTTCAAGAAAGGTTCATTTCCAAAAGCCTGGAAAGATGCCAATGTTATACCCATTCCTAAAATTGATAATCCAGATAATATAACACAATTTCGCCCAATCAGCATATTACCTACTATCTCTAAAGTAATAGAACGACTAGTATCTGATCAACTGACATACTATCTAACTGAGAATAAAATATTATCAGAAATTCAATCAGGTTTCAGGAAAAATCATAGCACTACTACAGCGTTGCTCAAAGTAACGGACGATATCTTCAAATCTATTGATGAAAGAAAGAACACCTGCCTTATTCTGCTCGACTTTAGTAAGGCATTTGATACCTTGGACCATGGAATTTTACTGAAAAAATTGAAATATTTTGGTTTGGATGATACTTCTGTTAGTTTCTTCCAGAATTATCTAAGTGAAAGACGTCAGAGGGTGGTGATTGGGGATAAACAGTCTAGTTATGAAACAATTTCTAGGGGTGTTCCGCAGGGAAGCATATTGGGCCCGCTACTGTTTTCTGTTTATACAGCAGACTTCGCGTCTTTTTTGAAGAACTGTCACTCGCACCAATATGCTGATGATACTCAATTATACAATTCATTTTCGTTATCAGAAAGTTTTCTTGCGAGTGTTGCTATTAACGAAGACCTAAAGGTGATCGCTTCAGTTTCAGAATCTCACAAACTGTTACTGAATGAATCGAAAACAGAATTGATGATATTTGGAAATAACAGTGACGAGATATCCACGGACCCCAACTATGAAATAAAATTGAACGGAAAAAAGCTGAACATTGTGAAACATTGTAGAAATCTTGGCCTATATCTTGATTCAACTCTCAGATTCGAAAAGCATGTTGCTCATCTTGTTAAACATAGTTATTATACTTTAAAACTCCTTTATATGAAGCGACTTTATCTCACTAATGATATAAAGTGGACTCTATGTGATTCGTTGATTCTGTCGCGACTTGCCTACTGCTCTGAAATATATTGGCCATCCTTATTAGCGAAAGACAAGTATACTCTGCAAAAAATACAGAACTCTTGCATAAGGTACTCATATGGGCTCAGGAAATATGACCATATATCCCGAACTTATAAGGATATGAAAATACTGAATTTGGAAGAGAGGTTCACTATCCGACTTGCTGGGTTGGTTTATCGAATTAATCAACACGAAACTCCTGCATACCTCGTGAATAAACTGAAAAAACTTGGCGACTTTCATCATTGTCCAACCAGAAGTAGAGAATTGTACAGCGTTCCAAGGCATTTTTCAACTCAATTTAAACGTAGTTTTTCATATAATGCAGTCAATATTTATAATATGATTCCCACAGAAATTAAATATCTCAGAACTTGGAACAATTTCAAAAAACATATCAAATCCTGGATTCTGTCCGAAAGACAAACTATTTTATATGATTTATAATTTTTACTTATATTACCTACCTACTTTGTAATCTCTATTTATAGCACTAATCTCTATTTATAGCACTATTCTGTTATATACTCATATAATATTTACTGTCAAAATTATTTTCAAAATTCTATACTTGTTTGTTGGTTACATGGAAGAGCGGTCTTGACTGAATGTCGCCAACACATTGCAAATTTTGTACTATTAATATTTTCTCATAATAAAGACGCTATTATTATTATTATTATTATTATTATTATTGATGATTATAGCAAATTCCGAAAGCTTGTTTCCTATAAGCAACAAGCTTGAGGAATTTGTTATATTAATCAATGTCCGAGGGTTATACGCATAGAAAATTTTTTGCTAAGCGATATTTTTCAATATTGCCTAAGTCTATGAATGCTTTCCATACAAATTTGTTATTGTAAACAGCATATTTTGATATATTTAATACGAAAATTTCATTAATCTTCTCGTCAGTATTACAACCAAATCGTGAGAATGACATTTTGAAGTTATTGAATATTTGAAACTTAATTCGAAATAAATCAAAATATATATATATATATATATATATATATATATATATATATATATATATATCCATAGCAACGTGAGAGTGATAACAGACCACTTGGCCTGTTATCAGTATAACAGATGTTCTGATTTGTTGTATTCAGTCAGATGACCTCAGTTTAACTAATTTCATTGGATTTTCGCTTGAGCAAAAAATTTTCATGTTAAGTAAATCGACTTTTGTGGAAAAAGTAAATAAAAGTAAGTATAACTGCCGTAACTGTCACAGTATAGGTATACGATTTTCGAAATTTTGTGATTAATTTAGAAGTGAGCGCTAACGAAATTGGCGTTGTAACTTCACCCTGCATAATAAAATCTTTTACGTACAATTCCAGTTCCACTCACCTTATGCAATTGGTGACCTCTGGATCGAGATGACACTCTCGTAGATGACATCCATAATCTTTGCTTCGGACCTTTACGTATACGCGGCATTGTTGAAATCAAAATCGTAATACTTTCACTGTACACAAAAACACAAGTAAAACTAAATAATGGATTCAGAACTACAGAATTCTCTCCCACCGCATTATGACTTTGAACAATAATAATAATAATAATAATAATAATAATAATAATAATAATAATAATAATAATAATAATAATAATAATAATAATAATAATAATAATAATAATAATAATAATAATAATAATAATGATAATAATAATAATAATAATAATAAATTTTATTCACACACATAATACATAATAAAAATGGTATAGATAAAAACACATTAAAGAAGACACTCACACTATATAAATACAGTAAGTTACAAGTACGAGTGACAACACATAAAAAAATCTAAAATATAAAAACACGTGTGAATAGAATAATAATATACTCGGTAAGTGACTAACACTTGTTCCGAGAATAAAAAACATGCATAAAAAGAGAAAAACTTATCTACATACAAATACTAAAGAGATAAAAACAATTTGCTAGCAAAATTTGGATCATATTATCATTGAAGGATTTGGGAGGTTGAGAATAAAATACAACCAGAGGGTATATGTTTCATAACACAATTTTACTGGTGAGTATAGCCGTACTATAAGTATAACTGGGTCACGTAATATATTCAGAAGCTTTTCATATCTATGAATTCGTGAATGAGATTTCTGGTATTCTCTAATATAAAGGTTTTCAGTTTTTTTTTAATACCATGATCGATAAATTCTTCAACTCTTGGGGTAGAGTATTGTATAATTTCGGGGCCAAAAATTCAAACGATCTTTGACCAATCGATTTCGTCATGAAAGGGACGGAATGTAGTTTGTTTTGTCTTGTGTTGTGATCGTGGTTGTGCTTTTCCAATTTTTTGTTTTTGTGATAGGTAAGCACACATTTGAAGTAAAATTCTTGTCTCAGATCAAGTACTTGCGATTCCATATAGGTCAAATCTGTCGATTAATCCCTTTTCTTATGCATCATTATTTTGAGAAATCGTTTCTGGAGAATTTCTAGAGGGGTAATATATTGTGTTTTCAGTGATGAGCCCCAAGCTAAGATACCATATTTCAGTTGACTTTAAGTTCTTACTGGGGTATTATGTCGCATAGACATCTAAATTTGTAAATTATGTATTGAAGTTTCTTGATCGTATGTTGTATATGAATGTCCCATCGCAAGTGTGGATCGATAAAGATACCAAGGTATTTAACATTTTTTGATGGTAGTAATCGATGGACCGACCCTCCTACCTGTATATCTATGAAACTGAAGTTTGGTGACGTAGATTTGTTGCAGCTGAATGGTAAATACTCAGTTTTATCGGAGTTTAAAGTTAAAATTTTCTGGTCTAACCAGTTTTTAATGTGAGAAATATCAGTTTTTACTTTCGCTTCTAATTCCTCCCAGGTAGTCGCTTTGTAAAAGATAGCTGTATCGTCTACGAATCCTATAATCTCACCACTACTTTTTTTATTGAATAAATTATTTATGTAGATCGAGAAGAGTACTGGGCCTAATACAGTGCCTTGAGGAACCCCATACTCGATAGTTCGTTTTTCACTGTATACATTTTCTACTCTGACACACTGTTTTCTATTTGAAATATAGTTTTCAAAGAGACTTAGACATTTTCCTCTTATCCCAATTTCTTCCAAAGATTCTAAAAGAAGTGTGTGGCTTACGGTGTCAAATGCTTTGGCTAGATCTATAAACACACATAGGCACGGCATACTTTTGTCCAAAGCAGAGTACACGTTGTTAGTTAGGTGAAGAATTGCATCTTGTGTCGACACATTTTCTTTAAAACCGAACTGTCTATCAGAAAGAATTTTATATTGCTTGAGGAAAGATACTAGTCTTGTTTTGATAACTTTTTCAAAAATTTTGGTGAAGTTTGAATATTGGAATAATGATAGTGTCCTTGAAATCCGAGGGCCAGTAGCCCAATGCCATACATCTATTTATAATGAATTCCAGTGGTTCGATGAGATATTCTGATATGGACTTGAGGGTTTCTGATTTCAGACCATCATAACCAGGTGATTTATTATTTTTCAGTTCTCCGATAATATTAATTTCCTGATAATCCGTGTTGAGCATAACAAACGAATTCAATGTTCGGAATTTTTGAAAAGATACGTTTTTGTCTGTTTTTATGTTATTTGCTAATTTCTTTCCCATGTTGGTGAATGTTTTATTGAACTCATCCGCAATGCTTCTCGATTGAAATAGTTTTTCGCCCGTTTCATTTTTTAAATGTGTTATTGCTTTTACAATACGACAAAACAAAATGAAATCTGCATTCCAGTTTCTATTTTATTTAGGTTTCAAAGGTTATTTTTAAACATATGTGGAAGAAATGGAACGTGATTATTAACTGGACATTTTTCACATTCATGTTAAGCCGTTTTTGTATAATTATTTTATCCTAGTAACAAGAAGTGAAATCTCTTAAATGCTAATGTTTATTAATTTATTGCTAATTAAATACTATATCTAGAAAAATGGTTTTGATATCTTTAGAAAGCTACTTTCAGGATTCTTAGATTATTTATCAATTCTGGTTAATTTATTTCCATTTTTGTCAAATTTTCTAACGCATCGTCTGATGTCGTGAAATAATTGAATATCCAACTTCATCAATGTTGTCATTTATTTTAGTTAATTTTTAAAATAATTCTTGTTTATATTTCTCTTTTTGCATAAGTATTATTCCTTTAGGTTTATAATCGACCAAGTATGTTTTTATTTGAATCACTATTGCTATTTTCTTACATTTATCGTTTGAAATTCCCTGAATTCTGTTTCACAGTTGTTACGTCAAATGCTGATTGTGGCTTTGCTCATATTATACGGGGTACTTAAAAAATTCTTCCTTCTTTGACTTTCAAAATGTCCATCTGTTATCCAAAGTTTCCACTTGATTTTAGAAACGCTATGTGTTTTTAATTTTGTAACTATTGAAATCATGACAGTACCTAAGTTGTGAAATTATCTGACAGGCCTGTCTCGTTGATTGCTGGAGTGAAAGATATCTGTGTCTGTGTCTCATTTAAATACGATCAATTAATGTTAATCAAGGAAATAGATTATTTGTTTATCTATCTATTGGAATGCAACAATGTTTGGAAATTTTGGGAAATCTCCGCTTTCTACTCAAGTCGATGGACCTTGTCAGTTAAGTCAACCCTTAAAATTATTCCTTATTAATTCAACATTGTTAGAACACTCTGTAGTACACAATATTTTCCGTACCCTCGCAGCATCCCTTCCACTACGGTGGTCCACAATCTGTTAGAGATTATTGTGGTTAAAGAACCACCCCGAGCATAGTTCGTTGTGCGCATTGAGAGGGGTTTATCGGATGCCTTGCAGCTTCCTCTATTGTAAAGTTGACGCCTGTGAAATAGAGTTTGAATGAGATGTACTGTAGCAAACATTCGTACAATCGCATGGCCTTTCCACGGGCTATTATGGCCATTATGCGATTCAGTTAAGCTCCATAGAGGAGCGTTGGATGAAGTTATGTAAACTTTTTGTTGGCGTGTAGGGAGAATCGTTGGTAATTTACTGTTGCTAATTGATGAACATGCACAGGTCTTTCGGTTTCTGGCCGGTTGTCGGATTTTGTTTATCGAATGAATGAAATATTGGTATTGTTTAGAATGTTATACAGTGTGGATATCTATAATAATAATCGTAGGTAATATCTCAAGACCATGACAAATAGCCGACTATTATTTTCTCCATAATTCTTTCGAGAGTATTTTGACAATTTAATGAGACCATATGAACATTAATGATCTGAATAACTCCTGGGAGCTTTAGCTCGAGGGAGTTATTCTTTGATTATTAATGTTCATATGGTCGAATTGAATTATCTCAAAATACAAGTTACTCGAGAAAATAATAGTCTAAGCATCGAATCATTTATATACTCGATTATATGTAGGTATACGTCTTAACATTTAACTTTCCTTCCTTTTTGAGAACAAGAATGCAGGTTTCGTCTTTTTGCATTACGCGAATTCCTAGCACTTTGGAATTTGATATCTTCAAATGGATTTATCTTACGTTTATGTTTATTGAAGTAAAATTCCTGGAGACTTTTCGCAGTTGAATTCCAGATCTCTTCAACCTTGTATTCTTTATATTTCTCGCCATTTTCTTCACGCACATTCCATGCCCAATTTTTGAGGATTTCGGCGATCATGAGAGTTGGGGTAGTCGCACAAAATTCATAGTTCTTCTGCTAACAAAAAGACATAAATTGTTTCCAGACACTCTTTACTCTTCACGGTATTTCCTGGAATGGATTCGCTTATACAGTAGAACCCCGATTATCCGTGCGCGCTTTATCCGGGCGGCGGATTCTCCGTGCGGCATGTTAAATTGGTCATCCGTGCCTCGGCTTAACGCCTCAGCCAACAATTTACATTGTCGTCCGGGAATGTATTGCTTTTACTACTAGATACACAATATACTATTATTCATAAATATAAAATAACAAATACAGTGATACACACATTGAAGAATTACAAAATAGTAAACAGTTGCGACATCCAAAGAAGTATTTCATATACTTGCATGTGGTGAATATATGCAGGTTAGTCCATAACTTTTTAAGGTATTTTGGAACGGCCAAAACTTTTCTATTAGCGACCCATTAGACATACGTCGATCATAATAGTATATTGTACAATGAGCATGAAATGACATACATTTCCCACTCGTAGGTATATGAAATTTTGTAGTACTCGCTACGCTCGTACAACAAAAATTCATAAACCTACGAGTGGGAAATAGGTCATTTCATGCTCATTGTACACCATACTTTTTCTACGACCATCTGAATCATTAACAAATCTGTAATATTTTTAATGATCCTTTTTATCATAAAGTCTCCTGCCGTCATTTTTACATGGTTTAGATAATTTTTTCTTTCTTCACCCGTTGAATGAAACATCTATTTTTTCTTTTTGTACACGTACCTACCTACTTCGTGAAACAAATAACATTCAAAATTTTCAAATTTTGACAACTTGGAAATAAAAAAACTTTATGCAGAAAAAATCAAACACTAATCGATTTCATAAAATGAAAAAAAAATGTGGCTGCGTGGATTTGAACCCTCGCTCCCACCATCCAAAGTCCATGTGTCATCTGAATCAACACTCGTCGTTACTAGAGCACATAATAATTTGTTCAAATTAACTACTATATGGAAAGTATCTATCAACTATTTTAACCTTCCAATCTAGTGTCGGAGGCGCTAGGCAACACTGCTCTGTCGCTAATGTCAGTGTCAGTAACTTTTATAGTCCGACGATCAGATTGCTTAAAAGTGATTGAAAACTGACAAATTGTTAACGCAATGGCTCGAACCAATTAAGTTCACAAGGGTGATTTATTAATGAAAGCAATTTGAAAAAAAAAAACTCAATACAGTCGCAGAGATGTTGGCTACAAAAAAAAGTTAAAAATGAAAAAGGGAATGTTATATGATGATCGTTCTTGATTTATGAAAATGTGCAGAACTTCAGGAAAAAAAATCATGAGTTCCGACGCAAATGGAATCGGGCCAAACTATTTGACCATTTTGTTCAGAAAATTATTCCAATTCTACGTCAATCTTTTCCAAAATTCCCATATAATTATATGCTGACGACAATATAGGCAGGGAGGCTGCCCAATTCTCCAATTCTAGAGTTTCAATTTTCTATATTTCCTTGTCTATTTATTTGGGTATATATTTCTCGTGTTCCTTACGAGCTGCATCGCGTTGTTGCCATTGCTCTTGACGTGGTCTTTTTTATGCTCTCATCGATCAAAACATTGCCGACTCTGGGAGCTTGTATTTCGATAATTAGATGGAAGAGTTTTTCCAGATTTGGTTATTAGCATTGTTATCGAGTTTAATGATATGTGTTAATTTTCCATCAAATTTGTAAGATGCGTTTCTTCTGTACAGCGTGTTACTTGAAACAATGATTGCATTTGGCCTATGGTGTTATGATCTGAAAGTCTATTAAGAAGCAACTTGAAGTACAATTATCTCCGATTTTAAATGGACGAAAATTCTCAAAAAAATTCAACTGTCGAGAAATAACCAAATTTACATTGTATTTGTAAGAAAACTGCTCTAGCGGTACAAATACCTTAAAAAGAATATAAATAAATTAAAATAATACATAATAGTGTTTTGAACATATCGACGTCTTGGATACTTTTTTTCTAATATTATCAGTTTGGCCTTTTCTCTATTATTCATTTAGCCATTTATCATTTTGCGTATTTTTGTTTTGTCCGTTTCTTTAACAAATTACCCAAGGGTTAATTTCATGGGTTCCAGTTAGACTTACCAATGGTTTAGAATGTGAACGTTAAATATAATTTAATGAATGTCGTTCACGTTTTAAACTATTGGTAAGTCCAACCAGAGTTTAACTGGAACCTATAAAACTGGCCCTAAGTTGTGTTTTGAAGCGTTTTGAAAAAGTTTTATCGACTATTTCACGCTCTTGCCAAATGAACCAATCAGCAGCTCTAGTCAAGTTCGGATTATCAACAGTAATACCACAAGTGATTGAATTTTCGCGATAAGTCTGTTGATTCATTTCTGAACAAAAATGAATTGCTTCATGAAAACACTACGAGTCCGCAGGAATTTCGAAAGTTGCAATGGATAGAGCTTGAATATACAAACAAATCATCATACTCCGAAAATAAAAAAAAAATTATCAGAAAACTGAGAAAACTTGAGAAAATTTAAATACATAAAAAATTTGAGTCTTCGAAAAAATTAAATATCTAACGAACGGTTGATACTGTCATAATTTCCCACTACATCTTTTTTTGACCGCCATGAGAAAATCTACAAAAAATTTACGAATTTTTTTTTCGAAAAAATCAATGGTCCAGGAAATATTAAAAAAAAACGGAAAAATTGAAATATTGACCTTACTAATGACAAAATTGAAATTTTTTAGATCACTGCGAATACGTCTTTACAAGCTTCACTGTCATTCCACACCTTTTTTCTCCGACTCCATTAGAAAGTGGAGAAATGATGGAAAAACTAAAATAAAAATTAGGAAGTGTGGATTATGTGTCTAAAATCGCCAAAAACTCTAAAGAGAAACTAGATATCACAAAAAGTACATTAACAGTTTTATTGTCCTTGACAAAAAAAACTCGCAAAAGTCAATTTTTATTTTTTTAAATTTCACACCCAGAGTACTTTTATACTTTCTGTCACACCGTATATGTTTTGTTTTACATCTTTGCATTTGCAATAAATTCCATTAACATATGGATTTGAGATTCTATACCTATTTTGCTCTGTTCTGTTACCTGCTGGCTTTCTACAGTCATCTCTCTTCCTCCTGACATTTCACTCGCTTCACCTTGATCACCACTATCTATTCTTTTTTCTGCTCCGTCCAAACCAACTCTCTTTCCGTCTCTCAAATCCATTTTGTCTTACACACAGTTTTTTCAGTTTTTTTTTAAACTTTTAACTCATTCTTTCACTCACTCTGTATTCAATTTGTGCAGAACCCAATTTTCAAACTCACTCTTGGATCTCAGAAATACCTGATTTTGGGAATGCTTGACAATGTTGTCTTTGAAAATGCCTATCAATGTTGTTTTTGAAAATGTCCCACGTTTAGGAAGCCACTTTTATAACGATTTGTTTGTTTTGCACAGATAGTGATTTTGATTTGCTTGAATTCTGAATTTTTATGCAATGAAAATTGTCAAGATTTTGCCGAGCTACCTTTTTCTTTCTGTTACCAGTATTTTTCCTCTTACTATATCTTCTTTTCAAAACTCAGTCGGATTCGAACATAAGGAGAGCTCTTTCTCTCAGATGTAGGTGGACGTGGATGCTATATTTGTATAGATTAGTAAAATAGATAAATATCATATACAGTTCTAACTTCAATGAATTGTATTTACTAGAACCAATAAATCATTCAAAACCTAAAATTGCAAACTTTATTTTAAAACCTACCCTGAATTCTGCTTACTATTACTGAAATTTTACTTTTTCACATATTTTATTCTAAATTGTAATTTTCTCTTTATCCTTTTTAACAGTTCAAAATAATCTCACTACTATGCACTATAACCTAATAAAAATTTATTTCAGATGGAATAGTCTTTTTGGAGTGGTGACATTGTCTGTTTTTATCAACGCTGACTGAAATATGAAATTTGAAATGTTTATGTCGGTGAAAGTGATTTTATCAATTTCTTGAAATTTTTCAATTTTATGAAGTTAGATCCTACTGTGTTGATCAATAATGCCCACAAGAAAGAATATTGTCATTTCTAAAGTGGAAACTTGTGTTTCTCAAAATAAGAGAAAAACTCCATATGAGGAGATTCAAAGCCCTAGGATTTGACAATTTGGTAATCGTAGAAAAAAGAAAATCAATACCTGTAACTCTGATCTGGATAGGAAAGGAGATATTCAAAGCAAACCTTCAGGAAACTATCAGAGCAGCATTAAATGGGATATGGAATGTTAAGTAAATAGTTTTTCTTCTAGATGAAGATACCGGGACAATACTGATTTGTAATAAATTTAAATACTTTTATGAAACAATTTATAGTAAAGGACGAAGGGAAATTACTCATGCAGATACATTGGATTCATAATAGGCCCTTCGATTTAATATGAAGCTTCTTTAAACCTAATGGATAAAGATTCAGAAACCTTCTGCTGTTTGGGAACAACAGGAACTATGAATACTATGATATCGAAAATCTGAAAAACCAGACACAATGAGGCTGTTTGGCAGAAGTGCCTCCATACGTCAACAATGATAGACGAACCCCAACAACAACAAAAATAGAAAGAAATATTATTCCAAATAATTTATATTCCATCCAAATGATATGGTCAAAAAATACAGAATCCACTCAACGTCTGCCTCAAATTTCAACATAGAAAGTTGAAAGATACAGAAATCAAAGTACTGTGACATTCTGCCAGGCGAGAGGAATGATAGAAGTTCCTAGTGTATGTGACACTCTAAATGAAAACAATGGAAGCAAAACATACTGAGCATGGACAAGCTCAACATTTTGTTAAAATAAATTGTTTACTGATTGTTCTCATCCCGGGAGCACATGTCGTCTGTGATATCATTTGATGTAAATTGTATACATATTATGACGCTATTATAAACCAGATATTTTGATGTACTCGCGTGATAAATGAAAAGATTTTCATTTTTACAGTTTTCAAATATAGCAGTGTTTTACTTAGCCTTTGAGTAATCTAGATGATGTGAAAGCTGATAATTGTTTAAAAAACCATGTTGAGTGTTTTCGTGATTGAATATTTTTTTCCTAAAGATGGAACCTCAACTTCAAATTTCACCTTCTCGTTGCCTGTTACTTTTTTTGTTATTTTTATCGTTTAAAATTTGTTTTGACACCAGCCAATAATAAGCACGCAGTAATTGCAATAACCAAGGGAAAGTAGGAGACATCAAATGCCACTGCCTAAATTTGAGCATATTTTTGGATATAGAGGTACAGTAGAGGTAGAGCGAATTGAGCATGTGTCACATTCATTCTAACCACCAGTCAAATCTAGCGATCAGTCAAACTACGCTAACAGGATAATGATGAACTGGCCCTAAATCTGTGCATTTATAACTCTAGCCATACCTTCAATTTTTACCTTTTTGTGTGTTCAAAACGTAGGAAATTGTAAATAATTACATACCAGATGATGCAAAAATAGTATTATCACCCCCTCTTTCCCTTGTTTTTCAAGATTCAAAAAATTTATATGGTTATCACAAATACGAACTGTCATATTTTGCCATTTTGCGGGAAGTAACAGGAATTTTTTAATTTCAAAAGAACATCCTATAGGTATATTTTTGGAATTAAATTAAAGACAAAAATCATTTACGAACTATCTTATAAAAAATAGGTAGTATAGGTCGTTTGCATCTTTTGTTTTGTGTGAAAAGATCCTCTTATTTTTATTTACAGCTTGGCCTATCGATAACAAAGCGTTTGCAGACACATGTTTATAAAAAAAAAAAACATTTTTTTATCTGAAAAATAAGCCCCTGAAATCTTAATACTGAAATTTGAAACACCCTGTATTTTCAATAAATTATGCATTATGAATCCAGTAAATCCGCCTTGAGTGAAACAGTGTATTTGTGTTAACTCTCAGAACTGAACCCCGTCTATACCTGAATGGGATACGAGTTTGCCTCGAAACCCATTTTATTTTTTCATGAATGAAACTAGATTGGTTTGGCTTCAACGTACTATCCAAAACAAATATTTACACAAATATTTAAAATTCGAAAGTGTCAAGTCGTTCCCAAACCAATCATTTTCGAAACGGATCTAATCATCACTTGACGAGCTGCAAGGGTTTGTTTATTTCCCTGTTAAATAGAGCGCATAAAACGCTCATTGTTAAACACCCTCTCTTTGGGTGGTCTTGACCACTTAGCAGAATACTTGGCATACTTGTGGGGATTTCAGGTTGTATAGCTATTCACACATTTTCTCCTACAATGCGTTTGAAAGGGCATGGATTGATAAAAAATATAAAAGTTGGTAGTGGCTTCGATATAATGGAAACTTATTACCTGTAATTGCCATGAGAATTTGAAAATCCCAGATTGTTATTTACGGTAATATACAACCCAATCGAAGAATTATGTACCTGCCCTTAAATACCGAGATCAATTCATTCCGGTTTTCACTTCAGCAATGAATTCTTAAGTTTCCTATCATCTATACTGTATTCATATTACATATACGTACGATGTAAACATGATCAATGCATGCTTGCTGCGTGTCCACCTCGTGATCACCAATTCCCGTAACGCTATTGGTCATTTTCAGAGTTGTATTCAGGTTGGTTGCATTCCAATGATCAAAGCTGCGTTTTGTAGTTGCCGCGGTATTTTCTTTTGTGTTTTCAATTACCTTATTGATTATGTACTCGAATATTTGTTTGGTGTAAAGTTTTGTGTAGGTTTCAGGTGACGTTGAAAATTCGTTGGTTTTATTTCACAACGTACCACCGTGTCGAAAGCACAATACGCCTCTGTTCTAGTTTGGCATTCACGTGCTTTTGTTATCAGATAAACAAGCTGGAACCGTGGCTCAATCGTTGGAAGATCGGAATCAATGCAGACAAAAGCAAGGCCATACTGTTCACGAGGTGACGTAGGACACCCGAGAGCCTTGTTACTATGAACGACGAGAGAATTCCATGGGTAGACGAAGCCTTATACCTAGGAGTAACCTTGGACAAGAAACTCTTGTTTCAGAGGCACGTCTCCCACAGATTAGCTATAGCGAAAGCCGCAAGGCATAATCTACATCCTCTCATCGGACGTAGGAGCAACATAGCACTCGAGCTGAAACTAAGCCTCATCAGGACAATCCTTCTGCCAATCATGCTGTACGCGTCTACTGCTTGGGGGCAATGCGCGAACAGTTATAGGCAGAGGATGCAGGCCTTCTCCAATGTCTGCCTGAGAATGGCAACAGACGCACCAAGATATATGCCAAACAAGTTTATATATCGAGACTTAGACATCCCTCCGGACTACATCGACAGACTGATCAGCCATCACGTGGAGACTACTCTAGACAGAGTAGAAACCCACACGAACACGCTGCTCACGGAGCTCCTCGAGAACAGACGTGAGCAAGACGACAGACAAATACAGACGACCAGTGAACCAGGGAGACATTGACACCCCTGAAGAAGTGAGACGGAAGCGAAACCTTCAGCGACGCCAACGTCTACTTCAACAGGCTTCAATTTCGATAAACATGCTTTTATGTTTCACATTTCCATGAAGAACCGACCAAGAAGTAAACTCAGTTGATTCACTACACAACATTTGGCCCTCAGCCAAGTGTTTTTCAGGCCTTCAGCCAGTTTCAGGGGTGCACCATGCACATTAAGTAAAGTCATTGTTAAATTCAAATTTCAACTCATGTCAGATATAAGAGAGTTTCAGACCGAGAATTGGCCGAGCTCTCCATATCAAACGATCAGATTTCATTCTGCTGATCGCCAATCATCAGGATGAGGAACCGCTTCAACGAGCGGAGGTGGTGGATAGGGGGGGTGAGCTCTCGAGTACGTACGAGTGCTGGGGCGTTCATCCTTCCGGGCCTCAACCTTAGGGGGTGCATGGTGGTGGTGCTTTTGTTGACATCGTCCGTATTTGCAATGTGAATACACTGTAGTAAGTAAATAAGCAATCTTCCGTCCAGTAAATGATGAAACTGTTCAAAGAACAGAACAAATTCACATCGAACATCAGTAATTTGAACAAAAATCAAAATGAACTTCTCAGAAAAGTTAGCTGTGCCTTTATAACTGAAAGAGAAACCATAACGTACCATACTTTAATTGGTCTATATATTTTACAGCGAAGTTTAAATGCTGACATATTTAAACTTCCTACAGAACGAATTGCCTGAATTAGTGGCGGACTTGCGCCTTTACAAATGTGGTTTATGCACATTTTCGTGTCACTGTCCGTGGCTATCTAGATACAGTACTGTCTAATGGACTAGTTTAGTTTAAAATACTATATTTGACGCGATGGAATTAAAATATAGATCAGAACTAGTAAGTTTGCACCGCTTCTTCCTTTCATCCATTTCATTTGGTACATGAAAAAATAATTTATTGGGGTTTTTAATTGCCGTACTTTCACACATAGGCACAATACAATATTTGTAGTATATTTTTTTAATTTCAGCCATCGTGTAATGATCAATACACGACACAATGCTTTGAAAACTAGGTTTACATGTATGCCTGCCTTGTAGTTCATTCATAAGCTCGATTAGTCTTTTTTCTAGAATGAAGTCTTTTGACTTAAGTGGAACTTCCCCAACTTATTATAATGTAGGTTAGGCGTGGGTATACTTTACTGTTGCGTACCTAATAATATATAGTCAGCATATAAAGGGTGTTAGAAAATTCAATACAAGTAGTAAGGATCTAAATAGGACTTTTTTCTCACATAAACATGATGTGTCCAAAAATTCACCCCCTCCAAGCTACAGATATCGAAGTTGTGCGAAAAAAATTAGTAAATGAATAGTTTAATAAACGTCAAACTTACAAGTATAAGTAAATAAAATTGATGGTTTGCAATTAAAAGCCAAAAACGTCAAAAGGGGGAACAAAGTTCAAAGTCAGAACCCACAAGTATTTTGGTTTATTACTTTTTAGTTTGTTACTTTAATATTCCTCTATCCACCAGCGATTTTCACGTAAAGGGCTATCTGATTTAAAAAATGCAGAAGGACAACATTTTAGGTTATTTTATGGCCAACTTAAAAACTGAAGGCAACCCTCATTCACCCCTTTGAATGAGAGTTAATTTTTTTCGAACAAATTGCGATGTCTGTAGCTTGGAAGGGGTAAATATTAGGACACCTGTTTATGGGTAAACAAGTCTTATTTTCACCCCAGGACTTAAACCTTTATTGAATTTTGATACACTCTGTATACTCAGCGGAGGAAATTAACCACGAATGAATAAACACATAGAAAAAAAAGTTCAAATCCCAAACGTCCGTATCATATTATCCCAAAAATACCAGATATCTTGGGAATACAACTTTATGATGTTCTTCCGGAAGAAATAAAATAGATCGAAATTTGCTTTTTTCTATGTTTATACCTAGTCAAGTTTCGGACTTATGAGCATGAGCAATGTCCCTTCAGAATGGTAATCCCATTCGGTGGCCATGATTACTATTTGACAGTAATGTTGGGATACTCTCTTAATAATATAGACATTTTCGTCACTTCAGAAGTTGCAAATACCTTCAAAACAATGGAACAAAACTATTCAAACGAAGTTTTAATGAATTTGTTTATTATTTTTGGACAGAGTGATAAAATTATCAGCAGGGCAAAGTTCAATGAAATGTATCTGAATCTACCGCCAATGAAACTCAAGAAATTTATACGAATTCAGAACAATTTCAATGCATTTGGATCAACTTTAGCACCAAGAAACTTGCCTCGAACCGGAACCAGATTAATGTCGAAGACATGAATATAAATTCACCAAAATTCAAGCAATGAAGCCTCAAGACAGACAAGACCCTCAACAGAGAGTTGAATTTTGTAAAATGTTGTTGTTACGCATTCAAGAAGATCTTTTTTGTAATAAAATTATTCAGAGTGATGAATCGAAATCGAGAGAACGGATTTTCAATAGAAAAAATTGTCATTATTGATCCAGTGAAAATCCTCACGTTTCAAAAAAAGAGGGATTTCAAGAAAAAATTTGTTTTGTTGTGTTCTGCATGTTAATAGACAGCAAATTGAGGTACGTGATATACGAGGAATCATAAAAATCCAGAAGCTACCTGAATATTTTGGAGAATACTATAGAGAGCTTCGTCGATAATCTGCCACTCGAAGGATACCAACTAGACGGAGCTCCTGCTCATTGTACAAGAAAAGTGAGCGCAGAACTGGAAAGACTTTTTGAAAATCGGTGAATAAGGCATTTGGGACCATGGAATTGGCCAGCGAGATCACCCGATCTTATCCATTAGATTTATATCTGAGGGGAATGTTTAAAGAAAAAGTGTAAAAAACACACGTGCGTTCGAGAGATGGATTGTTAGAAAGGATTACCCAAACATTTGAAGATTTGGATCCCAATGAAATCAGATCTGCCACGACGAAAGCAGTCAACACCCGCATTTTGAATTGCTTGGAACTGAACGGCCAGTGATTCGAACATATTTTGAAATATTCCACATGATTGTTTTACTTTTTTATAATTATTCATATCAATATTTCCAATTTCAAGTTTCTTGGTGCTTTTTTAAAGTTTATCCAAACATATTGAAATTGTTCTAAACTCGCATAAATTTCTTGAGGTTCATCATTTTATCACACTGTCCAAAAATAATGAACAAATTCATAAGCACTTCGTTTGAATTGTTTTGTTCCATTGTTTTGAAGGTATTCGCAACTTCTGAAGTGACGAAAATGTCGATATTATTAAGAGAGTGTCACAACGTTACTGTCAAATAGTAATCATGGCCTGCTTTCCAGACCCGAATAGGACTTGACTAGGTAGGTATACGCATTATGTACATAGAAAGAAAGCAAATTTCAGCAGCTTTCCTAATTTTTAATAATATACAGGTTGTTCCATCTGAAATGATCAACTTTCGGTACCCTTTTCAAGCAAACGAAAGAACTGTATTTTTTCAACACCCTGTATCGAAGTAACGGAGATTAGGCTGCAGTGTGGAAAGCCTCTAAGTATCACCTAACTCCAAACCAAATTTCGATACCATAGCAGTTTTTAACTCAAAGATATCAGAATTTTTAGAGGTCAAGATTTCCGAAGAAAAAATTTAAATGTATCTTTATTTCGAAAATAGTAACAGATAGGTATAGGTTAATATCAAGAAAAGTTGTCGGGCAATTGTTGGAGATTCCAAAAATTATATTATATACAGGGTGTTCCCCTTGAAGAATCATAGTTGATACCACTTTCTAATAGGAACAACAACACATTGTCGAAAATATTTCAGTTGGGTAGAAAATGTCCAAATATGCTCTCCATTGAATTTTCAATGTGATCCGGTGTCCGGTTCACCAGAAATGTCTAATGTGCCATCCACCGTGAATCACCATGTATATAGCAAGCAATACTCTTGACGATCTTAGTGGAAATAGAATTCACCCCCATAGAATTAGTATTTCAACTATCTCTGATGCTTCTACAGGACATACACAATTGTTGTAATTATTCAATATGCACTTTAAACAATTGGAGCTGGAATTGGAATCAGATTACCAAATAATTGTGTGTACCGTCAACAAATTGTACCAAATATTTTCATCAAATATTGATAACTCTAGCGTTACTTCTTCGAAATCTCATATGACGGTGAGACAGAGTGAAAACCCTCCGGAAAACTCCCTTTTCAAATCAATAAAACATAAGGAATCAAACGTTTGTGATAACAAAATGCAATAGCAGACCGTTTTAGTCACCCCATCAAAGCCTGATTATCATATCAAAGTGAGCTGTGAAATTTGGGGATGAGCAAAATGCATTGTTATGGAGATCTCGACATTATCGGACTACCGCAGTGTGGTGAGTCATTGATTAATGTTAACGACAAAGAGGACTTCTGTGAATTGAATTTTCCCCATAGCAGTTTTCATGAAAAAAGTTTCACAAACGATTGATATTGTTTTAATTTTCAAGTTCTTATTAGAAGAAAGTCAATTTTCTAAGAACATCGTGAGACCCAAGAGAAGACAGATGCTAATTTTTTATCTAATCTAATCTAAGCTACTCACTAGTAGACCAGTGCTGTGGACGCCAAAAACTATGATAGCGGGGAAAAAATTAACAGCATGAGACCTACTTTGGAAGAGGAGCAAATTGCATATTGTTCAAATGACGGGAAAAATAAATTGGAGACGAAAAAACGGAGAAAGGTGAACTTTTAGGGGTTGAAAGCGATACGAGGATGTATTGATATCTAGTTAGCCTAGACCAGTTCCCTGCATAAACAAAATATTGCGTTACCATAGCAACGAACAATAACTTATTAGAAGTGGCAGTGTAAAGTTTGACGTAAAAAAGTAAACCAGAGTTACGCAATGAATTGAAAGAAAAAATATGTCCACCGAAATTGTGAAAATCGAAAAATTGGAGTATCGAGCCATCATCAAGAACCTGTATTTAAAAGGGTTGAGAGGTAAGCAGATTTACGAAGATATGCCTAATACCCTTGGTGATCAATGTCCTTCGTATGCGACCGTGAAAAATTGGACTGAAAGCTTCAAAAGAGGTTAATTTTCCATTGAAGAAGATGACCGATCGAGAAGGCCAGTTTCTGTGTCAGTCCCCGAAAATATCGATGCAGTTCATGACATGATTTCAACAGACCGTCGAATTGGGCTAAAACGGATATCAGAAGCACTGAATATTTCATACGAACGCGTTCATCATATAGTTCACGTCAATTTGGACATGAGAAAAATTGCTGCAAAATGGATCCCCAAATGTTTGAATGTTGACCAAAAGCGTGCAAGGGTAGTAGCATCGCGTTCGATCTGTGCTCGATTTGAAAACGATGTAGACTTCTTAAACCGAATTGTTACTATGGATGAGACTTGGGTACATTTCTACGATCCAGAAAAAAGCAATAATCGATGGAATGGCGATACTCCGGTTCTCCAAGACCTAAGAAGTTTCGTGTCCAAAAATCTGCTGGAAAAGTTCTTGCTTCAGTTTTTTGGGATTGCCATGGAGTAATCATGATTGATTTTTTGGATAAGGGTAGAACAATAACTGGAGATTACTATTCGACATTACTGACCACTCTACGGGAAAAAATTAAAGAGAAAAGACGCGGAAAGCTATCCAAAGTTGTTTTGTTTTTGCAGGACAACGCCCCTGCACACAAATCTCATGTTGCCATGCAAAAAATTCGTGATTTAGGGTTTGAATTACTAGAATACCCCCCTTATTCACCAGATTTGGCTCCGTCCGACTGTCATCTCTTTCCTCAACTGAAAAAAAGTTTGAAGGGTCGTAAATTTTCTTCCAACGAGGAGGTAATAAAAGCTGTGGAGGTCTGGTTTGCAGAGCAAGAAGAAACATTTTTTTGAAAGGTCTAGAGACGTTGCAGGTTCGCTGTAATAAATGTATCCAATTAAGAGGACAATATGTTGAGTAATAAAATATTTTGACATTGAAATTTTGTTTGGTTCTACAGTAGGCTAAGAATTTTTCAATATATCCTCGTATTTCACGGTTTTTCGCGATTGACAGCAAAAGTTGACCTCCTATCGAAAAAAGTTGAATGGCAAAGATGTTGGAAATGAAAAGATCTACAACTTTTGTATCAAACATTTTTCCACTTTATCTAATTTTTCAGTTTTTTATTTTTTTTCTCGTACTTTGTAATTGTCTATGCCTGATGGGTTCACTCGTACAAACTGATTGAAATAAAATTAATTTGCACTGAAACCCAGTATATACTTTTACACACATTCGCGAACCTCTCTAGTGCTGTGTACACCGATTTTTCAAATGCTTTTGATAAGGTTCATTATCCAACCTTATTAATGTTGGAAATGAAAAGATCTACAACTTTTGTATCAAACATTTTTCCACATTATCTAATTTTTCAGTTTTTTATTTTTTTTATCGTACTTTGTAATTGTCTATGCCTGATGGGATCACTCGTACAAACTGATTGAAATAAAATTAATTTGCACTGAAACCCAGTATATACTTTTACACACATTCGCGAACCTCTCTAGTGCTGTGTACACCGATTTTTCAAATGCTTTTGATAAGGTTCATTATCCAACCTTATTAATGTTGGAAATGAAAAGATCTACAACTTTTGTATCAAACATTTTTCCACATTATCTAATTTTTCAGCTTTTTATTTTTTTTCTCGTACTTTGTAATTGTCTATGCCTGATGGGTTCACTCGTACAAACTGATTGAAATAAAATTAATTTGCACTGAAACCCAGTATATACTTTTACACACATTCGCGAACCTCTCTAGTGCTGTGTACACCGATTTTTCAAATGCTTTTGATAAGGTTCATTATCCAACCTTATTAATGTTGGAAATGAAAAGATCTACAACTTTTGTATCAAACATTTTTCCACATTATCTAATTTTTCAGTTTTTTATTTTTTTTCTCGTACTTTGTAATTGTCTATGCCTGATGGGTTCACTCGTACAAACTGATTGAAATAAAATTAATTTGCACTGACACCCAGTATATACTTTTACACACATTCGCGAACCTCTCTAGTGCTGTGTACACCGATTTTTCAAATGCTTTTGATAAGGTTCATTATCCAACCTTATTAATGTTGGAAATGAAAAGATCTACAACTTTTGTATCAAACATTTTTCCACATTATCTAATTTTTCAGTTTTTTATTTTTTTTCTCGTACTTTGTAATTGTCTATGCCTGATGGGTTCACTCGTACAAACTGATTGAAATAAAATTAATTTGCACTGAAACCCAGTATATACTTTTACACACATTCGCGAACCTCTCTAGTGCTGTGTACACCGATTTTTCAAATGCTTTTGATAAGGTTCATTATCCAACCTTATTAATGTTGGAAATGAAAAGATCTACAACTTTTGTATCAAACATTTTTCCACTTTATCTAATTTTTCAGCTTTTTATTTTTTTCTCGTACTTTGTAATTGTCTATGCCTGATGGGTTCACTCGTACAAACTGATTGAAATAAAATTAATTTGCACTGAAACCCAGTATATACTTTTACACACATTCGCGAACCTCTCTAGTGCTGTGTACACCGATTTTTCAAATGCTTTTGATAAGGTTCATTATCCAACCTTATTAATGTTGGAAATGAAAAGATCTACAACTTTTGTATCAAACATTTTTCCACATTATCTAATTTTTCAGCTTTTTATTTTTTTTCTCGTACTTTGTAATTGTCTATGCCTGATGGGTTCACTCGTACAAACTGATTGAAATAAAATTAATTTGCACTGAAACCCAGTATATACTTTTACACACATTCGCGAACCTCTCTAGTGCTGTGTACACCGATTTTTCAAATGCTTTTGATAAGGTTCATTATCCAACCTTATTAATGTTGGAAATGAAAAGATCTACAACTTTTGTATCAAACATTTTTCCACATTATCTAATTTTTCAGTTTTTTATTTTTTTTCTCGTACTTTGTAATTGTCTATGCCTGATGGGTTCACTCGTACAAACTGATTGAAATAAAATTAATTTGCACTGACACCCAGTATATACTTTTACACACATTCGCGAACCTCTCTAGTGCTGTGTACACCGATTTTTCAAATGCTTTTGATAAGGTTCATTATCCAACCTTATTAATGTTGGAAATGAAAAGATCTACAACTTTTGTATCAAACATTTTTCCACATTATCTAATTTTTCAGTTTTTTATTTTTTTTCTCGTACTTTGTAATTGTCTATGCCTGATGGGTTCACTCGTACAAACTGATTGAAATAAAATTAATTTGCACTGAAACCCAGTATATACTTTTACACACATTCGCGAACCTCTCTAGTGCTGTGTACACCGATTTTTCAAATGCTTTTGATAAGGTTCATTATCCAACCTTATTAATGTTGGAAATGAAAAGATCTACAACTTTTGTATCAAACATTTTTCCACATTATCTAATTTTTCAGTTTTTTATTTTTTTTCTCGTACTTTGTAATTGTCTATGCCTGATGGGTTCACTCGTACAAACTGATTGAAATAAAATTAATTTGCACTGAAACCCAGTATATACTTTTACACACATTCGCGAACCTCTCTAGTGCTGTGTACACCGATTTTTCAAATGCTTTTGATAAGGTTCATTATCCAACCTTATTAATGTTGGAAATGAAAAGATCTACAACTTTTGTATCAAACATTTTTCCACATTATCTAATTTTTCAGTTTTTTATTTTTTTTCTCGTACTTTGTAATTGTCTATGCCTGATGGGTTCACTCGTACAAACTGATTGAAATAAAATTAATTTGCACTGAAACCCAGTATATACTTTTACACACATTCGCGAACCTCTCTAGTGCTGTGTACACCGATTTTTCAAATGCTTTTGATAAGGTTCATTATCCAACCTTATTAATGTTGGAAATGAAAAGATCTACAACTTTTGTATCAAACATTTTTCCACATTATCTAATTTTTCAGTTTTTTATTTTTTTTATCGTACTTTGTAATTGTCTATGCCTGATGGGATCACTCGTACAAACTGATTGAAATAAAATTAATTTGCACTGAAACCCAGTATATACTTTTACACACATTCGCGAACCTCTCTAGTGCTGTGTACACCGATTTTTCAAATGCTTTTGATAAGGTTCATTATCCAACCTTATTAATGTTGGAAATGAAAAGATCTACAACTTTTGTATCAAACATTTTTCCACATTATCTAATTTTTCAGTTTTTTATTTTTTTTCTCGTACTTTGTAATTGTCTATGCCTGATGGGTTCACTCGTACAAACTGATTGAAATAAAATTAATTTGCACTGACACCCAGTATATACTTTTACACACATTCGCGAACCTCTCTAGTGCTGTGTACACCGATTTTTCAAATGCTTTTGATAAGGTTCATTATCCAACCTTATTAATGTTGGAAATGAAAAGATCTACAACTTTTGTAACAAACATTTTTCCACATTATCTAATTTTTCAGTTTTTTATTTTTTTTATCGTACTTTGTAATTGTCTATGCCTGATGGGTTCACTCGTACAAACTGATTGAAATAAAATTAATTTGCACTGAAACCCAGTATATACTTTTACACACATTCGCGAACCTCTCTAGTGCTGTGTACACCGATTTTTCAAATGCTTTTGATAAGGTTCATTATCCAACCTTATTAATGTTGGAAATGAAAAGATCTACAACTTTTGTATCAAACATTTTTCCACATTATCTAATTTTTCAGTTTTTTATTTTTTTTATCGTACTTTGTAATTGTCTATGCCTGATGGGTTCACTCGTACAAACTGATTGAAATAAAATTAATTTGCACTGAAACCCAGTATATACTTTTACACACATTCGCGAACCTCTCTAGTGCTGTGTACACCGATTTTTCAAATGCTTTTGATAAGGTTCATTATCCAACCTTATTAATGTTGGAAATGAAAAGATCTACAACTTTTGTATCAAACATTTTTCCACATTATCTAATTTTTCAGTTTTTTATTTTTTTTATCGTACTTTGTAATTGTCTATGCCTGATGGGTTCACTCGTACAAACTGATTGAAATAAAATTAATTTGCACTGAAACCCAGTATATACTTTTACACACATTCGCGAACCTCTCTAGTGCTGTGTACACCGATTTTTCAAATGCTTTTGATAAGGTTCACTATCCAACCTTATTAATGTTGGAAATGAAAAGATCTACAACTTTTGTATCAAACATTTTTCCACATTATCTAATTTTTCAGTTTTTTATTTTTTTCCTCGTACTTTGTAATTGTCTATGCCTGATGGGTTCACTCGTACAAACTGATTGAAATAAAATTAATTTGCACTGAAACCCAGTATATACTTTTACACACATTCGCGAACCTCTCTAGTGCTGTGTACACCGATTTTTCAAATGCTTTTGATAAGGTTCATTATCCAACCTTATTAATGTTGGAAATGAAAAGATCTACAACTTTTGTATCAAACATTTTTCCACATTATCTAATTTTTCAGTTTTTTATTTTTTTTATCGTACTTTGTAATTGTCTATGCCTGATGGGTTCACTCGTACAAACTGATTGAAATAAAATTAATTTGCACTGAAACCCAGTATATACTTTTACACACATTCGCGAACCTCTCTAGTGCTGTGTACACCGATTTTTCAAATGCTTTTGATAAGGTTCATTATCCAACCTTATTAATGTTGGAAATGAAAAGATCTACAACTTTTGTATAAAACATTTTTCCACATTATCTAATTTTTCAGTTTTTTATTTTTTTTATCGTACTTTGTAATTGTCTATGCCTGATGGGTTCACTCGTACAAACTGATTGAAATAAAATTAATTTGCACTGAAACCCAGTATATACTTTTACACACATTCGCGAACCTCTCTAGTGCTGTGTACACCGATTTTTCAAATGCTTTTGATAAGGTTCATTATCCAACCTTATTAATGTTGGAAATGAAAAGATCTACAACTTTTGTATCAAACATTTTTCCACATTATCTAATTTTTCAGTTTTTTATTTTTTTTATCGTACTTTGTAATTGTCTATGCCTGATGGGTTCACTCGTACAAACTGATTGAAATAAAATTAATTTGCACTGAAACCCAGTATATACTTTTACACACATTCGCGAACCTCTCTAGTGCTGTGTACACCGATTTTTCAAATGCTTTTGATAAGGTTCATTATCCAACCTTATTAATGTTGGAAATGAAAAGATCTACAACTTTTGTATCAAACATTTTTCCACATTATCTAATTTTTCAGTTTTTTATTTTTTTTATCGTACTTTGTAATTGTCTATGCCTGATGGGTTCACTCGTACAAACTGATTGAAATAAAATTAATTTGCACTGAAACCCAGTATATACTTTTACACACATTCGCGAACCTCTCTAGTGCTGTGTACACCGATTTTTCAAATGCTTTTGATAAGGTTCATTATCCAACCTTATTAATGTTGGAAATGAAAAGATCTACAACTTTTGTATCAAACATTTTTCCACATTATCTAATTTTTCAGTTTTTTATTTTTTTTCTCGTACTTTGTAATTGTCTATGCCTGATGGGTTCACTCGTACAAACTGATTGAAATAAAATTAATTTGCACTGACACCCAGTATATACTTTTACACACATTCGCGAACCTCTCTAGTGCTGTGTACACCGATTTTTCAAATGCTTTTGATAAGGTTCATTATCCAACCTTATTAATGTTGGAAATGAAAAGATCTACAACTTTTGTATCAAACATTTTTCCACATTATCTAATTTTTCAGTTTTTTATTTTTTTTATCGTACTTTGTAATTGTCTATGCCTGATGGGTTCACTCGTACAAACTGATTGAAATAAAATTAATTTGCACTGAAACCCAGTATATACTTTTACACACATTCGCGAACCTCTCTAGTGCTGTGTACACCGATTTTTCAAATGCTTTTGATAAGGTTCATTATCCAACCTTATTAATGTTGGAAATGAAAAGATCTACAACTTTTGTATCAAACATTTTTCCACATTATCTAATTTTTCAGTTTTTTATTTTTTTTATCGTACTTTGTAATTGTCTATGCCTGATGGGTTCACTCGTACAAACTGATTGAAATAAAATTAATTTGCACTGAAACCCAGTATATACTTTTACACACATTCGCGAACCTCTCTAGTGCTGTGTACACCGATTTTTCAAATGCTTTTGATAAGGTTCATTATCCAACCTTATTAATGTTGGAAATGAAAAGATCTACAACTTTTGTATCAAACATTTTTCCACATTATCTAATTTTTCAGTTTTTTATTTTTTTTATCGTACTTTGTAATTGTCTATGCCTGATGGGTTCACTCGTACAAACTGATTGAAATAAAATTAATTTGCACTGAAACCCAGTATATACTTTTACACACATTCGCGAACCTCTCTAGTGCTGTGTACACCGATTTTTCAAATGCTTTTGATAAGGTTCATTATCCAACCTTATTAATGTTGGAAATGAAAAGATCTACAACTTTTGTATCAAACATTTTTCCACATTATCTAATTTTTCAGTTTTTTATTTTTTTCCTCGTACTTTGTAATTGTCTATGCCTGATGGGTTCACTCGTACAAACTGATTGAAATAAAATTAATTTGCACTGAAACCCAGTATATACTTTTACACACATTCGCGAACCTCTCTAGTGCTGTGTACACCGATTTTTCAAATGCTTTTGATAAGGTTCATTATCCAACCTTATTAATGTTGGAAATGAAAAGATCTACAACTTTTGTATCAAACATTTTTCCACATTATCTAATTTTTCAGTTTTTTATTTTTTTTATCGTACTTTGTAATTGTCTATGCCTGATGGGTTCACTCGTACAAACTGATTGAAATAAAATTAATTTGCACTGAAACCCAGTATATACTTTTACACACATTCGCGAACCTCTCTAGTGCTGTGTACACCGATTTTTCAAATGCTTTTGATAAGGTTCATTATCCAACCTTATTAATGTTGGAAATGAAAAGATCTACAACTTTTGTATCAAACATTTTTCCACATTATCTAATTTTTCAGTTTTTTATTTTTTTTATCGTACTTTGTAATTGTCTATGCCTGATGGGTTCACTCGTACAAACTGATTGAAATAAAATTAATTTGCACTGAAACCCAGTATATACTTTTACACACATTCGCGAACCTCTCTAGTGCTGTGTACACCGATTTTTCAAATGCTTTTGATAAGGTTCATTATCCAACCTTATTAATGTTGGAAATGAAAAGATCTACAACTTTTGTATCAAACATTTTTCCACATTATCTAATTTTTCAGTTTTTTATTTTTTTTATCGTACTTTGTAATTGTCTATGCCTGATGGGTTCAATCGTACAAACTGATTGAAATAAAATTAATTTGCACTGAAACCCAGTATATACTTTTACACACATTCGCGAACCTCTCTAGTGCTGTGTACACCGATTTTTCAAATGCTTTTTATAAGGTTCATTATCCAACCTTATTAATGTTGGAAATGAAAAGATCTACAACTTTTGTATCAAACATTTTTCCACATTATCTAATTTTTCAGTTTTTTATTTTTTTTATCGTACTTTGTAATTGTCTATGCCTGATGGGTTCACTCGTACAAACTGATTGAAATAAAATTAATTTGCACTGAAACCCAGTATATACTTTTACACACATTCGCGAACCTCTCTAGTGCTGTGTACACCGATTTTTCAAATGCTTTTGATAAGGTTCATTATCCAACCTTATTAATGTTGGAAATGAAAAGATCTACAACTTTTGTATCAAACATTTTTCCACATTATCTAATTTTTCAGCTTTTTATTTTTTTTCTCGTACTTTGTAATTGTCTATGCCTGATGGGTTCACTCGTACAAACTGATTGAAATAAAATTAATTTGCACTGAAACCCAGTATATACTTTTACACACATTCGCGAACCTCTCTAGTGCTGTGTACACCGATTTTTCAAATGCTTTTGATAAGGTTCATTATCCAACCTTATTAATGTTGGAAATGAAAAGATCTACAACTTTTGTATCAAACATTTTTCCACATTATCTAATTTTTCAGTTTTTTATTTTTTTTCTCGTACTTTGTAATTGTCTATGCCTGATGGGTTCACTCGTACATCTGATTGAAATAAAATTAATTTGCACTGACACCCAGTATATACTTTTACACACATTCGCGAACCTCTCTAGTGCTGTGTACACCGATTTTTCAAATGCTTTTGATAAGGTTCATTATCCAACCTTATTAATGTTGGAAATGAAAAGATCTACAACTTTTGTATCAAACATTTTTCCACATTATCTTATTTTTCAGTTTTTTATTTTTTTTCTCGTACTTTGTAATTGTCTATGCCTGATGGGTTCACTCGTACAAACTGATTGAAATAAAATTAATTTGCACTGACACCCAGTATATACTTTTACACACATTCGCGAACCTCTCTAGTGCTGTGTACACCGATTTTTCAAATGCTTTTGATAAGGTTCATTATCCAACCTTATTAATGTTGGAAATGAAAAGATCTACAACTTTTGTATCAAACATTTTTCCACATTATCTAATTTTTCAGCTTTTTATTTTTTTTCTCGTACTTTGTAATTGTCTATGCCTGATGGGTTCACTCGTACAAACTGATTGAAATAAAATTAATTTGCACTGAAACCCAGTATATACTTTTACACACATTCGCGAACCTCTCTAGTGCTGTGTACACCGATTTTTCAAATGCTTTTGATAAGGTTCATTATCCAACCTTATTAATGTTGGAAATGAAAAGATCTACAACTTTTGTATCAAACATTTTTCCACATTATCTAATTTTTCAGTTTTTTATTTTTTTTCTCGTACTTTGTAATTGTCTATGCCTGATGGGTTCACTCGTACAAACTGATTGAAATAAAATTAATTTGCACTGAAACCCAGTATATACTTTTACACACATTCGCGAACCTCTCTAGTGCTGTGTACACCGATTTTTCAAATGCTTTTGATAAGGTTCATTATCCAACCTTATTAATGTTGGAAATGAAAAGATCTACAACTTTTGTATCAAACATTTTTCCACATTATCTAATTTTTCAGTTTTTTATTTTTTTTCTCGTACTTTGTAATTGTCTATGCCTGATGGGTTCACTCGTACAAACTGATTGAAATAAAATTAATTTGCACTGAAACCCAGTATATACTTTTACACACATTCGCGAACCTCTCTAGTGCTGTGTACACCGATTTTTCAAATGCTTTTGATAAGGTTCATTATCCAACCTTATTAATGTTGGAAATGAAAAGATCTACAACTTTTGTATCAAACATTTTTCCACATTATCTAATTTTTCAGTTTTTTATTTTTTTTCTCGTACTTTGTAATTGTCTATGCCTGATGGGTTCACTCGTACAAACTGATTGAAATAAAATTAATTTGCACTGAAACCCAGTATATACTTTTACACACATTCGCGAACCTCTCTAGTGCTGTGTACACCGATTTTTCAAATGCTTTTGATAAGGTTCATTATCCAACCTTATTAATGTTGGAAATGAAAAGATCTACAACTTTTGTATCAAACATTTTTCCACATTATCTAATTTTTCAGTTTTTTATTTTTTTTATCGTACTTTGTAATTGTCTATGCCTGATGGGTTCACTCGTACAAACTGATTGAAATAAAATTAATTTGCACTGAAACCCAGTATATACTTTTACACACATTCGCGAACCTCTCTAGTGCTGTGTACACCGATTTTTCAAATGCTTTTGATAAGGTTCATTATCCAACCTTATTAATGTTGGAAATGAAAAGATCTACAACTTTTGTATCAAACATTTTTCCACATTATCTAATTTTTCAGCTTTTTATTTTTTTTCTCGTACTTTGTAATTGTCTATGCCTGATGGGTTCACTCGTACAAACTGATTGAAATAAAATTAATTTGCACTGAAACCCAGTATATACTTTTACACACATTCGCGAACCTCTCTAGTGCTGTGTACACCGATTTTTCAAATGCTTTTGATAAGGTTCATTATCCAACCTTATTAATGTTGGAAATGAAAAGATCTACAACTTTTGTATCAAACATTTTTCCACATTATCTAATTTTTCAGTTTTTTATTTTTTTTCTCGTACTTTGTAATTGTCTATGCCTGATGGGTTCACTCGTACAAACTGATTGAAATAAAATTAATTTGCACTGAAACCCAGTATATACTTTTACACACATTCGCGAACCTCTCTAGTGCTGTGTACACCGATTTTTCAAATGCTTTTGATAAGGTTCATTATCCAACCTTATTAATGTTGGAAATGAAAAGATCTACAACTTTTGTATCAAACATTTTTCCACATTATCTAATTTTTCAGTTTTTTATTTTTTTTATCGTACTTTGTAATTGTCTATGCCTGATGGGTTCACTCGTACAAACTGATTGATATAAAATTAATTTGCACTGAAACCCAGTATATACTTTTACACACATTCGCGAACCTCTCTAGTGCTGTGTACACCGATTTTTCAAATGCTTTTGATAAGTTTCATTATCCAACCTTATTAATGTTGGAAATGAAAAGATCTACAACTTTTGTATCAAACATTTTTCCACATTATCTAATTTTTCAGCTTTTATTTTTTTCTCGTACTTTGTAATTGTCTATGCCTGATGGGTTCACTCGTACAAACTGATTGAAATAAAATTAATTTGCACTGAAACCCAGTATATACTTTTACACACATTCGCGAACCTCTCTAGTGCTGTGTACACCGATTTTTCAAATGCTTTTGATAAGGTTCATTATCCAACCTTATTAATGTTGGAAATGAAAAGATCTACAACTTTTGTATCAAACATTTTTCCACATTATCTAATTTTTCAGTTTTTTATTTTTTTTATCGTACTTTGTAATTGTCTATGCCTGATGGGTTCACTCGTACAAACTGATTGAAATAAAATTAATTTGCACTGAAACCCAGTATATACTTTTACACACATTCGCGAACCTCTCTAGTGCTGTGTACACCGATTTTTCAAATGCTTTTGATAAGGTTCATTATCCAACCTTATTAATGTTGGAAATGAAAAGATCTACAACTTTTGTATCAAACATTTTTCCACATTATCTAATTTTTCAGTTTTTTATTTTTTTTATCGTACTTTGTAATTGTCTATGCCTGATGGGTTCACTCGTACAAACTGATTGAAATAAAATTAATTTGCACTGAAACCCAGTATATACTTTTACACACATTCGCGAACCTCTCTAGTGCTGTGTACACCGATTTTTCAAATGCTTTTGATAAGGTTCATTATCCAACCTTATTAATGTTGGAAATGAAAAGATCTACAACTTTTGTATCAAACATTTTTCCACATTATCTAATTTTTCAGTTTTTTATTTTTTTTATCGTACTTTGTAATTGTCTATGCCTGATGGGTTCACTCGTACAAACTGATTGAAATAAAATTAATTTGCACTGAAACCCAGTATATACTTTTACACACATTCGCGAACCTCTCTAGTGCTGTGTACACCGATTTTTCAAATGCTTTTGATAAGGTTCATTATCCAACCTTATTAATGTTGGAAATGAAAAGATCTACAACTTTTGTATCAAACATTTTTCCACATTATCTAATTTTTCAGTTTTTTATTTTTTTATCGTACTTTGTAATTGTCTATGCCTGATGGGTTCACTCGTACAAACTGATTGAAATAAAATTAATTTGCACTGAAACCCAGTATATACTTTTACACACATTCGCGAACCTCTCTAGTGCTGTGTACACCGATTTTTCAAATGCTTTTGATAAGGTTCATTATCCAACCTTATTAATGTTGGAAATGAAAAGATCTACAACTTTTGTATCAAACATTTTTCCACATTATCTAATTTTTCAGTTTTTTATTTTTTTTATCGTACTTTGTAATTGTCTATGCCTGATGGGTTCACTCGTACAAACTGATTGAAATAAAATTAATTTGCACTGAAACCCAGTATATACTTTTACACACATTCGCGAACCTCTCTAGTGCTGTGTACACCGATTTTTCAAATGCTTTTGATAAGGTTCATTATCCAACCTTATTAATGTTGGAAATGAAAAGATCTACAACTTTTGTATCAAACATTTTTCCACATTATCTAATTTTTCAGCTTTTTATTTTTTTTCTCGTACTTTGTAATTGTCTATGCCTGATGGGTTCACTCGTACAAACTGATTGAAATAAAATTAATTTGCACTGAAACCCAGTATATACTTTTACACACATTCGCGAACCTCTCTAGTGCTGTGTACACCGATTTTTCAAATGCTTTTGATAAGGTTCATTATCCAACCTTATTAATGTTGGAAATGAAAAGATCTACAACTTTTGTATCAAACATTTTTCCACATTATCTAATTTTTCAGTTTTTTATTTTTTTTCTCGTACTTTGTAATTGTCTATGCCTGATGGGTTCACTCGTACAAACTGATTGAAATAAAATTAATTTGCACTGACACCCAGTATATACTTTTACACACATTCGCGAACCTCTCTAGTGCTGTGTACACCGATTTTTCAAATGCTTTTGATAAGGTTCATTATCCAACCTTATTAATGTTGGAAATGAAAAGATCTACAACTTTTGTATCAAACATTTTTCCACATTATCTAATTTTTCAGTTTTTTATTTTTTTTCTCGTACTTTGTAATTGTCTATGCCTGATGGGTTCACTCGTACAAACTGATTGAAATAAAATTAATTTGCACTGACACCCAGTATATACTTTTACACACATTCGCGAACCTCTCTAGTGCTGTGTACACCGATTTTTCAAATGCTTTTGATAAGGTTCATTATCCAACCTTATTAATGTTGGAAATGAAAAGATCTACAACTTTTGTATCAAACATTTTTCCACATTATCTAATTTTTCAGCTTTTTATTTTTTTTCTCGTACTTTGTAATTGTCTATGCCTGATGGGTTCACTCGTACAAACTGATTGAAATAAAATTAATTTGCACTGAAACCCAGTATATACTTTTACACACATTCGCGAACCTCTCTAGTGCTGTGTACACCGATTTTTCAAATGCTTTTGATAAGGTTCATTATCCAACCTTATTAATGTTGGAAATGAAAAGATCTACAACTTTTGTATCAAACATTTTTCCACATTATCTAATTTTTCAGTTTTTTATTTTTTTTCTCGTACTTTGTAATTGTCTATGCCTGATGGGTTCACTCGTACAAACTGATTGAAATAAAATTAATTTGCACTGACACCCAGTATATACTTTTACACACATTCGCGAACCTCTCTAGTGCTGTGTACACCGATTTTTCAAATGCTTTTGATAAGGTTCATTATCCAACCTTATTAATGTTGGAAATGAAAAGATCTACAACTTTTGTATCAAACATTTTTCCACATTATCTAATTTTTCAGTTTTTTATTTTTTTTTCTCGTACTTTGTATTTGTCTATGCCTGATGGGTTCACTCGTACAAACTGATTGAAATAAAATTAATTTGCACTGAAACCCAGTATATACTTTTACACACATTCGCGAACCTCTCTAGTGCTGTGTACACCGATTTTTCAAATGCTTTTGATAAGGTTCATTATCCAACCTTATTAATGTTGGAAATGAAAAGATCTACAACTTTTGTATCAAACATTTTTCCACATTATCTAATTTTTCAGCTTTTTATTTATTTTTCTCGTACTTTGTAATTGTCTATGCCTGATGGGTTCACTCGTACAAACTGATTGAAATAAAATTAATTTGCACTGACACCCAGTATATACTTTTACACACATTCGCGAACCTCTCTAGTGCTGTGTACACCGATTTTTCAAATGCTTTTGATAAGGTTCATTATCCAACCTTATTAATGTTGGAAATGAAAAGATCTACAACTTTTGTATCAAACATTTTTCCACATTATCTAATTTTTCAGCTTTTTATTTTTTTTCTCGTACTTTGTAATTGTCTATGCCTGATGGGTTCACTCGTACAAACTGATTGAAATAAAATTAATTTGCACTGAAACCCAGTATATACTTTTACACACATTCGCGAACCTCTCTAGTGCTGTGTACACCGATTTTTCAAATGCTTTTGATAAGGTTCATTATCCAACCTTATTAATGTTGGAAATGAAAAGATCTACAACTTTTGTATCAAACATTTTTCCACATTATCTAATTTTTCAGTTTTTTATTTTTTTTCTCGTACTTTGTAATTGTCTATGCCTGATGGGTTCACTCGTACAAACTGATTGAAATAAAATTAATTTGCACTGACACCCAGTATATACTTTTACACACATTCGCGAACCTCTCTAGTGCTGTGTACACCGATTTTTCAAATGCTTTTGATAAGGTTCATTATCCAACCTTATTAATGTTGGAAATGAAAAGATCTACAACTTTTGTATCAAACATTTTTCCACATTATCTAATTTTTCAGTTTTTTATTTTTTTTTCTCGTACTTTGTATTTGTCTATGCCTGATGGGTTCACTCGTACAAACTGATTGAAATAAAATTAATTTGCACTGAAACCCAGTATATACTTTTACACACATTCGCGAACCTCTCTAGTGCTGTGTACACCGATTTTTCAAATGCTTTTGATAAGGTTCATTATCCAACCTTATTAATGTTGGAAATGAAAAGATCTACAACTTTTGTATCAAACATTTTTCCACATTATCTAATTTTTCAGCTTTTTATTTTTTTTTCTCGTACTTTGTAATTGTCTATGCCTGATGGGTTCACTCGTACAAACTGATTGAAATAAAATTAATTTGCACTGACACCCAGTATATACTTTTACACACATTCGCGAACCTCTCTAGTGCTGTGTACACCGATTTTTCAAATGCTTTTGATAAGGTTCATTATCCAACCTTATTAATGTTGGAAATGAAAAGATCTACAACTTTTGTATCAAACATTTTTCCACATTATCTAATTTTTCAGCTTTTTATTTTTTTTTTCTCGTACTTTGTAATTGTCTATGCCTGATGGGTTCACTCGTACAAACTGATTGAAATAAAATTAATTTGCACTGACACCCAGTATATACTTTTACACACATTCGCGAACCTCTCTAGTGCTGTGTACACCGATTTTTCAAATGCTTTTGATAAGGTTCATTATCCAACCTTATTAATATGGCTCAGAAATTTCGGTGTGCATGTTTACTCTTTGGGACTTCTCACCTCATATGTTTAGAATAGATACCAGTACTTAGCACTGAATAATACAAAGTCTAGCATGTTATCTCATAGGTCCACCAGGGCTCACATCTGGGACCACTACTATTCAGTATCCATTTCAGTGACGTGGAGATATGCTTTTAACTTCTATGTCTCATTATATGCCGATGATATGAACATTTTCTGTACCATAAAATCTCTCATATATTTTCGCTGTATGTTTTTTATTTTGAAAGGCAATCTACGTATTTCGTTCTCGAACTCGTGTAATCAAGACATTAGTTGATCGAGCTAGAAGAATTTGCGAACCTGAATACCTGGAAGCTGAACTGAAACATCTAAAAAACCCTCTTCTTTCTAATGGGTACAACGAAAGAGATATTGAGAGGTGTATGAAAAATAGAAGAGAAATCAGAGACGGAAGAATCAATAGTAGACCAAATGACTGTCCATCCAGTGAACCAAGTAGTAGTCAAACCAACACCGAAAAAAGAAAAGCATTCTTACCATATGTTCCCAGAGTTACAGATCGTATTGGCCGTATTCTACGAAAATATGAGATTAAAACCATTTATAAACCTTCAAAAAAACTGAAAGACCACTTTAGATCAGCGAATCACGAAACGCTCCGTTAAAACAAGAATTAAAGAGCACAAGGCTTGTTGTCGGTTAGGACACACACAGAAATCCGCTGTCGCAGAACATACTCTCAACAACGATAACCATAGAGTGAAATTTGAAGAAACCCAAGTCATCTCTTCAACATCTGCCTATTACCCAAGACTCTTCCGGGAAGCAATTGAAATTCAGAAACACCACAACAACTTCAACAGAACCGAAGAAGGACTACAATTGAACAAGGTTTGGCTTCCAGTTCACAAAAGTTCTCATTTAACTCCCTATCCACAAAATAACGGTACGAACGATTCTATGATGTCAGCTAATGCTATGGACCAATCAGATGTAAGAACGTCAAATCACAGGTATTTATTGAGACTACGTATAACAAATGTCAAGCATTTGACAGCGACTTAAGAAACCAGAAACTTTGAAAATATCTCTTGAAAATGCTAACCACTCGTGTTGGCGAAACGTCGAGATCTTCTCTAAACATACGTCGGCCTTAGAACCCAAAGAACCACCATGTAAGTAACGAAGGTCGCGAAAGCCTTTCACAATTTAATTCTGTTCAGGTTTCTCCTTATTGCTCGCCCTGTACCGTAATCCTCATAACATTCTGGAGATTCATTTTTCGATCTCGTAGTACTTTTGGAAATAACGAGAATTTTGTTCAATTATCTTTTCATCCCTTGCACTGAACGCTTTAGCAGCTCTTAAAATTCCATCGCACTGTATGATATCCATTTCTATTGACATTCATTCAATTTTCTTTTCTAACTCGTAGTTATAGATATAATGAAAATTCTGGGCAGTTATCTCATCAAGGCTAGCTCTGTACGCTTTAGTGTTGCCTAATTTTTTTCATGGATTTCTTCAACTTACTTGTAATATTCACTCGATTGCTCACCGCGAACATTCGATATTTCCTGAAATTGCAAATGCGTGTGGAAAAGTACTACTTTACGCACGCTCGTCCTAAATAGTATATTGTGCAACAAGTGGGGAAAGTTCAACTTTTCTTACGAGTGTGAAAAAGTACTTTACCCACATGTTTCACACTATACTTTTTCTACAACTGCTAAAATTTAGTAATATACCTCAATATTTATTTTTTCCTACAACTGCACAACTACAATAACATTAAAGTATCCTACCTCTTGAAAGATAAATAATTTTTTCGTATGCCAACTCATACTTTTTTTTTTTAATTTCCTGTCAACAAATCCAACGTTACTTTCGCAGCTTTTTCCAATATCTCTGGCGGAGTCTCATTATCAAAATCGTCACTATTGTCAGTATCCATATTATTTATTATGAGTAAGTATGTCTTATTGAAATAATATTCAATAGAAATTCCGATTTTTATGAAAGCACGAATGAGAACTATCTGAAGAGTTTAAAAAACTTCTATAATTAATAGTTCTGATAACTATCTAAAAATGAACAGCAACCAACTACCTAGCCAACTAGTTCTTGTCGATTTTTGTTGATTGTGGGCAAAGTGCAATGAGAAATAGCAATTTGTATTACTAGGGAGGAAAGTGCCACTTTTCCTCCCTACGCGAAGCAGAGGGCAGTAAACATCCAAGGGAGGAAAAGGCACTTTACTCCCATGTAATACATATGATTTTTCCTCCTACCCACTCAATAAAACCTTTCTGTGACTTTGTTTGCAAATAGAACTATTCTTACTTGATGGAAAGGATAGACAATACAGTCATGTGTATCTGAGAATCTGCGGTGGTGCAATGGCTAGCGTCTTGGGCTTGTAATCCGAAGGTCCCGGGTTCATCTCCTGGCAATTACAACTTTTTTTTTTCAAGAACGTTATTTTACTTTTTTCTTTTTAGTGATTTGAATTATTGGACATTTAGATAGCTTATACATTTCGGATTGCTATTGAGTGATTTTCTCATGAGTAATGTTATGTGCCTATTTGAATGAAGTGTCGATCATTTTTTTTCTAAGAGCTGCGCTTGTAGAAAAAATAATGTGTGTATTTCGAGCACAAAGTGTCATTGTCGTTCTCCAAAGATTAATCTCTTTGTCGAGCATCAATCAATCACTTTGCGCTCTAAATACACAAACAGCTATTAAAGAACTAGAGTAGAAGTAACATTCATGTTTGATTTTTACCAGAATACAGGATATATAAGATGTTCTAGAAATTACGGAAACAATTTGATTATAATAGATTCACAAGTTTCATCGTTTACAACTTACTTGAAATGAGGAGGAGGAAAAGTACTTTCCTCCCTAGGGAGGAAAAGTATGAGTTTCCTTCCTGGTTTGAGGGAGGAAAGTGTGTACTTTCAGGAGGAAAAAATATTTCTCGCAGTATATGAGCAATACATCGATTTGAAATTAAGTAAGCTATGAGAAATACGCTACTTTTCATAGCAGTTGTAGGAAAAGGCTTTATTGCACTCAATGCAATAAAGAACCAATTTTTACACTAAGTTCAGCAAAGTTTTGTTTTTTGCAAGAACGTGGAAAAAAATATAATTATCTCTTGTTTGTTCTTTTTTTACATAAATACTCGCTCTTTATACTGATTATTGGCAACACTGCCATAAATTCTGCTTCAGCACAATTTCGACAGCCACCACGTCAGAAACTGTGGCCGGGAAAGTGTAGATGTTTTCACACTAATCATCTGAGTCCCTGCCAAATCACAAAATTCATTAAAGCCCTAGCTGTTTGATTTCTTTGTCTTACACTAATGAATGAAAGTATATTTTTAAACTGTCGTCGCTTCACTACTGGAGCAGAGCAAATAACAAAAAAAAAAACTAAAATGTATTGAACATAATAAAATGTTTTTCAAACAAATAAGTAATAATAATTATCAACGTACCTACTTGGGGCATTTAGTGTTGAATTTATCACTCCGTAGGTAAAATTAAGCATAAAATATAACACTTTGAATAAAGTCTAAACTACTCTCAACACAACTCATATAATTTGTGGCGACACCTGTCAAAAATGTTATTCATCTATTTCGCTAACTGACTGCTGTTTGTGTATCTCTTGAAAGATTTGTTTACTCAAAAAACATATCTTGGGCCAGCTTCAACATTTACTTTAATGCTACCTTAACAATTGCCAGTAATAATAAGTAATTTCCATAACGACCTTGATAGTTGTCGTAGGTTAGGTCTGGTGTAATATTTATTTATTCATGTCAACTGAAATTTGCGAGGTGTAGCTTCAATTCGCTTTCAGGTGAATGCCCACGTGAAGTAAATGTGAAAGTGTTACGCTTACTAACCTATCAATTATCGGTGACTATAAATGAAACAAAGTTCCTGTAATTTTTTTTATTTCCTCGCAATTCACAAACTAAGTTCTTATAACGTTAGCATTTCCAATAAAAATCGACTCTTACCAAGAAGCCAAAACCCAATTATTTAATGTATTACAACCCTTTTGACTCTGTGACAATTCAAAAGTTTATATATAACGGTGCCCGTATTTCTCAGTTATTATAAGAGACTCGTAGTCGGTTAAATAAGGGCAAAGTTGCACGTTTTCAAGCTAAAAAATAAATATCTTAAAGAAAAATTTTATTTTTTGAATTTTTGGAAAAAAATCAAAATTTATAATTTTTGTTTTTATTTTTTCAAGCGAATACCAAAAGTACTAGACGTTTTAACCAGGACGTTCTTGAGGCACTTTTTTCAAGGAATCTAAATCTGAAGAAAAGAATTCTGTTTCCTTCACATAAATCTCTCAACCCGGAGATTCGGAGTGTTCTTCCTCTGCTCGCTAGGTGGAGCGGCCTAGAAACCGCTTTATCGCGTGAACCAGAGTTGACCAAGCAACGAAGTATGTATTGGTTTGGACGGGGAACAGATGGCTTCAGTGCTGTCTGTGTTGACCTACCCTTTGCACTGATGAAAGGCAACAACCTCGAACTAGTCTACAGGTGGTCACCCTGTCCAAATCAAAACATAATTCTGCTGTTTGGTCACAGAGGGCAGGTGCAATTGCGTCCTCTGATATTTTGAGGAACGTTGCACAAGTATCTGTTAGATTTAATTCAATACCCGTCGTGGTCTTAGCCAGGGAAGTAGTTGTTTTCTGTCAGGTACTTGCCTTAATAAGCCTACTTAGTAGGCGTATATGGGAGTAGAGGGTTCATCATCGGTCGGCAACGACTGTTCGGAATCTAAATCTGTAATCTTATTTTCCAAGGCCTTCTGGATGCCAGACTTACAACACTCAACTTCGGTTTTTCTTATTGCCGCCATTTTGTATTTTTAAATTTTTGAAAAAACCTTTTTTTCCTGATTACAACGATGTATCACACGATATGATCGAATATTAAATTCTGATCAAAATTAGGGAAAACCGTTTGTGCGAGAAGTGCTTTGGAAATAATAAAGGCATAAGAAATAAGAAGCATATCACGCTTTTCTTCATTTGAAAATGGCATTCTTGTAAATGAACTTGAAAGTATTCAAGTTCTGTTCAAATATTAAACAGAACTGTCAAAATTTAGTTTGTTAAACAACATTGTTGGCGATTTTTCCAGATCGAAGTGACCGTGGTGTTGAGCGTTTGCCTTCTACACAGGCGGCCCTAGTTCGATCCAGAGTCTAGCCGTAATATGGCATTGGTATTTTCAAATGGGTGTTTCGCCTCTTACTTATTCATACGTTTCCATAGTTAGTTACAACAATCACTGTAAATTTAGAAAAGTCAGTTTGACAGTTCAACTCCTCAACTGATATTAATCACACAAGATGAACCGTTTCTGCAATACGTATATAGTCCATAATAATATAATGTATCCGAACTTTAGTTGAAAGGTTCAGACTCGGGTTTAGAGAAACGGGATCAGTGTAAGATAAAGAAAAATGAGATCCTTGGATAATTTGCAATGGATCGTACTGCATCAACACGTCAAGTATCTGCAATGACAGGAGTGGGTTTTGTGAACTCATGACTGAAAGAATTAGCGCTGACCTAGACTATTTAAAAATATTTGTTTCAGTGATGAATGTACTTTTATGCTGGATGGTGATGTAAGTAAATAAAACTGTCGGTACTGGAGTGATGCGAACCCGTATCGATTTAGAGGTCACATTCAAAATCCAGAAGAACTGAATGTTTGGGCACGGATATTAGGTGATACTTTAATTGGCCTCTTGTTTATTTATATCGGGCAATCCTACTACTACTACTGATTATCCAACAAATGTATTGGAAGGAGAGGTCCTATTGAGTGGCCACGGAGGTCACCAGACTTGACGCCACCTGATTTTTTCTATGGGGTTACCTTATTTACTTCATTAATATTTTAAACAAATTGGTAGTTCAAAAAGGTATTCTTAAGGCATAATTGCGAATGGAAACAATTGAAACACAACTGCACAGTAATGAATGTGCTCATTTTTGATTGGTTTCAAAGTGTTGAGTAATGAATCTGGTTTAACTGTGATTGGTTCGATCCTGTTGATAATGGATCGTCTACTAGGGGATGAAACTAGAGTTCATTATATCACGAGAGGGTCATAATTGACACCCTGGAGTTACAATAATTGACAGCTCTGTAGATACAACAACCTCAATCGTAGAAAAAAAGAAATAGCGTCACTTTTCCATTTGCTATTGATTTGATTTTTGAGAAAGCAATGTAAGCATGTATTCTTGAAGTGACAGGGAACGAATTCAGTTCAGGAAATATCTTCTCAAAGTGAACATGGTATTTCGAATGCACCTATAAGTTCTTCAATTCCTCTTCTACCAATTTAGAAAAAAATCCTCTTTGTCACCAAAACTAACTCGAAGATCATCAAGGGTTTCTAGAGTACCCACCCACCTATAGTGTATGCACTTTTCAAATACGTACGATGTAAACAATGATCAAGGCATGCTTGCCGCGTGTCCACCTCGTGATCACCAATTCTCGCAACGCTATTGGTCGTTAGAACATCAACCTGACCAGACAGTCCAGACTTTGCAGAGATGTATTCAGGTTGGTTGCATTACAATTATTGAAGCTGCGTTTTGAAGTTGCCACGTTAATTTCTTTTGTGTTTTTGATTACATTATTGATTATTTGTTTAATATTTGTGTAATGTAAAGTTTTGTGTTGGTTTCGGGTGACGTTACACATTCGATGGTTTTATTTCACATCATACCTACGCCTCTGTTCTAGTTTGGCGTTGACATCGTCCATATTTGCAATGTGAATACACTATGGACCTGTATAGTTGTCGTCAAACATATAAGATAAATAAAAAAAGCCGCAAAAAATGGTCTTATCTTTTCCTGGAACGTGCCACATAATGTGGGGGCAAGTGGTGCAAGAGTTTGAAATAGCTAGTGCATTATAGGTAACTTCGCCATGGGTAAAGAATTTTTCAATTGCATCAAATTCATTATTGACAGAGGATTAATTAATCCAATTTTATTTAGATTAATGAGTATACTAGAGATCGATACTGAGTACATTTATACGAGTAATTCAAAAAATATATGCAGTATAATGATTCAATTTATCATTAATGTAAAAGTTATTCAACAAAAAAATTATAAATAAAAGACATTCTTGTATATACAGGGTGTTCATTCAGTACAGCATTCTTCACGACTCAACATCTGGATTGTCAGGAATTCAGATATTTTTGTTCAGATAATTTAAAGTTGATCTAGAGAAGGGAATTCTCAAATAAGTGCATATACCAACATGGTCTTCCATGAAAATAAAAAGGGCCAGCTTCACGTGCAGTTATTTTTCGATTCCCGACTCGCACTCCCTTCGCGTCACTCTCGGAGCGAAGTTGCATGCCAAACTACACGCACATTCAAATATAGTACGCCAACTTCATTCCTCGAAGCTTCTCGATAGCTAGTGGGCCTTTTTTCGCGATGTGTTCTTTACATTCAAAGAGAAAAATTGCATGTATAAAATTAGAAAATGAAGATTCCAGAAGAAAAACACAGAGTATTGGTCCAAATATGGTACTTGCGCCGAAATCACATTAAGACTACTCGAAGCAACTATACCTGTCTTCTCGTTACAATTCAATTCGACTGTTCTTCTCTACAGTCGGAGCGGCGCGGGAATTGTAACATCACTTTCAGTTTTGGATGACTCCTCTGTTCGAATCGCGCTAGAAGTTTAAGAAGATTGGAACGTCTCGCGCCGCGTCAGATGCGAGAAGCGCCAGGCGCATGTTGACACTTCACGTTCGAATTTGGAGTGGAGCGATGGAGTGTCACTTTGGAAGTCACGAAAAACTGCACGTGAAATGCCCACTTAATTTCAACTTTCCAATTGATCGCTCTGTGTTTCATTTATATGAACTCTCTGTAATTCTATGTTTTCAGATTGAATAGTGCGTTGCCACGCTATCATTATTTATACAGATTTTATTGCGAAAAATCACTTCACTTTGAACTGGAATAATACTTTCGTGTTTGAAGATTTTCTAATAGATGATATGCACAATGTGTGATTTTTTTCTGATTGAAGCTCTCAGTGTGGTATGTCAATGATCAATTGTGCTAAAATTTCAAAATTATATTTATCATATGGGTGTCTTGAACGGACTTTTCATCCGACACAATTACATTTAATTTTGGTGCCAAATATAGTTTTCTCGATTTTTATCGGTGATTTATATCAAGTTTTAGTGCAATCATATATTTATTTCTTACATAAAATTTAATGTACTTTCATTATTATTATCCTAAAATCAAATTTGGGAATATAATCAATATTGGACACTGGCATTCTGTTTCGTACAATTATATTTTTATTCATCTGCTCTTGGGTATTTTGTGACTCCCTAAAATATTCTGAATAGATGGGTGGGTGAAAAACATACAGTCTAACTCCCACCATCCGGTTATATCTCATTTACACTGGATGTAATGGATCGCCTTCGTTGGATATCTTGAATAGTATGTGATTGGTGATCCTTCAGTAATTAAAGTAAATTCAATATTAATTTTCAACTTTAACGCCCTGCATCTCAAAAACGAATTGTTGTCTTTTACATGTTCACCTATAGCCATTATTTTCTGTGCAATGTGAGAAATTAATGAAAGGACCGGTCCACCTTAGGAATCATCCTGTATGAGCAAATATTGTGCTAGTCCTCACATTTCCTCCAAAAAAAACCAATCACAAAATATATATTTCTGCCAAAAATGCATAGTACCACGCCATACACACTTTATATGGTAATCACATGATAATATTGGCTAAAATCAGTGTGAGTCAATATCAATACTTACATAACTTCAGGAAATTACCAGGAAATTAATTCCTATTTTGTCAATAACCAAACAGATTTTCAGACTAAAATCGCACTAAATCAATAAATAAAATTATTGACATCTCTACCTTTATTCAAATTATTCCACCTATCGCCCCCACGTAACACTTAGCGCGGAAGATGTAAAGGCCCGCACAGCAATTAGGAATGTTTTTTCCATGCAGGGTCGGGCGTAGTTATAATAGAAATCACAGCTGTTTGTGGTACGCCCAGCTATTAGCAAATTAGATTTCGACGGGGCAGTTGTTTACCCAATCTAAGGATACTAATAATTATAAAAATGGATTATTCTGAATACAAAAGTTACAGTGCTTTTGTTAAATTAACTTGAATAATCTGCACGCATCACAATATTTAGCGGCATATGTACAAGTCCGACCCTGGTTGGCGGCATGGGAGTCAATTTCATGCTAATCGACCATTTTTTGCGCCTTTTTTTATTTATCTTATATGTTTGACGACAACTATAACTTAATTCACCTATGTCTGTTTTCTAGTAATCAATTTATTTGAGAAGTAGTCCGTCAGCCCGCTGCCAAAATGTGTAATGATTTTTTAATGTATGCCCTTCAGGGTTTTGGTAGTTATAAATATAATGATCAATGAACAAGCTAAATTTGCGCTATCCCGTGGACTTAATAATAACAATATTTTATTTTCTTAAACATGCATAAACACGTATAGAATTTATCAGAAACTAGTTGATTGTTGATTGCATAAAGAAATCACGTATATTAATGATAGTTTATTTAGCGTATGCCAAGCATGCCAAACGATATTTCATCGAATAAATCAGACGGAAACCGATCGGCATACGTGTCGCGTGGGTCCGAAGAGTCACCATATGCCCTCAAATGTGTTGAGAAATAGGACATTGTTGAATCTATACGTGAATGAACATAGGTTGACTCCAAAAGTCGAAACTTGTGTGGAGTGTGTTAGAAGTTCTATTATCATCCACCCGGTGAAAGTATAAATCAGATTCTGATGAGGAATTAAAAATAACGTAGAAATCGGCAAGAATAAACCAAAAAGACTTGTACTCAAAAAATATCTATATTGTCTAGAGACATCAATCAAAAGCAACTATTATTTATAAACATACAGTCGGATAAAAATTAAACAGTTTATGAAGGACTCATTTCCAACAGAGTGTGTACAATGCAGTCCTTAAGAATATATAAAATAATGAAAATGTATACGTACGTATAGTAAAAGATAATTTAAAATAAGACAAAGTGTCTTGTTGGGGTAAAAAAATGTATGAAAAATCTGAACTAGAGATAAAAGTCGAGATAGGTAGTGTATAAATAAAAAATATTGGAAAACTTAATTCGCTGATTTCCTAAATTTCAAAATGTGTGTCATTGAGATCTTCATATCTCAAATGTATCGAAATATATATCTGTTTAATTTTCACATATCGTTTTTCGCCTGTATTTAGTTATGAAAATTCGGATTTCAGAAGTGTTCACCCACAGACATTCTACGTCACTGACACAATCCGACAACGTTGTAATCGTGGAGGCATTTGTTGATTAACTATTGTCAAGTCACTACTGTCATTTAATGTACGATCTGTCAGAGCTCTTACTGTTGATGAAAAAGGCTGCTGATATTATATTTACTATAGATTCTTGAATAACCGTTCACCGATATGGGACTCTTTTTATCGGTTCGACGGAGCAACTAGTATGAAAAAGTGGGGTAAAATTCCGTTAACCGGGCGCTACAAGCTACCAAAAAAATTTTTTTTTGGAACTTACGTAGTTTGACCTCCTGAATAAAAAATCCAAATGAAATTTTTGGCGGTCTCAAGTAATTTCGGCGATACGGGCCTTTTTTTGAATGAAACCTGGCATTTTCTAGCAAACGTTTCTTCTTCGAAAACACACTCTAATGCCTCCTGATTTTCACCAGCACAATATACAAACCCTAATTCACCAGTTTTACACTTTTTTTTTCATTGAAAACAGTTTTTTATCAACAAATTCTACTTTACTTTAGCAATAACAAAATCAACAAATTCATGCTGTTTTGTTTAGTTAATATCTGTCAGGTTGATAACAATGGAATTAACGTAAGGGCAAAGCGACATTGCCAGTGTTATTCCAGAAATATTCAATTCACGTATAAAGTCTTGTTCGTACCCTCGCGAATTTCGCAGTTTTTCTGCAAATAAAATGTCTGTCGACATGGTTCTGCATCGACGATTGGTCCGGCATGACTGGCAGCCATTTTATTCGCAGAAAAATTGCAAAATTCGCGAGGGTTTGAACAAGACTTAACGTGGAATATTTTAGTGAATGAGTAAGAAAAATTAGTTGATAACCACATTTTCCCATCAACACTTTAACTGCACCTTTGAAACAATGGTACTTACACTGTTTCTAAATGACTAGCAAAATTCAAAGGACGAGACAGATCACGGAAATGTGTCCAAACATAACATGAATACACAAGCGCACAAAAAATAATGAGCACTTTTCACATAAAATGAATCTACTTCAATGACTATAACTTATCCCGACAGACCCGATCTCATGCAAACTCAACCGAACTTACCCGACTATACAATACAGTTAGGTTGCGTCTTTTCTATCTGTTTGCGCATGCGCACTTACCAAAAATGAATGTTATCCGACACGTTTATTAAAGTAATTATTTGTTCGCAAAAAAGCCTCCTAGCTCTGTCTATTTAAAAATATCTTTTGTGCATTCAGAATATTAATACCAAGACTTTTTCCAAATCCTGTTCTCACAACGAAATGGCTTGTTTCATAGCAAGGTACCCAATATCAACGTCTTTCATTGAATCAACAACAGCGAGTTTTAAAAACTCTACAATACAATGCGACGTTGTCAGATTCCCTAAAATTCCTGAATACTGAATACTCATGAATTGTAGTGGATAGTTTTCAGAAGTATTGGCACCCTAGAGACTGGCACTTTTTTCACAAATAATAATAATAACGATAGTTCCTCATAAACACTCGAAGAGTGAACCATTCTTAGTGAAGATATTCAGCAAGAAATACGTAAGCAAAGCGAGCACGCGCATTCCTATTACTACTTTGTAACTTATGTAACTTATCTCTTACTTCTTGGTGAAGATATCTGCGAGACAGACACGAGCGCGCGCATTTCCATTACTACTTTGTCGATTTCTGTCAACTTTGAGTAGAAATCTTCATACCTTGTCTGTTAGTGAACAAGACCAGAAATACGCGAGTGAAGCGAGCGCGCGCATTCTCATCACTACTTTTTCGATTTCTGTCAACTTTGAGTAGAAATCTTCATACCTTGTCTATTAGTGAACAAGACCAGAAATACGCGAGCGAGCGCATTCCCATCCCATTTCTGTCAACTTCGCGCGCGAAAACTACAGTGGGACACCATAGTTTTTGTGCTTCGTACTTTGTGCTCAGGAACTATTCGGCACTTGATACAAATAGAACCCTACCTTTTCAGCTGCATATAAACCACAACATCCTCATCATAGCCTGATCAAGCAGCCCTTTAAAGGATATTCATGTCATCAGAATGAATTCCGAATAAACAGAACTTTCTTCAACGTTTTCATACCTTTCTCCACTCTCGAATATAGTTTGGATTGCGAGATAAAAATGCGTGAATCATTATATAATTTACGGGTGGCAAATTTCCACTGCTAGTTTTAAAAAGTTTTTCTCCATTTTCACAAGTTGTAAAAGTGATCTTTCAATGACAATTTCACGACAAGAACAACATAAACAATGTCAGCAAATGTCAGCGGTTCCATTGTTGTCAGATTCATATCAGTACTTAGGTCAAGAAAAAATACTAGAATCTAGTGAAGACATTCTACGTCACAAGAGCATACATATTCTAATTTTTCCTATGTTTCAAAGGCTCTAATTTTTTTATAACTGAATGTTGAGTTGAATCTTTCACAAGGTGGGGAGCTAATGCAAAATGGTTTCAAAAAATAACATTTTCGATTTTGGAGTTTTAGGAAAATAGCGAATTGTTTTTTTTAAGTGGATATAGTATTTTTAATTACTTCAGGTTCGAGACAATTGACACTTTTGTGTCCTATGGTTTCAGACATGAGCGGGATTACGTAATTTTGTTGCCGGAATCAATAAAATTTTCCATGTTTCTTCTTAAGAGTATACCCTGATAACTCCAAAGCTGGGTTTATTCATTGTATTTCATTCCGAAACTTACACGTAGTGGAAAAACTAATTCGCCCATCTTTCAATCCGAAAGAGATTAGTTTATTGTGCAGTGTGGCATTTAGGGACAATGTAGGAACGCACAGGTTGTGTCCGGGGATGCGGTCTCAAACAATGGATCGGTGAAAGAACGAAAAACCCCGGGCCCCCACGTGAAATAACACAGTGCGTATTCTTTTTTATGAGCGATTGATCTTTTCGAGCTCGATTGAAACCTGATGGACACTTTTGGTAACAATCGGTAGCTTATAGCTATTTTTTATTTGTTATGCTTCTTTATCTTGCGCCGTTGAGAAAATAGGAACTGTTTTTGTAAAGAACGATACTGAAAGGCGGGATTAGCTTTGACAGTGAATGTATTTTTCTAAACAGCTTGCTTATATTGATTGCTTAATATGACAATCAATAAAAACACAGTTTGGCATTTATTTCAATTCAATTCAATTTTTGACAAAATAATAATTATTAGACAATTTGTCATTGTTAATTTTAAGTTTCGTCGTTGAGTTTGTTTACGTATTCATGTGTGTGAATGGTTATATAATACGTGTGTTAATTTTTATGTTTCGACAAAATAATATAGGGTGTCCTAAACCCGATGGCATATTAGACGTTTCTGGAAAAAGGTTCCTAGGATTCTTTTGAAAATTTGTTTTTTTTTGGATAATCAGGTCTAAAATATATTCATCGCTGCAGCGTTGCCGCTTCTATCAAAAAGTAGCAACAACTTTGATATTTTAAATAGAATACCCTGTATATTATTGCATTTTTCGCTTTGCTATTGCTTTAAAATAATTTTCATATGATATTTCCCTTAACCTATCTTTGATGGTTTTTGGAGAAAATCATTAATATCCTTATTTTCCGTGCGAAACATAGCTTCAATTAAATGTTTATTATTGCAGTATTTGGATACGTAAAAAGCTGAAATTTTGGATATACAGGGCAATTCAAATTCGACCCCCACCATTGGGATCTCCTGAACTACAGGAGATACGTCGAAGCTTAAATTGGGGCAAAGTTGCGTATTCTGGTGCTTAACAAAATACTGTTTTGAAACTTGGAAAATTCCGAGTATTTCCGGAAATATCGGGAAAAACCTGAAAATCGGAATTTTCGTTTTTATTTCTTTCTATCGTTATTTGACAACATAGCTCAAAACCAAAAGTACATTTTCATTGATACTTTTTTCAGCTACACGTTTTCATGTTCAGATTTACTATCCGACGTTTCGTCTTCTGGCATTCATCATCAACTTTTTTTCTGTTATGGGCGCCATATTGTTTTTTTATACAGAAAAATAGTGATTCTCATTCTGATTTCATTGATGTATAATTTGTTGGGATTTGCACTTCTGAAACCAAAGATATAAAAAAAACAATTTCATCTGAGATGGTCATGACTCCATCTAAAAACTTTGTTTAATAAACCCTAGTTGTCAGAACTCATTGAACATCATAAGTTTGCACAAATACTTCAGTCGAAATGTCCTCATTCTCAAATGAAGAAAAACGAGATATGTTGAAACTTTATTATAAATTTGATAGGAATAGTACGAAAACAGCACAAATTTATTTTGAATTATATCCGGAAAGACAACAGCCGGATAGAACATTATTCGGAATTTTGGACACACGCTTGGCTGAGTACGGTGCGTTTCAAAAACCAAGAATGAAATATGGAAGCAGAATGGAACAAAATATTAGACGTAACTTATTAGCCGAGGTAAAATGATTGTTCATTCCATATTCGAAGAAGTATAATTATTTTTGGTACTTTTTTAGATAAATGCAGATCCTTCCAAATCAACACATCAAGTCTCAGCAGAAATGGATGTGCCACAGACGAGCGTTTGGAGGGAATTCAAAAAAGGGGATTGAAATGTTATAAGATACATATTGCACAAAAATTACATTCAGGTGATCCTGAGAAAAGGATGGAATTTTGTAGCTGGCTCTCGAATAGGGTAGTCCCTACAAACTTCTTGAAAAACATTATTTGGACCAACGAATGTACTTTTTCGAACTGTGGCGTTTTTAATAGAAATAATGACCACATTTGGAGTGAAAATAATCCACGACCACAAGTTCGGTTTCGTTTGAATGTGTGGGCTGCAATTTATGACGACCGAATACTTGGACCTCATTTCTTCTCTAATACTTTGAACGGGGAAACCTATCTTCGGTTCTTAAGAAACGAATTCGAAGAATATATGGATACGTTTCCCCTTGTTAATTATAACAGCTGACGGGGCTCCTCCACACAATAAAAGAGCAGTTTGCGAATATTTACACCAAAGATTTCCTAATCGGTGGTTAGGAAATTCAGTGAGGTGGCCGGCAAGGTCACCTGACCTTACAGTTTTGGATACTTTCTTTAAAGAACAGAATCTATGGAGAGCAAGAATATGACACAGTAGATGAACTTAGACACAATATCATCACGCAATTCAGGTCTAACAGAAGAAAAGATATTGTTAGGGCTGTTCTCAATTTGAGACGACGAGCTCGGTTATGTATTCAAGAGGAAGGCCATCATTTCGAACACTTGTTGTAATACTTTTTGTGCATTTTTTACAAGCTCATGATTTCATTCTTGTTTTTTGAAACGGACCGTACTCAGCCAAGTGTTTGCCCAAAATTCCGAATAATGTTCTATCCGGCTGTTGTCTTTCCGGATATAATTCAAAATAAATTTGTGTTGTTTTCGTACTAGGTATTCCTATCAAATTTATAATAAAGTTTCAACAAATCTCGTTTTTCTTCATTTGAGAATGAGGATATTTCGACTGAAGTATTTGTGCAAACTTATGATGATTAATGAGTTCTGACAACTAGTGTTAATTAAAAAAAAAATTCGATGGAGTCATGACCATGTTGTTTTTTTTAATATCTTTGGTTTCAGAAGTGCAAATCATAACAAATTATACATCAATAAATTCAAAATAAGAATCACTATTTTTCTGTATAAAAAAACAATATGGCGCCCTTAACAGAAAAAAAAGTTGATGATGAATGCCAGAAGACGAAACGTCGGATAGTAAATCTGAACATGAAAACGTGTAGCTGAAAAAAAGTATCAATGAAAATTTAGTTTTGGTTTTGAGCTATGTTGTCAAATAACGATAGAAAAAAATTAAAACAAAAATTCCGATTTTCAGTTTTTTCCCGATATTTCCGGAAATACTCTGAATTTTCCAAGTTTCAAAACAGTATTTTGTTAAGCACTTTGCCCCAATTTAAGCTTCGACGTATCTCCTGTAGTTTAGGAGATCCCAATGGTGGGGGTCGAATTTGAATTGCCCTGTATTTTGACAATATATTAGTCATGATCAGAGAAATCCGTTCCTCATTATACAGGGTCGTTGAAGGTTTGTGATTTCACCGAAAGATCAAAAAGTGGTGAAAGGTGCATTTATTCAAATGGAACACCCTGTATATTATCCAATATCCTGACAGACAATTGAATTTCCTTTCAAATGATGGATCATGTTTCTATACCTAAAGAGTCAAGTCTCCAAAATAAAAGCAGTTTTCTATAAAATTGGGATTATTTTGCCATTTTTGTATTGGGTTAATAGGAAATGTCATGGAACATGTCATTATGAAAATTAGAAAATTAATACATTGATAATAAAAAAAAAATGGTAAGGATGATACATTTGTTAAAAGTGATTTTATTTTGCTCGTGGAGTTGCTCCACTCGCTGATACTTGTTTCGCAATATTCCCAACTCATAAAATAAAATATCACTTTATCACTTGTATCATAAATAACTATTATCAAAATTGTGAATCCTTTGCAAATTATCATCTGTTTTGCAAATTATTACATATTTTTGTCATTTCAACAACTGAATTTATGTATTTTTTTCTTACAAAATCTCTGCAGTAGTAAGATGTGAAACGTTATCTAATTATTATATTATAATTTGTTTTCTTTATTCTATTAATTGTATGGAGGAAATGTCTAGTGAAAATAACTTATAACCATGTATACCAAAGAGATGAAAATAAATCTAATACATTCTAGTAATATTAATTTGACTTCAAAATTTCCATCCATTCAGGTTTGAGAGGAGAGTGTTTATCATTCCACCAACGACCTCTATGATCAGAACCACAATTATAAAAAAATGGTTTCGGTATTCAGTCCGTTTTTCTTCCTCTTTTCCGGCAGAGTTCGTTTCGCAAGGAGCTGAAAACTACGACGAAAATCGTCTTATTTTGATGGTCGAGGAGAACCACATCATTTCTCATTATTATTATTACATTAAGTCTTTTTTCATTTTGCAATTCAGGATTTTTATAAAATGGAAATTATCAAGAGATGTTCTAGATTTTGTTCGATCAGAGTATAGTACTGCCAAAACTCTAAGGTCATAAATCACCAACCATGCACTCGAGGTATCAGCAGGCGCTCAGGTCGTCCATTCTACGCAGAGTTGTATCTGCCCTAGCCATTAAATATTGTTTTGTAGGTAGGTATAATGATATTGGGTTAAGAAAAATCCCTTGAATATAATTGAGAATTGTTCATGTACATATAATAATATATGATATATAACACAAAAACATTCATAAACATCACGATAATGAATGCGATTATAGTTCAGAAAGTTTATAATTTTGAACTGTTTAGAATTAAATTTAATATACACAAACTTACAAAATTACTCACGAAGATCAGTTTCACTTTCATTGTCGTCACCTAAATTGGTAATAAACTTTTCTTTGGGAAGTTTTTCTATCCATATATGACTTTTCCACCTTTTCAATATGGAAAACACACTTGGTCCAGCTGCTATCAGGAATGTTTGCTGTTTCTGATTGAATAAGAGCTACCACAGTTGAAGTTGAGGTTGCAGAAGTATTATTTCTTCGAATTGCTGACTTAAGCTGATGCCCTATATGTTCAATTTGGTTAAACATACAGTGCATGATTAGAAGGAAATCTGACCACCGTGCATCCCAAGCTTTCAGCCAATGAATCACAAAAATATTCCTTTTTTATCGAATAACTGTGTAAAACTTCCAGTAACTGTTTTTTGTGTACTTTTCCTCATTATTATTTAACGTATATTTTTGTGAAGTGGCTTTGGTGTCATTTGAACATGGTGCTTTCTTTACCTAGTCTTCGACTGTGGTAGCTAGCATTATCCATGACGATAATACTGTTGAGTGGAAGAAACACTTTCTTGCACAACTTGATCCTTAGACATTCCACGTTCCAGAAGGAAAGAATAAACATTTAATTTAATTTGTTATATAGGAGGGTGTAACATTTGTCGACTAGTGGTACGACCACCAGTTGAAGTACTAGCTTCAGGATGAGCCCACGGACGCCACATTTTGCACGACACAAAATTCAACACAACTGACACAACGGAATATTAGGTAGGTAATGACTAAATTTTGTTTAACTTTCCCCTGTTTGTTACTGAAATAGACCATTATCGCCATAATCTCGTTATTAGTCCATTAGTACTAAAAGTCTGGTGGCCAGGTAAGTGAATTTTATTATTTACACACATTTAAACATATACCTACCAAGGGCTCTAAATCAACAAAGGAGATTTTTTAATATCAAATACAAAACTGTCAACAGAAGCCAAAAATTATGGAGAGCCTCCTATTATTAAAATGACAAACTATTTCAATAGATATTTGAATCCAGACCTGGGAATATTTTAAGGGACACACTTTTATTGCTTATCTGTATTTCGAACAGCAACAGGTAATAATGAGGGTCGTCGGCTGATATTGATTAACGTCCTTCTTAGATTGTTGGTTATACTATACGTTTCAGTTGTAGATGATATCTTATTAAAAAAATAGGGAAACACCGAAACATCATTCTAAATCTGGCCGCTTCTCACTCTAGCATAACAGTTTCCTCGTCTGAACGGTAAAAAATGTCACAAAACTCGCACGGAATGCAGAGAGGAGTCGTGAGCATATGTGAAAAATAAACAAAAAAAGTGCAATACCTAGATAAAAATAGAGGTCTGATTGGCCTGACATATGTAGTAAGTTTGTCATAATAGCTTCGGCTGGGCCATACCTCATTAGCACCATCTATCATTTAGCTCGACGGGTCTTTTTATTTTTAAGTTTCTTGGCACTTTTAGATTGCGTGCATGTCATTGTGAAGAAGATTTGACAAAAGTAAAAAAGCCAGCATTCCCCGCATCAGTATAACGGCATTGCTGAACTTCATTTACAGTTCTTGAATTCGTGAGTGAGCTCTTCTTATTGATTTTAGTCCTACAAAATTAAAAGGATTTCTTCAAATGTCGCGCTTGTAGGTTCCAGTAAAAACTTTAACTCATTTGAAATTTTCATACTTGAAAGTGTGTATTTGATATACAAACGGAAAACTAACTTTACTATTGTAGCTCTTCTTATCATTTTACAAGACAAAATAATGAATTGAAATTGCCAATCCCTAAAAGTACTCTGATCAAAAATTCAATAATTTATAATGGATGTAAGATGTTTAATCACCTAATCACCGTCCATCAAGCATTAAAAGTATCAAATCACTTTTTCGGTTTAGAAAGGACGTAAAGTGTTTGTTGTCTGAAAGAGTGTATTACAGTTTGCAAGAGTTCTATAATGATGGATTCTGAAACGCATAACTCTAGCATGAATCGAACATAGTTGAATTCAAATATCTTTTATTGTTTCCATCTGCACACTTTTTGAGTTATTTTTTTCTTGTGATATCATGTACATTGTCGTCATTGGTGGACGTTTTCACCAAGTGTTGCGGCTGGACTGGCAGAAGATGGCAGAAATGAAGGGGTCATTGATGTGATGATGAGCGTTAACCCATTTACCGCCGAATTATGAAAAAAAGAAACGATATAATTATTTTTTGCTTTTTTATTTTCTACATGATGTCTTTATATAGTTTTCATCATGAAAAAAAAATCTATGGAAGATAATAACATATATATGACATGGTGCGTATACGCACCATTGGCCCTAAAATTTTATGTATGATAATTCACGAAACAGTCGGTGTGCAGATGTATTTGGCATTTAGCACACAGATATATTGTGTGGCTCTTGCATTGCTTGCATCTTCTTCTTGCCTTATCTGGATGTTTCATTATCACATGCCCGACTCGGTCGAGCCTGACTTCACTTGGAATAGGTTTTTTTGAGGGTCTTCCTACGGTACTCTTTTTTATACTGGCATTATCACTTTTCATAGACGCACCGCTATATATGATTTGAAGTCCAGTTGTATCATGTTCGAATTATTCACCTTAGGATAAAGTTTCCAACAGTTAGCTACAGTGCTGTCCAGTGTGTTGGTGAATAGAGGCCACCACCATTTTTTACCTCTCATGGTCGTTCTGTAATTAGCAATAGCATCATGCAGGTCCACTCCTCCCATATATGAATTGTATTGCTTTATCATATCAGGCTGTGGAATTTGAACATCTTTGCGTTCTTTCCTGTTGAATCTCGTAGTATTTGCCAAAGGCTCCTCAGAAAACAGTGGCAATATCATTCCATCGGACAAGAGTAAGTTGAATGTTTTAGTCAACGGCAAAGTCATAAGCACCCCTTTCGCTTTTCTTGAAGGAATTCATATTCTCCATCGGACACTTATTTGTCCTGTTATCCCTCATGGTACCTGTTGCAAACTACTGCTTCTCATACAATTTCTCGAATAATCCATATGACGAAAAATAGTTATCGAAGAAGATCCTATAGCAAAGTGGATTATCCATCTGAAAAATGCAAGTTTCTTTTGATATTTCTGAAGGTATTTCTGCTCATACATTTTCTCACTATATCAACACCTTTATCTTCATCTTTGCTCCAATAGAGATGTGTCTGTGGTAAGATATGATAACCAGAAAGTATTAGAATACATAAGAAAATTTTCAGAATATTCACATTGAAATCAAATTCCCGACGATTGTTACTTCGAGCATATTCCAAAAAAAAGTCTACTAATATAGATAGAAGTTCTTCATCAAAAAATAGGAAGAAAATGGTGTTTTTCCCTCCAAAGACTCCTTTATCAGACGGATGGATTCGATTTCATTTGATACTGGTAAACGAGTTCTCGTCATTTCCTTTTTTTCCCACATGGTTTCTCTCGACTTTGGCACATTCATTCTGACAAGTCTTCTTCTGTTTTCCGCGAGTGGCTCCTCGTCAGATTCATCAAATAACTTATGGTCACATATCTATTTCGAATGTGCCGGCAATTTCTGTGTTGAGTGATATTTCATTTAGTTGTTCGTTTTAATCTATATTCTCTTCATCTGTCAATTGATCGACTTCTGGTGGAATGTAGGCAGTATTCAACACACCTATAACACAGAGAGAATAATGAAACACACCCACGAAATGCATATAAAACACAGCATCAGCTTCAGTCTCATCCAGAATATCCTCTAGGGCCTCTGCTAATTCTCTTTGAGTCAAATATTTTCTTCCCATTTTCGCCATTTTCTAAGAAAACTGATTAAAGGCACTAAACAACTTCACTACAAATCCAAAACAGCACTGAAGAAAAAGACAAGAATTGCACCTGCACCTTACAGCCGATTCACACGTACGGACCATACGGTTCATAGGTATAATGTTGTTCATCTATCGCGCCAATGGTGCGTATACGCACCAATGCTTTTTACCAGTTCATTTTTTTGTTTTTGGAAAATAACAGAGGTATCGCAACTATGCCAATAGAATGGGGGCTATTTTGGTAATATATATTTTTTTAGATGAACTGAAATATTTACGAATACATACATAGATACATGTTTGAATAAATTACATATCTTCGTAACAGAATAAGATATAACTTAATTTAAAAACTATAACATAACCTGAATAGTAAAAAAAATAACTTAGATACATACTGAAGATAAGGTATCATATAGTGTTTTATTTGAATAATTTTTTATAGAGTGAAAAAAATAGTTATGGGCATTATTGTGACAAACTTATAGGGGTTGTAGAGATAATTTAAGCAATTTTGCCTTAACCCTTATACAGAAATGAGCCGTTTGGGCACTATAAGCAATTAAAAATTGAGCAAAGTAAAAAGTGCACGGGACAAGTGCAAAGAACCCCGCCCTTCTCTTATGGAAATTGGAGTTCTGTAAAGTGTTCCGAATTTTTGGTATATTGAAGAACTCGATCTACTGATCAGAAGTGTCCATGCCCCTAAATCAATGATGACTAAGTATGACTAATTTTTGAGATACAGTATGGTTGAAGTTGAGAAATACCCACTTTTACTTCAAGAGTATCTGCAAACAGAATCAAAGGAACTTCAGTGTTTCTTAAGAAAGTTTTTATTTCATTTCCACGTACTTAGCAGTTTCATAGACAAATATGAGAAGAAACCATTACGAATACAGGGTTATCCGCAACCCCATGCATACCCAATTTTGAAAGTATAAAATATAACAGTTCCTGAGCAAGAACATTTGCAAAATGATCATTTTCACTAGATCTTGTTTTTATATTGAAAAAAACTGAAATGCCCATAATTTATACTGGGTGATCCATAATTATGGAAACTATTCACAATGGAGTTTAAGTGGACACCCAGTATTTTTGGGTTGAGTTAAGATGTTTGTTTAATTTTTCCAGAATATGTAATCATAAACACTAAAGAATACAGGGTAATTCAGTCATAAAAGAACTGCCAACTTCATAAAAATTCACGAAAACCACGTTTTGTTTTGAACTTTTTTTGGACTTTACTCCGTTAAGGTAGGAATATTCTTTCACCACTGTACTTGATATGCAAACACCAATACGGCTGAGAGTTTTTATCCACTTTCTACGACCAGAATTTTTTTTATGTAGCTGCCAATTTGAAAATAAAAAATTTGATTGAAAATAAAATTTTTGAAATTCTGACTGAAATCAAGTGAAAACACACTCTTGAATAATCCAAATCTACTGGTAAAAACACATCAAGAATCCTAACTTGTGGCTCGAAGTTGCCAGTGGAAACTGTTTGCGTTTACTTGTTTAATGAATACTGTGGCCAAGATAGGATTGACCAGCAGTGTAGGTATTTTGAAATGGTATTTCGTAGATCATTTCTTGGAGATGGGAAAAGTGGTGAAATATTCCTATTTTATTGATAATCTTTGGAATAAACAAAAGTGAATATCGTAAAAATATCTTTCATTCATATACCTATATAGAAAACAAAATTCGCATTTCAAATGGAGAAATTGTTTGTCAAATAGAAAAACATTTTCTGCAATAAAAATAATCTATTCAAAAATTAAATCCAGAAATTGTGTCCGAATACCTACATAATTTTGAAATCATGACATTTCGTATCACATACTTTGTATTGATGAGGTTTAACATTGTAACGAGCAGTGAGCAATATCTAGGTACACTTTGACTTTCTACAATGTAGGGTATTTTCTTTTTCTAGGGCTCAAACGTAAAACTTTGATGTCGGATTTTAGTGAAAAAAATAACCACATTGGAGAAAATAATAAACACCCGTTCGTTTCCCCACCACCTTAGAGGCAGAGTTTCCGGCGCGTTTTTTTCATAGTGGCATCCCCTTCAGTCCTAGTTCACTCTTAAGAAGTGAAAGTTCCAGAATAATAAATTGCTTCTATATCAAAATGAAAAATCAAACTCATTTCCAGATTCGAATTAGTTCTGGGCCGATGTTGAAATCGATTTGAAGTGTCTTCGGTTCAATTCAACTGGTGAACAGAAGGAAATGTAATATTTTGTTGGTTCCTGTGTATCCTAGGAAACATATCACACTGGATATGTGTGCACAAGTCTCTTGTCCTAGCACTGGACACAGAAGTACCGTAGTAACCTAAAATAAGCTGATCTTCTAGATCATCTTTCTCGGTTTCTCTAAAAACTATCCATAACATAGGTTTCTTGGAATATTTGAAAAAATTCTGCTCTTCAATGGATTCGTGAATCTCATCAAGGGTTTTCAACTTACCCCCTAATCCATTAAATAAATTGACTGTCACTTTGAGGAGGGTGAAGGAGGGGAGATTTTTTATGCCACAGAGTGTCTTTTTGATAACATAACGCGACGTGACTCAGGGTTTTTCCTAAAAAATAATAACGTGGAAAATTAATGTATCCATTACTTTAGGACCTCACTGTATAAAACGTCGTAATCATGTTTCCAACTTATGGCTTTTTTTTCTGGTCTTGAAATCAGTTTTTCTTCCTACATGCCAATTCTCATAAACAAAAGAAGTAAGAAAAATTCCTGTTATATTCCTGCATGTTTTCCAGTGTCATATAGTATGATAAGCGCGAACTAGACTTATGGCATTTTTTATAACAGACTTTTACATTAACAAATTTTTATTGCACATTATTCCGATCACGAAAAAAAAATCACAAAATTTTCCGTCCGGAAAATATACTTCAGCAGCTGACCGGCTTATGGGAATTTTTTTTCGGGTTCCTAACAATATTGAATTTTATTCTGTCGATTGCTACAAGATCGCGCCCCTATTTCAACCCTTTAAGTACGTGCAAACCGTATGGCTTTGGTTTTTAACTAAGATTGTTATACCTATTCAAGTGTTAAAATGGTAAACGAGAAAATAAAAAAAAAACAATATTTTTCTGCAAAAGGAAAATTAATTTTCTATATGCCTAGCACACATCCGATCGCTAAATTTTCATTTATTGGGCTCAACACTGACATAATTTCCAGTGGTAAAATCCAAGAAAATAGAAAATGAGTCTGAAAATCTGTCGTTATCTGACGGTCTATTATCGAGATTCTCTTCGATTTTTCTTGTTTCCATTTAAATTCTGTCAATTTGAATCAATGTCCGCCAACAAACCTGTGAGTAATAGCTAAAATGCAATGAATTTAAATGACGAACGACCGATTCAAACATAAACACTGAGCCTTCATCTGCCTGTCATTATGTAACCAACAGTTGGGGCATATTAAAATTTTCATCAAGTGCCGATAAATTAACTGGGTAACTACATTAAATCCACAAATTATACGGAATATGTATAATGTTTACAGTATAATTTAGATCCATCCCTATGACAAATATGTGTTTATAAAATGCAATGTAGGCCCCCATAGATAGGCCACACAACGAGTTTCATTTCCATTTTGTAAACAAAACGTAAAACTCTCGTCACTTTCCCTTCACCGTCATAGACGAACATGTGACTTTCAGATGAACTCCAATGCCAGAATTTTTTCAGTTGGAAAATTGGCAAGCCATCAATAGCAATTATGTTATGCATTGAATTCGAGTTATCTAATTCGATTGATTTGAAATCTAATTCCTGAATGTTATTAAATAGGGTGTCAACATGAATTGAATCACCAGGAAGAAAGAAAAAATGGAAATATTTTATCATTTATTATCATAAAACTCATTTATTTCACATAAAACTATGGCAGTTTGTAAAAATATTTTGGAAAAAAGGGTTTCAATTCAACATGATGATAACAATGGCGCACTTTCATTTACATCTAATAAATCACGTACTTCATTGAAAAAACCCATGAAGGTTCTAGTTCTATAGTAGGCTTGGACTCAAAACCCCAGTTGCCTCCTATACCAATTCCTAAGTTTTCAGGTGCATTAAAAAATTGGTTAGAGTTTAGGGACACTTTTAAGTCTCTAATTCATAAAAACGAGTCTATTGGTGACATTGAGAAATTTCACTTTTTGCGTGGTGCTCTGGAGGGCAACGCAAAACAGGTACATTCATTGGAATTTTCAGCCGTGAATTATAATATTTCTTGGGACTTACTCTGTGAAAGATATAATAATACTCCATTACTGGTTAACAATCATTTCTTTTAAAAGTATTGTTTGATATTCCATTGTTGGTTAAAGAATCTGCTTTAGAAATGAGAAAACTTTTGGATGCACTTACAAAGCATTTACGATCTTTGGAAAATTTGGGACAATCAGTCAAATCGTGGGATGTAGTTATAATTTTTATCATAAGTGGGAAATTGGATGCAATTTCAAAAAGAGAATGGGAAGAAAAATCCGAAAGATAGAGTAGCGAGTTTGGATCAATTTAAAGTCTTTTTGAAAAATAAGGCAGAAGTACTTGAGACATTGGAAAATAGTGAGAGAGGTGGACCAAATACACAAAGGGGTAGATATGATGGTCAAATAAATCGTTTATGGTTGGCAGTGTTACTTGTGCTTTTTGCAATAACAACCATTTTATTACAAATTGTGAAAAATTCTTGAGATTCAACGTAAATTCACGTTTCGAACAAGCTAAGGAACTGAGGTTATGTTTAAATCGTTTAAAGAAAGCTGCACATATTAGTCGAGAATGTGAAGCTAATGGGTGTAGAAGATGTGGTCATAAACACCACACCTTATTACATTACAAGAAAAAAACAACAAATAATAATGAGGGTAATACAAGAGATGCATCTGTTGCTCAGGTATCTCAAAGTACAGGTAATCATATTATACCATCACAACCCTCACAACAATCGGGTGAAATTTCATTGGTTGGATCAATGTTCATTGAAAATGGTGTTGTAAAACAAGGTGAGGTATTTTTATCGACAGCATTGGTTAATACTGGATTCAGATGGTTTTCCACATATTTGTCGGGCACTTCTTGATAATGGATCACAATCTAATCTTATTACGGTTCGTTTGTGTGGGGAGAATCTATTTTACTGACTGAAAGATTTTTTGCGGAATGGGTAGTAAATGACGAAATATTTCTCTCAAATTGCATATTTGATTCAAACTGAGGACAAAGAATATGCCTATGAAACTTTTTTTCGCAAAAACCCCTCTTGACCCCACTTTACTCATGTGATATTTCGGAAAAATTTGCGGAATGGGTAGTAAATGACAAAATATTTTCCTCAAATTGCATATTTGATTCAAACTAAGGACAACGAATATGCCTCTATGATTTTTTTCCCCAAAAAAAACCCCTTGACCCTACTTTACTCTTGAGATTTTTCAGAAAAATTTGCGGAATGAGTAGTAAATGACAAAATATTTTCCTCAAACTGCATATTTGATTCAAACTAAGGACAACGAATGTGCCTTCATAATTTTCTTCCAAAAAAAAACCCTTGACCCCACTTTACTCTTGTGATTTTTCGGAAAAATTTGCGGAATGTGTTGTATTTTTCTCAAATTGCATATTTGATTCAAACTGAGGACAACGAATATGCATGTAATTTTTTTTTAAATGAACCCCTTGACCCCACTTTACTCTTTGCTTAAACGACTATGTTTTGGTCTCATTATTAATTTTTTTAGATAAGCTACAGCTGTAGCGTCAATTTTTGTTGGTAATTATGTATATTGTTATTATAATAATAAGTATATCAGAAGTTCTTCAAAATCTCCTCTCGTCGATGATGGCTTCGAGGCATCTTTTTAGTACGCTGCTGAGCCGCAGTGGCGTGAGCGAGGCGACAAAGCTGTCATAATTGAAACTCACTTCAGATTTATTTATCCGTCGCATAGATGGCACTGTTTATGATTTAAACGCATAATTTAAATAATCGATATCTTAAAAATCGATCAATATTACTATAGAAATCGTTCATACAAAATCGATTATAAGAAAATAGTAATCGATTTAAATTTTTCCGAAAAATCATAAGAGTAAAGTTGGGTCAAGGGGTTTTTTCGAAAAAAAAAAATTATATAGGCATATTTGTTGTCCTTAGTTTGAATCAATTATGAAATTTGATGAAAATATTTTCTCATTTACTACCCATTCCGCAAATTTTTTCGAAAAATCACTAGAGTAAAGTAGGGTCAAGGGGGTTTTTTCGGAAAAAAAATTATGAAGGCATATTCGTTGTTCTTAGTTTGATTCAAAAATGCAATTAGAGGAAAATATTTTGAATATTGAATATTTTGAAAAATCACTAGATTAAAGTGGGGTTAAGGGGAGTTTTTTCGAAAAAAAATTATATAGGCATATCCGTTGTCCTTAGTTTGAGTCAAATATGCAATTTTAGAAATATATTTTTTCATTTACGAAAGAAGCAAAAAAACAATACTTTCAACGAAATTAAGAAAAATAATAGTAAATCAAAAGGGCTCTGGGAAAGTGTCAATGAGATTTGCAATAAAACACGCCCCAAAACAAAAATAAGCAAAATAGAAATAAATTATACCACTGAAAACAAACAGGTTATTAGTGATGAATTCAATAAACACTATAGTGAAATAGGGCAAAAACTAGCAAATAAAATCGAAAAAAAAACAAATTCCTTCCGAGATATTACAACTGAAACAAACAAAAATATGTTCTTATACCCCTCAAACCATGAAGAAGTATCACAAATAATCAAACAATTGAAACTCAAAAAAAAGCCCTGGGCATGACGGTTTTACTGCAGAAACGCTGAAACAAATAGCCGACTTCATAACAGTTCCTCTCACTCACATTATAAATAGCTGTTTTGAAAATGGAATATTCCCGAACATTTTAAAAACTGGTGTTATCAAACCGCTTTTCAAGAGTGGGGATAAACTGCAAATTTCAAATTATAGACCCATTTCTTTGATATCAAACATAGCAAAAATTTTTGAAAAAATATTAAAAAAAGAATGATACATTTCATGAAAAAACAAAATATTCTATCCGATAATCAGTATAGGTTCAGAGAGGGGAGGTCTACCGAAGATGCAATACTAAAACTGACATCGGACATTTACAAATCACTCGACATTTCTAAACCGTCGCTATGTATCTTTGTTGGCCTTTCCAAAGCCTTTGATACCGTTTGTCATAAAAGGCTTCTAGAGAAACTGGAAAAAATTGGTATGCGCGGTAAGCCGTATGACCTTTTGAAATCAAACCTCTCAAACCGAAAACAGGTAGTAGATATTGATGGTGTGGTGAGCACTCCGAGGACAATCACTTTCGGGATTCCTCAAGGCACGGTCTTGGGTCCCCTACTATTCACTATCTATATAGACAGCCTGTTGAAATTGACATCTGTGGGTACTATTCTAAGTTTTGCTGATGACACGGCAGTAATTTACAATGACAACACATGGCAACAACTGAAAGCAAAGGCGGAAAAAGACTTCAACAACATATTTAAATGGTTCCAATGCAATAAATTAACTATAAACGCGGAAAAGACCAAATACTTACCTTTCACCTCCTATAGTAATAATTTGCCGAATATGGGACTTTTTTTTTTCCTTGGTGTTTTGGCATCGACTGCTATGGTCATTAGCCATGTGTTCTGGATAGGCCTTGTTACTAACTTCATACGCCACTTTAGGAGCAGCACTGTTAATTTTTAACGCAACAGTGAATCGTGGAGGATTATTCCCAGCCGACACGAGCCTCAGTCATTCAGACTTTCACATCTGAAAATGAAAAAAGATCGCACCGTCTGGGAATCGAACCTGCAATCTCTCGATTACCAGGCGAGCGCTTAACCACTGCGCTAATCCCCGCCCTAATATGGGACTATTAAAAATAAATCAAAATATATCCATCCCAGAAGCCAGCTCCATAAAATACCTTGGTATACAAATTGACAGACATATGAAATGGAACTCACATATATCGTATCTAACACGAAAACTACGTGGATTCATATCAAGATTTAAACTGTTGAAAGAATTCCTTGATATTTCTCACTTGAAAACTATATATTATAGCCTAATTCAATCCCAACTTATATACGGTATAACAGGATGGGGAGGCGTAAATGAAAGGCATTTAAATAGCCTGAATATTGTGCAGAAGAAAATTCTCAAAATAATCCTCGGCAAAGGAAAGACGTACTCTACCGACAGTCTGTATAACGAATGTGGCATTTTTGATATCAGACAACTCTATTGCCAAAATATGTTACAAGGGATATACAAAAATAAAATTGAAATAACGCACTCAGATCACCCATATAATACCAGAAGACGAAACCACAGCGTCGTGGTTCCGAAATGTATCAAAACAGTGGATCAGAGGCACTGCAGCTTTCTTGGTCCAAAAGCTTGGGAATTGTTGCCTGAAACAATAAATACCAGCCGAAGCTACGAAATATTAAAAAAAAAAAAGTTAAAAATTGGATTCAAAGCAATGACAGACAAATATTCCAAAAAATGGTTTCAACTTTTATTTAGCACGGATTGTTCATCAAAATCGAATGACCGTGATGTATGTGTATATGTGACTCTAAACCCCGATTATGACACTCACCTTATGTGGGGCCTACCTGTATGTGACCAGGCCCGGATTAGCAGCTATTTACGCCCTAGGCCAAAGTTTTAAATTACTCCCCCTTCCAGGAAGTCTGGGGAGTGTGGAATTTTTTGGCATCTAACTGTAAACCGCGTTTTAGAGCTTCTTTGGGATTATCAAAATTCCAAAATGTATGAAAAGCAAATATTTGCAATTTAAGTGAGCAGATATTAAAAAAAAATCATGTTGAGAAATAAAACAAATTCACACTACTTAATAAACAGCACTGTATACAGCGTGATTTACGTAGGCCGTGCATTAGAAGTTTTTCATCTTGCAGTTGGACTAGAAACTTGAAATTTAGTATGCTGACATAATTGATCATGTGCGTTCTACCACAAATATTTTTAGTCCTACAACTATACAGGGTATCCCAAAAGTCGGTACCAACTTTCTTATTTTAAATGGAAACCTAATTTTTTTGTCATGGTTCGATTGGCATTCTGATCATGACTTCAGGCAACATAGGTTGTGCTAACTTATCTATTACAGTTTTTGAGATATGTCCATTTTTCTTTAAAAAAATACCGCTGTAGTAGATTACGAAAACACGTATAGCCCGCAAACCGTTAAAAATTAGGAAACCAAATTAATGAAGCAGTTAGCTGGTAGTCCAGGCTAACGCCTGATGTCCCATCGACGGTCCCATTTTGTACCATATGGGAGCAGACGATTTTCGCATGTCGCATTATAAAATTGTCAAAAACTCAAATTTTTCAAATGGCACCTTCCATTTTTTTTTAACCATTGAAGAGAAAATTGAATCTTAGGATGACTTATTTCAGCTTTCCCTATACCCAAGTTCAACCTATCAGGTTATAATAATAATAATAATAATAATAATAATAATAATAATAATAATAATAATAATAATAATAATAATAATAATAATAATAATAATAATAATAATAATAATAATAATAATAATAATAATAATACCCGTGGGTACAACTGCGGCACCCCCAGCAACCGGAGGCATAATGTCACCCATCTATTTTACATGGATGACCTCAAATTGTATGCCTCTGGAGAAAGGGACCTACATCAGTCCCTTAGGGTGGTGGAAGAATATACGCATGCTATCGGTATGGAATTTGGGATCGACAAATGTGCCACGGTTCATCTCAAAAGAGGACGATGCGAGGAATACGGAGAGGATGTCCAGCTCGTAGACGGAAGCATCCTACATCATCTGGATGCCGGAGAGACTTATACCTACCTTGGGGTGGAACAACGCCGCTCCCAAGAGGTATTTGCAGTTAAAAACTCTCTCCGCGGCAAGTATCAGCATAAACTCCGACAGATCTGGTCATCAGATCTGTCGGGGAAGAACAAAGTTGCTGCAACTAATATGCTTGCCGTTCCGATCCTTCTTTACTCTTTCGGAGTGATGAAGTGGACTAAGGAAGAGCTGCGACAACTCGACGTTAAGACTCGCAAAATGATGCATCTCAATAGGAGCTTGCATCCTAAATCGTCCGTTCCACGGTTATACTTTCCCAGACAGCGGGGAGGCCGTGGACTTTTGAGTTTGGAGTGTCTGCATAACAGAATGGTTCTGGATGGGGCCTGTAAAGTCATCAGGAGTTCAGATCCCCTTCTCTGCATGGTCCGCGACCATGAGATTGCAGGGATTGGAGCATTCCTTTTTAAGGCAGCTACCCGTGCGGCCGATGAACTCGGTCTCGTTTTCGACACTGAACGGGCTAACCCAAACTCTGTCACCGAGTTGGGACCCATTCAGCAAAAAGCTCACATAAAAGCTGCGGAGACAGAGGTCCTGCTACAGCTACATATGGCTACATATGGATAAGCCAATGCATGGTGTCTTCTTTCATAACATCGAAGACCTTGGCTTATCCAAAAGCTTGACCTTTGCCTTCCTCAGGTCAAGTGAGCTAAAGTCGGAGACCGAGGGATTCATAATGGCCTGCCAGGATGGTGTTTTCAACACCCTTGTCTACCGTAGTCGCGTGATGGGTATAGACGTCCCTGACACCCGATGCAGGGCATGTCGTGGGGCACCTGAGACCGTAATGCATTTGCTATCAGCATGCCCATCTTATGCGGTCTCAGCCTATATCCACAGGCATAACGTGGCGCTACGAGTGTTGTACTACCACCTACGACACTCGTACGGTATAGACGAGACACCGGTGTTGCCTTATGCTCCGGGGGATATTGAGTCCGTGGTGGAGAATGAGAGATGCCGAATCTATTGGAACTACTCATTCCCCACCCTCAGGCAAATACAAGCCAATAAGCCTGATGTTGTCCTCCTCGACCACCAAAGTAGAACGATATTCGTCATGGAGTTTTCCGCTCCAGGCGAAATGAATATCGTTCGAAAAGAGGAGGAAAAACGGACTAAATATCGAGATCTTCTCTTTGAACTCCGCAGGTTATATCCGGACCATTCAGTCAAAATGGTGGTTCTGATTATAGGAGTCCTTGGTGGAATGATGGACACACTGCTCTCTAACTTGAAGATAATACCGGCTTGCCGTAATATGGCAGAAATCTTAGCAGCAAGAATGCAGAAGGCCGTTATACTTGGTTCGCTCCGTCTACTCAGGGCACACGATACTCGGACCCAATAATCACCCACCCTACGGACGTAGGGAGTGGTTATTGGGGTTAACGACACCAGCGCGCCCTCCGGATGGGTCGGAGCACCGGAGACAGGGCCTGACTGGTACACTCCTAAGGAGAAAAAAAAAAAAATAATAATAATAATAATAATAATAATAATAATAATAATAATAATAATAATAATAATAATAATGATGATAATAATAATAATAATAATAATAATAATAATAATAATAATAATAATAATAATAATAATAATAATAATAATAATAATAATAATAACTTTATTCACTTGAAGAAATTTACAATAAAAATAGGTAAGTATAGGTACATTGATTCAGTGAATAAGCGAATCATCACAGAAGCAAAAAATGCTTGTTTGTGATAGGTATCAATTAAATTGATCTTGGTAACGACCATAGAAGCTTCAGATGCTTGTATATGACCTGTATGTTGTTAATTAAAATAAGAGTACAGATATTGCTACTGGTAAAAAATATAAAACACAGAAGTATGAATATAAAATCAGGGGTAAGAAAATATCACTTAATCTACACATATTTGAATAGCCTAGGAGGTAGTAATCAATTAATAAATCAATAAAAAACAGACAAAAGTACAATTTTAGATTACACAGACTTCCTTAGTCATATGGTGATAAAGAGAATGTCCCAAAAAAGCTCTCAAGGAGCTTGTCTATGGGCAGTTTCTACCTTATGGACCAGATGTACCTGTATATATGAGTATATGTGTGAAATTCGAGATAAAAATTCATAAAAGAGTTATAACGATAGTGATAGGAGTAAAGAATAGAGTTGTTAAGACATCGTTAATAATATATAGATTATGGAACTTTACACGCATAATATATACACATATATACACATATATTACTTAAGTATATTTTCGATACATTTGATATACAATTTTTAATTGTTCAGGACTACAAGCTTAGACAAAAATGATTATTTGAAATGTGAGATATATATGTAGTCAAGCATATAAAGAAATCAAAATCTTTGATAATAAATATAATTCTCATGAGGAGTCAATAAGATTGTGCAAATTGATCCTATTCATAGACAAAATCCAAGCTTTCTTTTTGAATAAATTTAAGGAGTTTATTGATTTCATCCAACCTGGTACCATGTTCCTCAACCTAGAGGCAATTCAATTAAAATCAAGAAATGCCTTAAATGGTAATACTTGAGAAGCTAAAGCTTTTATCACCACGACAACTCTTTGCAATAACATTTGCCAGTAGCTAATTCCTGGATCTATCATTTTAGTTAGGTACGTGGGAATTAACCTTGCCCAGTTTCTCTCCTCTGTCTTTTAAATTGATGGTGTTGTTTTAAGTGAAAGGGAGTTTTCAGGTTCTTTGAGCCTTGATGTACATGGACATTTTTCCAGTCACTGAAACCATTTTTCACTAAATATGATTCCGATTGTGTTTCCGAATGGAAAAGACGGCTAGGACCACAAAAAACTGCACATTTAGTTGCAGGGTACACAAGCCATGCTCTGCCTTTTTTTCTCCTTTTGCTAAATATCTATAAAAATGAGTACCTGAAAAACTCCGAAAATGGTTACCATACTCATTCTTTGCCTTTGAAAAATTAGCTTCTTTATTTTGAATTAACCCATGTTGGGATACGTAACTACGTAGTTAATTATTTACAACCCAGTTTGCTGGATCAGGATCGACGAGATCAAAACTAAAATTTTTCAGGTTCACGTTCTAAACTCATTTGAATTGGTGGTGATATTAAAGACTCTCACTATCTTCCTGTGGTTCAGATTCAAATTTTGTGTCTAGTTCCGATTCTGTTCCTGAAGTGAAAGACTGCATCATATGAACAGAGGTGCTAGGACTAGTACTAGGAGTACTGCAGTCTAAAAATAAGCAGTCATCTGTTTTGGTTTGGTTAGTTTCGTCTTCGCGATCGTCTTTGTCGGGTGAGTCACAAGTTCGAAGTTAGTCAGATTTCCCCGTATCCTGCGCTACGCCCCCCGCAAGCGTGCGCCCTAGGCCATGGCCTAGGTTGGCCTTATGGGTAATCTGGGCCTGTATATGACCCTTTTACTAATTGTAATATTTTATCTTGTGTAACACTCGCATGGGATCAAGATCATATGGCTGTGATGTATGTGTATATGTGACTCTTAAACCCGATAATGCCACTAACTTTATGTGAAACCTACCTGGATACATGGGAAAACTACTTATTATGACATTCCAAACAACTTAAGTGTTCACCTAAAAATACACAGCAAGATTGCAACTTTTACCCATATATTTTATACTTTATTTTATTTGATATTTTAATCTTACGTATTTTATTAGATCTAGATTTTCTAGAATTGCTCCTTCAGCGATGCCAGTGTTTATTTCACTCAGCTCTCAAGTACTACTCACTTGAGCAGTGTTTTATCAAAATTATACTTGATGAAATTTTGTTGTACATTTATGATGAATAAACATATATTATTATTTATTACCCATTCCGCAAATTTTTCCGAAAAATCACAAGGGCGTTTTTTCGAAAAAAAAAATAATATAGGCATATTCGTTGTCTTTAGTTTCAATTAAATATGCAATTTGAAAAAATTATTTCATCATTCACTACCCATTCCGCCAGGGATTGTTCAGTCAGTAAAATAGGCAGGACCGTTTGTGTGAACCTTTGAATATTCCATTAGAAAATTTCAATGTATCAATAATGGAAATAAATCAAGTTGCGTCCAATATAAATAAAAGTTGTGATGTGAAAATACAATCTCTTCACAATTCATTCGAAAAAATGTGCAAATCGTGTTAATGAATGAATAATATCTTCGATGTCGTTAAACCAAACAAAAAAATTCTTGGAATGTTTCCTTATTCAAAGAGGATGAAATTAATTTTATAACACACATATAAATATCCTGTCCTAGAGACAGCTCTTCTGACTTCTCATCGCGCTCTATACATATTTCCGGAAGTTTCTTTTTTCCAGGAGAATTCCGTTTGTGACGCAATCTTTGAACGCTTACCAACCAGTTTTACGAAACGGCTTTACCTAGAACTTTCCCAAACTGCAGTCGTCAGCACGCGGCACCGTTTCAACTACAACCTCACGAATTCGAGTATCCTGCGGCGTTTCCTACAGCCGGCGGATATTTCCTGAAACAGATCCCGCTATCAAATGAGACATCGTATCGCATCCTGACCCGAATCAAAGGCGGCGAACGATCACTCGAGCGATTGTCTCTGTTTATATTTTTAGCCAGGCCGCCTTTGATGTGGTGGGTTTCCAGTTGAGCGCAAGCTAGGTGTTAAACGCGCGCTCAAAGTGGAGGAAATGTTGCGCGGTCGACAAATGACAATTAGCCAGCCAGAGCCGACCATCTGGACCAGAACTCTTTAAATAATCCGCGGATTATCGCCTCGATTCGGTTACACATTGGCCGAGTAAACATCGTTTCGTTTATTAATACTAATTGCGATATATCCGGCCTTGGCCAGTTTTAAGATCTAGCCTTACTATATTCTCGGATTTCATCCGAAATTGAGCCTTGCAGTTATTAATTAGTCATCTCCATTACATTTTTCAAAGATTATTTCATTCATGATGAAATAGACCAATCAGACACCACCATTTTTCGAATATATTTTGTTTAAATAAGTGACTATTTCACAAGAGCTGTTTAATCGCGATTAGGGCCAGTTTTTCAATGCAGTGTTAAATATGAGTGTTAACTGACACTGGGGTTAAGCTATCCCCAGGTCAAAGTGGGTGTTAGATGCGCATCCGTTTATAAATTACATAATACGGTGAGAGTTACGAAACCCTTAAATATCGTGTGGTTGGTAACACTTGCGACTGAGTTGCCGCTCCCTGTGGATTAGGATTGGTTGAAAAATTCTGACAGCCACCAGGATACAGATTCAAATATTCAACTTCAAACTGTCATATAGACAATCAATAATCAAAATAGCAAATTTAAAACTAAAGGAATAAATTGAGGTCCAAAGATATCCATGAGTGTAGTGAAAGTGCCAGGGGTCCAAATTTCTCTCCATCGGACAGGTTGCTGTTGATTAAAGTCGCCAATAAATATAAGGGCGTAATTGAATGCAAAAAAACTGATGCAGTATCTTGGAGGGAAAAAGAATGTGTCTGGCGAAAGTTAAAATTACCAGTAGCATAATATCTCAATGTGAGCAACAATTTATTCATAGGAGACACAGAATGATTCCTACAATTACATTCAAGACATTTTATTATGGAGCTTTCAGCTGGATATTAAAAATTTATTTTACCTATCAGTTGAAGACTCAATAGCAGCTTCTATTTGTCCTAACATCCACAACACCGTAGGTTTACGAAGTCTAAACCTAGTGAAAAAGTCGACATCATCGTATTCTTCAAACGGATTATTCCGTTGCCTCATTGTGTAGGGTCGACTCCTATATTCAATCGTTTCCAAAATATCCCCATCATCGTCACTCATCTCATCAAACGCTTCCATAATTATATTATCACTGTTTCTAGTACACGAAACGACACACGACTTTGCAAACGTTAGATTTCGCGAAACTTTTGTAGGTTATGTCGGGGATAAAAGTTTGAGTTATGCAGTTAGAGATTGTAATTGGGAAAGTGTTTTGAGTGAGAAGGTGAATGTTAATGAAGCGGTTGACAAATTTTATAGTATCTGGAATAGTATGGTTGAAAAACATGTTCCAAAATATAAAATGAGATACGAAAGCGGCAGTAAATTTCCACCATGGTTTAGCAAAGAATTCAGAGATCTTTTAAAAGAAAAGTAAAAATACAGAAGGTTGAGATGTGTGAGTGATTTTTATGAAGAAAAATTTAAGGAATTGAGGAAAAATCTTAAAAAATGTATTAAGAAGGAAGAGAGTGAGTATACTAAGAAAATAGAAAATGGTTTGAGTGAGGACATTAACCAATTTTGGAACTATATTAATAAAAAAAAAAAAACGAAATGACTCAAAATCTAGTACGTTTGTTTTTGATAGCAAGCCAATTACAGAAGAACATACTGCAGACGCATTTGCTAGTTTCCTCTCTTCTGTATTCACTTCAGCTAGAGCTACATACGATTTGAATTTTTGTTCCGACACAAAAATATGTAACGATAATATCTCAATGTATGTGATAAATGATGTTGATTATGATAACGCAATGAAAAAATTAAAACCAAAAAAGTCGGCTGGGGTGGATAGTATGCCTCCATATATGCTTAAAGCTTGTAGCGAATATTTTAAACGGCCGCTTATTCATATCTACAATCTCATTATGACATCTGCTATATTTCCAACAAAATGGAAAACTGGTCTTGTGACTCCTATCTTTAAAGCCGGTTATCAGATAAATATAGAAAACTATAGACCAGTTTCAATGATGTGTGCTCCGGCCAAACTTTTTGAACAGATTATCTACTCCACATTATATAATTATGTCGAGAAATATATTACACCACAGCAGCACGGTTTTGTTCTCAATAGGTCTGTTAACACAAATCTTTTCACCTTCACCAACTATGTAAATGAAACTTTGGAGTATAAGTCACAGATGGACTTAATTTACACTGATTTCCGAAAAGCATTTGACCAAGTTGATCATGATGTATTATGTAGTAATAGTAGATTCACGTTGTATACATGTTTATGTGACTGATTCAATGTTTTTTCTAATTTTAATTTAATTTTGAATGTTTTTTCCTGGACCTGCTACAAATATACATTGTATATGTACGTAGTTAAATAAAAATATCTTATCTAAATATCTTATTGCAGAAGCTGGGTAGGTTTGGCTTATCTAATAGTATGTTGAGTTTGATTGAAAGCTATTTACAAAACAGATACCTTATTGTTAAACATAATGGTTTTTATTCAGACAAAATTGAGGCATTATCTGGAGTTCCGCAGGGATCCAACCTGATGTTCTTGAATATTCTGAGTGTCTCATGTTTGCAGATGACTTAAAAATATTTAAACGTGTTCAGACAGTCAGAGACTGTGTGTTGCTACAAAAAGATATGGATAAATTGAGTGAGTGGTGTGGTATAAATAAACTCGGTTACAACCTCAATAAATGTTGTGCTTTAACTCTTACTCGTCAAAAAAATTCAGTAGTATTCAGTTACACATTAAGTGAAGAACCACTCACAAGATCTTATGAGGTGTAAGATCTTGGTGTCGTTTATGACCACTTATTTTCATTCAACAAGCACATTAGGAATATAACGAAATCAGCCAGCCGTCTATTAGGATTTATTATACGTCAAGCTTCGGACTTCAAAAATATAGGTACACTTAAACTTTTATATTACAGCCTAATTAGAAGTAAATTAGAATTTGGATCACTGGCATGGCTGGGAGAAAGTCAAACATCGCTTAGTCAACTCGAAAAGATACAAAATAAATTTTTAAGGTTTCTATATTTCAAGAAACATCACAAATATCCCGACTATCGTATAGTAAGATCATCAAATTTGAGAAATGAGTTTAAAATTTTATCGCTTGAGAATCGCCGCAACCTGTGCCTTTTGTTATTCCTTCATAACATTATTAATAACAAAATTAACTCTTCGGAACTGCTATCACTGATACGATTTAATGTCCCTCCTAGAAGAACTCGTTCATCTGTTATGTTCAATATTCCAAAGACAGTCACGGTAACCTCCGCAAGATCTCCTCTTGTGACCATGTTTCGGCTGGCAAACGAATTCAATGTTTTTATAGATTTGGACTGGACAGTCTCATTGAAAAAATTTAGAAATGCAATATTAAAACATATTCTTGCTTTATCAATATGAACTAGCCCCGAATATAAATATGAAAATACCAATCATTTACTAATGTGTAACCTATTCAAGGAGTGCATTATTTTTAATTTTATACTGATATGCATTATTATTTTTGGAATTTCATTTGTATTAATACTAATTTCTTATTAATAAATTGTCCATGTAATTAGATTGTAAAATCTGTATGGATAATAAATGAATAAATAAATAAATAAATAAAACCTCCACCTTGAAGCTGGAGTTAAATTAACTCTGACTTTGACCCGAAGTTATTTTTAACCTCGACTTGATAAACAGTTTATCCTGGAGTTAGCATTTACCCCAGTATTAAACTAACCTAACCCTGCATTGATAAACCGGCCCTTAGTGACTATTAGTAAAACAAGGAACGGAAGAAAACAAAATACTCGGAGCTCGCTGAATAAACTCGAGATATTTTTTCATCACCCGATTTCCGAATGTTGGATCTAGGCATCTCACGAAGTACTTTTTCAAATATAAAATAGAAAAACGTTGAAAAAATAGGCAGAACATTGACCAGATTCACTAACTTTTATCTCAGGATCTGTTTTTTTTTTCGAAAAAGTACTTCGTGAGATGCCTCACTTATACATTTATCTATGTTCAAAAAAAAAATTGGAATGATCCATTCAAAATTACATCGTCAAAGTGTTTTCTGTTGAACCTCTGCAGACTCAATTTTCGAGCATTTATCTTCACTGATTCGAGCGACCTCACATAACTATGCAGTTTGCGGCCGCCTTCGTTATCCAGATGACAAAGCCCCGACGAGGATCGCGGCCACGCAGGTCACATTTTTCATTTAGTATGCCGGGTTGTTAAAGCAGTGCGTTTGTAAATTCGGGCGGCATGGTCGCATTCAAGGCCAATTTTACTATAACGTAAATGGCAATGTGCTGGAGTGAGACGCTATTAAATTTCTTTTAATATTAGACTCCGCCTCCATCGCTCGGGGTTCCTACTTCCCCCTTTACACCGCAAATTTACTTTGACCTTTTTCAAAAGGTAAAGTCCATCTTAAATTTTTGTCCTCCGTATTGGTTTTCGATGTGTCGTTTTTCAGGGATTTTTACAATTCCTGGCAATAGTTTATACAAAAACAGTAATTTCTCTATCGTTTGAATGACCTAATACTGATTTTCATCAGTGAAAACTCCATTTCTGATAGGATTTCTAGACAAATATTTTGACATAAGACAACGAAAATAGGTCAGAATTTGAAATGTTTACATGCAAAATTCGCAGCAAATGGAGCGTTTTATTGTAGTCAGAAATGTTCTACTCGTAGAAGTAGAATTTGACATATCTGTTTTTTGACCCCAAATATATCTACTTTCTCTACTTTCCCTACGATCAAAGAAGGTAGCAAAAGTAGATAATTGGTTGAAAAAGGAAAATTCCTAAATCGTAGCAGAAACTGACACTATTGACATTGAAAGTAGTTTGAAACTATGGACTTCATTGTTAATTTCAGTTTGTTTGTATTTTGAAGCTCAAAAAACTTCAAAACACGACGTGAAAAGGTGAATTTAGTCAACATAAACGTAACTTTAGCACAAGCACTGACATAAACATAACCTTGAAAATAATTTTGTATGAGACCTAATATTACACGAGTTTTAGGCATACATTTAAGGATGATAGGTACATTTTATGACATGAAACTTTAGGTACACGTGAATTATGGACAATGCTTTTGTCGTAAAAGTAAGATTTTTATACATTTGGGATTTTCAAAGTGACATGTTTTTAGCATAAACTTAATATTGTTGTATAAATTGTGCCATTTGATTTAACAGATTCAACTTTCGTTTTTAACATACCGGGTGGCTACGGAAGTATTGCCTACGGAATATCTCAGTTATTGTATGAAGTAGGTTTGTGAAATTTGGAGCGTCAATATAATAACATAAGAGCTAGAATTTGAGCATATTGACATGTCGAAGTTAACTTCCGGTCTGACCGGAAGTAACATCAACTTTCTTATTTTAAATGGAAGCCCTATTTTTTTTCTTTTCGCTTTATTCAGCATTCAATTCCCTTTCTAATGACATATCACAAGTTGGTATCTAACCAGAAACTAGATCAGAAAAAAATTATTATTGAAATTCACCGAGTAGGCCGTGGAAGCAAAATGAAAGCCAAAAATTGAAAAGTTGGCTATGGAAACCATACGTCACTTGATAACAGTTGCTACTACGTTTATATTTTATTTTCATTCGTCAGCGTTATAAAAAGCCGCCAAAAAAAATATTGGAAAAATTGGGGAAAAAACAATATTCTGTAGGTCCATAACTTAAATAGGAACTTTTTCTTGCCTGTACTATTCAGCATAACCATTCCTTTCTAATGATATAATAGAAAGTAATTTTTTGAAATGAAATACCAAAAAATCCAATTATTATTCTTCAAATTACGAAAAAACAGATTTATCGAAAAAAAAAATCAAATTGATAGGATTAAAGATAAAATAAATTCAAAACAAATGTTCGAAATGCATTCCCTCAGCGTCAATACATTTATTGACTCTGGTGATATTTTCATGTAAAACGTTTCTCAACATTTGGGGCGTGATATCTTGGAAAGCTCTACGAATTTTTACTTCTAGCTCATGTAGAGTTGTAGGCTGTGAGGAATACACCCTATTTTTAAGATGCCCCCATAGAAAAAAGTCGCACGGAGTAAGATCAGGTGACCTTGGTGGCCACCTGATTGGACCATTGGTTGTTATAAGTCTCTCTTGAAAGCGATTTTGAAGATAATTTCTCGCTATTCTTGAATTATCGGAGGGGCGCCATCTTGCTGGAAGTACATTCTCTCAGTTATTTCCGCTGGTAGGTTGTTAATGAATTCCGAAATTTCATTCGTTAAAAAATTAAAGTATCTCTCTCCGGTTAGTTGGCCTTGAAAATGAATGGGGCCAACAATGTGAGTTCCAACTATTCCTGCCCAAACATTCACACCAAATCTCTCCTGGAAGCCGCCTTGTCAAAACCGGTGCTCGTTTGCTATCGCCCAGTACCTGGAACAAAAGACCGTTCACACTTTTAGCACTTTACACTTCGGCTATCGACAATAATCCAAATAAAGTACAGTACCTACCTTGTATTATTCCTGTTAAATAATCCATTGTTGGTAAATCTTGACTCGTCCGTAAACAAGATATAATAGTTAAATAGGTGATTCTCAGCATTTTGTCGAAGAAACCAATTACAATATTCCAGGCGCCTTTCACCTTCATTTTCATACAAATGTTGATGCAACTGATACTTGAAGGATTTCAATCGATGTTTTTTCAAAATTTTCCTAGCTACTTTACTTATAGCTAATTCGGCGACAATCTGCCTTGAGGAAATTGTGCTATCATATTGTACTAAAGCTAATACATTAATTCCAGTTTCCTCATTAATAACAAATGCTTCTTGGTCTTCGTGAACATCAGGCTCAGTTCTTAATTTTTCTTCAAGCCACTGGAAATGCCTTCTTGACGGTTGCTGCCTCCCTGGATATCGCTCTAAATACTATCGTTCAGCGGCATAAGAATTTTTTAAACATTCACCATAAATGAGAAGCATGTCAATTTGTTCGGTTCGTGAATAACGGGGCATTTTTTTAATATTCCACTAACTGAATTCGATTTCCAAACCCTTTTGAAATGGCAGAATCAAAAACACTAATTCGAACGTCAAAATAGTATGGATAGCAGCGTTCGTGACAGCTCTCATTTCTTTTTTGTTTCATTCCAAAATAAATACATCTTAATCAGCCTACTTGTTAATAATTTGGTTCGAATGATTATTGCAATGGAATGATTATTCTGAATAGCACAAACATCGTCCATAGGTAGATATTAGAATATCTATGAACGATGGCACAGACCAAGTACGTTTATGTTCCTATTTAACCTAGAACCTACAGGATATAATTTATCATTCCACATTATTTTTAATTTTATTTTTGCGTATGGCGATAATCTGTTTTGTTATTTGAAGAATAATAATTGGATTTTTCAGTATCTCAGTTCAAAAAATTATTTTCTATTATATCATTAGAAAGGAATGGTTATGCTGAATAGTACAGGCAAGAAAAAGTTGTATGTTCCTATTTAAGTTATGGACCTACAGAGTATTGTTTTTTTCCCAAATTTTCCAATATTTTTTTTGGCGGCTTTTTATAACGCCGACGAATGAAAATAAAATATCACAGTAGTAGCAACTGTTATCAAGTGACGTATGGTTTCCATAGCCAACTTTTCAATTTTTGGCTTTCATTTTGCTTCCACGGCCTACTCGGTGAATTTCTATAATAATTTTTTTCTGATCTAGTTTCTGGTTAGATACCAACTTGTGATATGTCATTAGAAAGGGAATTGAATGCTGAATAAAGCGAAAAGAAAAAAAAAATAGGGTTTTCATTTAAAATAAGAAAGTTGATGTTACTTTCGGTCAGACCGGAACTTAACTTCGACATGTCAATATGCTCAAATTCTAGCTCTTATGTCATTATATCGACGCTCCAAATTTCAGAAACCTACTTCATACAATAACTGAGATATTCCGTAGGCAATACTTCCGTAGCCACCCGGTATATTTAAGCACAATTTTAAAATGATGTTGACTAAATGCACCTTAAAGTTATAGATGAAAATGTTTAATTACGTGTAGGTTCTACAACGAGTTTTATTTATACAGTGAGCACGTAAAGGTTGGAACAAATTCGTTAAACGCTTGATATGGCCATTAGGAGAAATAAGCTAAGACATGTCGATTTTTTTTTTCAGTTACGCATTTTTTGATGTAATCATATTCTTGATGACGTAATCACTGTTCGAGTTATGACGTCATTATATATTTTTTTAAATGGCATTACCCTATTTTGATAATACTTTCAAAAAGAACGCATTTTTCTGTGTATGAATGTTATATTTTTTCTTATATTACATAACCTTATGTTCGAGAATTAAAAGATATTTCATTATTCATAGTAATGTAATATTCGATCTGTTAACGTAAACTTTTTACTTAAAGGATCCCCACAAATATCTAGTGGGGTTAGATCATGAGATCTAGCTGGCCATTCTAAAAATCATCGACTACTATCGAAATCATTTTCATTAAGTTCATGATTCATATTAGTATTTTCTTGAAATGATAGTAATACATCCAGTTGTTGCTCTTCCGTAACGCCTGGACGACCTTTCGTATAATTATCACCTACATTGTCAAAATTTCTAAAATTTGCTTCGACTTCGATCGCTGTCCAATGTGTAATAGGTCTATCGGGATATTTATAGTTAAATAAGTCACAAAAACCTCAGCTTGCGTACTATAGTCTTATCCCCATAACCTGCAATCATTAAACTATCTTTGCGTCATATTTCGCTTTTCGCATGGTGTCGATAACTTATTTATACCACAATTATTTGATAGCTAACTATTATTGTTAAGCCGAATTTTAGAAACATATTTACGTACAGTCAGTGTCTAGTTGCATTGGAGCAATCAATGTGTCAAACGTCTGTTTTAAAATAACTAAAAAAGAATAAGTGGCACCCATATGAAGTGAAAGTAATTCATGAACTTAATGAAGATTATTTCGATCGCAGACGAGGATTTTTAGAGTTTCCAGCTAGATCTCCTGATCTAACCCCACTAAATTTTTTTTCTGGGGATACCTCAAGTCAAAAGTTCACGTTAACAGACGTAATATTATATTATTGTGAATAATGAAATATCTTTTATTTCTCGAATATGCGGTTATGTAATATAAGAAAAAATATGACATCCACACACAGAAAAATGCGTTCTTTTTGAAGGTATTGCCAAAATAGGGTATTGACATTTGAAAAAAATTATGATGACGTCATAACTTGAACAAGGATGGCGTCATCAAAAATATAAGTAGGCCAAAAAATTCGCCACCGAAAAATAAATTCGACGTGTCTAAGCTTATTTTCCCTAATAGCCATATCAAGCGTTTAACGAATTTGTTCCAACCTTTACGTGCTCACTGTATAATAAAGAAGGTGGGTTCATATTGATTCTCAATTTATTGAAAACCTTTGTCGAACCTTCATTTTAAAATCATATCCTAAACAAATATACAAATGGATACCAAAAAAGACGATGATGACCCCGAAAGTAGCAAAAGTTCAAAAACATAATCAGTGGGAAATGGGATGAAATAGAAACATTGTGGCAAATCGTTTTATGTAGAGAAAAATTGTCCAGATAAATATCAAGAAAAATTTATTTTTCCGCAAACGTCAAAAAAAGTAGACATTAACGTCAATTCATGATGTTGAAGTATGATTTCACAGACGCCACTTTTTTGTACGGCCGTGAGCGGACAAAAAAGTACTTTTTTGTACGCTGACGGCCGTACAAAAAAGTAGAATTTTTAACAGGGAAAATAATTATTAGTTGAACTTTTAAACTTTATTAACGATAATATACGAAATTTTGATGCTCAAGTACTTACCAAAAATGCACAGTCCAATTGTTGCTTTAAATCACTTACAATATTTCTGACATTATTAGTTATTTATGTACCAAGGACGAAAAACTGTCTATTATAATCGAGCCTGCAAATTGATAGCCGAGGCGCAGCCGAGGATAGCAAGCAGGCGAGACAGTAGACAGTTTTTCGCCGAGGTGCATATTACATTTTTTCGTCGACCTCTACATACCTTTATGAAAGTAAGTACTCGCATGTTTGCTGGCCTCAGCTACGTCCAACTCTTCGAACTGCAGACTCGATCAATTCTTGATTATTATGAACACTAATATTCACACCACGGTCTAAATTCACACGTAAAATCTAGCGGATTTCGTAAATAATTAATTTGACAACAGCAAATGACAGTTATTGTCACAGGCGCCTATGTATTAATTAAAACGTGGATTTACGAAAATGACTCAATCGCCGCTCTCGTACCGTGCCGTATCATAGTGACCACAGCGGACGAAAAGAGTTTGCGGACGAAAAGTGTTTGCGGACGAAAAGTACTTGCCTTCAAAAATAGTCGATTTTTCGTCCGGAAATTAGTACGTAAAATGTCATTTTTTGCAGAGGTCGACGAAATTAATATTATTGAACTGTCAAATTTGTTTTTGACTTGGCAATCACAAAACCAGTAACCACGGAAATGTAGTGCGCAGTTTTATAATTATTATTCTCTGAATTTATCAACTTCGTTGCAATCATTTTGAATTTTTATTTAAATATTAATTAGTTCCATAGTCTGGATGCCGTTTGCGGAAAAAATAGCATGTTTCATTCGGAGCAAAAGCACTTTTTGTGGTTCGTCTGAAATTGTCGGCCTCACTAACGTTCGGCCATCAAACATTCAGACTCGCCACAAAAAGTTATACTTTTACTCCTAATAAAACAATATACTATTTCACTTCCTATTTGTTCCCAACGTACAAATATGCTCTCATTTTTTAAAGATAATTCCGGCTTAGGTATTTGCTAGTTTACTCAAAGCTGCCTTGAAAGTGGAAGGTTTGAAGGTTTAGGAATCACTTCTTCATAATAATTTTTACATTCTGATAAAGTTTTCTGAGTGAAAATTATTCAAGGAATTCACATAATTATATGATGATTGCACTTGCGTAGATCATATCTTCAAATAGATATAATACTATTCACGCCTTCTTCCATTGTCTATTTGGGCTGTGGTAGTTGTTAATGCAAGCAAATACTTCATATTGAATGTATCATTTATAATAATGAAAACTATAAGTTTCAAACTTTTAACCGAGATTTAGGAAATTTTTGAAATATCTAACTTCTATTGGAAATCCTGAAATTACGTTTTTTATGATGCTCTACTTCTTCTACTAGTAGATGTAAACTCTAGTGGTCAATGAAACGCGGCTAAGGACGAGTTGTACAAAACAAGTTCACCAACAGTTCAACTGAACTGAGTTCAGTTACTAAGGAACTAGAAATTTCATTGGCTAATCCCTAGCAACTGAACCGAGTTTAATTAAACTGTTGTTGAACTTGTATTGTACAACTCGCCCTAAAGGCTTCTTCAATGCATTGTTGGGATGAGTAACTAAAGTAATATCATTGTTTATATAGAAGTAAGACAGCCAACCTTATGGGATTTATATTGGATTCAAATGGATGCGACATGTAGATGGCGACAGTGATCTCGCATCCAAGTCATATCGTAACTTCAGTAATCTGGCCTCCAAGTCATGTCGTAACTTGATTGAAACAATCAACATCAAAATCAGGGTATTTTGAAGAAACCTGCATCAAAATGACATCAAATATTCATGTTTGTAACTAATCACGCAAGATGACACTCGCGTTTGGGTCCAATAAATTTTGGGTTGAAATTTTGGGTTGATTGGCAACTATTTTCCGTGAAACAAGCTGCAATAAAAATTGTGCTTAGAATGTGACCGCACATCGAAATGTAAATAACGAAGTCTATTCTTACTATGTAATTGGTTTTAATCCACCTCATTCAAGAAATAATCTTGTCGTACATCACACGACCTATAAATTTTAAAGGATTAAACTATCAAAATATTTTTTGCATGATTGTGCTCTTTGATAAATAATTTCATGCACAATAATTACAAAATAAATAATAAATTACTGTGCATTCAACTATTTTCCAAACAAAATCATGCTCAAAGTATTTTGATAGTTTAATAGATTAATTTTATAGGTCTTGTGATATAACATACGATTATTTGTTGAAATATCAAGAAATAATTAGGGTAATTCACTTATCAAGTATGCTGTGGATACAAACCAGAAGGAAACCGGATTCATAACTTCAGTTTAAGAGCTGCGTTTGTAGAAAAAATCATGTGGGTATTTCGAGCACAGAGTAAGATTGCCGTTCACGCGGCAACTCTCGTTGTCGAGCGGCAATCAATCACTTTGCGCTCTGAATACACAATAGCTATTTGTGTATTAAGAGCGCCAAGTGATATATTGTCGCTTGACAAAGAGAGTTACCGCGCGACGCGAAGCGGAGAGCGGTAATCTATGGAGAGCGACAATGACACTTTGTGCTCGAAATACACACAAAATTTTTTCTACAAACGCAGTTTTCAGAAAAAGAAACACCAGATGCTTTATTCAACGGAAAAAGTAAAGAATATGGGTCCAGCTGGGATTTTGAAAAAAATTTTACAGATGCTCTAAAACACGATAAAATGAATAAAAAAAATTAAATTTTGGCGCGGAAACACATTTTTCTATTTTATTTTTGAAAAAATAAATGTGGATACTCACTTTCAAGACAAACAAATTCAATTTGTTGCATGGGTTATTTTACGTATTTTTTCAAAGTTAATGAACTGTGTTGTATTGATAACACTTTCTACATATACAGAAGTATCAATTCATTAGCAGAAAAAGCTTCAAATAGTATGGAAAGGGTTAAAAAAGCTACTTTTAATTAATTTATAATTTGTTGACAAGTGAATAAAGAATAAATTGGAACTGCGACGTTGCCAATAGAGATTTCTGATAGCCTAAAGGCTTGTTCATACCCTCGCGAATTTCACAATTTTTCTGGGAATAAAATGGCTGTCAGTCATGCTGGACCATTCATTGTTGTCAGCCATTTCATTCGTATAGTAATTGCGAAATTCGCGAGGATATGAACGAGACTCAGTACCGCAAAAGTTCTAATCGATCAGACTGATCCGCATGGACCAATTAGAACATGCGTAAATTATTATCCAACTTTAACCCAACCTAACCTAACCTTATGTATACAATAACCATTCGAATTTGGATTAATATTCCTTATTAGACAAATCCAGTGTACCATCGTTCTGAATAGCCCATGCAAATTGCCATATGATAAAAAAACACAAGTTCTTCATTTTTTCCATCCCTGTTGCTAGGGGATTCGCCTTGTGATTGGTCCCTATAATGGCGGGAATTTTAAATGTCAAGACTCGTTATCATCATATTGAACAATGACAGAGCGCGTTCTCTGGCAACAGAGATGGAAAAATTTATAACTTTTCTCTATTTTCAATAAACGCACAACATTCATTGTCGATTCAAAAAAAGACATTGATAATGATTAGTTTTTGTTTGTTAGCAGGAATATGCGTTTTTGTTGGTAGCTAGGTAGATATCTGGATTGTTATTATTATAATATTTTAGGGTTAGAAATTTCTTTAGATCAAATTATTTGCGGCGAATTTTTAAATGTCTCACAGGAAATGGCATATAACGGGCGAATAAATATATAGGAAATTAATGTGTTGAGATGAAATAAAAGGGTTTGGAATAGGGGAAGAATGCGCACATTTTCATTACAGGTTTAGTTCATATCTTTCCCAATCTATAATCTGATTTGAAATAGGAGCTATTATATAAAATAGACCATATGCAAGCGAAGCGACCGCGTTCGGCCGACATTTCGCAAATCCGCGCTCGTGGATTTGCGAAATGTCGGCCGAACGCGCGGCTTTTCCTAACTGGTCAACAATTCTGTCAATTCATCTTACACGAACCTATGATATAATTTTAAATGAGAACTATGACATAAAATAGACAATGCGAGCGAAGCGAGCGCGTTCGACCGACATTCGGCAAATCCGCCCGCGCGGATTTGCCGAATTTCGGCCAAACGCACTGGTTTTCCTAACTGGTCAAAAAATTTGTTAATTCCACAAACCAATGTTACAATTTGAAATGAGAACTATAAAACAAAATAGACCATATGCGAGCGAAGCGAGCGCGTTCGGCCGACATTTCGCAAATCCGCGCGCGCGGATTTGCGAAATGTCGGCCAAACGCGCGGCTTTTTCTAAGTAGTCAACAATTCTGTCAATTCCACAAACCTATATTACAATTTGAAATGAGAACTATAACTCAAAATAGACCATGCGAGCGAAGCGGGTGCGATTGGCCAACATTTCGCAAATTAGATCTTGCGGATTTGACATTTGACAGAGAACTGTATGTCAAAAGTTATTTTGAATGTTAATGACAGAAATCTTTAATAAACTCGATTGAGAATTCGATAAATTTTTTACTTGCTTGTAGTTTAACTTAAATTTCCATGAATACTTGTTCGTATCCTCGCGAATTTCGCAATTTTTCGGCAAATAAAGTGGCTGCCAGTCATGCCGGACCACTCGTTGATGCTGAACCATGTCGGCAGCCATTTTATTCATAGAAAAATTGCGAAATTCGCGAGGGTATGAACGAGACTTAACCGTCACTATTCCATGTAATAGAATTGGCAACGTGGCATTACTAACTTCGTGTTAAAAGTGTCCTGTCATTAGTGTCATTTAACATTTGTCAAATAAACTGGTTGTTTATGTAAATTGAATAAAAATCCTTTTTCGTATTTTTTTTTTAATTTTTGAAGTTTATTAGGTACTATGAATTACTCCATATGGTTGGATAGAAGTGTTTGAAGTTCAAGACAATGGGTTTGAAATGAAAAATACGTTTGAACTCCTTCCAACGGTTTGTAATTGTGTCTCTCAAAAGTAAGTTCCCACACATGTTTTATCAAGAAAAAAAATTGAAAATGCTCTTTCCGCGCCAAAATTTCGATTGCTCAAGTGTTTTTACGATGTTTTAAAACGTCTGTAAAATTTTTATCAAAATCCCAGCTGGACCCATATTCTTTACCTTTACCGGTAGGGGATTCAAAGTAACAATTTTTGCACTTTCTGCTTCATCAGGAGGATTATTTGATAATTCGCTGTCACTATCATCAACCATCATGCAGAAATACGTTGGAGAAGCGAGCGTTTTCGAAATTTTTCCGCTCTAGAGCGCAAATGCTGTCACAAAATGACATTTCACGGAAAACGTCAACTTTGCGTCGAAATCCGAAAGCGTCAAAGGCTACTTTGTTAAGCGTTTGTAGAAAAATAGTTATTATCTAGTGTATGAAATAATTACTTATTTCAATTTTCTTTTGTCTTTTCGAGAAGTTCTTGAACTACATTTCGGTACAAATAAATGGAAACAGGTATATAAAAAACATGAGTCTAACATTTTCATCGAAAAAATAACTGAAATGAATTTGAAACAATATTTCCATAAACTTCCATCAGAGAAAAATATTTATTTGCTGTCAAATTATATTGCAGTTCCAAATTAGACACCAATGTTTTTTATTATTATTTGTGTCCAACCTTCTGATGAACACGGCATATATATGGAACAATTTTTTGTTCGTCTTGACAGGTAAGTACCATACAGATTTATAAATATTGAAACAATGATGTTCAGGAGTGAGTGTTCGAGATGTTAACGGTTCATCGATAGTAAAATCAATTAATTAATTCCAATGATTATTACGACTTCCAAAGTCAATTTTTATAGTGAACACCTGGTCTTACGACAGTTATGGTTCTGCTAAGAATGACTTGCAGAAATGGTTTTCTCAAGATATACATATTTCCTTCTATCATTTTAATTCAAGATGCTGCTACAATGAGCTTTCGTTAGGTGACTGCCCACACGCGGAGCTCAGATTCTCTGTTTAGGCCCATGAGCTGTATCTTTTGTTGTTTTGAGTTCTGCATGTCATCTTGGAAATTAGGAGAATGGAAGTCAATTCCTCATACTTGTAGATAATAATAGGTATCAATGGCAGAAAGAAACAATGGCCAAAAATTGACTAATTAAAAAAAATTACCCCACACAAACAGATTTTAATAGTCAAATAATAGAGAAATCTTTCAGATTAGTATTTTTGAAGCCATTTTTAAAAATAAATACCTAACTACAATATTGAAATTTTTTGGGTTTTCAAAGGAGTGTAGTACGTTGATTGGGAAACACACTTAGTTGAATCAGTCCCAACACTAAAACTCTGTTTTTCAAACTACAGATATCTAAATTGTATTGAAAATATGAACAGGATGTTCATAAAGTCAGTTGTGGAATCATCTGCGACTGAAAGATAAACTTTAGTTGCTATTTTCCATCGTACAAGATAACTTCTCTTGGAAGGGATTCATGTTGTAAAGGGAAACATTCTCAATTGAAAATTGAATCAATACATGACTCCTCTGGAAATGGAAAAACCCTACGATAAATTGAAGTTACTTTTTTGAAATATCTAACAGAAAACAACTACTTCCCCGGCTAAAGCCACGCTGGACATTGAACTACATCTGGTAGATATTGTGAAAATGAAAAGTGAAAATTTGCATTTTCATTCAAATAGTTGATTATTTCTAAAATGTCCAGTTTCCATTGTAGATTCTTATCTATAAATGAGATAGGGGAGAGTGTTATTCATAAGTATCACTTAAAGAAAATCGCTCATTTCATTGATGCGTGAATTGCATCACTTTCGATAATCTTTCAATACATTTTGGTCGACAAAAATCTAATTCACTCTTCTAAGATCATCAGTGAGGTCGGAAGAATTGGAAAACATACTTTTCAGAAGCAATTTCACACTGTAATGATGGAATTGTTGGACTATTTATTGTGCGGTGAAAATATTTTTATGATATAAAACCTGTCATTTAACAAGAAATAATTTTTGATCGCTCAAGAAAATCTACGAAAAATGAACATGAATTTTTTTCCGTTGAATGGACAGTAACCGTAGGGGAAAGGGTGGTAGATTCGGCCATGGGGTACTTTCGGACACCGATCATATCTTGCTTGATTTTTAAAATTACCTCGAAATTGTCATTTCTGTGGTTGGTAATACACCCTTCTTTAGTTTGATGCATTTTCTGCTGGTGGTTGCACGTGTTAATTTGTTGTAGTGAAAAAGCTGATATTTTGTTACGATAAAGTAAGTTTTTAACTTTAACTCATTTATCTCATGGAAATGAAACTGAGGGCACTATGTTCAAGAATTTTAGCACTTTGTGAATATAATTTTATTGAGTTTTCGATCTCATACGTTATTATAACCTCAAAAGTATTTTATGGAGTTTATATTCTAATTATGAAAGATTTGGAGTATGAGGTAGATTCGGCCACTTGTTGGTGGGTTACATTCGGCAGGGGCCGAAACTACCCCTCTTATGGCCGATAGAGACCCAACTTTTTTTATCTACTTTCGTATGTTATGATTTTTTGCTACATCTGTAACTTTTTGTTGCAGATGCCGAAAGTACATTAAAAAACAAACAGAGCATCAATTAGCGAAGATGAAAAATGCAATTGTTAGCATTTTTGATGGTTCAAAATCTCTCCGCAGAGCATCTGCATTTTTCAATATAAAAAAGGGTACCTAACAGTCTCGAATAAAAGTTATACTCAAGAAATATACAGCAGAAGAATATATTAGAAAATTTGATATCGATTCGGGTACGGAAATGAGCGACAATGAAAATGCAACGTTAAAATATTCTTCCAAATATACGGTGAAGCAAGTATTTACCAACGAGCAAGGGAAAAAGTTGGAAAAATATATAAAAACATGTTCCGATTTAAACCATGGCTATCCTATAAAAACATACGAAAATTTGCATATCAGTATGCAAGGCTTTACCCAATTGTAAACTTCCGGAAATATGGAATGAACGGTGTATGGCAGGTATAGAATGGCTCAAAAGTTTTATGACCAGACATCCGACTCTAGCACTAAGGAAACCTGAGAGTACAAGTTTGGCACGTGCAACGGCTTTTAATCCCCACACTGTAAAGCAGTTTTTTGACAATTATGTTAGAGTGTTAAATCAATACAAATTTACTGCAGGAAATATATATAACGTAGATGAATGTGGTGTTACTACGGTTTCAAAAACGGTTAAGGTTGTTGCTTCAAAGGGGAAACGCCAAGTATCTCAAGTTGCATCGGCTGAAAGTGGTCAGTTGGTAACCATTGTGGGAATAATTAATGCTATGGGTCAAGCTCTACCACCGATCTACATCTTTCTTCGAGTGAGAAATCTGGAAGATTACATAATAGATGCACCAGTGGGAAGTTTGGCTTTAGGAAATAAAAGCGGCTGGATGACAGAAGACTTATTTCTAGATGTATTAAAACATATTGTTAAGCATACCAAGTGCAATAAAGAAAATGTAATACTTCTACTCATGGATAACCATGATTCTCATACCTCCATACCAGCCATAGAATATTGCCGTGATAATGGGATTGTCTTACTATCATTTCATCCATACACTACCCACCGGAAGCAGCCCTTGGATATTGGAATTCTCACCATTTAAAACTGAAATCTCCATTTCCTTTGATAACTGGTTATTAGCGAACCCTGGAAAAACTATTTCTATTAGACATATCCCATCGTTGACAAAAAACCCTTATCAAGAAACATTTTCCTTAAAAAACATAGTTAATGCCTTTAAAAATACTGGGTTATTTCCTCTAAACACACAAATTTTCAATGAATCAGACTTTAAACCGAGCAGTGTAACTGATAGACCAGATCCAGATTCATCGCAGAATGATAACACAAAAAAAAACTGAGCAAGCTAGTAAAAACATTGCAAACGAGACAAACTAGCTCAGCAATATTAAAGAGCAATTCAATAGACCGTCAACGAGTAAGGTTCATTCAGAAGACAAATTATCTTCAATCGAATGTAATAGAGGTGCAGCAAATGAAGGAGCTCCTAAGGCTTTGAGTCCATCAATAAATTAATCACCAGTGAGCAATGTAAATGGCTCGACTTGTAAGGACCAGATAATAATTGATCCAGAACAAGTCAGACCATATCCCAAAGCCGATCCGAGAAAACCAAACTCGAAGAAAAGAAATGTTGGTAAATCCAGAATATATACAAATAGTTGCGAAAAAAAAAGGATTGAAGTAATAGATAGTCAACAGAGTATTAGGAATAAGGCCGTAGAAAGTCGAAAAGGAAAAACAATTATTCGAAAAGTTTTCGGTTCTCCAAAACCAGTCCCTAAAAAGAAACTAAAGAAAAGTGCACCATCAGATAACAGCTCTGCAAGTAATGAGTCTGATTTTTCTCTGCAAAGCGATAATGACTCTGATGTTGATGTAGATATTGAAGTTGACAGAGAAAATCTGACAGTAGGAGATTTTGTCTTGGTACAATTTCCACTTAAAACAACAAAGATTCACTATATAGGAGAAATAAAGGGAACGGGTAATTACTTAAATGTGCAATTTTTGAGAAGAAAGGGAAATTCCTCTACTTTTTATTTCCCCGAAGTTCCAGATATTAGTGACGTGGACCCAGAAGATGTAGTGTCCATCTTACAAAAACCCACTTTAACAGGAACAGTCAGAACCCAATCTATTTACTCATTTAAATACAATTTTGGGATGATGATTGTAAAATAATAAACGACTTATGTAATGTATAATAAATGTTAAGGAAATGTTTTGTATTTATTTTCATGTTTTATGTTTTGATTAAAACACCCAATTCTTTCATTTTTTAAATGATTTCTGCAAATTAATGTACCTCGGCCGAAACTTCCCCACCTCTTGACCGAAACTACCCCACATTAGGACAGATTTTTTGAAAAATTAAAAAGGCTATTGCTCTGACAGTTCTAAATATACATGACAGGATACAGAGTTAAATTTTAACTGAAAGTCCAAATAAACGATTACCACTAAAAACTCCCTTCTCGTAAACAGTTTTTTGAAAATAGCACCTATTTTTAAAAAAATATCCGAAACTACCCCCTTTCCCCTACTAATGAAACAAATGAAAATCTTAAAATTGTTTTGTGTACTTTTCACAAACCTGATCGATATTTCCAAACTGCTTTTCTCCAACTCGAATAAAAAGTAGAAAAATGTTGAAGAAATAAAAAAAAACTGTAAACATTTCCAAAAAGTTTCCTGAACAGTTCTACAAAAATATCTCATGAAGTTTTTTCATCTTGAAAATAATGGAGATGAGGACTTGGAAGAATGTACCGTTTTTTATTTAAAAACACCAAAAACTAGAAGAGACGAGATATCAAGAAAATGTATATTGACAGTTTTATAGTTCTCGACCAAAAAGATCCTTTGAAATTATTCTATATATTTTTAAAAAAAATTGCGATATGGGCTTTTTTTTAAAAACGCGAAAAACTCGAAAACGAAACAAGATATCGAACAAATTTAAAAGAACAGTTTTATTTTCCTTGAATAGGTCTAAAAAACATTCGCATGAAATTTTTCCATATCTGAAAAAAAATTGAGATGTAGACATTTCCTTTTTTTCTAAAAACTAAAAACCTGAAAACTACCGAGACATCGAAAAAATGTACATGAATAGTTTTATTGTCCTCGAACCGATCAACAAAAATTAACTATGAAATTTTACTATAACTTGAAAAATAAATGACCCCTCTCCCCCAAAGTTTTCCAGGCACTTTGCACCCGGTATTTTTGATGATTTCCCCCTCCATGCCTTACCCCCAAATTATTCCGGGTGCCTTGCGCCGGTATTATTGATTATTTACTCCCCATTTCCCACTCACCCCAAAAATTTTTGAGGCTACTTCGCGCCAGAATTTTTAATTATTCACTCCCCATTTGTCCCTCCACTCCACACCCCCATTTTTTTTCGGAAGCACCGTGCCCGGATTTTTTATTATTTACTCCCCATTTTCTCCCTTCAATCCCCCCAAATGTTTCCGGTAACTTATGGGTAGGTAATTCCTTGATATGCACTGGCAATTTATGATATAACTTCACATCTAAGGTATTGGGTTCAAAGGGTTCAAATTCATTAAACGATGTCGTCTCAAATTATCAAGGTATAATTGTGAAATGTATCGTTTTCTTGATACTTGTGAATATCTAGCAAACAATTGAGAAAGTAAATAAAATACACGGTAAGATGAGTATTTCAAAGTTTTCAAACATGAAGCGGCAGCTGTCTCTTCAATTGGCTTCAGATATTATTCGTAAAGCTCGTTTTTGTCTAAAGATTCTCACAGAGTCTACAGCGTCCCTTTTCGCCAAAGAGTTACACCATAATTAATGTGGTAGTGAAGTAAGTCAAAGTAGGCTGTTTTCAATACTGTCAGGAGAGCAAATCAGTTTCCGTAATATGAAAATAGTTGAGTTCAATTTTTTACTTTGATGCTCAATATTCGCTGACCATTTCAATTGTCATCCATAACAATTCCTGGTTATACTACAAAAAGCGTCGAATTCGATCGACATCTTTTCTTCTTGTATCTCCTTCATAACAATATCAAAAAATTAAACAATACAAAATATTTCATATATCAAACTCAAATCAATCATGCCAGCATTATTGAAACGTCTCGAACTTCTGACAATAACCTTATACCCATCCTTTCCAAATCAGTGGCCACAATACACAATACTGAATCGTAATGCCTGCTCTTCATTCATTATCACGTTCGCCATGTCAGCTGTCAAATTTGATCGTTGACAACTAACACTCACAGGTACCCTTTCAGTGCCTTTTTGGTTCTCTTACAGCTTGGAATATCACAAGTCATCTTTTCACTCACTGATTGTGCTCGTGAATCGACTGTATTCAGCTACGATTTTCATTTGAATTTAGTAGAAACAGTGAGGTCTTTGTTGGTGATGATAACGTGGGTAGCCTGGATACTTATACTCAATTTATACAATTATTATAACAAATGAAATAAATTTACTGGGTAGGTAAAAAACTTACAGTCGAACTCCACCAAATAAAATCTTTATTGATAGTGTGAGTGTAGTCAGAGGACACACATCAGCACATTTCGAGATGTAGTCGGAAGACTTACATCAGCAGGACATGTTTCGAAGGATTAATCCTTCATCTTCAGCGAAAAAAGGTTACAAACTAATGATCTACAGAAAAGAGAAATGTTACAATATTGAGAATAACAGTATTAAATTTCGAACATACCATATGTGGTGGAAAAAGTGCTTCTATATAAATGTAGAATAATTAAATTAAAACAATTGTCAAACTGACAGTAACTGCATAATGAGCGGGTCCCTAATCATTATTTTATAAAAACTTTTGTTACACCGTGACCATGCACGTGCTCTTAATGCAAAACAATAGGGTTATGTCACAGAGCACCTTGTAGGTTAGGTGTTCTGTGGTTATGTTATGAAAAGTGAAAGTGAAAATTGAGGATAAAATCTGTCATCTGTCGAGTGAGACGTCACGACTCAAAGTGACAGAGTGACTTTTCCGTGGACCTGTAAAGAGCAATCATCATACAACATCGACTGTCAGTAATATTAGACTATAATAATAGAAAAAATAAAAGATTTACCTATTAGTAATGTCATTGTTTATATAGAATATAGTTAGTCAACCTTATGGGATTATAATTGGATCAAAATGGATGCGACATGTAGATGGTGATAGTGAGCTCGCATCCAAGTCATGTCGTACCTTCAGTGATCTGGCCTCCAAGTCATGTCGCAACTTGATTAAAACAATGGAAAAGCATTAAAATCAGGGTTTTTTGAAGAAACCTGCAGTAAAATGACGTCAAATATTCATGTTTGTAACTAATCACGCTAGATGACACTTGCGTTTGTGTTCAATACCTTTTCCACAGGCATTGACTAACTATGTTCTATTTAAACAATGGTAATGTAGAATGTAGAACATTGGTTGTTGATCGAGTGTGACTTGTAATAGTGTGTGAAAAAATTGTTACAAGTCACACTCGATCAAAAAATTGAATACAGAAAGGAACAGAGAAAAGCACTCATACTTCAAATTCCAAAAATCAATTTCAAATGAAGAATGGGAATTTGTGTGAAAAACGGGAGATACAAAGTTAGCCTACAACAAAGGACCCCGCACTTTTTATAGGTAAAATGGTTCTCGGTGAAATTGTCTGAATTTTTAGTATGTTGTAGTATTCGATGTACTGATTGAACGTGCAGAATCGCAAAGTTCGTTGATGGATATATTTTGAAATACAGGGCGTTCAAGCTAAAAATCAGTAATTTTATTTTCTAGTTGTATGAGGACCGTAGCGCTGCAACGGGGAAGGTAGATTCGGTTTATGCTGTTCCTTGTCACCTTCAGTGATAAGTGGTTATCCGTACCAAGGCCTCATACACGATTGGGCGAGTCAAACTATCCAAGCATTAGGAATTTTATCTGGCTCATGCCTGAGTTGTAAATTGTAACTGATATGTCCTATATTCAGTCAGTTCCTAAATGGTAGATGGAATTGGATGGACCGTCATTGGTCATCACCCTGCATATAATGTTACCTTTATTTTGATATCCACATTCTCACGTTTCACTATTTATGAAAAATCTTTGCCACCAGTAGAATGTAAGCGTGAACAAGTTCCTTCAACTCGTCATGCAAATGGTAATAAGTGTCTCAATTAATAACTATGAAACTAGTCATAGTAGAAAACTGAATTTTTGGGACAGTGTTGAGGAGAGAATTTTGAATAGATTAAATAATAATAAAGGAATTTCACCAAGTTAATCGTGAATTACAGAGTGATTTCTGAAACGTTGATATTTTGTCATTTTTATCATCGAAAATTTTCATGATTATAAGAATAATAATATATAGTTTATTGAGTAATAATCATATACATAAAATGGTATATCCGAATTTTGAAACTTCAATAAACCGAGGGTCTCACTAAGGCAAGTAGCCTGTGCGTGAGATTTTTGATTTACTTAATTTAATTTTTTAGTATATTATTAGTTAAAACTATCTTATAGATAAAATTATGAATAAATGTGAAAAAAATATGTTTCAAATAAAGATAAAATTATGTGTGAAAAATAGATTTTTACAGTTAATATATAGTGTAAAAACAATATTATAGATGTCCGCAGAAAATTCTAAACATAAAGTACATAGTACAATAAAAAGTATGAAGCGAATTGTGGATAAAATGTGGTCAAATCAAGACTATAGATAAAAATGTTGGTAAAATTCAGACAGACATAGACATAGAACATAGAGTCACCTTAATAGTATAAATAAAATCATAGATAAAATGTAGAAGGAGATATTTGTACAGTAAAGATATATATTATAAAATTGTGGATAATTTGTTAAAAAAAAACATTTCATTTGAAAATAGGTTAAAATCAAGAGTATGTATAAAATTTTAGATAAAATGTAGGAAATATAAACTTTGTTAATATTTAAGACTGCATATCTATCATTTTGATGAGTTCATCTTTTGGATAATCGGCAATAAATTTGTTTAATTTTTTTTTAAATTGATAAAGATTATCTGTTTCTCTCATACATTCTGGTAGAATTTGAAACATTCTTGGTGCAAGATATGTAAAACTGCGTTGACCAATTCTTTTCGAAGAAAATGGAGTTTGGTAACGTGTATTTTGATTCCTCGTGTTATATGTATGTGTGAATGTTTGTAGCTCCGATTTATTCTTGAATTGATTTATCACGATGGAGCGGTAAAATAATTGTTTTATATCGAAAACCTGTGCTTCCATGTACAGATCATTAGATGGATATGTATATGGTTTCCACATTATCATTTTTAGAATTTTTTTTTGGATTATATTAATTTTTTTAAATGTATATTCATTGCTCCACCCCACCCTAAGATTCCATAATTCAGTCGAGAACCAACTAGTGCATGATAGACCATTCTGAGTTTATCTCTATCTAAAATGTCTCTCAAAAGTTTGAATTTATCTGAGATTTCTGGTAATATTTTCTATATGTTTATCCCATCTCAAGTGTTTGTCTATGGTTATGCCCAAATATTTGATATTGTCTGTTCCTTTGATTTTATGGTGTTCATTTATTTTCAGAGTGTCGTAGTCTGGCAAGTTTCTATTCATGCAAGTAAATGTAATGAATTTAGTTTTTTCGAAGTTTATTGTTAGTAAGTTATGGTCCATCTAATTTTTTATGATTTTCAGGTCAGTTTCTGCTAAATGTTTGAGTTCCCTCCAACTATTAGCTTGATATAAAATGGCTGTATCGTCAGCAAAACTTATTATCTGTCCACAACTATTTATTTTGAATAAGCTGTTCATATAAATGGTAAATAACATAGGTCCCAGTACGGTCCCTTGAGGTACTCCAAACTTTACTTCAACTGCATCACTGAGACAATTTTTTTTTTGACATATTGTTGTCTATTAGATAAGTAGCTTCTCATTAGATCAAGCACTTTTCCTCTCAGACCGATATCCTCTAAAGTTTCCAATAACTGCGGATGGCTTTTGCTAAATCTAAGAAAGCGCACATTGTTGGATCACCCTATATATCCCAACGAAATCATGTTTATATGGTATCAGCTATCTTCGGAAGATGATAATTCACTTGAATATACAGGATATGTTCGAAAGAACCGGCCATATATTTCACCAATTTTTCAAATGTATGAATTGTGATTAATGATGGAATAAGAATAGTATATTGCATGCCAAAATAATTTTATCAATATTTCATTATTACATTGAATTTTCAGACATTACTAAAATGTTTTTATTTTTCACTCTGCACATAATGATATAATCTGCATCATCTGAATGACATATAGTAATATGATGGTACATTGATGATAAGAATGAAGAAAAATGCAGTTGGCACTTTCAAATCCCGAGAAAATAATTAAATAAAAATTATTAATTTTTAACTTGAACGCCCTGTATTTCAAGATCTATCCATCAACGAACTTTATGATTCTGCACGTTCAATCAGTACATCGAATACTACAAAATACTGAAAATTCAGACAATTTCACCGAGAACCATTTTACCTATAAAAAGTGCGGTGGCCTTTATAGAAGAAATGTATGAAACCAAATGATATCAGAAAAACTAAAACCATGGATGACACAGGGTATACTTCATTCTATCAGACTCAGAGATCTGAAGAATAAATTTAGTGAATCTAAATCTCTAAAATCTAAAATAAACTATAAAATCTGCAGAAATCATCTCGACTCACTTCTTAAAAAAACCAGAAACGATGAATGAAATAAAAGAGTCACAAAAAAATTTTGCAGCAAATTAATTAAATGAAATAACTTACTGCAGTAACAGCACCCAATACGATATAATTGATGAAAATATGAACAAAATTGCAGATGACGTAAGTAACGCTAATTATTTCAATTAATTGGCCTGAACATGGAAAATACAATCGATAGAAAAACTACTCCCATCAATTTACTACGAAAGCGTAGAATGGCTAAAACAAATTTTATTTTCTTTTCGAAATAAATTCCGACATGCTTCTTGGAATTCCAACTTGCAACTCGGAATTCCGACTTGCATCTTGGAATGGCGACTCACATCTCAGAATTCCGACATGCATCTTGGAATTCCGACATGCATCTTGGAATTCCGACTTGCATCTCGGAATTCCGACTTGTAACTCGGAATTCCGACTTGCATCTCGGAATTCCGACTTGCATCTCGGAATTGCGACTCACATCTCGGATTTCCGACATGCTTCTTGGAATTCCAACTTGCAACTCGGAATTCCGACCTGCATCTCGGAATTCCGACTTGCTTCTCGGAATTCCGACTTGCATCTCGGAATTCCGACTTGGATCTCGGAATTGCGACTCACATCTCAAAATTCCGACATGCTTCTTGGAATTCCAACTTGCAACTCGGAATTCCGACTTGCATCTCGGAATTCCGACTTGCATCTCGGAACTCCGACCTGCATCTCAGAATTCCGACTTACATCTCGAAATTCCGACTTATATCTCGGAATTCCGACGTGCATCTCGGAATTTTGATTCAAATATAAAATATTGATTCATATACCGGGTGTCCCAGAGCTTTTAGGCCAGCGGATATTTCAGTTATTAACTTAGAAAACAAATTAAAAAAATTATGTGTCGCAGGAGACCACAAGCCTTTCCAAGTAGTGCAGCGAAATCAACCCCATGGCAACAAATGAATTTATCAACATGCTCAACATACACGAATTATTGAAAATTGTACGTTTTTCAATCATGTAAAAAGGAAACATAAAAATTACACCATGGATTAATATGGTGCTAGTGAAATCAATAAATACCAAACACAAATAAATTATTTGAAAAGTCTTCAAATGAATCCAAATAATTCAGAACTAACTACATTGAAAGATATGTGCAAGTAACAGATACTGGATATATTAAAAAATAAGGTAAAATATATTTCTAAAGTCATTAAAATTCAATAAAAAGTAAAAATGGTTTCTTTAGATAATAATAATAATAATAAATCGGCTTTTATTAATAAAATCAGTGAGGTACAAAAAATAAACGACATAAAATGGTCCATAATTTTGGCGAAGTCTAGCTTATAGCTACTCATACTCAACCAAATTAGGGCCACAGATTCACAAATGACCAGCATACATATTTATTACAAATAAATATATAATTTTATTTTATTGTCTACTTATACATGATGATTTTAATAACACAAGTGTTGTAGTAAGGGTTATCTTTGGAATGTTCCTCCATTGGCGCGGGTGATAATGTTATTTATTCATTGGTCATTAAGAAGAAATTGTTTGTATTTACATTTGAATTTGTTGATATTAAGAATTTTCAGTTGCTCAGGTAGATTGTTGAAAAATACAATTGAGTTAAGAATGAACGATAAGAGATCGTTCATTATGTACATGGCTGTACGTTGATGAAGCATTGTAAACTTATTTCTAAATCTAATATTTCTGGAATGTACATTGCCACGTGGAATAAGCTTCTTCTTTAAAGTAGTTGTGTGAGGTGAGTATATTAGTTTGAACATAAAATTGCCAAGGTGGTGTAATCTCCGGTTCTTCACACTCAGCCAATTTGTTTCTATGAATTTCTGTGAGATGGAATCAAACTTTCTAACACCGTATATCAAGTATTCTATTCACATCTGTTGATAGAAGGCAAGGGCCGTATATAAAGTCACAGTAGTTGAAATGACTGAGTACACATAGCATTTTCTTTAATTTTACACTCAAGATCTGTACAGATCTGGAAGATCTGTACAGAAACTTCAAAGATAAGTATGCTTTTTTCATCAGCTTCTTAATATGCTCTGAAAATCTAAGGTCATTGTCAAGATGCACACCCAAGTTTCTAGCAGAGTCATCCATTTCCAATATTAGACCATCAATGCTGATTTGCAGATTCTCTTGGATGAACTTCCGTTTGTCCGGAACACCAAAGCACATCAAGATTGTTTTTTTTAGTATTGAGCTGTAAGTCGTGTTGATGAGATAATTTTTTTATTTGAACGAGATCTTCGTTGTACATTCAAATAATCCTCAGCATCAAAGTGGGTGTAAAGTTGTGTATAAGCTTGGATTTTACAGTGTTTGACAGATGAGAGTATATCCGCAGTGTAGATAATAAAGATTAATGGTCCAAGTATAGACCCCTGAGGGACACCAGATAATATATCCAAGGACGCGGAATATTTGTCGTTAACAAAGACTCGTTGTGATCTACATAGCAAAAATGACCAAATAAGAAAAGCTGCGTTATCATCAAAGCCATAATATCTAAGTTTACAGCAAATAAGTTCATGGTTAATGGCAACGAAAGCTTTTGAAAAATCTAAAAGCACTAACGAGGTCACAAGACCTTTATCAAAAGCTTCAATTATATCAGTTGTAACAGTGGCCAAAGCAGTGCCTGTGCGGAACCCCTCTCTGAAGCCACACTGTGTATCTGGAAGTATTTTATATAGTGATAAATATTCAAATATTTGTTTATATATTATCCTTTCAAGTATCTTAGACATAGTTGGTAGGATATTGATAATCCTGAGATCAGAAAAGTTAGAGGGATCATGTTTTTTTGGGAAAGGGCTTCGCGATCTTCCATAACTTAGGAAAAAATGAACTTTCGATACAGCAGTTAATTATATGGGTAATGTAATGGGCTACAGTAAATGATCATTTTAGAAGAAATTTGGTCAGAACCAAGAACTTGCGTTTTTATGCTGCATAGGATCTCCCGAACCTCCTCAACAATCGTGAGGTGAAACGAGAATTTATTTTCGGGATTATGGAGATGTGACGTTGATTATTCTGTAAGAGATTCAAAATCTTGCCGAGCAAAGTTTTCAATTCGAATATAAAACGGATTTGGAGTTAGAAACAATCTATCTGAAGAAATGTTTTTATAGGAGCTTTTTCAACAATCTTACAGGACACACTATCAGATTTTCTTTGTTTATAGTAAACCACTTTCACTGCACCTTTTAACTCCACCTAGAGCTGTTTTATTGTGTTTTTCGGCTTTGAAATAATAAATTTTACACCGAACAGTTTCACCACCTCTCCAGGCTAATTCAAAAGCGGAGATTTGAAACAGTTTTTTTTTAAGTCCCACTGGAGTATTTTCATACCACTGTTCTGCCATTTTTATAAATTCTTCTTTACTTAATGCTATAAATTTTTTGTTCTTTCATGTGAATTGCTCTGCAGATTGCGTTTAGTATTTTTAGCGTTTCTAGCAGCTTGAAATGTCATTTCTTTGAATGGGTCAAACACAATCTTATGATTCATATAATATTTTTCTTGCGCAATTTTGGCTACAGTTTTCCACATTGTTTTAACTACGTACTCCTTGTAGTCATTTCCGTCTGATTTTTCTATATCATACGCCCAATCTGCCAATATTTTTGAGTTTTCCGGCTGCGACGTTGAAGGTAATAGTTGTTTTGTTTTTTTTTTGTGATTTTTGAAGTGGTGCTGTTTATTGCAGCATTTATTATTTCAGTATTTGTACTACCAAATCTACCGTTATCGCTCATTTTAATTCCAAAACAACACTTTGTATAAAAAGTATTTTTTTTTATATTTGGCTTTATTGATATCCTAGGGTACAGCGTGCGGCTGCAACAAAATCATAAAACAATTAAAAATTGTTGTATAAAATGAATAAACGTTTATTGATTTGCAAACAGTTATACGTTCCTATTTATCCGATATTAAACTGCCAAAACTGACGTTTCTTTTGGACGATTTTATACATGAGTTGAATTATTGATAATAACTTATAAACACAAACTGGAAACAGTTTACGTGACTTTCTCTCGTTTATAACCTGATGTCCTTCCTGTAATGTATTTTATGTGTATGATCATGAGCTAATAAACGCAATTATTGTTATTATTATTGTAATTCATATGTGAAGGAACAGATCATTCAGCTTCAATTGTACAAATAAGAGAAATCTAATAGAAAAAAATCACCAACTGTTATCGATCAGACTTTGTTATTGCAGGTTTCACTCGTTTGTGCAGATCAATTCTCACCTTATTTTTCAACCTGTCGTCCGAGAAATGACCTCACTCCCGCAAAGCCATTCATCCTTATCAAAGAATAACAAGTGCCTCGGATACAATCTGTCCAATCTGTCGTCAGTTTACTCCAAACAGAGATAAAATCCAACACCTTGTGACTGACGTCCTTTTTCCCAAACGACATCAGTATAATAAGATATATTTAATACCCAAAATACCTGTTAAACGGTTCCTTTATTCATTGACAAAAAGCTCCTGCAGATTGAAGTCATTGCTCTGCTAGAGGTTTCACGAGTTTTTGGGTTTGACAATGCCAGTGGTGTGTAAAACTAGGGGGTAAAAGTATAAGTATGGGAAGTACTTCGAACGTTCTGACGGCAGATAGAAAAAAAAATCAGAAAGTAAAAATAAAAAATATCCATTATTCAGTATATTATCATGAATTGAATGAATTAAATTTATCATCTCTGTTCTAGATTGTGGTTGATATATCACCTTAGTGCAAGGAGCCATAATCTGCGAAAATGGAAGTCTACTTAGATAGCTACATGATATGGAACAAGTTAAAACATTTCAAAATATTTCTGGAAATAAGATGCCTGAGAATTTAATACTTTGCACTAGGGATACAGGATAATATCTTGGAGGCCTACAATAATCAAATGAATAGACGTGATGTAGTTCAGAATTTGATACTGATGAGGATAATATACTCGAAAGATCAATTATATTCCAGCGATTGTATTTACCAACTATTAAACGTCTTAGACTGAACAAATATTTTTTAATATTATTTCTGAATCAGAAAGAAGACGGTTCTAAATATTAGCTTATCCACACTTCCAAATATATAATACTTGCTGTTCCATTATAGCAAGAAACTCCAATAAAACGGTAATAATTGTTGGTCAAGACTTAGATCTTTTAGTTCTTTCAAACCAACTCAAATGAACAAATAATTATCAAATGATTTGAATATTCATCATCACAAACCTGGTTCAGGAAATGTGATTGATACCTTCTACACCTGCAATAGTTTTAAACTTAGAGAGAGAAATTTATTTATTTAGGTGAGAGCTAACATACAAATAAGTACTAGTACTAATATCTAAATCTCAAAGATATTGTGGAATTTTTTAAAAATCGTTTGATCGCATATATACTACTAACACCTCCACCCCCACCTCAAAACTATATAGTTGAAACTTTTCATATTTCCCGAACTTAAGCTACTGATGAAATTGTGATAATAAAAATTTATTAGTTTTTCCTTATCTGTATATTTATATTACTAGAGTCCCTAGTCATAAACATGGAATGTTTCTTGTTATTATTATTATAATATAAGTAGAAAAGTTATTGGGTATAACCCTCAAAATGATCTGCAACCGTAGACACGTGTTTCGAGCTTAAGCTCTCATCAGTACGGTAAAATCAAGTGCGAAGATGTAAAACACAATACAATTTGAACGATATTTTCCATAAAAACTATATATTTTTTCCATGCCATCTTGAAGTCATGGTTTCACCAAAGAAAATGCGCACTAGTAAAGTTGAAAAATAGAAAATTTGTAAATAAACTTTTTTTATTGAGAATTAGGCTTTTTATAAATTTGAATTCGTATACAACCGAAAAATAAGTAATCTGTTTTGAGAAAATTATTGCTTATTAAAACACAAAATAGAAAAGTTTCATAAAATTTATAAAAAAAAATTTGGGGGAGATTCAAAAAATAATTCTCAGCGTTTTTCTTGTAGATTCAGATTTTTTAATTATCTATAACTTTTGCATCAAACTTTTTCCGATAGGATGGATAGTTTCAGCCCCAAATCGTCAAATTCCAATAGCCCATCCTCAAAATCCTCATTTTCAGCTACGCTCACCCCCTTCCGGAACTTTTACTGAGTCGTCTTCATTTTTCTTAATTCACTTACAATTTATCCCAAATTTTTCGTTCCCCCACATACTGCTAAGAATTTTCCTTGGATTTGGATATTTAAAATCGGTTTGGCCCTGGTCTATATTTTCAAGTTCAAAAAATATTTCTTACTTCTCAGTAATCAGAACAGAAGGCTCGGTTCGATTCCCACCGTCTGCCACGGAGCTGAAATGGTTCGGAATCCAAGTGACCTGTAGGTTCCACAAGCTCACAAAAGCTCTGCTTTTGAAGGGTTTTCTCCGAAAACCTGTGAGATTCGTAAAAACAAAATATAATCTACAACGTCTAGTCACTGTTCGATGAAAGATCTGCCGAATATACAGTGTGTCCCACTTTGAGCAGCCACACCCTCATATTTAGTTGAGCATGAAATAATTCGAAATTTTCTTTGGCTCAATTTGTAGTACTCGGAAATACCTACCTTTATGTTTACGTAACCTTTGTATATCCATTTTCCACGGCTAACTACGACCAAATGAAAAGTGAAAAATTGGGAAAAACATACTAGGCATTTTTTTATCGCAAAAATAACACCAGATTCTGTTTCAGAACATCTTAAAACCCCCAAATCTCAATGCTTGAATCATTTGAATATACAGGGTATCATTCATTCTGATCAGAGTTAGCATTGGAAAAGTGATATTTGGCTATTTTTCAAAGTATTAATTAAATATTTTTGGGAATTCTGTGACAAGAGAAGACATTTTGGAAATTTTCCAAGCATTATTTATGGATTAAAGTTGATAATGCTACCAGCTACAGATGATACCCCGTATATTCAAATGATTCAAGCATTGAGATTTGGGGGTTTTAAGGTGTTCTGAAACAGAATCTGGTGTTATTTTTGCGATAAAAAAATGCCTAGTATGTTTTTCCCAATTTTTCACTTTTCATTTGGTCGTAGTTAGCCGTGGAAAATGGATATACAAAGGTTCCGTAAACATAAAGGTAGGTATTTCCGAGTACTACAACTTGAGTCAAAGAAAATTTCGAATTATTTCATGCTCAACGAAATATGAGGGTGTGGCTGCTCAAAGTGGGACACACTGTATAAGAAAAATCTGTGTGAAAACGCTGCCTCAGTCACAATCCTTCATTGGAACACTGGTAATGAAATCTTAAATATCAAAACAGAAAATGAAAAAAATTGAATTGTCACAGATCCAAAAGATGCTGCTGATATATTTAATAACTTCTTCGCGAATGTGGGGAAAAATTTGGCAAAGAACGTAAGACAAAATCATAACTACAGAAATAAAGAATATATAAAAAAAATCACTTTTTCCCACACCATCGAGTACCACACCATCGAGGTTGAAAACACGATAATTATTCTGAAAAATGAGAAGGTTCCTGGGCTTGATACAATCAAAGCTGAATCTTGTAGATTATTGCAAAATTCATATTAGACCGTCAGATAGTGACAGATTTAGGTGCCCCATTTTTGCATACAAGCCTCGAATAGGGTTGAAAAGTAGATATGGGTGTAAGAGGGTTAGCTTACAATCTATTCGAAAGTTACTCAACAAGTAGAGCACAAAAAGTTGAATTCAAAAGTCATATGAGTAAAGAGTTAACATTAAATGTGGTGTACCTCAAGAAACAGTATTGGGGCCGGTACTATTCATAATTTACTTGAACAACCTATTTGAACAGGAAGCAATCGGTAAAATAATAAGCTTCGCGGACGACATTGTGATATTACAGTACAATCTCAAATTGAACATTGAAAATGATCATGAAAAACTCAAAGACTGGTTCGATAGCAGATCACTTTCAATACACTTCGAAAGAACCGTATACTCACCCTTTGGTAGTCATGAAACGTCTTTGCCAAAATACAATTTAAATTACTAATAAGATTTTTCAATGTAACCTGCAAAAAATACTTGGGCATTTACATTGATAATCATTTACGATGGAACCACAGTATGGAATGTTTGCCAAAAAACTTCATAGTATTCTATTTCGATTCAAACAAGTTGGAGCATTTTTCAGCTTTGAATATAAAACGATACTGTACCACAGTTTAGTTGAGTCACACCTTAATTATTATGACATTAATAATAGCTGGGGAGAAGTATCAAGGAACTACCTATATTCATGCTCTAGAAATCTTTCGAAAACGAATCCTCCGGATGATACGCAACAAATCTACAAGATATCGAAGCTCTCTGCTCTTTACTGAAACCCAAATATTAGATATTATATTAGACAATTGTATATCATTCAGATAGGATGCCAGCAATATAAAAATAAAAACGAACTTATTATACTCAAAACCATAGATACTCGAAAATAGCGAAGTATCAATATTGTATACCTATAGCTTCTTAAAAAGTAGGTCAAAGAATAATCGACAAATCTTTTTCAAAATGCTTCAAAACACAACTTTTAGCATTTGTTGCAAAATGATTAATGGCTGAATAAGTGTAGAAGATAATCTGATTATCATTTAGTTTCAAGATAGATGTTATTATTATCATTAACATGGAGTCTCGTGATGATTTTTCATCAACGCCTTTCAATTCAATGCCACTCTCCGTACAAAGTGCATCCCACGTGAATAGTTTCAGTGCCGCCTATGGAACTGCCTGTCAGCAACATTAAAGAGATTAACAAGATTTTCTGGATTTGTGTATAGGCCATTGATTAAAAACATTTGTTGGTTAATTTGGTGAAATTCCCAGTGAGCCGTACCACAATGACTGTCAGGAGCTGAATGGAGAAGTCAGGTCTTCAATGAATTAATACTATTCACAATTCGACGTTGAAGGCTAGTTAGGGAGCCTAACTTTCTGCTCATCACGTTCGTATTGAGATAGGTGGTGGAGATTTTTTGACTGCAATTAACGGTATGACATTGAAGAGTCTATTTACTGCTATTGATTTTATGATGGAATTTTTGTGATGGAATCTTATTCAATGGATTCTGCAATTCGTTTGATTTTTAGATTTGGATACTCGATACTAAACCCAAGAATTTTAAATTCGGTAGAAAACAAGAAATGTCACCACAAACCTGACAAATTGTTGAAGGAAATTGAAGGAATTATAGGTACAACTTCAAAATGAACCACCATAATATATTAACATTTATTCAAGAATAGGTAAATTACTCAGGACAAAATGACAATTGTTACTAATAACTATAGGTACTTAGTAAGTGATTTAACACTAGTTTTGAGACGAAACAAAATATCAAATAAATGACTGCATATGGCAAATATACAGATAGTGTTCAAATAATAAAATAATAATAGTACAACTATATATTATAATAGTTGGAATAGAATAGCAAAAACTCTCAATCATTACTAGGTATTTATTTTTTCATATATATTCATAGATAGTGGATTTTGAAAAACAAAACTTGAAGTAACATATACTTTCCACTAATGATACCTACTCATTCTATAATCATCACGTTGAAATCAGTAAACAAATCTCAATTGGCCTGTACATTTAATTGAATATATTCAAGAAACGATGGCGATATTTCATTGGATTCAAATATAGTAACAATATTTCTAGGGTTGCTAATAATGTAAGATTACAGATGTTGCTTGGAATTTGCAACAGAACTAATATTTTTCATATTCTCAGGTATTGAATTATATATTTTTGTTGCAATATATGCATCTGCATCTGCAATCTGAGGAACATTGTTCTATAACATGAGAACAATATCGATATCTTCTATCGATCTATTAAATTTGTCAATGTATAGGTATGAGAAATCGAAAGATTTGACGTTACCACAGCTCCATCATTCTGGTTGAATTTACTTTCATTATAGATCATTTATATTATACAAACTATATCCACGTTTCTATCAGAATTGCGCAATTTATACAGGGTAATTCAAATTCGATCCCCACCATTGGGATCTCCTAAACTACAGGAGATAAATCGACGCTTAAATTAGAACAAAGTTGCGTACTTTGGTGCTCAACAAAATACTGTTTTGAAATTCGAAAAATTCCGAGTATTTCTGGAAATATCCGGAAAAACTGAAAATCGGAATTTTCGTTTTAATTTTTGTATTAAATTAAAAGCTTTTTTTTTGTTTGAAAGTGGTTGACAATGTTTCACTTTGAGTAAGGTTATTCTGGACTTTCATTGTCTAAAAAAGATAACGACTGTAGATTTCAACAGTTGAAACGTCGTGATTAAAAATTGCAGAGAATTGAATTTTTCTTTGTTCTTTTTTAGACAATGAAAGTCCAGAATAACCTTACTGAAAGCTTTTTATTCAAGTTGCTCTGTGTGTGTGTGTGTGTTTGTTAGATGGGTACAAATCTTGCAAGCTGAATTAGAACCACTTCCTCTCATCCTATGGAATTGAAATTTTGAATGTTGGTTCAGTTCCGATGACAATACATTGATGACTCCCCTGCCCTCCAAAAGCTAGATCGAGAACGCGTAAGCTTTGGGAAGTTTTCTTGACGGATTTGGACGTCAAAAATTACAGCAAAAAAATTGGTAGGGGGCTTGCCCCCCCCACTCCCTGCTTTCTCGAGAAAAGTTGGAAAACTCGCAAAATTTAAATCGAAAAAATCCGTAAAAATAGTGAAAAATATCTGACCGTCGAATATTATGGTTTAAAAAAATGTTACCCTCCCTGCCTACCCCTCAAAAGCTAGATAGAGAACGTAAAGGAATTCGGAAAATGTTTCAAAAGTGCCGGACATGGAAAATGATGAAAAAAAATCGATCAGGGGGCTCGCCCCCCTTTCTTGTCGCGGAAAAAATTAAGAAAACTCGCGAAATAGAAATCAAAAAAATTCCTTTAAAATAGTGATCATTATTTGACCATTGAATAATACGATTTCAAAAAAATTTACTCTCCTTCTCCCCTCGAAAGCTAGATAGAGAATTCGTAGAAATTCGGAAAAATTTCCAAAGGTACAGTAACAGGCAAGCGACCGTGCAACAATGACGCATTAATTGAAATGAACAGACTAATTTATGCAGCAGTCATAAGTCATAAGTTTTAAGTCATAAGGAAGAATATTCGTCAATGATTGGTTGGAGTTGGAATAAACGGACCAACCAATCATTGACAAATATTCTTCCTTATGACTTAAAACTTATGACTTATGACTGCTGCATAAATCCACCATGAGGAATTTATCTAAAGAAATCTTAAAACGAAACAAATAAATAAGCTTAAAAACTTTTTAGAGAAAAGCTTTTATTTAAATGCACTTAAAGAAAGAAAATAAATTTTAAAGTGAATCAGACCCATCATTTTGTTACATTATAAAATTTTATCCACAATCACCTTATAATTGAAGTTTTATCCACACTTATGAACCGTATAAAGTACCACTTTATTCCACTAGTAGAATAATGAAAAATACAATCTTGAATATCAATCATATTTTTCTTATGTTCACCAACTTCAGAAATTTTTACAAATGGAGTCGATAAGCAATCGAAAATACATAGCAACCATTCAACACCTCCCGATATTTTTGTATGTTATTTCAATGAATTTTGAGGAGGTGACAGCCGCTGTCAGAGCAAAACGTCAAATCATTTTGTAATGAAAAATTTCCGCGATTCTAATTCTAAATGAATGTGATTGTGAATAAAACGTTGTATTGCATGCGTGTTTTAGATACATTTTATTTGCTTAAGAAATTTAAACGCTCGAGCTTCGCTCTCGCGTTTAAACATTCTTGCGCAAATTTAAACGTTCGAGCTTCGCTCTCGCGTTTAAACATTCTTGCGCAAATAAAATGATATCTAAAACACTTATACAATAAATAACTATTAAATGATATAAAAGCTTGTAGCGAGAATAAATCATGGGGTAATTTTAAATTTAATTCAGAAAGAGGAATACATAGATACTTTGATATCATTTAAAATTTTATTAAGTTACAAAATGATGGGTTTCATTCACTTTGAAATTTATTTTTCTTTTTGGTGCTTTCAAATGAAAGCTTTTCTATAAAAAGTTATTTTTAAGCTTATTTATCCTAGCGTTATTTGACAACCCAAAACCAAAAACAAATTTTCATTGATACTACTTTTCAGCTACATCTTGGCGTTTTCAGATTTACTATCCAACGTTTCGTCTTCTTGCAATCATCATCAACTTTTTATTAATTAATTTTCATCATTTCTGTTTTTTTCACACAGAAAAATTGTGCTTCTCATTCTGATTTCACTGATGTACAATTTTTTATAATGCTAGAAGACGAAACGTCGGATAGAAAAAATCTGAACATGCCAACGTGTAGCTGAAAAAAGGATCAATGAAAATGTGTTTTTGGTTCTGGACTATGTTGTCAAATAACTCTGAAAAAAATAGGAAAATGAAAATTCCGATTTTCAGTTTTTTCGAAAATATGTAGGTACTCGGAATTTTTCAAGTTTCAAAACAGTATTTTATTGAGCACCAAAATACGCAACTTTGCTCTGATTAAAGCTTCGTCGTATTTCCTGTAGTTTATGAGATCCCACCCAAGTGGGGGTCAAATTTGAATTACCCTGTACCTATAGATCTGTGTGCATTTTTTCCAAAACGATTTTAAATTAATAAGACTTCCGATATTACGAGGATGTATTGATATCTAGTTAGCCTAGACCAGTTCCCTGCATAAACAAAATATTGCGTTACCATAGCAACAAACAATAACTTATTAGAAGTGTCAGTGTAAAGTTTTACGTCAAAAAAGTAAACCATAGTTGCGTAATAAATTAAAAGAAAAAATAAGTCCACCGAAATTGTTAAAATCGAAAATTTTTAGTATGGAGCCATCATCAAGTACCTGTATTTAAAAGGGTTAAGTGGTAAGCAGATTTACGAAGATATGCTTAATTCACTTGGTGATCAATGTTCTTCGTATGCGACCGTGAAAAATTGGACTGAAAGCTTCAAAAGAAGTAAATTTTCATTGAAGATGATGACCGATCGGGACGGTCAGTTTCTGTGTCAGTCCCCGATAATATCGATGCAGTTCATGACATGATCTTAACAGACCGTCGAATAGGGAATATGCACAATTTTTTAAAATTTGTTTAATCAATTTATTACTTCGTTACAACATAGTACAAAATATAAATACTGTTGAAAATCTTGGAATTAATTTTTGAAATAATATATAAAAAACAGATTGAATTTGACCTATTTGAACGTCTCCATTTTCGCGCGCTGTGGATGACGTCACATGGCGCGATCAGTGTTGTTCTTCTTCAGTGTCGTTCGTTGAGACGTACTCTGATTGCTCTACTTGCTTGAAGTTGATATTTTATAAAAGAGTAAGACAAATGCAGTACAAGTGTTGGAGAGAGATGAACATTTGTGAAAGTGATCTCGATCAACCAGAGCAGTCTTCAATGAACAAGCCTTTCTATAGTTATGGCCATTGACACTATTGACAGTTATTAATTAGGTTAGGGATTTGCAGTTTTAATCGCATTTACGATAATGGAAAATGCAAAAAAAAACATTTTATAGATATTGTTTAGTACCGGAATGCCAAAACACAATTATAAGTACACCAAATAAAGTATTTTTTTGTTCCTAGAGATGCGAAAATACGTAAACAATGGTGTAAGGTTATGAGAAGAGGCGAAGTATCTCCAATATCACATTTACATTGTTGTGAAGATAATTTCAATGTGAGTATATTGTATTTCGATAGTTAAGAGCAAACACTACCTTGGTAAAACGGAAAGTTGTTTTGAGCCCACAGTTTTTGTTTGAGAATTTTTTTATATTCTTTTTGTCTTACTCAATGTTTTTGTGTTAATTCCGGAACTTCTGTGATTTTTGGTTATGATAATTTTTAAGAAAAAAAATTGAAAGACATGATGAATTGAAAAAATTGCTACTTTCCGGAATTCTTATGGGACCACAGAGCACATACAAAAAATATCTCTTTAATGTAATCAATGGTTTTTGCAAGAAACGGATTCTACGATCGGGAAATGTGTATCTGATTGGCGCTGTAATCGAGAACGGACAGGTGCTGTGTTGCCAATCTTCATCGAGTTCATTATCTCCACCCTCACTCTTGATAAGAATGCCAACAAACCTGAGCTGGAAGGGATGAGGAAGAAATTCGACTTTTTGGTGATGGTAGCTCTTAACATAATGTGAATTGATCAGAAGTTAGTTTTGTATGCATAAATGTTTCGTATACAGTGTGTCCCACTTTGAGCAGCCACACCCTCATATTTCGTTGAGCATGAAATAATTCGAAATTTTCTTTGACTCAAGTTGTAGTACTCGGAAATACCTACCTTTATGTTTACGTAACCTTTGTATATCCATTTTCCACGGCTAACTACGACCAAATGAAAAGTGAAAAATTGGGAAAAACATACTAGGCATTTTTTTTATCGCAAAAATAACACCAGATTCTGTTTCAGAACATCTTAAAACCCCCAAATCTCAATTCTTGATTCATTTGAATATACAGGGTATCATCTGTAGCTGGTAGCATTATCAACTCTAATCCATAAATAATGCTTGGAAAATTTCCAAAATGTCTACTCTTGTCACAGAATTCCCAAAAATATTTAATTATTACTTTGAACATTAGCCAAATATCACTTTTCCAAGGCTACCTCTGATCAGAATGAATGATACCCTGTATATTCAAATGATTCAAGCATTGAGATTTGGGGGTTTTAAGATGTTCTGGAACAGAATCTGGTGTTATTTTTGCTATAAAAAAATGCCTAGTATGTTTTTCCCAATTTTTCACTTTTCATTTGGTCGTAGTTAGCCGTAGAAAATGGATAAACAAAGGTTACGTAAACATTAAGGTAGGTATTTCCGAGTACTACAACTTGAGTCAAAGAAAATTTCGAGTTATTTCATGCTCAACGAAATATGAGGGTGTGGCTGCTCAAAGTGGGACACACTGTATATACCTGCCTCACCTAAATTACAAAAGGAAAAATATCATTTGATAAACTATTACTACTTATCAGTTTAGATATTTTCGGATTGTGTTTTGACAAAACCACTTTCAGTCGTTGCTCTTGATAATTTACAATTGTCACTAGACCAAAATCGCACTATGTAATGGAAAACACAAACAACTATATAAATAAAAACAAATTTTCTATGAAAGACGACTAACACAGTATGAATATCAACAGAGATAAATTTCATAACGTGCCATGTGACGTCATTCTTCGTTTCGACCAATGGTGATGCGTTTCGCAAATTTGAATTCCGCGCGCTTATTATGCACTTTTTGATTAAAGTTTTATGGAGTTAAATACAAACTAAATGATGAACTAACAGTTTAGGTGTAATGTCAAGACAATAAAGTATCGGAGGTAAAAAATCAAGTAAATTTAAATCACTTGCATATTCCCTATTGGGCTAAAACGGATATCTGAAGCACTAAATATTTCATACGAACGCGTTCATCATATAGTTCACGTCAATTTGAACATGAGAAAAATTGCTGCAAAATGAATCCCCAAATGTTTGAATGTTGACCAAAAGCGTGCAAGGGTAGTGCATCGCGTTCAATCTGTGCTCGGTTTGAAAACGATGTAGACTTCTTAAACCGAATTGTTACTATGGATGAGACTGGGGTACATTTCTACGATCCAGAAACAAAGCAACAATCGATGGAATGGCGACACTCCGGTTCTCCAAGACCTAAGAAGTTTCGTGTCCAAAAATCTGCTGGAAAAGTTCTTGCTTCAGTTTTTTGGGATTGCCATGGAGTAATCATGATTGATTTTTTGGATAAGGGTAGAACAATAACTGGAGATTACTATCAGACATTACTGACCACTATACGGGAAAAAATTAAAGAGAAAAGACGCGGAAAGCTATCCAAAGGTGTTTTGTTTTTGCAGGACAACGCCCCTGCACAAAAATCTCATGTTGCCATGCAAAAAATTCGTGATTTAGGGTTTGAGCTACTAAAACACCCCGCTTATTTACCAGATTTGGCTCCGTCCGACTATTATCTCTTCCCTCAACTGAACAAGAGTTTAAAAGGTCATAAATTTTTTCCAACGAGGAGGTAATAAAAGCTGTGGAGATCTGGTTCGCAGAGCAAGAAGAAAAATTTTTTTTGAAAGGTCTAGATACGTTGCAGGTTCGCTGTAATAAATGTATCCAATTAAGAGGAGAATATGTTGAGTAATAAAATATTTTGACTTGAAATTTTGTTTGGTTCTATAGTAGGCTAAGCGTTTTTCAATATATCCTCGTATTTTGAATTACTTTGAAAGTGTTTTCAGAGTTTATTCCTAAGATTTCCTTGCATTATTGTGCGTTTTTCAAGGTGAAAATATATAGGGTGTTTTATGAAGAAAAAAAACTTTGATAAGTCGCACATTCATCGGACACCCTATACGTTGGAAATTATTTTTGGAACACATCTTTCTAAAACTTTTTCCATTCTCAAATAGGAAATCGGCATACATATTAATAGCTTTAAATAGAACAAAAATTAAAAAGTTATCGTGGCATTCGAGATTTAGCATATTCAAAGAAGAGATTTCCTAACTCATGAATAAAGGGCATTCATTCTTTATTCATAAATAAGTAAACATTAGAGTATGACAACGATCAGGTCAAAACGAAAGGACAGATCACTCAAAAAGCTGACCACACCCACACCAAACAAAAGTCCATGAGTTAGAAAACAGCTTTCGTTTCTTCCCAAACTTTTAACGCTTTCAATATTTACAGAGAAGAAACAAAGCTCATTAGTAACAAGCTGTGAAAGATTTAATGGTCTTGTAAAGATCGTTATTTTTGTTTTACGGGCAGATGATGAATGAGGGTTGGCGGATGGGTGTTCCTCAGGGTCGTTTCCTGTTTCTGTGTGGTGCCAAGCTGTCTGGTTTGACTACGACGAGACCTGCTCTGGTGGACCTCCACTTGAGTCTCGCACAGTTCGTTGTAACAGGTACAGGGTGATGATGAAAAGTCAGATGATGTTCTCAAAGAATTTCTTGGCGTAATTTTTCATTAAAGAAACTGAAATTTCAAATATGAAACCAAGTACCCATGAGAAAACCATAATTATTGAACAATTATTTCGAATTACTTGATGTCACTCATTAAGCAGTCATTAAAAAAAAATATTCCACAATTATGTAAATAATGTAAATCAAATCTACCGTGATTTCATGAACGGTATCACAGATCAGGTAAACTTAATTTCTCTCTAAAAATAGTTCAATATCGAACAAAATAATTTACCATGCTATACGTCTTTGAAGTTGCAAATATAGCAAAGAACAGCATATACAATTTTCCGAAACGGTGTCACTCAAATCGACAAACAATTCAGTTGGAACTTATATAAGAATCATAGAAATGACATTTTTCTTCACAAGAATTAGCAAAATAGAGGAATGAGTGTTTACCCCTATTAAATCAATGGTTCAGACCTTAGATTGGATTCCTTTTAAAGATATCTGGTCTGGTGATGCCCCTCCTTATTTCGACCAATTCATTGTGTCCCAGAGTAAAAAACACAATAACTATCTTTTGAATTGATATAGCCGATACTTGATGAAAATCCATTATACTCGATATAATGAAACTATGGCTCAAATGATTTTCACATAAAGAGGGTTTACAAAACAACGACAATTGTTTCGCTTTAAAAAAGCTTCTTCAAGTGGTGAAGATATACTAAATTACATATTTGCTATGTTACCTTAAATACTTATCCAAAATTAATTAGGTTTCGGTTGTATACCTAACTCCCAGTTAATTCCCGATAGGTACTTTTACATTTCTATTATTTAACTCTAACCTTTCCAGGAAAACAAATTGGTGACGAATTTAATTCGAGTTGGTCATTGAGCAAGTACTGAGAATTTTTCCAATTATTAATCTCCATACTTTCTAAAAGATTTAGCTTCTTACCTTTGTTTTCGACATGAAGGATTTCCATGATTTTGAAATCCTTCATGTCGAAAAAAAAGGTAAGAAGCTACATCTTTCAGAAAGTATGGAGATTAATAAATGGAAAAATTCTCAGTACTTGCTCAATTACCAACTCGAATTAAATTCGTCACCACTAATCAATTTGTTTTCCTGGAAAGGTTAGATTTAAATAATAGAAATGTAAAAGTACCTATCGGGAATTAACTGCGAGTTAGGTATACAACCGAACCCTAATTAATTTTGGATAAGTATTTAAGGTAACATAGCAAATATGTAATTTAGTATATCTTCACCACTTGAAGAAGCTTTTGTAAAGCGAAACAATTGTCGTGGTTGTGAAAATCATTTGAACCATAGTTTCATTATATCGACAATAACTATCTCACAAGAAGAAACAATAATTTTTATATCAAAGAAAAACTTATGATCGTACTACATTTTAACCACAAAATTGAGAATTTTCAGAGATTACTATTCCAACCCTGAAGTTTGCGTCATAGGCACCGGCAGCTTTTCATCTGAGAGCAATGGTCATGAGTTTGGCTCCGATTTGTCAGATAATCTCGGGTAGCGCCACTCAATTTTGATCTTAAGAAAACGAATAAAATCTGTAACTGCAAATATTCAAACACAAAGTGAACTCGATTATTTTAATACCCTCTTGGTAGCAATGGTAGCACATACATTAACATTTACAAAAAATTTAATCATATGAAAGAACCCCGCACACACCTTATGTGAATCTGGCCCTCTGTCGAATTGGCTGTAACTTTGGAAAAACGAAGTTCTCGGCATCCCGAACAAAAGTTCTCACGGGCACAATAAGATCCTATGAGTAGTTTTGGAGGTACGGTACCTACAAGTCCAAGACTTTTAATGATGTTGCACCTGTAAGTAGACTTAGCTGGGAGTCAAAATAAACGTCAACTTGAGCTAAGGCTGTTGAAAAATTGTATTTTTGAATCCTACCGTTTAAAAGTAAGTGATGGAAATGTCGAAAAATCGGGGAAAACCTGAAAAATCGTGGAAAACTTGCTTAAAATCTACATTTTTCGCTGTCGTTATGAAGTTTCGTCTGTCTAACTGTCAACTGTCTAACTGACAATTCTATTTACATTACAAGGTAATTTAATCGTATGGACATATTATAGCGTCTATAGAAAGATTTTGCGTAGTAGGAAATGCCATATCTTTTGTATAAGTATGTAACTATTACTCGCGCGAATTTTTTTCTCATCTTATTGATAAACAAAAGAATTCAAATACAGTTATTAAACGTATTGTCTCGGGTTAGCAACCTGCATCCGAGTCTGGCACAACGTGTGTACAGGCATTTTCTTCCTCTTGAATAAATACGTTTTCCAAGCTTTTCTGCATTTTCTTGGATTTTCCGATTCTCCCACACTTTATTATTAAGAAAAATCTAGACTGTTTACATCTCGACAGCGAAAAATGTAGATTCTAAGCGAGTTTTCCACGTTTTTTCAGGTTTTCCCCGATTTTCCGACATTTCCATCACTTGCTTTTAAACGGTAGGATTCAAAAATACTATTTTTCAACAGCCTTAGCTCAATTTCACGGTTATTTTGACTCCCAGCTAAGTCTACTTACAGGTGCAACATCATTAAAAGTCTTGGACTTGTAGGTCCCATACCTCCGAAACTACTCATAGGATCTTTTTGTGCCCGTGGAGACTTTTGTTCGGGATGCCGACAGTTACAGCCAATTTGACAGAGGGCCAGTTTCCATAAGGTTTGTGCGGAGTTCTTTAACAAAAGTTTAATTTGAAGAAGAAACGTGTTTCCCTATTTTTATTTTTAGGCGAAATAAATCAGGAAGGAAACTATCTAAGTAGGTTTAAAACCACACTGTGGTACTTATTAAAGAAAACCGTGTTATAGATCTATACCAGGGTATACAATTATAGGTAAGTTTATGATTAAATAATTGATTACCAATATTAGAGTTGTGAAATATAACAATTACTTATTAAAAAGAACATTCATTAAAAAAAAATAATGCGATATATTATTATACTATTAGTGAGTAATCTTGACTTTCAATACGTCGAATTAAAACATGGAACAATCTAACCTTGTTGTAATCCAGGGCTTGAAATGTAATTTATGGAAACATTCCTTAGGGTGCTTAGGCTCGGCATTCTTAAATTTTATCAACAGTAAAAACACAAGAGCTTTTTTTTATCGGATAAATTTCTTTTTGTAATGAAATAATTTTGCCAATCAGTAATTTTACGAGAAAAACTGAGACCGAAGGTCGAGCGATTTTGTCAAATGTCAGTTTTTCGAGCAAAATTACTAATGGAAAAATTTTGAGCTAAAAAGAAATTTATCCTTAAAAGAAAAGCTCGAGTGTTTTTTGGCAAGATATATTAACGACCGAATATAAATTGTCTCCATATTGACGCTTTAGTATTTTTTGTAGATTGCGGGATTGCTTTTTCTATATTTTTTGTTATTTGTTGAGTCGAAACTTCCCCAACACGACTCATGTTGTAATGTTTCAGTATCAACTATCAACAATACTTAAATAACTGACAGGGCAGACATTAAAGCATACTAGATGGTGACGCTAAAGAGGAACAAGCGTTTTTATCGGTGATAAAAAACGATGCACCTTTTTTATCGCTGTCAAAATAACAATACAGTCATCTTTAAATGACACATTTTATACAGGAATCAATTTATCGACGAACAAAATGAAATGCTTTCTTGAAGAAAACGTGAACTTCAATTGCAATTGCATTAACAACCAAAAAAACAATCCTAGGTACGGAAGGCAAACCAGGGAAGAATGTGATCCACCAAAATAGTCATTGTTTCATAGAGGCTTGTTAGAGTTCAATGACCTTCCTGTTAAAATCAAACAGTCCAGCTCACTCAATGAGTTCAAACACCAATTCAAATATTACAAGAATCGGTTTTTAGGCAAAAATGAGATTTTTGTTTCCTGTAATCATTAGTCCTAACTCGCTTCATTTTCGAAATACAGGGTGTCAAAGTTTCTTGGCCTGCTCGATCTCCTGATTCGACCCCTTTGGATTTTTGCAAAGGGCACATTGAAAACCAAAGTTTATGCTGAGCCTGTCAATGACGAAGGTACTCTCCTGGAAAAACTTGTTCAAAGATCACACTATGCCGTGCAGCTGCTGAATATGTCTTTTAGAATTGTCGTCATTTAGAGCAATTTTTGTGAATTTTCGTTTTTCTGTTTTCTATTAAATTAATGACTTGAGTAGTTTTTTACTGTTACATGAAAGGAATCAGTTTTAAAATTGTTCTCAAAAATGGAATGAGATACGAAATACATTGAAAAGGCAAATAAATCATTTTCAATTGCCAGAAAAAATTAAACATACAAAAAAGTGGAGAACAATGATTTGTTCTGATATCAATTGAATTGCCCTTTGGGACGCTGTAATTTATAATTTCATCATGAGTACATTAAAAAGAGGCCCTTGTTACCACAAAAAATGTAGACATTAGGAGATATTGGTCAAATATTACTTGAATAATGTGACACCAGTGACTGCCTTTCGGTCGCCATAACCACTGAGTAAGCTGCCTTGTTAACAAGTTATTTGAAGTATCTAATATATCTTCTAAGGTCTTAGAAGACGTTCTATATGTAGAGCCACCTAGCGGATTTTTATCCAGGTTTGATCATGATATAATTTTAATATGGATCATTGAATATTCGTCCAATATTCAAATCTCCTCTCATCCTAGATGCTGGATCAAAATGAAGACAATATTGTTTTAACGATATCGGTAAATATTACTGAACCAATATTGACCCAATATTTAATAAGATTTGTTGAATATTGGCGAAATAATATTCAACCAATGTGAGATCACACTTGGATATATATACTATATAGTTTTTATTACTAGAATCAATATGACAGGAATATTGGGATTGCAATATTTAGTCTAGATGTTGAAAACAATATGAAGACAATTTTGTTTTATCGATATTAGTAAATATCATTGAACCAATATTGACCCAATATGAGTTATTACTATTTGTTGAATATAGGTAGTTGAAGTGATATTCAACCAATGTGCTTTCAAACTTGGAAATACAATATAGTTTTCATCCCTTGAATCGATATTGACTGGAATATTGGGATTGCAATATTTATTCTAGATGTTGAAAACAATATGTAAAAAATAATGTATTATCGATATTGGTAAAAATTATATTCAACCAATACTAACCCAATATTACATGTGACAATCCACATTCAGAACAGGTTCAACCAATATTCCAACAATATTATTAATATAATATTGTTTTTTGGATATTCACCCATATTGGACCAATATTATTGTTTCATTTACAATATATCTATATTTGCCCAATACGAAACCAAGATTCAGCCGATATGATGTGCTAGCTGGGAATTATGATTAAGCTATCTATTACGATATTTGGAAGTAATAGTTATTGTGATATTTATACATATTTTTTATTGTGATGAATTCGACGGTGGAACTTATTATTAAGAATGAGAAATTATGAAAATACAAGTTGAAAATTAGTTTAAATAACTATTGTTTAATTGTTTGATGTGATCTCTCCAACTGCAATGATTCCAATTAATTTCACACTGTTCACATCCGACGTAGTTGTTCTAGCTGCAACATTAAGTTGTTGAGTTTTGTCAGCATTCAATTTGAGTATGTTTGCAACAAACGTTTTGCCTTACTATTCTCCTCTTCAGATACTCTGGCAAGTTGTAATACAAACAAAACAAAACAATTCCTCATCGGAGAAAATGAAAGTAGTTTCGTTGGCAAACAAACCATATTTATGTATTTTCATAAAAGGACTAATATCATTCACATAAATAATTAACAAGATCGGCTCCAAGACCGATCCTTGAGGAACACCATGCTTAACAAGTTTGAAGTCTTGTAGTCTCAGCTTGATGTCGAACCTCCAAATATGACCTCATAAGAGACAAAGAAAAAGAAACTTTCTTGATGCCATAGGTAAATAGTTTCTTCAGAAAAGTATGCTTTATTACTGCTACACTGTGTGAATATTTTTATACCTCTAGAATGAATGAAAGGAAATGAAATATATTTTGAAGACGTATCGTGGAATATTTTTGTAATTTCCAGAGAGAGAATGTAACATTTTGTTACCAATGTTGATTTCGGAATTGGCAAATTCTGTGATGATCGTAGCGAAAAATACATCCGAAATCATCCCTATAGATTAGATTAGATTTATTTGACCAAGTTACAATTATGTTTTTGGCAAGTCAGCAGTACAAGTTTAAAAATGTTTAAAATCGACATCAAAAGAGTTTGGGTAAAATAGTCATAGGTAAAAAAAAATAATAATAAAAACGACAAAACGACAAAACATACAAAAACAATCTAAAAAAAACAGTGTCCCATTATTTGGGAGATCTAGATATTGCTGAGACAGAGGCATACTCAAATATTCGTCATTGGAGTAAAAACAATGATTGAGAATGTGTCGTTTCAGTTTCGATTTAAGACAGTTCCAAGTCAAAATCTTGAACTCATCAGGGAAAAAGTTATAGAGTCTGACATCCAGTGAATTCATTTGTGTTTTATTGAGTCTGTAGCGAGGAGGTCTCAAATTGGTCGCACCGCGAGTTTCATATTCATGAAAATCAGCGTTGGCCAAAACTGATTTTTTGTTTTTATGTATCTCTAATACCGTATTATAAATAAATAATGATGGAACAGGCGTGATAGATAGATCTTTGAAGATTTTTTGACAGTGGTCCCTGTAACCAGCATCAGCCATAATTCTAACTGCTTTCTTCTGCATTTTGAAAACCCTAACGGCGTGACAAGAATTCCCCCATAAGATAATGCTATAATTTATGTGAGCATGGACTGACCAAGTCAGTTTTTCATCTATAACAACCCCAAGAAGTTTGACATTCTTACCATCACCTGCGTTCTTGGTGCAAAGAACAAGATTTTGAGTTTTATCATGGTTCAATTTCAGATTGTTGCGATTGAACCAAGTTTGTGCAGATTCGATAGAGCACGTCATACGTAACGATAGAGTGTCTGCGTCGGAAGCAGTATTGAGTAGAGTTGTGTCATCAGCATAAGCCACACATTTATTAGGTAACATAGAGTGGAACAAATCATTCATGTAAGTGATGAATAGAGAAGGGCCCAAAACAGATCCCTGTGGCACCCCAAATGTAATATTGTGAAAATCAGAACAAGAATCACTCATATACACAGCTTGTTTCCTTTTATGTAGGTAAGACTGGAATAGATCGAGCGGTATGCCCCTGACACCATAATGGTTAAGCATTTCAATAAGAATACTATGAGAGACACAGTCGAAAGCTTTCGACAGATCGCATTAAGTAATACCAATTTCCATGCCATTCTCAAAACCCTCGACTATATCGCTAACAATCTTGAAAACAGCTTGGGTTGTACTACATTTGCTTGTAAAACCAAACTGACAACTATTGATAAATGTATTCGTTTCAGAGTATTTCATGAGTCTCAGCTTTAATATGTTTTCAAAGACTTTGGAAAAAATCGGAATGATAGATATTGGCCTATGGTTTGCCACCTGTGAAATGTCCCCTTTTTTGAACATTGGTATTACTTTCGTGACTTTCAAAATAACTTGAAATTCTCCCTCTGCAATAGAAGCATTGAAGACCAACGGATCCATTATAAGTCTATAGGTTTTTTTTAATAAGTTCACTATTCATCCCATATACATCAGTGCATTTAGAGTTTTTCAAGCTGCGTACAGCTAGCTTCGACTACCTCAGATATTGTAACTGGCTCTATAAAACAAGATGAACATGGTGTGGGCAATCCTTTCAAGTAATTGTCCGGGTCGATCGATTAAATTTTTCTTTGAATGATTTCTTTCAAAATTTAGCTGGAGACTTAGCTATCTCGGACTCTGTTATCGGATTCTCCGATGAATTTATCATATGCTGCTTTCTTATATTGTGTTAATTTCAGTTGGTATTGTTTTTTCAGAATAGTGTTATTATTGAAATCCCTGGTAAAATTACAAATTGATTTGACCCCAGATAATGTGTCCTGAGTTCATCATTGAACCATTCAACTGGTGGTTTTTTATTGATAAAACTTTTTTTCATTGGAAAATGTTTGGCAATTATTTATTCCTAAAATGATATCTCCTCCACTTTGCATAGAATATACACGAATAACATTTGCTAAAATAAGCCCATACTTGTAATCTGTTTCAATAATAATGTGAACAAACGAAATAATGATATGAAATGATCACATATTGAAATTTGGAAACAAATCATTCATTTAATGTTATTATTGACAGATAAGTATTTTATTGCCCAATTGAAAATCACATCGAAAATATGCAAATTGTCACATTATGTGATTTACCGATTCATCGAAGTGATATCTTATACAGTACGATGCAAATGTATGAAATAAATTCGATAACTGAAAAATAGGCGTCTTTTGGAAACAGTCCAAAAATATGTCAAATTTAATTTTTGACTGCCCATCTCATGATATACATGTGAGAGACGTTACGTCACCGGTGTTGGCGTGATGACGTAATCGACGATTTTTTTAAATGGAAACAGTGGTCATGTGGCACCTTATTCAAAACGTCTACTAATATATTTTCTGTGCTGCGGCGTTGCCGCTTCTATCGAAAAGTAGCAACAACTTTGATATTTTACTATTGCTTTTAGATTATTTTCATATAATACTTTCCTATACCTATCTTTAGTGGGTTTCGAGAAAATCATTAATTTCCTTTTTCTGTGCGGAACATAGCTTCAATTAAATATTTATTACTACAGTATTTGGATACGAAGAATGCTGAAATTTTGGATGTAGTTTGACAAAGTTCTGTGTATTACTTATTACTAGGGGAATTCGTTGTCCATTATACAGGATCGTTGAAAATTTGTGATTTTACCGATAGATACAAAAGTGGCAAAAAGTGCATTTTTCAAATGGAACACCCGGTGTATCATCAAATATCCTGAAAGGCAATTGAATTTCATTCCAAATGATGTATCATGTTCCTATACCTAAGGAATCAGGTTTTCGAAATAAAAGCAAGTTTTCTATAAAAATTGGATTATTTTGCCATATTTTGTATTGGTAGATAGGAAATGTCATGGAACATGTCATTATGAAAATTTGAAAGTTAGTACAGTAATCATGAAGCGTTTGATCGTTCATTGCCGTAAATTTGATTAGAAAAGAATCAAAATGGAAGACCACAATTATTCAAATGAAGTTTTGATGAAATTGTTTATTCTTCATGGTGAATGTGATAAATTATAGCAAGAACGTGCAAAAGGTTGTACAAAGAATGATTAATATACAGGGTATTACAAACTCAAAAGCTTTTTTGGAGGCTTGGAAGATAAATAATTTTTTATACTTCTTTCTGACAGAAACTCAATTAAATTCACCATTTGTCAAACTAACAGATTGTTTTTCTCTTTTCTGGTCACGGCATACTACAGATTATTTCAATTGGGAAATATTACCTATTTCGAATAGTTATATTGGGAATTGAAAATGATGGATTATAATGCATTTTGGAACGCAGATATTTTGAATCTGTTTTATTTTCACTGTCAGTGAAAAAACATGATTTCAAGAACAAGCAGGCAGGAAATTCAATGAAGTTGCCACAAATGAATAGAAAAAAATTCAGAAGAATCTAACGGTATTATGCTGTGTTTGGGAATGTTGAGAACCAAGAGGTGTTGATTTCTTTGAATGAATTTCAACATGGGCTTATGAAGTTCCATATTTCTGTCAAATAATGATATGGAAATTTTTTGAATAATATGAGAACAACAGTAAGGAACTTTTTGGCAATTTGACGCTTCATCGAAGTTGTTTGTATCAGTTGGACAGTGCCCCCCTCCCCTTACTGTAGACCAGAAGTGAGCAGAGCACTGACTACAACTTTTGAAGATCGGTGGATAAGACGTGTGGCCTCCGCGATCCCCAGATCTAACTCTTCCGAATTTTCAAATTAATTAAAAATAAACAGCACTTCGAAAACAGAATTAGAGATGAATTTTACTTTAATTTGTTTATTGATTGAATTTAAATCGAGTTCTGCTTAAGGTGATTTCTCAACAGACAAACGTTTTTCAGAAACCCTGAATGGGTGATGAAATTATCATGGAGATGAAAAACCGAACCATGCATACTTTGTTCAAATCTCAATTAAAATTTTATATTACTGTATTTCTCGGTTCATGTAGGTACTATTAGTTTTGGAAAAGACTGTTGTGACAAAAATACAAAATATCAATATACAATGACAGATATAAATATGGGACAAATTCGACAAAAATTAATCAGATTTTCATTTGAATGATTATTGTATTCCATTTTGATTCTTTTTCAATCAAATTTAGGTTAATGAACGCGCAAACGTTTTACTATTAATGTACTAATTTTCGAATTTCCGTAATGACTTGTTCCATGATGTTTCATATCAGTCCAATACAAAATATGGCAACATAATTCTATTTTTATGGAAAACGTGCTTTTATTTCAGAAACCTGACTCTTTATATATAGGAACATGATCCATCATGTGAAAGTAATTTCAATTATCTCTCAGGATATCTAATAATATATAGGGTGTTCCATTTGAAAAAAATTTCAATATTTTTGTATCTATCGGTGAAATCACAAATTTTCAACGACCCAGGATAATGAAGAACAAATTCCCCTAGTCACAACTAGTACACAGGACATCCGAAATTTTAGTTTTCTACGGATCGAAATACTGCAGTAATAAACATTTAATTGAAGATATATTTCGCACAAAAAATAAGGAAATTAATGATTTTCTCGAAAACCACTGGAGATAGGTATAAGGAAGTATCATATAAAAATAATCCAAATCAATATCAAAGCGAAAAATGCAATAATATACAGGGTATTCCGTTTAAAATATCAAAGTTGTTGTTTCGATAGAAGTGGCAACGCCGAAGCGCTGAAAATAATTTAGATCTATAGAGCAAAACTGATTATCTAAGAAACCGCATTTTCAAAATAATTCTACGTCCTTTTTTCCAGAAACTTCTAATAGACCATCGAGTGTTGGACACCCTGTATACTCGGAATTATTTCAGTGCCAACCGATCTCTTTGATTTTAATTTTTGAAATGCCTTTTGTTGCTCTTCAATGTTTATTTTTATCCAATATCTGCAACTTTGTCTGTCAAACAGATTAGCAGTATTGTTCTGAAGTAACAAATGGCAATCAAGTAATCTTTGGCTTCTATAATTTTCTTAAAAATACTCGTGCACTAGTTCTTAATTTTTTTCTTTGGTGTATTCTAAGTTCCATTAAAAAGTTCATAAGAAAAAATACTATATAAGAAATATTCCACCCATTAAAATGATCATAAAGTAATTCCTTCCAAAAATTCTAGGAACGCTTTTTCTGTTAAACTCTTCAAATATTCGAAATCTATGTGAAAGTTTATTTTACGCCATATGTTTCTCCACCAGACGTTGTGGCACCAGCCCTTATTTCATAGTCGCGCGTATGGGGTTTTATTAGGAAGAACGTAAACAAACACTTTTTATAGCCGTGCTGGGAGGAATGCCCCGGCGATGGTAAGAAACAAAGTGAATTATTTACGTAAGTTATACCGGGTCCTTGACGACAAGCCGTGTCTATATGTACATGGGAAACTATAGCGGGACTAGTTTTCTGAAATTTTGGTTGTGCGAGTTTTACTAAAAACTTGTTTTTCTACGACCATTAAGAAAAATTAACATTACAATTGCGTCTTCGATTAAGAAACCTACCACGTTGTAACACCGATTTTCATTTCCCACGGGCTAGCTGTATCGAAATATTTCATTTCCTACGACTTTCATGAACTACTAGACTGTCATTATAGGTAGGTATTAACGAATTTTATGAACATAAATAATATCGAATCAAGTTTGTTTACGTCTGTCTAATAATTTGACATTTCACATCAGTAGATAATTACAAAGTTCGATTGAAAAAATTAAGTTATTAAAAATGATTAGCGATAGTGAGGATGATTTAACATTGACACCGCCAAACATTACCGAAATGGCTAAGCTCACCTCATTAAATTTATTACCAGAATTGTCAAAGAAGAAATATGAATCTGCTTTCAAATCTTTTATGGATTGGCACTCTAAGCAGCACACATCATCTTTCTCCGAAAGCGTCCTTTTGGTATATTTTGCCGATATATCGAAGAAATTCAAATCCTCCACCCTTTGGAGTCAATAATCGATGTTAAAAATGATGCTAAGTATCAATCACGATTTGGACATATCCGATTATAAAAAGCTGAAAGCATTTCTCAAGAAAAAGTCCGACGGGTATCAACCAAGTAAATCCAAAACATTTTCTACAGATCAAATTAATAAATTCTTCTGACAAAGGTATGATTTTCTTTTCATAAAACCAGAATAATTTCAATAAAAAGATTGATTACAATGGGATTCTATATTTTTGTCTAGTTGTCAGATACTTTTTATATAGCAGTGTTGATTCAGATGACACATAGACTTTGGATGGTGGGAGCGAGGGTTCAAATCCACGCAGCCACATTTTTTTTCATTTCATGAAATCGATTAGTGTTTGATTTTTTCTGCATAAAGTTTTTTTCTATTTCCAAGTTGTCAAAATTTGAAAATTTTGAATGTTATTTGTTTCACGACGTAGGTAGGTACGTAAACAAAAAGAAAAAATAGATGTTTCATTCAACGGGCGAAGAAAGAAAAAATTATCTGAACCATGTAAAAATGTCGGCAGGAGAGTTTATGATAAAAAGGACTATTAAAAATATTACAGATTTGTTAATAATTCAGATGGTCGTAGAAAAAGTATAGTGTACAATGAAAATGATATGACCCATTTCCCACTCGTAGGTATATGAAATTTTGTAGTACTCGCTAGTACTACAAAATTTCATATACCTACTCGTGGGAAATGTATGTCATTTCATGCTCATTGTACAATATGCTATTTAGCTAAAGTATTTTCAGTTTTGTGCAACTTCCGGCAGTACCTGAAAGAGACCCCATATTGATGTGAATACAAGATCTATCGATGTTTTACTAATCTACTAGAAATAACTTTTTACAAGACATTATCCAAAGTAACCAATTTTGAATTATTTTCGTTGTTTCGAAAATGGCCAGAAATTTCGACACAATAAAATCAGAAGCGTCCGTAAAAAGATGGAACAGAGAACAAAAGTCAAAAGTGCAGGTTGCTCAGCTAAGGGTATACACCATGCAATAGAGCACCAAATAAGTGATTTTTCAACATAAATAATAGTGGAAAACCGACTGTGGTATCACATAAGAGACAGTCCGTAGTTATGTTCTGTTATGTTTTGGACTCGCAACTGTCATTTATTAATTTGTTATAAACATTCAAATACGAAAAACGTGTTTTTATGTTAGTGTTTCACTTATAAAATGAAAACTAATACAGCAATCTGGAATTTAGTAAAGGAGAAATACTGGAAAAACCGGAAAATTTTGCGATTTTCTTAAAAACCGATAACTCCGCCATTTTTCAAGTTGGCCCTTCTCATGAAAGGACCTCGCAAACTCCTTATGGAATTTGGGTTCCGATGGATTTTTCTGAATTTTTGGTATGATGTAGTCCATGTAATTCTCAACCAATGTTACCATTGCGCCAACCTGAAGAAATGAACAATTTTGCTGCTAGGGGGCGTTGAAATCACCCCTTGCGCAGATTAGACTATTTATTTTTGATTCCGGTAATAATATTTTCAATTGTTTCAATGTTGCTAATGTTTAAAAAAAAATTCTGACACCCCCTTCTACCCCCCAACTCCTATTACGAAACGCAAAAAAAATATTTTTCGAGTGCCTTTAAATGTATCGTCGAATGTATAAATATGCCTGAATAAGGGAACTAGCAGTTTTTTATGATTATCCCCCCTACCCCCAATGGACACAAAATGAAAAAAATTTGGTGGATTTTTCTGAATTTTTTATATGATGCAGTTCAAGTTATTTTGAATAGAAATTAATTGGGTGACAAACCCCAAAAATGAATAGTTTCGATGCTAGGGGGCGTTGAAATCACACCTTGCTCAGAATATATTCATTGTTATAGGCCGAAACAGTATCTCTACGTAGTTTAGTTTAGATTATGCTGAACAATTGTATAATTTTTTATAAAAAATCTGAAACCTCCCCCTTATCCCCAACCCCTATTATAAAACACGAAAAAATTTATTCAGGCACCAACTCATATTCAAATTGTTGATTTTTATTCATTTTCAAGATTTTCGCTCAATTTTTTTGAAGGGAAAGAATAGTGAATTAAACAACAGTAAGATTTCCTTAATATGAGTTAATTAAAAAATTTATTTTGATAAAACATTCACAGGTAGTCGAAAATTAATTCTTTTCGTGTTTTAAAATAGGAGTTGGGGTAAGGGGAGGTTTCATATTTTTTTTTATAAAAAATTACACAATTGTTCAGCATACTCTGAACTAAAATACGTAGAGATAGTGTTTCTGCCTATAATGATGAATGGACATTATTTTTTTCAAATTTTATGACGCAAATGGTTTGAAATGTTTTTTTTTTATTATTAGTCAGGTTGAATAAAATACAATAACCCTACTTCATTTACATAAAATAATTGAAAATAAGTCGTTAGTAACTCAGTATCACAGTTTTCTACAAATTCATTTCTTTGAAGTTGGTAGAAATATATTTTTTTACAAAGAACTCGAAGCAGTATCTAGTATCAATAAAACTCACAAGCATTATATTTTATGAGGTGAAATAAAATACAATTAACCTACTTTAGTTACACAAAATTAAAAAAATAAGTCGACTGCATCTCAGTTTTCTACAAATTTATTTGTTTAAGTTGGTAGAAAATGGTGATCAGTATTGTGAAAAATAATAATACAATTTTTGTTAAACCAGTAGACCAAATAGTATAGTTTTCTATTACTTCAAGGAGACATAATATCTTATTTACCCATTTTGGATTTACCCATTTTGGTTAAGTAAAACTTTTACAGAAAAGTAAATACTTAATGGTTTAATTTTCCTTTTTAAAATAAATCTAATCTACTTTACAGTAAGTAAAATAAAGTTATTTTTCCAAAATAGGCAGAGTATACAGATAATCTGTCAGTTCAATGTAGTTGAGCACATAGAACGCCATGGAGTTCATGTCAAGCACAGTAATTGTGACTTTTGACGTTACCTGACCATAAATTATCTAAGTAAAATCTTTGTGTTGTACAATTTAAGAATGGAATGGTTTGAGAAATACATTTTTTGCAATTTTTGTAAAGAAGTGAAATTAAAATGTATTATCGGAACATTAAATGTTTAACATATTCATTACAAAAATGATTAATAATTATTAACCATTATTTGCTTCTAATCTGATGTGTAAAAAATATGGGCATTTCCATGGATCACAGCATAATAAGATTATATCAAAGTACTACATATATTTCATGAAATATGAATGTATGCATTAAAGAATTTCAACGATATTTAAATATTTAGAAATGTTTGTTTGTGTTAAAATATAAGAACTAACGTAGTAATAAATTGTGTTTTTGTAAACTTTGAATTTTCAAGTACATAATAATATGTGGCAAATCGTTAAAAAATAATTTTTACTTACTAACTATGATAGAATAAATACGATATAGGTAATCTGAAGTTATATATGTACAGGGGGTCCGGTAAACCTTGTACAATAGCGAAACTGGTGATAGACCAGGTCATGACTGTTCAAAATATCGGAATTTCACCTCAGTAAAAATATCACCATTTTCGAGATAATGGGCATTTTAAGAATTTCTGGAAAATCGCTACCTGACCTTGGATTTTTGAGTGCCATGTATACAAATTGAGACGAATTCAATTATCTTTGCTGCTGAAGATTACTGATGAGTGATGCTTTTAGACGTACAAAACAGTTCTTCAAAAAGTGATTTTTTTTATGACATATTTGAGTGTCATCAATTTTTTTAACAACAGTTTGACATTATTGTTTGAAAATAACATTACCAAGTGGAGGTGGACATTCATTTCAAAAGAATGCTCATTTTGTCCAGACTCTACCATGGTATAACTATATAACTATAATTATTTTTGGAGGAAGTGATTTCCATTGAATTAGGCGTGGTTTTATTCTAGGCTTCCATCAACTTTTATACTTACGCCCAAAAATTATTTTATTTCGATTTTATCAAGATAAAATGTGGAAAAGATTATTAATAATAAAGAATAGACTGCTTGGTAGCATTAAATAGTATGTCAATAAAATTAACTTTTCATGTAAATAAAGCTAATAAAGTTATCGAAATGAAATGTCGATTATCCGACATGGCACCGATTAATACGAATTCCTGTGATAAATGTCGCAATCGTCCAACGTCCAGATTCCAACGAAGTTTCAGAGACCGACAGATATACAGGGTGTAACCAAATGAATGCAAAATTTTTTAGGAGGTTAATCCTTGTCGAAAATTAAAAACTTTTCTAACTCCTGTGTTGTGTCCGTAGAAGCAACTGTTCCCCATTGAAAAAATTAAATTCAACATTGTGCATGAACGGATCTTCTGTAAATAGAATTGAAAAAATCTATTAGGTGGCTGTCACATTTTGTTTGAACAACTTGTGACTTCTGTCGTAGTTTTTTGAAATTATTCCGCTTGTTTCATTCAGTGGTATTTATTTCTTTGTCATGCCGTACATACGTTATACTCCCTGAGAATATGAGCATATGCACTACATTTATGGTGAATGTGGAGGTAGTGCTACTGCAGCAGCAGCGCTTTATGCAGAACGATATCCGATTGCACAATGCCGCTCAGAGAATCGCTGATTTGGGGGCTATAACCTAAAACGCATTTGAAAAGGTTCGTCTTGAAAACATGTCTCTGCGTACAAGTGGATGGAAAATGACAGTTTTGTAATATTATTCAGTGCGATGTTGAATAATCGTTATTGTGGTTTATAGTGTATGTTGATTCAAAAAAACGTTGAATTAGTCGAAGCTTGCGAATTGGGTGCCGGCTGAGCCAGGTAGTAAAACCTATCATGCGAGTTGGGTGCCAGATACTTGGGAGTTGGGTGCCAGTAAGCCACAGTCATTAATAAAGATTTACATTTACAAATTCAAATTTTGTTATTTCATTTTTCTTTATATACTACACTTAAAATGAATTCTCATTCACCTTCCAAGCTACCAACTTGCGAGCTAGGTTAGTTCGGTCAGGTTAGATCAGACTAATAAAATACTACACTCAAAATGAATTTATGATAATAATTATGATCTCAGATATTTTTTTGTCGACCTCATAAACTTGGCTGACCTCATAAACTTCCATATTCATTTTTGTCAATCCATCTGCAATAAGTGTTCTTACACGATAATGCCTCTCATTCCGAGGCAAACAACCCTTTCTGCAGTATCCAAGAACGTGTGATAATACTTTCTCATCTCAAATCACCCTTAACGACATTATTCAAGAAATCCGTGGCACCCAACTCGTATATTACCCTTTACGGTACCAGGTATAAAGGAAATTAACGGTACCCAATTCCCATCTTTCTGAATTAGTATTTACTTCTTTATATCTCATTCAATGCTTCTAAGCAGTTGATTCGTTATTAATCATAAATATTTAATCATTTCATCTTGATATGATAAAAATGAAAGACATTACCGACAAAGTCTAATGGAGTTGATTTTAGCTCAGAATAACATCACACTCTAATATAATCGAAATTCTACTCCTTCCAAAAATAATTATCGTATGTTTTATACCATGGTAGAGTCTGGATAAAATGGGCATTCTTTTGTAAAGAATATCCACTTCCACTTGGTTATGTTTTTTTCAAACAATAATGTCAAACTGTTGTTAAAAAATTGGTGTAACTCAAATCTGTCATTTTACCCTCATCGTTTTCTGAAATACTGTTTTGTACATCTAGAAGCATCACTCATCAGTAATCTTCAGCAGCAAAGATATTCGAATTGGTCCCAATTCGTAGACAGGTCACTCAAAAATCCAAGATGAGGTAGTGATTTTCCAGAAATTAAAAAATGCTCATTATTTCGAAAACGGTGATATATTTACTGAGGTGAAATTACGATATTCTGAATAGTCATGACCTGGTCTATCACCAGTTTCAATATTGTACAAGGTTTACCAGACACCCTGTATAAATGTCAAAAATTTCCTGTGTTTCCTGAAATTTTTTTAGTTGATATGGTGACGGTACAAAATACATGCTTTTAATAATTGGTCTAAAGTAATGGGTATGATTTATTTTTCGAAATATCTAGAATATACACTTGTTAAACACTAAACTGCGAATATTTTGTTGACAGACCTGAAAAATTAATTCTGCCATTATACGAAATCTACGCCAATGGTGGGTGCCTCTATGTCTACCACGACGCACATGTGATTCACATCCATTATATTTCTTTCAGAATGCTATCGCTGACAAATGAATGCATGGTAAATCTGACACCGACAGAGAGATAAAATACCGCAACGGCACTATTTACAGAAAAGTTAGCATTTTTCTCGGAAGCTATTAATTCCCAAATAGATCTGTTAAACGGAAGTGTTCATATTCACAACAATCGGGCGACATCTGCGAAAACTTCAAACTTTCAACGATACTAATGAACTGGAACCGTTTGAAAATAAAAGATATTCGATTTTTTTCCATGGGATATATTAGTAAAATAGAACGGATGTTACGTTTTCGAAGACTTGTACAGTGTGAATCTGTTTCAGTGATCGACATTGAAATGTAGGATGCAATATTCAGGACGATTCAGGTGAATAATATTTAGAATGAGAAAATAATTATTCACTATTAAATTGAGAAAAATTAATCAACCTTCAGTGTCTTTAGTGAAATCAACGAAGAGTTTTCGAATTTATTCTCCATTATCAAAAACTTATTTATTTTTAAGTTGTTTCGAAAGCCAACAAAATATTTTACCCTTTACCATACTTCTTTTTAATTTATATTCCGAGATTGTAACTTGGTTATCGAATATTTATTAAAAAAGTGTGTGGTAATGGGTAAATTGAATACGGTATGTTCGCTAAATAAAGCCCACCATCGATCAAAACTCAGTCCAGGGCAAAATCATGTTGGTAAAATCGCCTAGCGTCATCTAGTGACTAATAGACGGATCAAATCATAATACGTTTCGCCATCTTTTTTTGTTTCTGATTTCCAGAAAATCCCTCGGTTCGACAAAATTCTTCATTGCAAAAGAACTCGAGTTTTTGGACGGTCTTTGAATTTTGAAATTGTGACACGATATAGTGTTGATTAAAAGTGCAAACCTCAAGCTTGAAATTGCATAGTTTGATGTCATGCAAAAAATGTAGGGATTACTACTAAGGCAGGAATTAAACCCAGTTTTTTTGCATGTATAAGTGAGAGTAAGACCTGTCTCACTGATCTGAAATCCTTGCATATAGTCCAATTTTAAAGACAAACATTCTCAATTGAAAATTGAATCAATACATGACTCCTCTGGAAATGAAAAACACCCTACGATAAAATTGAAGAACTTTTTTGTAATATCTGTTAGTCTGCCGACCGCCAATTTCCAATGAAAGGGGAATGGGCCAACCTCGTCACTGACTAACCTGGATATGTGTTAATTTTCAATCCCAAAGCTCTAGTGGAGATGGGGTGGGTAAAATAATGGTGGTTGTACTGAGTATGATGTAATATTTTTATTGATTTATCAACGTTGGCCAGAATGATGTGTGGCACGAATACGGCAACAAATGATTGTGAATGAATTAAATTAAAATTACTATCTTAACCTCAATAAAATAATAAAATCGCTAAACAGATGCACCATGCACTCAAGCACCAAGGTGAATACTCTTAAAATAGTAAGCGATAAACAGTTGTTGGAGAATACCCTCCACCATACGTATGCTGAAAGTTTACAGCGAAAATATATAAGTAAGTATTTCACCCTAAATATAATATCAAGTAGTACGAATCTCGTACCCTTATTCAGGTTTTAATGTTTTGTTTAGAGGAACAACTTCGTCGTTTCGCCCCTGTTCTTACTCATACCATATTATTTATAAGCATGTAGCAATACTCATGCAAAGCTTTTCAGGACATGCGTCTAAGTCGAAAGCGATAGGATGTAATGGTATATGAAATAATCAAAATCTACTAATAAAAGTAAAGCTTATCTGATGGATCCTTGTTGGTAGTGTGCCGGTGTTGGGCCAGGGCCACTGAGAGCAGGGCTTCGTGGAGTCGCTCGTGGTATGAACTGGTCAGCTTCGCCTTTCAACGGTAGATGGTACGGTCCCACAGTAGGGGTTGGCTAGTGAGGAAGGATTCCACCAAAGGGGATTCCTCAAAGTGTTTCGCACAGTGTCTTGAAATGGATGGTGCCACTGGGCGGTTTACGAACAAGATAAATCTGATAAGAGAAGGCCTGTGGAGAAGTATCGATTTCAGACATGTGACGTAGGTATGAAATGTTAGTATTAGACTGCTAATGAACTTTCTGAATGTTTTTCAGATTTTTGAAACATACCTGGGATGATGTGTGGCCTTCGAGTGATTTTGCTGCGGTTAGCCGAAGAGGTTGAAATTCAGAAAATCAAAGAAAACTGAATCCACTATATGTGAATAGCTGTAACACTTACAGACTTTAGCTTTTCTATAAGTATTCTTGAGAATTTCAACAGAAGAATCCGCTGATGCGTACGTTTCAGTTCCAAGCCCATGGAAAAAAAGAAAGAAAGTTTTTTCTGAATCTAACCGCGTCAGTTCTTGGGTTTTCTATGTTGGTTGGTTTTCAGTTATTTATTGCCTGGATGGCTTAAGTTGGCAAGACTAAACCACGGATCATCGAGTCCCAGGAAATGAGTACTGGTGGGAAGTTGGAATATTCTCCACTAAAGAAGAAGAAGAGATGGCGTTTCTCATGGCATAGGAGAGGCCACAAATTGAAATTGACCAGAAGAAGAGGTCTGTTCTGAAAATCATGGAATTGGAAGAAGAAAACATGAGTCGTGACAGATCAAGAGGTTAGAGATAATTGTTGATATAAACAAATATGATAAAAACAAACTATGTGGGTTATGAAATGACATCTTTTCATAGGTGAGCAGAACCTGTTCATCCACGAGTGATCCAGGGGTCCTCGTAGCTGGCTGAAAGGTAGGTTAAGAAAGTTGCTTGTTATAGCATAATAGTAACATATTATTGTTTTAGGAAACCGCTGATAGTACCAGAGGGGCACTACGTCGTTGAGATAGCTCGGGTATCATGTACAAGACCATTCAATAAATATTGTTTTTCTCTAGTTGATGATCTGATTTACAATCTAAAAATGCTGAAAGGTAAAGTGGAAATAAACCCGTAACATATCTAACAGAAAACAACTACTTCCCCGGCTAAAGCCACGCTGGACATTGAATAATACTAATAGTACCTGCTTTACTGTAATTAAACCATATATCTATTAACTACAAATAATGATAACACGCCATAAGACGCAATGTAATCAAATTGAATCCAAAAATATCTATCTTACCTTTTCTCAAACGGGGGCTGGGAAACTATTGCGCATGCCTCGCATGCCGAATTCTGAATCACGAGAAATGTCATACATTTTTAAGGTTATGCTTCTTTTGACATTTTCAACCGTCCCATATTTGAAAATGGGATAACATTTTTATAAATTCGACTTCCGGCAGTGGTTGAGATCAGACGGCGGTCTTGTGTTGGAAGTCAGGTTAATGTGTGTGATGTCCTCAGCCTTAAAGACGTGCATTTGACAGATTATATAGAAGTGTTTTGTTAAATAAAAATTAAAAAGTGTAAAATATGGGATGCAGTATTGCCTAGAGCAAGACAACTGCATTCCCCTGATGAAACCTTGCTGTCTACGCCGGTTAAAGGCCGGATGGGAACGGATTTTCCGCAGCAGGGCTTGGTCAAATGCGCCTGTTTGAAGGAAGCAACGACCAACCAAATACAGAGAGAGAGAGAGAACATTTTTATAATGTGGATAAATGACGAATGAGAATTATGCAAGAGGTGTCATTAAAAAAACGATTCATTGATCCATTTATAACACAATGTCTGTTACTTGCTACTAGAGTTTCATCAATCAATTTTCTGTCAAAAGCGGATAAAAACTCAGTAAACTTGAAGAAATATGGATTGGGTATGTGACAGACAGTTGTTTGAAAAGCTAAATTTCGTTCCACATCGGCCTCATAACCGCCGAGAAAAATGGTTTGCTGGTAGTGATGTATTTTTTGCCTCCTGAACACGAACTCGAAGTAAAACGCCGGCGGCGATCTTAAATTATTTCAGGCATGAAACTAGAAATGTAGAAATTTATAAAATGTGTCATATTCTCAGTAATGAAACCCATATAGTGCCGCCCTCTTATTTGCACAATCTACACTTGCTCTCTGTAAACTTATCCATATTATGAGGTTATGTTGAAAAGATATGCTTCTCATATCTTCGATAATTGTTGCTGCCGAATCATGCACGCTAGAAAGAGATGAAAAAATAAAATCGTGTTCTGGCGCAAGCGCATTAATTCAACAGCGTCCAATTCGAAGTCGATGCTCATTTTTATGGCATCACATAGGCTATCCTTATTATCCATATTCGTAGTTAATAGATATATGAATTAATCCATATTAACTAAAATATCCATGATTTTTACATCCTCCGTAAACAGCGCAGAAGTGTTTTGTGAACTAGGGAAAAATATTTCAGGTACTCAGACACCTACATGTTATACAGGGTGTTTCCTAACTACGATAATTCTTTAGGTCGTTTTAAGAAAAAAGTTCTTATAAACATATTTCCGGAGTTGCTTTCTCTCTGAGATACAAGGCATTGAAGTTAAAAAAATCGGTATTTATATAAAATATCATAAATATCTATAAACCGATTTGGTTGAAATTTGGTACAGTTATTAGAATTAATAGATTGAAATTATTGGGCCCAAGTGGCGTCTCAGAAGAGACAAAAAAAATCACTTTAACTCATTTTACCATCTATCCATGGACAACATAAAATAAAAACCAAACATAAAAAATAAACAATTTAGACCTTACAGTGAATGAGAAAAATGTCCAGCTTCTGATAAAATTCAGAACTGCAATCGATTTGTATGACACGTTCAAAAATACCTAGATTAGTCCTTATGATATTACAGTTGTAAATTATTCGAATCCTCATATGTCATTCACTTCTAGTACAGGGGTTTCATAAACAAGAGCCTTCAGATTAGCCCATTAATAGAAATCTAGAGAATTCATATCAGGACTGCAAGCTGGCCAATGTTGAGGTCCTGCACGTCCAATGCAGCGATTTGGGTAGGTGATGTTGAAACGCTAAAGATCAAGAACACTAAAATGAGCTGGAGCCCCGTTGTGCATAAACCACAAGTGGCCTCCTACAAGTACGGGTGCTTCTTCTTACAAAATAGGTAAATGATCTGGCAAAAAGTCCCTGTAGGATTTCACCTGTTGATCTTGTTGTTAAAAAAATAGGCCAATTAGAAAGTTAAAAATACGTATATTCAAAAAACTGTGCAAGATAATTTGGTGAAAATGTGGAATAGGCCGCTTAATAATGTTAGATTGATGGAAAATGGAGTACCCATTTAAAAAGAAACTCTTGAGTGAATATGCATTTTATAAAAATTTTCAACATAATTTGAAAAGTCTATGATAATCGATATTGACATTTCAATATGTGAGTAATAAGTACATTTTCCAACTTATCTTATACCTATATTTTCCATGTACAATTTTATTTAGACCTATAATGATTATGTTTTCGTGTAGGTATCAGGATTATTTGTAAAAGTGTTTGTATGCGAAAGTGTTATTTCTCTTTCTATATTGTTATGATATGGAATATTATAAACAATTATTTATGAATTTTTTTCTGTGAAATTGCAAAATAGTCAATAGGAAATATATTTAAATACATTACCTAAATATGTAGAAGCATATTTCCATATAATGAAAGCCAGCAGAAGGTTTGAAATAGAGGTTTTTCTGAACACATACTACGACAACGAACAAACATTCTCACAAACCAGACAAAATTGTACAACAAACAACCTACTAAATGAAAATATGAATTAGACACATAACAATGACAATGAATAACACCAGATTTCACATAAAAAGTGACTGACAAGGAAAGAAAGGTGGAACATTTAAAATGAAATACAAACAAAACAAATTAATAGGAAATTAAAAAGGAAATGAAATAGCTTCTATAAACTAATATTAAATTGTGCAAAAGTAGAATAAGAACATCAACAGAGGAGACCAGAACAATTTTTGAAAGAATAGGACGTATAAGAACTGAAATCCAGAAAATCTATAGAAAACTAGAAGAAATAGCAGGTATTTCTCTCATAATATTTTTTCATCGTACAAATATCCAGTAAGTAGCGTCCGTGAATTTTCCGTGAATAAAAACTTAAGACTTCATTTTATAATTTCCAAAAACATAAACTTCATTAGAACAACAATATTCAGTGCGGAATCACTGAATAATTTATAGTAAGAATATTTTGAATTGAATGTTATGTCAAAATTTATTCTGTCTTCATTTTTCGGGCAAGTTTAGGTCTGCTCCAGTGTAAATATTTATATCATATAAGGTAGTTTTCTCTTAGAATATGTGAAATAAGCAAGAATTTCACGAAAGATTTTTGAACATTTCAATAAAAGAAAAGAGACAACAATATTTTGACATCTGTTTATTTATTGACACATACAAATTTGAATTTCACAATGACGTCAAGAAACTGCTAAAAGAAAGCTGCAACCCTCCTGTAGATAAGAGTTTTAAATGTCTTACTTGCATCCGACTGAGCTGAAAGGGTAAAAGATAAACAAACAAAATGAAACAATAAGACTGGCAAAATAATATCATGCCAAATAAATAATTAAAATAAAGTAACAAAATTATATCAAAACATTATAATATGTTTATATGTCTATGTAAAAATATGTGTTTATCTGTAACGGTTTTACTATGGACACAAAGATTTATTTTTTCTCATTTGACAAGCCTGAATAATTGGGATTGATATACAGGGTGTCAATTTGAAAACTTCCTACCCTTAATATCTTCCTTCCAGTAAACAATATGAGTAATCGAAAAAACAGGTAAATTTTATTGTCAAGGGGGACACTTTCACGGACTATTTGTAGCCCTCGTGGTTCAACCCCCTAGGAGGGGTAGATGTTACCCTTAGAATTTTAAATGGGAAGGGGGATCAAGTGGCACATCATTTTGATGGGCGTTCAATTCTTGTTCCAATGGTACCCTGACTTATTATTTTGTGATGAGCATTTTCCGAAAAATTGCGTTCTAAACTAACAGAAGTAATTATTAGAACGCCTATACTGAGATGCATTATTGTATTGACTCACTTTAATAAAAATGGTTAGAAGAGTAGGTGGCACCGCTCCAACCCTTGAATGACAGGAATAAATTTATTACGCATGGGATTTTTTATTTGGTGGTTATTTTTCTTCTACACAATAAAATTTAATTTGCGAGAAAGACATTTCCAACATAAAATCTACTTACGCTTATCTTATTAGCTGTTCGAAATGTTGTCCATTTTGCTCTAAACAGTAATACAGTCTGTTTTCGAACTCCCCTCTAACATTACGGAAAACTTCACTAGGAATTGACCGGCATGCTGCTGTAATTCGTCTTTTAAGTTCGTCAATATCAGAAGGTTGTGTTTTATAAACAACGGATTTAAGATGCCCCCAAAGAAAGAAATCTAAGGGTGTTAAATCCGGTGATCTCGGAGGCCATTCAACTGCTCCCCTTCTGCCAATCCATCTACCCGGAAATCTCTCGTTTAACCACGGTCGGACGGGAAGAAAATAATGAGATGGAGCACCGTCCTGCTGGAAATGTAACAGATCCTCCTGCAAAAGTTCATTACCTTCTGCATCAATTTGAGTTTCTAGCTCGTGAGTTATAAGAGGATCGATAGTCTCTTCAAGCATATCAAGGTACAGATTGCCAGTCAAGTTTTCTTCCAGAAATAATGGACCAAGAATGGCATTTCCAAGAATACCAGCCCAAACATTAACTTTTTGTGGGTGTTGTGTATGCCCTTCCCGAAAAATATGTGGGTTTTCGTCACTCCAATAGCGACAATTTTGTCTATTAACATTGCCATTCAGAAAAAATGAACACTCATCGCTGAAACAGATGTTTAACAGAAGATTAGGGATGGTATTGACTCGATGAGACATGATGATGAGACATGATTCTTCTATCATAATCATCATCGTGGAGCTCTTGAAGAATCTGCATTTTATATGGATGAAATTTATGCATTTTCAATGCTTTTCTTATAGTCTCGCGTGACATTCCCGTTTGTTCTGATACTGATCGAAAGGAGCTCGTGGGCTCTGCAGCAAATGTTCCCAAAACTTCAATTTGAGCTGCTTCATTTAGTACTCTGGGGTAATTTCTTTTTTTATTTGTCACTGAACCAGTTTCGTAAAACTTATTCACCAAATCAAGCACATACCGGTGACTTACATTACAATTTGGATGTCTTTCGTTAAAAAGACATGCCGCCCTTCGTGCGCACTTTCCAACTTCGCCATAAATTACAATCATTTCAATTCTGTCTTGAAGAATGTAAACCATTTTTACACTTTTATACACTTATTAAAGTAATTCCTAAACAGCCCAACAGGTACAACGGTATTCACAATACTACCACATAGTTCAAATTTGCTAACCAATTTTTTGCCGGAAAACAGAAACTTTTTACAGCAGAAGTAGCAAAAAAGGAAGGCTATCTGTACAATTTCTGCGATGACACTTAAAAATTCAGCATTTAATAAACACAACTTTACTACCATCTACGTTTTACTATTAGACTACTTTTTTATGTAAAGTGTTTGGAGCTAATGGCTAATGTTACCCCTAATAAAGGGTTGGAACGGTACCACCTAATATTCTAACCAGTTCTGGCCAAACCATGCATCTCAGTATAGGCGTTCTAATAATTACTTCTGTTAGTTTAGAACGCAATTTTTCGGAAAATGCTCATCAAAAAATAATAAGTCAGGGTACCATTGGAACAAGAATTGAACGCCCATCAAAATGATGTGCCACTTGACCCCCCTTCCCATTTAAAATTCTAAGGGTAACATCTACCCCTCCTAGGGGGTTGAACCACGAGGGCTACAAATAGTCCTTGAAAGTGTCCCCCTTGACAATAAAATTGACCTGTTTTTTCGATTACTCATATTGTTTACTGGAAGGAAGATATTAAGGGTGGGAAGTTTTAAAATTGACACCCTGTATACCTTCTATCCGGATAGGTTTCAAAGTTTTAATGTTTTTATTGGTTTTTTTCATGACAAGCAGTGTGAAATGACACACCTTGTGAATACTTTCTTGTAGTCATTCTTGACATATTTTAGATTATTTATTCGACATGTTCTACACTTCTATGAGGTATGAAATTCAATAGAAGGAATAAAGACAACTTACTATGATTATTTCAGTTTTCTCTATTTCATTTCGACATAGAGCGCAAACCAGCTTTCATAATACGGGCATAGTCAATTTGGTAACAAAGACCATTTTTCTCGAGCTTCCATTTACATTCAAAAGTTCGTGGAGAAACTAACTATATTAATTAACGCTTCGCCTTCATTCAAATATGTAAATTTTGTCTTAGCGACTTGTTTTCCCAAGTTGAGCTTGGGGCAAAGTTGTAAACTTGGCAAATTCTGTTTTCGGTAAACAGTAAACAGCAAGAGTTGGAAGTTATTGTCTTTAGCAAAACACTCAGGAGTTGGTTAAGACGCCAGATATCTGCGAGCGAATAGCTGAAGGAGATATGAAAATTATGAAGTTTCGTCTCGGTATTTTTGACTCACTCCTATAGAAGGGTGGAAACTGATGAGAGAGTAAAATACAGTAATAGGATGTATTGATATCTAGTTAGCCTAGACCAGTTCCCTGCATAAACAAAATATTGCGTTACCATGGCAACGAACAATAACTTATTAGTGTAAAGTTTGACGTCAAAAATGTAAACCAGAGTTATGCAATAAATTAAAAGAAAAAATATGTCCACCGAAATTGTGAAAATAGAAAAATTGGAGTATCGAGCCATCATCAAGTACCTGTATTTAAAAGGGTTAAGAGGTAAGCAGATTTACGAAGATATGCTTAATACCCTTGGTGATCAATGTCCTTCGTATGCGACCGTGAAAAATTGGACTGCAAGCTCAAAAGAGGTAAATTTTCCATTGAAGATGATGACCGATCGGGAAGGCCAGTTTCTGTGTCAGTCCCCGAAAATATCGATGCAGTTCATGACATGATTTCAACAGACCGTCCAATTGGGCTAAAACGGATATCTGAAGCACTGAATATTTCATACGAACGCGTTCATCATATAGTTCACGTCAATTTGGACATGAGAAAAATTGCTGCAAAATGGATCCCCAAATGTTTGAATGTTGACCAAAAGCGTGCAAGGGTAGTGGCATCGCGTTCGATCTGTGCTCGATTTGAAAACGATGTAGACTTCTTAAACCGAATTGTTACTATGGATGAGACTTGGGTACATTTCTACGATCCAGAAATAAAGCAACAATCGATGGAATGGCGACACTCCGGTTCTCCAAGACCTAAGAAGTTTCGTGTCCAAAAATCTGATGGAAAGTTCTTGCTTCAGTTTTTTGGGATTGCCATTGAGTAATCATGATTAATTTTTTGGATGAGGGTAGAACAATAACTGGAGATTACTATTCGACATTACGGGAAAAAATCAAAGAGAAAAGACGCGGAAAGCTATCCAAAGGTGTTTTGTTTTTGCAGGACAACGCCCCTGCACACAAATCTCATGTTGCCATGCAAAAAATTCGTGATTTAGGGTTTGAATTACTAGAACACCCCGCTTATTCACCAGATTTGGCTCTGTCCGACTATCATCTCTTTCCTCAACTGAAAAAAAGTTTAAAAGATCGTAAATGTCCTTCCAACGAGAAGGTAATAAAAGCTGTGGAGTTTTGGTTTGCAGAGCAAGAAGAAACATTTTTTTTGAAAGGTCTAGAGACGTTGCAGGTTCGCTGTAATAAATGTATCCAATTAAGAGGAGAATATGTTGAGCAATAAAATATTTTTACATTGAAATTTTGTTTGGTTCTAGAGTAGGCTAAGAATTTTTCAATATATCCTCGTACATCGTTTTCTATGAGGCGCAGTTTGAGTAAAAAGTGTTTTTGCAAATATTTAAAATTTTGAGTAAATTTATTTATTAGTTGTAGTAATATTTTTCAATATATACTCGTACATCGTTTTCTATGAGGCGCAGTTTGAGTAAAAAGTGTTTTTGCAAATATTTAAAATTTTGAGTAAATTTATTTATTAGTTGTAGTAATATTTTTCAATATATCCTCGTACATCGTTTTCTATGAGGCGCAGTTTGAGTAAAAAGTGTTTTTGCAAATATTTAAAATTTTGAGTCAATTTATTTATTAGTTGTAGTAATATTTTTCAATATATCCTCGTACATCGTTTTCTATGAGGCGCAGTTTGAGTAAAAAGTGTTTTTGCAAATATTTAAAATTTTGAGTCAATTTATTTATTAGTTGTAGTAATATTTTTCAATATATCCTCGTACATCGTTTTCTATGAGGCGCAGTTTGAGTAAAAAGTGTTTTTGCAAATATTTAAAATTTTGAGTCAATTTATTTATTAGTTGTAGTAATATTTTTCAATATATCCTCGTACATCGTTTTCTATGAGGCGCAGTTTGAGTAAAAAGTGTTTTTGCAAATATTTAAAATTTTGAGTCAATTTATTTATTAGTTGTAGTAATATTTTTCAATATATCCTCGTACATCGTTTTCTATGAGGCGCAGTTTGAGTAAAAAGTGTTTTTGCAAATATTTAAAATTTTGAGTCAATTTATTTATTAGTTGTAGTAATATTTTTCAATATATCCTCGTACATCGTTTTCTATGAGGCGCAGTTTGAGTAAAAAGTGTTTTTGCAAATATTTAAAATTTTGAGTCAATTTATTTATTAGTTGTAGTAATATTTTTCAATATATCCTCGTACATCGTTTTCTATGAGGCGCAGTTTGAGTAAAAAGTGTTTTTGCAAATATTTAAAATTTTGAGTCAATTTATTTATTAGTTGTAGTAATATTTTTCAATATATCCTCGTACATCGTTTTCTATGAGGCGCAGTTTGAGTAAAAAGTGTTTTTGCAAATATTTAAAATTTTGAGTCAATTTATTTATTAGTTGTAGTAATATTTTTCAATATATCCTCGTACATCGTTTTCTATGAGGCGCAGTTTGAGTAAAAAGTGTTTTTGCAAATATTTAAAATTTTGAGTCAATTTATTTATTAGTTGTAGTAATATTTTTCAATATATCCTCGTACATCGTTTTCTATGAGGCGCAGTTTGAGTAAAAAGTGTTTTTGCAAATATTTAAAATTTTGAGTCAATTTATTTATTAGTTGTAGTAATATTTTTCAATATATCATCGTACATCGTTTTCTATGAGGCGCAGTTTGAGTAAAAAGTGTTTTTGCAAATATTTAAAATTTTGAGTAAATTTATTTATTAGTTGTAGTAATATTTTTCAATATATCCTCGTACATCGTTTTCTATGAGGCGCAGTTTGAGTAAAAAGTGTTTTTGCAAATATTTAAAATTTTGAGTCAATTTATTTATTAGTTGTAGTAATATTTTTCAATATATCCTCGTACATCGTTTTCTATGAGGCGCAGTTTGAGTAAAAAGTGTTTTTGCAAATATTTAAAATTTTGAGTCAATTTATTTATTAGTTGTAGTAATATTTTTCAATATATCCTCGTACATCGTTTTCTATGAGGCGCAGTTTGAGTAAAAAGTGTTTTTGCAAATATTTAAAATTTTGAGTCAATTTATTTATTAGTTGTAGTAATATTTTTCAATATATCCTCGTACATCGTTTTCTATGAGGCGCAGTTTGAGTAAAAAGTGTTTTTGCAAATATTTAAAATTTTGAGTCAATTTATTTATTAGTTGTAGTAATATTTTTCAATATATCCTCGTACATCGTTTTCTATGAGGCGCAGTTTGAGTAAAAAGTGTTTTTGCAAATATTTAAAATTTTGAGTCAATTTATTTATTAGTTGTAGTAATATTTTTCAATATATCCTCGTACATCGTTTTCTATGAGGCGCAGTTTGAGTAAAAAGTGTTTTTGCAAATATTTAAAATTTTGAGTCAATTTATTTATTAGTTGTAGTAATATTTTTCAATATATCCTCGTACATCGTTTTCTATGAGGCGCAGTTTGAGTAAAAAGTGTTTTTGCAAATATTTAAAATTTTGAGTCAATTTATTTATTAGTTGTAGTAATATTTTTCAATATATCCTCGTACATCGTTTTCTATGAGGCGCAGTTTGAGTAAAAAGTGTTTTTGCAAATATTTAAAATTTTGAGTCAATTTATTTATTAGTTGTAGTAATATTTTTCAATATATCCTCGTACATCGTTTTCTATGAGGCGCAGTTTGAGTAAAAAGTGTTTTTGCAAATATTTAAAATTTTGAGTCAATTTATTTATTAGTTGTAGTAATATTTTTCAATATATCCTTGTATCTCGTATACAGGCTGATTCACGGTGGATGGCATTAGACGTTTCTGGTGAACCAGACGACGGATCACTTTGAAAATTTAATGGAGGGCATATTCGGACATTCTCTAGCCAACTAAAATATTTTCGACAATGCGGTGTTGCCGCTTCTATTAGAAAGCAGTAGTAACTTTGATTTTTCAAATGGAACACTCTGTATATAATATTATTTTTGGAATCTCCAACAATTGCCCGACAACTTTTCTTGATATTTCCCTATACCTATCTGTTACCGTTTTCGAAATAAAAATTTATTTCAATTTTTTGCTTCGAAAATCATGACTTCTAAAAATGCCGATATCTTTTAGGTAAGAAGTACTATGATATCGAAATTTGGTTTGGAGTTAGGTGATACTTGGACACTTCCCTCACGTCAGCCTAATCTCCGTTACTTCAATACAGGGTGGTAAAAAAATACAGTTTTTTCGTTTGCTTGAAAAAGTTGCTGAAGTTTGATTATTTTGAATGGAACACCCTGTATATTATTAAAAATTCGGAAAGCTGCTGAAATTTGCTTTCTTTCTATGTATATCATACCTATACCTAACTAGTCAAGTTTCGGACTTATGAGCATTTATTTGTGAAAATGTCCCTTCAGAATGGTATTTCCATTCGGTATTTGGTAAGCAGGCCATGATTACTATTTGACAGTAGCGTTGTGACATTCTCCTAATAATATCGACATTTTCGTCACTTCAGAAGTTGCAAATACCTTCAAAACGATGGAACAAAACTATTCAAACGAAGTTCTTATGAATTTGTTTATTATTTTTGGACAGTGTGACAAAATTATCAGCAGAACATGTAGAAAGTTCAATGAAATGTATCCGAATCTACCGCCAATGAACCTCAAGAAATTTATACGAATTCAGAACAATTTCAATATGTTTGGATAAACTTTAAAAAAGCACCAAGAAACTTGAAATTGGAAATATTGATATGAATAATTATAAAAAAGTAAAACAATCATGTGGAATATTTCAAAATATGTTCGAATCGCTGGCCGTTCACTTCCAAGCACTTTAAAATGCGGGTGTTGACTGCTTTCGTGGTGGCAGATCTGATTTCATTGGTATCCAAATCTTCAAATGTTTGGGCAATCCTTTCTAACAATTCATCTCTCGAACGCACGGGTATTTTGTAAACTTTTTCTTTAAACATTCCCCTCAAATAAAAATCTAATGGATTAAGATCGGGTGATCTCGCTGGCCAATTCCATGGTCCCAAGCGCCTTATCCACCGATCGTCAAAAAGTCTTTCCAGTTCTGCGCTCACTTCTCTTGTGCAATGTGCAGGAGCTCCGTCTAGTTGGTACCAACAGTTTCGATATTCTTCGAGTGGCAGATTATCCACGAAACTCTCTACAGTATTCTCCAAAATATTCAGGTAGCTTCTGGATGTTAATGACTCCTCGTATATCACGTACCTCAATTTGTTGTCCATCAACATGCAGAAGACATTTAAACAAATTTTTTCTTGAAATCCGGCTTCTTTTGTGACGTGAGGATTTTCACTGGACCAATAATGACGATTTTTTCTATTGAAAATCCCTTCTCTCGAAAATTTCGATTCATCAGTCCAAATAATTTTATTTAAAAAAAGTGGATCTTCTTGAATGCGTGTCAACAACATTTCACAAAATTCTACTCTCTGTTGAGGGTCTTGAGGCTTCATTGCTTGAATTTTGGTGAATTTATAATCATGCATTTTATGTCTTCGCAAGATTCTTTGAACCGATGAATATTTTATACCCTTCTTCTTCAGCACTTCTTATCGATGACTCGGGAAATGCGTGAAAATATGCTAAGACATTAATCTGGTTGTCTTCAGAAGTTACGGGTCGAGGCAAGTTTCTTCGTGCTTTTAAAGTTGATCTAAATGCATTGAAATTGTTCTGAATTCGTATAAATTTCTTGAGGTTCATTGGCGGTAGATTCGGATACATTTCATTGAACTTTCTACATGTTCTGCTGATAATTTTATCACACTTTCCAAAAATAATAAACAAATTCATAAGAACTTCGTTTGAATAGTTTTGTTCCATCGTTTTGAAGGTATTTGCAACTTCAGAAGTGACGAAAATGTCGATATTATTAGGAGAATGTCACAACGCTACTGTCAAATAGTAATCATGGCCTGCTTACCAAATACCGAATGGAAATACCATTCTGAAGGGACATTTTCACAAATAAATGCTCATAAGTCCGAAACTTGACTAGTTAGGTATAGGTATGATATACATAGAAAGAAAGCAAATTTCAGCAGCTTTCCGAATTTTTAATAATATACAGGGTATTCCATTTAAAATAATCAAATTTCAGCAACTTTTTCAAGCAAACGAAAAAACTGTATTTTTTACCACCCTGTATTGAAGTAACGGAGATTAGGCTGACGTGTGGGAAGTGTCCAAGTATCACCTAACTCCGAACCAAATTTCGATATCATAGTACTTCTTAACTAAAAGATATCGGCATTTTTAGAAGTCATGATTTTCGAAGAAAAAAATTGAAATTAATTTTTATTTCGAAAACGGTATCAGATAGGTATAGAGAAATATCAAGAAAAGTTGTCGGGCAATTGTTGGAGATTCCAAAAATAATATTATATACAGAGTGTTCCATTTGAAAAATCAAAGTTGCTACTGCTTTCTACTTTCTACTTAAATTGCACCAAAACTAATTTCAGAATTTCAACACCCACATATTCCCCTTCCCCTCCCCAAAACAGAATCTTCACGAAGTGGAATACTCTACCTCCAGAGGTCGTAACAGCACCAAGTACAAACAGTTTCAAGAACCGTTATGACTCCTTTCTACAAACAGCGATATAGTTTATTAATTTTTATGTACCATTTTGCTTAATTTTTTTTCATATTATAAAAATTATAAATCGTAAATTCTTATTATATTGGGCACAATAGGATATGCCTATGCCTTTATTGTATTTAAATAAATAACTAAATAAACAAATAAATAAAAAAATAAAAAACACTCTTCCACCATAGAATGGACACTTTTGATTCTTTTTTTTTCATGACAAACGAAACGTTTTCACGAAGACTCATCAACACATCAATTTTTTCTCTTTTTAAACTATAACCACATGGAGGCAGACATGTCTTACAATAATGCGCATTTTGTCCATACTCAAAATTGGTATAAATCTTATTATAATCTTTTATTTCCATTAAATAAGAGGATGGTGTTATTCTGAGCTAACTTCAATTCTTACAACTTGATCAAGCTCCTAAAAATATGAGCGATGGCTCATTGATTCGGAATGACGTCTAGAAAAATGTATCGAAAGTATGTATCAGCACATAAAAAAGGTAGCAATTCGTTTTTTGTTAATAACTCAGAAACTATTGAAATTTAAGGAAATTTGAAAAAAGATTCTTATAGAGGACGAAATTTCCAAGAAAAAGATGTCTACTTCCGGAACTCTATCTCTATTATTTATAACTTTAATTCAACGCCATAAATTGAGCTCCACCCAGACGTAACGACATAGGCGCACCGCTTAAGAAAATGTTAATTTTTTTCAGTAACAAATATTAATGTAAAATTTTGAATAAATTATGATACCATCTAGACACTTGAAAGAATAAATCTCCGTCGGAACAAAAAAACCCCGCTCGGTTCTTATGGAAAATGGGTCCCAGTCGAATTGGCTGAAAATTTAGTGTAATGTAGTTTATGACGCCCTGATCAAATGTCTCTATGGGTTTTTGATATACAGGGTGTCAAACATGAAGAGACAGCGTTGTTACTTGCCTTTAGAAAATAAAAAATGTGGCGATTATTTTGTTACAAACAGTTAAGGATAATGATTGCAATCTTAATATTGTCGACAAGAGTTATGATGAAAAGTTCTAAGACTCCGTATACAGGGTTATTAATAATTACATAATTTTTATGTAATTCTTTGAACAAAATCAGTCAAACGCAAAAGCTCGTAGGCTTGCAAAATAGGTAAATATCATTTGATTTTGATATTGGGTGATCTGAGATTACTATTATACAGGGTCATCCAAAATTTCCCTTTCTAGATGTATTTTAAATTTTTTTTTAGGAACATGTGTACCGTAAACTGGGGTGAATAGGGACATGGAGGTGAATAGGGACAAAAAAATCAATAATTGTATAAATATTTATAAATACAATAAAAATAAAGATATTGGTTTGTGGCAAAAGAAGGGCCATTCGTCATTTGTCAGTTTTTTCACATGAAGGCGTCAAAAAAAAATTAGACGGCATTTGGCAACACTGCCTGTCAATTGTCATTTTCTTCAAAAATATCATAACCTCCAAACTGTTGACGGAACGAAACACGTGGTTGTTATTATCAGTTCGGTGAATCTAACTGTTGATGAATTTGTATTTGGTAAGTAATTTGTCATATTAGACTTTGAGATTAAGGCTTTCATTGAATTGTTATGATTTTTTTTGTAAAGCAAGACCTAACACATGGCTAAATTGGGGTGAATAGGGACATAGCAAAGAATACGTTTGAATCGTTCGGTGCCAATATTTATAGTGTTAGGTATTTGATAATACCCATATCTACCATTTTGAATAGGTAAATAAGTTGTTTTTTCTATTCAGGTGGTGTTCAAAAATGGTAAGAACATACGAAAAGGACCCCAAAGCTGGAACACATGCTTCTGTTGATCCAGAGTGCGTTCGGAATGCAGTTCTGGATGTACAAAGAGGGATGGCATTGAGAGCAGCAGCGGCGAAATGGAAAATTTCAAAATCCACTCTGCATCGATATTGTTCTAAACCCAACCTGGAAATTGGAAAGAAAGGTGGACAAACAGCATTATCCACAGCTTTAGAAATAAAACTTGTTGAATGTTTAAAAAAGTGCGCTGAATGGGGCCATCCGCTCAGCGTTTTTGATATTCGTTGTTTTGTAAAATATCATTTAGAGCGAGAGGGGAAAGTCGTACCAAAGTTCAAGGACAATCTGCCGGGGACCGATTGGGCACTTAGCTTTATCAACAGGCATCGAAATCAGCTTTCACAACGAATATGCCAAAATATTAAGAGAAGTAGGGCCGCTGTAAGTCCTGAAAACATCAACGCCTACTTTGAAGAACTTGGTGCCACCTTGGAAAATGTACCGCCTCATCTCATAATAAATTACGACGAGTCTGCTCTATCGGATGATCCTGGGCGGCGTAAGCTAATTTTCAATAAGGGATGCAAATATCCCGAACGGATCATGAACCAGACCAAAGCCGGGGTCACAGTAATGTTCGCTGCAACTGCATCGGGTGAACTCCTTCCACCTTATGTTATATACAAGGCGGTACATTTGTATGACCTTTGGATCCAAGGTGGTCCCCAAGGGACAAAATATAACAGAAGCAAATCAGGATGGATTGATGGACACTGCTTCCTTGACTGGCTTCAAAAAATTGTTTTGCCATATGTCCGACGTTTTGAAGGGAGAAAAGTCCTCATTGGGGACAACTTGAGTTCACATTTGTCCCCGGCTGTAGTTCAGACTTGCGTGGAGAATAACATCTCATTTTCTTTTTTGCCAGCAAACTCAAGCCACTTAACCCAGCCGTTAGACGTTGCTGTTTTGAGGTCCCTTAAGACCCATTGGAGAGCGGTTTTAGAACAAACTAAGGTCAAGAGAAAATCCGGATATTCCGCTAAATGACAGTCTCACTACATTTTTGCAAGAAATTCGCTATGGAAATGAAGAATCCAAAAAAACTAGAAAAAAAGTCTTCTTGTTCCACCAGGTCGAAGCATTGGTCTTGACGAGTTCAAAACTAACACTGACGAAAGTAGTGATGATGGTCATCAGAGTGATAACGCAGACGAAATTAGAGATGATGATCATCAGAGTGATCTGGAAGGAGAAAATTCCGGTGAAAATGAGGGCGAACTAATTGAAGATGTAGTAGGTGGACAAGAAGAAAATAAAATAATAAGCAATTCAGAAGACAACAGAAAAAAATTGAGGAGCTGAAAATAGGTGACTGGGTTAGCGTAAAATTCAAATATGACAGAGGAGTTGACAAAGTATTTCATGGAAACGTGCTACAGATTGCAGCAAACAAATTTCTTGGGACTTTCCTAAGACAGACATCTAAAATGGCATCCATATATGTATTTCCGGATGTTCCAGATGAATGTGAATTTGACAGGGAGCAAGTTGTGGATGTATTACCTCCCCCAGATATTCGAAGAGGAAGGCACACCTTTAAGAAATAATTTTGCTTTAAGAGATACTTTTATACATTTTGAAATAAAGTTTTTTTCCTAAAAATGATGTCATAATGTCCTAAAAACTTTTTTAAATAAATACAAAGTCCCTATTCGCCTCATAAAAGTATTGAATAGGGACGTATACGAGAAATAAAGACGTGTCCCTATTGACCCCACTACGGGGGCGAATAGAGACACCCATTATAAAATATATATAAAAACCAATAACAATATGATCATATGCAGTGTCAGTTCGTAACTTTAGGTCGTATACCATGATATCATAAAAAAAAATTTTGAAAAATGTTGTCCGATTGGTCAGGATTTTCAAAAAACCTTCAAAACTGTCTCTATTCACCCCAGTTTACGGTATACAAATTAATCATAAAGTAGAAAATTAAATAAAAATAGTCTAGTTGTTGCATCTTATACGGATCCTGGTCAACGGCATGATGATGCAGCTTTTGCATACCACAAAAAGCACACGAAATTATCGTTATGTGGAAGGTATCGACACTTTCTAGTACCAGATTTACAAGTGGAGTAATATAGATCTAGGCCATTTTATTATTCAGTAAGCATTTATAATATGTGTATAAACAGTAAAATTCATTGTCACTCAAACTACTCTCGTGGTATATTCTCGTCAGATTTATTGCTATATCTTTGTAAGAATGACAGGATTTCTCATCTTATGATCGGTTAATGTTATGTTATCCAATAATTATTACCTAATGGATGGTTCTAAAATGTATCCTTGCCTATCTAAATGATGTGCACATGTTTCAATCCTTTCGAAAATATAGCCCCATATTCGACAAATGATGAAGATCTTCATCTCCGGTACATACCGTGTGAGTCACTAATTATTAGTCATTTTGGGCATTTGTTCCATCTTGTACAGCATTTACTCTTGTAGCAATACTCGTCCCAATTCTGTTATCCCGGTTTTTTTAGCTGATGTGACAGTTCCAATATTATTATTTTAAACTTCAAGAGTTTGTTTTAGATAATTGCCAAAATTCCAAATCAGCATAAATGTACAGCGAGTTGTAGTATAATAAATAAATTCTATTTGTCTTGTAATTGCCTGTATGTGTGAATTGAATACATATTTAAGTTATAGTTCTGATTCACACCTACGTATTGCACATAATCATAGTGACGAATATAATTCCCAATAAAAAGTGTGAGTTCTTTTTTGTAGCCTTGAAAAAGACTGTTTTGCTCCAAAGAGCCAAGAGGGTTTGGGTGAAGACTGATTAGCTTGAGTCTTCACCGACATTGCCAACATTCCTAGCATAGAATGCCCTAGCCCGCTCCTTCGACTCCGCCCACACACGGTTAAACTCTGTAGCATCTCCGATATCATTGTCATCATCGGACCCATGCTCTTCTGTTGAGTGCCACAGAGGAGCTGTGGTAGTTGGGATCTCCTATGGTGTAGCTGAAGACATGTTGAATTGTTGAATGATTCTTTGAGTAGGTTGTCACCGTATTTATAGTGATCGGAGTGGGGATATGTGACGTAGGTTAGTGGAAGTGGTAGTGGTGGCAAGGCGCACGCGCTGGTTCTGTTAGGATTTTGTGTTGTCTCCTATCGTCTGCCCCCGGATTCAGGCCTCTGTCCTCCGACTTTCGGCCCCCGGCCTTCGTCCTTCAACCTCCAACCTTTGGCCTTCGGCCTTCGACCTCCAGCCTTCGACCTACAGCCTCCGGCTTTCGACTCCCGGCCTTCGGCCTCCGAAAATTTGAAAGTTATTGATCTGCGGCCTTCGGCCTCAAACTATAAAAAAATTTTTTCGACCCGCGAATTAAACCGCGAATCAAATCGAGGCCGCCAAAGCAAAACCGTGACTGCGGCCGCGGACCAATTCGCGGCCGCGGCCGCGGGCGGTCACGGATTAATCCGCGGTTTAAATCGCGGAAAAAAAAATTTCGCTCCGCGAGGTACGGCCATAATCATCAAGAGTTTGAAGGTGAATATGTTATAATTATTTGATTTTACCATTTTTTGATAACTTTTATTATATCTGATAATAAAGCCGGTCGTCACATTTAATGAATCACCCTGTATATTACAACGAATCAATGTATCGCCGGTGTCCAGCCTTGATTCAATACACTTTACAGAAAATTAAAATATGAAGCGCACGGTGTTACTAAGTGCGGTGTTACTACATTCGATTAAATCAAAGACACTCTGTATAATAGTAACCTCCTAAAAAAAAATTTAAAATACTAGAAAGGAAAATTTTGGGTGACCCTGTATAATAGTAATCTTAGATCACCCAATATCAAAATCAAATGATATTTACCTATTTTGCAAGCCTACGAGCTTTTGCGTTTGACTGACTTTGTTCAAAGAATTTCATACAAATTATATAATTATTAATAACCCTGTATACGGACTCTTAGAACTTTTCATCATAACTCGTGTCGACAATATTAAGATTGCAATTATTATCCTTAACTGTTTGTAACAAAATAATCGCCACATTATTGATTTTCTGATGGCAAGTAACAACGCTGCCTCTTCTTGTTTGACACCCTGTATCTCAAAAACTGCCCATTAGATCTAATTGTGCCTATGGAGACATTTGATCAGGACATTATAAACTACATTACACTAAATTTTCAGCCAATTCAACTGGGACCCATTTTCCATAAGAACCGTGCTTGGTCCTTTATGTAAATTTTTCAAAAAGTTATACTATTGTTAATTAATTAATTTTTTTCCAATCTCTGTTATCTTAAATGACTACATAAAAGTTTGAATGATATATCTATAAATTTTTGGCTTCATGGAGCCCTTCTTATACGTATAATCAACAAGAACACGCTACGAAAGTAAATTAAAGTTTATAATTTTTTTATAATTTTTATTTAAAGTTGACAAAAAATTGAAAGTTCAAGAAATGTTGTTGATAATTTTTTTTTTCACCAAATATTATTGTTGTTTTGGTATGTAACAATGGCATTCAGTAACGTTGGAAAAAAGAGTTTAAATCATTTGTTGATCAATTTTTTTATAAACAAATAGACAAGATTAATATTTTTCAAAAAAAATACCACTCTATTTTCTTGGCTAAATAATAATTGAAACATTAAATAATTTTTCTTAAATAAATTTTTTTATTGTTCGTAATCGTTTTTTTCATTTACTGATTGTTTAAATAATTAGGTAAGAAATTATTTTTTCGTGCAATCGCACGCGAAGTCAGTATTTCGCGTTCTCAGCACAGTCCGCGAAATTTAATTTCGCGGCCGTTACCCATAGCAACGGCCGCGAAACCAAACGTCACTTTCAAAAATGTTTTCAGACATCGTCTTAACATTCTGTTTGTCACACCAATCTTTAAACTCGCCGTAACATTTTTCGTACTGCCGTTTAGATTTTTCGGGTATTAAAACGGAAAGCGCCGAATTTACAACGCTTTTGAGTTCAGGAGGAGTGGAAGGTACTGAAATATCGCTAACAGTATCAGACATTTTGCGTTTTGACAAGAACTGTCAAAATATTTTGTATATATTGAAATATATCATTTCCATAGCACACGGTGATATTGTTAAATGAATTGAACTGCTGTTGATTTTAGAGCAATAATATATTTATTTACAACTATCTATTTTAATAATTTTAACGATTGCACGAAAAATAGTGTGTATGCCATGGCCGCGAAACTTTTTAACGACCTCAAGATTATCTTGCGATAACTGTTCTTTCGGTACGTTAAAAAGGTATTTCGCGGCCTTAGCATACAAATAACTATTTCGTGCAATCGCACGCGAAGTCAGTATTTCGCGTTCTCAGAACAGTCCGCGAAATTTAATTTCGCGGCCGTTACCCTTAGCAACGGCCGTGAAACCAAACGTCACTTTCAAAAATGTTTTAGACATCGTCTTAACATTCTGTTTGTCACACCAATCTTTAAACTCGCCGTAACATTTTTCGTACTGCCGTTTAGATTTTTCGGGTATTAAAACGGAAAGCGCCGAATTTACAACGCTTTTGAGTTCAGGAGGAGTGGAAGGTACTGAAATATCGCTAACAGTATCAGACATTTTGCGTTTTGACAAGAACTGTCAAAATATTTTGTATATATTGAAACATATCATTTCCATAGCACACGGTGATATTGTTAAATGAATTGAACTGCTGTTGATTTTAGAGCAATAATATATTTATTTACAACTATCTATTTTAATAATTTTAACGATTGCACGAAAAATAGTGTGTATGCCATGGCCGCGAAACTTTTTAACGACCTCAAGTTTATCTTGCGATAACTGTTCTTTCGGTACGTTAAAAAGGTATTTCGCGGCCTCAGCATACAAATAACTATTTCGTGCAATCGCACGCGAAGTCAGTATTTCGCGTTCTCAGCACAGTCCGCGAAATTTAATTTCGCGGCCGTTACCCATAGCAACGGCCGCGAAACCAAACGTCACTTTCAAAAATGTTTTCAGACATCGTCTTAACATTCTGTTTGTCACACCAATCTTTAAACTCGCCGTAACATTTTTCGTACTGCCGTTTAGATTTTTCGGGTATTAAAACGGAAAGCGCCGAATTTACAACGCTTTTGAGTTCAGGAGGAGTAGAAGGTACTGAAATATCGCTATCAGTATCAGACATTTTGAGTTTTGACAAGAACTGTCAAAATATTTTGTATATATTGAAACATATCATTTCCATAGCACACGGTGATATTGCTAAATAAATTGAACTGCTGTTGATTTTAGAGCAATAATATATTTATTTACAACTATCTATTTTAATAATTTTAACGATTGCACGAAAAATAGTGTGTATGCCATGGCCGCGAAACTTTTTAACGACCTCAAGATTATCTTGCCTCGGCCGCAAGCGGCCTTGGCGATAACTGTTCTTTCGGTACGTTAAAAAGGTATTTCGCGGCCTTAGCATACAAATAACTATTTATTAAAAAATCATAATAGGCATTTCTCCATAGGTTAACAAAAAAAATATTTTTTTATAAATAATCTCATTGTTAGTTAACTTAACAATTTGTTATGAACAAATTCCAACAACCATTTTTTTTTTCTAGATCTAAAAAAAATTACAAAAATCAGGCATATATATATATATATATATATATATATATATATATATATATATCAAAGTACTAAAAAAAATTCTTCTATTTTTAATAGAACCTTTTAATATTACACCGTACCGAAGGTGAAACGGCAGCATGATTTGTCAAGTAACAAATAGATATAACTTCTAAAATATTAAAGATACGATAATGGACTCTCAGGTTGTTCTTATGAAGGATTGGTTAGTCCTTGAAATGAGATAATTAACAAATTTATAACCATTGTTCATCACCTATTATAAGCATTCGTTAATAAAAATTTGAGATTTTTTTTTGCATTTTCTTTTCTTTTATGATTTATAACTTGTTAAATAATGAAAATACAGCTATAAACCTCAAAGCAACTTTGTTCAATAGTGAAATATCTATAAATTAAACTTCACACCATATCTCTATCTCATATAGTTTAATTTATATACGTGTTTTAGTTAATAATTATCTAACTTGTTTTTCGTTAGGTGTGAATTTTTATATCTTAATTACATCACTCACCTATAATTTGCAATATTTTCATATTAATTTTGATTCGTATCGTACCATGATTATAACTTGTCCGCCATTTTGGAGCCGTTATGTCGAATTTATTAATTGTGACAAAAAAATAATACTTTCCGACCCTGGAAACCCCCACATACCAATTTTGAATCACATCGGACCATGACCACAACTAGTCTTGGAGCCGCCATGTTCAATTTACAAATTTCAACAGAAAATTCATTGTCTTTAACCCCGAAAATTTCCACAGCAATTTTGAACAGAATCTGACAATGATTGGAAAACGCGTCGGCCATCTTGGAGCCGCGTTATTTAATTTATGAAATTTTACTAAAAATCATAATCTCCGACTCCGAAAACCTGCACAGACCAATCTAAAACAAATCGGAACGTAATCACAAACCATATTGAATTTATGAAATTTAACCAAAAATTCTGAAACTCCAATGGCGGAAATCCCCATGTACTAATTTCGAATCAAATCGGACCATAATCACATAACTCCGCCATATCTGAGCCGCCATATTTTACTTTAACAAAAATTTTATAAATGCATTGTCATCAAAATTATAAATAAGTACGTTGTCCAACTTGACATAAACGACAGATAATCTCAACAGTTAAGTAAAATATTTTTTTTACTAGTATTGGGCCCTAGGACTAACCAGTCCAACTGATAACCACTTATTTATATGTGTATGTGCAGGCATTGTTTGAATAGAAGATAGCCAATGCCAGTAGAAAATGAATTGGACACAAACGCGAGTGTCATCTAGCGTGATTAGTTACAAATATGAATATTTGACGTCATTTTAATGCAGGTTCCTTCAAACAACCCTGATTTGAATGCTGTCTCATTGTTTTAATCAAATTACGACATACTCGAAGGCCAGATAACTGAAGACAACGACTGAAGTTACGACATGACTTGGATGCGCGATCACTGTCGCCATCTACATGTCGCATCCATTTGAATCCAATATATATCCCATAAGGTTCTATATAAACAATGGTGCAGATATGTCTTCTGACAGCAAAAAATCCCCAAAAAGCACATTCATTCAATGCAAAATTCGGAGTCTACATGAGGCTACATGTTTTTCTAAAAATTCTGTATCAATTCTGAAACATGCTTGGAGAACGCTGGAAGACATTCGCTACTGAGTATTCGAAAATCGAAAAAATATTTGAAAAATCAATTAAGAACAGAACAGCAAGGGGTGTGACATCTTCAGGACAATTATAGAACTAATAATATTGAAAACGGTGCATGTGAAACAAATGTTCTGATTGCAGAATTCTTTTCATGCAGTTTTCATCCGTTCAAGCATTTCAAGATTCCGATTTTAAAACGCTGTAATGAAAAATGTGGTGTCTCTACTGAATAGCAGATGGCGAGAGTGACAAAGATTCGTGTTTTCTGCATTAAACAGCTCTGTGATTTTTAAATTTTTAAGTCGCTTATTTTTTTTAGGATGACTGAACAGAGCGGATTTATAAGAGATCGTTAGGAAATATTTGTCGATGACATTGTCGAAACCCTCTTGTTTGTATCGAAATTTCGGGAAGGTTGTTTTTTGGTATTAGTTGGTTGATTCTGAAGAAATATTATTTAGACATTTTAGTTAAATCTAAATTCGCCTTTCAAATGGCAATAGAGCGGGGATAGTTTTTTTGCTCAGAAGTTGGTTCATCGATATGAATAAATGACACATATACATATATTACTGCTTCCCATGAATACCCGTTATAAAAATAGTGGTTACTGATGACTGGATTAATATTCCCACCTATTTGTATTTACTAATGACAAAGCATTGTCTAAGTGGTGGGGTTCAAAAATTGGCACGTCGGAAAAGAAAATCAACCTGTCCGAGGATTTTTTCGAAATATCTTTATATTCAGAAATAATGAATTTGTTCCATAATTTAGCGTCGCATGAATGAAAGAAGCATGATACAACGATAGAAGTGGGCCTTTATGAGATTAATATTGGATTCATATGGAGGCGACAAGTAGATGGCGTCAGTGGTCTATCCTCCAAGTCGTTACTGGATTGAAAAAATGGTACAGCCATTGTCTTGGTACAGCCGTTGTATGAGGATTCCTCATACAACGGTACAGCCGTTGTATGAGGATTACACCTCATACAACGGTACAGCCGTTGTTAAAATCAGGGTTCCTGGAAGAACCCTGAATTAAAATAATCACATATTCATGTTTGTAACTAATCAGGCTAGATGGCAATCGCGTTTGGGTCTAATACCGATTCCACAGGCATTGACTAATAACAATCTTACTTCTATTTAAACAATGCTAATGACATTGTTTATTCATATATCAACAATGCCAATAACCACTGGTATGTTTGCAATAACATTCAAAATTTTCAAATTTTGACAACTTGGAAATAAAAAAAACTTTATGCAGAAAAAATCAAACACTAATCGATTTCATAAAATAAAAAAAAAATGTGGCTGTGTCCATGTGTCATCTGAATCAACACTCGTCGTTACTACAATAATTTGTTCAAATTAACTGCTATATAGAAAGTATCTGGCAACTATTCAAAAATATAGAATCCGATTGTAATCAATCTTTTCATTGAAATTATTCTGGTTTTATGAAAATAAAATCATACCTTTGTCAGAAGATAGGCATTATCAGGAGCTTCTGATATAAATTTATTAATTTAATTGTTAAATCATCCTCACTATCGCTAATCATTTTAAAAAACTTGATTTTTTCAATCGAATTTTGTATTTATCTACTGATGAGAAATGTCAAATTATTAGACAGACGTAAACAAACTTGATTCGATATTATTTATGTTCATAAAATTCGTTAATACCTACCTATAATGACAGTCTAGTAGTTCATGAAAGTCGTAGGAAATGAAATATTTCGATACAGCTAGCCCGTGGGAAATGAAAATCGGTGTTAAAACGTGGTAGGTTTCTTAATCGAAGACGCAATTGAAATGTTCATTTTTCTTAATGGTCGTAGAAAAAGTAATTTTTTCTACATACGTCAAAAAATGACAAGGTTCGCGCATTGACAACAGTATGCGAAGTGGCACTTTTTTTCATTTTCATTCGTTACCATGACACCGTGCGCGAAGTAATGTGCAAAATATATTTCGCACACTGCATGTAAACTATATGGGATTTTCATATTCTAACCTATATTGTCCTCGACTCCTCAATCAAGCAAAAAACAAGAAATCGTTTATTTATTAATGTAGAACAATAGTTAAAGCTTTCAAATTGTGAGAGATATTTTTCTGGCTTTATTTGCTTCACACCACTCTTTAAATTGCTGATATGCATTTTCATACTGCCGCCTCGATTTCTCCGGTAAAAGGTTGGAAATTACGGAATTGGCCGCATCTATCAAGTTAGGTGGGGTACTGCTTAGTTCATCGTCGCTCGGAATTTCCATTCTTTTACAATAATAAATATCACGCACGAAATTGACGCGAATAAAAAGTCACTCCAAAATAATTATCAAGAACTGTCACTTTGAAATAATTGTCAACAAATGCCATTTTATTTCCATAGTTACAGTAATTACTTGATTTGGAAAAATTATTTAAGCCAATTCAATACTATTTTTCATAGTTATTACTTATTTTAGAACAATATTTTTGACGTTTGTAGAAAAAATTTTGTTTGCATCTCATGCGCGAAATACTTTGGTAATCTCACTATTTTTTTAACTCGGCTACGCCTCGTTAAAAAAAATCAGTTCTCGATCACCAAAGTAGCATTTCGCGCACTAGATACAAAAATAACTATTTTAACACTGTTCATACATTTGTGCATTTTTGAAAAATACAGTATTTTGCATCAAATATAACTCGGTAGTCTTCATTTGATAATACGACGACAATTCATAACATTAAACATTCAAATTAATGATACAATTTGGCAATATAATAACTGTCGAAGAAAAAGCTTTGTATGAAACACTTTTGCAAAGGGCTTTTACCTACTACCAATATGTAATATCAAACATTACGATACTGATATGAGTTTCGTAATGAGATACTTTACCGCACTAGTGCGGTAAAGTTACTTTACCGCACTAGTGCGGTAAAGTTACTTTACCGCACTATTGCGGTAAAGTAAAATTCATTTGTTTATCTTTTTAAATATCGGTCAATTATAGGCCAATCTCTGTGATAAATAGTTTCGCAAAGGTATTTGAGCACAGTATTAAGAGAAGACTTATTGAATTCTTTGATGTGAATAATGTGTTGACCGACAGACAATACGGTTTCATAAAAAATTCCAATACAGAAAATGCTGTATTGGATTTTGCGAGGAACGGTGTGGAGGCACTGGACAGGTCGGATAAATGCATAGCCATTTTTCTTGATTTGGCTAAGGCCTTTGATACCGTTTCACACGAAATTCTCTTGCATAAGTTATACAGGTATGGAGTTCGGGGCTTGGTACTTGATTTATTTCGAGACTATCTATCACAGAGAACGCAAAGAGTAAAGATAAACGACAAACTGAGCGACTTATCAACAGTTACTGTAGGTGTACCTCAGGGTACCATATTAGGGCCCATTCTATTTTTGGTATATATAAACAGCATCAGTAAAATCAAAAACTTTCAGGGCCACATTATATCTTATGCTGACGATACTGTAATTATTTTCTCAAGTGACTCATGGCATGGAGTCTACAGAAAAGCAGAAAATGAAATAAAAAAGATAAAAGTATGGCTCGATTATAACCTCCTTAGCCTAAATGTTGATAAAACAAATTTCATGACCATCACATTAACAAATAGCGATCAACCAAATGGAAAACTTTTGAAGATACATAAAATCAATTGTTCTCAAAATATCTGCCAATGCCCTGCGATTGAAAGAAAAAGCAAACTAAAGTATTTAGGAGTTATTGTTGATCAACATCTACGATGGGATGAATATGCTTTGTATATGAACAAGAGGCTGAGGCAACTCATCTATAAATTGTATTCTCTGAGAGATATCTTATCTCGTAAGAACATGCTCACTTTGTATTACTCACTGGCAGAGTCTGTTCTCAAATATTGCGTCACAGCATGGGGAGGAACTTTTGAAAATAATTTGGGAAGCTTACAAACAATGCAAAACACTATACTAAAAATTATTTTCAAGATTATTTTCTACAAAAAAGTTATAAGAAGAAAACAATTTATTCAATATAAGAAGTCTTTATACTCATGTTTAATTTGGATATTTCACAATAAAGTTAACTTTCTGAGGACAACTAATGAGAAAGAAACCAGATCAGTCGTAAAAAAGTCTGTCCATATGCCATTATTCAAAAAGAGTCACTCACAGAGATTTATACATTACTTTGGCCCAAAACTTTTCAACTTATTACCACTAGAGTCGAGAAATATTATAGATATTAAAAAATACAAAATTGCTATAAAATCATTTGTACGCTACAATCAACTTATTATTGAAAAGATTTATTGAACATATAACCTTGAAATCTCCATTCTCCACAAACACTCAAAACTGTAGACATAGTGAAAACCCCCTTTCAAATATAGGATACCTTACACAACACAAGCACATCTGCGCTTAGGTGAAGGGTTCCAATACATGAAAGGATGTTCTATTATTAGAATAAGAAATCATGTATTACCAGAACTAAATTCAGTATCTGTTAACCCACTTACTAACATATGACCCAATAAATTTGATTTGATTTGATTCAATGGAAAAGGATAACAAGAATTAATTCATTATAAATTTGAGGATCTATCCAGGGATTAATCAGTTAATAAGGTCTGAATTTATCAATTTCCCAGCAAAATAAGCTGATAAAGTTTTCTCCGATATATCACGGACTTTTTTTTGAACTGCACCAGTCTTCGAATCGCTTATTTTCTTTTCCGTATCTATTGCGGGATTTAGCTACTAGGGTTTGTATTGCGTTATTTGAAGCAAGTTCAATATCAGATTCCACACTTTCATAGTCGGAACTCACGTCGATACAATTATTACACCAAACTGAAGTGAACGCGTCAAAATTGACAGTTTGCAAAATTAATCAACAATAGGCGCAACGCTTGCTTGTTAGATGATTCTAATATCATTCATTTCAGGAATATTGAATAATTTTGAGTAAATACATTATTGGTAGTAGGTAAAATAATGTATCGTAAATTGAATAGGTTATCAAACTCGGCCTAACGGCCTCGTTTGACAAATTTCCCATCTCATTTCATAATATGAATCTTTACGACACTTATATCGCAAATATCTATTACAATGCTTTGGTTTTTCAATATAAAAATGAAAATAGCCTATATTATTAACGTTTTGAATACAAAAGTCCAATTATTATGGTTTTGGCAGTGAAAATTGGAAACGGTATGTTTAGTAGCGATATCAAGAAAAGTAGAAATGTCGAAGTCGACAAGAATAATACTTGTTGATGGGCATTGTGTAGGGGAGAGTTGCCTATAATGAACCACTTTTGGAAAATTCACAATAACTTCACATCATTAACAATTTGCTTGAAAAAAAAATAAACACAGCTTTATTATCTTGTATACAATTAGTACTAAGTATCAAAGATACACTGAAATAATAGCCTAACTGTAGAAAAAATATTTTACAAAATATTACATATGGTTCATTTTAGGAGACCTGGTGCGTAAATTGAACTACCTGCTACCTAAATTGAACTTCAGGTATAAACATGGATTCAATTTCGAATCAGTCTATCAAACATAGCTTGTTATAAAAGAAATGTGTTAAATAAATGGACATACCTACGTAACAGATTAAAATCATATAAAAATCAGGAAAAAAATTCTTGAAAAAAAGATGTAGTTAGGTATAAACACCCAGGCAAAATTCACAATTAAAATCTTCGTCACCTTCGAGTCCAGCACACTGTTCATGTACCCACTTGGAGCAATTCTGACATCTGGCCCAACCCTCTTTTGGTTTGGAGTTAGAATATTTTTCATAGCAATACAAACATAATTCTTCGGCGTTTTCATCGTTATCTTCATCAGAATCGCTTAGGTACGGTGACGTTTCTTTAACAAGCCTCTGTTTAGGTTTATTTTGAATTTCAGAGAATAAGTTGACTGTTGCTTTGTCTAGAAACGACTTATCGCACCTGTTTTTTTTGTTTCGTGGAAGAACTTTTCTCTCCCCTTCCTGAGGATTTTCTTTTCGTTGTTCTTTTTGTTTTTTATGTTTACTTTTTTCAGTAGCTTTTCTCTTTTTGTTCTTACTCTCGTTTCCTTTATCGGGTTTTTTCTGTTTCTCTTCAAGAGTTTTTTTGTATGGTGTACTAGTGAGGATAACTGCGGACGCAGTAGTTTTAGTTTGTCCTCGCTGAATAGTTTTGCTTATTCCAGGGACAGGTGCCAATTCATTTATACTTTGATTCAACTTTTCTGGTGTGATTTCACCTGGTACTTTGTCGGTATCAATAGGTGTTTTGATAACACTACTTCTAGACTAGAAGAGTTGTCCGCTACTGTCGAATTTTCGATGGAAATAGCTTGATTAGTAGATCCGGCAGAGCCATCAGCTACTTCTTCTTGCTCGGTAAAATGTGTTTCAAATAAATGATCCGCGAATTTATTTCGGTTGACTGGCCAAATTCCAGCTCCTCTAAAAGCACTCTCGCTCACACCAACCGATGCAGCCTTTCCGTAGGCTCTATTTAACAATTCAGCTATGTTGTACACTGTTATTGCCTGACCAATGTGAGCTCGCAGCCAAGAATCTTGCTCTTGTACAAAATAAGTCTGTAGAGGTTTGAAAAATCCAACGTCTAACGGCTGGTGACGATGGGTTGTATGACTGGGCAGTTGCAAAAGGTGAATATGATGCTGACGACAAAATTCTAGAGCTTCCAGATTTTTGCTATGTGTGGAGTGTCCATCTAGCAGCACAACTACTGGTTTCTCTTCATTGGATTGAACCACACTATGGAAATGTTTAAGCCACTTAACAAAGAGTTCGCTGTGAATATAGCCACTATCTGAAATTTCAATAAGGCTCCCAGTTGGAGCTCCACGAGCAAGTTCCGGTGCGAATCTTTTTCTTTTAAATATGAGCATAGGAGGAACGTAGAGACCAGCGGCGTTACAGCAACAGACCATTGTAGTGTTGACACCTCGCTCTCCACTAGATATGCCACTAACTTGTCGTTTTCCCTTCTTGGACACTACCTTTTGCATCCTTTTCTGGACCATTGTGTAACCGGATTCATCAACGTTAAATACAGTGTTTGCGGTAATTTTGTATTTGTCGACAAGTTTTTCTAATAAATCGAAAAACTCCATTACTTTGCTCCTCTCGAAACCTCGTGCTCTGGCAAGGGATGTTGATTCAGGCTGGCGAACAGATAATTCCGGATGTCTCTTCATAAAGGCGTAAAACCATTTTTTACCTGCAGTCTTTTTGTCCCGATTGAACCGATGGGGTAAATTGTGTTTTTCGGCCAACTGGAAAGCTAAACGTCGTATGTCGATTATTGTAAATCCGTAGAGCATTTCTTCAAACTCAATTATACGCTATACTAGTGTATTTTCAGTTTCCGTGGAAAAAACACATTCGGTCCCCATCTTTTTTACGTTTTCTTTAGCTAGTGTATTAGTGCCCCTGAGGTGTCTCAGCAGTGTAGATTTGCTAATATTATATCTTCTAGCACATTCATTCAAACCTGCCTCGCCAGCCCTATAAGCTCCAATAGCCATAGACATCTCCTGTTCCGTCCAACGGCCATACTTCCCACGTTTGGACATTGTTGATTCTTTTTCTGAAACAAGTATCCTAAATTGAAACAGTTCAATACAAGAAACTAACAGGGGTTCATTTTAAGCACCAAAGCGCAATTTGTTTTTTTAAACAGTTCTTGAAAAAAAAACAATATATTTTGATTCTGAATTGTCGTCAACAATGTCTAAATGAATGCTTTAAATGTGAACGTAATCGAAAATTACTTACTCGTATCCTCTTAAGAGATATTTACTTAGTAAAACCGTTGAAATATTACATTGAAGACACTCTAAACACATAACAACCTCTTCTCGTGCTTGTCGTTGACCAACTGAACCGAAATTCATGGCTAAGTCACAGTTTATAAAGAATCAGTTGGCTCTCTCAGACCAATTGCATGTTCCAAGGTTACATCCACTCCAAGGAAACAAATTTAGGATGCGCAGAAGACTGCTGTTTGAATGTACGCTGTTGTCGCATTTTGTGTCAAGCCTTCGAAGTATCCGAAAAATGGATGTTTTGTGCACCACAGAATACCCACCTACAATGCTCCTATAATGTATCCTGTGGTTTCACATTCATCATTGTACTCTTTTAGTTATTAAAGTGTATTTTATTCGAAAAAATGCGCCCTGAAAAGAAAATACAACATATTCCATAACATAAACTTTCTCTGTGAAATCTACATCTGGCAACGTTGTTAAACCTATGTTAAACCCATTCAAACAATGCTATGACTATATGAAATTGTCATTTGAATAATACACTTGAACATCGATCTCAAACCGAAACTGATTACATAATGAACGAGGCCTCTACGCTTCAGAAGAACAAGGAACTCATTTTTTAATACATCACAAAAAGTAACCGAAACCTGTAAAATTAGCGCCATCTATGTTCCAATAGTTGAACTTCTGAGTTTTGAAGTTACAGACTAAACAGGAACCTTTTTCAAGATGACTCATAAATTTCCTTATTCAGGAAACTTTATAAACAAAAAATGGTGGTATTAAACAATAACAGGGATTCGCTACAAGTCATTGAAAAAAATCCATTATCCAAGGTCTTTCGAAGGAGTGTGGTAATCACTGATATTGGAAGGAAACGTGTCACATGACATTTCTCATCTTGCTTAAATTCATTATACTATTCAAATTATATCCTACCTCAAAAGCTGGATATTTTTTTCAAGACATCAGAACGCATTGATTTCAACCAAATTTTGAAAGGAGTCAGATCAATAATGATCCACTTGTCCGCCATTTTCAGATTTTGTCACAAAATTCGTAATCTTTCTCTACAAAACCGCCTCTAGATTTTTAAGCAATACTTTATAGTCGGTCCATAATTTAAATATTATATTAACTCCAAAAAATATTGAAAGACAATAATTTGAAATAAAAAAATAAGACCTCAACGTCAGAAGATTCACCGTTCAGAGTCCCATTTTTATTTCAAGCAGTGTATACATTTATATGTTGAGCATTGTATAAATTGCCAGCGGCTATGTGCGCGAAGGATACAATTACAGGTTGCGCAGTGGACAAACGGGAACAAAAAGATCAAAGTGCCGACGCCAACTGACCTAACTGATTCTTTATAAACTGTGGCTAAGTGTTGGCGTACAATAAACTTTTCGTATTCACTTATAGATGGCGGAAATACACTGATTTGTTAAAAATAGGACCTAGATTCAATTTAGGTACCAGTTCAATTTAGGCAACTCTCCCCTATTACCTGTATCCAAACAATGTAGGTCTGTACGTCTTTGTACTTCCTGTAGACTTTTTTGTGCTCTGTTCGAAAATAGACTACTTCTGATATTTAGAAGTCATCAAAAGTTACTCAATTTTGACGTAAGTATTGGTAAAAAGGCTCTTTTTGACCATGAAAAAAAGTAGAGATGAACAAATATCATCTCCTAACTGGCGATGAAAAATTGGACGTTATGACATTCACGTCAGTTTTGAAAAGTAACACTTAATATGTCAAAATTAAACATAGTTATTTTTGTATCTAGTGCGCTACTTTGGTGATTGAGAACTGATTTTTTTTAACGAGTCGCAGCCGAGTTAAAAAGAAATAGTCGAGATCACCAAAGTATTTCGCGCACGAGATGCAAACAAAATTTTTCTACAAACGTCAAAAGTATTGTTCTAAAATAATTAATATGCTTAGCTTAATATGAAAAATAGTATAGAACTGGCTTAAACTGTTTTTCCAAATCAAGTAATTACTGTAACTATGGAAATTAAATGGCATTTGTTGACAATTCCTAGGGAACATTTTTTAAATTGTTATACTTACAGTGCGGCTTTTTTTATCCCCCCCCCCTGTTAACTTTTGAACGGTTCGACGTACAAACATGAAACGCAGCTTGCAAACATACTGTTTGCGGTTTCTCAAAAAAGCTGGTAACCCATAGAAGACTATTTATTGTCTTCAATACCATATAACTGGCCAATCTGTTTATCAAAATGTCATAAGGGCAGCATGTTCGTAGGGCCCACCCAACGTACCATAAAACGAATAACGAGAAGGTTACGTAAAGATTAAAATTAGAGCCGAATAACTGCAGATGACACGCAATGTGTGGCATCTCACGAGCGTTCCATTGCGAGAATCATTTCCTTATTTATTTATCTAAGGCGGCTACAGTACCGCTCGTATCCATAAAATTCCCGAAATGAATCTCATGGCGTCCCGAAGCGGTGCACGCAAGCACACATACCCAAATACACAAACCAGAAAGGACTTTTTCTTACAACAATAAATATTTCAGAGAATGGTTTCAACGTTGCACAGAAGGATCACTCGTCGGTGGAATTGAGATTTATTTCATTTAATAAAAGAGATATTCGCTGTCACACCAAATTTTCAGAGAGAACAAAACATTAATGAAATAATTGTTGTTGTTGTTGTTGATTTTTTGATTTATAATCAAATATTTGTTTTTATCATTTGATAAAAAAATTAGCTTTGAACTCGTATTTCAAGAGAGCATCAAAAAAATAACACATTTGATTCCATACGGCCAACATTTTTTTACCAAAATTATGAAACTACAAAAAAAAAATTACAAAAAAATACTTTCGAAAAAGAGTGACTTGTAAAGGAAGTAAATAAAAATATTTTAGCAAGATTTTAAAATGTTTGTTTTGTGTAGAAAATTACCTCCAAACTCACGGGAAAATAGTTAGTGGTAGGGTAGGTTTTTTGGTGCGGTAATCGAAAAAGGTTAGTACAAAATGTAGCATACGAATTAATGGGCAAAAAGTTTCAAAGAACGCATTCTCACAGGTTTAAGATTTTGTGATACCTTACAAACTGAAAGACCTGTGGGGCAGCGGGTGAGGCAGAGGTACAAAATTCGCCACTGGTGGGCGGAGTCTAAATACTACGGAAACATGATAATCGCTTGTAAACGCATTCCCTAGACCGAAGCTCATTAATATTCAACAATTACGAGGGGGATTCGAAGTTCGGTACGGCGTGGCGGTACCGACGCGCGCGGCTGTCGACCAGCCATCATCATAAGCTTGAAGAATGTAGGTACTGAATCTGGGTGATGGACGAGTGCATTCGAATCGAGCATTTATATCGGATTCCAAATAGCTGAAAACATGTTCCGATTATCTGTTTACCAAATGCAACATAATCTAATAACAAAGCGTATTCACAACTTTGAGCATCAGAGAATTTTCTGAAATATTTAAAATGTATGAATAATTGCATACATACCGGGTGTCCGCAGAAGGTGGCTCGTCCCTATAACTGGATTTTAAAATAAAGAAAAAGAAATGAAATTTGATGGATCTGTACCTATATACGAAAGCGTCTAAGGTTCACATAGTTTTTTTTTTCAACTTCAAATACGAAATTTCCGACTTTAAACTCGGAATTTTATTTTTCCGACATCAAAGTAGGAAATTCCGACTTAAAAGTCGGAATTTTGAAGTTTTATCTTGATACTTTCACTCAAGTCACACATCGTAAATCTTCTTCAGTGTGACGAAGGCAATTTTTGGTTACTGCATATAAACAATCTAATAAAACGATAGTCGTTGCCGACCGATGTTTCACTTTTTACTTCCATATACACCTACGACGTAGGCTTATTATGGCAAATACCCGTCAGAAAACTACTACTCACCTGGCTAATACCACGACGGGTATTGTATTATATCCAACAGATATAATGCACAATTACAATATACAATGCCCGTTCCCCCTCTACTAATTTTTGAACCACCTGGTATATCGCAACGAATAGGAGATAAAAATCTACTTTTTCATAAAAAAAGCACAGCTAAAAGTTCCGAAATGGCAGCCGAGTTTAAAGTCGGAATTTCCGAGTTAAGAGTCGGAAAAACAAAATTCCGACTTCAAAGTCGGAACTTTCGACTTTGAACTCAGAATTTACGACTTTGAAGTCGGGAAAATAAAATTCCGAGTTTAAAGTCGGAAACTCCGTGTTTGAAGTCGAAAAAATTGAAAAAGAAACTATGTGGCCCTTAGACGCTTTCGTATGTTTAAGGGCCTATTCAGACATATGGTTGCACACCCAGGGTTTTTGACCCCGCATGATAAATTTCTCCAATGTTAATAAATTTAATACTTCTGAAAATGACTTTTTGATAGAAACGCAAGTAAAAGGATCGTATGTGGACTGTCTTGCAGTTTACAGACACAAGAATAAAAAATATATGATTGTAAATGGCCCATGCAGGGTTTTTGAAGCATGTTTAATTTATAAGTATATATTTCTGACCCTTGTGCCTGTATACTGCATAACAGTTCACATACGTTCAAAAAGTCATTTTCTTTGGTTCAGAAGTATTAATTTCGTTAATATTGGAGGAATTTATCATGCAGGGTGAAAACCCCTGGGTGAGCACCCATGTATCTGAATAGGCCTTGTGACATTAAACTGTATTTTTTGACAAATGGCTCAGTTTAATGTCACGTTTGGTTTCACCGGAAGTAACATAAACCTTCGGAGAATTAAATATTTTAAACAGAAGACAAAATTTAAAAGTAACAATTTATTGCTCTAGTTTATAACTGATTTAAATTTAAAATTTCATTGTAGGGAAGACCCTACAACTCATTTTTCATTCTGTCCCGAACTTCCATGCCTCTATTTGTCCTACTATCTACAATTTCCGGTAAAATGTATTCAATATAAAACTTTGTTATTTTTCTTTCCATTTTTTCACTCCAGAATTCGTGCTTTCGAGGAATTTTCTCCACTTTAATTCCTTGAGGGATCCACACACATAAAAAACAATAATTCATTTTGGCGATCCGCAATTGACCCTGGATTTGAAAGTACCAATTATGGCATTCGTTGATGGTCTTGTCCTTTTTCCAAAATGTTATTTTTCTTTGAACTATTCCTTCATCAACAGTCATAGTCCTGGCTCCATATGGACATTTTATTTCCACAATGAAGTTTTCTCCCTCTAAAATTCCATCAGGACTGGCAGCCATGTAACTGAATTCTTCATCAATGAATAGTCCACATGTTGATATTTTCCTTTTCAAGTGATGTTCTAGCTCTTCTCGTGCTCTTACTTCATTGTCTATGCCATATTGAGTGGCTTTTGAGAAAAATGGTACCGGATGCACAATAGATTTAACCAAATTTTTTACTGAAGACGATTCCCTCTTTTTACAAATCTCTCCAAATTTAGAGGCAGTAACGCGTTTTCGCCTTTCACTATGCCATAGAGCAGAATCAGCCTGATCTCGTGTAAGCACCTCAATTTTTTTAGCCTCTTCAACAGATATTGACAAATTTTTCAAAAAATCTTTTGCTGCCATGCTAAAAGAAGCATCATCCATATCTGGTTTTGTGCAATGCTCTCCGTAGAAAAGATCATTTCCTCTGTGCTCCCGTCGTTTTTTGTGTTTATTTTTTCGATTGGAAACAGCGGCCTGCATCAATTTTTTTGTCTTTGTAATTCATATTTCAAAACGAAGGGGTCGTTCAACTTTCCATACTTCGATTTGAGAGTGCTCAATTCTTTTTTGGTATTCATGGCAACCACAGACGCATAACAACGAGTTTGGTAAGATCTCTTCATGATATAGTTGACTCTTTTTCCCCCAGAGTGCCTTGCGATTACACTGTTGAATTGTTCTGCACAATTGTTGTCTACATCGTATATTAAGCTTTTGGAATGATTTGCGAGGTATCTGACAAACTCCATTAGTTTATCGTATAGAGCTGAAAATACAGATATTTATTTGATATGTTCAATGTGTCCAATATATTGCATGGTAGAGAATTGCACAAAAGGTAAGACATTTCTAATTTTTCATACCGCAATGAAAGCAGCAATACGACATCGCCAGCAAGACAAACAGCGTTAGCTTCGATAAAGCCATGCTCGTTATCGCGGAAGCGTGTATGTGAGAGCTAGAATTTCTGGATCATTGTTTCCAGAGTGGTGAAAAGGGGTCAAATGAATGCTCAAAAAAATGTTCACTTTCATCGTATTCAACACTTCATTTCTCAATATTTTAAGTGGACGTATTTATTTGTTCAATGAAGATATACATACATACACAATTTCCTTTGCAGCTTTTGATTATAGTGCTTTGATAGGTTTTCATCTCCCCTCGGCTAAATTCACTGAAACTTTGCAGAAAGATAGTATTCGGTATGCTGATCAAAAGTCTCAATGGGCACAATCCTCCATTTTCAACCCCAGACCCCCTATAGCCCCCAATGTACACTTTCCGGTGTGTTAATGCATAAGTTACAATTCATCTTCAAAGCGTTTCTTTTCACTTCCCACCCTTTTCTCTAACCGAATTTTACATTCTGCCCTCACCACACCTCGCCCCCACCCCTGCACCCCTACCCAACCCTGCATTAACAACCCATTACTCATTTTCAAAGTTAAAGATTCTTTAATTGTTTTATTTCAATCTTTTGAAGCTTTTATTATACTTATGGATATATACATTACACCACATCCCTCCCCCACCCATGCACCCCCACCCTTCATTGATGCACCATTAATAATATATACTTTTATTGACTGCTACTGTAGCTATAACATAACAATTATGTAGTTACCCATAGTGTAACTTATGCATTAACACACCGGAAAGTGTACATTGGGGGCTTTGGGGGGCTATAGGGGGTCTGGGGATGAAAATGGAGGATTGTGCCCATTGAGACTTTTGATCAGCATACCGAATACTATCTTTCTGCAGAGTTTCAGTGAATTTAGCCGAGAGCCATTTTCCATAAGGATTTTGCGGGGTCCTTTATATAAAAAGATTTCACCTACACGGACAAAACAAACGTGATAATTTGAATACTTGTACGCCAATCTATGTTGTACGCTGTCACGAAACCGAGCACGACCTTACCGAAGCGTCTGTTTAGCTGGCGATGCCGTATTGCTGATTTCACCCCGGTACATTTCGTTCATCCCACACCATACGGATATAGTACTCAAAATTTCAACCAGGAAAGAGATATGTGAATTCTCAAATATTTTCTAAAATTATTTCGATGGGTATAATTTAATACAAGAGCGAATGACAAATAGAATTATTTTTCTCCACAATTCTGAAATCATATTTGATACCAGAATGATAACATTCACTCTCTTGATATAGAACAAATATTCTACAACACTTGCTGTCTTATGCATTTTGCGTGTATTTCATTCAATCACTTGTATAAGAATAATTATTCAGACATTGTTATAGCAATAATTACGTTAGCCTTGACTGGCATCATAGTGACAAGATGTGAATTGAAATGTCAAAATAATTATTCGTTGGCTTTCCATTTGATTATATGTAAAATTTGTGATTGTGGAGAAAGCACAGTCTGTTACTCGGTTAGAATGAATGGTATATTCTGCAACAAGGTTAGAATGAAAAATTCGATGCGAGTGGGAAGGAACCACAAGCATAACGAATTTTCATTCTAACCGAGTAACAGACCGTTCTTTCTCCACAACCACAAATTACAGAAGTATAATACCCAGAAAATCATAGGAAACATATGGGAAGTATTGAATCACTCACGAGTCAGTTTCATATCAGCTACAGTTGTGGTGTCAACAATTTCTTTCTTGCAGAAGTATTTCGAACACTTTCTATGATCTCCCAAAATGTGATTCGGGCTATTTAAAATATCTTTCCTCAAGTTTTCAATCTTCTCAACTGAAGGAACTATTTCATTTTTCCTGTACTTGATGGCTTCAGTAATTGCGTATCTGAATCTCATCAAATTTTTCTATAACAAATAGAGGATTTAATCATAAAAAAATTTAAGAAACATAGTGAGCATGATCTCCAATAGCGTGTGAAAAGAATACAGATTAATCAAATATTCAAGTAATTTCTCTGGATAGTTTAATTTTTTCTCTTTTTGTCAATATTCTTGATTTCGAGGTAGATATCGACAAAATAATAGAGAAAGCTATGACAAAAAGCAATTTGAATCTTGATACATTTTCACTCGAGCTTGGATTTCGTGGAAATAATCAATTAATCAATTGACTTTTGTTTGAAAAATATTACCTTAATTTCTTTCCTAAGGACTATAGGCCCAGCATTTTTAGTTTGAACTAGTTCTCTTATTTTTCTCAAGTAATTCCTTAGTAAGTGATTTCGACATTCAACTTTCATAACAGTAATATTATGGGATTTATACGGATTATTTTGCAGTATTGAATCATAACAACTGCTATCTCCATCACCAACCATTCTATTGTAGATTATTCCATACATCGGCATACTTTTTTGAAATCCCTCAGCTATTATATTCGCTTCCATAGAACTTGACGAACCTTGCCAATTTTTGTAGCATTTGTGTTGTGGTGTATCCTGTGGGTGCTCTTTGCATGTTAAACAAAATTTATTTTTCACAGCTAAAAACAAAACTTTTCTCGTTTTAAAACCTACAATGGCAGCAGCTCCACTCAGCGAGTTATAATTTGATCTATAGGAACTTTTAGCCCAAACGCCGTCACACACTACGGTTATTAAAGGTGTACCATCTGCAGTTAAATCTCCACATTGAATTGCTAAATGTTTTTCTTCTTCAGCAGCTTTAGCCATTTCTTCAATTGCGGTTTCTTCCCAAAGATCAGCCAAATTTTCTTGGATTCTACAGAAGGTTTTGGAAGATAACGATGGTATATTCATTGTAGAATGAAATTCATTAAGATGTGTATACCCAGACCCCACGTTCGTTATTCCAAGCACAGCACTATTGTTGACGTCTTCACAATCGTAGATAGTAGTAACAGTCTTCATGGTCTTGCACATGTTACATTTGAATGTAATTGTAGAGGCTACTCCTCTTCTTGTTTCATTTACTATTTCAAGGTTTTTGAGAGAGCATCCGAAGTGGGGAGCATGATCACCTATTAAAATGAGGGAGTCTATAAAATGCTGAATATCAACAATTCTGCGTCCTTCGAGTTCGATTTTTTCATAAGTATGTTCATTTTTGCTGTTGCAGGTTTCAATCGATGATTTATCGATAATCATGCGTTCGCTTTCTTTCTGATTCATATCAGTTACTTCGATCAAGTCAAAAATTTCAATAAAATCGTTTCTCACTTTACCATCATCCCGAAAATTTATGTTTTTTGAGATATCACACAGTTCATTTTCGATATTGGAATTTTGTTCATAGGTCGTTTCAACAGTGGGACCTTGTTCAGAACAAGTAATTTCACTTAGGCGTTTTACACCGCAAAGAATCACGTCAGCGAAATCACTGCTCGAAAATTGTTCGTTTGAGTAGTCGATATCCCTGAAATCTTTCCTCTCTTCTGTTTCATTCACGGGAATAGGAGCAGTCACATCATGAATATCCATATATTCCACCGGTGATGAACCAGACTCCGGCATATCTAATAATCTTGAAGTCCCAGCTTGACTCAACCTGGATGACACCTAAAAATATATGCCATCAGTATGTGTATCACCAGGAACTGGACACCAAATAAATCATTTATTTTAATGGTAAAAAAAGTATTCAACCACATTTCGTGTTTTATATAGAATATCATATTCTGCACAGCTTGATAGAAGGAATAGGGAATAAAAAAATACCAGTATTTTCTATTTCCTATAAGGAACAATTACTAATTTTATCATGAGACCATCTACCCCTGTGTGATTTATTGGAAACAAATATATTATAGTGTGTCCAACTTTGGGCAGCACACCTCCTTATTTTCTTATTCGAAGACCGATTTCAAAAAAAAAATCAACATGTAGTACTCTAGATCATAGTCACAGTAATTATCAGTAGTAATGACCCAAGGACATTGATAATTATAGCAAATTCCGAAAGCTTGTTTCCTATAAGCAACAAGCTTGAGGAATTTGTTATATTAATCAATGTCCGAGGGTTATACGCATAGAAAATTTTTTGCTAAGCGATATTTTTCAATATTGCCTAAGTCTATGAATGCATTCCATACAAATTTGTTATTGTAAACAGCATATTTTGATATATTTAATACGAAAATTTCATTAATCTTCTCGTCAGTATTACAACCATTACAACCAAATCGTGAGAATGACATTTTGACGTTATTGAATATTTGAAACTTCAAATTCGAAATAAATCAAAATATATATATCCATAGCAACGTGAGAGTGATAACAGACCACTTGGCCTGTTATCAGTATAACAGATGTTCTGATTTGTTGTATTCAGTCAGATGACCTCAGTTTAACTAATTTCATTGGATTTTCGCTTGAGCAAAAAATTTTCATGTTAAGTAAGTAAATCGACTTTTGTGGAAAAAGTAAATAAAAGTAGGTATAACTGCCGTAACTGTCACAGTATAGGTATACGATTTTCGAAATTTTGTGATTAATTTAGAAGTGAGCGCTAACGAAATTGGCGTTGTAACTTCACCCTGCATAATAAAATCTTTTACGTACAATTCCAGTTCCACTCACCTTATGCAATTGGTGACCTCTGGATCGAGATGACACTCTCGTAGATGACATCCATAATCTTTGCTTCGGACCTTTACGTATACGCGGCATTGTTGAAATCAAAATCGTAATACTTTCACTGTACACAAAAACACAAGTAAAACTAAATAATGGATTCAGAACTACAGAATTCTCTCCCACCGCATTATGACTTTGAACACTTTTCTATTGGCTGCAGTTAATAATTAGATAAAGCCTGATAATCAGGTAGTTCTAAATTGAAACCCCCTCTGGTCATCGGCTTGAGTATGTGCCACTAATTTCGATTCAGGTAGTTTTATTAAATTTTGAGTAACTCTCCAGATTTTTTTTTACTAACCTGTGGATATGAAATAATAATATAATATTCCATGAAAATTATAATTCTTCACCCATACGGCTATCCCTCGTAAACATGTTGAAATGTGAATGTATTTCATCTCACTTCATAAATGAACAGTTCCTTTGAATTCTGAGAGCGGCGCCACTCTCCGGATACAAAATGTTGCCGTGCAAGGGTTTCGTAGTCCCTAACTTTTAAGGTTTATTTTTCATTATTAGTGGATGAAAAAATTTGGACGTGTTGGTAAAGATCTGATCTATGTCCCTGTTTTCTTACTTTTTCGAAATTTAATTTGGTTCTCTTAAAAAAAAACTGGAAAATCATCAAAAAAACATGGACTTTGCGATTTTTTTCAGAAAAAACTAAATCAAATTTTGAAAAAGTGAGAAAACAGGAACATAGATTAGATCTTTAGCAATATGTACTTATTTTTTTATTTACTAAAAGTGAAAAATGAACCAAAAAAGTTAGGGACTACCAAACCCTTGCAAACACTATTTATATTATAGTACAACTTGCTCTTAATACGAATTCTTGTGATAAATATCGCAATTGTCCAACATCCAGATTCCAACGAAGTTTCAAAGACCGACAGATATACAGGGTGTAACCAAATAAGTGCAAATTTTTTTAGGAGGTGAATCCTTGTCGAAAATTAAAAACTTTTCTAATTCCTGTGTTGTGTCCGTAGAAGCAATAGTTCCCTATTGAAAAAATAAAATACAACATTGTGCATGAACCGATCTTCTGTAAATAGAATTGAAAAAGTCTAGTAGATGGCTGTCACATTTTGTTTGAACAACTTGTGAGTTCTATCGTAGTTTTTTGAAATTATTCCGCTTGTTTCATTCACTGATATTTATTTCTTTGTCATGCCGTACACACGTTATACTCCCCAAGAATATGCGCATATGCACTACATTTATGATGAATGTGGAGGTAGTGCTACTGCAGCAGCAGCGCTTTATGCAGAACGATATCCGATTGCACAATGCCGCTCAGAGAATCGCTGATTTAGTGGCTATAACCTATAACGCATTTGAAAAGGTTATTCTTGAAAAAACGTCGTCTCTCCGTACGATTGGATGGAAAATAACATTTTTGTAATGTTATTCAGTGCGATGTTGAATAATCGTTATTGTGGTTTATAGTGTATGCTGATTCAAAAAAACGTTGAATTAGTTTTTACTTCCTTACACCTCATTGAATGCTTCTAAGCAGTTGATTCGTTATTACTCATGATTATTTAATCATTTTATCTTGATAGGATAAAAATAAAAGACATTACTGATAAAGTCTAATGGAGTTAATTTTGGCACAGAATAACATCACACTCTAATATAATCGAAACTCTACTCCTTCCAAAAATAATTATCGGATGTTTTATACCATGGTAGAGTTTGAACAAAATGGGCATTCTTTTGTAATGAATATCCACGTCCACTTGGTTGAATTTTTTTTTTAACAATAATGTCAAACTGTTGTTAAAAAAATTGGTGAAACTCAAATCTGGCATTTTACCCTCATTTCTTGAAAAAATTGTATCGATTTCTGAAAAACTGTTTTGTACATCTAGAAGCATCCCTCATCAGTAATCTTCAGCAGCAAAGATATTTGAATTGGCCCCAATTCGTAGACAGAGCACTCAAAAATTCAAGATGAGGTAGTGATTTTCCCGAAATTTAAAAATGCTCATTATCTCGAAAACGGTGAGATTTTTACTAAGGTGAAATTCCGATATTCTAAATAGTCATGACCTGGTCTATCACCAGATCCAATATTGTACAAGGTTTACCGGACACCCTTTATACTGATTGTAATACGAATACAGTATTTTTAATAAATATTATTAATGATGACGGAATAACGTTTTTGATTAACTATGTTACCGTTATTTTCGAAACAAAAATGAAAAAGAGTATGATACAAACCTGAAGCTGACGAATCCTTGATAAAAGTGTGAAAATTATAACGATTTCGGACAAAACGTGGGAATGATGGTTTATGAAAAAAATCGGTAAGTTGAGACAATAATAATTGGAGTTTTTGCTTTGATTTGATTTTGTTTCAATTTCCACATTTTTTGTATCTCTTATGTATGTATCCCTATTCAACATTTTAATAATTGAAAAAAAAATGTGAAGATTGAAGTCATCAATAGAAAAATGCAGTGATTACAAAATACTCTAAATTTTTGGTTTACCTCAAAAATTTTATCAAAAGGTTTGTTCATACATTTCGTTTTCGATAGGATGAACTAAATATTTCAAATTAAAGTAATCAGCATTTGAAAATACTCTCTTATGATGCGTAGCCATTATGATATATTGAGTTCTCATAGCACTTCAGATGACGAGACACTAAACGACATAGTTACCTATCGAATGAAATATTGGAGAACTAAAGGCCACTCGAGTAACAAACACATGCCCTGGGACCAAAAGTCGAGCCCTTCATTATCAGACGAATATTGAGCAGATAAAAAATCACCAAAAACGTATTCGTGACATTTTTATGCGGGTCCATCAAAATATTTTACAACAGCTCGCATGAAAACAAGTTTAATGTTGAACATCAAGTGTAATCTATTTTTATCTCACCTTATCTGCTCCAGCGACCCAAAATAAAGTAAGTTGGAAACTAGACAGAAACCAGAACAAGATGAGCCAGATATGCACGCTTTTGAAAAATTAGCATTAGTCATGTAAAGAGGTAAGAGTTAAGGCTACCATTTGTAAACAAAGATACGAGAAGTAGGTGACAGATTTGCTGGAGAACGGATCTTCGATCAGGGAAGGTCTCAGCTGTTCTTAATTTGAGGAACAGAGTTATTATTATTACAATTAAAATTGGTGGAAACCATAGTTTGAAAACTCAGCGTCGGATTGTTCGCAAAAGGGCCTACCGGGATAATTTATCAGTGGGGCCTCCCAATTGGGCTTTTGCTAGAGATTCTTCAATAACATGTTGTTAATCTAAATAATTCAAGAAATTCAAAGAAATTGAAGAAGAAATAAGAAATTCAATAAATATTCATTTATTTGAATCTAAAGAATAACTGACGAAAAACTCAGCAAGCTATAACGCCCTTATTTGTTTTCCGATTTTGATGAGTTGGAAAGTCAATAAAATAGTTTCTCAAATGCCATGAGAAGGCCCTAATAAAAGTATTCTACTTCAACTTTTACGTCAGCATTTTCAATTTTATTTCAGTACTTCTCATTTGTTTTTGAAAGATGTTTTTTCCCGGGTTAAACGCTGTATTTTCGGAAACATTAAAAAAAAACATATTTTCAATTTTTTCATTTAATGCTTGAAACTATAGGTATAGGTATAAAATTGAATTATCGGAAACTTTTTCAAATAACTTTTATCGATATCTTGCCATCTCACGCCACTTTTGGCCTCTTCATGGTGAATTCTTTCAATTTGCCGCATTTACACTGGTCACGTGACTTATGCCAAAATCAATTTTCAGGTTGTTGGACAGGCATAATCAATCACCAACAAATGTTTTTCCATTGCTCTGATGATAAAACTTTTTACCCATATGTTACGTACCTACTTCATGACAGGCACCGTATATTTAGATAGAAGTTACTGTAATCTATGAATTAGACTAAAAATGGAAATATCCGTCGCTTAACAATTTGATGAAATAGTGCAGATCATTTCAATTCCTTGTGTAAAGGTTTTTCATTTTTGATTCATAATGATTTTCTAATGAGGTTCTAGGTCTCTATCTAATTTTTTTTCTACGACCTACATTTCGCACTTTAAACTAGCACGAGTGCGAATCTGCAAAATGAAATATCAAATAAAATTGCTCGTAAACAGTCCACACTAGTGCGAAATGTTTCATTTATCACTAGTACGAAATGAAATATTAGATGAAGCACTCTTAATCCTGTATCTATAACAAGGTTTTTCTGTGAAACTCATGTGTAGTTAAGCATAGTAATGGGAGTCACGCAAAATTAATTTTATTTATTAATGTTCTGTGAGTAAAATCTCGTAGTATCATGTTTTTCATGACGGTCGTCGGAAAAGTATAGTGTAAAACTCTTGCGGAAACTGCTCATTTCATATTCGTATGACAAGGTGATGATTACCAGGCAATCATTTTTACCTATGAAATCTATGAAATTGTTTTCTATGTTGAGAATATCTCAAAATTTGTCAAATAACACTTCTGCCATATTTTCCTGAGATTTTTTTCCTAATACAGAATGTAGGATTGAAATCAAGGAAGCTGGTGTTAGCAGAGCCGGTTTTGATTGCTTAATGATACAACGTACAGAGTCCTGCCGGCAGTACGAAAACACCTCATTTGAGTACGCTAGAAATCGCTTAATATTAGGACTATGAAACATACCTGAAGGACAATTTGTACTCATTTCAGAATACAAATTTATTTGTATTAATAAAGATATTTGAATTCATATCGAATTATTTCAATTACATAACTAAAAATATCTTTCCGTTTGAGGCGATGGAGCTACTTCTGGCAGCACAATTTGAGATTAAGGTGAGTCCTGCCAGCAGGTCTTCGATTTATGGAAGTTATATTTTATTCACTTTTTGCTGAATGTACAGCTGGTAGTACGTTACGTCCTGCATGCAGGTTAACTTTATGAGCGGAATAATGTCCTGCTAGTAGGACAGGGCTCTCTGTACAAAAGTCATTCCGGAAGCGCTTCCAGCAGGACAAAGCTCTGTACACTCTATCATTAAGGGCCCTAAGCGCTAAACTTTTTCGGGCCCTGTTCTGGATAAAAAAGTGTCTACAATAGAAATTAAGAATTGCGTTTCGACAAATAAAATAAATTATGTAGTAACATAAGTTCATATCATGTTTAGTGAACAAAATCATTGAAATAAATAAAATGTGAAACAAAAGTTTTATCTATAAATGATATAAATTAAAATATGTAAAATATGAAAATAATTTGTTGAATAAAAAACAATAAACCAATATAGAAACATTTTTTATTGCACTATAGGGGGCGATATGATATATATTTTTCTCGATTTGTGCATTGGAATATAGGTCCTTAAAAAACGAAATAACAACAAACAAAATATTTAAGAATGGTAAAATAGAGCATTTTCTTTGGTATAGTTCAAAATTAAACTATAGTACACGATGATGAAACATTTTTTTCTCAATTTTTTTCTTTGCGAATGCATTCCTCGTTATCTGTTAGGTCTAGACAGGCAATTTCTATATGTATATATGCATAACGGATAGGGCATCTAATCTTTCTTGACCAGTTGTGGATCTCAGATAGTTTTCAATCCTTTTCAGGGCCGAAAAGGATCGCTCACCAGATGCATTAGAAATGGGAATTGTGATTTTTTTTCCAAACTGGTCAAAATATTTGGAAATGTAGATTTCCAGCCTTGGACAAGTTCAAATTTATCAGATATTGTTTCTTCGTTCTTATTGTCACATAATGGACGGAACTTGGTTATTTCCTCATCGAAAACTTGAGCATCAATATCTAAACTATAGATAGTTTTAAGATTATTGATCGATTCTTCCGGATCAGTCACAAACTGACTGGTTTTCAACCCCCCCCCCCACCCTCCTGGACCGTGACCTGGAGAAATTCGAATACCCATGCAGAAAAATATTTCATGCCCAGCAGACGATTTCTTTACCTGATGTCAGTAAATCTTACAGGTAGCTCTCTAACTATCATGGACTCTGCCATTTTAATATTTCAGTGTGTCAATCAGAATAGATTGAAGGAAAAACCACATGGTCGAAATCATTTTTACGGGCGTCCAGGGCCGGTTTCAATCCAGCAATAATCCTCAAGTTCCTTATTATATATTTCGGTATGGGCATCATCTTGAGGAAAGAAACCACGTGGTCAAAATAATTTTTCCGGGCGTCCAGGGTCGGTTTCAGAACAGCAATATTCCTGAACTTCCTTATTGTACACTCTCCCATTACCATACTTCAGCACGGTTATTATAAAAGGGTGTGCAAGAAAACTGCATGGTTGAAATGTTTTTTCTGGCGTTCAGGGCCAGTTTCACTCTTATGGACTATTCCATTATCTTATATCAGTACGGCAATCAGAATAGGTTGAGGAGAAAAACCACATTGTTGCAATCATTTTTCCGGGAGTCCAGGGCCGTTTTCTCTCCAGAAAAATTCTTGGACTCTAGCATTATCATATTCCAGCAAGGTAAACATGCGAAAATCGCCTTCGCACATATGTTTCAAAATGGGACCATCGATGGGACATCCGGCATTAGCATGGACTAACTGGGACATCCGGCGTTAGCATGGACTAACTGGGACATCCGGCGTTAGCATGGACTAACTGCTCCACAAATTTACTCTCCTAATTTTGAACGGTTTCCGAGCTACACATTTTTTCTACAGCGCGGGGGTAATTTTATTCAGAAAAACTGTAATGTATAAGTTAACATGACTCAGGTGGTCTCATAATTAGAAGGCTAATCGAACAATGAGAAAAATTATAGGTTTCCATTCAAAATAAGCAAGTTGGTACCGACTTTTGGCATACCCAGTATAGCTTGTGGGAGTAAAAATATTTCAATTTATTATGACAGCATACCAAACTTTAAGATTCTAAAACATCAACAAGTTGAAAAACCTTTAATGCACAGCAAACGTAGGCATACCAAGGCATTTTCCCTTCCACCAATATATCCAAAATGAAACGATTTTCACTAAAAATGTTCACAAAACCACGACAATCGTTTCGCTGTGCAACAGTTTCTTCAACTTCTTTACTTGAAATATTACATTCAAAATTTCAATACCAGTTTTTCAAGAGATCCTTCAGATTTGACATATATAAAAACTATGATTCTGTTCCAAGGGAAATCAAATCAATAAAATTCTCTAGATTAAAACCGGATTTGAAGACATTTTTCATCAGATAAAAACTGCCACCACATTTTTTCCCTTTCCCCAATGCATCATATTGTTTTTTATTATTTTTTTTTTAGTCTATCTGTCTCTCTCACTCACAGAGATGTTTTAGGTTAAGTCGAAGAATATAGCTTTTGTTTAGATCTGCTAACAAAAACGGAACTTCGCCTTTTATTTTCTTTGAAAATTATACGCACAAATTATAAATTTCTTGTTAATTTAAAAAACTAAAGACGTATTATTATCATTATATAAAATCTTTTATCGAGGTGTTGATTTAAGTGTGTTACTAGTGTATTCTGAAAAAAATATTTTCAGTGTAATATTACAGGAATGTCATAAAAGGAATGTACCTAATATATCTGACATTTCGTTTACTAGAGAATCATTACTTTTCCCAAAGTACATACTAAATTCTTCGCCTAGCAGCCGATCCTGTTCCGAAATCCATCCTCGTTTCGAAACACAAGATGAAGGGTTCCATATTGTAAACTGTTACTGACTTATTATAAACAGATTATACGGCGTTAATTTATTGCTGTCTTTATTGTTTCCCGTCTCATTAGCTAGAAAATTACGTTTTTTGAAGTTTCTCCTAACAGCCATGATTTTTCAAACAGATATTGGCCAAGATGAATTAACTGAAAATAAACAATTTTCTTTTTGTTTGTTCTGTTTTGTCGCCTTAAACTGGAAAGCTTTATCTGAACATTTCCCTGTTTTTTGTGAACATGAAAATTTGAAAATTAGAGATGCAATAAACTGTTTATGTTCCCGATCATAAAATAGTTTTCAGATGATCAAACGGTCTGCCTAGAATTTTTTATTTCCTGAGAGAAAATAATATTTACTACATACTTGCATATTTTGTCTTTCGTCTAGGTAAAAACTTGTGTACAGGGTCCCAAATTCGAGCCTCATCATTGGGATCTCGGAAACCAGAAGAGATACGAGGTCGGTTAAATGGAGGCAAAGTTGCGCAATTTGGTGCTCATTGAAACGCCGCTTTCATATTTGAAAAATTCCGAATACTTCCGAAGATTTTTGGAAAAAACCCATTATTCGCGATTTCATTTTTATTTTTTTGTGACTCTATTTGAATAGATATAACAAAACAAATTTCACATTCTCATTGCTACTTTTTCTGTTCTACAAGATGGTTTTATCAGATTTTCAAACAGACGTTTCGTATTTTTGCTGCCATTATCAACTGTGTTTTTTTTTAAATACGGCCCTGGATTTTTTATTATGGATTTTAAAATCTTCTAATGTTCCAAAACAAATGATGTATCGCACTTATTCGAAAAGTTCATATTAATAGCATTTTCCATAAGAACTCATGTGTTAGAGAGAGACAGAGAATATATTTTTGGTAAGATCTTAGCAGGACATCGTTAAAATAATTTTTTCGAAAAAGAACGATACATCAATGTTTTAAGGACCTCAGAAGCTCCTAAAAATTGATATAAAACAATGTGTGATGTTCAACAATAGGCATGATGTTTTAATTACTCCAAAAAAAGTCAAACAAAAACTATAAAATTGAATACCCAATGAAAGTTAAAACAAATATTCAAATTGAAATCCACCTGCTTGAATGCATTTTCGTGTCAGTCTGTGAAGTTTATGGATGGCACGCTGAATGGTCCTTGCAGGGATAGCCCTGATCTCCCTTATTAGGTCTTGTCGTAATACTTCAAGATTTTGTGGCGTGTTTCGATAAAGACGGTTTTTGAGAAATCCCCAAAGAAATTAGTCTAGAGGGTTTAGGTCGGGGCTTCTAGCTGGCCAACGTACGGGACCTTGGTTTCCAATCCATTTATTAGGGAATAAATAATTCATTTAATACATTTTTAACACATCTCCCATTATGAGGTGGTGCACCGTCTTGTTGCCACCATAGTTGACGTAATACGCCCAAAGGTTCTTCCATTAAGTAATCCAATATATTGGTCCTTATTAATTCTGCATATCTATCGGAATTTAATTTTCCTTGAATAAAAAACGGGCCGATAATTTTATTGTGCCACATACCGACCCATACGTTAAATGATTGTCGTCCCTGAGGTCTTACTTCTTGATTCTGCCTTGGGTTTTCTATTGACCAATAATGTTCGTTATGTCTGTTAAATAGTCCATCTGTTGAAAAACTGCATTCATCTGTCCATATAGTTTTATTTAGGAAGTCACCATATTCATTAATTTTATTTTGCAACCAGTCTCTCTGATCGTCTCTCAGCATCGCCAGGTCTTAGTGTTTGACTAATATGGATTTTGTAAGGTTTATATCCACGCTTATTTAAAGTTCTCCAAACTCTCATTCGCGGTAATCCTACTTCTTCTGAGAAAACTCTAACTGAAGCTCGAGGATTATTATTGGCCTTAAAAAATAATTTACTTTCTACTTTGTAACAGTTTTCAAACTTACAGTGTTCAGATAATTTGTTCCTCTTCTGGATCGATTCGTGTTCCATATTCAACCCTTGGCTTAAAAAAACTTCAGTACTGAGCTAAATTATTATCAATATTAGCAAAATAACTATAACGGCTGCCTTCTTCCTGGATATTCCAACAAATAGCGCTCACCAGCCGTTTTTGAATTTCGACTCGAAATATAATAAATCCTTATCATGTCTCGTTTTTCTTCGTAAGAAAAAGTAATTTTCGTTTAATAAGCGTTAACGATTAGTGAACGAACAGTGAACTGTCAAAATATTGGATAATTTAAACATTAACAAATGAACTAAGATAGCCAGAATGCACGATGCACAGCCACTTTGATAAAATGCAATTATTTTTGTAAATATAGCCTAGGGCCTAGAGTTTGAGGGATGACACTTCAATTATATTATTTATTAACCACCCACTTTTATGTTAGTTTTTGAGTTTTATGCAGTGCGTTATTGCAAAAAAAGTTTGTTTAACTCTATTAAAAATCTAATTTTTGTCTCTCTCTAAGTCATGAGTTCTTATGAAAAATGCTATTAATATAAACTTTTAGAATAAGTGCGATACATCATTTGTTTTGGGACATTAGAAACTTTTAAAATCTATAATAAAAAATCCAGGGCCGTATTTAAAAAACAAAGTTGATGATGGCAGCTCAAATACGAAACGTCTGTTTGAAAATCTGATAAAACCATCTTGTAGAACAGAAAATTTAGCAATGAGAATGTGAAATTTGTTTTGTTATATCTATTCAAATAGAGTCACAAAAAAAATGAAATCGCGAATAATCGGTTTTTTCCAAAAATCTTCGGAAGTATTCGGAATTTTTCAAATATGAAAGCGGCGTTACAATGAGCACCAAATTGCGCAACTTTGCTTCCATTTAACCTACCTCGTATCTCTTCTGGTTTCCGAGATCCCACTGATGAGGCTCGAATTTGGGACACCCTGTACATATTTCATCATTTTTCACAATTCTGAATAAAAGTTGACTTATAGATTCTTTCCTTGCCAAGGTCACAAATATAGATCAAAAGAAGTCAATGACCAGACATTAAATCTCTTAGAAGTTACTGAAAAAATGACATTGGTGTTCATAAAAATTCATAAAAACTTATCTGGTGGTTCACAAAAATACCACTGGGAAGCTCTATGACACTGACACTTTGGAACAGTCCAAAACACTTTTTATTTTTCAAAAAACACGTAAAACATTAAATTAACAAAAACTTTTCGAATATTGATTAATCTTCGTCCTACTTATTGGGCATATGGAACAGTTCTTTGGTTATATTATATTCCCAATAGTTTGACGTATATCTACAAAATCTGGTATTGCTAGATTTGTAATAATAATAATTTTGTTTGAAAAATTAAACTCTAGTTATCCACGCTTGAATGATGCACATTGTATGAATGAAAACAAATTTGAAAGATGGTCCTAGGTGGTCCCTTTGGCAAACAAATACGAGGAATTGAGATAGAGTGATTCACAATGGAGCAATTGACCAATGGAGTATTGTTAACTCACACCGTATATTGGGTATTTTCCACTTAAAATTTAGCTTCCCTGTCGTATTCAAAATTCTGTATTGTGCTATTTCCAAATAACGAGATAGCTATGAATTTTGCTACGAATTGGTTTCTTTTCTCAATATTAAAAAAAAAGAAATATATCCTCGCCCTGTTGAAATGACTCCAGTAAATCCAAAAATCAAATGTATTGAAAAAAAATCCAACATACTTTTGAATAAAATAGAGAATATTTATTAATTACCTAAATACTTCTCATTTTGATAGTAATATCGTAATAAACCTATTAATGAAAACTGAGAAATGTGTAGTTTGTATACAGTGCGACGCTAAATTATGGAACAAATTCATTATTTCTGATTATAAAGATATTTCGGAAAAATCCTCGGACAGGTCGATTTTCTTTTCCGATGGGCCAATTTTTGAACCCCACCCAAAATATATAGGGTTATCCGCAATTGAGTAAAAATGACTTTGGTGATATTTTTAAATTGGACACCCAGTATTTTCATGATCACCCTATATATCCCAACGAAATCATGTTTATACGGTATCAGCTATCTTCGGAAGATGATAATTCACTTGAATATACGAATCACCCTGTACGAAATGTGTGAATTGTGAGTAATGATTGATTAAGAATAGTGTATTGCATGTCAAAATAATTTTATCAATATTTCATTATTACATCGAATTTTCAGACATTACTAAAATGTTTTTATTTTTCACTCTGTACATAATGATATAATCTGCACCATCTGAATGATATTTAGTAATATACGACGGCGTTCTGGTGCCACGGTGAAAATAAAAAAAATCTGTCAATTGACACATTTAATCTGTCAATTGACACATTTAATCTGTCAATTGACACATTTAATCTGTCAATTGACACGTTTAATCTGTCAATTGACACATTTAATCTGTCAATTGACACATTTAATCTGTCAATTGACAAATTTAATCTGTCAATTGACACATTTAATATGAGGTGATTAGAGCATACCCCTACCCCTATCCCGAGCCACCATAAGTCTTCGAGATACTTGTGCAAGCTAGGGAGCAACCCTCACCTTTTAACGTGTGATGCTGTGCATGAGACCGATGACTATGCTGGGAATCGAACCCAAGACCTAATGCTTGAGAGGCGCATGCTCTACCAGCACGACCACCACGGAATGGGTAGTTTGAACATGACCAGTGAATAGCCATGAACCAACTCAGCCTTAGGTACTCTTCGATTGGGTTGATCAATAACGAAATTTTATTATTTGTGGAATAACGTGATGGTGATTTGATTCGTAAAAGAACACTGAAACAATTATTGAAATTTTTAAATTTGTTCTGGTGGAGAAATTATTGAGATACTGAAACGCTTCTAACGTTTGTAAATAATGAAATCTGTAAATCAGGGCAGTTTCATGGATTCATTCGAAATACGTGTAAGCTGTGGTTTAGTTTCAAACAAAAAAAAGAACCGTTTGTACGTTTGGTCTTGAGCAACAGCGTATGAACATGAATAGTAGATTGAAAAAAATCACTTGACAAATAAATGAGTTAAATTGACAGATTAAATGTGTCAATTGACAGATTAAATGTGTCAATTGACAGATTAAATGTGTCAATTGACAGATTAAATGTGTCAATTGACAGAATAAATGTGTCAATTGACAGATTTTTTATTTTGCCGTGGCACCAGAACGCCGTCGTAGTAATATGAAGGTACGTTGATGATGAGAACGAAAAAAAATGCAGTTGGAACTTTCAAATCCCTAGAAAATAATTAAATAAAAATTACTGATTTTTACTTGAACGCCCTGTATTTCAAAATCTATCCATCAACGAACTTTGCGATTCTGCAGGTTCAATCAGTACATCGAATGCTACAATATACTAAAAATTCAAACAATTTTACCGAGAACCATTTTACCTATAAAAAGTGCGGGGTCCTTTGTATCTTTTTAGTAATATGAGTTTTTTTGTCCCATAACTTGTAAAAGTTCTTCTTAATGGACCAATAAAATCTATCTAACTGAAAAATTATTTTTTTTTCGTCAGACTGTAAAATCGGAAAATAATCTTTGTCAGACAATACGAAAACTTGATTATGTAGGTTATCATTAATGGATGTTAAGAAAATCAGCTAGTTATTCATTCATTTGTCTCTAGTTATTTTTCCGACATGTTCGAGGGGGCGGACACCCCCCAATAGAGATTTTTATTTTCGTGTTTTAGTTCAAGTTTTCAATCAATTCATTAAAAAAAACATTATGCAAAATGCTTTTTTTGAAGGTTGTTTGCTAAAAAAATTAAGGAGTTATCGTCGAAAAACCAACTGATTTTTTTTTTAAATCTAATGTAAATACATTTTGCAATAATACTTATGCATCGCGCTTCTTTTAGAGGTAATTCTTGCATCATATTATAGTGTGTTAATTTGAAAATACCATGGACCAGCCCAGTACAAGTAACGGTAACGTTGATTCTTATGCGAATGTTTGTCAAATTTTCATTAAAATTAACAGTTGAATGGGCCATAGAGCATAGATTGCGCGATCTAAGATTACTTCTAACTGACTAAAAACAGCCAATTGAGCAAAACGCCCGATTTAAGTCGAATATCTCCTAAATCGGGATTAAAGAATTGATAAAACTCGTCCTAAGTGGTAACTTTTATGAGGATTTAGGGTAGAAAAAATTAATTTTTTCTATGACAGTGCGTAAACTAAGCTTTTACGCACTGCTGACAGTGCGCAAAGTAAAAAATCACCTGTGCGTAAAATCAACAACTGTGCTTGAAATAATTTTTTACACACTGTTCATACATTTATGCATCCTTGAAAAATACAATATTTTGCGTCAAATATAATTCGAAAGTCTTTATATTTGATAAAACGACGACAATTCATATCAATAAACATTCAAATTAATGTTAATTGCTACAATTTGGCAATATAATAACTATCGAAGAAAAAACTTTGTATGAAACACTTTCTTAAAGGGCTTTTTTGTACTCGCGTGTTAAACTTCACGCTCATAAAAAAAGGTCCTACTTTACGAACTTGTATCATAAATAGCTTATTAAATTATTCTCAATTGGAAATATTATCGACTTCCCTTGGTATCCTGGCTCGGAAAATCCCACCCTGGATCCCACGAAATGATAAATTCACAACACAAAGGCGATTGCTGAAATCTATTTATGCTAGAACCAAGTCTTTTTTCAGAAATTAATATTAAAAATTTTACGGAGAAAAAATCCACTCCAGGATCTCGAGGGAAGTTGATAATTTTCACATGCATGGTCATTTTTCGACACCAAATCGATTGCTAGAATCAGTTTATGCTAAAACCAAGACTTAATTCAGAAACTAATATCAAAAATTTTAGTGATGAAAATTCCACCCCAGGATTCCAAGGAAAGTCGATAATTTTTTAACGAAATAAACCTAAAGACAACACCGAATCGACTGTCAAAATCTGTTTATGCTAGGACAAAGTCTTCCTTCAGAAGTTATGATTTAAAAATGTTATGGATTGAAAAATTCGATTCTGAATCCAAAGGGAAGTCATTCTTCATCAGTTTGTTCAAATCTGTTCATGTTATAATCTAGTACTCAAATACTCATATTTAAAATATACACCCCTGGTTCATAAGCGAAATAATGATAATTGCTACAAATCGTTTTTTTTTCTCAATATTCCAAAGAAAAGTAAAAGAAATCTATCCTCGCCCTGTTGAAATGACTCCGGTAATTCAAAAATCCAATTTATTGAAAAGAAATCCAATGTATTGGATTTATTTTCAATATATTAAAAATTTATAAGATGTATTGAAAAAAAATCCAACCCCTTTATTTTCAGTAAAATAATTTTATTTCATTTGTGTGACCTCTAGACGCTTTCGTATTATTGAATGAAACAGAAAATTTTTAATTTGTTAATTACCTAAATACTGCTCATTTTAATAAAAATATGGAAATGAAATCTATGAATGATTATTAAAAACTGAAAAATGTGAAGTAATGTGATAATGGACCTTAGGTTTATAATAGTTTACCCAATGAATATAAACGTTTGTCCAAGTTAGATCAATTCAAGAAAAATGTTGAATTGGTTATGTTACAATATTGGTGAGTTCACTGATTATTTTGAAAAGAGTCATTTTATTGGATCTTTGAATTTTGCAATGTTTTTAACGAATATATTAGAATAAGTATGTGTGTGTGTTAGTATGTATATATTATGTTTTGAATTGTAAAATTGACAAACTTGTATCTTTTTACTTCTATGAGTTTTTTTCTAGACTTTTCCCATAACTTGTAAAAATTATATTTTTTCATTGGACTGTAAAATCGGAAAATAATATTTGTCAGACAATACGAAAACTTGATTTTGTAGGTTACCATTAATGGATGTTAAGAAAATCAGCTAGTTATTCATTCATTTGTCTCTAGTCGTTTTTCCGACATGTTCGAGGGGGCGGACGCCCCCAAATAGAGAGTTTTATTTTCGGGTTTTAGTACAAGTTTTCAAGAAATTCAATTTGAAAAGAAACAGTGTGTATAAATTTTGTATACGTCGTTAAAATTTCTGAAAATTTAGAGGAAAAACGCACCCGAAACAAAAAAAAGTCACAGAGGAAAACGGTGTAAACAAAGCTATACAGGTTTTTCCCGCCACAAAATAAAAGACGCAAATGATCTATACTAATTTTTATAATATTGTTCGTTAATAAAAATCCCAGTTTTCGCCCCAGCAAAATCGCCTTGTGAAATTTTTTAAACAATCACTGATGAAAAAAATCACAACTTTTTTGGATTTTTGGATATATCTCAAAGATTATCAGAGGAATTGTTTTATAGTCAATGGAACTTTTGTAGAGATTTATAAAACCAACAAAATGAATTTTCATACGACCGGATCGGTGCATTTTCTGGAATTTCTCAGTTTCCAGAAAAACTTCGAAAAAGAGACTATTTTTCAAAAATTTATAATTTTTATAAATCTGTAGCTGGACGAACAATATTGAGGAAACTGATAGATGATAATATGTGGTTCAACTGTGCGGAAAATGTTCTCTGTCCGATGTGTAGTTTTTGCACATTCGCGTTATAAACAATTTATGTGCACATCTTGCAAGATGCGCCGATTTAAGGGAAATCGTCGTATTCAAATTATGTAAACGGCATCTGGAAGTAGAGATCAATATCTACAATTCGTATATTTTGGATTCAGTTTCCACAATATTGTTTGTCCAGGTTCAGACTTATGAAAATGACGAATTTTTGAAAAATTGTCACTTCTTCGAGGTTTTCCCGAATTTTCTCAGTGAAAAACGCACCGATCTGGTATAGTATGAAGAACGAGCTACCATCCAATCTCGCTGCTCAGCGCGATTGCCAAAGTGGTAGACAAAATCATCCTCAAAAGGCTGAACGAACTATGTACCTATTTTCGACAGAACATGTCGAAATTAAAACCATAGGTTGTCCTTAAATTCGACATTAAGTTTTTTTCTATTTAGAGAAGTCAAATATCGAAAAAATACAATGAAATACTCAATTTAATATTACATTGTAGAGGAAAGTCGCCTAATATGGGGTTAGTGCCTAATATGGGGTAGTTCAATTTTAAGAAAGTACGTGTTCCGACATCTATTGTGAATATTAAAAACTAACCACCCACTTCCTAGACAGCGCCCATTCACGTTTCGGAGCAAACACGTGTTTCGACGATTTAGGTTATGGTAATTTTGTGTATAAATAAAAGTTTCTGGTGACTGTTGCATTTTAGATATTTAAGGTAACGTAAAAGTAAGTTTTTAAAAATTTAATAATATCATTCAATATAAAATTTGGCGTAGTTTATGGAAATGGTTTTGATTTTTTAAGAAAACATTACAGTTTTTTCAAACACATTCTCCTTCCAAAAATCTAATGGGCTCGTAATATGGGGTACCTATCAATTCCTAATTTGGGGTACCCCATATTAGGAGACTGTGTACTTTTCCGTGTAAAACCAAAGTATTTTCTTTCAGATGCCTAAAAAACGGAAAGTTTGGAACAAGGAACAAATGATTTCAGCAATTTTAGCTGTTCGGCAAGGAGAAATGGGCTACATGAAGAGTGCGCAGACCCACGGTGAACCTCAAACGACCTTAGAAAGGTACGTAAAGATGGACGGAACGGCTGAAGACATTGTGAATTCTTCTTTAGGACGAAAGATAGTCTTTTTACAAGAAATGGAGTCAATGCTCGCAAATCACTGCTTAGAAATGGAAAGAAATTTTTTTGGAATTACTCGAAAAGACGTGTGCAGATTGGCATACAGCTTATGCAAGGCTAATAAGATAAAAAATCCATTCAGCGTAGCAAAAGAAAGTGTTGGGAAGAAATGGTTTTCGGGATTTATTGCAAGGCATAAATAATTGTCATTGAGAACGCCCCAAGGAATATCATATGCGCGCATTAAATCATTTACCAGAGAAAATGTTGCAGCATTTTTTGATTTGTATGATCCACTTCTCGAAAAAATAAATAAAATCCAGCCAGGATCTTCAACTGTGATGAAACTGGCCTAACCATAGTCCAACACAAGCATATTAAAGTTGTGGGTAAAAAGGGAAAAAAACAAATTGGTGCAATTACGTCAGCCGAGCGCGGATCTTTGATGACCACAGTTATGTGTTTCAGTGCAGCAGGCCAATATATACCGCCCCTTATAATTTTCCCACGTAAAAATATGAAAATGGAGCTTATGAATGGCACCCCACCCGGGTCACAATATGCGTGTCACATATCTGGTTGGATCCAACAAGATATATTTGTACAATGGCTTCGCCATTTTATCAATATAACTAAGCCCAGCGTTGATGATCCAGTGGTGTTAATCCTCGATGGTCATTACTCTCACACGAAAAATTTGGAAGTCATAACTGTGGTGCGGGAAAACCATGTTAACATAATATGCCTTCCACCCCATTCGACACATCGGATGCAACCTTTGTAGCTTTTATGGCACCATTCAAAACCTTTTACGCGCAAGAGATCAAAAACTGGCTTAGGATTAACCCAGGACGTATTGTATCAGGCTATCAGGTGGGAGAACTTTTTGGGAAAGCCTATATAAGAGCGGCCACCATGGGTACAGCTATAAACGGGTTTAGAAAAACTGGAATGTTTCCTCCTGATAGAAACGTATTCAAAGAATGATTTTGTGGCGGAAATGCAACAAGCAATTAATGAAGAAAGAGTAGAAACAGAAACAGTGGATGAAGAAAAAGTAGAGGAAGACACAGTAGAGGAAGAACAATTAGATAACAACGAGCCAAAAGAAAAACTCCTGAAAGACAAGTTACTCCTCCAAGACAGCAAACCGCTGAGAGACAGGTTACCCCTGAGAAACAGATGACCCCTGCGAACTTGATGCCTGTTCCAACTGCTTCAAAAGTTATTTAAAAAAAAAAGAGTTCGAAATGTGGAAAAGCTGCCGTTATAACTAGCACTCCATACAAAGAGGAATTAGAGGCCAGCATAGAAAAGAGAAATTTACCTTCAACTTCGGGCGTCAAAAGAAAGATTAATGATTCAAAACGAAGACAGCAGAAAAAAATTAAACCTACCCAAAAGAAAAAGAAACAACGTCCATACAAAGAGAAATTAGAGGCCAGCATAGAAAAAAGAAATTTACCTTCAACTTCGGGCGTCAAAATAAAGAATAATGATTCAAAGCCAAGTCAGCAGAAAAAAATTAAACCTACCCAAAAGAAAAAGAAACAGTCAGTTGCTAAAGAAAAAGCAAACAAACGCAAGTTGGTATCCTGGAGTTCTTCCTCAGATTCGGCCCTTGAACCGGATTATCAAGATTCAGATGATCAGCAGGTAGAAAACTTTGAAGAAGATGCCGTTTGTATTTCTTGCGAAAATCCGTACTCCGAAGATGTCAGAGGCGAAGAATGGGTAATGTGTCAAAGGTGCTTCAAATGGGCTCATGTTGAATGTGCTGGTTGTGAAAGAAATCGGTATATTTGTGACTTTTGCATTTATTAATAATTTGTTCTATGTTCTTCCTAGATGAGAATTTTTTTATGTTTATAAGGGACGAAACTTTTTGTTAGATATCTTTTTTGCGTGATATACTTTTTGCATTTCCATAAATAAATTTCTCAAAAAAAACAAAATAATTTTACTTATTTTCAAGTTTTACATATTAAATTGGGTACCCCATATTGCGAACATAGTGTACCCCATATTAGGATATCATATGCCCCTAATATGGGGTAGTGCAATTTTTTTTAATTCTGCATATTTTCATCTGCTTCTTTTTAAAAAAAAATTTTCTTCTTTTAAATGCTTGATAGTATATCCAACGAAACATGAAATATGGAAATAATGCTTAAAACTACCTCCGTTTTTTTATTATGGTGTTTTGAAAAAAACTACCCCATATTAGGAGACTTTCCTCTACTATACAACAATTGGAACATTTATTTGACTGACGCAAGCATGTTATTTGCAAGTTTGAAATTTGGTTGATCGTCTCTTACCTTAGAGCAAACATTGCACTGTAGTCGCAATCCCTGATAGAGCAGCACTGACGATTTTTCCGGTACCTAAGTCTAATTACTACCTGTCACAAATAATTAACGGATTTTTAAATATACCCGCCAAAGGTTTAGACCAATGATATCTTCAGATTTCATTAATCTTACAGAGACGGGATTCTTATTTTGTAACGTTTTATAAAAATAGGTCGAATTTTGGGTCGGTGTCTGATTTATGTACCTTATAACTTCTATAAATATTTCCTACCAAAGAGCCCTCTGAGTAGAAATCTCACTCGCATTAGGGAGTATGACAATGCCCCACGTAAACACGGGGGCCTTATCTGTCAAGCTCTGGATTTCGTTAAAGTAAGACCAAGTTCTAAACCCGGTTTTTTGCTTTGGTCTTTTTCCTGTATTTTCTACATACTACTGGCCACACCGATTTAGTTCGTTCAGTCTCCGTTTAGAACATCACTCGACCCACGCATAAGCATTGCAGGTGGCGTGGATTCTGCACATTACCAACCTGTCTCGGAGTATATACGGACCTGCCCACTTAGAACGTGGGAGCCGTACCAAGTGTCTCCCTCAGGGGGATCAGGGTTCGGCCACAGTATTATGCTTAAAAGAACCAGTAGTGTCAGCATCCCCACTTTTTGGTATGAAATCACAGAGCGCATGATCGAATCGCGGCGTGAAGTTTTTGGATACGCTCTGAATTGCCTCGTTAATCGGCAACGTTTCCATGTCTAAAAATTTTCTTGTAATTTACCACTTCGATCTATCAGAATCAAGACTTTTGGTTCGTTGAATTCTATAAGAAGTTTTATATTGTCCAGAATCACTACTTCGCCTGAAACATTGCAAGTTTTGATGAACTGTATATTGTATCCGTATTTAATCTCGTATACCAGAATAATTATATTCAAAATGAGAATATTTTCAGTAAAACTTGGCAACATTGGAACATTTCAGTAATATTCGAATACGATAACCGAGCTCAAAAAAGGAACGAAGAAGAAGAATATTTATTTCCTGATTTTAACATTTTAACGTCTACCTCGTTCTGTAATCAGTGTGATTCATGTAAATTTTGTGAAAGTGGTATTATTCATTTACGTACTAAAGTCACTGAAATGAAATTATAATATGATGAATGCATCATATTATAATGCTCTTCGTTCCACTGCGCACCCGTATAAAGTGATAACTGTAGGAGATGAAGAAAGGAGGCACATGGCACATGCAATCTAGCAGAGAAATACTTTATTGCTTACTTGTATGGGTGCGAGAGAGACATTCATCTGCACGTACGTGTAATTAGTTTCCCAGTTTATGGTTTGTAAACACGCCAGTGCAGTGCAGCGCGTCTTTGTATCAGTTTTATATGTTACAATCAACTCAATCTCGATTCCTCCGCCACTGCCAGGAACCACAAAACAAACATGGCGGCCTCCATGAGATATCACTTCGCGCAGCCTGTCAAGCATTCCAGTCAACATAATACAATTTCATTTCAGTGACTAAAGTGTAGTAGGACGGATTCCTAATTACCTGTGATTTTATTACCCTCTCGTGTTGTAATCATTGTGAACTTGAATAATGGAGAGCAATTCGTTTAAACATCTCAAAAAGGCATCGGAATGGCATTTGAAAAGTAATTTAAATCAATATACCTCGTTTTGAAAACACACTAAAAAGAATAAAATACTTTCTCCTAGTCTCATACAGATTCCTAACCCAATACAGATACTTAGTAATGAAACGACAAACGTGGTGTGCAGGGAGTAGCTGTTATTGAGAAAACTGAAACAACAGTTGGTATTATTTGCAGTGCAATACAATTGTTACAGATGAACCATTTTTGCATTAAGTACCTTCACCTGATCATATCCGAAATAGAAAATTGTTATACCTACCTACCAATAATCTATCTGTTTGATTGTTATTTTCCTGAAAAAGTAAAAAAGCAAGCAAAATTAATTCAGTTTGATTTTCATTTCAATATTATATCGAATCAATGCGTAGGGCACTCGGTGCGTGACCGTATCTCTATTCAGAAGATTCCTAATTCATACTCAACCCAATTTTCTAAAAGTATTTTTTGATTAATGGTTATATATTATAATCATACAGTGAGCACAAAGCTCACAGTTTTTTTGGGAAATCGTTTAGTAACAATAGTCGTTGTAGACCGATGTTTCACCCTTTTCTTTTATTCCCATATACACCAACAATGTAGACTGTTTTGGCAAGTACGTATCAGAAAACAACTACTCCCCTGTCTATATAATATGCCGCAAGAGCTTGTTGCCAACTAGCAGAATTTATCTTTGAATCAGACTCTGTGGGACCACCTACAGACTAGTCCAGGGCGTAGTTGTTTTCTGACAGGTATTTGCCATAACAGCCTATATTGTAGGTGTAAGGGAGTAAAAAAAGGTGAAACATCGGTTGGCAACGACTATCGTTATGTTTATATTATTAACATAGTATGCACATATATTGTGTTGTTATCCAGTTCTAAGCTTAAAGTTTCAAGTCTCTCTAGCTCATAGATAACTTAGTTCAAGATCAATTGCAAAATCAGTACCGAACAGACAAACAGTACAAGTCGTGAGTAAAAACGTTGTAACTTTGATTAGAAAATGTTATTATTAATATAATTATATGTTACTGTAAAGCAACCCATTTTGTTTCCCATAAGATTCGTATTACTGTGGAGCAGTTTATATCTAGTATACTTGCTGAGCATTGTATGGAATGTCCAACGCTGACAAATCCACTCGTGGCGGGTAAATTCATGATGCGCAGTGGTCCTAAAAAAATAAAACTGTGAGACAGAAACATCAAAGGTTCCGACAAGACTGCAACTACTGGTTCTTTTAAGCATAATACTGTGGTTCGGCTAGGCGTTGAAGCCGAGTGGTGGAGTCGAGACAGTTCATGGCTCGGCAAGCAACTGGCGGTCCTTATCCTCATCCTTCTCACCGCGAAGGATGAAGAGAAAATGTATATAGGCTAAGGCAAATGCGTTGTGAATCACAGTTAACAAAAATAAAAATGTTTGAATTTGAATTTGGGTAGTATAAAGAATCAGTTTGTAGGTTTTATAATATTCTACAAAAGTTCTATTTGACTGTAAAACGATTCTTCGAATACTTTTGAGATATTCGCATAAAAAACAAAAAAAGTGTGTTTTTTTTCACTATTTCTTGTTTAAAAAATTCCACAAAGCGATTTTGCTGTGGCGAAAACCGGGATTTCCGAACTATCCTATAAAAATTAGTATGGGCCGTTTCCGTATTTTATTTTGTGTGAAAAGAGCCTCTTATTTTTATCTACAGATTGGCCTAGTGTCCGACTAATTCCAATGAAGCCATAAAGAAGGTTTGGAGAGAGTATCTATCAGTAAAATGTTTGCTGATGGGCACTGTTACTTTACACTGTAACTCACACCTAGACTTTTGCGAGATATTTTTATCAATAGCCAGAACCAAAAGTTAATTAAATTCCACGACATAATTGATTCGATCAATTTTTTACACCTATATGGTTAGTTTCAACTCTCCTCATACTGAAAATTAATTTCCCCAGATGCCAGATCGATTACTGTATCTCTTTATAGTCCATCTTTCAAGCAAGTCAAATAAACCTCCGGTGATAGATGCGATTTATAGATTACTTTATTGGCGGGACCAGCATTAAATAAGGCAGAGGCAACTATGAAGCCGGTTTTGTTTACAACTTCTAGTGTTTTATTGGATGCGATTCAGAAGCTGAAGGTGTCTAGTCCAAAAATATAACTAATTTATTGCTTTCACGATGTTTACGTTAATTTGCGATAGTTCGTTGTGAGCCATTAACAAGATTACAACTACTAGTTATTAGTAATCCGGTAATACATCTACCCGATTTGAACAGAAAAATTGATCGCCTCAATAAATAAGGACAAACAAAGGACCCCGCTAACTCCTTATGGAATTTGGGTAGCGGTGGATTTTTTTGAATTTTTGGTATGATGTAGTCCATGTAAACTTTCGATTTTTAAATGGGACACCTAGTATTTTCACTTATTTTGCCACCTCATGACATTCTGAATACAACCATGTATCATTTGTCAGTTTTTGTTACCAATTTTTTTTTTCAATTTTGAAATTTATTTTTCAATCCAGAGTGCTGTCTATGTATACGCCTAAATTACTAATTACAGCCCTATAATTTTGGAGAAAATGCAACTTCACTGTCTTCGGTCAAAACTTAATTTTAAAATTGAAATTACAATTTTTTTTCAAATGGCAACACGGTGGCTCGTCGGTTTAGGACAAAAGACCATTTCATTACGATTCATTTGATACTGCACACTTATAGGTTTTGAACAAAATTCCGCCTAAAAACTTAAAAATTACGTTGTGTTTCATAAAATAAAGCATCTTTTGGTATAAATGCATCGACTAACCTTTGAAAACACAACTGATGAAACAAAATCATTAGGGAGATCTATTTCTCATTCTACTCCGATGCAATAAGGTATTTATTGTGTAATTATTTAAAGAATATATTCATGATAATATTTATGCAGGGAGATTTGTTATTAGCTTTGGATTATTGATTTTGTTTTATCTGTTGTGTTGGTTACAGATTGTTCGATGCAATCAAATCTTATATACTACAAGCCCATATAACAATTTAGGGGGGTCATTTGACCCAGGATGAAACATATTCAGAACGATGCTGCTATATGAAAAAATAACTTTGGTCATTATGCCGTCAATTCTTGGTGGTGCAAATGACTGTAATAATAATAATAATTTTTCATCTGAAGATGAGCTTTTCCGACAAAATAATCATGTACGGCGTTCCTCACGTTGGTAGGAGATAATTATTTCATAGTCTACCAACGTGAGGAATGCCGTACAAGAATATTTTGTCGGAAAAGCACATCTTCGGATGTAAAATGATTATTATTATTACAGTCATTTGCACCACCAAGAATTGCCGGCATATTGCCTAAAGTAATTTTTTCATATAGCAACATTGTTCTGAATATGTTTCGTGCTGAGTCAAATGACCCCCCAAAATTGTTATATGGGCTTTTAGTCTATTATTTTAATATTTATTTCTAATGTAATCTTCAGCAGCTTTTTTTTACAGAAGTTTATTTGAAACCTATTGACGGAGGTTAGGGTTGTCGGGTGAGTTGTTGTGATGAAATGACTGACACAGCAGCTAATAAGGGACGATAACGATATATTTACACTTGTTACATAATAAAAATACTTATCAATTAAAGTATATACAATGTGCTAATAAATTACTTTGGAACTCGACCAGATAAATGCTCGTCGAGGTGGTCGAAGAACGGAGAACATGCCGGATTGGGAACTCAAGAACAACTGAATATTTTCTCTCATCTTTCAAACTCCATCCTTTCATTGCCGGCCAGCAATAATGAAAAACCCAACCTACGTAATTCCAAATTGTCCGGCTTACGAAAGCGTAGTCGTAGGTAATCCGATTACCAAAAATTTAACTATGGCATTCCCAGTTATTTCCCCATAATTAACATTAATATTCGGACAAAGGACCCATTTCTATTATCTTTGAATTTAAGAAAGAAGATTAATAAAGATCTTTCTTTGCAAATAAAAATTATTTTAGAGTTTTATTGTTGGTAATACCCCTACACTATTAATGTGCAGTATCAAATTAATCGTAATTGTATGTTCTTTTTTCTAATCCGACGAGCCACCATGTTGCCATCTGAAAACAATTAGTAATAGAAATTTTGAAATGAAATTTTGCATAGCAGATACATTTTGATCATAAACAGTGAAATTGTTTTATTCCCAAAATTTTAAGACTGAGATTAGTGATTTGAAGAAATCCAAAGCACTCTAGAATGAAAAATAAATTTCAAAATAGAAATAAAATTCGGTTACAATAAGTGACAAGTATCACATGATTGTATTCAGTTAATCATATGGAGAAAAACTAAGTGAAATATACCCGGTGTCCCATTTGAAAATCGAAAATTTATATCACTTCTGGTGAAACCGGAAATTGCATGAAGCTCAGTTACAAAAGATGCTATTATGAGTCGTCTTATACAGATAATTCAAATTTCATTCCATTATTTTCAAAAACAAAAAAGTTATAGGGGCAAGCCACTTTCCGAAGACACCCGGTGTATGTACCAATTCCAAATCTTTGCGATGTGCTCTGCAGATAACAATGTACTTGGGGTGTAAACATGGATACATACTCTCCATAATATTTAATATTCCATATTTATAGTATTCATCTTTATACTAAATGATTCATTGGAACGGTAAACAAATAAAAATCGATAGAATTTGTTTTAATCTGCGTGAAGCTTACCTTTAAAATGAAAAAGTCCTTAGGTTTCCTTAGATTCTTCGAAACCAATCTGATGCTTTTAGGAAACGTGATAAGAGATTGTTATGACTACCCATGTACCCATTGAGAAAAAAAAGTTGTGGATAATTGAAAAATGTAAATGTTTTGTATCAATATTTTTTTCAATATTATCCCATAATTAACGAGAGAAACGGTAAAAACCATATTTTTGTTTATTTCTCAACTTCTGCTAAAATAAATCATGAAAATTGGTAAAAATGTTTTTATTTTTTTTAAATAAACGGCATTTATTTTTCGAATTTTATTAATTTTAATTAAAAAAGCCCTTTTTAAATCGAAAAAGTTCGTTTACAAATATCAAATTTTTTAACTTTATCAGTGCTCATTTTCTTCGTTGAAATTTCGACGATGACATGAAAAAATGTATTGTTCGTATGGAGAAATATCGTTGAAAATGCAAAAAACAAAAAAAACGACCTTTTCATAATTTATTTTTAATTATTCTTTTTTTTTATTGGAAATACGCTTTGACATTGATGAAAAAGGTGAATTTTCATGTAATATAATGTCATTTACATTAAATATTTGTTGATGGTTTTGAAATTACCGAAAACATTTTTTAAACAAAATTCGAATATCGAGAAATTTCAAAAAACAGGCTATTTATTCGGATGTTTTTCTAATTTTTCATACATAAATCATATCAACATATTGAGGAACGATGACAATACAAGAATTTTATAATAAGAATATAAAAATAATATGTAATAATAATGTTAGTTTGTAAATTTAATTTTCACCTACTTCCAATAATCATCCGAGTATAATAGTAATAATAATGATGATGATGTGGATTTGTAAATTGAATTTTCACCTAGTTCCAATCGTCCGAAAAATCTGAAATTTGACAAACTTATCAAGAACCAACGACAGTACAAGAATGTCATAATTTTAATGTAATAATAATAGCAATGATGAGAATATTGAAATTAGATTTTCACACACTTCCAATCTTCCCAATTATCTAAAATTTGGCACACATATCAAGGACCAACGCCAACAAATTCCATGATATTAAAGTAATAATGATAATGATGAGAATTTGTCAATTCAATTTTATATATATATATGCATTCAAAAGAAAAATACGTCAAATGATGCTATCTGGGACAATGTGATCATATTCTGTTTTTTTTTCTTCTCTCCATTAATACGCAATGTTTTTTTTCCCTCTCCTTCGTTTGAAACAATTATATAATTAATTTTATTGAAGGAGGAACTATTTAGAAATGTATAGGTTAATTAGTATGGTTTTGTTGAATGTTAGATATATACTATATATGTATTAGTTTTTTATATATATATATATATTTAAGGTTAGGTTGAAAAACAGAGGAAACGGTGTGTACCTACCTACACATCGCAACCAGCTGACACCTCGCCTTTTTCCATTATATAATTTTTATTCTCCAAAATTGTTATGTTTACCCAGATGGAAATAAAGGCCTATTATTATTATTATTATTGTTATTATCTACTTCGAATCGTCCGAAAAATCTGAAATTTGGAACACATATCAAGGACAGATGATAATTCAAGAATTTCATGATAAAAATGTTAGACTGAATAATCTTAAATCTCGTTACACATATCAAGGACCGTCGACAATAAAATAATTTCAGAGTGTTAATGTAAATGACAATAATAATGATGAGAATTTTAGTAAAAAATATGTAAAAGTTATTATAAAACTAAAATGTAAAGAAAGAAAATGTATTTAAAAAAACACGCTTTTATCACGCACAAAATATTATAAAATGATTAAACTGACTTGTATTAGTTATATACTTTTTAATATCAAGCTTGCCAAAATTTTTAATAATAAAAATATGTATTTGTGTTTTCTCTATAATAAAGTTGAAAATATTGGCAAGGTTAACTTGGATAAGTACTTATATAGTAACAAGTCAATTTATTTATTTTATAAGTCTTATTTCGTGACCAAAATGTGTTTTTAGTTTTTTAAACTATAAAGTTTCTTTTAATTTACATTCGTATTTTTAGCTATGAAAAAATTACAGCTTATTTAAAACACAAGAATGAACGTTTTCACCTAATTAGTTTCATGATTTTTTTGCGGGAGTTGAAAATTAAAAATAAACTGTTCTCACCATTTTTCTTGTTAATTTTGGAGTAATGTTGAAAAAGTATAAATACAAAAGATTTGATTCTTCAAATATCTACAACTTTTGAATCAAACTTTTTCCAAATGGATTCATATTTCAGCAACAAATCTTAGAAAACCAATATCCAACCATACACATAGGTACTGCTAAGAAATTGTTCTGTTTAAAAAATTATTGGCCTTTGTGTTATACATAATATACAGTGTCCGCCAAAATGTTGGACCATATAGGAAACGTTTTTATTTATAGTTTCTCAGAAAATTTCAATCTTCATAAAAATTGGTGCAATCGATCAGACTAAGTACGCGCATATCGGTTATTGCCAGTGGCGTGCGGCCAAGCGGGAAACGGCCGATACAAATTATTAAAATTAAATAACGTTTGGTACTAGTTCCTTCAACTATAAATTTATCATTATTCACTTATTTTTAATTTTCATCCATTCAGTAAATTCAGAGCGAGAACGATAGAGACAGGGAGATAAACAGAGAGAGAGAGAAAGTAGGGGAGACTGGTGTCAAATGTAACAGCTGTCGATTGTTACAGAGTACTTTACAGACGAAACTGAAACAGACTAATCCAAAAACAAAAAAAAAACAAAAAACGAAAAGGTATTCAGTGAATAATCGTCACATGAATCTTCAGATGAGAACGAAACTTTCTTTCAAGAATGCTGCACAAACAGAAGTCCATTTTAGGTGTGCCGTAACTGCAACTCTGACGACGACTAATTGGTTCTCCATTCTTTCATTACATTGATAATTATAAGAATTTTTCATGATTTCAAATAGTAAATATTATTTTTTGATATCTTCTTAGCTTTAACATTAAATGTTGTTCTTGTTCTAAGTAGATACACTATTCCTATTAAAGTCGTTCATGTTACAAATGAAGTCGATCATGTTACAATTGACACCAGTGAGGTGTCAGTTGTAACAAAGATCGGATGTGAAAAAAAAGCTTAGTTTTTGGATTTTTGTATTATTTAACCAAGTTAAATATGTAAAATCATATTGTTCATGAACCGTAGATTAGCATGAACTGACACAGGGAGCTGTAGAAAAATGCACTTGGTATATAAAAATTTCAATTAATTTTTTGTTACAACTGACACCAGTCTCCCCTATATATCTAAATATAGTGGTTTGATGATGAATCATTCTCAAAGGAACCAATAAGTAATATGAGACAATGTTGATACTCAAAGATGTTTTTTAGTTGATAATACTGATTTCTAACGAAAAATTTTATTTGTATTTTCAGTTTATTAAAGTTATATTTTTTGTATGTAGATTTTACAATTTTGGAATTTTTTTATTTTCATTTGTATACTTGTTGAAAGAAATAATTTTCCATATCTACTAAATTCGTAAAGCTTTTCAGACATCTTCGCCTACAGAAAACAGTATTTTCGAACGAAAAAACGACGTTTTTCATGTACCAGATGCAGCATAGAACGCAACGATTGCAGCAATAACAAAACCAGATCACTGACAAAACCTCAATGGATCGGCATCGCGGAGCTCACAGACCGCTTTAATCTCCAACTTTAAACAAAATATCTTATTTTGCGTTGGACCACCCACCAGGCCGCGCTGCGGCGCGACTCATCTGACCCCTGGCTTGGAATAATAAACACAGTAAAGTAAAAGGCGAAAGGTGCAGGAAGAAGAGTACGACGATGTCGTCTAATGGCGTTAGCAGATTCCGGATAATGTGTTTGGGTACTTTCCACCAGAAATTACGAAGGCGTAAAATAGAATAGAATAGAATAGAATAGATTTATTTGACCAAGTTACAATTATGTTTTTGGCAAGTCAGCGTACAAGTTTAAAAATGTTTAAAATCGACATCAAAAGAGTTTGGGTAAAATAGTCATAGGTAAAAAAAAATAATAATAAAAACGACAAAACATACAAAAACAATCTAAAAAAAAAACAAAAAAAACAGTATCCCATTATTTGGGAGATCTAGATATTGCTGAGACACAGAGGCATACTCAAATATTCGTCAATGGAGTAAAAACACTGATTGAGAATGTGTCGTTTCAGTTTCGATTTAAGACAGTTCCAAGTCAAAATCTTGAACTCATCAGGCAAAAAGTTATAGAGTCTGACATCCAGTGAATTCATTTGTGTTTCATTGAGTCTGTAGCGAGGAGGTCTCAAATTGGTCGCACCGCGAGTTTCGTATTCGCGAAAATCAGCGTTGGCCAAAAATTATTTTTTGGTTTTATGTATCTCTAATACCGTATTATAAATAAATAATGATGGAACAGGCATGATAGATAGATCTTTGAAGATTTTTTGACAGTAGTCAACCAGCATCAGCCATAATTCTAACTGCTTTCTTCTGCATTTTGAAAACCCTAACGGCGTGACAAGAATTCCCCCATAAGATAATGCTATGATTTATGTGAGCATGGAAAAATGAAAAATAACATGTTCGAACTGTGTTAAGACATAGTTGTTTCTTCATATTGCGTAACAAATATAGTGAACTCGATAATCTATTACATAGTTGATATATATGGGCTAACCAAGTCAGTTTTTCATCTATAACAACCCCAAGAAGTTTGAACCTCTTACCATCACCTGCGTTCTTGGTGGAAAGAACAAGATTTTGGGTTTTATCATGGTTCAACTTCAGATTGTTGGCATTGAACCAATTTTGTGCAGATTCGATAGAGTACGTCATACATAACGATAGACTGTTTGCGTCGGAAGCAATATTGAGTAAAGTTGTGTCATCAGCATAAGCCACACATTTATTAGGTAACATAAAATGGAACAAATCATTCATGTAAATGATGAATAGAGAAGGGCCCAAAAGATCCCTGTGGCACCCCAAATGTAATATTGTGAAAATCAGAACAAGAATCACTTATATACACTGCTTGTTATGTAGGTAAGACTGGAATAGATCGAGCGGTATGCCCCTGACACCATAATGGTTAAGCTTTTCAATAAGAATACTATGAGAGACACAGTCGAAAGCTTTCGACAGATCGCATAAAGTAATACCAACTCCATGCCATTCTCAAAACCTTCGACTATATCGCTAACAATCTTGAAAACAGCTTGGGTTGTACTACATTTGCTTCTAAAACCAAACTGACAACTATTGATAAATGTATTCGTTTCAAAGTATTTCATGAGTCTTAGCTTTAATATGATCTCAAAGACTTTGTAAAAAATCGGAATGATAGATATTGGCCTATGCTTTGCCACCAGTGAAATGTCCCCTTTTTGAAAATTGGTATTACTTTCGTGACTTTCAAAATATCTGGAAATTCTCCCTCTGCAATGGAAGCATTTAAGAGAGTTACCAACGGATCTATTATTAAGTCTAGGGTTTTTTTAATAAGTTCACTATTCATCCCATATACATCAGTGAGTTTTTCAAGCTGCGTACAGCTTCGACTACCTTAGATATTGTAACTGGCTCTATAAAAAATGATGAACATGGTGTGGGCAATCCTTTCAAGTAATTGACCGGATCATTTGAATCGTTAGATATTTTCCCAATCAGATCAGCTGCAATTGTGGAGAAGTAATCATTGAACTCTTTAGCTGTTATGGTGGGATCGATTACATTTTTCTTTGAATGATTTCTTTCAAAATTTACAAGTCTCCAGCTATCTCAGACTTTGTTTTCGGATTCTCCGATGAATTTATCATATGCTGCTTTCTTATATTGTGTTAATTTCAATTGGTAGTATTTTTTCAGAATAGTGTAATTATTGAAATCCCTGGTAAAATTACAAATGGTTTTTTATTGATAAAACTTTTTTTCATAGGAAAATGTTTCTCAATTAATGAAGTGAAATTATTTATCAAGAAGTTGGCAATTACAGAGCATTTCCAATGTAACCCGATTGTATCCCAGTTAATTTCGGCAATAGATGATCTCAGATCAGCAATGCTATGTTCCTTTTTCTTCTCCAGATCACATCGTCTTTTTTTTTTCATCTAATTTCAAGGTTATCACCGGTGCCAGATGATCAGATAAGGGGGCCACGAACGAGTTTTTTTTGAAATTCCGACTTGAAAGTCGGACCCCCGACTTCAACTTCGGACCCTCGTTTCAATTTCAATCGCGGACCAACGTCTTTAGAGTCTAGGTCAATGAACACTTTTTCCTAACAGAAATACTACGGAAAAATATTTGAAAAAACATTTGAAAACAAAAGTTTTTAATAAAAAAAATTTAAACAAAATTTTGCAGAAAAATGTTGAAAAAAATATTTGGAAAAAACATTTTGAAAAGTAAAAATTATTGAAAAAAAATTGTGAAAAAAAAATTAAAATAAAAATTTTGTTTTTTTTTCAACAAAAATATGGAAAATCATATACTCTTTCCATGTACGATAATAAAAATTCAGAAAATCGGGGGTAAGGTCGAAAAGTAATTAAAATCCAGTTTTTATGCCATTTTTCTCAGTATCAAGGCATTTATCCCGAACACAAAAAATGGTGCCACCTTGGAATTAAAAGAAAATATGTAAGTCCAAAGTGATAGAAAAACGAGTTTTTATGACGTTTTTGACATTTTCAGGGAATGGTGTCACCTTAGGATTCAACACTACCTAATGTGAATAATTATATACTCCTTCCATCTATGATCTATGAAATTTTGAAAATTTGGGGTAAAATCGAAAAGTAATTAAAATCCAGTTTTTATGCTGTTTTTCTCATTTTCAAGGCTTTTATCTCGGAAACAAAGAATGGTGCCACCTTGGATTTCAGCAGAAATATGAAAGAATATATACTCTTTCCATCTACTATAGTGAAAATTTAAAAAATCCAGGTGAAAATCAAAAAGTGATCAAAAACCAGTTTTTATGTTGTGTTTTTGACATTTTCAAGTCGTTCATTTAGGAAACAAAGAATGGTGCCACCATAGAATTCAACAGAAATATGGAAAAATATATACTCCTTCCACATCTGTGGAAAAAGTCGAAAAGTAATTAAAATCCAGTTTTTATGCTGTTTTTCTCATTTTTAAGGCGTTTATCTCGAAAACAAAAAGATGTACCATCATGGAATTCAACAGAAATATGAAAAATTATTTACTCCTTTCATCCACGATAGCGAAAATTTAAAAAATCCTGAGGGAAAGTCGAAACGCAATTAAAATCTAGTTTTCATACTGTTTTTCTCATTTTCAATGCGTTTATCTCGAAAACAAAAATGGTGCCATCATGAAATTCAACAGAAATATGTATAATTATATACTCTTTTCATGAAATTTCAAAATATTCATTATCATAGATAGAAAGAGTATATAATTTTTCATAATTCTGTTGAATTCCATGGTGGCGCCATTTTTTGTTTCCGAGATGAACGCCTTGAAAATGAGAAAAATAAGATATAAACTGTATTCTAATTACTTTTTGATTTTCCCCCCCAGATTTTTTAATTTTCACTATTTTAGATAGAAAGAGTATATAATTTTTCATTTTTCTGCTGAAATTCATGGTGGCACCATTCTTTGTCTCCGATATAAAAGCCTTGAAAATGAGAAAAACAGCCTAAAAACTGGACTTTAATTACTTTTCGAGTTTTTCCCAAATTTTTTAAATTTTCATTATCGTAGATGGAAAGAATAGAAAAAACAACGCGAAAGTTTTGAGCATAAGAATAATAATAATATTCATTTATTTCAGAAAACATTTTAAAAAGAAAATAATAAACAACGTTGAAGAATTATTGTGAAAGAAACAAAATGCTTGCATATACAGGGTGTATACTGAATGATGTCATTAGTTTCAAGTGGTGATTCCTGGTCATATTTCAAGAAGAAAACTTCCTAAAAACCTGTGCCCAAACTTGCTTCCATTCCGAGTGTCAAAGTTTCGATTGAAAATTGGAGTTTCCTTGATTACTTGAAAATCTTGTTAATTTTGACAAAACCTGGCGTGGTTATTAACACTAATAATATTTCAAATTATAAATGGCAGAGGGTAACCTGCAGCGGGACTCTGTGTCATATTGAATTCCACTTATCGACTGAATTCCATATGACTGGTACTCTGTGTACAGAAATTATCGCCTAAACTCGACTATCCCGGTAGCCAGAAAGCAAGACGTCGAAACATGTCGTTTTCTTTGTTTAACCCAACTATTTTCTTTCGATTCAATTCTGTCAGTGTTGTAAAATATATTTATTTCAATTTCGAAAGCAAATAGTAAAAACTAATAAATAATGAGGGTGTGGAGTGAATAGAGGGCAAAGCACAAGGTCACGTTCTGTGGCAAAATGTGAGCTACAAGCTTAACAATTTAGGTTTTGAAAAAAAATCTGTCGAAGAATGGAGAAGGCTGAGCCTCAATCGATTAGCCCTAGTGTTTATTTATACTAACTTCTTTTTTTTTAAATTTAGGCACCTATTTTATTGGAAAACTTAGACAAAAACTAAGACAAAAGCTGCAAAATTGCAGAAAGATCAGCTTGAAACAGGAGGTGGAAAGATTACCCACTGTTCTGACAAAGTATTTACAATAGCAATGGTCCTCGATACACATTGCTGAGCTATAAAAAGAGCATGGCTTCTACCTATTACTCTTTGATATGTTCCTGTTGCACAAAAACTTAGGAAACTAAAATATTAAATTTTTGGGAGTATAGCCATACCCTGATTCATCTAAGGAAGGATACTGTTAAACATATATCGAGCAATATCCTTATTTACTCTAAAGAGTTCTTTGAGAGCCCATGAGCGCCATCATATTTGGGGCGCTTTTTCTAGGTTCTAGGTACGTGCTGTAATGGAAACTGAAATTTCCATTTACTTTGAAGCAATTTTTTTGGGTAGATGAACAGATGATTTCCAAAAGAACCGTCCCAAATATGATCGCGTTCATGACCTCTTAAATCTCGTATTTTCTATTAAAAATGGAACGTTCTCTCATGAGTCTTCTCACTATATTTTCTTCTTCCATCAGAGCAAATAAATTCAATCCGTTCGTAGGCAACAATAATATCACAATTTATTCAAAATGAATTGAAAAGCACATGAAACTACCAGCCGTTAAAAATAAAAATGCATGACAATGACAGTAATTTTGGACACAAGAATATGAAATGTCACTAGAATATCACCAAATTTTGGCACATGCTTTTAAATCGGATAGTAGGTTGCCGAACAAACCCGGTGTGCAGGCGACTGTAGCACAGAGTGCGAAATAATGTGATCGTCGTTTGCGATAGTAGTAATCGACTGTAGAAAACGAGGGGTAGAATTCTATATGACACAGAGTCCCACTGCTGGTTGATATTTATGGTACGCCACTGTTTTTGTAAGTTTAATTTTTTTTTCGAAAAATCTATTAAAATCACATCTTCCTTATATTGCTGTCAATCTGAAATATCTAAACTTTATCCAATCAAAGTCAGTGGCGTATAAAAGTATTTTCTAAGTAATATTTTTTTGAAATTATAATTAATTTTATGCAAATGGTATAGTTGAGTTTTGATAAGAACAGTGGACAACAATAGGCCCAGGGAGGGACACATCAAGAAACCAGTCCATTAACGCCGAAATTAATGAAATAATAATAATAAATTCATTAAGGCAATTTCATCGATCGAAAAAGTTTTGCTATTTGCTATTTATAGTTATATTTTTAACTGTTTAATCTGACAAAAATGTGAAACTTATGAAAGAGTAGTGTACAATGATTTTTACTATAAATGTCAACCAAGTGATCTTTTGCAACTTATAACTTGAAATCTAATTTCAAGAATAGAATCCCCTTGTAACTGCTAAGAAACACACCTGGTCTCATTGAATTCAGCGAAAAGCCTTTTGAGTAATCAATCAATAACACACATTAAATTAATGTCGAAGAAATTGTCTCCCCTGCCCCCCGAGAGCTAGATAGAGAACGCGTAGGGTTTCGGAAGTTTTCTCGACGGATTTGGACGTCAAAGATTACAGCAAAAAAAGTAGGTAGGGGGCTAACCCCCCTCCCTCTTCACGAAAAAAGCTAGAAATCTCGCGAAATTAAAATTGGAAAAATCCGTAAAAATAGTGAAAAATATCTGACCGTCGAATATTATGATTTAAAAAATGCAACGCCCCCCGTCCCCGCTCAAAAGCTAGAAAGAGAACGCAAAGGAATTCGGAAAATGTTTCAACAGTTTCGGATATGAAAAATAATGATGAAAAAAAAAATCGATCGGGGGGCTCGCCCCCCTTTCCTGCCACGAAAAAAATTAGGAGAACTCGCGAAATAGAAATCGAAAAAAACCGTAAAAATAGTGAATATTATCTGACTATTGAAATAATACGGTTTCAAAAAAATTTACCCCTCTTCCTCCCTCAAAAGCTAGATAGAGAACGCGTAGAAATTCGGAAAAATTTCCAACGGAAAATTAACTGGCAAGCAACCGTGCATCAACAATGACGCATTAATTGATATATACAGGCTAGGAAACATATCCACAGATAACTAAAAAAGAAATAAATAAATAAACTTGAAAAACTTTTTATAGAAAAGCTTTTATTTAAATGCACTAAAAAGAAAAATTTAAATTTTAAAATGAAATAAACCCATCATTTTGTTACATTATAGAATTTCAAAAGATATAAAAGCTTGTCGCGAGAATGAATCTTCAGGTAATTTTGGATTCAATTCACAATAAGAAATACATAGATACTTCTCGCCATTATTTAAGATTTTATAATGTAACAAAATGATGGGTTGAATGAATTTTAAAATTAATTTTCTTCTTTTAGTGCATTTAAATAAAAGCGTTTCTCTTGAAAGTTTTTAACGATTATTCATCTAAACTTTGTATTATTTCCACCAGGTACTGATTTTTCACTGTCTTCTAGTTGTGAGATTTGCTTAGGAAGAAAGGTATCTACATGAACTACACCATTGTTGAAAATAATTCAGTTTCTTGAAGAATATTCGATGCATCTTGAACAATATACCCCTTTGCCGGATGTGACGACGGATCCATTTTATAGTGGCATCTTCACACGTGAACACAAACAAAACATCTGTATCGAGACCCGCAATAAAACTTTTATTTCGCATGCCCCTCACTGCTCGGCAATAAAGAAACAATTTGTGACGAAACGGGATGAAAAGGTTGCCCAAATGGTGATAAAGAGGCCATGTGTAGACATGGTCCGAACATAAATTCTAGCATGGCGCTTCCCGAAGCCACCCATGATGACCGGCTTGTCTTACACTTCAACGCTCATTTGTTTCAATATTTTGACTGCGGTCCTGGCGCCGAGCGGCACTTTCTTCGGTTTCTGTAAAAATAAAAGTACTTTTAGAAGAAGGGCAATTTTATTGCTATATTGAACATTAACTTTGTCTAATTCCGACAGACAGGGTGGTCTCATATGTATTCTCTAACAAGTTTCTATATCAATTCGAGCCGAAAACTTCAGTTGCATATTTGTTAAAAACTGTTTCGTTCAAAGAACGTTCAAAAATTGGTTTATCTCTTGACATTTAGGGTAGCCAAAAATTGGAAACACAATTGGTATACTATTTTATCGACAAGTAGCATGTTACCAAGTCATAATACTTCTGTTTACAAGCGTTTTATGAGGTCAATAAGACACTAGTGACTTATGATCACAAGACACGGTATCTTTGAGTCCCCAATCATTTCAAGCATAATCGGAGTAAAACTCAATCCATCACATTTTCGACAAATTCCTCATTGAATGAAGGGTCTATTGTAAATTTCTCGGGCATCACATTGCACGAAACTTTGAAATGGTCTTGCCATATTGAAAAACTTTGTAAAAAACTCTCTAGTCAATTATTTCTCCTTAGACGTCTCGCAAAAGTTCTAAGTCCAGATATACTCAAAATCTCATATTCTTCTCTCTTTCACTCGCATATCACATATGGAACCGTACTATGGGGCAACTCAAGTCACTCTAATCACGTATTCGTTCTACAAAAAAAGGCTGTGAGAATTGTTGCCAAGGCAGGTTTTAGAGACTCGTGCCGCCCATTATTTCGGAATCTGAGAATAATGCCTCTACCCTCTATTTACATTTTTCTACAAACGTCAAAAAATGACAAGGTTCGCGCATTGACAACAGTATGCGAAGTGGCACTTTTTTTCATTTTCATTCGTTACCATGACACCGTGCGCGAAGTAATGTGCGAAATATATTTCGCACACTGCTTGTAAACTATATGGGATTTTCATATTCTAACCTATATGGTCCTCAACTTCTCAATCAAGCAAAAAACAAGAAATCGTTTATTTATTAATGTAGAACAATAATTAAGGCTTTCAAATTGTGAGAGATATTTTTCTGGCCTTATTTGCTTCACACCACTCTTTAAATTGCTGATATGCATTTTCATACTGCCGCCTCGATTTCTCCGGTAAAAGGTTGGAAATTACGGAATTGGCCGCATCTATCAAGTTAGGTGGGGTACTGCTTAGTTCATCGTCGCTCGAAATTTCCATTCTTTTACAATAATAAATATCACGCACGAAATTGACGCGAATAAAAAGTCACTGCAAAATAATTATCAAGAACTGTCACTTTGAAATAATTGTCAACAAATGCCATTTTATTTCCATAGTTACAGTAATTACTTGATTTGGAAAAATTATTTAAGCCAGTTCAATACTATTTTTCATAGTTATTTCTTATTTTAGAGTTTATGGAATCAAATATATTGGATACTTAGCTATTCACAGTGCTATATTCATGGGTGTTTTATGACTCCAAAATTTTATTTATTTTTAGTATTGTAAATTTGTCATATGAATCTGTCTACTGCATGTAGTTATTAGTATAAATTCAAATCACTCCATTTCATCATGGAAGATAATTTTATCCACCACGCTCGACTTACTACAAATGTATTATATATATCACGTAGTCAATAAAAATCTATCTATCTATCTATCTATTTATCTATCATTGACCTAACTTGATCGAGAATGAATTGACGTCTGTTTGTTACAAGTTACTCCTCTTCTATATCGGAACCTCAACAACTCTTTCAATAATAAAAGAGAAACAAGAGTTTTATTTATTTTTTCTATTTATTTTTTCTATTTATTAACACGCTTTTTTCTACACCCGTAGATTTTTAATCAATAGAAACCCATAATTTTTCATTGATATTAATAAATTTGGTAATTTAGGGAAGCAAATAGCAACATATTCAAATTTGCCTGATCCGAATTTGCATATAGGGCATTGTTTTCGTAGGACATCTGCAACCGTATTAGTTGATGCCGATTTACCTAGGTGTACCGCAAGGATCGGTTTTTGGCACGCTTTTGTTTGTTATTTATATTAACGATTTTTACAACTATATGAAGCCATGTCACAGTGTACTATTTGCTGACGATACATCCTTGATATACCCTTCTATGAATTATTCATCTCTTATAACCGAAAAAGAAATTTTAGATGCGGGTTACAAACTCAAAAAAAAATTACTTCCGGTTCTGACAAAATTCCATCCTTCATTATAAAAGATTGTCTGAGAGTATTAGTTTATCCATTGTGTACAATCTTTAATTCAATTCTCAGAACATCGGTCTTTCCTGATACCTGGAAAATTTCAAAAGTTTGCCCTGTTCACAAATCGCAAGACCGTGCTTGTATCAGTAATTATAGACCAATTTCAATCCTGAATAACCCTGCAAAGTTCTTGGAGATTATATTGTATAATAGCATTTATCTAGCAACCGAACATGTCATTTCTGAATCTCAACATGGTTTCATGAATTCAAGACCTACAATCAGCAATTTATCCATCTTTAGTCAATACTTATGTGAATCATTAGACCGAAGAGGACAGGTTGATACAGTGTACACTCCAAGGCCTTTGACAAAATAAACCATGAAATACTCCTGAAGAAAATTACTTGTTTGGGATTCAATGATATTTTTCTAAACCTTTTGAAATCGTATTTGAATAATAGAACACAGTATATCTCTTACAATGGATTCTGTTCAAAAAACTATATCGCAACCAGTGGAGTCCCCCAAGGTTCCAACTTGGGGCCATTGTTTTTCTTGATATTTATCAATGATCTTTGCGATTGCAATACATTAATGTTTGCAGATGATTTAAAATTATATGTTTCTGTTTCCAATTTGAATGATTTTGTATTATACACAGGAACAAATCAACTCTTTACATGATTGGTGTTTGGAAAATCAACTTTTCTTAAATATTTCTAAATGTAAAGTGTTGACTTTCACTAGAAAATCCAAGACTGTTTTTTACTCATACACAATTAATAATACAATTCTAGAACATTGTTAAGTTTCACTTAAATCAGTTAATTTAGGGATTATATTTCAAGCAATTTGTGAGGTGTGTGCAGGATAGAAATATGTACGCCACTGAGTAGTCTGTTTTTGCCTACCTCCGGAAAGAAGACGTCACGAGCCTTCCTCCTCGCATACACACTCAACTTTTTTTATTTCAACGCTATTTTTCTTGTGCATCAAGATTCGCGGAGCTTCGCCTAAATGTGTTTAGAACAATTAAGTATTTAAAACTTAGTGTGGTGAGCCCTTTTTGCCGTGTGCCCAACTTCCACGGATGTCTGGATAAAGAGGGGCGCCCCAAACATCATAAAACCAACATCCAGACCAGGCTGACGATTTCCAAGGAGTCCCATTCGAATGGCTTAGGTGAGATTGTTCAGTGGTTTTTGTTTCATTACTTTCATTTCTACAATAAACGCCGCCTATCACACAATGCATTATCTACACAACCCGAGGTTCATTTATCTCACATTTTTTTGAGTTATCGGAGCTAAAAAACGCACAAACATGTTGATAATATTAGAGACTTAGGAGTTCACTTCGACAATCAGCTCACATTTAACTCTCACATAAACGAAATTACTAAATCAGCATATCGTATATATGGTTTCATCTTCAGAAATTGCAGGAACTTTAATGATATTACTGCACTATCATCTCTCTTCTTCAGCCTAGTAAGGTCTAAACTAGAATATGGATGATTAATATGGAATCCCATTTATAGTCGATCATCAACAACTATCGAGAAAGTCCAAAAAAAGTTTTTAAAATTTCTATGCTTCAAGGTTGATGGAGTTTATCCTCCAAGAGGATCTGATTATATGAATATACTACGCAGATTCGATTTCGTTTCTTTGGAAAAACGCAGAAATCAAGCATCCATTATATTTCTTCATAAGCTGTTGAATGGTGAAGTGGACTCCCCAGTACAATTATCACAAATTGATTTTCATGTACCGAGATTGGAGTCTATATCAAATACCACTTTCAAGTGCAAAAAAGCTCAAACAAATATTATGTCTAAAGCACCAATTAATGTGATGTGTTCTAATGCTAATAAATTATCAAATATATGTGATATTTTTAACTGCAGTAAGAGTGAATTAAGAAATAAATCTCGAACACATCTATAAGCAATTTGGGAATCAATAATGGACGAATCTTATTATTTTTATATTGCATCCATGCAATATTTTGTATGTTGTAACACTGTTACTATACTTTTAATTATACAGGGTGTCAATTTGAAAACTTCCCACCCTTAATATCTTCCTTCCAGTAAACAATATGAGTAATCGAAAAAACAGGTCAATTTTATTGTCAAGGGGGACACTTTCAAGGACTATTTGTAGCCCTCGTGGTTCAACCCCCTAGGAGGGGTAGATGTTACCCTTCGAATTTTAAATGGGAAGGGGGGTCAAGTTGCACATCATTTTGATGGGCGTTCAATTCTTGTTCCAATGGTACCCTGACTTATTATTTTTTGATGAGCATTTTCCGAAAAATTGCGTTCTAAACTAACAGAAGTAATTATTAGAACGCCTATACTGAGATGCATGGTTTGGCACGAACTGGTTAGAATATTAGGTGGTACCGTTCCAACCCTTTATTACTTTATTAGGGGTAACATTAGCCATTAGCTCCAAACACTTTACATAAAAAAGTAGTCTAATAGTAAAACGTAGATGGTAGTAAAGTTGTGTTTATTAAATGCTGAATTTTTAAGTGTCATCGCAGAAATTGTACAGATAGCCTTCCTTTTTTGCTACTTCTGCTGTAAAAAGTTTCTGTTTTCCGGCAAAAAATTGGTTAGCAAATTTGAACTATGTGGTAGTATTGTGAATACCGTTGTACCTGTTGGGCTGTTTAGGAATTACTTTAATAAGTGTATAAAAGTGTAAAAATGGTTTACATTCTTCAAGACAGAATTGAAATGATTGTAATTTATGGAGAAGTTGGAAAGTGCGCACGAAGGGCGGCATGTCTTTTTAACGAAAGACATCCAAATTGTAATGTAAGTCACCGGTATGTGCTTGATTTGGTGAATAAGTTTTACGAAACTGGTTCAGTGACAAATAAAAAAAGAAATAACCCCAGAGTACTAAATGAAGCAGCTCAAATTGAAGTTTTGGGAATATTTGCTGCAGAGCCCACGAGCTCCTTACGATCAGTATCAGAACAGACGGGAATGTCACGCGAGACTATAAGAAAAGCATTGAAAATGCATAAATTTCATCCATATAAAATGCAGATTCTTCAAGAGCTCCACGAGGATGATTATGATTGAAGAATAGAGTTTTGTGAAATCATGTCTCATCGAGTCAATACCATCCCTAATCTTCTGTTAAACATCTGTTTCAGCGATGAGTGTTCATTTTTTCTGAATGGCAATGTTAATAGACAAAATTGTCGCTATTGGAGTGACGAAAACCCACATATTTTTCGGGAAGGGCATACACAACACCCACAAAAAGTTAATGTTTGGGCTGGTATTCTTGGAAATGCCATTCTTGGTCCATTATTTCTGGAAGAAAACTTGACTGGCAATCTGTACCTTGATATGCTTGAAGAGACTATCGATCCTCTTATAACTCACGAGCTAGAAACTCAAATTGATGCAGAAGGTAATGAACTTTTGCAGGAGGATCTGTTACATTACCAGCAGGACGGTGCTCCACCTCATTATTTTCTTCCCGTCCGACAGTGGTTAAACGAGAGATTTCCGGGTAGATGGATTGGCAGAAGGGGAGCAGTTGGGGGCATCTTAAATCCGTTGTTTATAAAACACAACCTTCTGATATTGACGAACTTAAAAGACGAATTACAGCAGCATGCCGGTCAATTCCTAGTGAAGTTTTCCGTAATGTTAGATGGGAGTTCGAAAACAGACTGTATTACTGTTTAGAGCAAAATGGACAACATTTCGAACAGCTAATAAGATAAGCGTAAGTAGATTTTATGTTGGAAATGTCTTTCTCGCAAATTAAATTTTATTGTGTAGAAGGAAAATAACCACCAAATAAAAAATCCCATGCGTAATAAATTTATTCCTGTCATTCAAGGGTTGGAGCGGTGCCACCTACTCTTCTAACCATTTTTATTAAAGGGAGTCAATACAATAATGCATCTCAGTATAGGCGTTCTAATAATTACTTCTGTTAGTTTAGAACGCAATTTTTCGGAAAATGCTCATCACAAAATAATAAGTCAGGGTACCATTGGAACAAGAATTGAACGCCCATCAAAATGATGTGCCACTTGACCCCCCTTCCCATTTAAAATTCTAAGGGTAACATCTACCCCTCCTAGGGGGTTGAACCACGAGGGCTACAAATAGTCCGTGAAAGTGTCCCCCTTGACAATAAAATTGACCTGTTTTTTCGATTACTCATATTGTTTACTGAAAGGAAGATATTAAGGGTGGGAAGTTTTCAAATTGAAACCCTGTATTTCATTTGCTATCCTTTAAAAATTGCCTTGTAAATGGTTTCTGTTGGGCAATAAATGCTATATTATTATTATTATTATTATTACTATTATCTCTTATTGATAAATCTATGGAAATACAAGAAAAAGCGGAGCACTGGCTCAGTGTCAATAAACTTATGACGAATAAGGAGAAATCACAAAACATGATTGTCTCTATGGCTCCGCGATTACCTGAATTTCATAGTGTCAAATTATTGGGTTTTACTCTGGACAATAGGTTGAATTGGTCAAGCCACATTTCAGGTTTGAAAAGTAAATTATCGAGTGCCTTATTTCTACTTCGGCAGCTGAAACCAATGACAAATTTCACTACGTTGAAAATAGTATTTTGCTCTGGGGAAAGTCTAGTGATGCCCAATGCATTTTTGTTTTATAGAAAAAAAGCACTGAGAATTCTTACTGGAATCGGTTTTAGAGATTATTGTCGTGAATCATTCATCAATCATGAAATTATGTCGGTACCTTCTTTGTAATGATTTTAATATCAAAAAACACCAATAAATTCTATTCTATTCTATATATATGCAAGCCTACTAGATATTCACAAAAGGGCTCCCTTGTTTCCCAAGCAATCCAGTTTACATAATCATGATACACGTAACAGCAATCTTATTAGACCTCATCGTTTCAAACTCACAAAATCACAGAAAAATTTCTATGATTTCAGATTGTATAATGCTCTACCTGCTAATATTAAAAATATGAATATGTTTTGTTTTAAACAAGTCATGAAAAAATATTTAAAAAAACTGTTTCTATTCCACTACAGAATATTTAGAACCTGTTTGTAGACACACTTTTGACACAGGGAATATGCTTTCCGAACCTCCACACTTTATTTAAGTATATGTTGTAAACTTGTGTTTTGTATATTTTTTTTGTCCTTTTTCCAAGGAACTGATGACGTGATAACATGCTACGAATGTTTTTTTTAGACATAACGTAGTCAATAAAGATTTCTATTCTATTATATTGTCGCGACTAGGGCTACTAGGGTAGCATCCTGAGCCGTATAAGGGGTTGTTTCCCTTATACAAAATGCGACTTGGGGTGTAGCTACTCAGGGTAGCTATATGAACTCAATAGTATCAAAGGAATATAAACGTTTATTGTACAACAACGGGGATACTGGGGGAAGTTATATACATACATAAAATAAGGGACACTCAATAATATTATACGGAACAAATGAAACTCTTACCAAAACCATCACTAGACCAATACTTAGAGCTGAGGCCAGAAGGGCCTAGCCTACGAGGCTAACTAAGCAGTAGGGCTCTCTCCTCTATAGGAGTGTATTAACAACTATCTCATCGTACCATTTCTCTTGTATTTATATAAGGAAATATGTTTATTTCATTCGGTCAACGATTTTAGCTCGTCACGCGACTTCGCTAATTTCAATGTCGGTCGCATATGACAATGAACTTCTATATCGTGGACGAATTAATAAACAATAAGATGAATGGATCAATGCACTAAAACAATTCAAAGGGCAGTACTCAATATTTACGACAATATCTATATGATCGAATCTGCGAATTGTTCAATTTTATACGTTGATATGTACAATAACTGTATAGTGTGATTTACAGTGGTTGATAACGTGTAATATATTATTATTTATCCATGTAATGAGACCTCTGAGATCTGTTTGGAACAAAATTTAGTTAATCAACACGAACTTGATAACAAATTTAATGTACTATATAGCAGATTCAGTGACTGGTGCTACACTGATCGATTAATAGTCAATCATACAAAAACCATCGTTATGCAATATTCTATCAATAACAATAATCATATACCCACAGATATCAATATTCATAATGCAAAAATGAACATTTCACATAACACCAAATTCTTAGGAACGTTTCTAGATTCAAATTTATCATTTAAAAGCTGCATACATCATATCAGTAAAAAAGTTAATAGTGGATTTTATGCCATCCTACAGATGAAAAACATTTTTGAAATACATCAACTAATTAACATATATTATGCACTAATAGTCCGGGAGCCAGTGACAGTTTTCCATGACCAAGTTCCTCTCAAGCGAAAATTAGTGGAATGCATCAGAGAGTTATATTATAAAGCTTCGTGAACGTCAGCTGCGGTTCCGTGGGGGGGATGAGCGGTGGTAGCCTCCCACGCACGAAGAAAAAGAAATGTATTCAATTTTGTTTTCCTACCTGAAAACATGTTAAATTATCGCTAAAGCAATATCTTGAAGAAAGAAAAAATCAGCTGACTATAGCATGGTGTATTATACGACAGCTAGTTGGTCGAACACAAAAAAAATTGTACCTTCTATGATTTCCTCTCAAATAAAATTTTACCTTATATTCGGATTGCGACAATTTAACATGTTTCCGGGAAGGAAGACATAATTGAATTTTTTTTTTCTTCGTGCGTAGGAAGCTACTGTGCTGATCATCCCCCCCCCACCAACGGAATCGCAGCTGACGTTCACGAATCTTTATAATGCGACTCTCTGATGTATTCCACTAAATATCGCTTGAGAGGAAATGACTGACCAAATTTTTACCGGGCTCCTGGACTATAATATATTCCTATTTAACATATACTATAACGGTCTGGGAAAAAGCAGTTTCATCTCAAAGACTGCTTATATCACAAAAAAGGATAATACGATTAATATTTGGATTGAAACGTACTGAATCATGCAAGTCATATTTCATCGAAAACAATCTTCTTACTGTGCCTTGTATATACATCATGAGATCTATACTACTAATAAAAAGGAAACTTTCTAATTTATTGACAAATAGGGATAATCACAACTATAATACAAGACACGGCAATCTTCTACAGATACCAAGCCATAAAACAAGATTTTTCGAAAACGCTTCTTCTTATGCAGGAATACAGCTGTACAATAATTTAACCGGATGGAATTGTTAGTGAAAAGAATTTCAATATTTTCAAAAATAAATTGAGAAAACTCCTAGTGAGAAAATGTTACTATAAAGTTAATGAATTCTTAGGAGGATGATAATGATATCGGTATATTTTTGTTTTGTTGCTGGCTTAATACTTGTGTAAGCTTTTACTTGTAATATTTTTTAACCATTTTATATATTCTTTGTCCATGTATTCAAATATCCGCTGTTTTATGAATAATTTTACAATGACCAAATGAAATTATTTTATTTGTATATCCACTATATATTTTATTTATATATTTATTTAACGTAATTTTTAATATTATTTTATATATTTATATATAAGTGAAAATAGAGTATATTTCGGTTTAATTCCGAGAGTTCCAACCTTTGACAGCTGTTTCGTGCTAACGCACTCATCAGAAAGGATTTATGGAGCTCTCGAAATCAAAACGAATCTACTCAAGAATTAGTACCGTGAAGGCAAGATAGATATAACTAGTGACTGTAGATGTCATAAGTAACTTTCTTCTATATATATATATATATATATATGTATATATAGAAAGGGTAGTCGTTGCTGACTAGTTAAGAATAAAACCAGTTAATATTGGGGATTGCAGCAAAGTCAAAAGTGTACTCTTTTATAGAGTTTATTCCAAGCTTTCGTAAATTTTATTTACATCTTCAGGGAACTACAAAGAATTATTATGTCAATTATACATTTTGATGTTATTAAAATTTTACTTACAACTATAGTGAGGTTAGTTGACATGTTCTTAGTTCTTTGGATAGTGACATTACAGCTTAAAATTGTAAATAATAAGGAAAAAAGACTTTACGAATATAAATAACAGAAAATTTTGAAATTTCAGTCGAAAAACAAAAGACTTGTTGATTGTATCCAAGGGACACAAATCAGTTGTCAATAGAAAAGAAATCTGTAATTTTCAAGTCAATGTTACCAACTGTAATCTTGTACCAACTGTAATCTTGTACCAACTGTAATCTTGTACCAACTGTAATCTAGTACCAACTGTTGAAATATACGACTGTTGTTTTGTAAGTTAGGAAAAAATTACATTTCCAATTGAGTAGTTATGGAGATATTATTATTCATATGGAGAGTGTGGTCTAACGACAATAAGAAGGAATAAATCTCACTCAAATGATTTATATCAGTTCTTTTATTCATACATTTTTTGTCTTGATATATGAAGGCCATTTCCAAAAAAGTTCTCTTAGTCATATGTGTCTCTTTAGCTAATATTTTAGTTGAGTTATAATTTATTCGATGGTCAAATTTGTTTACATGATCAGCAAGAGCACATCTTTCAGGATGAAGTCTACAATCACTTTTATGTGAGGAGATTCTACTTTTCAGGCTTCTAGAAGTCTGGCCAATATAATTTTTATCACAGTCCTGACAAGGAATGCTATATACTACATTTGAAGTGGAAGTTAATGGAATTTTATCCTTCACTTTTGAATAAATTGATCTTATTGGTAAAATAGTTTTATTTGCTATTTTGACATTACATACTGAATGAAAGAGCCTGGACAATCTTGGTGTAATATCTTTTATATATGGAAGTGGAGTGAATGTAGGAATTGTAGGATTAGTATTAGCAACATTGCTATTAATGGATATGTTCAGATTGTTAGATATAATATCTGTTTCAATATTTAATGGTGTGCTGAACAGAATACTTCTCAGTAATTTTGGTGGATAAGCATTGTCAGAAAAGAGTTTGAAAAGAATATCTAGGTTTTTTTTATGAAAGGGTCTATCTGAGATTTTGAGTACTCTAGCTTTCATCTGTTTCACAAGGTTTATTTTCATTGACCGCTTGTGATAAGACTCGAAGTAAATATATCTTCCAGAACTGCATGGTTTCCTGTACCAGTCTATAAGAATTTTGTTATTAAGACCACGTATGAATCTTGTATCTAAGAAAGGTACGGAAAAATCATCATCCTCAGTTTCTATTGTAAACTGAATATATGGGTCAAAGCTGTTGAAAGCACTAAGAATCTCAGTGATGCCATCTTTTGATAAAGCGACAATGATATCATCAACATATTTTTTGATGAAAAAAGGTTTAAATGATAGTACTGGAATTACTGTGTCCAACACATCATCCATCACATATGAAGCTAATATAGGGGAGATTGAAGCTCCCATTGGAGTTCCAAAACTTTGTTTATAAATTTTGTTGTTAAAAGAGAAATATGTGTTATTGAACAAGAAAGTTAAAATTTTCATGAATGTTTCTTCATTAATGTTACAATAATTGCTAACACGATACCAATTTTTGTGAATTGATCTTTGACAAACTTCTAAATATACATTACTAAAAAGAGAAACCACATCAAGACTTGCCAAAACGTAGTCATTAGGTATGTTTGTGTTATTAAATTTATTATTTACTTCAAAAGAGTCTTGTATAAAGTATTCATTATCGGAATCATATGCTTTAGTTAGAATATCTGTGAGAAGTGAGGCAATGGCTTCTGTTGGAGCACCAATACATGAAACTATAGGTCTCATCGATAAAGTAGGTTTATGTATTTTTGGTAATGAATAGAATTTTGGAGAAATAGCATTATAGCATGTGAGTTTCTTTTTTGTAACATCATCAATTTGATTTGTGTCTTTAAGTACTTTAAAAAATTCATTAGCTTTACTTTGTATCGTAGTCGTAGGATCTTTTGCTAATTCAATATAGGAATTACTGTTGATAATTATTTCATTTGAAAGATTAAGATATTGATCTTTTTCCATAATGACTGTCACATTACCTTTGTCAGATTGAATCAATATCAGATTCGGATTGTCTTTTAGAAACGACTACCCTTTCTATATTCTACAGATATGGGGTTTTATCGTAACATCCTGATTACATATGGTGACATAGCAGTGCAGAAATTGAAGTTGTGGTCCAAGAACAAGATGAAATTGGCCAAAGAATATAATAGACGCTGTTTTCTATTACAATGCAAGAAGTTAGGAATTCTTCCAAATCATATTACCTCAGTTATTAGACCTATTGAGAACCTACTTCTTAGGCAAGAGGCTCATGCGAATATCAAGCAACAGAATTACAGGTTAGGAATAAAATTACTTAACATTGAGATTTCTACAAATCATACTTTGATTAAAAATTTAGAGTGTTCTCTGACGACAACTAGGAGTGAAATCATTTCTCTTACAAGTGAACTTATATTTGAAAATTTTCTCAGTAAACAATTAAGAACATATAATGAACTGTTCCATGATGTAAAAAGTAGAAATATCAATAAAATTAATAACCTAAAAAACAATCATTTTCGAAAAAAATTGAGAACAAAACCAAACTGGATATCAAATATTTCTAACACCATCATTCCTGAAGATATTTTTTACAATTTTTTGCTTTAGGACCAAAGTTCAGTGTGGAACCGTTAATTATAAAAGACATTTCCATCAAGAGTTTTTTAGCTGATGTTGATTACATCACTTCATCTATCAGTGACGAATACCAAAGAAATATCACTATAGCAAGAGCAACTAATATTATAAGTAATAATATACAATCAAATCAGCATTCTTCTATTTTTAGAGGCTTACTTTAAAATCAAAAAAGTTTCTAAAAGTCAATCCGAATCTGATATTGATTCAATCTGACAAAGGTAATGTGACAGTCATTATGGAAAAAGATCAATATCTTAATCTTTCAAATGAAATAATTATCAACAGTAATTCCTATATTGAATTAGCAAAAGATCCTACGACTACGATACAAAGTAAAGCTAATGAATTTTTGAAAGTACTTAAAGACACAAATCAAATTGATGATGTCACAAAAAAGAAACTCACATGCTATAATGCTATTTCTCCAAAATTCTATTCATTACCAAAAATACATAAACCTACTTTATCGATGAGACCTATAGTTTCATGTATTGGTGCTCCAACAGAAGCCATTGCCTCACTTCTCACAGATATTCTAACTAAAGCATATGATTCCGATAATGAATACTTTATACAAGACTCTTTTGAAGTAAATAATAAATTTAATAACACAAACATACCTAATGACTACGTTTTGGCAAGTCTTGATGTGGTTTCTCTTTTTAGTAATGTATATTTAGAAGTTTGTCAAAGATCAATTCACAAAAATTGGTATCGTGTTAGCAATTATTGTAACATTAATGAAGAAACATTCATGAAAATTTTAACTTTCTTGTTCAATAACACATATTTCTCTTTTAACAACAAAATTTATAAACAAAGTTTTGGACTCCAATGGGAGCTTCAATCTCCCCTATATTAGCTTCATATGTGATGGATGATGTGTTCGACACAGTAATTCCAGTACTATCATTTAAACCTTTTTTCATCAAAAAATATGTTGATGATATCATTGTCGCTTTACCAAAAGATGGCATCACTGAGATTAGTACTTTCAACAGCTTTGACACATATATTCAGTTTACAATAGAAACTGAGGATGATGATTTTTCCGTACCTTTCTTAGATACAAGATTCATACGTGGTCTTAATAACAAAATTCTTATAGACTGGTACAGGAAACCATGCAGTTCTGGAAGATATATCAACTTCGAGTCTTATCACAAGCGGTCAATGAAAATAAACCTTGTGAAACAGATGAAAGCTAGAGTACTCAAAATCTCAGATAGATCCTTTCATAAAAAAAACCTAGATATTCTTTTCAAACTCTTTTCTGACAATGCTTATCCACCAAAATTACTGAGAAGTATTCTGTTCAGCACACCATTAAATATTGAAACAGATATTATATCTAACAATCTGAACATATCCATTAATAGCAATGTTGCTAATACTAATCCTACAATTCCTACATTCACTTCACTTCCATATATAAAAGATATTACACCAAGATTGTCCAGGCTCTTTCATTCAGTATGTAATGTCAAAATAGCAAATAAAACTATTTTACCAATAAGATCAATTTATTCAAAAGTGAAGGATAAAATTCCATTAACTTCCACTTCAAATGTAGTATATAGCATTCCTTGTCAGGACTGTGATAAAAATTATATTGGCCAGACTTCTAGAAGCCTGAAAAGTAGAATCTCCTCACATAAAAGTGATTGTAGACTTCATCCTGAAAGATGTGCTCTTGCTGATCATGTAAACAAATTTGACCATCGAATAAATTATAACTCAACTAAAATATTAGCTAAAGAGACACATATGACTAAGAGAACTTTTTTGGAAATGGCCTTCATATATCAAGACAAAAAATGTATGAATAAAAGAACTGATATAAATCATTTGAGTGAGATTTATTCCTTCTTATTGTCGTTAGACCACACTCTCCATATGAATAATAATATCTCCATAACTACTCAATTGGAAATGTAATTTTTTCCTAACTTACAAAACAACAGTCGTATATTTCAACAGTTGGTACTAGATTACAGTTGGTACAAGATTACAGTTGGTACAAGATTACAGTTGGTAACATTGACTTGAAAATTACAGATTTCTTTTCTATTGACAACTGATTTGTGTCCCTTGGATACAATCAACAAGTCTTTTGTTTTTCGACTGAAATTTCAAAATTTTCTGTTATTTATATTCGTAAAGTCTTTTTTCCTTATTATTTACAATTTGAAGCTGTAATGTCACTATCCAAAGAACTAAGAACATGTCAACTAACCTCACTATAGTTGTAAGTAAAATTTTAATAACATCAAAATGTATAATTGACATAATAATTCGTTGTAGTTCCCTGAAGATGTAAATAAAATTTACGAAAGCTTGGAATAAACTCTATAAAAGAGTACACTTTTGACTTTGCTGCAATCCCCAATATTAACTGGTTTTATTTTATATGTATATATATATATATATATATATATATATATATATGTTCGGAAAGGTTTCCGCGGTCAGAAATATGTACATTACTAAGTTCATGGGTTGAACCGCGTTGAGAGTTTATAACTCGACGTTTCGGCTCCTGCTTTGGAGCCATTTTCAAGAGTGTGACTGCGAGGCCTCTATCTCCTATAGGAGAAACTTCGAAACAGATCCATTTTCGATCCTATCAACACTCCCTTTCAGTTAGAAATCGAGACACCAGCTCCGCATTAGCTCTTCATTTCATCCAAACGGGTCACCCCATAGATTTCGAGAAAACGAAAACCATCGCCCCAGTACGTTCAAGAACTTCTCGTTTTATCAGAGAAGCCATCGAAATCGAAAAACGGCCTGATTGCCTGAACATTAAAGATGATAGCCGTAAATTGAACCCCATTTGGAAGCCCCTTCTTCCAACCGTAATTACCAGGCCACGTGAAACTTATCCACAATCAATTATTATCCCATTAACTCCAACTACACAGCAGGCACCAGCAGACAAGACAAACGAGAAAACCCGTAAGACCCGTCCACCTCCAGGTAGCCAACCACCTATAAATACTACAGTGCAACCAACATCGGATCGTCTTTTGAGATCAAGTAGTAGGCAGGTTGAGACCTCTCAAGACCACGACTCGAGGAGTAGGCAGATAGAGGCCTCGCAGTCACACTCTTGAAAATGGCTCCAAAGCAGGAGCCGAAACGTCGAGTTATAAACTCTCAACGCGGTTCAACCCATGAACTTAGTAATGTACATATATATATATATATATATATATATATATATATATATATATATATATATTTACATCTATGAACATTAAGACGTCAAACCAGATCGCATACCTTACAGCGTCTTGTTGAAGAATCAAGTATAGCCTGAGTTTGGCTCATGTATATTCATCACGAGCAGCCCTATCCGCACCTCAACCGATCAGATGGTACTAATATGAGAATAATAAAATACGTTTTCTCACTATTGATAGTACCTTGGTACCTCTTCACAAATCACTGTCATTATCACGTCAGTTTTGTATATATTATCCGAAATGTGAACATTAATAACTCATATACGACACATTATAACGTCAGGCATTGTTGCCACGTCTATTGCCACGTCTAGTGTGTTATTGTTGGGAATCCCCTAGCTAATTTCAAGTCTGTTTGTGTGAGGTACTGGTGGAAATTGAAAATGGACAAATCGACAAGAGCCTACAAAACGATATTGACCGCAAGAAGTTCTAAAGGTGAGTGAAATAGTATCGGATTTTATTAATGAATAGAAATTACCGGTATTATTCCCAGTATACCTACAAACAGTAAAGAATCTTCAATGGCGGGAAAATTCACTCATTTTTATCGCGAAGACTAAAGGTCTGTTACTGTCAAATTATTAAAATGAGGGTGAATGGTTTGATTATTAGTTTTAATTATAAGCCGATTCTATTCAAAATTGGAAGCTGAGGAATTTCGAGGTCGGGGATTATGATTCTTTTGTCACCATTAAAAAACTCAAGATGACGGCCCAAATGACGGTCGAGTTTTGCGATTATGGTCCAATTCTATTCGAAATTGGTGTCTGGGGGTTTTCGGGGTCGGAGATTATGATTATTTTGTCAATTTTCAAAAATTCACGTTGGCGTCTCCAAAATGGCGAAAGAGATTTGAGATTGTTGTCCGATTCAATTCAAAATTGGTATCTAGGGGTTTGCGATTTTTTGTCAAAATAAAAAAATTCAAGATGGCGGCTTCAATATGGCGGATCCGTTTTGTGATAATGGTCCGATTTGACTCGAAATTCGTATCAGGGGGTTTTCAAGGTCGGAGATTATGATTTTATTGTTAGAATTGAGAAATTCAAGATGGTGGCTCCAAAATGGAAGACAAGTTTTGGGATTATGGGCCAATTCTATTCAAAATTGTTATCTGAGGATATTTGGGTCGGGGATTATGATTCTTTGGTAAAAATTGAAAAATTTAAGACGGCGACTCCAAAATGGCAAAAGAGTTTTGCGATTATGGTCCGTTTATATTCAAAATTGGTATCTGGGAGTTTTCGGGTCGGAGATAATGATTCTTTTGTTGAAATTCAAAAATTCAATATAGCGGCTACAAAATGGCGGGCGAGATTTGTGATTGTGTTCCAATTCTATTCAAAATTGGTATCTGGAGGTTTTCCGGGTCGGAGATTATGATTTGTTGTCAATATTCAAAAATTCAAGATGGCGGCTCCAAATGACGGACGAGTCTGATTCTATTCGAAATTGATATCTGAGGGTTTCCGGGGTCAGAGATTATAATTTTTTTGTTAAAATTCAAAAATTCAAGATGGTGTCTCCAAAATGGCGAACGAAATTTTGAGATTGTTGTCCGATTCAATTCAAAATTGGTATCTAGGGGTTTTGGGAGATTATGATTTTTTGTCAAAATTCAAAAATTCAAGATGGCGGCTTCAATATGGCGGACCCGTTTTGTGATAATGGTCCGATTCGACTCGAAATTGTTATCTGCGGGTTTTCAAGGTCGGAGATTATGATTTTATTGTTAGAATTGAGAAATTCAAGATGGTGGCTCCAAAATGGAAGACAAGTTTTGGAATTATGGGCCAAAATTGTTATCTGAGGATATTTGGGTCGGGGATTATGATTCTTTTGTCAAAATTGAAACATTCAAGATGGCGACTCCAAAATGGCGAAAGAGTTTTGCGATTATGGTCTGTTTATATTCAAAATTGGTATCTGGAGGTTTTCCGGGTCGGAGATTATGATTTGTGGTCAATATTCAAAAATTTACGATGACGGACGAGTTTTGCGATTATGGTCTGATTCTATTCGAAAGTGATATCTGGGGGTTTTCGGGGTCAGAGATTATAATTTTTTTGTTAAAATTAAAAAATTCGAGATGGCGTCTCCAAAATGGCGGACGAGATTTGAGATTGTTATCCGATTCAATTTAAAATTGGTATCTTGGTTTTGGGAGATTATAATTTTTTTCAAAATTAAAAAATTCAAGATGGCGGCTTCAATATGGCGGACCCGTTTTGTGATAATGGTCCGATTTGACTCGAAATTGGTATCTGGGGGTTTTCAAGGTCGGAGATTGTGATTTTATTGATAGAATCGAGAAATTCAAGATAGTAGCTCCAAAATGGAAGACAAGTTTTGGGATTAAGGACCAATTCTATTCAAAATTGTCATCTGAAGATATTTGAAATTGAAAAATTCAAGATGGCGACTCCAAAATGAGTTTTGCGATTATGGTCCGTTTATATTCAAAATTGGTATCTGGGAGTTTTCGGGGTTCGAAATTATGATTCTTTTGTCAGAATTCAAAAATTCAAGATGGCGGACCCGTTTTGTGATCATAATTAGATTCTGTCCAAATTGTTAAGTGGGTGTTTCTCCTAAGCTTGAAATTTTGAACATGCATAAAAACTAAAAAAAGTAAAAATAAAATTCTAGTTAAAAAAACTAAAGAAGACACTTCACTCCTAATTACCATATCGTCTAAAATATCCCACTGGCTACATTCCCCGACTGATAAAATTTTTGAACAAATTAGGCAATAGGTAAGTGAATTACAGCGGTGGGCACAAAAATACGAAACATACTGTACCTATCGAGATAGTAAAAGTAATATTAGTACTACTAAAATGAGAGAAAACCAGGCTTTCTGTCGATACTAAAAATATGACATGAGGTTCCATTCCATTCTCCACCAATGGCACATCTAAAAAATATCATAATCCATAGAAAGTTGCAGAACGAAATACCTCTCAACTTTCATCCGAACTTAACTGAGAAAAATGGGCGGGTCCATACATACACTTGACTAACCCTGTATATTAATAAACGATATGACAATAAGTGTTTTATTAACTAGTAATTATTAAACTTTTCAAATGTTGAGTGTTCAAGTGAAAACATTCATTTTCCTACGACAGTGCGTAAACTAAGATTTCACACACCTTCCACAGGGCGTAAAGTTATATTTTTTCGCAGAAGTGCGTACAAAATCACTTATGCGTAAGTACATCAACAGTGCATGAAGAGATTTTTTACACACTATTCATATATTATTCAATTTTTGAAATAAGTTTTCGCATACAATTTACTCGGAAGTGATTTGATAACATGAAGAAAATTCAAAACTTCAGATTGAACATTCAAATTAATGATATAATCGCTGCAATTTGCCTATACAATAGCTGTCGTAGAAAACACATTTAACGATACATTTTTATAAACAACTCTTTGCACTCGCGTGCTTTGTTGAACTCCGGCTCTGTCTCATTCAACAAAATTCAATTTCATACAAAAAAGTCCTACTTCATGATCTTGTATGGTAAATATCTATTTTACACTTTCTGTGTTCTTGATAACTATTAAAAAAAATCAGTAACAACTGTACATGTTTTTATATGTATTAATAAAATTAAAATGAAATTTTAATTTTTAATGAATGACCCTGTACGTGTACGGTATCTTCATAAATGCCCGAAAAAAAAATTCTCCAACATCCATAATATGCAGGCTTTATTTTCAGTCTATTGTGAATTCCCAACTTCCCCGCGTAAAGAAGTCATACCTGCTTTGAACTGTCCAAGAATGAGATTAGTAATAATCGTTGCCATGTTGCCATATCAGTGAGTTCGCAACATTACTGAAACAGATAAAATATATTCCGTAGGTATATGACGTGTACGCCACACGTGGTAGAATGCTGAACTAATATATACAAGTTTCACCATAGTTCTAACATTACCGCCTCATGCGAATTCTTCTTCTTCTTCAGATTTCTACTTTACCTCAAACAATGTACAGATTTCTGACAAACCTACATGTTCAACTTGCATCAGAGACTTCTAGTGTTGGAAATTAGTAATAAAAAAGTGTTTAGTAGAGGCAAAAATTCAGGATGACATTGTGGCGTCAGTATACTGAGGTTGTAATTCGCCTGAGTCTCTAATGTATGGTGGATGCATGTTTCCTGAGTTGCTAAAGATAGTAGTATGTATATATATATATATATATATATATATATATATATATATATATATATATATATATATATATATAGAGGAAGGGTAGTCGTTGCTGACTAGTTAGGAATGGAACTAGTAAATAGTGGGGCTTTGCAGCAAAATCAAAGAGTACTCTTTAAAGTTTGTCCAAGCTTTCGGAAATTTAATAACTTATTTCCATCATCAGGGATACTACAATTTGCATGTGTAAGTAATATAAAAAATATATATGTACGGTTAACTTACATCTTTGTTGAGATTGTTAGACGCGATGTTGTTCAACCATAAGTGACACATTGTGCAAGATGAAAATTTCACTTGTTTTATATCAATTTTCTTCTTGCACAATGTGCCACTTATGGTTGAATAACATCGCGTCTAACAATCTCAACAAAGATGTAAGTTAACCGTACATATATATTTTTTATATTACTTACACATGCAAATTGTAGTATCCCTGATGATGGAAATGAGTTATTGAATTTCCGAAAGCTTGGACAAACTTTAAAGAGTACTCTTTGATTTTACTGCAAAGCCCCACTATTTACTAGTTCCATTATATATATATACATATATATATATATATATATATATATATATATATATATATATATATATATATATATATATATATACATATATATATATATATAAGTAGAAAAGTTATTGGGTATAACCCTCAAATTATTGTGCAACCGTAGACACATGTTTCGAGCTTAAGCTCTCATCTAACTTTTCTACTTATATTTTCATATATTGCCCCTCGCTAAATCCATCCTTATTTATATATATATTATATATATATACTGACTCTTCCAATATCAAAGAATTATTTTTATTATTATTAATAAATTAATGAATAAAACATTATTAAATGAAATATCTATATCTTTTTCTTGTTCGATGACCCTGTCTCAAAAGCAACGTTACCAACTCAATTCCAACGAACGATTTACGGGATTGCTTCACGAGGAATTACCTAAAGTTACAACTCGCATAAAATTTAATTACAACCACTTGTGAGAGAAATGTGGCGTATAAGTGAATCGATTCCTTGTCACCATTTAATTTCAACGATCAGCTACAAAAAAGGTTCGACTTTTGAGTCGCGCCGCCACGTCCGCTTTATTGCACTTTAAAGGGCTCTAGTGCTGACTAAGCGTACGAAAGGTCAAATGAAAGACTGATTTCTGTTACTTTGGGCGACCGCACCCAGACAATAATAGGGGGACCAAAGAGAGTTGCAAGTTTGACACTGTCATGCGAATGAACTCTTCGAATTATCTACATCTCGCACGGTTTGTAGGTAGGTCATGGCGTTTTATTTTATTTATTTTACAAAAATAGGTTGCCAAACAGATTTGACAATCAATCGAAAAATATCAATCTCATATTCATTGAAAACTGAAATACTATTTATAGAATATAATAGACTAGAATAGAAGTTTATTGGCTACGTTACATATCAATAAGTTGGTAAGTTGTTCGATACGCTTGGACCAGTTCAGTTGATCATCCAAAACAACTCCAAGGAATGTTACATCATCAACCGCAGCAACGTGATGGTTTGTTGAAATAAGGAGATTCTGAGTTTTATTCCTGTTTAGTTTTAAATTATTTGAGTTATACCACAGTTCCGCTTGATTTTCGGCATGCACAATAATATTCTTCAAGTTATCTGTATTTTTATCAGCATTTATGATTATTGCATCATCAGCAAACACCACTATATTATTTGGATTATTGATATAAAGATGAACAAAAGTGAATCAAGTACTGACCCTTGTGGTATACCGTGTGAGACTGGCTTGGAACTAAAATAGTCATTGTTAACAAAAACACTCTGCTCTCTATTAGTTAAATAAGACTAAAAAAAATTTAAGCTGTACCCCTCTTATGCAATAATGGAACAATTTTTTTATCAAAAAATCATGGGATACACAGTCGAATGCCTTGCTTAGATCACACAGTGCGATGGCAGTATGTTTGCCCTCCTAGAGGCCTTCAACAATGTCTTCCACAATTTTACTTATGGCATCTTCTTCTTCTCATATGCATTTGCTATTAGATAGATAGACACCAAATTACATTGGATCGACAAGTCACAAAACAACATAGTCTCTAATTGAGTCTATAAAACTATATAACAATAGGACGCTGACATCACATTATGAACTCCTGTATATTGTAAAATGCATTAAAAATAAGAAATTACTTCAAATTAGATTTGAATCAGAACAAGTTTGGATGGTTCTGAAAAAAATTTGCCGCTGCGTATCGTGTGGATCTTTTATAGCTAGTGTTAGGCCAATCAATAGAAGATTTTTTCGTAACAAAATTCTACTAGTAAACCGACTTTGCCATCACATAAAAGAGGGCCCGAAGTTATAGACTGGTGGCAAAGACCAGGTGGAGAATATCCTTGAGGTTTCAACTTGAAGAAAAAAATATTAAACACGAAAACACTCAAAATAGTGAAATGGGGATGCAGTTTAATGGGTTGAAAACGGTTTTGCGGCAAAACGTGACCTCGTAGCGGAAAATGTTTGATATATAGTTGTAGATAATAAAAAAATAGAAAACTTTGATCAATGTTATTGAAATTTAAATACTTGAGTAAAATACTAATAATACCACAGTTTAAAACCCTGTATCATGCTCTAATCGAAAGCCACATAAGATACGGTTTGGTCGTTTGGGGAAGTGCCTTGAAAAGTCATTTATATCCACATCAAATATTATAAAAATTTCACCTTAAAGTTATATACAAGAAAAAAAAGAGCATCTTCATCAAATGAACTTTTTATACAAAGCGAGGTGTTGGATATACGTCAACTTTATTATTTCAAAACTGTTGAGAGATATCACAAAACAAAAAATTTCTCATATCCCAAACATACTATTACTTACAACACACGACAAAAGCAGAAAGCCATTGGACAACGAGCTTACTCATTCCTAGCTCCAAAATGCTACAACACCATTCCACACAACATCAAAGATACGAATAATACACATACATACAAAAACTACTAAAATCTCATATTTTTGAGTTGGGACGAGATTACTTCACTAAATTAATAGAACAAACAAATTGAAATATACTAAAAAAAAAATATACGAATACTGTGTAGACAGAATGAATAGAACTCACTTGATTTATATAATAAACAATTTTCCCAAAAATCATCTATTTCTTATCATATGATGATATTATCTAATAATAATTTTTTTCTTAATTTACTTACTTTACTTTATTGTTTTATTTTTTATATGAATTTTCATTATTTCTATTAATTGTTATTATGTATACATGTTGACACCGATGTAGGTGGGTTTTGAATTTTATTTTATATTCTATTTCATGGATATACCCACGCACAAGGTTTCCTTTGGTGGGATTTTTCTTGTTTATTCAGAGAAACAATTAATTTTATGTATTCTTTACTGTTATACATTGATACACTTTATTCATTTATTTATTTCCTGAATAAGCATTATCATTATTATTATTTCAACAATTAAAATGATCACTTATAGACCTTCGAAATACAAAAAAAACAAGATAATTGTTTGTGGAAGATAAGGGTAAAAAAGACATATGCTCATAAATTTTTATGTAAGTTATATCATTTATACGCGAGAAAAAAATTAAATAATGAAAAATCGGGGTTTCGCCATTTTGACGATTAATTAGAGGTTATGTTACTCCTCTCGTTCAACCATGAACACATGATACTTACCCCAACTTCATAAACTATATTAACTGTATATAAACATTTTTTTTCTAAATACTTATTTGGATATTGTAGGTATAGACAACTTTTATGATGCTAATATTTTAAAATTTTTAAATATTATACCGGGTGGCTACGGAAGTATTGCCTACGGAATATCTCAGTTATTGTATGAAGTAGGTTTGTGAAATTTGGAGCGTCGATATAATGACATAAGAGCTAGAATTTGAGCATATTGACATGTCGAAATTAACTTCCGGTCTGACCGGAAGTAACATCAACTTTCTTATTTTGAATGGAAACCCTATTTTTTTTTTGTTTCGCTTTATTCAGCATTTAATTCCCTTTCTAATGACATATCACAAGTTGGTATCTAACCAAAAACTAGATCAGAAAACAATTATTATTGAAATTCACCGAGTAGGCCGTGGAAGCAAACTGAAAGCCAAAAATTGAAAAGTTGGCTATGGAAACCATACGTCACTTGATAACAGTTGCTACTACTGTGATATTTTATTTTCATTCGTCGGCGTTATAAAAAGCCGCCAAAAAAAATATTGGAAAAATTGGGAAAAAAACAATACTCTGTAGGTCCATAACTTAAATAGGAACATACAACTTTTTCTTGCCTGTACTATTCAGCATAACCATTCCTTTCTAATGATATAATAGAAAGTAATTTTTTGAAATGAAATACCGAAAAATCCAATTATTATTCTTCAAATAACAAAACAGATTATCGCCATACGCAAAAATAAAATAAAAAATAATGTGGAATGATAATTTATATCCTGTAGGTTCTAGGTTAAATAGGAACATAAACGTACTTGGTCTGTGCCATCGTCCATAGATATTCTAATATCTACCTATGGACGATGTTTGTGCTATTCAGAATAATCATTCCATTGCAATAATCATTCGAACCAAAATATTAACAAGTAGGCTGATTAAGATGTATTTTGGAATGAAACAAAAAAGAAATGAGAGCTGTCACGAACGCTGCTATCCATATTATTTTGACGTTCGAAGTAGTGTTTTTGATTCTGCCATTTTAAAAGGGTTTGGAAATCGAAATCAGTTAGTGGAATATTCAAAAAATGCCCCGTTATTCACGAACCGAACAAATTGACATGCTTCTCATTTATGGTGAATGTTTAAAAAATTCTCATGCCGCTGAACGATTGTATTTAGAGCGATATCCAGGGAGGCAGCAACCGTCAAGAAGGTATTTCCAGTGGATTGAAGAAAAATTAAGAACTGAGCCTGATGTTCACGAAGACCAAGAAGCATTTGTTATTAATGAGGAAACTGAAATTGATGTATTAGCTTTAGTACAATAAGATAGCACAATTTCCTCAAGGCAGATTGGCGCCGAATTAGCTATAAGTAAGGACTCTGCTAGGAAAATTTTGAAAAAACATCGATTGAAATCCTTCAAGTATCAGTTGCATCAACATTTGTATGAAAATGACGGTGAAAGGCGCCTGGAATATTGTAATTGGTTTCTTCGACAAAATGCTGAGAATCACCTATTTAACTATTATATCTTGTTTACGGACGAGTCAAGATTTACCAACAATGGATTATTTAACAGGAATAATACAAGGTAGGTACTGTACTTTATTTGGATTATTGTCGATAGTCGAAGTGTAAAGTGCTAAAAGTGTGAACGGTCTTTTATTCCAGGTACTGGGCGATAGCAAACGAGCACCGGTTTCGACAAGGCGGCTTCCAGGAGAGATTTGGTGTGAATGTTTGGGCAGGAGTAGTTGGAACTCATATTGTTGGCACCATTCTTTTTCAAGGCCAACTAACCGGAGAGAGATACTTTAATTTTTTAACAAATGAAATTTCGGAGTTCATTAACAACCTACCAGCGGAAATAACTGAGAGAATGTACTTCCAGCAAGATGGCGACCCTCCGCATAAGACTAGCGAGAAATTATCTTCAAAATCGCTTTCAAGAGAGACTTATAACAACCCTTGGTCCAGTCAGGTGGCCACCAAGGTCACCTGATCTTACTCCGTGCGACTTTTTTCTATGGGGGCATCTTAAAAATAGGGTGTATTCCACACAGCCTACAACTCTACATGAGCTAGAAGTAAAAATTCGTAGAGCTTTCCAAGATATCACGCCCCAAATGTTGAGAAACGTTTTACATGAAAATATCACCAGAGTCAATAAATGTATTGACGCTGAGGGAATGCATTTCGAACATTTGTTTTGAATTTATTTTATCTTTAATCCTATCAATTTGAATTTTTTTTTCGATAAATCTGTTTTTTCGTTATTTGAAGAATAATAATTGGATTTTTTGGTATTTCATTTCAAAAAATTACTTTCTAATATATCATTAGAAAGGAATGGTTATGCTGAATAGTACAGGCAAGAAAAAGTTGTATGTTCCTATTTAATTTATGGACCTACAGAGTATTGTTTTTTTCCCAATTTTTCCAATATTTTTTTTGGCGGCTTTTTATAACGCCGACGAATGAAAATAAAATATCACAGTAGTAGCAACTGTTATCAAGTGACGTATGGTTTCCATAGCCAACTTTTTAATTGTTGGCTTTCATTTTGCTTCCACGGCCTACTCGGTGAATTTCAATAATAATTTTTTTCTGATCTAGTTTCTGGTTATTTACCAACTTGTGATATGTCATTAGAAAGGGAATTGAATGCTGAATAAAGCGAAAAGAAAAAAATAGGGTTTTCATTTAAAATAAGAAAGTTGATGTTACTTCCGGTCAGACCGGAAGTTAACTTCGACATGTCAATATGCTCAAATTCTAGCTCTTATGTCATTATATCGACGCTCCAAATTTCACAAACCTACTTCATACAATAACTGAGATATTCCGTAGGCAATACTTCCGTAGCCACCCGGTATATGTGTATTTTACAGCTTACAAAATGTAACAACTACACAATTCGACATAACGTAATTTCTACGGAATGGTTTTGTCTTTTAATTTGTTTTGTTCTTCAATGTCTTTTGTTTCTTGTGTAATGTAGTTAAATAAAATCTATCTATCTATCTATGTCAAAAAGTGTTGAATACAAAAATTTTCAGCTAAGAGGTCACGTTTCGCTGCAAATCGCAAAAACACGTTTTCAACCCCATTTCACAATTTTCAGTTTTTCGTGTTTACATATTTTTTTTCCTTAGAGTTGGAACCTCAACAACATTTTCCACAGTTCCTTGCCTGTTACTTTTTTCACAAAAATTATAGGCACCAGTCTAGATCATTGCTATTATTTTTGTTACTAATATTCAATTTCTATCATATAAAACCTATATCAAATTTTCATGCAATCCATCTTCTGCAAACCGTCAAATATAATTCTAATTCCAGGCAACTAGCAAACGAATAATTCTTGAATTCTGGATTTACTACATGCATGACGTCAGTACTAAATCTGGTAAACGTTCACTGATACGTTTTTTCGTGTGCGTGTTTACATTATCGACAAGGGAGAGCATCCTTGTGCAGGAAGGTGTTGAAGAAATTATCTTTTAACGAGGCACAACCAGAGAATGAACAGAAGTACGTACGTACTCGAATTTCCGCTAAATTAAATCCGAAGTTACTGACTGACATTGATGTAATAGGAAGTGAGATCAAGATATGCAAATATAGTCTGGTAGCACCTTTCGTACTTGCAAGTACCTACTTGTGAGTCAAATGAGCAGATGGAATAGTGACATTGCCAGTAGTATCAGCTTCAGGTTTTTTTGCAATATCGCAAGAAATAAATATTTCAATCCATATTCGCTGGCTACATTTCTCGCACTTCTATCTCAATTTTTCTTAATTCTTTCAGCCCGTGTGCCGTACCTCCCTTTGTTTAGAAAATTCAAGGCATGATTTAAAGCTTTTACTGATAAAAACAAATTTAAAAAAATTGCAATCGACACATAGTTGGGGATGGTTCGTGTATGTACCTACCAATCATTACCAAATTGATTTTTTTTTGTTTAAATTCGCCCGCCAGCAAAGAACAGCTATGTTTGCATTCAGTAAACCATCGACAAACTATGGCCTTGGATGGTGCTTCATCAGCAAAAATCGCAATAAGTTGATCGGCACACTGCTGTAGAAAATCGTAAAAAATCATCGCACGTGAATGTTCACGATTCGAATCCATTTTTTGGCTGAAATAAAATTTTCAAATGACTGTTAAAAATACAAATAGCATATGTATGACTAAACGTACTGATTGCGTATACTGTCAAAAGTGTCAAACTTTGCGATGGTGCAGTTGGATCGCACCTAGCAACACCAGTGTTGCCAATTCTCAATACATCAATAGCAACCCTCGTATGCCACACAATTTAATTAAAGTCAAAATATACTTTATTGTCATAAGTAAGATATCACTTGTCGAAGAAGCTTATTAGTCATAATAAATAAAAGCAATATAAAGAACATTACTACACCTTTTCCAATTCTAGTTCGAAAACGGTCAATTGTATTTCCAAATAGTCATTTGAATTTCAAAAAGTATCAATTGTATTTCAAATTAGTCAATTTAATTTCAAAAAGCATCAGATGTATTTCAAAATTATCAATTCAATTTCAAAATGCGTCAATTGTATTTCAAATTAGTCATTTGGATTTCAAAAAGCATCAATTGTATTTGAAAATTATCAATTCAATTTCAAAAACTAACACTTCAAATTCCAAAATAGTCATTTGTATTTCAAAAAATATCAAATGTATTTCATAATGCATCATTTGAATTTCAAAACTGAAAAAGCACGGGCAGATGTTAGATGGGTGTTAGTTGATATTTTCATTCACCCTGTGTTATCGAAACGCTTATGGTTCCTGTCATTTTGACTTCATTTATTGATACCTGTAATTATTTAATTCGAGACTTCCAGAGAATGAATTTGAAAGACAATTGTGCTATCTGCCGAATCTCAATGTTGAGAGGTAACGTGCTGAAAGTTCTTCCTTGCAATCACTTTTTTCACGTAACTTGTTCAGAAGTAATTATCAACACAGCGGATGCAAGATGCCCTTTATGTAGGGTCGTCCTGGAGGGTAACGAACCATATGCTAGAAAGATTTACAAGAAGCACTTAGATCCAGATAGGAAGAGAATTGTTGCTTGTGCAAATAAAGGTGAGGATTGGGTCAGATTGGCATCAACATTAAATATTAATTTCCACACGGCCTACGAATGGATCAAATCAGGTCGGGACCACATGTTCCAAAAAGGAGGAAAGAAACCAAGGATTCTTTCGGAACAGCAGGTAGACAGAATCATTGAATGGGTCGAAGAAGATTGTTCGCAGACATTAAAAAGTTTGAGAGAAAAAGTGTCAGGAGAGTTCAATGTGAGAATCTGCCTTTCCACTTTGGGTAACTACTTAGAGGGTAGACTTTTCACTTTGAAACAAGTACATAAGCAGCCTGTTACAATGAATAGCAATGAGAATAAAATGTTGAGGGCACATTATGTTCGTACTCTCAATGACTATATCCAACAGGGCAAACAAATAGTATGGATTGATGAAACAAACTTCAATTTATTTTGTCGTCGTTGTAGAGGTCGCTCTCGGGTTGGTAATAGAGCAGTACAATTGCTTCCAGCCGCAAGGGGGCCAAATATTCATTTAATTGGAGGCATCTCGGCAGCAGGCGTCGTTGCAATGCACCGGCGTCGTGGCTCTTTTAATGCAGGTGCTGCTAATGAGTGGATTCTACAACTCATGCAACAATGGGAGAACGGGGGAAATCAACTTGTTGATTTAGTGATAGTTTGCGATAATGCTCCATGTCATGCTAGGTTGGCAACGGCCTTAAATGGCACTGCAGTTACTCTCTTGAAATTAGCACCGTACTCTCCAATGTTAAACCCGATAGAGACAATTTGGTCCAAGATAAAAACCTTTGTGAAGAATACCATGAGAATTCCAGATGTAGCTGCTCCTGGAGTAATAGAACAAAGATTGGTTTACTTGGAAAATATTGTAGACGAAGCCAAAAATACGATTGCAGGAGGTGATTGCGCTCGTGCAGTACAACACTCGTCGACGTTTCACGGACCGGCTTTAGCGTTGGAAGATATGCCTGTTGGACAATAACTTATATAAGCATATATAACATATTACATTGTTGATGACTGATTTTGAAATAAAAATGATTACATTTGAAATTGAAATGATGGATTTTGAAATTGAAATGGAATTTTTTGAAATTAAATTGATTAATTTGAAATTCAATTGATAATTTTGAAATACATTTGATACATTTTGAAATTAAATTGACTAATTTGAAATACATTTGACGCATTTTGGAATTGAATTGATAATTTTGAAATACATTCAATACTTTTTGAAATTACATTGACTAATTTGAAATACAATTGATATTTTTTGAAATCAACTTGACGCTTTTTGAACTACAATTGGAAAAGGTGTAGTTATTATAGCTATTCATGTACCAAGAGCGTTAAGATCCTAACTACCGGAGGGTAACATTCACCCGAGGGCCTTTCGCCCGAGGGATGACTGTTGCCCGATGGGCGTTAGGATCTAGTAACGCTCGTGGTGCATACAACATTTTATTTTTCACGAAAAAATTATCTTAAACGACGTTGTTTACTTCATAAATTTCTTCTCATTTACTGCGATCTGTTTGGCAACTGATCACAAGTGAGCTTCTATGCAATTGCCATGGAAACATCGAAGAGGTTGCTAAGGGTTGCTTATTTAATAAAATGACGCTGCATTTTTGTAAGAATTGACAAGCTTGTTAGCGGAGGAAACTAAAAACGGTTGTGTTCATAATAATTATGGAGATCCCACATAATGTGACGCTCAAAGCTGAAAAAGCGTTAGGAAATTTACTGCCTGTGGAATCCAAATACTTGTACGAGAAGGAGTATGACCATTTTTTTAAATGGAAAGATAAAAACAGAGTGAATACCGTGAATGAAACTGTCTTAATGGCATACTTCCAGGAACTGGTGAGTTTATCTCATGAAAAATATTAATGTTATTTGTTTATTTTACATTATTCTGAAAAATATAGTGGAAATAGTCTATGGACCAAATACTTACAGCTAAAATCAACATTGATTGTTAAAAGAAACATTAATATATCAGCATTCAGTCAACTGATGGCCTTTCTGAAAGTTGAATCAAAAGGATACATTCCTAAAAATTCAAAGGTGTTGGAAGGTGGACAAGTATTACTTTTCACAAGAAAAGCTCTCCAGATGATAATTTTCTGCTACGTAAGGTTATTCTGGTAATGGGCGTATTTGGAGGCTTAAGACGTGATGAAATGGACAAGATGACAATTGATGACATAGTAGACAGAGGAGCCGTTTTACCGATCAAGGTACCAGAAACAAAGACATGCACCTCAAAAAGTTTCACCATTGTTGAAGAAAGCGAAATAGGAGACTTGAACTTAGTTTAAAAGTACATTGCACTACGACCAAAAGGATGTAAACAACGTATAGTTTTTTTTAACCTACAGAAATAATAAATGCATTGAGTTGAGTAGGTAAAAATACTATAGGAAGTGTTCTTTCTATAATAGCGAAATACCTTAATTTGAAAAACTCGAAAGGTTACACCGGACATTGTCTACGCCGAACGTCGTCAACGCTTCTTGTTCAAGGTGGTGCTTCCTTTGAAACACTAAAATTACATGGAAAATGGAAGAGTAGTACGGTAGCGGACAGGTATATTGAAGAAAGTATCTCCTCGAAGAACAAAATTGCTACAATGCTAGCCCATTCCGTTTCCGAAAAAGACAATTTTAACGTTCCGAACGAAACCGAATGCACATTCGGTCAACTAACAGAACTTCAAACTTGGTACTAATTTTTCAGGAACATTTCAAAATTGTAATATCTATTTGAGAGAAAATAATTAGTCCCTTTTTATGTACAGTTATAAATAAAACTTTGAATAATTAATTTATTGAACTACAGAAAAAAAAACATTTAGCGGGCGTTATGATTCATAATGCCCTCCATAACTACCCGGGCGTTATGGGTCTGTTAATAGCATCCGTTGCCAAGGTATTATAAAGCAGTAATGGACAAGTGAAAACTAAACATACTGAAAGGTATTCACTTAAGCTTACAAATAACAATAACTAAGGTCTTTAAAAAAGCAATATAAAATTATAGATCGCCCTTTGCTCAGAAATAAAAACTTATTATTCATCCAGATTATAGAATGGTTTTTCTGCGAGAATTGTGTTAATTTCTGTTTTTGAATTTTTTATTACATGCAGTTTTTTTGATTTTATCTGGCATATAATTTTATTATATTTTCGACCCGGTATATATTAATGAGTCCTCAATCAAAGCGGTGCGGGGTTTAATCAACTTTATTTTGCCAGTTTGCCTCGTGTTGTATTGAGAAGTTACAAGTAGTAGTGAATGTCTGTTTTTGTGGATTAGACAAGTTGTTTCTAGGAATAGGCCAAGCTGAAGATAAAAATAAGAGGCTCTTTTGACACAAAATAAAAGACGCAAACGGCCTATACTACTTTTTATAGGATGGTTCGTTAATGAAAACCTCGGTTTTCGCGCCAGCAAAATCGCTTTGTGGAATTTTTTAAACAAGAAATTGTTAAAAAAATCACAACTTTTTTGTTTTTTTGCGAATATCTCATAAAGTATTGGAGGAATCGTTTTACAGTCAACAGCACTTTTGTAGAAAATTAAAAACCTACAAAATGGTTTTTTATACGACCGGATCGGTACCTTTTTTACTGAGAAAATCCGGGATAACCTCGAAAAAGAGACCATTTTTCAAAAATTCATAATTTTTATAAATCTGAAGCTGGACAAACGATATTGCAGAAACTGATAGATGATAACATGTGGTTCAACTGTGCGCAAGATATTTTCTGTCTGATGTGTAGTTTTTGCACAATCGCCTTATAAACAATTTAAGGGCACATCTTGCAAGATGCGCCGATTTAAGGGAAATCGTCGTATTCAAATTCAGTAAACGGCATCTGGGAGTAGAGATCAATATCTACAATTTGCATATTTTGGATTTTCACCTGAGAGATGTGAAATAAGTTGAAAATATCACAGAATGTTGATCAAAACGCTTCAATGTGCGTCCGAAGTCACCCGAAGTCGAACTGAAGTTAATAAGAGTTGAGTTTGGGCGACTTCGGGTGCACTTTGATGCATTTAGAGTGAATTTCAGAGACATTTTCAATACATTTTCCACCTTGCATGTGAACATCCGAAAAATACAAATTGTAGATATTGATCTCTACTTCCATATGCCGTTTACAGAATTTGAATAAGATTATTTCCCTTAAATCGGCGCATTTAGAAAGATTTGCCGTCAAATTGTTTATAACGCGATCGTGTAAAAACTACATATCGGACAGAAACTATCCTGCGCACAGTTGAACCACAAGTTTTTATCTATCAGTTTCTGCAATATTGTTTATCCATCTGCAGATTTATAAAAATTATGAATTTTGGTCTCTTTTTGTTGTATTTCCGGATTTTCTCAGTGAAAAATACACCGATCTGGGCGTATGAAAAACCGTTTTGTAGGTTTTATAAAACTCTACAAAAGTTCCTGTAAAACGATTCCTTGAATAATCTTTGAGATATTTCCAAAAAACCAAAAAAGTTTAAATTTTTTGTGTGGGAAAAAACCTATATAGCTTGGTCTAGAATTCTAGGATGTATAAACAAATTACAGTTAGTATGCAACATTTTCTAAATAGGTCCTTGCATGACTCTCTCGGCTTCGCCTTACACCTCATGGCTCGTTTAAGCAGAACAAATACCCTCTTGAATAGATGATTACCGCATGCCCCCCAAAAGCTATTCCATATCGTAGATGGGATTTAAGCATGGCAATATGAGCTGTTCTGGCGGACGCATAGGTAACGTAATTCAGTGGCAATTGTTCTGACAGCAGAACAGCAAGATGCTAATAATTGTTTACACAAATGTTCATTACGTGATCAGTTAACGTCAGCTTGTTGTCTTTGTAAAATTGCCCCTCCCCCCCACTACCCCCTGAAAGCTACACAGCAAATGGTCGGAAATTTTGGAAAAAACCGGTGGCAGCCCTCCTAAAAAATAAAAAAATTCAAAAAATTAGAAAAAAAATATTTAAAAAATACAAAAATATGGTATTGCAAAAAATATTTGGGTTCAAGGGGGTAAAATACATTTTTCTGATATTTCAAAATAGCCTTAGGGACCATGGGAGCTCATTCCAGAAAGATTGGTGGGAAAAACTTTTTTGATGCGACCCTCAGTTGAGGCTGTGCGCGTATCCGCGGATTTTTGGAAACGGAAAATAGTTATTTTCCTAACAAGTGCGGAAAGTGATACTTTCCCGCACGCGACTGCCGTTGACCCGAACGACGCGAAGCGGAGTTCGGGCAAGCAGTCAAGGGCGGGAAAGACACTTTACACATGAATTAGGAACATTATTTTTTCTACGACCGCATAAAGATTCAAAAAGCACATTGAAAATATATGTTTTATTTCAACATACAAAACATTCCATGAAAATCCACTAATTATTATTAATATTAATGTTGAAAACACAATTTGTTGCATTCTGCAAATAAACTACTCAACACTAATTTCGTCGCACCCCAAAATTTTGACCATATTAAAATCTGAAACTTTTTTCTGCATTGAACAATTTGAATTCTGTAAACACTGTTCGCTAACGCAGTCCTTCAGCTATAATCTCGTACTTCTTCAAAACATGAGGTTTTCCGCATAAAATCGCTACAGGGTATTATCTGAAACTGTGCAAAATTTCTGAATTTTCAAAAAGATCCCAAATGAAGAAAAAATTTTTTTTTCAAATTTGACAGCAGTGGCATGAAGATGAACTCATTACCTCAAGACGATTTTCGAATTGTATTATTATCTCTTTTGTTTACAGGGTGATCTCAAAAAATTAACTTTTTGGTTTTCAGTCATAACTTTTTTCCTCGTCAACCGATTTTCAAAATCTCCGGCTCATTTTGAAGCTGAATCTTCAGATGAAGAGATATGAAGATCAGAATAGACTCAAGATGAAGATTGAAGATCAAGGGTTTCCTCAAAGGTGACCTAAATCTGAAACCCTCAAAATCCGGTAAGGAGGAGAATTAAATGAAAATCAACTTGTTTTCGGAATGATCATCCATTCTGAATACGTCCAGATCTTTCTTGCTGTCAGTAGTCAAGAATTGTGCATGAAAAAACCCAATTGTAACGGCAGGATTTTGAAAAAAAAAAATAAAATCAACCCATTGTTCGACTGAAATGCAGGCCCGTAACCAAGGTAACAAGAATCACAATCAATGACTGACAAGCTAGGTTAGACGTCAATTTTGATTCGTTTGCAAAAAAAAAATATCATGTCGATGCCGCATCTAACGCCCGACCAGCTGGAACTGATTCAATGAATGACGGAACAAGGATTATCTACCCTCCAAATTGCCAATCTGCTTGGAACAACAGTTAGATCCGTCCAAAGGACCCACGTCCGAGCTAACGCTGGGGATATTCAGTATCGACCTAGGGGGGCAAGAAGGGGTACAAGAAGAAGAACAACTCTCGCTTAAGACCGCCTCATTGGAAGATTGGTACGGCGGACTCGGACTTCAACCGCCCCCAAAATCCGACGCCGGATCCACGATCTTGGATTACACGCAAGGAGACGAGCTGCCTGCCTCTTACTGAAACCTGTACATCGAGCAGCAAGACGATTATGGGGGGAAGAACATCAAAACTGGGGAATAGCATAGTGGAATAGGTGTATGTTTACGGATGAGAGTAGGTTCAACTTGTTTCGAAAGGATGGTCGTGTGTTGGTTTGGAGAGGGAGGAGTGAAAGGTTTTTGGAAGGACATATGGAGGCGAGGGTGGCTTTTGGAAGTGGAGGAGTGACTGTGTGGGGTGGAATATCGATGAATGGGAGGAGTGAATTGGTGATTCTGAGAGGAGAGAGTATGAACGGTGAGAGGTATAGAGATTTATGTATGAGAGAAATCGTGGTCCCTTATGCCGCAAATATCAGAAACAACTTTCTTCTCGTTGATGACAATGCGAGACCGCATAGGGCTCATATTGTCAACGAGTTTTTGAGGGATCACGGTATTGAGCGAATGAACTGGTCGCCTTTCTCTCCGGATATGAATCTGATGGAACATGTCTGGAGTCGTATGAAATTGAAAGAAAGGGAAGGGCGAATGGAAAATTTGGATGACTTGGTGAATGCGGTACAGCAAGAATGGACAGCTGTACCACAGGAGTTCATTGATAGTCTGATAGACAGCATGCCGGAAAGGATCAATGAAGTAATTGCCAAAAGGGGAGGTCCCACTAAATACTGAATATCATTAATATTTTTCAATTCTAATGTTATCCAAGTTATTTTCTCTTTGTTGTTGTTCAATAAGAACTCAATAAAACTTGTTTTCTTGTTCTTGCTTACTAACACGATTAATGCTTCACGAATGAGAAAAAAACCGCTATTGTGGAATGAGCCTCAGCTGGTCAGGCTTGTAAGTTACTGAATGTGATTCTTTTGACCTTGGTTACGGCCATGCATTTCAGGCGAACAATGGGTTGATTTTATTATTTTTTTTCAAAATCCTGCCGTTACAATTGAGTTTTTTCATGCACAATTCTTGACTACTGACAGCACGAAAGATCTGGACGTATTCAGAATGGATGATCATTCCGAAAACAAGTTGATTTTCATTTAATTCTCCTCCCAACCGGATTTTGAGGGTGTTTCAGATTTAAGTCACCTTTGAGGAAACCCTTGATCTTCAATCTTCATCTTGAATCTATTCTGATCTTCTTATCTCTTCATCTGAAGTTTCAGCTTCAAAATGAGCCGGAGATTTTGAAAATCGGTTGACGAGGAAAAAAGTTATGACTGCAAAACCAAGAAGTTAATTTTTTGAGATCACTCTGTAAACAAAGGAGATAATAAGACAATTCGAAAAGTTTCTTGAGGTAATGAGTTCATCTTCATGCCACTGCTGTCAAATTTGAAGAAAAATTTTTTGTTTTTCATTTGGGATCCTTTTGAAAATTCAGAAATTTTGCACAGTTTCAGATAATACCCTGTAGCGATTTTATGCGGAAAACCTTATGTTTTGAAGAAGTACGAGATTATTGCTGAAGGACTGGGCTAGCGAACAGTATTTACAGAATTCGGATTGTTCAATGCAGAAAAAAGTTATTCAGATTTTAATAGGGTCAAAATTTTGGGGTGCGACGAAATTAGTGTTGAGTAGTTTATGTCAGAATAGCCGGTCCAGAGTAGTTGGTTGGTGGTAACTGGCTGTTAAGAGTATCACTTGTAGATTGCAAAGTGCATGAAGATGACGGAGACGGCATCGGTTGCAAGTTGCCAGAACATGAATGAATTTAATTCGAGATGGTTTTCTTCTGTTCTACGGAGTACTCTAAATAACTTTCGGCAACAGCCTCCAAGATGTTCTATGTTGGTTATCCCTTCGCCTGAATCTGCTAGAAACCTAAACATTTCACCATCGTGTAACGCGACCATAGGGTATTGGATTTCAGTACCTTACTCAGCTCGGAAAAATACGCCAAAAAAACCTCTTCTCTGAAGCTATTCACTCCTTTTTCCTTACACCGGTATAAAAATTGGTTGTATTGCTGTTCGTACCTTTCTCGTGATTTACTTGGTAACAGGTCTGAATTTACCTCATCTGCGGCCTTTTATATTGCTTCTGGGAGCTCTTCGTCTGACGAATCCATTAAAATATTGTTTTTATTGAAAATAATTTGAAAAATACCAGAATCGGACACTTCGACAACGCTTCGACTTGAAACTTTGACGTCTTGATGACAACTTGGTTGTCATAACAAATCTTTGGTTACCACACCAAACCACTTGACTCAGCTTAGTTTGAGTGATGTGGATTGATTTTGAGAAATGTATAGGGTAGATATATAAAAGTATCGCAATTTCTTCATTCCAATGAATGTAAAATAGCCTGGGTTAGATTGAATATTAAAACCTATATTAGTTTGAATAGTAATATACAGGTAAAATCAATGAAATGTACATTTAATAACGATAAATTGACATATTTTACTTTCCCGCACTAGTGCGGGAAAGTGACACTTTCTAAACTAAAATGAGTGCGGGAAAGTAGGTAAAAACGCACGGTCGTAGAAAAAGGTATTTGCGGGTAACACGGAGTAGTATGGATAATTTCTTGAATTTATAGATTTTTTTTTATTTTTATCAGTTATCGGAAACCAAGAAAGCTGAAACTTCGTAAACTAATAGTTATCTGCAACAGTCACTCTAAAAAAAATTCGCTGAGCTTTTCGCAGTGGAAAAGTGCTCAGCTAATGCAGTGCAGAATGCTAGGCGTCCACGTGCATAGCGATACGCCGCATCTTTCAGCTGAGCACTTTTCCACCGCGGAAAACTCAGCGGACTATTTCTTTCCCCAAATTTCAGCTTTCTTAGTATTAATTTACCAACGCATATTTTTCGCATGTTCAAACGTGAAGCTGAGGGACAACCCCGCACCAAAAAGTCAGCTGATTACTTTTTTTCCGTTTATTTACATAGTAATAAACCGCAAACCAGGTGTCAGCTTTCTTAATATTTGTTTTTTTATCATAATTGTACGTGTATGGGTGGCTGCCGCGGCTACACCTATCGCAAATACGCAAGCTGGTGGTCACTTCGTTTATTAGCAATACTGAATGAACCCTACTGCAAAATTTCAGTTTTCTTAATTTTGGTCATAAAAAATGGCAGCTGGCTCCCGGTCTATAACCTGGTAATATTTTCTTCCTGCCACAGAAATGTGGCGTCATCAGCAAACAATGTGATTATACCCTTTATGTACAGATGAAATAACTAATGGAAGTTAGCAATTATTGACAATGTTCAGGAATCATTTGGGTTGAAATGATTTCAAGTTACTTGTTTGGTCTACTTCCGGATTACTAACTTCTATTGAAATACACAATTAGGTATACCATTACTCATTTAAGTTGAAAATCGTCATTGTTATTATCTCACATTAGTTCAAGTTTAAAAAACTGTATTCACTAATAGACGCCCTATTAACGATCTTGTTTGATAATTTTGATTTTTTAGTCACCCGCCATAAATGTGGGAGGAGTAAACAAATGGACGAATCGTACGAATAGTGGGAGTTTCAGTTTGCAGGTAAAATTAACTTGATTTCAACATTTTACAGGTGTGTCAGGCTAATGGAAGGGAGAGTTGTTCAAAATGGTTCGACATGTATTTTACATCAAGGAAGTGCACAATATTATATTCATCAGTGGTATATTGGAATGATCAAAGTACGTATAGAGAATGGAGAATGAAAAGTATCAATAAGAATTAAACTTCTTTGGACTTCAGTTTGGTTTTATTTTAAAATAACAGAATTCAGGTTTTTCTTATAATGTTTTTCTACTACAGTATGAAAACTTCACAGTACCTACGTAAACTGATACTTTTTAACACACGTGCATAAAACAATCAACTGTGCAAAATAAAACATCAACTAACTTCTCAAGCACTGTTCATACAGTTACACATTACTGTAAAATACAATATTTTGCGTCTCATTTTACTCCAGTAGCTGAAACATTCAAGAAAAGCTACAATATGCCGATATTATGCCTGTCGTAAAATAGTATATTACATTACGAGTGCGGAAAGTGACATTTTCCTCACGAGTTCAATATATTGTAGCATGAGGAGCATGCCAAATGCAACAATCTCACGGGTGTGATAAATCACTTTCCCACAAGTGCTGTACAATATTTTTCCTACTACCACGCGGAAATAATTTTACTACTAACATTGATATTATTGACATGTGATCAGAAAGGCTGACTGAGAACCATTTCAACTAGCTTCATCTATTTTGAATAATTATTTTCGAATGCAAAATATTTTCTTTATGACTAAATGTTTGCACAATTTAAGAGCTACCATCACCGAAAAGTCGAATTTCTTCCTCATCCCTTCCAGCTAAGGTTTGTTGGCATACTTATCAAGAATGGGGGTGAAGATGAACTCGATGAACATTGGCAACCCAGAACCTGTCCGTTCTCGATTTAAGCGTCAATCAGGTATACATTACTCGATCGTAGAATCCGTTTCTTGCAAAAACCATTGATTTCATGAAAGAGATTTTTTTGTATGGGCTCAGTGGTCCCATAAGAATTCCGGAAAGTAGCAATTTTTTTAATTCATCATGTCTTTCAAATTTTTTTTTCTTGAAAATTATCATAACCTAAAGTCTCTTAAGTTCCGGAATTTACACAAAAACATTGAGTAATGCAAAAAAAATTGAAAAATTCTCAAACAAAAACTGTGGGCTCAAAACGACTTCGATGTTGATTTCATTGAAAATATGAACAGGATGTTCATAAAGTCAGGTGTGGAATCATCTGCGACTGAAAGTTGGAATTTAGTCGCTATTTTCCATCGTATAAGATAACCTCTCTTGGAAGGGATTCATGTTTTGAAGAGAAACATTCCCAATTGAAAATTGAATCAATACATGACTCCTCTGGAAATGGAAAAAACCCTACGATAAAATTGAAGTTACTTTCAGATTTTTTCTCTCAAGTTATATAGGGTCTTTTTCAATATCTATGTTGTTCAATGTTCAATGTCCAGCGTGGCTTTAGCCGGGGAAGTAGTTATTTTCTGTTAGATATTACAAAAAATTAACTTCAATTTTATCGTAGGGTTTTTTCCATTTCCAGAGGAGTCATGTAATGATTCAATTTTCAATTGAGAATGTTTCTCTTCAAAACATGAATCCCTTCCAAGAGAGGTTATCTTGTACGATGGAAAATAGCGACGCAATTCCAACTTTCAGTCGCAGATGATTCCACAACTGACTTTATGATTATCCTGTTCATCTTTTCAATAAAATCAGCATGCCCTACCTACGACAGGTTTTATGTCAGAAAAATATTTTCAAAGTTTCACCGCACAAGAAATAGTCCAACAATTCCTCATTACAGTGTACAATTGCTTCTGAAGAGTATGTCTTCCAATTCTTCCGACCTCCCTGATAATCTTAGAAGAGTGAAATAGATTTTTGCCGACCAAAACGTATTGGAGGCCTAGCGAAAGAGATGCAATTCACGAATCAATGGAATGAGCGATTTTCTGTGAGTGATACTTCTGAATAACATTCTCCCTTATCTCATTCATAGATAAGAATCTCCAAAGGAAACTGGACATTTAATAAATAATCAACTATCTGAATGAAAATGCAAATTTTCACTTTCAGATTTTTTCTCTCAAGTTATATATGGTCTTTTTCAATATCTATCAGATATAGTTCAATGTCCAGCGTGGCTTAAGCCGGGGAAGTAGTTGTTTTCTATTAGATATTACAAAAAAGTAACTTCAATTTTATCGTAGGGTTTTTCCATTTCCAGAGGAGTCATGTATTGATTCAATTTTCAATTGAGAATGTTTCTCTTTAAAATATAAAAAATGTATTTAGGAAAGTTGTTTACTATAGAATCACAGTCCCCTGAGAATGTAGTACTAGAGAAATATTACTTAGGGGGCTTTGATAATAAATCTGTATATTGTATTCAATTATTGTAAACGACTTTTCTCTCTCTGAACTATTTAGATATTATAGAAAATAAGGTTCCTTTACTCGTGACCGAAATTCTGGGAGTGTTTTGCAACTTTATTGAAGTATAAAAGTTTTTGACAAATACTTAATGAAAATTTTTCCCATATCTGAACCTCAGAGGCAAACTATGTTAAGTCAAAAATTTGCTTTTCACAGGAGATCTGTTAAAAGGTTTTTTGTTCAATTATGTTGAGTCTCTGTCTAACTAGTCGAGACAATACTTTCAAATTTCGAAATTGTTAAGGTAAGAAAAGTGTCTTTCATAACAGATGTTAACATTTGAAAAAAATACTCAAATTTTTGTTTAAATTGACTCAACATAATTTGGCTAAGATAAAAATATTGTTACTCGGACTTAACTGCAAGTTAGGTTCAGTAAAAGAAAGTAACACTAATGCAAAACAATGTTCAGTGTAACTTTCATTCAAACGAACGTAGGTACAAAAGTATTTTCAAGAAATGGAGGAACATTTTCAACACGTTTACGACATATTTGGACTTAAAATAGTTTGCCTCTGAGGTACTGATATGGAGAAAACATTTTGACACTTACTGTATAATACCTATACGAGAACAAAATCATCCACAATCCACTTTCAATGTTGAATTATTACAAATACGACAGAGCGTAAACCAAGGTTTTTGCGCACGGATTTTTTGATACTTTCCCTCTTCCCTGCTCTCCCCGAAATTTTCCGAGCCCTTCACGCCAAAATTTTTGATATTTACTCCCTTGAAAACGGAACGAGAAACATGAAATTTCTTTATATCTTAAAAAATAAACGGAGTAGATATTGAATTTTTTTATAAAACCACAAAAAATTCAAAGATGGCGACAAATTTTCAAATTCTGATCGCCTGCTGAAAACCTACAAAAAATGTGGATATATTTTTTCCGTAAAATCAATATTTAAAAACAAAATTTATTACCATCCTGACTTCAAAAAACGATCACCGATCTACCCCAGGTAGCACATCATATCGGCTGAATCTTGGTTCCATATTGGGCCAATATCGAATATTGTAAATGAAAAATCAATATTGGTCCAATATGGGTGAATATTCGAAAAACAATATTGTATTAATAATATTGGTGGAATATTGGTTGAACTAGTTTTGAATGTAGATTATCACACGAAATATTGGGTCAATATTGGTTGAATAATTTCTACCATTATCGATATTACAATATTGGTTATATATTGTTTTCCACATCTGGAATACACAGATAAAAAGGATTCCTTGATTTGAAATAATTTGAACTTGCCTCAAGGGCGCCCAGCATTTGATATGGGCGAAATGCATGGATATTTAGAACCAAAATTTGAATTTCTTTGAGGCAAACGCATCATTTTCTTTAGCACAAAGTTATATAAATGTAAAGCAAGAAACCTTAGTTTTGTCATAATATAAAATGATTGTGTCTCAAAATCATAATTTTTCCAAATTGTGAAAAGCTTTGAGGGAAATGCCATGTGTTTTCTAGCTCAAAGTCATGTGAACTTAAAACAAAAGAGCCTAAGTTTTCTATCAAATTCATTAGGAGATTGTTTGAAAATTACGTGCTTTAAAATAATAGGCATGATGTCATTGTCTTGAAATAAAAGGCTTTTGATATAAAACCAACAAATGCTTCATTTAAAGTCTTAGGTTTATGTTGAATTCTTGTTTTGAAACCTTGCGTGCTCAAGTGAAAGAATTACTTTTTTTTTAAAGATCCAAAACGGTCTTGTGACAAAATGTCTTAGGCCAAATTTCCTGAGGATCTTTTTAAACGATAATAATAGTTCATGTGAAAATTTGGAAAGTTTTAAAGCAACAAACTTGCATTGGTTAAAATCAAATTCAAAATTGAAATTTAAATATTCATAAACACTTATAGGGATATTAAGAAAAACAAATATTAATAAAAACGTATTTATTTAAATAATAACACATAACACGTTACTTTGGTTACTGAACACAAATCAGGGAGAAATTGGTATTGCTTGTGAATAAGGAACACAACAAAACTAACTCTAGGTTACAAAACAAATAAATTTCTACCTACATTGACGAATTTTCATATTATAGCTTAACGTTGTAATATTATACAATGTGGACGTAAATAGCCCCCCCCTGTTAATTTTTGAACGGTCCGACGTACACACATGGGACGAGAACAGTTTTGAATAGTATCACTGATACCACTTTTTTTAAACCGGTTTCACTCATCATAAAAACTAATACCTATTCACAACACAAATCTTGCTGGCAAACACCATTTATCAACATCAACTCATCGACATTCGACATATGAAAATACAATGGCAGAATGGCGCTAACTAGTGACCAGTGAACTGATACGCTGACACCTGCACTGCACCTGCACCCGCTGCGCGGGCGCAGGTCGTTCCGACTTGCTCAAATTCAAATGGGTATCGGCAAACTTCGGGTAGACCGGTAGACCCGAGCTCATGCATGACGAAGATAGCTGAGGTAGATTATGTCAACCAAACACATTTGGACCTTGTATCGAGTGGTTATGGTTTTGAGACAAGAGTCAACCAAGCAGGACTAGAGACAAAGTTAATAATGTTCTCTCAAAAGCATTTGAAGCCAAAAGAATAGAAAATTTATTACAAAAACAACAATGATTTTCATTCAAGAGCAAAATATTTGGGACCAAGACAATTTCTTTGTTACAAGAGGAAATAATCCAAAAGCATGATTCTTTTGTCTCTAATCGGATATTTTTATCAGTGTAAATATTGCAATCCAAATATTCCAGTCATATCGATTATAGGGGAAAAAAACTATATTATATTTCCAAGTTTGTTAGAATATTGGTTGAATATCATTTCCACTTTATTTGACAAATTGTAATAACTCATATTGAGTCAATATTGGTCGAATGATATTTACCAATATCGATAAAACAATATTGTCTTCACATCGTCTTTAACATCTAGAATAAATATCGCAATCCCAATATTCCCCTAATATCGATTCTAGGCATAAAAACTATATTGTATCTCCAAGTGTGATTACACATTGGTTGAATATCATTTCACCAATATTCAACAAATCTTATTAATTAATATTGGGTCGATATTTGTTCAATAATATTTATCGATATCGTTAAAACAATTTTGTCTTCATATTGTTTCCCAAATCTAGATTGAGATGAAATTTGAATATTGGCCGAATATTCAATGAAACATATTGAAATTATATCATGATCAAACCTGGATAAAAATCCGCTAGGTGGCTCTACAAATAGAACGTCTTCTAAAATATATTAAATACTTCCCGTAACTTGTTTTCAAGACAGCTCACCCAGTGGTTATGGCGATCAAAAGGCAGACTGTGGTGTCACCTTCATCAACTAAAAGACCTTTAGTAATTTGCCAAGGTATATTGATATCCACCAATATATCCAAATGATATTGTACCAATATCGATAAATATTGTACCAATATTGATAAATATTTTGAGGCCATTATTGCTTCAAGAACATTTCATCAAAACTATTTCTAAAAGATTCAAACAATATTCGACCAATATCGCAAAATGTTCACATTTTACTTCTCTAAAATATAACTTTTGAATATTGTGCTAATATTGTCAGAATATTGTATTAGCGATATTGTAACAATATCGCCGAACATTTTGAAGCCAATATTACTTCAAGAATATTTCGCCAATATTATTCAAGTAATATTGGACCAATATCGCCGAATGTTCACATTTTTTTTCTCGCCAATATTGCATTTCAAATATTTCGCCAATATGTTCACAATATTATACCAATATTTTACCAAGATAGGTGTGCTACTTGGGACCTCTAACTAACTGAGCGCCACTGCTCGCGTATCTCTAGAAATGTCACCTCATTCTCACCCTCTGAAAAACGCACGTGCTACGCCCCTGTATTTCAGTTTCCAAATCTCGCTTGGCATCATCTACGAAGGATACACCCAGCGTTTAGCTGCCCCGCCTCGCTTCGACTAATTGACGCCCACCAGTTGGGATGCTGGATGAGAGATTTATGTTGTGTTTTATATTTAGACCCGCATCGCTAATTAATGTAATTATCTACTGCTATGCCTTCTTTCGACACATCTGGCTATTCCTATCGGAGCTGCCCAATGGAAACGATGCTATGGTTAAGAGAATAATGATTGAGTGCTGAGAGGTTTCGGCAGCTGAATATTAGTTTTTAATTAATTCATTAACTTTAAAACGTCCATTTTTTTTGAACGAATGGGAAAAAAGTTTCAATATTTGAAATGTTATGTAAACAAGTTTATTTCAGTGTAAATCAGTTACTGCCAAATGATATTCCTTTTCAGCGCTAGTTTTCGTTTGAAGCAAGAGATGAACTGGTCGTGCCTATTTTACTGACTGAACAATCCTTGACGGAATGGGTACTGAATGATGAAATATTTTTCTCAAATTGCATATTTGATTCAAACTAAAGACAACAAAAATGTCTATATAACTTTTTTTTCGAAAAAAAACCCCTGTATCCCACTTTACTCCTGTGATTTTTCGGAAAAATTTGCGGAATGGGTAGTAAATGACAAAATATTTCTCTCAAATTGCATATTTGATTCAAAATGAAGACAACAGATATGACTTTATAATTTTTTTTCGAAAAAAAATCCCTTGACCCCACTTTACTCTTGTGAATTTTCTGAAAAATTTGCGGAATGGATAGTAAATGACAAAATATTTTTCTCATATTGCATATTTGATTCAAAATGAAGACAACACATATGACTTCATAAATTTTTTTTCGAAAAAAAACCCCTTGACCCCACTTTACTCTTGTGAATTTTTGGAAAAATTTGCGGAATGGGTAGTAAATGACAAAATATTTTTCTCAAATTGCATATTTGATTCAAACAACGAATATGTCTATTCAATTTTTTTTCAAAAAAACCCCCCTTGACCCCACTTTACTCTTGTGATTTTTTTAAATGTGCTCGTTATTTTTTAAACTTGATTAATTATATAACATTTTGTGCAATTTTATATTGAATGTACGTATATATTCTGTAATTTTGTAAATTAGTATTTTGCTAAATAAAGACATAATAATAATAATTTTTCGGAAAAATTTGCGGAATGGGTAGTAAACAAGTATTTCTGTCTAAACTGTCTTTAGTTTGTCCTCAGTTCGAATCAAATATGTAATTTGAGGAAAATATTTTGACATTTACTACCCATTCCAAAAATTTTTTCGAAATATTACAAGAGTAAAGTGGGGTCAAGGGGTTTTTTTTTCGAAAAAAAATTATATAGGCGTATTTGTTGTCCTTAGTGTGAATCAAATATGAAATTTGAGAAGAAAAATTTTGTTATTTACTACCCATTTCGCAAATTTTTCCGAAAAATTACAAGAGTAAAGTGGGGTCAAGGGGTTTTTTTTTGAAAAAAAATGATATAGGCGCATTTGTTGTCCTTAGTGTGAATCAAATATGAAATTTGAGAAGAAAAATGTTGTTATTTACTACCCATTCCGCAAATTTTTCCGAAAAATCTCAAGAGTAAAGTGGAGTCAAGGGGGGTTTTTCCGGAAAAAAAAATCATGTAGATGTATTTGTTGTCTTTAGTTTGAATCAAATATGCAATTGGAGAGAAATATTTCGTCATTTACTACCCATTCCGCAAATTTTTCCGAGAAATCACAAGAGTAAAGTGGGGTCAAAGGGGATTTTTTCGGAAAAAAAATAATATAGTCGTATTTGTTGTACTTAGTTTGAATCAAATAAGAAATTTGTGAAAAATATTTCGTCATTTACTACCCCTTCCGCAAATTATGCCGAAAAATCTCAAGAGTAAACTGAGGTCAAGAGGGGCTTTTTCGAATAAAAAATTATAAAAGCATATTTTTTGTCCTTAGTTTGAATGAAATATGCAATTTGAGGAAAACATTTTGTCATTCACTACCCATTCCGCAAATTTTACCGAAAAATCACAAGTGTAAAGAGGGGTCAAGGGGTTTTTTTCGGAAAAAAAATTATAATGTCATATTAGTTGTAATTAGTTTGAATCAAATATGCAATTTGAGGAAAATATTTTGTTATTTACTACCCATTTTGCGAATTTTTCCGAAAAATCACACAAGTAAAGTGGGGTCAAGGGAAATGTTTTCGGAAAAAAAAAATCATAGAGTTATATTTGTTGTCTTTAGTTTGAATCAAATATGCAATTTGAGGAAAATATTTTGCCATTTACTACCCATTCCGCAAATTTTTCCGGAAAATCACAAGAGTAAAGTGGGGTCAAGGGGAATTTTTTCGAAAAAAAATATTTTATGGGCAAATTTGTTGTCCTCTGTTTGAATCAAATATGCAATTTGAGAAAAATATTTTGTCATTTACTTCCCATTCCGCAAATTTTTCCGAAAAATCACAAGAGTAAAGTGGGATCAAAAATTATATAGGCATATTTGTTGTTTTTAGTTTGAATCAAATATGCAATTTGAGAAAAATATTATCTCATTTACTACCCATTCCGCAAATTTTTTCGAAAAATAACAAGAGCAAAGTGGGGTAAAGAGTGTTTTTTTCGGAAAAAATGTTTCATAGACATATTCTTTGTTCTCGGTTTGAATCAAATATGCAATTTGAGAAAAATATTCCGTCATTTCCTACCCATTCCGCAAGAAATCCTTCAGTCAGTAAAATAGATTCTCCCAGATGAATTGATTGGATTGTGTTAACAATTTTCATGCTGAAACTGTTCCAAAGGAAGATTTCTTCATGTTTCGTACACCTCAAAAATGTTCCTAAAATATTCTTTCATAGAATTAATAAATTCATTTTCGACTTCTCCTTTCGTACATCGACCACTGCGATGGCTGAAAGGGTTTAGGTGCCTGTAACGTAGCTAGGTTTTGCACCATTTTTCCTTGTGAACCCTGTGAGGAGTAATTTATAGTATGATCTAACCAGAAATACCTTGCGTAGGTATTTGAATGCGTGGATATTGTACACAAAATTGTCTACGTAAACTTAGTCCCTGGTACCTCTTTTTCGTTTCAATAACTTGAATGTCCATGTTGGAATATATCGGTGTTGCAGTAATACTTGATATGATCGTATGAGAGTTGTCACAAAACTATTATAAACAAATGCAATAACTTCCTTTAAGTATAGGTTCATTCTTCAGATTTAAATATTAAATTTTAATATCATTATTATAAAATAATAGCTTGGATAGCTCGAACGGAGAGCGCCGGTTCACCGATATCTGAAGCCAAGCAACGCTATGCGAGGCCGTGGTTTGGATGGGTGACCAACGGACCTCCTTTCGATATTCTCCTCGGATCGTGCTAGGAATCGCACGTTAAAAGGTAAGACCTCGTTATTCCTTGGCTCGCACAAGTTTCGACTTTTGAGGGCTGCCGTTCGTAAGGGGACGACAGATGGTTAACGGAAAAAACAATTTTAAAAACAATTTTAAAAATAATTTTAAAAGCAATTACCAATATACCTACATACCTACAAAAAAGTACGAAACGGGAAGCTGAAAATTCATTAATAATTAATTTGGTGTACCAAACAAGAGTATCTCAGGTAATTTTTTGAGATGTACGAAACGCGACTGTGCGAAACAAGATAATACCCAAAGGAAGGGCACAGGACCCCTATTACGCAAGTGTAAAAAATAAAAGAGAAAACGTTAAAATTACAAATAGCATGTTTTTTATATATAGCTTTTGCTGAAAGTGGCACTTTTAGGGGCTGTCAGGAGCTTGTTGATACTATTTTTAGTATTTAGCACTAAATAGTAGTAAAAGAGGTATAATCATTCAATTTTCAAAAGAAACAAAAATCAGAAGTGTCTCATTGTGTCAGTCAAGTTATCTAACGACATCAGGCACCTCCTTTCTTCTAAAAACAATGGAGAAAATAATAGATTGTTATGTTGGAAGCGAACTCCGCTCCAGAAGAAACAGTTTGCTTATGAAGCATTGAAAAGGCATGAGTGGCAAAAGAAATAACTTTTCGTGCTTTCATCGACATAGAGGGTGGTTTTGGTAACACCTCACAGGTCTCCATAACAAGATCACTAGAGGAAAGAAACATAAACAAACGATTCACTGATCAGATGGACACTATAAAACCATGCTGAACATGAAATACACAGACTCCTATCGTGGTATTTTTGAGTGTCACATCTGTATTTGTATATGTGTATATATGTTTGTGTGTATATGTAATTTGAATGAGACACATACAAACATAAAGTACCACACCAGCACACACAAGCACAGATTGAAAAATACCGAGAAAGGACTGCACTATGCAGCTATCAAATTTTATAATCATATACCCTCGAAGATCAGGGAAGACAGTACAACAAAAAACACTTTCAAAAAATACGTTTTCAAAAAACACTTTTAAAAAATACGTTTTTGATCTATTGTGTGACAGACATAAAAACGATCACTTCATTCAACATAGGCACATAATATTACCTATGAGAAATTGTACATTCAATAGTATTCCCAAATTTCCATCTCTAACAAAAGGAAAAGAAGGAAAAAACTTGCATAAAAAATTGCCGAACTCCGAGATCGAACTCACGCCAAGACCGAAAATCCAGATTAGCAGGAAGCATATCTAACCTTAACACCGCAGCAGTTCCTAAGAGTGCTTTGAATTTCTTGTGTTCACTTTCCATCATGCAAGAATAGGTTCGTTTTCAACAAAAGCTAGGGGGATCGAGCGTTTTGTCAATAGTCTCGCTCTGGAGCGTATAAGCTGTCACAAAATGACATTCCTCGGAAAACATCAACAGTGCGTTGAGATCTGAAAGCGTCAGGTAAGAGGTAGTAGAAAAAAATAATTCTAAGACAAATCAGATTTACTCTCCTATTAGTATTTTATTCATATTCTATATTGAGCATTTAGTTTTGTGTTCAGTCCTATTCTTCTGACTGATATTTTACTAAATGTTAAATTATTCTAATGTAAGTTAAGTTTAGAAATTATAGTTTTTAAGACAATTTCTATATATATATATATATATATATATATATATATATATATATATATATATATATATATATATATATATAACAGGAAGTTATTCAATGACATCTACAGTGGATTCGTTTTGATTTCGAGAGCTCCATAAATCCTTTCTGATGAGTGCGTTAGCACGAAACAGCTGTCAAAGGTTAGAACTCTCGGAATTAAAACGAAATATACTCTATTTTCACTTATATATATATATATATATATATATATATATATATATATATATATATATATATATATATATATATATATATATACCGGGTGGCTACGGAAGTATTGCCTACGGAATATCTCAGTTATTGTATGAAGTAGGTTTATGAAATTTGGAGCGTCGATATAATGACATAAGAGCTAGAATTTGAGCATATTGACATGTCGAAGTTAACTTCCGGTCTGACCGGAAGTAACATCAACTTTCTTATTTTAAATGGAAACCCTATTTTTTTTTCTTCTCGCTTTATTCAGCATTCAATTCCCTTTCTAATGACATATCACAAGTTGGTATCTAACCAGAATATAGATCAGAAAAAAATTATTATTGAAATTCACCGAGTAGGCCGTGGAAGCAAAATGAAAGCCAAAAATTGAAAAGTTGGCTATGGAAACCATACGTCACTTGATAACAGTTGCTACTACTGTGATATTTTATTTTCATTCGTCGGCGTTATAAAAAGCCGCCAAAAAAAATATTGGAAAAATTGGGAAAAAACAATACTCTGTAGGTCCATAACTTAAATAGGAACATACAACTTTTTCTTGCCTGTACTATTCAGCATAACCATTCCTTTCTAATGATATAATAGAAAATAATTTTTTGAACTGAGATACTGAAAAATCCAATTATTATTCTTCAAATAACAAAACAGATTATCGCCATACGCAAAAATAAAATAAAAAATAATGTGGAATGATAAATTATATCCTGTAGGTTCTAGGTTAAATAGGAACATAAACGTACTTGGTCTGTGCCATCGTCCATAGATATTCTAATATCTACCTATGGACGATGTTTGTGCTATTCAGAATAATCATTCCATTGCAATAATCATTCGAACCAAAATATTAACAAGTAGGCTGATTAAGATGTATTTTGGAATGAAACAAAAAAGAAATGAGAGCTGTCACGAACGCTGCTATCCATATTATTTTGACTTTCGAAGTAGTGTTTTTGATTCTGCCATTTTAAAAGGGTTTGGAAATCGAAATCAGTTAGTGGAATATTAAAAAAATGCCCCGTTATTCACGAACCGAACAAATTGACATGCTTTTCATTTATGGTGAATGTTTAAAAAATTCTTATGCTGCTGAACGATTGTATTTAGAGCGATATCCAGGGAGGCAGCAACCGTCAAGAAGGTATTTCCAGTGGCTTGAAGAAAAATTAAGAACTGATCCTGATGTTCACGAAGACCAAGTAGCATTTGTTATTAATGAGGAAACTGAAATTAATGTATTAGCTTTAGTACAATATGATAGCACAATTTCCTCAAGGCAGATTGGCGCCGAATTAGCTATAAGTAAGGACTCTGCTAGGAAAATTTTGAAAAAACATCGATTGAAAATTACAGTGAAAGGCGCTTGGAATATTGTAATTGGTTTCTTCGACAAAATGCTGAGAATCACCTATTTAACTATTATATCTTGTTTACGGACGAGTCAAGATTTACCAACAATGGATTATTTAACAGGAATAATACAAGGTAAGTACTGTACTTTATTTGGATTATTGTCGATAGTGTAAAGTGCTAAAAGTGTGAACGGTCTTTTGTTCCAGGTACTGGGCGATAGCAAACGAGCACTGGTTTCGACAAGGCGGCTTCCAGGAGAGATTTGGTGTGAATGTTTGGGCAGGAATAGTTGGAACTCATATTGTTGGCCCCATTCTTTTTCAATGCCAACTAACCGGAGAGACATACTTTAATTTTTTAACGAATGAAATTTCGGAATTCATTAACAACCTACCAGCGGAAATAACTGAGAGAATGTACTTCCAGCAAGATGGCGCCCCTCCGCATAATTCAAGAATAGCGAGAAATTATCTTCAAAATCGCTTTCAAGAGACACTTATAACAACCCATGGTCCAGTCAGGTGGCCACCAAGGTCACCTGATCTTACTCCGTGCGACTTTTTTCTATGGGGGGCATCTTAAAAATAGGGTGTATTCCACACAGCCTACAACTATACATGAGCTAGAAGTAAAAATTCGTAGAGCTTTCCAAGATATCACGCCCCAAATGTTGAGAAACGTTTTACATGAAAATATCACCCGAGTCAATAAATGTATTGACGCTGAGGGAATGCATTTCGAAAATTTGTTTTGAATTTATTTTATCTTTAATCCTATCAATTTTAATTTTTGTTTTTCGATAAATCTGTTTTTTCGTTATTTGAAGAATAATAATTGGATTTTTTGGTATTTCGTTTCAAAAAATTACTTTCTATTATATCATTAGAAAGGAATAGTTATGCTGAATAGTACAGGCAAGAAAAAGTTGTATGTTCCTATTTAATTTATGGACCTACAGAGTATTGTTTTTTTCCCAATTTTTCCAATATTTTTTTTGGCGGCTTTTTATAACGCCGACGAATGAAAATAAAATATCACAGTAGAAGCAACTGTTATCAAGTGACGTATGGTTTCCGTAGCCAACTTTTCAATTTTTGGCTTTCATTTTGCTTCCACGGCCTACTCGGTGAATTTCAATAATATTTTTTTTCTGATCTAGTTTCTGGTTAGATACCAACTTGCGATATGTCATTAGAAAGGGAATTGAATACTGAATAAAGCGAAAAAAAAAAAAATAGGGTTTCTATTTAAAATAAGAAAGTTGATGTTACTTCCGGTCAGACCGGAAGTTAACTTCGACATGTCAATATGCTCAAATTCTAGCTCTTATGTCATTATATCGACGCTCCAAATTTCACAAACCTACTTCATACAATAACTGAGATATTCCGTAGGCAATACTTCCGTAGCCACCCGGTATATATATTTACTGTACTTATTGTATTTATATCCTATGATACCACAGATGGAATGAAAGCTATTAAAGGTAAGACAATAATAAACTACCCAAAAGTGAGTCATTTGATAAGGCCAAGTAAACTGAAATTACTATAATAATCTAAAAATGTTGCTGCAGTAGAATACCGTATAGTAGCAACTAATATACTTTTTAGTAGATTTGAGTATATGAGTTATTTGAGAGTAAATCATTCTTCAGCAATGGTAAATTTACTTGTCAATAGTAGTTATCAAACTGAGCACCTACTGCAAATAAAACGTAGATTGAGGCTTATGAAATAAAAAGTTTCCTTCTAGTAAAGAGTTTAATATCGTTAGGTTACATTGCGTTCCTGAAATTACGTCAATAACAGCAAGTGATCAAATTCAGGAATCTAATTTTTCTTGTGGTTAATAAAGCGTGTACTTGTCCCATATAGTATGCAAATCTTCACTTGGTGGTATGCAAATTTTACTTGCTACCATTAAATTTTTTTTTCGGTGTGTTGAATATCTGGTCTTTATAATCGACCAAAATCTGACAAGAAATATCCAAATCAACTAAATTCTTTCCAGGGCTATAGCGGCAAGCTGGACATCCCGCTGAGTCTTTGGTAAAACATGGGGGTCAAAAACCAAAAACGATCTACTGGTCTTACCAAACGATCATCAAACCCATGGTCACCCATGCTCCACTGATATGGTGGCCAACGATGCAACAAACTTCGGTGCAATTCCAGCTAAAGAAAGTGCATCGGCTAGCTAGTCTGGGAACCAAAGTGGCGATATTTACCTGCCCGACTGCAGCATTGAATGATCGAGGAAAAAAACCCTACTTGGATATAAATTAGACAACCGTGGTGAGAGAGATACAGTTACAGTTCAACTGACAAGGTCAAATTTCAAGTGATTAAATTATTTAGTGAATATGATTTAGTAGATATATTTCATATGTGAAGATGAATTGGTTCAAATCCGCTAAGACTATTTCCATTAGAATGTCAAGGTACTCATTTTTCTTAGCCCTTCACCAGTCTCACTGAACTCCAAAACTAAAATATAAACCGAAAAATAAGCATTCATCTGGAGATGAGATGAAATTCCACTTTTATAATCAAGGCTTGTTAAGAAAATATTATTGAACATCTCACACACTTATTGAATTTGTCCTTTCTGAATGGTGAGTTTTCTCAATGTCTGAATGTTGGAAAAATCATTTCCACCTTTAAAAAAGAGTGTACAACTACTATGAATAATTATCGTCCAATTACTGTAAAGTATTTGAGTATTTGTTTCTCAACTACTGTCTTATGAGTTTTTGTATGGAAAATCCACATAGATTTTCAATCAACCATTCCACTAACACTGCCATGCATTAATGCTTTTTTTGAAAATGTCATACATTTTATGGAGGCAGGCGAGAGCCCTGCTGGAATTCTTTGGGATCTCAGCAAAGCATTCGACTGTATCAATCATAATCAGTTAACATCGAAACTATACAATCATGGAATACTACGTATAACATCAAAATGGAGTTCTTCATTTTTGGCACACCGCATTATCAGTACGTATGTGTATGTCCAATCTCAGAGTATTGGTTAAATCGATTTCAAGAGTAAACCCATTAATATTGGTGTGCCGCAAGGTTCGGTCCCGGGGCCTATTTTACTCTTACTTTATTCCAACGATCTGAATACATTCTTGCAAGGTATTTACGTTACAATGTATGCAGACGACACGGTATTGATAATATCACACAAAAACGAAATTCGTCACCAAGAAACAGAAAAATCCTTAGAGGACTGGTGCAGTACGAATTATCTGCATTGAAACGGTCAGAAAACACAAATTTTAAAATTCCACAACTATAAAAAAAGTGCAGAATTCAGATAAATCATGATGTATCTATTGATGGTTTAGACGAAACCAGTTTTCTTGGTCTTTTTATTGATGAACACACAAGTTGAAACATTTACCATATAAAACAAGCCAAATACTAAAAAAAAATCAGTAGCTCACTGAAATGATTCCTGGCTGAAAAATGCTTTTACCTATACAGTTCCATTTGTCTTGTTGGAAAATACATTTCATTATTAACAATTTCGAATATTTCTAAAAATTGAATAATGCAAGCTAATTATGGGACAGTGCCATAATGAAATTCTATATGAAAAACATGTAATGGTGAGATCAAAAAAAATTATTCAAAATGCATAACTATGTACAAAACTATTTATTATAAATGATAAAAGAGCAATTACTACAATTTGCAATATTAATTCTAATAGATTCTTAGAGTTTTTACATCAGTAGTTGATGATTTTTGGTAAACTTGTAATCCTGTTTGGTTGTTGGCACCAAAAATTGCTTCTGATATTTTTTTCTTTTGCACTTTCGAATTTTTAATGTAACCTTCAGCAACAGTATTGCTTTTCCATCCGCCATGGCGTTTCACGGTACACAGATCAGCTCCAGAATCAGCCAAAAATGAAGCAGACGATCGCCGAAAACAATGTCCGGTATATTCTTCAGGGTGAGGTGAATTTGAAAAAGTTGCAATAACTTTTGGCATTTTACCAAAGGTGTGTATTCCAACGGGTTGTTTTGTGCATTTCTTATTTTTATAAGTGACAAAAAAGCGTAGATGGTTTGTGTTGCAAAGTCGAATTTTCACATATTGTCTGACAAATTCTACCATATTAAATCCTGGGATATTCCCCGAAGTTACAAAAAATTCTCATATTACCTTTGTTTTTGTATTCAGTAAAGTAATTCTAAAAACGGATCCTTCATCTATTACATTTTCAACAAGCATATTTGTTAATTTCTCTCTTTTGCATGCTCCAATTAGTCCAATTATCATAGTTACTTTTTTAAATAAATATGTATCATCTGATGCTTCCGTTAAAAACTTGTTCAGTAAAAATTTTGAATTGTTTAGCTCTGTAACCTTCTGATTTACGTTTTAGTAATGCAACCAGCTGTAGGTACTTACTATTATATCGACGTTTTTTCTTGTTGATAAAATACTGCTTATCATCGAATAATACGACCAAAGAGAAGATGGTTTTCGTTTCTTAGATAAGCATTCAAAGTAAGCCAATACTTTTTCATGAGTGATATTCTTGATTTTCTTAACAGAACGCCATTCTTCGTACCGATTAAACACCATTTCATATACACGCCGTGGTATTTCCTGCAAAAGGGAGTCCACGATTTTTGCGTCATTTCTTCCAAATCAGAAGGTAAATTACCAGTTTCAGAATCATATGCGACAATTGTGTTTGACAGCGATAAATAAATATTGCAGTTACAACCTGACGTTGTCAAGGAAATGGCAAAGCACAGCTCACTCACCCACTGATATTTGAAACTACACATATACTTACTCCTATAAAAATAGTTGTCATTGTGACATGTCAAAAATGCAGTTTTTAATTTTTCGAAAACTTATTAATATAAATACCATCAGATAAAATTTTGTATGTAATACGAATCATAAACAATCATTTTGACCACGTCGTGTTATCGGACTCGGCTACGCCTCGCCCGATAACATTCACGACTTGTACCATAATGATCGTCCTTATGATCCTTATTACATAAATAACTATTAGGAACATTTTGAATGTCTGGTAAAGGTACAAAAATGTTTCTTACAGAAAAAATCCCTGGAAATACTGAAGATGCAGGTCAACTGAAAAACTCGGGATTAGTCGGAGAGGAACCTACAACAAATTGCCATTAACAATTTTTCGAGATCATGAAGAATCAAAGCATCAGAATAATAGCATAATTGTTGAATTTTATTCATTATAATCTATCAATTTTTCAATATAGGATCAATAAGAACAAATTATCAGAATTTCAAAAAGAGTGAGATTTTTTTACATTAAAAATTAGACATGAATGTCTTAATCCAAATTGTCATGTTTTACTGATTTTCCAAATTGAACATTCACCGGCTAACAAATGGATCGTCTCAAAATCATTTTTAAACTACTCATTTTTCATTGGAGAAACTATTAAATTGAATATAAAGACCATGTAAAATAGTTTGATTTTGTGGAGGACATTCGTTTTTCGACACAGCTTTTTTAGAATCTAACTTTCCACAATCTGAAAATGAAAAAAAGTTGATTCAAGGAAATTTATAAAGTGTGGACGGGCAATGAATCAATTTAGAACGATAAGTATTTCTTGGCAGATTTGCGTTTTGACTTTCTCAAAAACAAATATTATTTTCTCCGAATATAATAAAAAAACAGGGTTTTCTGCCGCCAGTTTTGATAACATCCAGAGGCAGATATAATTTCCGAACCGTCAACGATTTTTGCAAAAAATTGTTGTTTTTTAGTCAATTTGAACAAATTTCTTAATTATTCTTTAAGAATACGATGCGTACAATAATACACTGGCATGCAAAATTAACCGGACAAACAAAATTTTGTTCAAAGTCAATCTTAAATAACTTTTTAACCTTTTCATCAATTTCGATAATTTTTTTGCCAAGTTGTAGGTACTTTCATTGTTATCATTCTCTACTATCGATTTTGCAGAAAGTTCTTAAAGATTTGTCGTTATACAGGTTATGATAAAAGGTGCACTTTACCCCAACATTTCTGAACACCCTGTGGAAAAATTTGACCACTGAATGATAGGTCTTCGTACGAGATTTTAAAGCCTGATCTTTCGTCAACAGTTCTTTTTTTTATTCATATCAATAACTGCATTCTTGAAGAAAAAACGCATTTTTAAAGAAAACCATGCGATTCGTAACCATAAACAAGCGATTTTTCTAAGTTGGCTTTGCTTGTTATCACAAGTTTCAGTTAAGCATTTTTTATGGCTTGTCAAAAAGATTTTTGCTAAGCAGTAGTCAACAATTAGTCATAGATTTATTTGCTTTATAGTGTATGTTAAGGTGGTTGTGTCTCTAGGTGATTTGTGTTTCGGAGGTATACCGCTAACGAGAAAGTTTTAAAAAAATGAGACCGGAACAAGTAGCGCAAGCTGTAGCTTTACAAGATGATGGTCGTGCCATTCGATATATCGCAGATAGACTTGCTGTTCCACGCAGTACAGTATCCGATGCGATAGAAAGATTCAGAGAAACTGGTTCGTACTTAAGAAGACCTGGGCAGGGAAGACGGAAAGCAACAAACGCAGTTGAAGATCGGTTTTTGAGACTCCAAGTTCTTCGAGAAAGAACAATTCCTGCTACAGCTTCAGCTCGAAGATTGGAAGATGTTCATGGTACCGTAGTTTCACCTGACACAGTACGGCGAAGGTTGAAGGAACAAAACCTATCATCTTGTGTACCTGCTACAGGTCCCCTATTGGATGCAGGTCATCGAAGGCAGCGCTTGGAATTTTCTCGAACTCATGCAGATTGGGATATGGACGATTGGCGAAATGTTCTTTTCACAGACGAGTCTCGTTTTACGAGATATTCACCTGATGGTCGTCAAAGAGTGTGGAGAAGGCCTGGAGAACGCTATGCTCAATGTTGTTTCTCTCCTAGAGTTCAATTTGATGGTGGAGGAGTGATGATATGGGGCGGTATTTCCTTGGAAGCCCGCACAGATCTTTTTTCGCTACGGGGAGGGAGCCTCAATGCTGACAGATACATCAGGGAGTGTTTCTGTTGTGTTTCATGTAGTCCCTTATATGCCCTTTATAGGAGAAAATTTTCTCCTAATGCAAGATAATGCTCGGCCGCACATAGCCAGGATGACTAGGCAATACCTCAATGATATTGGTATCCAAGTACTCGACTGGCCGCCAAGGAGCCCGGATCTCAACCCCATAGAGCATATGTGGGACAAATTAGAACGAAGGCTTAGGCAGAACTATGGAGAATTTCAAACTGTGGTTGCGTTGGAACAGCCGCTGGTAAACGAGTGGGAGCAAATACCCCAAGACGCAGTTGCTGGTTTAATTCAGTCTATGCCAGAAAGGATGAGAGCTGTTATTCAAGCCCGGGGAGGAATCACTCGATTTTGATACCAATTAATTACCATTGTTGTCACTGTTATTTTTTGAATAAAATTTTTTTATGGTTACGAATCGCATGGTTTTCTTTAAAAATGCGTTTTTTCTTTAAGAATGCAGTTATTGATATGAATCAAAAAAAGAACTGTTGACGAAAGATCAGGCTTTAAAATCTCGTACGAAGACCTATCATTCAGTAGTCAAATTTTTCCAGAGGGTGTTCAGAAATGTTGGGGTAAAGTGCACCTTTTATCATAACCTGTATAACGACAAATCTTTAAGAACTTTCTGCAAAATCGATAGTAGAGAATGATAACAATGAAAGTACCTACAACTTGGCAAAAAAATTATCGAAACTGATGAAAATGTTAAAAAGTTATTTAAGATTGACTTTGAACAAAATTTTGTTTGTCCGGTTAATTTTGCATGCCAGTGTATAAATACAACGACTTGAAAAAGAATTAAAAGGTATTAAAAAAATTCATGAGAACTTTTTGTAGATCTGTTTGAGGACAATAAAACCGGGGTGGTGTAGTGGGGTGATTATCAAAAACATGGAGGAAGTATTTTAATATAACTGGAAGGAGTGGGGAATGGATAGTACTGACATATAATTGTATTGGGTGAAATTGTTGTTTTTAGAAAAAAACTGTTAATTTTGCAGTCCACATCTCAATTTTTTTTAAGATATGAAAAAATTTCATGGATTCTTTTTGTAGACTTTTAGATAAAACTGTTTATTTGTATTTTTATATCTCGTTTCGACAACGAGCTTTTGGTGTTTTTAAAAGAAACAATTGTCAGTTTTTCTAGTTCCATATCTCAATTTCTTATCAAGATATTAAAAAAGTAAATGATTACTTTTTGTAGAACTGTTCAAGGACAATCAAATTGTTGATATACAACTTTTCGATATCTGGTTTGGTTTTAGAGTTTTTGGCGATTTTAGAAGGAAAGTTCAAAATTTCCACTTTTTTTTAATTTTTTTAACATTTTTCCATTTTTTTATCGAGTTGGAGACAAATGAATTTCATATATCGATGTGGCTTGTGAAGACTTATACGGAACAATTATAAGATATTGATTTCTCGATTTTCCGTTTTTTTAAATATTTCCCGTACTAATGACTATTGAAAAAATCATGGATATATTTTGTAGATTTTCTATAGGCGGTCAAAATGATTTCATGGTAAATTTTAAAAATGCCAACCGTTTCTGAGATATTTCGTATTTTCCCAATTTTTTCCGGTGTCGAGGGAAGTAGGAATTAAAAAAAACCGGAAAAACTCCGTAAAATTTTCCACATTTTTCGATCGCAAAAAAATTGGAACTGACAAATATTGTCTTCGAGTTATTGAAATGATTCAAATTTCAAAACCATATATCTCCAAGTGCCCGAAAAATATAAAGGTTTGAAGTGCTAACAGACGGACAGACAGAACGACAGACATTTGTCCGTCTGGAATCAACCGTGGTATACAACCTCCTAAGAGGTCGTCGTTGTATAATAAAATATGAATTTCAAAATTAAAGACAAATTTGGTAGCAAAAAGTTACAAATGATACATGGTTCTATTCTTTTTTTTTTTTTCATTGGTGTTTTGGCATCGACTGCTATGGTCATTAGCCATGTGCTCTTTATAGGCCTTGTTACTAACTCCATGCACCACCTTAGGAGCAGCACTGTTAATTGGAACGCAACAGTGAATCGTGCAAGACTCACCCCAGTCCAGCCACGAGATTTTAATAATTTAATCGGTCAAATTAAATTAAAAAATCCCAGCCGCAACTGGGGCTCGAATTCCGGACCTTTCGACCTAAAGTCGGACGCTCTAACCACTGCGCCACGCCCCGACATATTATTATTATTATTAATATTTTTTTTCTTTGGTGTCTTGGCATCGACTGCTATGGTTATTAGCCACGTGTTCTGGATAGGCCTTGTTACTAACTCCATGCGCCACCTTAGGAGCAGCACTGTTAATTGGAACGCAACAGTGAATCGTGTAGGACTCACCCCAATAATTTAATCGGTTAAATTAAATTAAAAAATCCCAGCCCAACCAGGATTCGATCTCCGGACCTTTCGACTCAGAGTCGGGCGCATCTCACATGGAGACAAAAGAAATTAAATTATATTGAGTATCCTATTTAAAAACTGAAAGTTTATGTCAGTTTCGGTGAAACGGAAAGTTGCAAGAACTTGAGTTATTCGTCAAAAAAACGCCGTTTTATATCGTATGTATATCCTTCAAATTTAATTCCATTTTCCTCCTAAACAAAAACGTTATGGAGGCAAGCCACCAGGTATGATAGTCAACATTTTCAAAATAGTACGAGCAAAGTTAGGTCCAAATTACCGGAACAGTATTTGAGATTGTAAATGACCAGATAAAAATTGTAACAGACCCTGTATCTAAATGAAAGGTAATATTGAACAACTGAATCTTCATCTTTCGTTCAATTAACAGTATCAGTAAATTATTATTTTTATAGCCAAAAACGATCTCTGGATTGTTTTCAGTATAGGGTTATCTACCAAAATTTTTTAAAATCATACCTATTTCAAACAGACAAAATAAACAACAAAAGGTTTTTATGGCCCAGAATAGGCTGAAACTATGACGTCTTTCCAAAATGTAACTTGTTGGTTCTTTAATGATGTTCAAAAAAAATCCCAGAAAACGATTTAATTAAGTATACTCCCCCTTATATACATACTCTACTAAGATTATAATTGGACATATTAACGAGTTCCGATCAATTAATTTTTCTTCTCAGATTTATATTATTATTTCGATCAACAAAATAGCTTTTTTCTTTTCAATTCTACCCAACTAGGTACGATATTTTTACGAAATATGGCAGCTTTCATCACAGAAACGATACATACAGAATCATTTAAAAGCACACATTTTTTTAACGAACCGTCTAGTTTCATCGAGACTCAATTTTTCATGTTTTCATAATTCCAACTAAAGACAATATTTATACATCTTCCACATTTGAATAATTTTATTTATCAGCAGACAAAGCCAATTCTTGTAGACACAAAACTTCTTGTCTCGGAATACAATTTTCAATTTAAAATCTTAGCCATCCAGCATCACTCGCACTACATCTCCGTCAATCGCATCCAGAGCGAGACAGGGTAGCGACTTAAGTGCCAAAGTCGCAGAGACGTGCGGGGATACGGTCGGGAACAACCCACATGCACACGAAACCCGAAGTCCCGCCTAAAATCAGTCTTCCAAACCAGAGCAACGCGAAACAGATAACCTAACCACATTCTTACACCAGCTCCACTCGGGATTTACTCGATGACTGACCGTCTATCAGTACGCATTCAGTATCATTCAAATTTATTCGACTTTACGGCCTCCGACATTTGTATATAGAACCGTCGCGTGTTTTGTATATAAACTCTGTATACAATATTTGTGTATACAACTCGTTACGAGTATCAAATGTTTGTAATATAAAGACGAAAGTTTAAATTGTTTGCTTTATACGCGTAAATGTTTGAAGTATGATGAAGGAGCAGCAGTTAGCCGAAGTCAGTGCGTCCACCCAGCTCACACCGGTCGTGCATCAGAACATCAACATCCAACAGCATCTCCATCAGCTGCACCTTCATCAGAACCACACCAGCGTTATCTTACCGAACGATCAGCCTCAGTCATCTACGCAGCATGCATCTCCGGAAACCACAACTCAGGACCCCGATACGAAGCCTTCCAGTTCTGACAAAAAGTCCGGAATACGGCGACAAGAAAAGCCACCATACTCGTACATAGCGCTAATAGTGATGGCCATTCAACACTCTCCCACTAAAAGACTGACTCTTAGTGAAATTTACACGTTTCTGCAGCAGAGGTTCCCGTTTTTCCGCGGCTCGTACCAAGGCTGGAAAAACTCAGTGCGGCACAACTTGTCCCTGAACGAGTGCTTCATCAAGCTGCCCAAGGGCTTGGGGCGGCCGGGGAAGGGCCACTACTGGACAATCGACCCCGCGAGTGAGTTCATGTTCGAGGAAGGTTCTTTCAGACGTCGGCCCAGGGGTTTTCGGAGGAAATGCCAAGCCATGAAGCCGCAGTACCACCCGGGAACGTTCTTCACGAACAACATGGCCGGAATGGTGAACCAATCGACGGGGTACGATCACCAAGCTTTGATGCAGCCGCAGGAGTATTCTACGTGTTCCTACAACGCTGGTTCTCCGCAAGTTTCTTCCGTTTCCGCGCCACACTACTCGAACTATGACTATCCCTCGGTGTATCAGCAACAGTGTGATAGGGACTGGGGATCAGCTGGTGCCTTGTTGCCCTCGTATTCAGACAGTGCCATCACCAGTACTTACTTGAAGGCTCCTCTGAGTCCTATGCCGGAGAATCAGGATACTCCTCCTCCTGGTTTGGCAGATAACTATAATTATCCTTATGGCTCCATCACATCTTCATCGAATGATAACAGTGAGTATATTATTTATTATTTTTTATAGTTCATGTGAGAGACAATAATTGTATTGTATATTTTTGTATACAACATTACTCTAGACCTTGAATATCTGTGGATTTTTGCAAACGAATTTTTCGAATGTTTCGCAAATCATTTCAAATCTGAACTACACGCTTCATACCAGTTTTTAATTGGTTATCTAGCATTCATGTCATTTCAATTCGTGTCAGTTCAGTTGTCGTTTATTATTGCACAAGTGGATAAGAGTCACCGATAATTTTGCAAGAAAGCGTGTTATCTAAAAATTGCACGAGTTTATTTTCTTATTTTGGCGAAAGAGCCCAAGTCCGAAGGAGGATGGCTTTTTTTAGAATATATGAAAATAAACGTGTGCAATTTATGAAAGATAACGTGCTTGAATAAAAAATTATCTGATCAGTTTTATGTACGACTGTAATACATTGGAAGAATTCACGAATGAAGAAAAGTTGTTTCTCTTTCTGAGAAATATCGTAGTACTGAGTGAGACCATAAATGAAATTGTGCTAGGCACGCGACATTTTTCTATATGTTGAAGTTTATTTGAAATTTTTCAATATTGTCATGGCGACGGAATGTTTACGCAGTGCAATTGCCTCTTTAATTTTTCGATAATTGCATTCCTCTTATGAGAAATTTTATATATGAGGTAATTATTCAAATCAAGAAAATTTTCACTTCAAAATACATCTGAATTTTGCAGAAGGCTTGCTATTTATTAACCTGTGGTAGAAGTCCATTATATCTCAAAGTGGAGTGGTATGGATATACAAATCAGTAAAACGCAAAGTCGTCTCCACAATTTAATTTCCCATCTAGTTCAATAGGATGGTAAAACGGTGACTGACCGCTATCAATCAGATAGCCGTCCAAAAGTAGAAGTAGTACATGTTTCGATCCTATATAGGACCATCATCAGCTATTCAAGAGAATTCTACAATAGAAGAAAGACTATGTACTAAAGACAAACAAGGTCAATATAAGATTACTTACATGGAGAAGAAAATTTAATGTTGTGAAATAAGTATATATCTAATTGTTTAAAAAATTATTAGTATTAAATATAGTTAAATAACCACATGGTTAATTATTTGTGGTGTTAGAACCACCAAAATTGTCATGACGAAAACACCAAAACTAAGTATAGGTAGGGGAGGCTGTAAGGCCTTGGGCCCCCTTAATCCTATAGGGGAAATAAATGACTTAATCATCGATCAAAATAATAAAATCAATACACGTGATAATTGTTATTGACTAAACAGAACGGCAAGTGACAGCTGACAGCACAGCCGGAACCACTGTCATGAATGCTCCCATGTCAAAATTGACACAGAACAGTGGAAAGAGACCATCACTCACAGAACAAGAGAAGGAAAATTCCAACGATACTATTCCAAGCAAGAGGATCTCAAGCCAACCGACTGTAGCAATAACAAGAGGAGAATCCATACAATGGAAAATTAAGGAACTGAAAGAATTACCACAGAATAGCTACTCTAATCCACACCATGGAGTGAGAAACCCACCTACCAATCGTCACACGAAGGTCGAACATCCTCACAGAAGTAGACAAATCGGGTTTAGTACTATCGAATTAGATAAAACAAATATTGTATCTTCATCGCTTATAAGTTGGTCAACAATAGCTGTTCTGTCTGCTCTGTGGTGTGGGTTGTTCTACTTCTGTTCGTTCGCGGACGACTGACGTTCCTTCGTGGAGTGTACTGTAGCAGCGGGTTTGTCTCTGTCCCACTGGTCCTTCATTTCGACACAAGTGCTATCACACTTTCTGTGTGGTCATGAGGGATCTGTTCGATAGTACTAAACCCGATTTGTCTACTTCTGTGAGGATGTTCGACCTTCGTGTGACGATTGGTAGGTGGGTTTCTCACTCCATGGTGTGGATTAGAGTAGCTATTCTGTGGTAATTCTTTCAGTTCCTTAATTTTCCATTGTATGGATTCTCCTCTTGTTATTGCTACAGTCGGTTGGCTTGAGATCCTCTTGCTTGGAATAGTATCGTTGGAATTTTCCTTCTCTTGTTCTGTGAGTGATGGTCTCTTTCCACTGTTCTGTGTCAATTTTGACATGGGAGCATTCATGACAGTGGTTCCGGCTGTGCTGTCAGCTGTCACTTGCCGTTCTGTTTAGTCAATAACAATTATCACGTGTATTGATTTTATTATTTTGATCGATGATTAAGTCATTTATTTCCCCTATAGGATTAAGGGGGCCCAAGGCCTTACAGCCTCCCCTACCTATACTTAGTTTTGGTGTTTTCGTCATGACAATTTTGGTGGTTCTAACACCACAAATAATTAACCATGTGGTTATTTAACTATATTTAATACTAATAATTTTTTAAACAATTAGATATATACTTATTTCACAACATTAAATTTTCTTCTCCATGTAAGTAATCTTATATTGACCTTGTTTGTCTTTAGTACATAGTCTTTCTTCTATTGTAGAATTCTCTTGAATAGCTGATGATGGTCCTATATAGGATCGAAACATGTACTACTTCTACTTTTGGACGGCTATCTGATTGATAGCGGTCAGTCACCGTTTTACCATCCTATTGAACTAGATGGGAAATTAAATTGTGGAGACGACTTTGCGTTTTACTGATTTGTATTTGCTATTTATTGGCAGGATATGTCGCTGTCACATCATCTGCAGATCAAGCAATATAGATTTTCTTGCTAAGAGAAACATAATCAACCCAATTGTCTAGTTAAATGCTATTCATGAATCTAAACCAAAAATACGTTTAAAGTAGGTACCTATAGCAGATCACAATTATTATTTACTCTAAAATAAATTGGAGCCTATTTTTCAACAAATTTTCTGGTTTGGTTCATTTAGAAATAACATCCAACAAACATATAATGTCTGTCAATTGAAGAATTACTTTTCCAATTACATATTGAAGGGAAGAACACCATATGTCTCTGGATACCTTCTCATGTCGGTATCAATGGCAACGAAAAAGCGGACGGTCTCGCCTATAAAGCAGTTTCTGATGAGAACACACTTTCTCTAAACAAGTTTCCATCTTCAGATCACAAATCATCAATTAGATACTTCGTAACTAATACCTGGCAATCAATTTGGTCTGAATCAGAAAGCAAACTCAAAGAAATCAAAGGACATGTTAATGAAAATGTATCCCTCCCGACGAGACGAAGAGAACAAGTTATAAACAACCGTCTCCGTCTAGGGCATACGCTCCTAAATCATCAACATATTTTACAGAAAGATCCCTCCTCCATCTGTGACATATGTTCTACTCAAATTACAGTCCAACACCTCTTGATAGAATGCCCTTTACACTACGAAGAAATAAGATCAAACAACCTAGATGACAAAATAAAAACATACAAAAAGTGCTTGACGTTTAAAAAGACAGTAACCTATATTGTAAAATCTGAATACTAATTAGTCTGTGATTGTCTCCCCCTGCTAATAACTCAATTGCAGTTGATGCGGGGTAATTTTTGTTGAAGTAAAAAAAAACACATAGGGACCGGCAGTAAGTGCGCATCATATCGGAAATTCTTTTTTCTGAAATCTTTCAAGAATGCCCACTTTCTCGGAGCAACTTCAGGCCTCAAAATACGCTAATCTAGTATTTTAGTCCGTTGCTAAACCTAAACGGTACGGGAAAGTACTTTTGCCGGCTTGTTTACATTTTAGACAGTTATTGAATTCACGCAAACAATATGTAGAATTCCTTAGTTTTTGATAATGCTGATGATTGCGATTTCAGAAAAAATAGTATGTGTACCTCGTAGTAAAAGCACATTCCCAGACTTCAATGCTTGTCAATACATTGTCGTCCGGGAATGTATTGCTTTTACTACTAGATACACAATATAGTATTATTGAAAAATTTTGAGAAATATCAACACGTGCAATCGCTTCAGCAGGGAAAAAAACATCAAGATATGTTGTACAGTGCCGCTTGTTTTTTCCTGCTTGGAGGAAAATTTCAAAAACAAAAAATTATATCTCAAATCACACTTTTTCGAAAAAAATTCGAAAAATTTTATTCGGAAAAGATCGAGACTTCATAGCTATCAAGATAAAAAAATAAAATAGATTGTTTGTCTTAGAATAAAAATTAATTTGGAAAAATACATTTCTGACAAAACAGTAATATATTGAATAATATTTGATAAATTTAAATGAAATATCTTCAGGACATTACAAAACCAATACTATATTTCGTATTATATACACGTATGTTTGAGGAGTGGCAAGTGGTTGGATTATTCCCTGTATAACTCTAAATGAAGGATCATATTTATCTACCCAATTCTAATTTGGATATTTTTATTAGGAATAAAACTAAATTGATTTTTGGCAAATTGTTGTAATTCACACGTCTACAATATTTTCATTGATACGTGCATCGACAGATTTCATCATGAGCAAAGATGCCATGAAACAACTGACCAATAATGCTGATATATCATTAAGAGTTATCGAACGATTTAGTAGTGTTATTATTTATACAGAAATTTTTATCTTCTTTCTTGTATGTTTTCTTTCATTACTGCTGCAAAGAAGAATTGATTTTTTAACGAAACGAAGCGCCAATATATCGTAACTTCAGAGCGTGGCTAAACGAACAGTTTCCTATTTTGTGTAATTTATGTCTCTACTCTTGAATTTTGAAGTTTGACTGCCCTGGTAAATTCTATAATCTCCAGTATTAAATTCACATAGTTGGCACCCCTGTTCATTCAATTACCTATCCATCCAGCTTACCTACAAACTCCCTATTTAACCGCGTTTTTATATACTTAATGTATTAGTTAGTTATTATACTTGATGATGGGATAAAACACGGAACCGTTCTTAAAAATGGAACAACTAGTGGAAATTAGACAGAACTGTTCTTCATTCATTTCATTGAAGTGAATAGTTTCCTCATAAAAATGGATAGGAAGATGTTCAGAAAACCCGTGGCCTGCAAGATTCCCAGATTTGACGCCCTTGGATTTCTTCCTATAGGGGTACCTTGAAATTAAGGTTTATGAATATTAGCCAATTCATAATATAGACTATTTAGAAGAAGGAATTCGACAATGTATCAAGGGAAATATAACAAGACCTTGATAAATAGTCGACTATTTTTATTGCATCTAAATTTCGACTGTATTTTATAATAATTTAACGAGACATTATTTTGGCATTAATAATCTGATGAGAGCCCGAGAGCGAAGCTCGAGGGCTTTCATCTCTGATTATTAATGCCAAAATAATGTCGAGTAAAATTAATAAATACAAGAGAAATTTAGCAGCAATAAAATAGTCGACAATTAATCAAGGTCGTGTTATATTTGTGAAGATTACTTCTTGAATCTACTTCTTTATATCAGTCATATGAATGAATGAAAATTAAACAATTTGGAATAATTTATTCAAAATATCAAGAACAAAGCACAAAATCTAAACAAAAACAGCACCATCTTTATAATTTATCAATTGAAATTAAAAACACAATTATTGTATGTGACATTTCCACCATGCGTAATTTGTGACATTTGTTCAGCTTTTGAAGAACTTGCAGTATTAACCGTAGAAGGTCCACATTCATTCTCTTATACAGCTTCAACACGATTGATTTTATTTGTCGTTTAATATGTATTTATTTAGAGTACTGTCAGATGCTCAGGTTGCTTGATATGAGTATCATGCTGAATAGTCGGTGACTATTGTGCATCATGTAAATAGTCGCTAATAGAGCGTGTTGATTGGTCCTGTCAAACAGGAAACAAACGTATGATTGGTTGATGACTGATATTTAATAGACGAAAGAAATAATCAATAATATTACATCACAAATGCTGCGAAATGTGTCCATAGAAATAAAATCCCGAACAAGTACATGTATTGAACGCCAGGGAAGACATGTCGAGTAATGAACAATTACAAAGTTTCAAGTGTGTATTATATTTGTATACAGAACCGTCGAGTGTTTTGTATATAATCTGTATACAATATTTGTGAATACAGCTCGTTACGAGTATTAAATGTTTGCAATATAAAGACGAAAGATTTGTTTGCTTTATACACACTTCTTGTACTCGAAAATACTGGTTATGTTCATCCAAATGGAGATAAAGACCTATCAATATTATTGTACGCGTAAATCTTTGAACGATGGTGAAGGAAAGGCAATTAGCCGAAGTCAGTGCGCCCACTCAGCTCACTCCGATCGTGCATCAGAACATCAACATCCAGCAGCATCTCCATCAGCTGAACCTTCATCAGAACCACACCAGCGTCATATTACCGAACGGTCAACCTCAGACGACTACGCAGCATGCACCTCCGGAAACCACAACTCAGGACCCCGATACGAAGCCTTCCAGTTCTGACAAAAAGTCCGGAATACGGCGACAAGAAAAGCCACCATATTCGTTCAGAGCGCTGATAGTGATGGCCATTCAACACTCTCCCACTAAAAGACTGACTCTTAGTGAAATTTACACGTTTCTGCAGCAGCGGTTTCCTTTTTTCCGCGGCTCATACCAAGGCTGGAAAAACTCAGTGCGGCACAACTTGTCTCTGAACGAGTACTTCATCAAGCTGCCCAAGGGCTTGAGGCGGCCGGGGAAGGGCCACTACTGGACAATCGACCCCGCGAGTGAGTTCATGTTCGAGGAAGGTTCTTTCAGACGTCGGCCCAGGGGTTTTCGGAGGAAATGCCAAGCCATGAAGCCGCAGTACCACCCGGGAACGTTCTTCACGAACAACATGGCCGGAATGGTAAACCAATCGACGGGGTACGATCACCAAGCTTTGATGCAGCCGCAGGAGTATTCCACGTGTTCTTACAACGCTGGGTCTCCGCAAGTTTCTTCCGTTTCCGCGCCACACTACTCGAACTATGACTATCCCTCGGTGTATCAGCAACAGTGTGATAGGAACTGGGGATCAGCCGGTGCCTTGTTGTGCTCGTATTCAGACAGTGGCGACAGTGCCATCACCAGTACTTACTTGAAGGCTCCTCTGAGTCCGATGCCAGAGAATCAGGATACTCCTCCTCCTGGTTTGGCAGATAACTATAATTATCCTCATGGCTCCATCACATCTTCATCGAATGATAACAGTGAGTATCTTACTTATCAACCATAGATTTTAATAGTATATCTGAGAGAATAGTTAGTTAAAGTGGGACTTTTTGCATGAGCGAGAAGCTTGTTGAATGAGGCGAAACCGAGTTCAACAAGAACGCTAATACAAAAACGTTCTTTACTTAAATATATCATACATAGTGTTTTCTACGACAGATATTATATTGAAAAATTATAGCAATTTTTGAATGTTTTATCTTATGAAGTTTTCAATTTTCGCCGTGTTATCAAATGATGACTTCCGAGTAAAATCTGACGCACAACACCGTCTTTTTGAAAAATGTATGAACAGTGCTTTACACACTGTTGATGATTTAACGCGTTGTTGATTTTTGTATGATTTTGTATCCAACATTTTTCTAGATACGAGGATGTATTGATATCTTGTTAGCCTAGACCAGTTCCCTGCATAAACAAAATATTGCGTTACCATAGCAACGAACAATAACTTATTAGAAGTGTCAGTGTAAAGTTTGACGTCAAAAAAGTAAACCAAAGTTACGCAATAAATTAAAAGAAAAAATATTTCCACCGAAATTGTGAAAATCGAAAAATTGGAGTATCGAGCCATCAAGTACCTGTATTTAAAACGGTTAAGAGGTAAGCATATTTACGAAGATATGCTCAATTCCCTTGGTGATCAATGTCCTTCGTATGCGACCGTGAAAAATTGGACTGCAAGCTTCAAAAGATGTAAATTTTCCATTGAAGATGATGACCGATCGAGAAGGCCAGTTTCTGTGTCAGTCCCCGAAAATATCGATGCAGTTCATGACATGATTTTAAAAGACCGTCGAATTGGGCTAAAACGGATATCTGAAGCACTGAATATTTCATACGAACGCGTTCATCGTATAGTTCACGTCAATTTGGACATGAGAAAAATTGCTGCAAAATGGATCCCCAAATGTTTGAATGTTGACCAAAAGCGTGCAAGGGTAGTAGCATCGCGTTCGATCTGTGCTCGATTTGAAAACGATGTAGACTTCTTAAACCGAATTGTTACTATAGATGAGACTTGGGCACATTTCTACGATCCAGAAACAAAGCAACAATCGATGGAATGGCGACACTCCGGTTCTCCAAGACCTAAGAAGTAGAACAATAACTGGAGATTACTATTCGACACTACTGACCACTCTACGGGAAAAAATTAAAGAGAAAAGATGCGGAAAGCTATCCAAAGGTGTTTTGTTTTTGCAGGACAACGCCCCTGCACACAGATCTCATGTTGCCATGCAAAAAATTTGTGATTTAGGGTTTGAATTACTTATTCACCAGATTTGGCTCCGTCCGACTATCATCTCTTTCCTCAACTGAAAAAAAGTTCAAAAGGTCGTAAATTTTCTTCCAACGAGGAGGTAATAAATGCTGTGGAGGTCTGGTTTGACGTTACAGGTTCGCTGTAATAAATGTATCCAATTAAGAGGAGAATATGTTGAGTAATAAAATATTTTGACATTGAAATTTTGTTTGGTTCTATACTAGGCTAAGAATTTTTCAATATATCATATAAACCAATAATTGATTTGGACACATACATTCATTTGTCTATAGTAATATGGTCATGAATTATTTTCAACTATCCTTTGATAGATTTTTCAATTTCTGAATAACAAAAAGTTATTCATATATGACGAAATTGTCTTTGCTGAAATCGAAATCGAATATTCTCAAATCGAAACGAACCTGTTTCTATCTCCTATATTTTCTCCATTCTTTTAAAGTCGATGATCTGTTAGAGAAAACTTTGCTGAGTCAGCCTACTGGTGAAAAGTTTCATTATCAAATCATAATTCGATAAGAAGCTTGTGAAATTGATATCATAATGGTCACTGTAGACCCAGAGATAATTTGCAGGTAGTTCGTATCTTCGATTAGCAAATATGGAGTCTTGAAGGTTTGTAACCAGAGATTAATTGTGCCCCTTTTTTTAAAGTTGTAACGTGAAGGCCACCATACCCATTCAAGAAAAACACCATATACCGGGTTGTTTGATTGATGATCTATTTATTTTGTGGAAGTTCATGATGAAATAAGAAAAGGAAGAAAAAATATAACTTTTGTCCAGTTTCCACTAACACTTTACTACTTTATTACGACCGGTTTCGGCTTTTACACCATTTTCAAGCGGGTATTCCGCGGAAGGAGGCTCGTCTCCATAACTTTTAGGTTTTTGCAGATAGTGAAGTGAAATTGAAAGGACCTGTATACGATGTAAAACAGCATTTTTTGACAAGTGACAGCTTCAAGCTACTTCCGGTTTCACCAAAAGTGACATAAACTTTCGATTTTTAAATGGGAAATCTGGTTTATTTTCACTTCTTTTGTATCCTTAAATGACATTCTGAATACAAACATGTATAAGTTGTCAGTTTTTGTAAAACATTTTTACCTTATTTTGAAATTTATTTTTCAATCTAGAAAGCTACGTTCAAATCACTAATTTCAGTCCTATAATCTTGGAAAAAATACAACTTTAGTTTTTTCGGTCAAAATGTATCTGCTGGGTGAAACAGCACACTCTTAGGATTCAAAGAAACTTAAAAAGATTACGATAGATCTTCCTTACAATGATGCATCTCCTGAAAATAAAATAAGATTTAAATGCATCGAGTAACCTGTCACCAATGTAACTGATAAAAGTGTCTTAGAAAAAAAAATCATATAACGACATCTTATTTCTGCAAGAGTAAGTTAGGTATTTATTCTGTTGGTCATAGGTTACTCGGTGCATTTAAATATTATTGTAATTACAGAAGATGCTTCATTGAGTGCTCTACTTAGGAGTAACAGACAGATATTTTATATTTTCAAATGGAACACCCTATATTTTATTGTTTATTTGAAAAGACTATACATATAATATACGGTTGTAGTGGTTCAGATGTTCTGATCATTATTTTATTGAAAACTGTCTGCGACTAACACCCTGTGAGTGAGGAATCCTCATAACTATCGATCTCAGTCTTGAGGAATCAATGTCTCAAATTTAGTAGATTTTGAGTTAAATGAGGTGAATTGAATTGAATTTAATCCGCTATTTCAAATGGAACACCCTGTATTCTATTGTAAATTAAAATAGACCTAAAGAAGACCCTTTCAACAGTATACGATAATAAGATCACTTACCTATATGGTGTTGATCGAGGCCATATTTCGACAAAAAAAATGTAAAAACCAATACATATATTCTGAGAAAGCTCTTATTCAATAAACAATAGAATAAAAGTTGTTCCAATCGAAAATGAAAAAATTCAGTATTTTTCTCCTAGGTAGAGCACCCAACATACTTTGAAAATATTTTCAGATCGTTGGTCCCATGCATATCTTCAACTTTTATCTGAAACTTTTTCTTCCAAATCCAGTGATAAATGTATTCATTTTATTCATTCAGATTTGGGATACATGCAGGTATAAACCAAAAACAGTATCCGCTGATACATATTATTATACATATCTCATAGTTTACAAAAAAGTAAAATAAAAATTAAACTGTAGATATTCTTGAAATACACTACAGATATAGATTACAAAATTTGTTGGTGCTTGTTTTAAAATGAGACAAAGATATACAGGAAATATCCATCTCCGAGCAGTATTTATTGAAGCTATCGCTAAGCCTAGGAATAGGGGCGTTTTGACCCAGGTTGGTGTGTTTGTGGATGGTACGTGGATAGATACTAAGGACAGTAGTTCAGAAGCATCATAAGCATTTTAAAAATAAAGACCAAGTTCGAGACATTTCCTTGTTTTTCTAATAGTAATAGTACATTATATACCGCGGGACTGAAGTAGTACATTTAATCCTGAAGGTAAAGTTTATGGCCCGACCGCAGGGAGGGCCATAATTTACCTGAAGGATTAAATGTACTTCAGTCGCAAGGTATATACGATACTTTTCGTACTTCCGGTATGATTTTATTAATTATTTCAATAATTTCAATCAGTTTTTTCTCTCTTCAACTCATTTAATAAACTGTCTTTAAAATAAGTTACCATAGTAACATTGCGTTGTGACAGTTATAATTTAGAAACATTGTCATTACTAGTGTCATTGTAAAGAAACATTGTTATTGATAATTATTGGTATCATGAGTGAAGAAGGTGTATCTGATATTGATAAAAGAGCAGCCGAAGTAGGTGAAGAATTGTTACCACCGAAATCTAGAAAACTATACGAGCAGCAGTACGATGCAGGAAAGACTGGTCAATATGACGAACTGTCACAATATTAATTTGAATATTAACGTTAATTACCATTCTAATTAATTATATTTTTCAATAAAATATCCCTTAAATTCGTTTGTTTGTGATTTAATCGTTCCGGGAGTTTCGTCAATATTTAATCCCGGAGGGATTAAATGTGACACTTTAGTACCTGTCACAAGGGAGTGAAGTTGTCACTTTAGGCCCGGAAGTACGAAAAATGTTGAATGTTAATCTTGCTGAATGTAAATTTTCAACGTTGTGAACACCATTTATTCTGAAGTTTAAAAATCTTATGATTCTATTTTGGATTCTCTCAAGTCTAATTTTATACAGGTTATAGCAAGGACTCCAGATACCGCTGGCAAAACTCAGTCTACTATGTATATGAGCAAAATATAATGAATTGATGGCCTTTTGCTTGTTGAGAGTTTTGTACATCCTACTGATAAATCCTAATATCATGCTGCATTTGTTTACGATGTATTCGCAGTGTAAATTGAAACTCAACCTATTGTCAAACATGACTTCAAAATCCTTAATGTGGTTGCCTTGGCTAGATTTTTCCCATGTAAATTGTAATCGAATTCAATTGAATACCGATTTCTTGTAAATGAGATTGTCGAGCATTTATTCAAGTTGAGGAACAATCTGTTAAAGTTGCAATATTGAGAGAATCGATAAAGATCAGATTGGACGTTTAAACAGTATGCGTTTGACTTAATTTTTGAAAATATCAGCGTAGAATGATATTTTGTAAAATTTGAACTTTTTACGTCATTCATAAAGATTAAAAGTAATAGTGGACTCAGGTGGGAACCTTGTGGTACTTCCGACGTTATGGCAATAGGTGTTGATTTGAAACCATAATCTGCGATCTATTGAAGACGAAGGAGGAGAACCACCGCAATAGATCACTATGTACACCAATCTCAGCAAGTTTGGAGATGAGTATAATATAGTCAATTTTACCGAAAGCCTTGCTGAAATCTCTGTAAAGCTATAATCTTCCGCTAACGCACTATTGCCCACCATCAATTAACTTACTTTTGTCGCTTTTCATTTCCCATTTGAATATGTCAATTGTCATCTTTCCTTTTTTTGATTTTGTATAGACATATGGAAATATATGGAATTTATGGAAAATTGAAAGAAATATTCCGAATTTCTTTAAAAATATCCTTGAGATAAATGGATTGAATAATAAAATAGCACTCTTCGAATTGACCGTGGAAGATCTCAACAAAGTTAAAAACTTTGCAAAAGATGAAGATAAAATACTTGAAGTACTTGTCATTCAAATGGCAAAAAGGATTTTTTTTACAGATATACTAATCATCTCAGCAATCATGCCACTCATTTACCACCAAAGCAGCAAACGTGTTTTTGGTTACTTCTTTCTGTTGAAGTCGTCAATTAAATGCTTGGAATGCTCAAGTCATGTCGATTGATTTGATAGTAGGGTCTTTTGAGTCATTGGAATTGCAATTGAAATTGAGTCCTTTCAATCACAATTTCGAATCTTTCAGTCAATGGAATTTGGCTTTCAGACAGTTTAATCCCAATCTTAAGTCTTCGAGTCTTTACAGTCACAATCTTCAGTCTTTCAGGCAGTAGGATTTGGCTTTCAGTCATTTCATTCCCTTTCTTGAGTTTTTGATACACTTGGATTTGATTTTTAATCCTTTCAGTCCCATTCTTGAGTTTTGAGTCTTTTAAATATTTTGAGTCTTGTACATTTTAGCTAGATGTTCCCCCCTCGATATTATCTTGATCTTTAGATTAGGGAAAGGTAACTTGAAAACGTTCTGCAAGAACTAGACAGAGTGTCTTCCTTAATAATAATTATAATAATAATAATAGCTTCTTTATCTCATTAAATCATTGCTAATAAAAATATCGCATTGTTCACAGAAATAGTGTCTGAATAAAATAGAACAGAAGGAAATGAAAAAAGTTACATAAATCTATATAGTTACAAATTAGTGGGAAGCAGTCAAAGGTAGACCAATTTAGAAGATTTCTTCGTTTTTATGTCGAGCTTTTGAAAAAAATTATTTTCTTCTTCAAGACGTAACGAGAAGTAGTTGATTCATAAATACGTGATGGTATTACATAATTTGGAAAACTTAATAACATGAAATTCAAAATGAGAGAAATTAGAGACAAAAAGAAACATAGGTGGTAACAATAGGGAATATGCATAATTTTTTAAAATTTGTTTAATCAATTTTTTTACTTTACAAATTGTGAAAGGCTTTCGCGGCCATCGTTGAATGAATGATGGTTTTTCGGGTTTTTAGGCCGACGTTTATTTAGAGAAAAACTCGACGTTTCGCCAACACGAGTGGATGTTCATTTTTTCAAAATGTTTCCTTCAACTATCATTATAGCTTAAATTGTCCAAGGTACGTATAGCCTTTCTTAGAGGAAGAAGAAAGAACATTGTACAAATGTCAGTCAGAACTTTATACCCATGTAGGTATTATATAGAAACTGCTCATTTAAAAAGACATTATGAATGACAGTTTGGAGCTGGTTTTGCACAATGGATCCGTCGAGTAGAATTTAGAGTAATTTCCTCAGCTGCGTTGTTTCACCCGAGAATGGAAACTATAAATAGTATCTTTGATGTGAATAATGTTATTGTTCGGTGTTGTTTAAAATGCTCGAATTGTAAACAACTGACACTGATGAAAGCATGATTCCTTTGAACTAGCGGTGGAATTTTCAGTGAGATTTGACGTCCCTACGAATCCACACATTTCTGAAATTCGGCCGTTCAGAATTGAGTAATTGAGTTACGTAATCAAACCTTTATATTGTCGACTAGTCAGCAGACTATTTTGTTCACAGTTGTACGTTCCAATCCAAAAAAAAAACGAAAGAGCAGATTCAGCTGGATCAATTCAGGACCGCTAGCACCCTTCAGTCTGATTCAAAATGTTCTTTATATTGTAACAAGATGAATAAATTTTCCATCAAATTGATGTCCAAAATGAAATAATTTGTGATTTTGTTTTTGATGTTCGATTTATTGTTAAGCTGTAAAAATTGTTAAAATTGTTAAAATTGTTAAAATTGTTAAAATTGTTAAAATTGTTAAAATTGTTAAAATTGTTAAAATTGTTAAAATTGTTAAAATTGTTAAAATTGTTAAAATTGTTAAAATTGTTAAAATTGTTAAAATTGTTAAAATTGTTAAAATTGATAAAATTGATAAAATTGTTAAAATTGTTGAAATTGCTGAATTTGTCAAAATTGTTAAAATTATTGAAATTGTTAATATTGTTGAAATATAAAGTTACTTATGACATTTACAGTCACTAGTAGAAACTTAATTTGACACTAACCAAGGAATCCAAAGTAGAGGTTTGTCTACAAATTGACAGGCAGCCAACAATTCGTCGTTCTGACCAACCCAAGGTTCAATCAAGTTTCTAGTACGTTATGAGGAACGCAAGCAGAATCTAAGTGAAAATAGAGTATATTTCGTTTTAATTCCGAGAGTTCCAACCTTTGACAGCTGTTTCGTGCTCACGCACTAATCAGAAAGGATTTATGGAGCTCTCGAAATCAAAACGAACCCACCCAAGAATTAGTAGCGTGAAGGCAAGACAGATATAACAGAAAGTTACTTATGACATCTACAGTCACTAGTTGAAACTTAATTTGACACGAACCAAGGAATCCAAAGTAGAGGTTTGTCTACAAATTGACAGGCAGCCAACAATTCGTTTTTCTGACCAACCCAAGTCATAGAAATAATTAAAAAAATTTAAAATTGTTAAAAATTGTAAAAATTGTTATAATTGTTACAATTGTCAAAATTGTTAAATTTGTTAAAATTGTTAAAATTGTTGAAATTGCTGAAATTGTTAAAATTATTGAAATTGTTAATATTGTTGAAATTGTTATTTACGTCAACCGGCTGCACCCCTACGCAACCACTCAGAAATCCCTGAGTGACTTGTGCGAGCTGGGGAAGACGAAGCCCTTACCTTTTAACGTATGATGCCATGCACGAGACCGGTGATCATGCTGGGAATCGAATCCAAGACCCTGTATGATTGAGAGGAGTACACTCTATCATCACTACCACCACGGCTCATACTTTTTAATTATTTTCAGCGAAATACTGTAATTTTTTGTTTTCTTCTGCTGTCGATTCGAGAGCAATGTGAAAGCCCTGCATGAAGCTTTCACTGTCACGTTTGAGGATCTCAGACAACAAAAATATAGAAATGATTTGTAAAAGAATCTTATTTTATATGTACCGAAATGCAGGTACAGTTTTCTAAAAACACACAAAGTATCGAAAGCCATAAACAGATCAATGAACATGAATATTTTCCTCATACATGAAATTTGTTATCAGAGGAATGCAATTATCGAAAAATTACAGAGTTAATTGCACTGCGGAGCGATAATTGCACTGTGAAAACATCACAAACAATACTGAAAAATGTCAAATAAACTTCAAAAAGTGAAAAATGTCGCGTGTCTAGAACAATTTCATTTACAGTCTTCGCCAGTATTAAGATAATCTCAGGAAAAAAAGTCAATATTTCTTCATTCGTGAATGAATTACAGATAATTTTACATTCAAGCGTTTTATCTTATGAAAATTCCATCCGGTTATTTTAAAATTTTGTAAAAGAGTCCCCCTCCATCGGACTCGGGCTCTTTCGCCAAAATATGAAAATAAACTCATGCAATTTTCAGATAACACGCATTCTTGTAAAATTATATGTAATTTTAACGAATTTATGCAATTATAACCGATAAGGTATGGAAATTTTTTATAGAGAGCGACATATATTTCTGACGAAATACTGCCTGTAAGAAATAATAGACCGGGATCCCACGCCTATTTTCAAAAATGCTGAACCTTTCTGAGTAGCTTCATTTTGCCGAGACGCCCAACTTTTTCCTCTACGGAAATTCTCGTTAGTGGTAGCTAATAAAATACGCAGGCATGAATCATGTCGATTTGGTGAGTGCAAAAAAGTCATTAATAACAGTTAGTTTTTCAGCTGAACCTCGAAATGATTCGATAAAGTACTTTTTTCGTCGACCTCTGCAAAAAATGACATTTTACGTACTAATTTCCGGACGAAAAATCGACTACTTTTGAAGGCAAGTACTTTTCGTCCGCAAACTCTTTTCGTCCGCTGTGGTCACTATGATACGGCACGGTACGAGAGCGGCGATTGAGTCATTTTCGTAAATCCACGTTTTAATTAATACATAGGCGCCTGTGACAATAACTGTCATTTGCTGTTGTCAAATTAATTATTTACGAAATCAAAACCCAAAATCAAAACTTGTCTCTTGCATCTTCTTCGACAGCAGGAATTAATATCAATAATTGCACAAACTGTACGTTCAATATTCATCTTCGAGATTGATTTAATTTTGTAGTATAATTGAAATAGAGAGTTGTTACACTTCAAATACATTTTGTTTATATTCATTAAAATTATGATCGAGTCTACAGTTCGAAGAGTTGGACGTAGCTGAGGCCAGCAAACATGCGAGTACTTACTTTCATAAAGGTATGTAGAGATGTAGAGATATGTTGAAACTATTATAAATTTGATAGGAATAGTACGAAAACAGCACAAATTTATTTTGAATTATATCCGGGAAGACAACAGCCGGATAGATCATTATTCGGAATTTTGGTCAAACACTTGGCTGAGTACGGTGCGTTTCAAAAACCAAGAATGAAATATGGAAGCAAAATGGAACAAAATATTAGACGTAACTTATTAGCCGAGGTAAAATAATTGTTCATTCCATATTCGAAGAAGTATAATTATTTTTGGTACTTTTTTAGATAAATGCAGATCCTTCCAAATCAACACATCAAGTCTCGGCAGAAATGGATGTGCCACAGCGTTTGGAGGGAATTCAAAAATAGTGGTTTCACAAAAATTACATCCAGGTGATCCTGAGAGAAGGATGGAATTTTGTAGCTGGCTCTCGAATAGGGTAGACCCTACAAACTTCTTGAAAAACATTATTTGGACCGACGAAAGTACTTTTTCGAACTGAGGTGTTTTTAATAGAAATAATGAGCACAGTTGGAGTGAAAATAATCCACGACACTTCAGAGAAGTCAGATCACAAGTTCGGTTTCGTTTGAATGTGTGGGCTGGAATTTATGACGACCGAATACTTGGACCTCATTTCTTCTCTAATACTTTGAACGGGGAAACCTATCTTCGGTTCTTAAAAAACGAATTAGAATAATATAAGGATACGTTTCCCCTTGTTAATTATAGCAGCTGCTGGTTTCAGCATGACGGGGCTCCTCCACACGTTAAAAGAGCAGTTTGCGAATATTTACACCAAAGATTTCCTAATAGGTGGTTAGGAAATTCTGGACCAGTGAGGTGGCCGGCAAGGTCACCTTTCCTTACAGTTTTGGATACTTTCTTGTGGGGCACTTTAAAGAACAGAATCTATGGAGAGCAAGAATATGACACAGTAGATGAACTTAGAGACAATATCATCACGCAATTCAGGTCTATCAGAAGAAGGGATATTGTTAGGGCTGTTCTTAATTTGAGACGACGAGCTCGGTTATGTATTCAAGAGGAAGGCCATCATTTCGATACTTTTTGTGCATTTTTTACAAGCTCATGATTTCATTCTTGTTTTTTGAAACGCACCGTACTCAGCCAAGTGTTTGCCCAAAATTCCGAATAATGTTGTCTTTCCGGATATAATTCAAAATAAATTTGTGCTGTTTTCGTACTATTCCTATCAAGTTTCAACATATCTCGTTTTTCTTCATTTGAGAATGAGGACATTTCGAATGAGTTCTGACAACTAATGTTTATTAAACAAAATTTTTCGATGGAGTCATGACCATCTCAGATGAAGTTTTTTTTTTAATATCTGTGTTTTCAGAAGTGCAAATCATAAAAAACTATACATCATTGAAATCAGAATGAGAATCACTATTTTTCTGTATAAAAAACAATATGGTGCCCATAACAGAAAAAAAAGTTGATGATGAATGCCAGAAGGCGAAACGTCGGATAGTAAATTTGAATATGAAAACGTGTAGCTGAAAAAAAGTATCAATGAAAATATAATTTTGGTTTTGAGCTATGTTGTCAAAAAACGATAGACAAAAATAAAAACGAAAATTCCGATTTTCAGTTTTTTCCGATATTTCCGGAAATACTCGGAATTTTCCAAGATTCAAAACAGTATTTTGTTAAGCACCAGAATACGCAACTTTGCCCCCAATTTAATCTTCGACGTATCTCCTGTAGTTTAGGACATCCCAATGGTGGGGGTCGAATTTGAATTGCCCTGTAGAACAATCTATTTTTTTACTTGAAGGACAGTCTACTATTATATACCATACAGTTCTCTACATATGGGAAACGTTTCTAGTTTTAAATTTACCAAAAAAGTTATCTTCATAAAAAGTTCTGCGTGATCTGAAACTGAAAATACGACCATCAGTTGAAAAAATGTTTTAGGCGTATACGAGGGTTGTACAAAATTATAAAATGTTTTCAAGATAAAGCCAGGTTTTGTTATGTTTTGTGACATATCTCACATATTATTTATTTCAGGAAAATGCAATTCTAACATTAAGCATGAAATTCAGATAGTTTCAATAAAAATAATGTATTAAATATTCCCTCTCTCTGTACATATCCTTCTTCATTTTGCATACATTTAACTATTCTTTTAGAAAAAAATTGTCTCTCTAATTTTCCTCTCCAATAGGACCACATTTTGGAAAGGCCTCTGTATAATTAAATGAATGTATATTCCACTTGTTGACTGACTAAAAATTACATTTACTAATCTTTCAATCGACACATGGTTGCTACGTATCAAAAGGCCAAACTAATGTGCAGTGAGAGAGACAAGTGGTGATTTGTATTTAAATTATTTCAATGTAATATTTATTATAACAATAATTGCAATTTATTGAAATAAATAATCATATTTCTATGAATGAATATGAAGACGACATAAAATAATTGTAGCAACGCAGAGATAATGAATCGAAAATTCAGGTGTTGCATGCAATCCATAATAAAATGCATTTATTAATGATCAAAGAGTGCTATTTCTGAAATGTCTTTAATTTTTATTTTTTAAAAATCGTGCTACAGTCTAAACTTAGATAATTTTTAATTCCTACCAATAACATTTTCTTTATTCATTTTACTGTAACAAAGAGATAGGTGTAATTCGATATATGAACGCAGTTTTCAACTCTCATCAACATTTCCCAATAACAACTTTCGATTCTGTCAAAAATAAAGATTCTTTACTCTTGAGAAAATTTGATATTTTTTGACAATCCTTGTATACGGCTTGAAAAAATTGCAGATCTTTTTAAGAAGAATAACTTATTTTTGCAAATTCAGTATTAAAAATATTTCCCGTGTGTTCCCATTTTTCTTGAATAAATCCTAATATCTCAGTTATTCTCAATAAGATTTTCTTGAAAGTTCAGAGATGATTGTATCTTATAAAAATCAAGTATTTGGCACAGTGAATGTTTTATTTCACCATTGGCGTGCGGTGTTAAGAATTTTTATTTATTATAATTTTAATTTTTTATTATAATATTATATTATATTATATTATATTATATTATATTATATTATATTATATTATATTATATTATATTATATTATATTATATTATATTATATTATATTATATTATATTATATTATATTATATTATATTATATTATATTATATTATATTATATTATATTATATTATATTATATTATATTATATTATATTATATTATATTATATTATATTATATTATATTATAATATACAGGCCGTTTTTTTTAGCTGATCCCACTATTGCTATCTCGGAAACGGAAAGACCTACAAGTCAATAAATGGAAAAAAAGTTTCCTATTTTGGGGAGCAATAATAAGCTTTTTTCAGATCCTAAATATCAATTGTTGTTTTTGAGATATTCGCAAAAAACTAAATTAGTCGAATTTCGTTTTTTGGCTCTACCGCCTCCATTTCGGATGATATGAGAAAAAGTCAGGGGAACTTTCAATGATGTTTCATATTTTTTATAATCTGATATGATCCAATTTTCTATGCGACGTTTCGTTCATTAGATTCCATCATCAACTTTATTTTTGTAAATACGGACCTCAAGTTTTTTTCATCGATTTTTGTAGCCACTTTCATAACAAATTCAGCTATGTATTACAATACATGTGTTTCTCGACGTTTTACTCCGAAAAAACATCATCAATATTTGGTCATACAATTCCCGTCAGTGTAGTTTCAAAAAAAGTCAGAGGAACTTTCTTATATGAACCAATTTCCAATGCGACGTTTCGTTCATTAAATTCCATAGTCAACTTTATTGTTTTCAAGTTTTTTTCATCAATTTTGATAGCCACTATTTTAACAAATTCAGCTATTAATTACAATACATGTATTTTTTGACGTTTTTCTCATGATCAGTGTATAGTGATGAGCTACCTCAAAAAAGTAAGTACCAATATTTTTTGGGTCTAGAACTCAAAGGTATACATAAACTCCAATATCAAAAGCAAATGTGAGATACCAAGTAACAAACAGAAGAAAATGTCAAAATAAGAAATAAGAAAAATGTCTAGAAATGTATTGTAATTGATAGCTGGATTTGTTAAAACAGTGGCTACTAAAATTGATGAAAAAAACTTGAGGCCCATATTTAAAACAATAAAGTTGACTATGGAATTTAATGAACGAAACGTCGCATTGGAAATTGGTTCATATAAGATTATAACAAATATGAAACAGTATTGAAAGTTCCTCTGACTTTTTTTTGAGACTACACTGACGGGAATTGTATGACCAAATATTGATGATGTTTTTTCTGAGTAAAACGTCGAGAAACTCATGTATTGTAATACATAGCTGAATTTGTTATGAAAGTGGCTACAAAATCAGATGAAAAAAACTTTAGGTCCGTATTTACAAAAATAAAGTTGACGATGGAATCTAATGAACGAAACGTCACATTGAAAATTGGTTCATATCAGATTATGAAAAATATCAAACATTATTGAAAGTTTCCCTAACTTTTTCTTATATCATTCGAAATGGAGGCGGTACAGCCAAAAAACGAAATTCGACTAATTTAGTTTTTGGCGAATATCTCAAAAACAACCATTGAAAGTTGAGATCTGAAAAAAGCTTATTATTGCTCCCCAAAATAGGAAACTTTTTTCCCATTTAACCGACCTTGTAGGTCTCTCCGTTTCCGAGATAGCAATAGTGGGATCAGCTAAAGAAAACGGCCTGTATAATATAATATTATATTATATAAACAGTTATCTAAAATAAGCCGTGATATCCGTTTCCCAGAAAAAAAGTTTTTAACTCCGCCCCCACCAACAACGCACGGTAATGATAAATTAAATTATTCACTAGGACAAATACTTCCTTACTTTTTCTTTTTCTTTTTTAATAATATCACCACCAAAATTTCACGAAAATCGCATCAATAACTGATATATTAGGGTGTATTCATGAAAAACGGGACATACTGAATGATACTAATTCAACTGTTACAAGGTGGCAGATAGATTCATTCCGTCAGATGAATCTGAATATAATTTCCTTATCGTTTTGAAAACCGCTACAGATCTCAACTCAGAAAATTTCACGAATTTAACTGCTTACCACAAGGTCGGTGAGCACAGTCGCTCTGAAACAATATTCATTGCTCTTACGACGGACAGAGTCTAATTTTAGGGTGCGTGTACCTTTTCAGCTGACGATTTAATGGTTCATTGTCGAATGGGTGTTTTCCCAGACCGGCGCTAACTAATCGGTAATTTATTTGCCTAGTAATCGGAGATGGTCGTTTTACACGGCAGATGACAGCCGTTTGACATTGCTAGTAGACACATAACTCCGCACCTAGTGGGTGGCCGGAGGCCGCACGTTTTGCGGCTCCTGCCAAAACATACATCCTTGCGTATCACTGTGAAAGTTTGGTTTTGTCTAACAAGGCATTTCTACTATAGGGGGTTTACCAACAATAAAACTCACAATACATTTATTTCCAGAGAAAATAATCTTTAACAACTTTTCTAAACATTTTACACAGAGAGAAATAAATGTATGTTTTCTACACAATTGTGAATAATTTCAGCACAATTTGTTTCTAAAAAGTTGACAGCACCAATTTGTTCATTTTTCTTCTATAATATTGTATTAGAGATATTGTGTATAAACGATACACTTCAGTGTTGTATTATTCTGAATAGTTTTGTTTTAATTTTATACACAAAGTATACAAAATTAACCGGTATGTTGTGCGACGAATGTCAACAACTTGTGTACTGTTTATGCATAAATTGTAATGAATGGCAACAAATTGTGTACCTAGTTTGTACAAATTGTGTAGGTATTTTAAATATAGGATGCAAAAAATGTCACAATTTTGTGTATTCCGCATACATGAATTGTGTATGTATATTGTACATATTTGTGTACAAAGCAAGGCCAATTTTTATAGGTACCATTTATAATTTTGAGGAAGGATACACTTGAGGCACATAACATCCAAACGGAATAAGATAAAAATAAGCATCAGTTTCAACCTGCTCGCTTCTTCATATCTTATTCTGTTCAGAAATTATAAGCTTCACTTTCCAGAAGGTTGAAATAAAATTAAATGTCATTCAAATAATGTTTATTTCATTACAAAGAACTAATAACAAAAATAACTGAACTATAAAATTTAATTACGAATAAAATAACAGAAGCACAAAATACCAAACAAAACATAAATGAACCCATACATTTTGTTATTTTGGAACACGTTGAATAATGAAGTTTAAAGTAATCTTCCCAAACTATATTTATTCAAGTAGGAAGTAGGTACGAGGATGCACCTTTCAAACCATTATGAAATGATGAAATTTAGTCAGTTTGTAGGTTTCATGTTATAACAAAAAATAATAGCAATACTAACCTTCAAATATTGGTATCAATTTGCAAATATTCTAACACTACTATTTGACACAAAACCACATACACATGAGCAAATAATAAATAATAGGTAAGTACACATAACCAGCTTCGCTCTTCGATCAGCATAAAACAATCAAACAATGATGGATTGGACATTTGGAGTGCCGCGCATGCGTATTTAGTTGGGTGAGACGACGCCTTGGTCAAGTTGTGGCAAATTACATAATTGTGTTGAAATAGTATACAATTTGTGCATATCAAATAGAAAGTGCACAACGGGTGTAAGATGAGTTCAATGCGTTGTAGATGTTTTCATATAAGTTGTGTTATGGTAGATGTGCATATTTTTGTGAATTTTTCGGCAATGTGGAAGTGCATGAATACTATACAAATTGACTTTTACTAATATTTATTGAATTTCACAAAACGCATATGTTGAAAGAATGGACAATTGTGTAAAATATCTACACAACTGTGTCTTACACAACGTTGTGCATGAACCTGCTGAAGTCTTTTCTCTCTGTGTATATTTATTTCTTTTTCCTTCTTAAATTCAAAAGACCTTTGTCCGACTATAAATGTTTTTATTGGGAAATAGTTGAATCCGGTTAAATAGTTTCAGAACTTAGAATTTCATAATTAGATTTCTGGTAATCGGATTACCTACGAAGGGAAATTAGTTTTATGACTACGCTTTCGTAAGCCGGACAATTCGGAAATTTGGAATGATGTAGGCTGAGTTTTTCATTATTTCTGGCCTGCAATGAAAAGATGGAGTCTGAAAGATGACAGTTAGTTTCTTCAGTTTTCAAGCCACGATGTTCTCCGTTTTTCGAGCTCACCGACTAGCATTTATCTGGTCGAGTTCCAAAGTAATTTATTAGCAAATTGTATATAATTCGTTATCTTTACTTATTAGCTGCTGAGTCCGTTATTTGATTAAAACAACTCACCCGTCACCCCCGTACTCCGAAAATAATAATAATACTCCCAGATAAACACTCTTTAGAGTGTACCCAAAGGAATAGCCTGTGTGGGTAAAGGACGACTATTATTATTATTTGAAATGGAATAATTGGTACCGTGGATCTCTAGTAATAATTATATTTATTTATCAGAGTTCACAAGTGTATATGCGGTGAAATTCTTAAAATAGTTTCATTATAGAGTGTTCCATGGTGTTGGCATTTAATAGGTGTAAATTCATCATGACTGATAAATAGGGAGGAAATAAAAAAAACTCCTTATGGAATTTGGGTACCGGTGTATTTTTTGAATTTTTGGTATGAATGTAGTAATTCTCAACCAATGTTGACATAATGCCAAATAATGAACAGTTTTGCTGGTAGGGGGTGTTGAAATCACCCCTTGCGCAGATTAGACTATTTAATTTTTAATCCATTTGAATTTATTCCCCCCAACTCCTATTAGGAAACGAAAAAAAATATTTCTCGATTGCCTTTAAATGTATCGTCGAATGTTTAAATATGACTGAATAAGGGAAATAGCAGTTTTTTATGATTGTCCCCCTTCCCCCCAAAGGGCACAAAACGAAAAAAATTCTGTGGATTTTCCTGAATTTTTAATAGGATGCAGTTATTTTGAATAGAAATTAATTGGGTGACAAACCCCAAAAATGAATAGTTTTGATGCTAGGGGGCGTTGAAATCATACCTTCCTCAGAATAGACCATTCATTATTATAGGCGGATACAATATCTCTACGTAGTTTAGCTTAGATTATGCTGAACAATTGTGTAATGTTTTATAAAAAATATATAAAACCTCCCCCTTACCCCCAACCACTATTTTAAAACACGAAAAAATGAATTCTCGACTACTTGTGAATTCTTTATCAAAATAAATGTTCTAATCAGCTCAAATTAAGGAAATCGTACAGTTGTTTAATTTCACCATTCCCCCCTTAAAAAAAATATTGGTGGTTTTCGCTGACTTCTCAGTAGGGCGTAGTTCATGTTATTTGAATATCAATTAATTGGGCAAAAATCTTTAAAATAAATAAAAATTATATAATTTGAATTTGAGTTGGTGTCTGAAATAATTTTTTTCGTCATCCCATTTGAACCTCCAGTTACTCGAGGTTTCGAAGGTATTTTCAGCACCCTCAATATGAAGGTGGTGTAAACTTCAACAAGTATTGAGTACTCCCAAAGATAAAACAGATGAAAGAGTAAAGTCGGAGATTTATGAAATTAGCTGTAAGGACTGCGAGAAAAAGTATTTGGGTCAAACCCGAAGGGCCATGAAAGTACGGTTCAGAGAACACATTGCTCATTTCCGATATTCAAGACTCGCTTTGGATCACGATCACCGATATGATGACACAAGCTTAAAATTAATCAGACAAGTTCATGACCATAGACTTCTCGATGAATTCGAGAGTCTGGAAATTGCCAAGTGTAAAAATAGTATGAATGCTGATAAGGGTCTTATCCCTTACAGCCCATTATTCAAGTTCGTAGTACATTGAAAAATGCTTTCTTTTCTTCACAATAAATTCATAATTTATTGTTACTTCCAAGATATTTGTGTCATCAAATCCAAAACAAGTAAGATAACATAAAATTAATTTAGTGCAGGTAAATTGCTAGAATAAGTAAACAACAAAAGTAGGCATATTTGATAATGAGTGCGGTTGCCCCTCAGATAAGTAGTAGGTAGATTCGAAATGTTAACGTCCATTAAGAAATAGTGGTATATATAGAAGTAAGTTAGGATAAGTGGTTTAGTAAGCTTTTTCCTCCTGAAGATGCTAACTTTGTTGGCGAAACGCGCGTCGAGTGTGATTGTGACGTAGTTTTGGTGTTTTGGGTGGTTTCTTCTTTCTGGAATTGTAATTGAATGAGATGAACGAGACTTGCGCTGGATTTGAAATCTCATTTGATATTTGTTTTTATGTTTTTCACTGTTGCTCGAAGACGAATGGGGTAAATCAAAGTCTGTACATTGATTCCAAGTATAACGAGAGACAGACACTTTTGTGAAGAATAAACTTGTATGATGAACCCCAAATGAAATTCACTCGATTTGTACCCACATATTATACGAGGATGTATTGATATCTAGTTACCCTAGACCAGTTCCCTGCATAAACAAAATATTGCGTTACCATAGCAATGAACAATAACTTATTAGAAGTGTCAGTGTAAAGTTTGACGTCAAAAAAGTTACGCAACAAATTAAATGAAAAAATATGTCCACCGAAATTGTGAAGATCGAAAAATTGGAGTATCGAGCCATCATCAAGTACCTGTATTTAAAAGAGTTAAGAGGTAAGCAGATTTACGAAGATATCCTTAATACCCTTGGTGATCAATATCCTTCGTATGCGACCGTGAAAAATTGGACTGCAAGCTTCAATAGAGGTAAATTTTCCATTAAAGATGATGACCGATCGGGAAGGACAGTTTCTGTGTCAGTCCCCGAAAATATCGATGCAGTTCATGACATGATTTTAACAGACCGTCGAATTGGGCAAAAACGGATATTTGAAGCACTGAATATTTCATACGAACGCGTTCATAATATAGTTCACGTCAATTTCGACATGAGAAAAATTGCTGCAAAATGGATTCCCAAATGTTTGAATGTTGACCAAAAGCATGCAAGGGTAGTAGCATCGCGTTCGATCTGTGCTCGATTTGAAAACTATGTAGACTTCTTAAACCGAATTGTTACTATGGATGAGACTTGGTTACATTTCTACGATCCAGAAACAAAGCAACAATCGATGGAATGGCGACATTCCGGTTCTCCAAGACCTAAGAAGTTTCGTGTCCAAAAATCTGCTGGAAAAGTTTTTGCTTCAGTTTTTTGGGATTGCCATGGAGTAATCATGATTGATTTTTTGGATAAGGGTAGAACAATAACTGGAAATTACTATTCGACATTACTGACCACCCTACGGGAAAAAACTGAAGAGAAAAGACGCGGAAAGCTATCCAAAGGTGTTTTGTTTTTGCAGGACAACGCCCCTGCATACAAATCTCATGTTGCCATGCAAAAAATTCGTTATTTAGGGTATGAATTACTAAAACACCCCCCTTATTCACCAGATTTGGCTCCGTCCGACTATCATCTCTTTCCTCAACTGAAAAAAAATGTAGAAGGTCTTAAATTTTCTTCCAACGAGGAGGTAATATAAGTCTGGTTTGCGGAACAAGAAGAAACATTTTTTTGAAAGGTCTAGAGACGTTGCAGGTTCGCTGTAATAAATGTATCCAATTAAGAGGAGAATATGTTGAGCAATAAAATATTTTGACATTGAAATTTTGTTTGGCTCTATAGCAGAACTTTTCAATATATCTTCGTATGAATGATGGTCACCATTTTTCAAGCACAAATAAAAAGCCAGGCTAGTGAAAATTGATATTATTGAGGTAGTATTAAAATTGATGCATTCGCAGGAAATTCTTATCTCTCTACTGCAGATAGCGATGTGGACGATTGTGACCGCATATGAGTTATGCTTATCTGGCGCGTCGGTTCATACATGAATCGTCGTAATGATTAATAAATAATTGTGATCCATATGATAGATTTTATTATTATAGTTTGTAATACTGTGTTTGTGGATTTATTTATTTCTATGCGTATCTTTCTTGACTTCCATGCAAAATATTATATAAATTCCTTCCGGTCCATAATCTGATATAATTTAATGCAATGACTTTTTATTTTCAGCATTTTCGGTGTTGGTATGGCGCACATTTCCAAATGTTCAGATTCAGACTGTTTAATGCTCTGGTGTTTTAGAAACAGTTCAACTCCTTGGGATGCCATGACAATAGGACAATAGGACAACATTGCTAATAATAATAATGACAATAATAAGTTTATCAATCAATAATCCATTTTAGACTGAAATGATTTCACAAATAAACTAATAAATGGTCCTATTGAAAGGACTATATTCACTGCCATAAATCACGAAGTTACAATGAAAGTGATTTTCAATATAGCGTGTCAGAAAAAAATGTATACAAAATTTATACAAAAAAAATTCATTCAAAACTCACATAAAAACTAAACAAGGAAAATATACAACTAAACATAGCGATATACCATTTCTGAATCAAATTTCACATTTTATATACACACATGCAATAAGAATAATAATAAGAACGTAACAATGAGGTCGTATTTTGAAATTCACATTCATTTCATTATCAAGAAGTAGTGCTTTGGTTTTCAGTTCCAAATTATTGGTTGACATATTTCCGAGTAGGGGGGGGTTCGAATTTATTACCTTTCAGACAAAATAAGAATAGGACCTTTGGAAAGCTGATGATTTATGTCAATAGTCGAGGCATATGTTTTTCTAATATTTAGGTAGTGAACATCAATTCTGAATTAAATTTTCTGATACAGATATGTGGGAGAATGTGATTCAATTATTTTCGAAAAAAGAATGCAACTGTTTATACAACGCCTTTTATTAACTGGGAGCCAACCTAATTCGAGTTTTTTGATCGATAGATGTTGATTCCTTCTAAGGTTATACGCTAATCTAATACATTAATGGTGGATTTATACAGTAGTCATAAGTTTAAAGTCATAAAGAAGAATATTCGTCTATGATTGGTTGGAACGGTTCAACCAATCATTGACGTATATTCTTCCTTATGACTTAAAACTCATTATTATATAAACGATTATTGACAAAATTTGTAATGCATGGTTACGGTCTATACATCACAATGATTTAAATGAGAAAATATCATAGTTTCACACACTATTGTTTCGGTTTCTGAATCTAACAGATCCTTATTGCTATAAATCGAGTTCATATTTGTGATACCTACATCTTCTTATGATCTGATTAACATGTTTTTCGAATTTCAAATTTGAGTCCATCTCATCTTTCAACCTATATTTTTAGAAACATCAGTTAGGGCAAGCTTGGAATCGTTGATTTGGACATACACATCTTGGGGGTATTTTTGTTTAGTAAGCTGCCTGCCAAATAATATCACTTGTGATATTATTTTACTCGTAGGTATGAAATTTTGTAGTACTCGCTACGCTCGTACTACAAAATTTCATATACCTACTCGTGGGAAATGTATGCCATTTCATGCTCATTGTACAATATACTATATCATACACAGGTGTTCTATTTTGAAAAGTTGGATTATTGTGTTTACTCGAAGTATGAAGCATTTCCTACCATGTAAAAATTTGTTTGTAAAATTTGTAAAAGGACTGCTCTCGAAATTGGCTCTCTGTCAAATTTGTTCAAATTTCATTTTGTTATAGTGGGATGGGCCGTTAGAAAAATGGATCCTAACGCTCGGAGGGTAAAATTCACCCGAGGGCCTTTGGCCCGAGGGATGAATGTTCCCTATGGACGTTAGGACCTAGTAACGCTCGTGGTGCATACAAGATTTTATTTTTCACGAAAAAATTATCTTAAACGACGTTGTTTACTTCATAAATTTCTTCTCATTTACTGCGATTTGTTTGGCAACTGAGCACAAGTGAGCTTCTATGCAATTGCCATGGAAACATTGAAGAGGTTGCTAAGGGTTGTTTATTTAATAAAATGACGCTGCAATTTTGTAAAAATTGACAAGCTTGTTAGTGGAGGAAACTAAAAACGGTTGTGTTCATAATAATTATGGAGATCCCACAGAATGTGACGCTTAAAGGCCGATTCTCACTAGGGCGGTGCCGAGCGGCGCGGTGCCGCGCGGCGCGGCACTGGACGAAGCAGTTTTTGTGCAGGCTATTCTCACCTGAGCGGCATTTTGTAGCAGCAGCGGTGTGCGAAATAGTAAAATCTATATAAGTAGGTAGGTATTTTGAGTTTTGTAAAAAAAGTGATATGAGTTTGGGAATCACAGAAGAGGATCCTACATCGTCATCATCAGACGATTTTGTTTTTGTAGCGGCAATATGTCATGAATACGAAAATAGACGAAAAAAGAAGCGACAATATTGTTCAGGATAATCATTCACTAATACAATTAATCTTTCTATTTTTTCCGCGTCCATATTTGTTTGGTGTGTCTCTGAAATTGTGTTAATTTCTACAAGTCGCAGCTTGCTTGTGACGCGACGTGATTCCCACTTGTCCGTCAACAGGCGGGAGGGAGCGTTTCAAAGCGGCAGTGCCGCGAGCCAATGCTCCCGGAGGCGTTAGAACTTTGCTGCCTACGAACGCGACGCTCTGCTCAGGTGAGGACGGGATCACTCAATTACATGCAAAGAATTGCAAGCAACTTTTGCCGCGCCGCACAGCGCCGCGCCGCGCCGCTCGGCACCGCTCTAGTGAGAATCGGCCTTAAAGCTGAAAACGCGTTAGGAAATTTACTGCCTGTGAAATCCAAATACTTATACGAAAAGGAGTATGACCATTTTTTGAAATGGAAAGATGAAAACAGAGTGAATACCGTAAATGAAACTGTCATGGCATACTTCCAGGAACTGGTGAGTTTACCTCATGAAAAATATTAATGTTTTTTTATTTATTTTACATTATTTCAGTCTGAAAAATATAGTGCAAATAGTCTATGGAACAAATACTCCCAGCTGAAATCAACATTGATTGTTGAAGAAAACATTAATATATCAGCATTCAGTCAACTGATGGCCTTTCTGAAAGTTAAATCAAAAGGATACATTCCTAAAAAATCAAAGGTGTTGCAAGGTGGACAATTAAGTATTACTTTTCATAAGAAAATCTCCAGGTGATACTTCTCTGCTACATAAAGATGTTCTGGTAATGGACTTATTTGGAGGCTCAAGACGTGATGAAATGTGCAAGATGACAATTGATGACAGAGGAGCCGTTTTACTGATCAAGGTACCAGAAACCAAGACCTGCAACTCAAAAAGATTCACCATTGTTGAAGAAAGCGAAATAGGAGCCTTGAACTTGAAAATTACATGGAAAATGGAAGAGAAGTACGGTAGCGGAGAGTTATATTGAAGAAAGCATCTCCCCGAAGAACAAAATTGCTACAATGATAGCCCATTTCGTTTCCGAAAAAGAAAATAACGTTCCGAACGAAAATGAATACACGTTGAGGAGTTCATCATCGGTCAACTCACAGAAGTTCAAACTTGTAACTAATTTTTCAGGAACATTTGAAAATTATAATTTCTATTTGAGAGAAAATCATTTAGCGGCGTTATGATTCATAATGCCCTCCATAACGCCCCGGGCGTTATGGGTCGGTTAATAGAAACCGTTGCCAAGGTATTATAAAGCAGTAATGGACAAGTGAAAAATAAATGTTTTTGTATGTGTCGTTTCTGAGATATAAACTGTCAAATTTCGTAAAAATGTACTTGGATAGGATTGACCTCCGAGCACTAAAAGACATAGAGATGCCATTTCTATAATCACAACACATATTTGTTATGAAAGCTTCATAACACCAATCCAAGTTCAAAAAGAAAACGAGCCACTGAAAGCTAACGTAACTAGTTTGGAATCCCAGTTGAAAAGCGTAATAGTCGATTCTCAATACGAGTTGAGAGAACGCTTGAAGCGCGAGAAAAATATTATTGTTATGGGCTTAGCTGAACGAGATCAGAATGCAGACCGTAATGTCGTGAACTCTATTCTAGATTCAGTAGTTCCGTACGCTTCATCACAAATTCAAGATATCACACGTTTCGGGAAAACCGTAAATGGCTCACGCCCTACGAAAATTACCCTTTTTACCCCTGATGCTGCACCTGGAATTTTGCGTCATAAAAATCGACTTTCAAAGAGTCAGTACCCTACAATATCTCTGAGGTCTGATCTAACTCCGCAACAGCAAAAAACACTGTCTGAACTTCGTACCGAGTTGGAAAAACGCATTCAAGACGGAGAAAAGGACATCACAATAAAAAACTTGAGAAATCGTCCCCAAATAGTGAAATCCTCAAAGAGGGCTCGTGAGGAGGACAATTCTCCAAAAAGAGATCCTAAGGTAGTGAAGCAAGCTGTTTCCAACATAGAATAGCAACCATTCAATGTAATTTCATGGAATATGCAGGGTTATCAACATTCTCAAGAATTCCTAGAATCCAACCAACAGAATTTTGATATTTGATTCATGTGTGAAACCTGGCTTTTGAGTGACCCAGTAGACTCTCCCCTTTTGAGTGACTTTCAAATGGTCTCATCGCATGCATTAAAAGAAAAATCCTGGGGTCGTGCTAGTGGGGGCTTGTGTGTTTTCGTCAGAAAGGAGTTCCGTTTCAAAGTGTTAGATAAGTCACCCTGGTGGATTCTGTGTTTATTAACAATCAACAATGTCACTGTTATTTTTGGGTTTGTATATTTCAAACCTTCTTTATCCATCGATACTACTTTAGAACTTTATGAAATATCAATATCGAATATTGTAGAGCAGTACCCTGACACTTGTTTAGTATTATGTGGTGATTTTAACTGTAGGACCGGTACTCTGGGTATTATTCCAGAAGAAATGCTGGAAGGTACTGTTCTGTCGGAAAATAGAAATAGTGTAGATAAACATATTAACAGCAGAGGTCGTAGTCTCTTGAATTTCATGGATTCATATGCTTTATGTCAACTGAATGGTCGAACTCCCGCTAATTTTACGTTTTTGAGCCATATAGGTCAAAGTGTTGTAGATTTAGTTTTTATAAATAATACCCATCTGAGGTACGTCCATGGTTTCACGGTACTAAATAACATCACAATTTCTGATCATTTCCCAATTATGCTAACACTTAATTTTGACGTGACAAGACACGTCAAAGGTCAGGATAGTTATAACTTCCGTTCCCTGATTTGGGATAACAATATCTCCTCCCACTTTGAAAACAAAATGCGCTGGTCTCATAGAAATATGTTTTCGTACTTCCGGGCCTAAAGTGACAACTTCACTCCCTTGTGACAGGTACTAAAGTGTCACATTTAATCCCTCCAGGATTAAATATTGACGAAACTCCCGGAACGATTAAATCACAAACGAATTTAAGGGATATTTTATTGAAAAATATAATTAATTAGAATGGTAATTAACGTTAATATTCAAATTAATATTGTGACAGTTCGTCATATTGACCAGTCTTTCCTGGGTTAATGCAGCAGGTAACTGACGAGTAACAGATAGGTCCTTTTCATATTGAACTGGTGTTTGTTTCGAAGATCCTGCGGAAACAGGAAGCGAGAATGAGGACTGTGGCATAACTATAGTGGACGAATCGGCGACTTGACCAAATATTTTATCTGAAATTTTTTGTTTATTTTTAATAGACGATTCAATATATCCCTCGGCCACGTTGGAGGATTTCCATCCTCCATGTCTCTTCAGCACGTCTATTGTTGCTCCCGAATCAGCTAACAAAGACGCAGATGTGCGTCTAAAACAATGTCCCGTATAAGACGTCGCATTTTCTAATTTCAAGAAAGCTGCTATTTGCCGTGGAAATGTACCAAACATGTTTTTTCCTACTACTCGCGTAGTACATTCTTTGTTGATGTATTGAACAAAAAATTTTGAATGAGTTGTCCCTGTCTTTCGCAATGCCACATATTTCCGAAATATCGCCACAAAACTGATGGCACTGTTTTCTGAATTTTTGATCACAAAATTTCGGTCAATTTTATTTTTGGTGTTTCTAATCGCAATTAGGAAGGAATCGCCCAAATCTCTCACATCGTCGATTTCTAAATCAACCAACTCTTTTCCACGACAAGCTCCCGCAACGCCCAAAATAAGTGCAACCTACAAAAAAATTGATTTCTTAAAATTTCTGAATATAAACAAATTTCCAAATTTACCTTAAGCATTAAATATTTATCATCCGGAGCCTCCCGTAAGAACTGATCTACCTGCTCAGACGTGAGAATTCTTGACTTCTTTGGCTTAAATCCCTCATTTCTTCTCTTCAAAAAAGCTAATAATTTTGGAAATTTACTTATATCAATATCTTCTCTAATGTTAATAGCCGATTTCAGCATTGAGTAATGTGCCCAGAGAGTTGAGGCACAAACCGCTTTTGATTTATCATCGAAGTAGACTAACAGCGCATTTTCAGTAGGTTGTCTCACATTTTTTAAGCGGCACCACTTTTTAAAAGCATCGTACTGCTGCTCGTATAGTTTTCTAGATTTCGGTGGTAACAATTCTTCACCTACTTCGGCTGCTCTTTTATCAATATCAGATACACCTTCTTCACTCATGATACCAATAATTATCAATAACAATGTTTCTTTACAATGACACTAGTAATGACAATGTTTCTAAATTATAACTGTCACAACGCAATGTTACTATGGTAACTTATTTTAAAGACAGTTTATTAAATGAGTTGAAGAGAGAAAAAACTGATTGAAATTATTGAAATAATTAATAAAATCATACCGGAAGTACGAAAAGTATCGTATATACCTTGCGACTGAAGTACATTTAATCCTTCAGGTAAATTATGGCCCTCCCTGCGGTCGGGCCATAAACTTTACCTTCAGGATTAAATGTACTACTTCAGTCCCACGGTATATAATGTACTATTATTCCATGTCCAAATGAATCATACCAAAACCTCTGTTGTGCCATACACGAAACAGCCGATAACCTTGGACTATTACATAATCTCTGTTCCAGAGAAAAAACAATGTCAAAAAACAAACCTTGGTACGATAAAGAGTGTAAGGCAGCAAAATCCGATCTAAAAAACGAACTTAAAATCTGTAAAGCAAATAACTTCTCCCCCATTGCTAAATCTGAATTGTTGAGAGCCAAATCGTTCTACAGAAATATGATAAAACAAAAAAATACTCTCATGAAGTTTCAGTAACAAACTCCTTGTGCAATGTTCATAATTCCAAAGAATTTTGGAACTCGGTGAAGGCTCTGCGTTCTAATAAACGCGTGTATGCTTTGGGAACCTCTGAATGGGAAGTTTTTTATGACTCGATTGCTACTCCAAAAATTATCGATAAATCACTATTTTTTGATGCGCAACATCCACTATTGGACTGCTCCATATCAATGGATGAAGTTACGCGTGTCATAAGCGAAAGTCACAACGGCAAATCCCCCGGGGAGGACGGAATAACTTACGAGTTCTTCAAACACCTGCCTGAGAACTGGCTCCTTTACTTATGTTCGCTCTTCAACAGAATCTATGAAACAATCCATATACCCTCCGCCTGGGGCGAAGTCGTTATGACTATGCTACACAAAAAAGGTACTGTTGGAGATCCTCTGAATTTTCGCGGCATTGCACTCGTGAATTCCAGCACAAAGCTTTTCACTTCAATTCTGAAAAACAGGTTATCAAATTGGAGTGACATCAATGAAATCGTACCCGAGGTTGCATCGACCACGTCTTCACACTTAACTGCCTAATTCAGTTACAATTGCGTTTGAAAAATCGAGAATTATTTGTGGCATTCATAGATTTTAAAAGAGCCTTCGACTCCATTGAACATACGCTGCTTTGGCAGAAACTTTTTTCTCTGGGAGTAAGCTCCAATTTCATTCGTGTTCTGAAAAATATCTACAATATCGCCACTTTCAAAGTTAAGGTTAACCATCAGCTTACTAAAAAATTCGATGTCTGTTCAGGGGTTCTCCAAGGTGAATCACTCAGTCCGAGTTTGTTCTCCCTCTTCATCGCAGATATAGAAACTTTCTTCCGTGACCGCGGCGCAAGGGGAATATATGTAGATGGTCAGACTGATATTGTGCTCTTGCTGTACGCTGACGACCTGATTATATTAAGTGACTCACCTATTGATCTCTCAAGAAAACTAAAAATGTTGGAAGAATATTCCACTCTGAATGCGCTATCTGTCAACACCAACAAATCCAAAATAATGCGGTTTTCAAAAAGTGTATCAAGAAAGTTTATTTTTTTTAATCAAAATTTCAAAATATTCACACAGGTTACTATTGTGACTCTATAGATGATGTCTAGGTGGATAGAATTTTTTTTCAATTCACATTTTTTATTTTAAGGGCCGTCCTCATACGAGGACGCTGGGCGTTTTACATTGAAAATTATGGTCGTAGTCACGTCGTACTGAAAAAAGTCATTTGCAATAATTGTGCTAGAAAGAAACAGTGTTTTATTTCAAATAGTAAGAAATTACAATTATGATATTAAATAAATGGAATGAAGTTACAAGAATTTATTTGGCAAGTAAGGATTTTTCATGAAATTTGGGAAAACAGGGAATGCAGAGTGTTACGTTACATTTTCTGCAAAAAGTACGTGGTTTCCCTTTACATAAAATGAACTGACACCGGCGTTGATTATTTCTTTTGTCCATTATATGATTTCTTCCATCAAATCTAACATCATCCAAAATGTTAGCTCTTGATGTTGAAGGTAAACTTAGCGGTCTGCCCTTTTGTAAACGTTGACCATGACCTAATTTTAGATATGGGACAGCAATATTCCGGCGAAAGTCTTTTATTGAGGTACACTCCTGTGCATGAAGTAAGTTATATAAAACGAAACTGTTAACTATGGCCATGTCCACGATACGGGTAATCAAACACCAATACCACTTTTTACCTCTGATGGCGATTGAATGTTTTTCAAGTAGCCAATCGTGGTGATCAACACCACCCATATGTTTATTGTAGTGGTGTATCAGTTTGGGTTGTGGAATTGCACTATATTCTTTTTTATCCTTATTCCATCTCTGGACTGCACATTTTGGCTCAATAGTATCAAAATTACTTCCCATCGTGACACATTTATTGTCATTCCATCTCACCATTAGAATCTTGTTTTTTTGGTCGAATTGGTAATCAACGTCCCCCCTTTTTGACTTTTCCACTTGTTTCACGGGTTTCAAAGGGCATTTTCCAGTCCTATCATCTCGTATTGTGCCACTGGCTCGAAATCCTTTTTCTCTCAAGATTTTCAACAAATTGTAACTACTGAAATAGTTGTCAAAATGAACTGTATGTCCATACGGGTCACCTACCACAGACAGCACATTTGTAACAACTCTTGTTCCCAGAGGGTCTTTTGATTGATTTGCTTCTTTTCCACAATAGAGAGAAAAATTGAAGCAGTATCCACTATCGCCACACAAAGCCCATAGTTTGTAACCAAATCTTATTGGTTTCCCCCTTATAAATTGCTTCAGTCCATGGTGACCATAGTACCTTACCATCATTTCATCAATAGATAAGTGCTTCTGGAAAATTCCCCATTTCCGAAAGTTCTCATTTATATCATCAAGAAGTGGTCTGATTTTGAAAGCCCGATCATGTTTATTTTCATTTGCCTTTGCATTATCTTGCAAATGTAAAAATGACTTTATTTCTGAATATCTATTCCGGCTCATGGCATTCTTCACTAATTGTATGCCCAGATCTTCGGCGTCAGACCAATAATCTCTTTCACTTGGCAGTGTATGATATCCGGAAAAGATCAAAAATCCAATGAATATCTTTATATCTTCAATTGTCATATTGAACGTTGGTTTATTTTTTTGTTCAGTTGCATATCGAATTGTTTCATCCAAAATTTTCTGATACACTTCCTCAGTGAAAAAATGTTCAAAAATCTCCAACATGCTCAACTTAGATAAGGTAGGGAGCATTTTGGCGAATAATTGTTCTGGCGAATCAGTGGTATTCAAAAAATCAAATTGTGGATCAATTTTCTTTCATTCTGGATTTTCGTTCTTAGTTTTTGTGGCAGTTTTCCGTTTTCTGGCAGTTTCATTTTTATTGCTTGAAGAATGCGATGACTCTTCATGCGACGTTGACGGTGCTTGTCTGGCAAAACTTGATAAAGAAATATCATCATCAGAATCATTATCGGACGGCAAATCTATTTCCATTTGTCCTGCAGACTCTTCATGCGACGTTGACGGTGCTTGTCTGGCAAAACTTGATAAAGGAATATCATCATCAGAATCATTATCGGACGGCAAATCTATTTCCATTTGTCCTGCAATGTCCATTACAACTGGTACGTCCAAATCCTCATCATTGATGGCTTCCTCATCAGTAAGTTCATCCACTTCAGGTGGTAAAGCTAAGAGATCAGCTTCAATTTCGTTGGAATACAGATATTCAGCAGCCTCTTCCAGTGTTTTGAAAACTTGTCTTGATATGCTCATGTTGGATAATTCTGAAAAATGAAAACTTTTTTTCAGAAAAAAAATACCAAAATATGACTGTAATCCCAACGTCCTCATTTGAGGACACTACAGTTTTTCAATGATTTCAGAAAAATAATGAGCAAAGTATAGTTCTGTAATATACCATAACAAAAGATATGTGTTTGAAGTTTGTAATAATAATATGATAAACACTTACCTCTAAATATCTTGAGAAATATAATAGCAAATATCAATAAGTACAGAACAATTGATAACATACAGTTTCGGCGAATAATTCAACTGATTCACATCGAACTCAAGAGTTAACTGAAACTGTTGGGGTGGAGTCCGACTATTGCACGTGCACTTGGCTAAAAATAGATCCGATTTTATTGTTTCCTAGAAATACTACAGGGTTGTCTCCAGCCGTCTTCAAACGAGGACGCTGAGCGCTAACGGGTTAATGGCTCTGAAACTGAAATTGTGAATAGGTATACATATCTTGGAGTTGAATTCGTTTCCTCTTCCTTATTCAGAGAAATGGCGCAAACATCGGTAGCGAAAACCAAACAGGCATCCGGAACGGTTTTTTCACTTCTTTCTAAGGGCAACGTAAACTCATTGGAAGCTAGGAGTCGTTTGTTTGACTCTATTGTTGTGAGCACTCTAACTTCTTGTATGCCAGTATGGGCATTACGCTACACCGATATAGTCGAGAGGGCCCAGGTCGGGTTCTTCAAGAGGCTCCTTAGGCTTCCTCAGAATACACCGGATTTCTGTGTACGACTTGAAACAGGCATAATCCACCTATCATTCACAGTCTTCAAAAATTCTTTAACTTGGCTTAGAAAAATTCTATTAATGGCCGATGAAAGATTTCCGAAAAAATGTTTTCGTCGACTATTTTCAATTCCATCTCACGACGTAAGGTATAACTGGGTGAGTCAGTTGCGTGTGTTTTTTGAGTCAATTAATTGCGTAGATCTATTCAACCAGCTAGACCCGCGACAGCTCAAAAAAAACACGCAACTTATTTTAGAAAAATACAAACAATTATGCTATGAGTCGGACTTGAATAAATACACCACTTCCAGATACCCTCTTTTAAGAGGAATTATAACAAACAGGGCCCAACATACTTCAAATTACCTGACCTTACATACAATTAGAATAATTGCTCAAATACGACTTTCGTATGCGAAAGAACTTAGAATAACCCATAAAAATATTCACTATCATGTTGATCTAACGGAGTTATGTTCGCTTTGTAACCTTCAATTACCCCACTCATCGGAACATTTATTTTTCACCTGCCCCATTTTAAAACCTCTAAAACCTGCCTGTGAATTCTTAGAAAATATCACCACACTTACAGATGCTCTCACCAACATCACTCCGACCGAGGCCAAAATTATTTGTCAGTTCACCATGGCAGTAATGAGACTGCGATCCTTTGTATTGAATGAATAAATTGAACTCTTACTGGTTGTTAGTAGGTAGGTTCTGTAGTTGTTGTCTTATTGACACGATTAACACTGTGCTATTAATTACTCCACTATCTAGGTTTAGGTTATACTATGTACGCTGGTTACTACTTTTTTTTCTTTTTCTTCTCAGAAGAAGTTTTTTTTTTTATATATTATGTTTTTTTTTCTATAAGGAATACTGTACTACCAAACTCTTTATTATACATACTCATTGTAAGGAACAATAAATGAAATGAATGAAAAAATGAATGAACACCATCCTCTGTTACAGATTGTGGGTGCGGGGTAAAACTCCGAGTTCGGAGGGGGAGATTTGTTATTGTTGTGACATTCGGACGTAAGTGTAGTACCAATGGCGTGCTAATACATTTTCTCATGTTTAATTTTTTATTAAAATTATGTACAATTAGACACGGTCGGTGCAGATAAATTTGTTCTCACATGTATTGGTATCGATAGGAGACCACATGCCTGGTCAGAAAGCACGTGTGTTATCAAGATGTCAATCCTGACGTCTAATGCTTGGCGGAAGCACTGTAGGTTTCCCTAAGTTAAAAAGTGAATGCGCTACCAATAATTTCTAAGTCACCCCAGAGCGCCACGGCAAATAATAGCCGCCATGTACCCTCACAGGCTAGAGAGTAGAGAGTAACATATTTTATTACGATGAATAGGTACAAAAATAAGTGACAATTGTAAATGACATGAGAATTGTTGAAACGCCGTATCTACTACCATGGCATACACTATTTTTTCTACGATCTTTTAAAAATTTACTTTTATTCGTCAATTGTGAAAGCAGAAAGATAGAGATTATTGCTGTGTGGCAATAGAAACTAAATTGCTTCAAAGCAATGAACACTTACTTTTGATGGTTTGATCAATCAAAAATGCTGTATTGTGCAAAGAGTCAGATTATTGCTGATAAAGCATAGAATAAGGTCATAAATACTGATAAAATAAATGAAAGTGCTGAAGTAAAAAAGTCAAAATATCCAAATCTTTGAATCACATTAGTAAACTATACTTTACACTTTATATATGATATACATGAATTATAATACACATAAGAGATTACATTCAAATTTATGTTGACAGTGTATAATTGAAATACGCATCCCCCAGTAGCTTTTTAACTCTTTTTTATATTTTTTTCTGAATTCAGGTTATTGATATTCTGAGGCAGATGATTGACATTTTTTTAGAGTTGTCAAGTTATTTCTCAACTTGTGTGGAGTTAGGCTTAGGGAGAGATCTATATTACAAGTCTGTCGGTAGAAAATCGATAATTTCTTATGTAGTTATTATTTAACTTCTTGCATCTCCAAAAGGATTGAAGAAATTCAATAAAGTATCTCCCAAAATTAGGGCGTAGTATGGGCTCCCTCAAGAGATTAAAAATACTACTCAATTAGATTTCAAACCAGCGATGATTCACAGTGTTCCATTCACAGTAGAGAAGTTTATGTCCTTGTCCGGTTTTACCAGAAGCGATATTGATAGGTGATCGTTCAGTCGATTTACATAGTAACATAGTTTTTAACAGCTATTTCAACAAATAGTGTATTTTTGTCTCAAAATCGGGATGAAAATGAGCAAATTCAATAAAAATCAACTTATTAATACTAATGAAAAGTTCAACTATGGTTTATGCCATGATTACCATGCTGCGACACCCATGGTTTGATTTGACAAGACGACAAATAAGTCGTAAACGGACGTAAACAAACATGATCGCCAAGTTAAGAGTGAATATAATACGGAATTCCAACCTGATCACCGAGTGCAAACGAATATTTCCGACAATGCCCTTTATAACATGAGTCGGGCTGAGATGTTTGTGAACAACGTCGGGTGTGTTGCTTTCGAAAAAGAGACAGAAAAGCCTCTATATATTTTATTGCACGGAGGGATTGACGAAGAAAAAACGGTTTTGTTAGTCAAAATAAGACAAATTCAGGATCAAAATATATTTATTTATCGGAACTTGTTAACTTGTTGACTTGTCAATTTTAGTCTTATTAGTGATACTACATTAGGGTGTATACGGGGCATAGTAATAAAAACAGAACCAACCAGTTATATTTTGGATATTGGAAAGACATCATAGTTTCAGACTATTCCAAGCGATGTAAACCTGTTTTGTTTCTTGATGACTCTCTATATTTAAAATTTGAATTTTTTAAATTTTAAATTATACCCCTAAGCTGAAAACAATTGGAAGGTCGTTTTTTTAAACAGATAAAATAGTGTATCGCTGTTTTACTGTTGATTGACCAGAATATAAGGTAGCTTTTAGATGAATTCAATTCAATATTAAACGAATATCTCAAAAACTGTTACGTTAATTTGAACTTAATTTTACTCACACTATTCTGGAAATTTTGACTATTATACATGAAAGTTTTATCAACTTTGTGTGTTGCATTTCTAAGATATGAATTTTTGAATATTGTAAATAATCTCAAAAAATGTAACGCAGCCTGTATCCAAAAGAAAGGTAACATTGAACAATTGAATTAATTCATCAGAAAGCTACTTTATCTAACTCACTACTAGTCTATGTTCAAAACTGTTATTTGCATATTTATCAATAATATACACGCCGGCAAATAGAAAACGTCAGAATAATATTTTAATGCATAATAATAAAACTACTTCACAAACTACTCTGAAGAGTATAAAGTGTAACAATTGAAAAAGATAATTTTCATCTGGGGCTTCTTGTAAAAATCAGTGGTAAATATTTTGGATTTTTTTACTCTATATCCAACAGATTGTTTCTTGAGAAACGAGACAAGTTTGGAATATTTGTTGATGTCTATATTGTATTTAACATTCAAACATATCCGTGTCATCGAATATATAGACCAAAAATTTGATGGTTTCATCAGGATTCAGGATCTTGGATCTTTCTCCAAAATAAGTCAGCAGGTAGGTAATACGTTTTCTGAATACCTACTTATTCACCTTCTTCGATTTACTCCAAGTTATGAACTTATCGTATTGAAATTCATATTTCTGTCTCGATTTTTCTGAAAAAAGGTTCAAGTCGCATTTTTCGCACACTCTGCCACATCAGAAGGTGTGTTAGATAATTCACTATCACTATTTTCCATGAATAATTGTTTATTTCCAACAGTATGTACGATGTAAGTAGGTACCATGCAATGGCGAGCGTATTTTCACTAAATGACATTCCTCAAAAAACAAACTTTGCGTTGAGATTTGAACGCACCGAAGGCTACTTTGTTATGCGGTAGTCGAAATAGTATATTTCATCACGAGTTCAGAAAATATGCTTTTTACGTGTGTGCACGATATGTCGTGCAAGCACGGAAAAATCATTTATGGACGAGGAATGAATGATATTTTTCATTATATCTTCCTGAAAACCAGAGATTGTTAAGAAACATTTATTTTTAATGATGAAAGAACAAAAACATGTATTATTAATTTAAATATTTATGGTACAAAAATATCCAGAAATTGCCACAAAGCAAGCCTTATTTACCCTGTTGGTAAGGAAGTATTCAAACAATTTGCGAACTGTCAACAACATATTATTTAATTTTGACATGTAAATATAGGCAGCGAAAAAACCCTTTTTCAGTATGCTAAATAAGCATGTAAATATAGTGTCTTTGAACATATTGACATTTATGATAAAAATTATTGTATAAAAATGCTATATTCCATTCTTCTAGTCATTGTCAAAAAACGAAATGTAACTGTCTGTTAATATTCTTCATTTATATACTGTCAAGAAATGGTGATACGTTCTAACAATTTCAGAGCGATTTGAGAAAAATGGCATGTTAAAACTACTCAAGAAACGCACATTTTCTCAAGTCGTCCAAAAATTTCAAGTTTTTCTACTAGATGTACAATATACTATTGAATCTCTTCAATTTTTTTATCCAATGCCTACAGGTTTGCCACAGGTTTCTGGAATACTCTTTACAACAAAACATGATATCTTTTCTCGAGTCTCTATTTATTTATCCATTTCAGTTCTGTTTTTACGAAGTCGTAGAAGGGCCACGGTTTTTTCCTATTTTTAATCCCGACTTCTATCTCGAGATCTCGAGATCCCGACATCTAAGTCGGGATCCCAACTTCTATTTCGGGATCTCGAGATCCCGACATCTAAGTCGGGATCCCGACTTCTATCTCGGGATTTCGTGAACCCGACATCTAAGTCGGGATTCCGACTTCTATCTCGGAATCTCGAGATCCCGATATCTAAGTCGGGATCTCTAGATCCCGAGATAGAAGTCGGAATCCCGACTTAGATGTCGGGATCTCGAGATCCTGAAATAGAAGTCGGGATCCCGAGATAGAAGTCGGGATCCCGACTTAGATGTCGGGATCCTGAGATCCCGAGATAGAAGTCGGGTTTAAAAATAGAAAAAAACCGTGGCCCTTCTACGTCTTCGTATGTTTCACATGGTTCACAACTTAATTCCGTATTTTTTTATTTTCAGTGTTGAGGCCGCCCGGCAACATAATGCAGCCAATCCAGTGTGATAGAAAACCGTACATAAGCTCCCCGCCACCTTCGATTCCCTCATCTCTTCCGTCACCTCCATCAGCAAATACTCCTCATTCATACTACGAATCGTCTGTGAAATATAGTATGTAATTAGTTTAGGTATATTATTATTATTAAATTATAGCGAATTTTTCTGTAAAAATACCGTTAAAAATGAACTTACAAAACCTTCGTTCAAGTAGCTAAATTTAGAAAATAACGGTCATGAAAAATTTATGGAAAATGGTTTTCAGTATAAAATGTCAATGAAAGGTGGTACTTGAAGTCCTAAAGTGTTGAACACGAAGGTTGCTATTTATGTATTGAGAATGAAGAACTAAAATATTGATTGAGGTGTAGTTCTTTACTGTTTTTCGAAAATACTCTCAATAATCTTAAGGATCTTCATCGCTGAAAAAAAGAAAGTCAGAAACGATTTTTTCTTCTGAGTGATGAAGGGTTGTATGAGTTTATAAAGATTAGAATAATTGAAAAAATATTCTTCAGAATGAAAATAATATTTTCACGAATCACATCAATTTTTCGGACGAGATAAAATTTTCAATTGGCAGTCAACTATACAAATAGCCTATGTATGATAAAACGTTCTGATCACTTTGCAATGACGCAATTGGATCGCACTTAGCAACACCAGTGTTGACAATTTTCAATACAAAAATAGCAACTCTCTTATCGAAAACTTTCAGAATGCTCAATATCCATGTTCAAGTTTAGAAAAAATTAGAACTAAACTTCCTTTGTTTTCATACCACTGGTAACAACTGTAACACTAATATTACTGCAGTTAGTTTCGTCTTATACGTACATTATCATACGGCTAAGTAATTGTTTGAAATGAAGCTTTACTTCTCATTTTTTCATGATGATTTCCTTTCACGTAGTAATGGCTACCTACATCCATCGATTCACTTTTTTTTCTCCTGTCTACGTCACTGAAAATGTGTTGATTTCTTTCAGTTTTGTTACCACATTGATTGAAATGTTTGAGTGTAACTTGGATGCCAACAATTTGTGTTAATGATTTCTGGATACCGGTAGAAAACTGAATGGAGTTCGAGGAAATATTATTATTCTCTCATCTCACATTTTTTCACGAGATATTTATTGATGAGTCATGACCTCATTTCGAAACGTTTAGTTTTAACTACATAGGTAATTGTGCCAAATATCAGGAAAATAGATAGATAGTTCGAGAATTTCACATATTTTCGAAATGAGCTGGAATTCAACTGAATCCTGTTTTATATTTAGAAAATTGAACCCAAACAAGTATGTTTATGAATTCAAAAACATATCTTCACTCTTTATCAAGTATCTTTCCGGGTGAACTGAGAAATATTATCTTTCTGGTGTTTAGAAGCTAACGGTTTTCTAAAATGAGATACTCTCTGCTTATTTTTTTCATTCGTAAATTGTTTCAGGCAGTAATAATGTAAATAGCAATGAAATAAAAAAAAATTAACTTATTAAGGAATTTGAAATTGTACATATACATATATAATCTAATATATGTAGTATTGTTAAAGGTAAATAGTTCTAGATAAATTATTGTTTTCATGTGTTGATCGTTTGAAAATATTCAAATTTTGTTTGAAATCATACAGCTGAAAATACCAAAAATCTTTGTATATACTTTTGATTAGAAATTTATATTTGTGTCATCTTATTTTTGTGAAAATATACGTTTTTTTCATACTTTTCTGCATTTTATTTTTTCAGGTATGTACTTCATTTATTGCTCATAGCTCACCTTTATGAAAAACTCTATTTATTTAAATAAAAAATTGAAAAGGCGAAAATACTCAAAATATATAAGATTTCGGTATTCGAAAAAATCATTTGAAATCACTTTATTCATACTGCGGAACTTACATAGGTATAGGATAATTCACATGAAGTCCTACAGAATAAAATGTTGAAGGGGAAAACATTCTCAGTCGAAGATTGAAAAAACAGGACTACCGTTGGACTTTCAGACGCCGATGATTCCACATCTGGTTTTGTGAACGTCCATCAGTTCATAATTTCGAAAAAATCAACATGCCATACAGTCCCACCATTCCACCATTGCAGAGTAAAATTGCTTCAGAAGAGTATGCTCTCCAATTCTTCCGAACGCCCCGATGATCTCCGAAGAGTGAAATAGATTTTCGTCAACCAAAATTTAAGTGATGTGTAATCTGCATACACACATGTATCATCAGCAACCGTAGCATCAACGTCATTTCAATATAAAATTACTGCGGTCCTAACACTGATCCTTGAGGAACTCCAATAGTTAAAGATGCATTATCAGAATTAAATTTATAACGACTGTTTTTTTGGATCTATGAATAACCGAAATGAATTGACTCTTGTTTTTAGTGAAAGGCTCTATTCAGTTGAGCATTTCGTCTTATTCCATATGAATATAATTGATTTAATAAGGTCGTATGATCAATGTAGTCGAATGAACTCGATACACTCTAGGAACATGTAATAAACAATGTAGGTATGCATACAACTATTTTTTATTTGATTTGACAATTAGAGAATTTACCCAGTTCTGACGTAGTTAATAGATATATGGGTCTGATGAAATGTGATAGATATAATTTATAACCATCACGCAGAAAAAGATAGTATAATTGGAGCTTTTATGCATAGCCAAGATGTTGGTTTCATAGTATCTAAATATGAGCCAGCAGTTAATCAGCTGTTCTTTGATAATGTGACAATTGGTATCACTGATAACACTGGCAACATTGACATGAGGATGGGATTCAATATTGAATTTCCGTTTATCCTCCATTTCGTCCATTTCTGCGTCTGCTCTCACTTAAAGAACTCGCTGATGGTTTAATTTTTATTTTCGAAAATCATCCAATTAGTGTCTGCTGATAACTTTTATTGAGAGGTAACTATCTATTCAAAATCTAAAGTGGAATTCATTGGATTGCATATATTTGTCATTTATAATGCTTTAAAATTATTTTATTTTCAATGAATTTTCATGATTTTTCAAATAGCGTCATAGTACATGTTTTACAACATTTCTCTTTTCTTTATGTGTACCTATAGTTCTGCCAGGAACCTTATTATTACTTACTTATTTACAGATGAGACTATATCATATGATAATAATTATAGTTATCGAATTGATTGATTATTATCTTACTCTGTGTGTTTAGCCCGTTCATATATTTGGGTAATTTAGGGAATATTTTCATTCATTTATGTATTTAAACTTCATTATGATGAAAATCATTGGTATTCAGTTATATTCATTTGGCTCGAGGTATCGGGACTCGGCGTTTTTTCTATTCATTTATATTTTCGCAAAAAAGGTGGTTTACAGGCACACAGATCAGTTCGTAAATGATTTAGGTATAGACAGAAACATACTTTCGGCGAGCAAGAAAATTGTTGCAACCCATCAACAAATTCTAAACACTGTGAGTATTCATGCTAAAATACCCCAAGACTCCTCAATTCAGTTGAGAATTTGAGTCTTCACTTCTCGCCATTGAATGAGCGATGAATGTTGGTGGCCGATTGCCAGAATAGTAAAATACTGAATTACATACTAAATCAGGTGTCCAGAACCAGGCGGTGGATTCAGAAGCGTTCCAGAGCTGCGGTTACTGAATATAAGAACCAGGGAACCCGAGCAGCTTGAAATATAATATAAATATCCACAGGAGAAGAGTTTGGTTGTTACTATCAAGAGTACTTTAACCTATCAGTCAGGAAGAGCATGTAAGGTTTGAATGCATTAAACCCAATAATAATACGTAAGTTGGTATGATCATTTTTAATAACGAACAGTATAGTTCAAAGAACCAAATTTTCTTCATTCAACCTGATTACTATCATCATTTATAGACTATTCAAGATCTCAAGTCCTGAACTTGATCTAAAAAACGTTATATCAATTAAATACCATTTTTTATACTACCTGATTACTATCATCTTTTATAGACTTTTCAAGATCTCGTCAATCCCTGAACTTGGTCTAATAAACGTTAAATCTATTAAATACCATTTTTATACAACCTGATTACTATAATCATTTATAGACTTTTCAAGATCTCGTCAAGCCCTGAACTTGGTGTAACAAACGTTAAATTTATTAAATACTATTTTTTATACAACCTGATTACCATCAATCATAGACTTTTCAAGATCTCGTCAAGCCCTGAACTTGGTTTAACAAACGTTAAATTTATTAAATACTATTTTTTATACAACCTGATTACCATCATTCATAGACTTTTCAAGATCTTGTCAAGCCCTGAACTTGGTGTAACAAACGTTAAATTTATTAAATACTATTTTTTATACAACCTGATTACCATCATTCATAGACTTTTCAAGATCTCGTCAAGCCCTGAACTTGGTGTAACAAACGTTAAATTTATTAAATACTATTTTTTATACAACCTGATTACCATCATTCATAGACTTTTCAAGATCTCGTCAAGCCCTGAACTTGGTGTAACAAACGTTAAATTTATTAAATACTATTTTTTATACAACCTGATTACCATCAATCATAGACTTTTCAAGATCTCGTCAAGCCCTGAACTTGGTGTAACAAACGTTAAATTTATTAAATACTATTTTTTATACAACCTGATTACCATCATTCATAGACTTTTCAAGATCTTGTCAAGCCCTGAACTTGGTGTAACAAACGTTAAATTTATTAAATACTATTTTTTATACAACCTGATTACCATCATTCATAGACTTTTCAAGATCTCGTCAAGCCCTGAACTTGGTGTAACAAACGTTAAATTTATTAAATACTATTTTTTATACAACCTGATTACCATCATTCATAGACTTTTCAAGATCTCGTCAAGCCCTGAACTTGGTGTAACAAACGTTAAATTTATTAAATACCATTTTTTATACAACCTGATTACCATCATTCATAGACTTTTCAAGATCTCATCAAGCCCTGAACTTGGTGTAACAAACGTTAAATTTATTAAATACTATTTTTTATACAACCTGATTACCATCATTCATAGACTTTTCAAGATCTCGTCAAGCCCTGAACTTGGTGTAACAAACGTTAAATTTATTAAATACCATTTTTTATACAACCTGATTACCATCATTCATAGACTTTTCAAGATCTCATCAAGCCCTGAACTTGGTGTAACAAACGTTAAATTTATTAAATACTATTTTTTATACAACCTGATTACCATCATTCATAGACTTTTCAAGATCTCGTCAAGCCCTGAACTTGGTGTAACAAACGTTAAATTTATTAAATACTATTTTTTATACAACCTGATTACCATCATTCATAGACTTTTCAAGATCTCGTCAAGCCCTGAACTTGGTGTAACAAACGTTAAATTTATTAAATACCATTTTTTATACAACCTGATTACCATCATTCATAGACTTTTCAAGATCTCGTCAAGCCCTGAACTTGGTGTAACAAACGTTAAATTTATTAAATACTATTTTTTATACAACCTGATTACCATCATTCATAGACTTTTCAAGATCTCGTCAAGCCCTGAACTTGGTGTAACAAACGTTAAATTTATTAAATACTATTTTTTATACAACCTGATTACCATCATTCATAGACTTTTCAAGATCTCGTCAAGCCCTGAACTTGGTCTAACAAACGTTAAATCTATTAAATACCATTTTTTATACAACCTGATTACTATAATCATTTATAGACTTTTCAAGATCTCGTCAAGCCCCGAACTTGGTGTAACAAACGTTAAATTTATTAAATACTATTTTTTATACAACCTGATTACCATCATTCATAGACTTTTCAAGATCTCGTCAAGCCCTGAACTTAGCTAAACAAACGTTTAATTTATTAAATACTATCTTTGTAGCAATTGTTTTATTTGTATGTCTGTATTTTCTCTTTCAGCGTTATAAAGACTGTCTACAGAGACTGGCTTCGAGAATGAAATACTTTATCAGAATTTTTGTAGATGGCGTCCAAATGACAACTTTAATTTACCTATTTCACTCTCTCTGCCATAAATTGAATTTCTAGGAATATCTTTGGCTTCATTCACCAACAATCGTACCACGACCTTTCCCTCCGCAATAAGAGCCTAGCCCTCCGCATTGTTCGTATAAGGTTCAGGTGAAAAACCTATTAAAAAAGGAATATAACCTTAGTACTGATTAAAAATGGAGTAAATATGTAGTAACCTATTCCCTTGGTCTGAATTTGGTATGGTCAACTTGGGCAGAATATCGCCCACGGTATAAACGTGACCATAGAAACGTTTGGAAGATATTTTATGTCAAAAAACGTGAATGTCAATATTTTTCGTTGTTCTTTCTCTATAAATAATGTCAATATTCATGCGTAATTCGAAACATTTTTTTTTTCTTTTTTTTTCTTTGGTGTCTTGGCATCGACTGCTATGGTCATTAGCCAAGTGTTCTGGTTAGGCCTTGTTACTAACTCCATGCGCCACGTTAGGAGCAGCACTGTTCATTGGAATGCAACAGTGAATCGTGCAAGACTCATCCCAGTCCAGCCACGAGATTTTAATAATTTAATCGGTCAAATTAAATTAAAAAATCCCAGCCGCAACTGGGGCTCGAACTCCGGACCATTCGACCCAAAGTCGGACGCTCTAACCACTGTGAAACATTATTATTCGAAGTTTTGTCGTTGGAAAAATGGAACTCTAATGCATGTTGCTGAAAATTCAAGGCATCTATTTTGGTCTGGTACACAACAATTTTTGGTACCAATTCAAGATAATGTTTACCTGGCCAAGTATACTGTATACACCGAAATAACAAAGAGTATTGGGTCCAAATAAAGTCATTAGTCAGCTTACCAAGAGTCGGTATAAACGTGGCCAATATGAATTGGTTACTATGGGAAAGCAAATATTTCTGAATTTCTGATTGGTGAAGTTACTCTAAGTATAACTACGTATATTCGAAATTATACAAGATAACTTGTTATTTAGTGTCATAAACCAAAAAATATACTTTTTTACACCAATTCATAGCAGATAAATTTAAAAAGTAGTTGGGCACTAAACAATCTTAAAGCGCCAAAACTCTTAAGATGGGCCTGGTAACACCTGATAGAGGAGGCTCTTAAGCCACTGGAAAAAAATTGGTTGTTCAACGTGTCCTAAATGCGACTTTTGGTCAAGTACCATCTAAATTGTCGGGTCATGTTTAAGCTGATTCTTCAACTGACTCTCCGACGAGCTGTCTATCATAAACTGAATCTATTTTTAGTATTCATGTCACTAATATAGTGGTCAGTTCGTAGTGGTTGTTTTGTTTATTTTTGTATATTTATGAAAATCATTTTTATTATGAAAGATCCCATAGAAAACCATTTCCTTATTCAGCTGAATCATGCCGTACCTACTCACTATTATTTTTAGATAAACTATAGTTCATTTCCACATCTGCCCAAGTTCACTACCGGTTATCTCAGATACCCGTGACCGCAAAAAATGCGTCACGATGATGGAGTACGTGAGCTAATCGATCTCAAACTCTTCTTGACGTGGTGTTATATTTTGATCGTTTGATTCAAGGACAAAGATTATCGTGAATGACACGTATCGAATTCATGGGAACCATCAGGGGAATTTCGATATTCGAATTGATTTTTGAATTTATATTTTAACCCTTCATTGGGCAAATTGATACAAAGCGAAAAGAAAGCATTTTTATTTTGAATCGCACTGAAGAACTCGACGTAATGATAAAATCATATGACATCGCTTCGGAGTATATGTTTCTTGGTGGACGATATTCCAATCAACACCCAAGCCACAGCCGTCTTAATTCTCCTAAGACGGCTGTGGCACAAGCAATCTTTTGTTTTCGAGGAAGATGATGTTTGAACTGGACAAACATGTTATTTTGTGGATAAGCTGTTCTTTAAATTATGATTCCATTTATATTATTGTTATCATTATTTTCCTACCTATATGAGACAAATTCGAGTACATTTTTTACAAAAACTTGTTTTATTTATATTCTGATTGTTGTTGAATAAATGATAAATATTAGCTGTTGGTATTTTTTAAAGTTGTTTAACCCCATGATATTATAACCCAGTTTAGTATACAATAACATATCAAAATGTACTATTCTCCATATTAGTTTCAGTCTCGTTTCAAACCACGAGTATGGCAATAATAATTACGAATTTTGAGGAGAAAACATAAATTTTGCCATACTTGTGGTTTGAAGCAAGTCTTAAACTAATATAAAAAATAATAGCAAATGGTACATTTTAATATGGTATTTTATTCTGAACTGGGATAATATCATTGGCGAGAGTGTGGTGAACCGTTCGATAATCAGTTTACTAGCTAGTCGTGGTAAAAAATACTCTAAAGGTGATATTACAGATGGAAGAAACAGTTGAATAGGTGGGGGTGCCTGTTCCAGATTCACTAATGAATTCCCAAGTAGCACACCTATATTGGTAAAATATTGGTACAATATTGTGAACATATTGGCGAGATATTTGAAATGCAATATTGGCGAGAAAAAAATGTGAACATTCGGCGATATTGGTCCAATATTACTTGAATAATATTGGCGAAATATTCTTGAACTAATATTGGCCTCAAAATGTTCGGTGATATTGGTACAATATCGCCGATACAATATTCTGACAATATTGGCACAATATTCAAAAGTTATATTGTCGAGAAGTAAAATGTAAACATTTTGCGATATTGGTCGAATATTGTTTGAATATTTTAGAAATAGTTTTGGTGAAATATTCTTGAAGCTATAATGGCCTGAAAATATTTATCGATATTGGTACAATATTTATCGATATTGGTACAATATCATTTGGATATATTGATGGATGTCAATATACCTTGGTAAATTATTAAATGTTTTTTAGTTGATGAAGGTGACACCAGAGTCTGCCTTTTGATCGCCATAACCACTGAGTGAGCTGTCTTGAAAACAAGTTATGGCAAGTATTTAATATACTTTCGTAGGTTTCAGAAGACGTTTTATATGTAGAGCCACCTAGCGGATTTTTATCCAGGTTTGATCATGATATAATTTCAATATGTTTCATTGAATATTCGGCCAATATTCAAATTTCATCTCAATCTAGATGTAGGAAACAATATGAAGACAATATTGTTTTAACTATATCGATAACTATTATTGAACCAATATTGGCCCAATATTAATTAATAAGATTTGTTGAATATTGGCGAAATGATATTCAACCAATGTGTACTTACAATTGGAGATACAATATAGTTTTTATTCCTAGAATCGATATTAGGGGAATATTGGGATTGCGATATTCATTCTAGATGTTAAAAACGATGTGAAGACAATATTATTTTATCGATATTGGTAAATATTATTCAGCCAATATTGACTCAATATGAGTTATTACAATTTGCCAAATAAAGTGGAAATGATATTCAACCAATATTCTAACAAAATTGGAAATACAATATAGATTTTTTTCCCCTATAATCGATATGACTGGAATATTTGGATTGCAATATTTATTCTAGATGTGGAAAACAATATATAACCAATATTGTATTATCGATATTGGTAGAAATAATTCAACCAATATTGACCCAATATTTCGTGTGATAATCTACATTCAAAACTAGTTCAACCAATATTCCACCAATAATATTAATATATTGTTTTTTGAATATTCACCCATATTGGACCAATATTGATTTTTTATTTACAATATATCTATATTGGCCCAATATGGAACCAAGATTCAGCCGATACGATGTGCTACCTGGGTTATAGTATAAAATAATCAGCGGGTGGTTATTAGATATTACGTAGTCGTGGTAAATATAACTATGACGCTCAGTTGATCTATTTTTGTTCTTCGCGATCAATATCACTGCATTACCTAGCAATACTTTCTCAGGGTTGTCTCAACGTTTTTGAAGAGTATATCTCACTACGATCAAAGTTTGTCCATATTCTTAACGTTTTTCGTGGTTAGATTATTGACGATTCTAGTAATTTCTACCCTTCTTTTCTCTGCGTGCACCCTTTCGAAGATACGTGGCACATGTATAATGATTCTTGCGTGTCACCAATTTCACCAAATTCACTTGGGGGCAGAGAGGCATATGTTCTTTTCTACGAGTCCTGCTCATAGTGTTCCTTTTATTGTTGTTGTTTTATGTTATTTATTTATTTATATTGTTATATTTATACGTTTGAAAATTTTGCCAATATCTTCAAAATATTGTACCAGCGATATTGTACCAATATCGCCAAATATTTTGAGTGCAATATTGCTTCGTGAATATTCCGATAATATTATTCAAGTAATATTGGACCAATATCGCCGAATGTTCACATTTTTTTCTCGTCAATATTGCATTTCAAATATTTTGCCAATATGTTCACAATATTGTACCAATATTCTACCATTATAGCATTGTTTATATAGAAGATAGTTAGTCAACCTTATGGGATTATAATTGGATCAAAATGGATGCGACATGTAGATGGCGATAGTGAGCTCGCATCCAAGTCATGTCGTAACTTGAATAAAACAATGGAAAAGCATTAAAATCAGTGTTTTTTGAAGAAACCTGAGTAGAGTTAATGGCTATAAGGGACGACCCCCCTCCTTTTTTTTCTCTGGCCAATCAGAACGAAGCTCATTTTTTTGTGTCCCCAAACCCCGCCCACAGACACACCTCTCGTTTTTTAAGGAAAGGGGGCAACCACTACCAAATATTCACGCCCCGCGTAGAACCGCCTTTTCAAATCGTAGGACTACATAGAAATGTTTTTCTTTCAAGAAAAAAAATTAAGATTATGAAGAAACATTTTCAGAAGTATACGATGAAAATAAAATACGCCCTGTATATGCCGACACCCCGGTAGCAGATCATAGAAATGACCCTAGCCGCTGCAGGTAGCTTTGCCCACCGAAATAAAGTTGATGGCCATTCATAAAAATGGTGACGACATTCTACGAAATTATGTATACTTTCCAAGAATGAGAGGGTAATTCCGATGATAATTTTCATCTATGAATGAGAAGTAGATACTATTAGGTAGATAAAAAGGGAGATGGTTGACTTTGAATGTGTTAGTACGAAAAGTTATCTTTTCTGACCGAAACTCAGACTAGAGTTATTTGAATGCGAGTAAATTCCAATGTTAATTTTATACTGAAGGAGGAATGGAATTGACTATTTGAGGAATGTGGTTGCCCCCTTTCCTTAAAAAACGAGAGGTGTGTCTGTGGGCAGGGTTTGGGGACACAAAAAAATGAGCTTCGTTCTGATTGGCCAGAGAAAAAAAAGGAGGGGGCTCGTCCCTTATAGCCATTAACTCTACTAACCTGCATTAAAATGACGTCAAATAGTCATGTTTGTAACTAATCACGCTAGATGACACTCGCGTTTGTGTCCAATACCTTTTCCACAGGCATTGACTAACTATGTTCTATTTAAACAATGATTATAGGTGTGCTTCTTGGGTTGTGCAAAACTGGTTTGACTTTTTGAACTGAAACTTTACTCTGACACGTCTAGTGAGTTATTGAACGTTGCTATGGTAACGCAATATTTTTTGTATCATGGAACCGGTATAGGCGAACTAGATACATCCTCGTATGATTTTGATTGTATAATTTATCCAATCCCAGTTGAATGAGCTGTAAAACCGGATTAACACGTCAATGACTCCGCCTCTTTGAACGTACTTGCCGAACATAGGCGGAGATATTTTCTCTTACTTGGGTATAACATTGCGTATTGCTTGCTGTATAGAAATTTGCGAATATAATGTGTCTTGTTCTTATAATGAATAGAATTGAAGGATTGCGCGTGTATGGGTACGGGACGTTGCTCGTTACTTATTGACAAGTTATGTGACACACCGAAAACAAGTCGTTCAAAAAAATAGAATAAGAAAACATCAGGAAACATTGATAATTTATTTGCTGGCACGGCAATCTGATATACTCATCAAAGTCGTGGCAAGACTCAATCATCATAATCCTCCAAATCAGACGAATCATCCATGTTTATGATTACTGGTTGAATGGATGGCAAAAGGAAATATTTACGTTCTTTTGAAATCACATGTAAAATGTATTCTGTCCAAAGATCTTTTTCTACTACTTCTCCGCTTAGATTTTCTCAGTTTGTTTTTTATAAATGCTCAAACCAATTCAATAAGGTTGAAAACAAAATAATACGGAGGTTACCTCAGAAGCGTATGACCAGAATGTTTACAAAGTTCATCAATAATATATTCTTTTTAAAAATTTTCATTTTTAATTATACGTAGTAATACCTCCTTCGTGGCTTTTTGGGGAATATTAAAATTTTTATGAGTCATAAATTCCAAAATAACTCCTTTTTTGTTGCTTTCGTCGGTATTTTTATCTTTTGACGCGAGGGTATGACGCATTATCCATTACAATAACAGAAGTTGGTAGTATATTTGGTAATAATTGTTCACTGCACCATTTTTCGAATAAAGTTGATAATCATGATTATCTACTGAACATTTTTTTATTTATTTTGCTGACAACAGCAACGCGTTCGGTACAAAACCATCTTCACTACCCGCATGTACACTTGAAGACGCTTGAAGACAACATCCATACCCATCCATACCGAATCACATCATGACTATCGAACCAAGTCTCGTCAATATATACTATAATATGTCTCTCCGATTCCCGATGTTCTTTTATTTGTCACAAGTAATCTTGCCTTTGTAGAACGAGCCGAGGTGATTTCATTATTGCCATTCCCTGATTTAGTGTTTGAAACAACAGTCTAAAAGAATTTGGCGTAGTGTTTCCAGACTTATATGTATACTGAGGATAATCAGATAATTTGTTTTTGATTGATTCCAATGTAAGTATACTTCGTTTCGTTTATAGAAATCATAAACTTGCCTTCGAAGGAATTTTTTTTTGGCATCATCAACTTTGTTTAATTTCTGATCTTCTCGTTTTCTTTTACGATAATGATCTACAACACCCCTTCTGTAAATAGTTGAATTGAAAATTTCATTGTCACATTTGTCGTTCATTTCCTTCTTAAGATTTTTATATATATCTAGAACAAGTCTTTGGGTCTGAACATGAAGATCTTTTAATAAATTGATGGATGTAGCCGTTACTACGTGGTAGGAAAAAATTACGAAAAATGAGAAATAAAACTATCTATGTTTTTATACCACTTCTATTTGTAACCAACGTTTCTGCAGTTTCGTCCTATATGGACATTATCAAACAACATGGACCAAGCTATAGAGTTTTTTTCCTACACAAAATAAAAGACGCAAGTGGCCTATACTAATTTTGATAAGATAGTTCGTTAATGAAAACCCCAGTTTTCGCCCCAGCAAAATCGCTTTGTGGAATTTTTTAAACAAGAAATAGTGAATAAAATTTAAACTTTTTTGGTTTTTTGGAAGTATCTCAAAGATTATTCAAAGAATCGTGTTACAGTCAATGGAACTTTTGTAGAGTTTTATAAAACCTACAAAATGGTTTTCATACGCCCAGATCGGTGTATGTTTCACTGAGAAAATCAGGAAAAACCTCGAAAAAAGACCATTTTTCAAAAATTCATAATTTTTATAAATCTGAAGATGGATAAACAATATTGCAGAAACTGATAGGTAAAAACTTGTGGTTCAACTGTGCGTAGGATGGTTTCTGTCCTATATGTAGTTTTTACACAATCGCGTTCTAAACAATTCTAGGGCAAATCTTTCTAAATGCGCCGATTTAAGGGAAATAATCTTATTCAAATTCTGTAAACGGCATATGGAAGTAGAGATCAATATCTACAATTTGTATATTTCGGATTTTCACCTGCAAGGTGGGAAATGTGTTGAAAAGGTCACTGAAATTTACTCTAAATGCTTCAAAGTGTACCTGAAGTCGCCCGAACTCAACTCTTATTAACTTCAGTTCGACTTCGGGTGAATTCGGGTGACTTCGGACGCACTTTGAAGCGTTTTGATCAACTTTCTGTGATATTTTCAACACATTCCCCATCTCTCAGGTGAAAATCCAAAATATACAAATTGTAGATATTGATCTCTACTTCCAGATGCTGTTTACAGAATTTGAATACGACGATTTCCCTTAAATCGGCGCATCTTGCAAGATCTGTCCTTAAATTGTTTATAACGCGATTGTGCAAAAACTACATATCGGACAGAAAACATCTTACGCACAGTTGAACCACATGTTATCATCTATCAGTTTCTGCAATATCGTTTGTCCAGCTTCAGATTTATAAAAATTATGAATTTTTGAAAAATGGTCTCTTTTTCGAGGTTTTCCCGGATTTTCTCAGTGAAAAAGGTACCGATCCGGTCGTATAAAAAACCATTTTGTAGGTTTTATAATTTTCTACAAAAGTGCTGTTGACTGTAAAACGATTCCTCCAATACTTTATGAGATATTCGCAAAAAAACAAAAAAGTTGTGATTTTTTTCACAATTTCTTGTTTAAAAAATTCCACAAAGCGATTTTGCTGGCGCGAAAACCGGGGTTTTCATCAACGAACTATCCTATAAAAAGTAGTATAGGCCGTTTGCGTCTTTTATTTTGTGTGAAAAGAGACTCCTATTTTTATCTACAGCTTGCCCTAACAGTATTGTTTGATAATGTCCATATAGGACGAAACTGCAGTAACGTTGGTTACAAATAGAAGTGGTATAAAAACATAGAAAGTTTTATTTATCATTTTTCGTGATGAAGATCTTTGTTTTTAAATTCCCATTGTTCAACCGGTTGTGAGTCTTGTTCCTCACGTTCTTCGAATTGTTCATCAGGTTGTGAGTCTTGTTCCTCACGTTCTTCGAATAATCGTCAAAATGCCATGTTGCAACACTAAATCCACAAACGTTTATATTAAAACTTTAATGTTAATTTTCAAACTTTTAGTTTAAAAAATCGCGACATATGTTTTGCAAATACAATGGATTCTTCAAGCAGAAGTACACAAGTTATACTATTACATGTATATGTCCTTCTTTTATATTCCCAAAATGTTAATTAATTTGGGAACAGTTTTATACCTGCTTTCGGATAACTCTATGATAACAAATAGTGTTTGTCAATAATTAATTATATTTATACCTAGTCTAACGGCAAAACAAATTACGTAGAGAGAAAATATCCAGATCTGTGTGATCGTTTAAGTACGCTACTGTTCTTCTTTTCATAAATATCAACAGGCTACCGGACAGCAATAAAAATATTAAGAGGTGATTTACGGTAATTTATGCAACAGTCGGTAAGCGCATTGCAGATTGCTTTCCACGCTTCGAACGGTTACACGTAAAATATACTCAATATGGTCTACTGATTTCTTTATATAGGGAATAATATTTATTTAATATTCCATTTTCATCATTCATTCGTTATTACACCATGTGTTATTTTGAACTAACCCTGTATATGGAGCTGAATGAAGACATATTCAACTGAAATTGGATAAACTATAAGATAAAGTTATCTTGTGACTATAAAACTGTGTATTACAATGAAATATTCCGATTAAACATATTAATCAATATCTGGTCTTCCATTACCCAAAGTAAATTCTGATTTAGGACGGACTAGTTCAAATAAATCGCAGTTTATAACTTTTTTCTAGGTTTACGTCTAATCAGAAAACTAAATAGCGATATAAATTGAAAACTGTTTATAGTTAACACATATTCAATACTCCCGATTGTTTACGCTTATTAAAACCAGAGTTTATTTCCCGTGAAGATATTCCCTGTACTTATCCAAATCTATTTATACTATTCCCGAAATATGTTTGGAATTTTGAAAAATGATTTCGATATTGCGACTCAACGATGAAGGTTCGGCCGAACGTGTAATGAAAATGGCCTCTATAAATAGGGCAATTGAGTACGAAAAGATAGAAGAACGACACAGAAAAGCCTTTCATTTCTCGAGTTACGAGCTGCCGACGAGAGCACTTAACGTGGTGTTGAAAGCTACTCATGATTAATTCAAATTAAAGGATTGCTTCATGACTTGGAGTTGGTGCTACTGAAAAACGGATACCGAGTATTAATAAAAATGCTTCTCCGTATTGTAGGAAGTCTTTTCATGACGTTGACTTACCATTGACTGGTGGATTTTTTGAACAAGAACTCGAACAAAAAATCCTTTGAAATATTTTCCATTATTTTGTATTTGTACGACAACCAAAATATAATTTGAGAACATTATTTCATGCAACCATAATATTCCTTAGAATGGGCGTAGTGCTGGCCTGAACCGCCAGTTTAATTTTGTTATGCAGTCACGGTCGATGGTAGGTTAGACGTTTATGGAAAACGCCACACTGGTTTTTCTAAAAATTTCCTCACCTTTTCAATCGATCTAAAATTATTTCAGCCATCACCATTTCTATCAAAAAGTAGATACTAGAATCTTATTTTTTTTTAATAGAAGACCCCTGATATTAACAAAGGACCACGCACGTTTCTTATGGAAAATGGCTTTCCGTGAATTTGTCTGAATTTTTGGTATGGTGTAGATCTGGAAGCACTGAACAAAAGTGTCCATTGCCAAAAACTCCAAAAATGGACAGTTTCCGAGATATGGCTCTATCAATGTAAATTTTTTTCCATTTTTTGGATTTTGATACATAATCAGTTCACTCTCATACTTAAGAAAAACCGAGTTTCAATGATTTCACTGCAGGAATCGATTGGAAAATAATTCTTTCTTCGTTTCAGATACTGCCATTTGAAGAAAATATTATACACCGCTCGTCACTGACGATGTAACTGGACTATTATTTTCAATTTCTATAGTCCAGATTTGAAGAACAAAAACTTCTGAATTGCTCAAGGTATCACAGTCACATATATTCAACAACTTTCGATAAGTGCACTAGAAAAATAATATTCGATACACCCTATGGGAACTGAATCTGAGATACTTTTTTTTTAAATAGTTTCCTAGTCGTCAAAGAAATAGAGGTAAATGCAAAATGAGCATATAGAAAATCGTTCATATGAATACTCTCATCGAATGCAGTTTGTTTATACCGAGTGTTAAATATCAATAGAAACGAGGGAATACATACCCAATAATCATTTCTAATCGCTAATCGAACCGTTAAGGCAAACGGATCCGTGAAAATGTCTGAATATTTGATATGATGTGGACTTCGATGCACTGATCAAGTGTTTATTGCTACAGACTACAAAAATGGACAGTTTTCAAGATATGGCCGTATCAATATCTGATTTTTTTCGTTTTCTAGATTGTGGCCCATAATCGCTTAGCTCTTATACCCAACAAAAACGGAATTCTATCGATTTCTGCACAGGAATTGACTGAAAAACAGTTGTATTTCATTACAGATACATTCATTTGGAGAAAACATACACTGCTCGTTACTGGCGATGTAGCTGGGCTATTATTTTCAACTTTTGTATTTCCGTGTACGTAGAAACAGAAACTCTTGAATTGTTCTAGTTCTAACAAACATTACTTATATCCAACACAATTCAATTGTGGCATTTGAAAAAAATAATATGCGATACACACTCTAAATATGATTTGAATTTTTTTTGAAATATTCTCCTGGCCATCTGGAAAATAGTGGAAAATGCAAAATGAGAAACTAGAAAATCGTATTTATAATGTACGCTGACGAGATGAATACTCGTATCGAATGCAGATTTTGTATACCGAGTGTTAAATATACATACTGAAAAATCATTTCTAATTGTTAATAGAACCGATAACTGATAAGAGAATGTAGGCTTTCACGGCCGGAGTCAATATATTCAATGTTTTTTTCTCAGCCGAAAGCATATATGGACTTGAAAAACTGAGACCACCGGTGAGGAGTGCTGTGGTCTCAGATGTCTAACGTTTACGGCCATCAACTCTAGACAACATTTGAATTTGCCGTCAATTACCAGAGACATATTACAACATTTGCAAATACCATTCATAACCAAGAACCGTACCTATCCATATAATTTTTGTGAAGAATCAATATGTTTGATGAAGTGAACACGGTTAAGTAACTGTGGTTCAATCTGTCCATTAACAAATTGAATATTTTTCTTATGAAATGTCAACTATTGTTGACCTCCCACTCATGAATTGTTCAACTGAAAAAGCTATTGCCTATACCGGATAAAAAATTCAGACATTTTTACGAATGCGTTTGCCTTAACGGTTCAATTAACAATAACAGTAGTAATGATTTTTGGGTATGTATTTCCTTGGTGCTATTGATATTTAACACTCCATCTCGTCAGCGTACATTATAAATACGATTTTCTAGTTTCTCATTGTGCATTTTCCACTATTTTCCTGATGGCCAGGAGAATATTTCAAAAAAAAATTCAAATCATATTTAGAGCGTGTATCGCATATTTTTTCTTCAAATGCAACAATTGAATTGTGTTGGATATAAGTATGTTTGTTAGAACTACAACAATTCAAGAGTTTTTGTTTCTACGAACACGGAAATACAAAAGTTGAAAATAATAGTCCAGCTACATCGCCAGTGACGAGCAGTGTATGCCAATTTCTCCAATGAATATGTATCTGAAATGAAAAACAACTGTTTTTCAGTCAATTCCTGCACAGAAATCGATAGAAATCAGTTTTTGTTGTGTATAAGAGCTAAGCGATTATGGGCCACAATTTAGAAAACGAAAAAAATCAGATATTGATACGGCCATATCTTGAAAACTGTCCATTTTTGTAGTCTGTAGCAATAGACACTTGATCAGTGCATCGAAATCCAGATCATATCAAATATTCAGACATTTTCATGGATCCGTTTGCCTTAACTGTTCGATTAGCAATTAGAAATGATTATTGGGTATGTATTCCCTTATTGTTTCTATCGATATTTAACACTCAGTATAAACAAACTGCATTCGATCCGAGTATTTATGTCGTCAGCCTACATTAAAAACGATTTTCTATATGCTCATTTTGCATTTACCACTATTTCTTTGACGACTAGGAAACTATTTAAAAAAAAAGTATCTCAGATTCAGTTCCTGTAGTGTGTATCGAATATATGTGACTCTGTGATACCTTGAGCAATTCAGAAGTTTTTGTTTCTACATAAACTGGATTATAGAGATTGAAAATAATAGTCCAGTTACATCGTCAATGACGAGCAGTGTATAATAATTTCTTGTTATGGCAGTATCTGAAACGGAGAAAGAACTATTTTTCAATCGATTCCTGCAGTGAAATAATTGAAACTCGGTTTTTCCTAAGTATGAGAGTGAACATAACTGTTCGGTGGGAACAGTCCAGGAACTAACTCGAGCTAATAGGACCTATGAAAAGAACACCTTAAGATTCAGTGTTGCCAACTGAAACAACACGAAAACGCCAGCCTCTCAATCTCAGAACCAAACAAACAAAAGGTCAAGTATTCGAATGTGAAGTAGGTACCTCAATGACACAAGATAGAGATAGAGTAGGAATGTTACGGTTTTGTGTTCTAAGTACAAAACAATAGACTAACCAAAAGTATGTTTACAAAATAACGCTGTCATACCGCAAAATAGAACAACTGATAACTGTCATTAGCTTAAGGCCGGTTCATGTCCGCTCGAACTAGTACAGCAAAGGCAAGTACTAACATTCGGAACAAGCTATACATGACAACGATCAAGTTGTCATTTTGAGGAATCTGAAGAAGAAGAAGAATACAGTGGCGTACAGAGTGGAAAGTGTATATCAATGACAGATAATTTCTGATGTTATTGTATTAAAACAGAAAGGGTTTTCTAGTGCAAAATAAACCCGTTACAAATCCCCCCTCTACTCGGAGAGGCATTAAAGTTCCCAGAACTTTAATGACGATTAGCCATGAAGCTAACAATAACATTATTTAACCAACAATAAGAAATTCAAGGAAGTGTAAATCAGACTGGTAGATAACAGATAACATTTTAAGAATGTAAAGAAGATAAAGCATCAGTGGAACAACACCACTATATGTCCACCTGGTACAATCAACTGTGAGAAAAACACAAAAACATTCAATATCTACACAATTAAACAACCGAAATTATAATGATTAAATACAATATCTACAAAGCAATCAGTGATTGAGTAAATTGATGTCAAGTGGTCAAATGTTTATATTATCAATCTGGGTTCTACAATACTCAATAATATAGCCGGTGTTGGTCATTCCAACAAAAATAAAAATCCAGCATATCCAAATACCCAATGAAATATAAATAAAAATATGTCTTTACAGAAAGGTGATCATTTAATCAAACAAATCCCTCAAAGGAGGACATCAGTACGAGTGCCACAAAAACAGCTCAAATATGCAACAATGCAAAGCTCGTTACCAAAGTACACGTGTACTGAAATATGCTGCAAGAAAACAAATCCCGAAATCACAAATACTAACCCGGACAATAAAGTAATCTCTTGACAGCAGATTAAATTAATACCAATCCTCAGAAAAGGACATATTTTTGGCTCCAAGTGTCGGTGTGGCATGACACTGTCAGAGGTTTTTCTGTCGTGAAAAAAAAATTACTAGTTGGGAACTAGCCTAGTTCAAGTAGCTTTAAGCCGAAGCTAGGGATAGCCAACTTCTATCCAGAACCACCGAGACAGCGCTCGCATTCAACATCAACAACGCAAATAATGAAAATTTTAATCAATCACCGACAACGCAAATCTTTAGTCTGTGGACAATCACTATTGTCAACTTATCACAGACAAGAACAAAAAAAAATCAAAAATTCTACTGAAGAACATATTAAATGATACAAAATTAAATTCATAACGAATTTACTGGAACATAACATCCAATGATGTTAGTATTATGGACAATAATTTTTTAATGGCCTCAAAATTATAGAAAAACATAACTGAAAATTACATTGATATAGCCATATCTCGAAAACTGTTCATTTTTGGAGTTTTTGGCAATTGACACTTTTGATCAGTGCATCCAGATCTACACTATACCAAAAATTCGGACAAATTCACGGAAAGCCATTTTCCATAAGAATCGTGCGTGGTCCTTTTCAGAACCGACATTTTATTATGATACTTTTGTGTTATAATTGCCCTAAACTAGCCCTAATTGAAGTAAATTAGTACCGTAAACACGGGCTACTTTGGCCCTTTAAGAAAAAATGAAATTCAACTGTAGATTAATTTGCGATTTTTACTACTATCATGCTCCGGTATTTTATTATACAACTTGTCTATCATAAATTTCGGCAATAAAGAGATTTTACATTTATTTTACGTCGACTACCAGGGATTTTTTTCTGTTATCCAATGTTACCTTTGGCCCAATATACTTTTTACTACTTTTAAGTATAGCGAGCTAAGGCCAAAGAAGAACTTGGGTTTGGAAGATAATTTATTTGTGAACGATAAACATAAAATTTCAACGTGCAAAAAGGTAACAAATATTGAAACTTGCGAACAATTCAGAAAATTGAGCATTACAAACTATGGACAATGAAAAAGCCTCTTTTGGCTATTTCTGGGAGTTCAATAAGTCTTTCAATTTCGTTTCATTCATAAAAGAACGAGTCATCTTCTTTAGGCCACTTCCAAAACTTCTTAGTTTACTCCATGCATTCGACAACTGCACCATCTTCTGTCTCAGTTTTCACCATCCCTGTGGATACTTCCGACCATTTCAACGAGTGGCAAGAAAATTTCCTTCTTGCAGATGTTTCTTCCAGTTTTCGTCTGAACTGCTTACCGAAGGATTAATATTGCTTGAACTTGATTGAACCGGAACATCGTTTTATCAACAACTCATATCCAGTTCCTGTTCCTCATCGCTTGTAATAACCATGTCGCTGTAACCTGATGACACAAGACTATATTTGTCCCTATCTGTATCAGTTGATGAGAGATCCTTGGACACATAACCTCTTCTTTTCTTCAGGGATTGGCACAGAAACTTGCCGGGCCAAAGAAGGTCGTAATTTTGACGTCAATAGACCATTATTTTTAAGTAAAACCCAATATGTTAACCAAAGTGGCAATCACTCCACAGCCTCAAGCATTATAATGTGATTTTAAATAGGTAATTACCAAACTTGAAGACGATGTAGCATAGTGTCCTCAGTTGGAAGTTTGAGAGAGGAAAAAAACAATTGTTTGCACATGGAATGATAAAACATGTGCTGCTCCATAGGAGAAAGTCTGCGAACCTCTTGGCACATAACGTTCGCTGCCTGTCACTGCTATCTTCCTCTAAAAACCGTAATAATACGTAATTACATAACGCTTTGATATTTTATTATTTTGGGTCAAAGAAGGGCCCCAGGGCCAAAGTCCAAAGGGCCAAAGTGATATGGTTACACATGTTACATAAAAACTACACTTAACAATTAAAGTATATAGAATTTGCTAATGAATGACTCTGGAACTCAACCAGATAAATGCTAGTCGAGGAGCTCGAGAAACGGAGAACATCGTGGCTGGTGGTGTTGTTGGAACTGGTGGAACTGGTGGCGGTGTTGCTACAAGCTGTGGGGCTGGCGGTGAAACTGCATCTCGTTGCGCAAGACCTGGATTGCCTCCTGGACCAATAAGAATGCCATCATCGTCGTCGTCAGGGTTGGGTGCTACCTCTGGGGAGATGTTTTCGGCCAGGATGTATGCTGGTTTTAGGCGGTCGATCGAAACGGGAACGCTTCTGGCTCGCATAGCCAGCGTGAAGATTTTCTCAGCTCGCCTTCAGTTCTGAAGCCGCCATGTTCTCCGTTTTTCGAGCTCCTCGACTAGCATTTAATTTTCTTCGGAAAATTGTTGGTAAAACCCCTACAAAAGTTTTATTTCTCATTTTTCGAATTGAATAAGTGTTTGTCTAATTTTCATTTTTCTTTCTGTTTTATTTTTATCTGCTTTATCCGCTTTTTTTAAGGGCAATTTTCATTTTAGGATTAGTTGTTTTTATGTCTGTTTTGTCAAACTTTCAATATGGAAGCGGGCACTCTAGAATGCTGTGGTAAAGCTTACAATAATTTATGCAGTTATGACTGAACGTTTAAAAGTAGAGTTAAATAGCAATTGTTACGTACATTTTTATATGCTCTCCCAGTATCGAAAGATTTCATCAAATTTCTTAGATGAACTCAAATAATGATTTTCTCATATACTGTATAAAAAATCTAACTCAATGAATCCATACGTTTCTTATGTAAATTACTGAATTACAAGTGATTATTTCATTCATGATGAAATATACCAATCAAACAACACCATTTTTCGATTATATTTGTTTGAATAAGTGATTATATCGCGATTAAATTTTCGTTCTCCATTTTGGTTTTCGTTTTTCAGGGATTCTTATAATTCTTGGCTACAGTTTGTAAAGAAAACAATAATTTCTCAATCGTTTGAATGAACTAATATGGATTTTCATCAGTAAAAACTCCATTTTCGATAGGATTTCTAGACAAATATTTTGACATAAGGCAACGAAAATACGTCAGAATTTGAAATGTTTCCAACATACAAAATTTGCAGCAAAAGCTTCTTCAATGCATTGCTGGGATGCGTAACCAAAGTAATATAGGTATAAACAAACATCATCAAAGAAGCGTTTGATTCTGAAACATGCTTAAGCAATAGTATATTGTGTATCTAGTAGTAAAAGCAATACATTCCCGGACGACAATTTAAATTGTTGGCCGAGGCGTTAAGCCGAGGCCAACAAGCATTGAAGTCTGGGAATGTGCTCTTACTACGAGGTACACATACTATTTTTTCTGAAATCGCAATCAGCATTATCAAAAACTAAGGAATTCTACATATTGTTTGCGTGATTTCAATAACTGCCTAAAATGTAAACAAGCCGGCAAAAATATTCCCGTATCGTTTTCGATACGGGAAAGTACTTTTTCGGCAACCATCCGGGAAGTGTTCACTTCCCGGACACTTTTTCTTTGGGAAAGTAGCACTTCCCGGCCTAGTCCGGGAAGTACGTACTTCCCGGACTAAAATACTGGATTAGCGTATTTTGAGGCCTGCAGTTGCTCCGAGAAAGTGGGCATTCTTGAACGATTTCAGAAAAAAATATTTTTTAATAAAGAAATTGTTAGAAAATGTCGGTGTTCATTATCCGTGGTGGTCGGCTGGTAGTGCGTTCGCCTCGCATGCGAGGGGTCGTGGGTTCGATCCACCGATTCACCGGTCTCGTGCATGGCATCACACGTTAAAAGGTAAGAGCTGCGTCTTCCATAGCTCACACAAGTCTCTCGAAGACTTCTGAGAGTTGCGCGTAGGGGTGCAATCGGTTGACGGAATTAACAATTTTTTTTTTTTAACAACAATTATCAATAAAATTAATAAATACTTTCATGCACAATAATTTCAAAATAAAAACCCTCGACCGCTTCGCGGTCTCGGGCTTTTATTAAATTATTGTGCATTCAACTATTTTCCAAGCTAAATCATGCTCAAAATATTTTGATAGTTTAATCGATTAAATTTATGGGTCTTGTGATATAACATACGAATATTCATGAAGCTTGAAGTTCCTTTTTCAGTCAATGATACAATCAATCAACAACATTGTGAATTGTCGCAGATTCATGGAGAAAAGTGGAAACCCCAGACCCTCTTAATCTATTTAGTCGTGTGTCGTACTGCATAACACGAGAGTGGTTTTAACTAATAAATCGTTGAATAGGGTTTTAATAACTCATTCTGCCCAAAGTGTGCCACTTGAACTAATTACTAAAAAGGCACTTGGACCACCTCAATATTTCGTCTAAGGTCGAATGAAGGCTAAATAAGTTACGTATTTACGGAGAGATTTGTGTGGATTTGTAAATACAGTGAGTTTATTTGAAACGATACGGAATACATACAGGGTGTAATCCAACATCTTGAACTCCCCTGAAGGAGGGGTGTATAAAGGTATGTTAGAACGAATGGCAGGCGTGAAAAATGCGAACAAAAAATGTTGAGAGTTTTAAAATTTTGTGAAATGTGGGTCGACATTTTGGGAGCCTCTGTCCGTCATCCTTCCAGATCAGAAAAGTCAATTGCCGGTGAAGGAAAGACACTGAATGTCGAACCGAATTAAGATTACGTTTACAGAGGTCTAAAGAGAGACCCACATTTCATAAAATTTTAAAATTGTCATAATTTTTTTTTTTTTTAAAGCAGAGTATAAGTTTTCTACTGTACAATAAAATGCACGGCATAAGCGCCCCCACCAATGCTAGGTTATTAGCAATTTTGGATGAATAGTCGTTAAATCTATAAGAATTTTGAATAGTTCTTCTGTCTACGTAAGGTCAGTCAGGTTATGTTAGGTTGGCTAGTAATTCACGCATTTTCCACTCAAGGAGACTAAAATTTAACAAGGAGGGTTTAATAAGCTCTAGCCAATCAGAAACTTTAAGCATCAACGCGTCATACTGACGTACTTGGATATGAGTACAGAGTCGAACTCGAACCAAGAAACAAAACTGTCAGCAGTAACCAGTGTTGCCACCAGCTGATGAAGAAATTATCGTGCAGCGCTGCCAAAATTATCGATTTTTCTTGAAAATTATGTTACAATTTTCTTTACTTTGTTGTTTTGTAAAAAAACCGTCATACTCATTTTAATTTATATATTATCACATAAAAAAAATCAGACAACAAAAAATAACACAAAAAATTAAATCTTGTCCAAAATTATTTGGTATCAAATTGAATATCAACATCAACATTTCCATCTTGATTGTGTTTACACACGAGGTTATTATCATGCCCTCTGTAGCATTCACCGTTTACGCTCTGAGAGTCCAATACTAGTGAATTCACAGTATCACACTGTACATTTGATTTCTCACGTTTGTTTTTATTAAATTCACCTTCGAAAATATCCTCTCACAGGCGGCAGAATGGTAAATTACTTGTAAATCCAATACAAAATTTCCCAATTCCTGGACTACAAAATTATGTTACAATTATCGATTATGTTACACATTATCGTTTGACTCAATATTGAGGAGAAATTATGTTACAATTCGATAATTATGTTACAAGTGGCAACACTGGCAGTAACTCTCATATACCAAGAGCTAGTCCGTCACGCAATCACGCATGGAGTTAAGTAGCACGCGGTATCGCCAATCGGTATCGTTCGGCCTCGCACGATCCTAATATTTTTCAATATTGAATGCAGCACGTGGGCTGGGCGTCCGTTTGGTGCTATCGAGTGCTATACATAAAAAATTGTAGATGATTTTACACAATACATAAAAAGGGGAAAAATCCTAGGAACGGATTTTTTACCTTACAAGAATTGAAAAACGTTAAATAATAAAACTACTACCTATTTTATGTACCCTATTTGATGCACTTACCTCACATTTTAATGCCTAGAATCGCTGTTTATTGTTTGCGGCTCAATTTATAAGAAAAGAGATAAGTACCTAAGTAATTGAACAGAAATAAAACCATTTTTCAAACAAATTAAAAAAAGGAGGACGTTCTCAATTTGTCTGTATGTATTTTCTGTATGTTCGGGGATTATTCCGTGGTAAGAAAGGTAAAAATAGCTTCCAACGAATACAGAAAGTTTATGTAAAAATCAGTGTATGATAATATATTTTTAAAGTCAGGATTGCCAACCTTTAACACCACAATTTTGAACTGTGACTGTATATTTAAAAAAAAGAACATTGAATAAAAGAAAACCCTGCTCTTACTTCTGTATATTCCTACCTATGGAATCATTTTCCAGAGATAATAAAAATTAGTAATATACCTCATAACACCTTTTTGGTATTTTTAATATAGCCATACCTGTATATTTCGAATGTTTTCGTGCTATCGCTGTGGGCTGCACTGATATAATATGTTCTTTCCCTTTCTAGTTGTTGGTGGATGACTTATATTCCGTGTTTTTAAAAGAAGTGTAGATATTCAATAAACTTAACACTTGAGAGTTTTCTCGGAGGTTGAAAAAAGACAACCCAAAGAAAGTCCACCAATCGGAGGTTGTTTTGCAAAAAAATTGATTTGGTGGTTATCTACATCACAATTGCTAGTTGAATCTAAGAAGATGATTTCGGAACTTTGTTACACCAATTTACCATCTCTGCATAATTGGCGTACACAATGCAACTATATAATTATAAAGTTTCTTATTAGTTTCTAAATAATAATAGCCATCTGATAACTACGACAAATCCGTGATTAATAATCAGATAGTGCCACCTTTGTCAAATCACGAAGACAAAGTGACTGAGCATTTTTGGGCATTGCAGCGGGAAAGAGTCGGGCGCAAAGTAGCACTAGATATCGCCAGTCTGTTGGCCAGCCCGCGTGTTACTTTCAAAAATACGAACTGGCTACCGAATGGCGATGCCGTGTGTTACTTACCTCCATGCGTCCGTCACTGTCTATAGAGAACGGCGGCCATGACACGTCCTACTACGTCACATTTCGTCACAAATGTTCTTTCTAATAGTGTCCCCATTGTCTTATGGGAATCAAACACCCCTTGTTAAATTTTAGTCTTCTTGTTTTCAACTCAGTCTTCTTGTTTTCAACTCAGTCTTCTTGTCGGCCATTTAAACTTACCGCCATTACAATGACCAATCATAGAGCGTGCCGTGCATTTTATTGTCGTCTAAGATCAAGAAGAATATACTAGTTTATTCTTCTTGGTCTAAGATTTCTGTATCAGCGGTGTCATCTGTGGTGCGATTGAAGAAACTACATCGGCTTATGGGTAGAAACCTGTAAAAAAATGCGCCTTCAGTTTTAGAAGTTGCAATTAGTAATCGGTAGCACGGTAGAGGGTGCGAGTGAATAAATGAACTGCGGTGATATCAATTCGAAAAATACCAGAAAGCAATAGCATTATTAAATTACAATGCGAATGTGGTTTATAGAATATATGGAATTGTTTTTTCTCAATTTAATGCGGTTCAACGATCAATGAACCACCAAGTTAAAGACCATTTTAGAATAAACATTTCAACAATTAAAATGATCACATATAGACCTTTGATACACAAAAAATATCAAGATATATATTGTTCGTGGAAGAAAAGGGTATTTTTTTCGAAAAATGTACATAAATCCCCTCCTGAATTGCAATAGAATCAGGCTTATTCGACACCAAAAAAGACATATTTCAACTTTTCATATGAATAAAAACTGAAAAATCGATTTATCGCCATTTTAACGGTTAATATGACTAATATGAGGTTGCGTCAAAAAGTGTTGAATACAAAATTTTTTTTTCTGGCTTCTGAAAATTGTTTTCATCCCCTAAACTGCATCCCCATTTTACCATTTTGTGTGTTTTCGTATTTTAATGTTTTTCGTTGAAGTTGGAACCTCAACATTATTTTCCAGCTGTTCCTTGTATGTTACTATTTTCTTTCACAAAAATTATAGGCACCAGCGTATTATACAGGGTGTATCTAAATAACACCGAAAAAATTAAAGGGGTGATTCTGTGATGAAAATTAATGTGAGTGTATAGTATAAAATTTTTTGAAAAAACCCTCCCCGGAAAAGTTACACCCCTTCGAAAATTAAAAAAAAAATGGTTTTTCTTTTTTTATTTTCCCTGTATATCAAGCTAAAGATACGAAACTTGGTAAACATTATCTGTCAATAAGACTACACTTTTTAAAAATTTTTCAACCCTGAAGTATGCTTAGAAGGGGTTGATTATTTCAACCCCTAAGATATTTTTTCTTACAACTTTTTTTTAGATGAAAATTTTTTCTTTAAAAAAGTATGACTGAAAAGCCCAATTCATTGACTAACTTTTTTAACTTTTATTAAACAACAGCCAACCAAATTATGATTATGATTATGAGACTTCTACAACTAAAAACAAAAGTGAACAAACAATGGACAAAAACCTGTCGAATATCGACAATGCAATTATAATAAATGTTGAAAATGACCGCCTTCAGCTTCAATACAAGCATCTACCCTTTTCCTCATAGAATTGCGTATACGATGAAATATTCCTGGAGAATTTCTTATAGTTTCACACTCTGCTACAATGCGGTTTCGCAGATCATCGATATTTTCAACTGGGTTTGTGTATATCAAAGATTTCAGATATCCCCATATGCAAAAATCCAAAGGATTAAGGTCAGGGGGGCGGGCTGGCCAGTTTACAGGTCCTCCTCGAACTATCCATTGATTAGCATACACCTCATCCAGGTGAGTTATTGCACGTATACTAAAATGAGCTGGTGCACCATCGTGCATAAACCATGAATGTTGCCTAATTTGAATGGGAACCTCTTCAAGAAGAACAGGTAATTCTTCAAGGAGATGACAATATGCTTCACCATTTAATCGTAGCGGAAGAAAATGGGGACCAATTAAATGATTATCAATAATTCCGAGCCACACGTTTAATGAAAATTGATACTGATGATTTCCTTCCAAAAAGCCATGTGGATTTTCGTCAGCCCAAAGGTGATTGTTGTGAAAATTTCTAATACAGTCTCTTGAGAAACTCGCCTCGTCACTAAATAAAATATTACCTAAGAACTGTGGTGCTTGGCCAATCATATTAATAAGCCACTGACAAAAAATCTCACGGGGTAAAAAATCTCGAATCATTAACGCCTGCACCCGTTGAAGATGATAGGGATACAACATTTGTTCTTTTAAAATTCTAAAAACAACGGAATGGCTTACATGTAGGACACGAGCTATTCTCCTGGTACTAGTTTCTGGGAATTCTTCAATTGAATTAAGTACGGCTTCTTCTACAGCTGCAGTACGACCAGAAACATAACTTCTTTTTTCAAAATTACCACGTTCCCGCAAGCGTCGGTGGATAGTTGTGAACGTAGTATGATGGGGTAGTCTACGCTGTGGGTACTGTTCAGCATAAAGTCTTTGCGCTTCCAATGAATTACCGTTAGCACGACCGTATGTAAAATGCATATCTGCCATTTCCAAATTCGAATATGCATTCATATTTTCAATCAACTAATATTTCCTACAATACACAATCATAAAACTTGTGAAACAATAAGATGGGTGAAAGAAAATGACACTACACAATCCTAGTGTCAGTATTAATGTTTTTATGCAAAGCACAGGCCACTAGACTTGACGCAAAATACACTCGCGTTAGCTCATCTTTTTGAAAATGCATTGCATTAGATTTTTTTTCTCGTAAATGCTCAAGTTTTAGAAAAAACTTGTAGAGTTTAAAAAGTTAGTCAATGAATTGGGCTTTTCAGTCATACTTTTTTAATGAAAAAATTTTCATCTAAAAAAAAGTTGTAAGAAAAAATATCTTAGGGGTTGAAATAATCAACCCTTTCTAAGCATACTTCAGGGTTGAAAAAATTTCAAAAAGTGTACTCTTATTGACAGATAATGTTTACCAAGTTTCGTGTCTTTAACTTGATATACAGGGAAAATAAAAAAAGAAAAACCATTTTTTTTTAATTTTCGAAGGGGTGTAACTTTTCCAGGGAGGGTTTTTTCAAAAAAATTTATACCAAACACTCACATTAATTTTCATCACAGAATCACCCCTTTAATTTTTTCGGTGTTATTTAGATACACCCTGTATACATGTGAAACCGTAGAGAAAAAAACTTCCGTAATTTTTTCCTGGGAAAAACCTCATATGATTGGACTAAACTACTTATCTACATATTATAGTTCCCTCAAAGTGGAAACGCTTAAGTTGCCATTAATGAATAATTGACATTTAATGTTTGTTTTTCTTTAATAATGCTGAAAACTTTTGTACATTGTGCATCAACCACCACATTTTCTGAAATTGTATGATTTCAGTCAGAGTTGGTGTTGTTTTGGAGTGATAATGTTTTCAACTATGTACAAGACCAATGAAAAGGCAAAGAAAAAAACGAATGCTTTACATGTATCGCTGAAGTTTGGTATTATATTGGGAATTATCCCCTGCTACAACTTCAATACAGGAAAAATTGTGAAATCAAAATATTCATCAATCTTCAGAATACTCCTAGCATTACTATATTTTTATTTCACTTCAATTAATTTCAAAATTCTATTCATCGTTGCTGTCAATTGTAATAACACGCAAGATATTTTGGATATGATAAACGCTGCTTTGGTTTCTTACTACTCATTGATGACTGCTTGGAATCTTTTTGTTGGGTTCAGCATTGAATGGAGCAAGTTTCTGAGATGGTTGAAATATCTAGAGCTAGGGCGGCACTCCCAATTTACAAAAATGGATATCCAAACAAAGGTTTTTTCATGCTTACCCATAGTCTTGGGAATAATCTATTCTACTGTTTCGGAAATACCACATTTTGGATACAGAATAATATATCTAACATATTTCGTAAATATGCACCTTACTTGTACATTTGCGATTGCCGTTAGGAATGTATACTCTCAACTGAATTGCAATGTTGGAAGAGTTCTTGATTCGCCAAAGATACCATCAGTCTATGAATATATAGCAGCTGCTGAAGTGAGAAAAATTGGAAGAATTTATGGTAATGTAAACGACGTCATCAAAATGTTCAGCGGTTTATTTGGAGACCGGCTGTTCGTTATCATTTCAGTGAATCTTTTCATTATCTTGAGAATGTTTGCTGACATGCTGTATATTGATTCGCAACTGGATTATTGGGATGTTTTTTCAGTGATGACCTACCTGGTAAATTATACTTTTTATAATCTACTACCAATAATAATAATAATAGCTTCTATATTTCATTAAAACGTTGATGATAAAAATATCCCATTGTTTACAGAAATAGTGTTTAAATAAAATAGAACATAGAAGAAAGAGAAAAAAATTACACAAATCTATAAATAAAAGTGAATGCTTTTTATCGACTAATATTTCTGTAAAATTAGCAGGTATTCAGTCTGATCATGGAGAAAAAGTCTTCTTTACTCATCCAAGCTTTAGACAAATTCATTTGTCTTTTTCAAAGCTAACAGAATATAAATGGTTAACAAATATCTAGAATGGAAAAATGGCATGAACTTACATGTACAATGAGTTAAATTAACGAATATGTAATTACATGAAATAAATCGACATGACAAGTATAAAAAAATTTGTCACTGACAGTTCCGTTGAGAGATGGTGAAATTATCGTTGTAAATTGAATAGATGTTTTTTCTATTAGTATTCATTATGTTTAATTTGTTAGTAGAAATGAGTATATGTTACTAAGTTGATCGATGTCAGATTTCTTATTTAAATTATTGTTATCATTATTGATTGTTATTATTTCTGAGAGCAGTCTTTTTGTTAAATTTTGTTCTTGATATATCGCTTTTGTATTATCAAAATTCATTATATGATAGGTTCATTAATTACATGATCAGAGAATGCACAAGAAAGTTTATGGAGTCTACTGTCACTTTTATAACAAATAATTCGAGCTTTCAAAGTTTGACTCGTTTGTCCAATGTAGTTTTTGTTACAAGAAAGGCAGGGTATATCAACTTACAACGAATATTTGCCTCCTATATAAAATTTGTCACAAGAGCAATTATAGAAAAATTACAGCGGAAATTTCCCTCACGTGTAAAAACGTCCATAAGAGAAATGCAATTACCGCTGGCTCACAGCGATAATTGCACTGTAGTGACGCGTTTCGCGTCACGGCAGTGCAATGATCGCATTAGATGTCAATTCAAGTGAAGTCGCGCGATTTTAATGTCAGAAGTGAGACTTCAAATGTGTCTTCTACCTACAAGTGTTCATATAAGAGTGAGGTGTGAAATTTCCTACCGAATACCACTCGTGCATTGAAAATTAACCAGATAATTCTGAAAAAAACGTGTTTTTTTATAAAAAACCGCACTCGGTTATTTTTTTCGTTGTTTCAAAAAATTGCCCACCTCCTTCGGAGTCGGGCAATTTATGCTTTGAAACAACGAAAAAAAAAACCTCGTGCAGTTTAAAAAAAAAACACGTTTTTTTCAGAATTATCGGTAATTTTCAATGCACTTGTGTTATTACCCCCGGTAATTGCACTGCGGAGCGATAATTGCACTGCGAAAACATGACACCAATAACAACAACACTGACTGACAATACTGATAAATGTCACATATATTTCAAAAAGTGAAAAAATGCGTTTTGGTGAGTGGTCCATACAATCTATTGAGGAAAATGTAGTAGAAAGTGAAACAGCAGCACATAGATTTTTCTTTCAATTCCGGAAATATTCTACCGAATTACACTCGTGCATCAAAATAAATCTGAAAATTTTTTGCTCAAAAAATTATCCTATCAAATTTGTCTATTTCTAGTCATGTGTGTCGAAAAAACCATCATTATACCATTGTTTATATAGAAGATGGTTAGTCAACCTTATGGGATTATAATTGGATCAAAATGGATGCGACATGTAGATGGCGATAGTAAGCTCGCATCCAAGTCATGTCGCAACTTCAGTGATCAGGCCTCCAAGTCATGTCGTAACTTGATTAAAACAATGGAAAAGCATTAAAATCAGGATTTTTTGAAGAAACCTGCATTAAAATGACGTCAAATATTCATGTTTGTAACTAATCACGCTAGATGACACTCGCGTTTGTGTCCAATACCTTTTCCACAGGCATTGACTAACTATGTTCTATTTAAACAATGATTATACTGATAACTACCCATGGATAGTTTTCACGGGTAGTTATCACTTATGTCATGACATTGCTAAGCAACCAACACAATAAAGTTGTTTGACATTTCAGTAATTCAATTTATTTCGAAAATGTCACTTCCTCGCTTTGGTCTTCAAAATGATGCGGCAATTGACAAAATCATTGAAGAAAATACACCAAAATATACTGTCAATAGTAAAAAATACACTTGGAAAATAATTATGGATTTTTGTGACGCCAGAAAATATGAATTGGATGGAAATCGTACTCTCGAAGAACTTGCATTAATACTCAAGGATTGGGCGATTGATATGAGAAAAAAGGATAGCACAGAGTTTAAGGAGGCTACTGTTAAAACTGTATGTGATATAACAAGCAAATTATTACAAGAAAAGTATTACAAGGAGTATAATATCATGCTAGACTCCTTTAAAAGTGTTGCATTCAAACAAGCGCGGAATGCACGTTACGCAGCACGAAGAAATTTACAAACAGATCCCCCTAATCGCAAAATAAGCTCAGTACCATTAACTTCAACGGAAATGAGTAAAATTATAAACTTTTGGGATGAAAATACCCCTATAGGACTCCTACGCAAATTTTATCTCAAATCAGCGGTGGAATTGGCTTGGAGAGGTGGTGAAGGTGCTGCTTGCTTGGTTGATTATTTTCATATCGAAAAGGACAACAATGGATCTCCAACTAGTAGGATAGAAGATATTCCAATTTTCAGTAAAACCTGCCAAGGGGGTTCAAAGAACTGCACCTCTGGCAAATGGTTAGTTCAAAATAATGATAACAATGCTTGTCCTGTCAGATTATTCATTAAATTATTATCAAAACGAGGCACAAATATCAAGACAAATAGACTATTTTTAAGGCCAAATCGTCACTGGACGACAGAAAGCGATGACTGGTACGACAATATGCCTCTGGGTAGAAATATAATCAACGAATGGACGAAATCTTCTGCTGAAGCAATTGGCTTGGATACGAAACAGAGGAAAATAACCAATCACTCTAATAGAGCAACTGCAGTCAGTCAACTACCAAATAACGTGCTTTCAAAAACTGTGATAAAATTATTTCGTTAGTTATCAATGTCCTTGGGATATTATAGCTGATAATTTTCCATTCAAGCATGTCAGTAAAAAACTGCATCGGCATGTGATGCTATAGTAAGTACAACCATTGTTTATATAGAAGTAAGATAGTCAATGCCTGTGTAATTGGTGTTGGACGCAAACGCGAGTGTCATCTAGCGTGATTAGTTACAAACATGAAGATTTGACGTCATTTTAATGCAGGTTCCTTCGAAAAACCCTGATTTTAATGCTGTCCCATTGTTTCAATCAAGTTACGACATGACTTGGAGGCCAGATCACTGAAGTTACGACATGACTTGGATGCGAGCTCACTATCGCCATCTACATGTCGCATCCATTTTGATCCAATTATAATCCCATAAGGTTGACTAACTATATTCTATATAAACAATGGTACAACCTCATACAACGGTACAACACATGTTGCATGCTCAAAATCATAATTGAGAGTAATAATGGTTTTCTGTTAATCGATACCAAGTAAAAATGAAATGTTCATGCAATTTTTCATAGGAATTGTGATTGTGAATTGTCAAAATATTATTTAGAATTGTTTCTGAAATATTTCATGGTAGGGAAATACACTGGGAGTATTTTTCTGAAAATTTGTATACGAGGATTTTGTTTTAGTTAAAATATTTTCAGTTATCGACGATTTCCGGTTATACCGGAAGTGGACAACAACTTTGGTTTTTTAAATGGAACACCATGTTTTTTAATACATTTTTAGAATATTCTATAGATTTATTCGTAACATCAAATGTCTAAAGGGCTCCAGTTTTTAGTTATTTCAATTTTTTTGAAAATTTTCACAAAAAAATATTTTTTTTGGAAACAAAGAGAGTTAGGTAGGTCAAAAATTTCCAGAATTTGCCTGAGTAAGACCTTGAAACCGTACAACTACGTTTCAAATGTACAACTTAGACCACAAATGTCAGATGACAAGTGGTATTTGCCTCTATAGCTCAGTGAAGATGGGGAGGTTCGAAAATATTATAGTTCTTGGGAGGGCGCCAGGCAAATTTAGTACCCTAGCAAATACCCAAATCAGAAATAGACAATAACTCTTTCGAATATCACTTTTTAGATCGTTGGATAGGGCACAATGGACACCATCGATGACCTGCTCGTTCACCTGATCTCAGTCCATTAGACTTTCCCCGCAAGGAATTCATAGTGGAAAACATGCTGGATTTCAAATTCTCCATAAATGATTAACAAATTAAAGTATTGTTCATTTTTAAATCCTAAACGGGACATGATAAAAAATGTCACTACGTTTAAACGCAAATTATTAGGAAATGTTGTTTGTTGACACTTCATCATAAAGTCCAAGATAAAGTCCTCTTTTTCTGCCTAGGCAGAAAAAGTTCGTTCAATTTCTTTGAAAGATCGGAAAAATAGACAATCAGCACATTTTCAGAGAAAGATCCTATATTTTTCTTCTGTCTATATTCCATGAATCTGCTGTATGTGAGTTCATATACAGTTCTTGATTTTTCCGGTAAAAGGTTAAATTCCACATCTCGTGCCTGGTCTCTTATCTCAGGTGGTGTTAATTGCATCAATTCATCCTCACTTTGCAGTAAATCCATTTCTAACATGACAACTTTTCAAAATTGACAATGACAAAGTAAACAGTAAACAAACATATTCAACAAACGTCATCAGCGGTAAACATAGTAACGCAGGGCCCAGTTACCTTTGATAAAATAATTTAGTTATTTGGATATTGATAATGAAACGCAATTTAAATATGAAAAAGTCAATTTTGCGTGGAATTGGAACAAATTTGAAGAAAAAATTATATGTTTCACATGGCAGAAAAGCAGATTTAATGCCTTGGCTGGTTTCATAGCCTCGCTACGCTCGGCTATGAAACACCAGCCGCGGCATTAAATCTTGTGCTTTTATGCCTAGTAAAACAAATAACTATTATTAAAATCTTTTTATTCTCTTTTACAAGTAAAATGAAGATCATTGTTGTTTCATGGATAGTAATGTAGTTTTCCGATTTTGAAAAATTACTGCATATTCCAGTGGCATGATTTTAGGCATTTTTTCAGAGTTGCTTGGTGATCCTGATTGTCTTCTGTCATCTGGCTATCGAAGAATGTTCGAAGGGGATTCAACAATGTCGCACAGTTGCAGATATCGATCAGAATTCGAAGAATGTGAATGACGAGTTGAAGATAATAATACTTATGACAGAAAGTAACAGTCCAAAATTTACGGCTCGTGATTTTTTTGAAATAAATCGCAGGATTCTGCTTGGATTTATGGAATCAGTTATTACCTACACTGTCGTCATCGCTCAACTGGGAAACAAGAGTTTTAACAAAGAATAAAAAGATGGTTTTTCTTCTGGAGTTTTAAAGTGGTGTTCACTATCTTACGAATCGGAAACAATATGTAAGAATTGAGTAGAACATTTCCTCCGCTCGGAGAGTACGAAATGGGGTACCTCAAGAAAGTGTTCTGGGACCTCTTCTTCCCAAAATTTTCACCTCTGATTTTGTAGAAGAAATTCTGCCAATTGGAATAATCACTTATTCGCCGATGATACCCGAATATGTGGCTCTTGTGATCCAGATAATGTAAATAAAATTATTAACGAGTTAAATCTATATCGTCAGTCAATTATTTGATTTTCTAGAAACTTTGATCTAGATGTGTACCCATCGAAACCAATTGTTGTGTGTTTACAAAGTAGAAATATTGTTGCTAGGTCATAAACTTCACAAATAAATAATTTACAGCTATTTGCACCGGTTTTCCTTGATAAAAAACTCAGCTAAGTGGAGGATCAGCTTAAGGTACACCTTAAGGTAAAGATTGCTTGCACCGTTGACTCCTGATCTGCACCTTTGCTGAGTACTGGAAATGTTTGGCAACAGCGCAAAAATGATCACGTAACCAACGACGAGACGTTAAGCAACACAAAGTTTTGAAAAATATGCACATTGCGCAAGTGCTGTCAGTTCTGTCTAATTTGAAAGGCTGGCGGGAATATGGCATGTAATTTGGAAAATTTGTCTCTACCGGGAAAACTAGCCACAATATCGCCAAGAGAGCTACGTGCACATTAGTTAAAATGCGTAGTTTAATATCCACCCTAACCTGACCTAAATTACCCTAGATAAACAGAAAAGTATCCATCCAAAATGTTTACGACATAAAGATTTTTGGATGAAGACCATTCCATTCCATTCCTCCAGTACAAAGCAACAGACTATTTTTAAGTTCGTAAGTAATATAAATTAACAAAACATCAATAGACATTTTGTATTAAGAAATAGGTACAGTGTTGAATCTGAAAATTAGTCTCCTACTTTCACATCATAGGGATATTCAATATCAGCCTCAATCAGGTTTAGTATATAGAGAGCTGTAGGTTTGGTCATCCCCTAAATAGAGGGAAAAATACAATCACATCAGCAAAATCCAGAAAAAGTGCTCGAAATACGAGGGCTGACAATAAAGTAAGGTCTCCAATTTTTTTTTTCATAGAAAATGACATTTATTTACAAAAAGCGATACACCGTTGGAAAGGCCAAGGTCTTGGCTACTTTTCTACATAATCGCCATTTTTTTCCAGCACCTTGCGCATCCGCACGATGAACTTGTCTATGCCGGCAGAATACCACTCTCCGTCCGCCTCGCGCAGCCAGGTGTTGACCTCTTTCTGAACCTCCGCGTCACTATCAAACTTCTTCCCTCCGAGATGTTTTTTCAGGGCGGGGAACATGTGGTAGTCACTGGGGGCCACGTCGGGACTATAGGGAGGGTGATCGATTATTTCCCAGCCAAATGTCTTGAGCAGGTCAAGGGTAACGTTGGCTGTGTGCGGGCGCGCGTTGTCGTGGTGAAATTTCACTCCTTTGCTCAGCAATCCCGGGCGTTTGTTTTTTATGGCACGACGAAGCTTTTCCAGGGTCTCACAGTACCTTGCTGCATTGATAGTGGTTCCCCTTGGCATGAAATCCACCAACAATACCCCGTGGCGATCCCAAAACACCGTAGCCATCACCTTGCCGGCTGACAGTGTCGCCTTAAACTTTTTGGGTTTTGGAGAATCGCTATGGCGCCATTGTTTGGACGACTCCTTTGTTTCGGGTGTGTAGTGATGAGCCCACGTTTCATCCCCCGTAACAAACCCTTCCAAAAAATCATCGCCTTCCTCTTCAAAACGGGCCACAACTTTGGTCGCACATTCCACGCGCCGCTTCATGTGGTCTTCGGTCAGCTGTTTCGGCACCCATCGGGCAGAAACTTTGTGGTACTGCAACTTGTTCACAAGGATATGACGGATTGTTTCGCTGCTACATACTCCTCCAAGCTTCTCTTCCAAGTCCCTAATTGTCGCACGGCGGTTTTTGAGCATTTCTGCCTCCACTGCTTGAACAATCGCATCCGAGACCGACGGACGGCCACTTCTCTCCTCGTCGTGAACATTAGTGCGCCCGGAATTGAACTCGCGGCTCCACTTACGCACGTTTTTTATCAAATCAAATCAAAATATACTTTATTGTCCGAAGAATGAATTCTTGTTGACAAAGCTTTTATAAATATAAAAATAAAGACGTACAGAAATATAAAAATGGTATGCGTAAATATGTGTTGATAAAATCACAAGTCGTCAAAAAAAAGAAGAAGAAAAGAGAACAGGTACATCATAGAATATCATCATAAAATATAATATAGTATAATGTAAAAGCGTGTATAGCATGGAAGAAAATAATGCTACTTCCATGGCACAATGATGATAAAATAATTAGTAAACTACAACATATATATTAGTTTTGCTCAAGTGTGAAATTATATTACATGTTAAAATTGGACTACGCAAAGAAGCGAATGTCATATAAAGAAAAGAGAATGAACATACGAGAGTATGAGGTTAAGATAAGTTCGAGCAATTCCAATCTTTGTCTAGATACTCTTGAACACTGTAGTATGGTTCACTGATAAGAAGACTTTTTACAGATCTCCTGAATAGAACTGGAGAGACAATTCTTCTGGTAGTAACCGGGAGATGATTAAATAATATCAAAGCATTATAAATGAGAGACTTTTTTGTTAAATTCGATGATGGAATGGGAAGTCTTAAATTATTATTTTGGCGGGTAGAACTAACAACCGTCTCATATGACGATTTGTTGCTGTGGACCAAACATACAGTCTCAAGAATAAATAAATTTGGAAGGGTAAGGATTTTGAGATCCAAGAAAAGAGGTTTACATGATACCCTAGGTCCAACATTGAGGAGGTAGCGAACGGCCCGTTTCTGGAGGATGAAAATAGAATGGAAATTGTGTTCATTGCAGATACCCCAGAAGGGTAACCCGTATCTAATGTGGGATTCAATCAAAGCATGATAAACTACTTTTGCAGTGGCCATACCCAGTTCACTAGACACTACCCGCACGGCATAACAACCAGAGGCTAGTTTTGATCTCAGTGTTTTCACATGACTTTCGAAGTTGAGCTTATATCTAGATGAATACCAAGAAACTTGGTATTATTTTTTTGTTCAATGAACATTTCAGTACCCACTTGAATCTCAGGTAGATTGCACTTGATCGATAAGAGGCTGGTTTTATTTATGTTAAACGAAAGCAAATTCGAGTCACACCACTCCTTCACAACGGAAATATCCTTGACGATTTTTGTGTGCAGGTTCTTTACTTCATTGTCATGCCAGAGGATTGTTGTGTCATCCGCAAAAATAGTAAATTTACCGTCAATCTTTAGATTAGCTATATCATTGAAATAAAGTAGAAACAAGATAGGTCCCAATACAGAACCCTGTGGTACGCCATGACTAATCGAACCAGTATTAGACAACGTATCTGTTCTCACAATTTGGGTACGCTTTCATAGGTAAGATTCCATCCAACTGAGGCTAAGATTTCTGAACCCATAGTGTTGGAGTTTGCGCAGCAGGATTTCGTGGTTTACACAATCAAATGCTTTTGAAAGGTCGCAAAATACCGCCGCGCAAACTTCCTTCTGATTCAGTTTGCAGTATAGTTCTCTCAGGAAGGAGAAGACAGCATCGCCTGTGTTTTTACGTGGCTGAAAGCCAAATTGCTGAGGATTGAGAATGTTGTGCACATTGATGAAATCCATTAATCTAGATTTGACAAGCTTTTCTATAAGTTTTCCCAAGGTCGGAATAAGAGAAATCGGTCGAAAATTAGAGGGATCCGTTGCATTTCCACCTTTATGAAGGGGAATCACAAGACTAACTTTAAGGAAGTTTGGGTAGAGTCCCTTTGCGAAAGAGTCATTAATGAGTTGAACCAACAATTCTAGAGAGAAGATGGGCATGTTTTCAAAAATATTTATTGAAATATTATCAATTCCGCAGGAGGTTTTATTTTTAACTTGTTTAATTGTATTCATGAGCTCCTCCAGATTCGTTGGATACAATACAAATGGTTCTGTGATATGGATTTCACTCAAATAAAGAAGTGGATCCGGTGCCGAATCAATATTTTCTGTCAGTCTCTCAGCGATGGTGCAATAATATTCATTAAGAATGTTAGGATTCAAAGTAATATTGTTTGATCCAATATTTTTACCGCGAAGATCATTTACAATACGCCAGGTTTCCCTAGTTTTGCTGTTACTTGCCGAGATTCGGTTATGATAATACATTCTTTTTGCAGCCTTAATGACATTTCTGTAAATTTTTCTATAATTGACGTAATAGTGATTGAACCAAGGATTATTACTATTGTGTTTTTTTATATGATGAAGACTTCTCAGGTTCTTAGCAGAATTGCGAATTCCTTTAGTTAGCCATACTTTTTTAGTTCTATTTTTTATTTTTATTTTTTGAATAGGGAAGGAAATTTCAAAGCAATATGATACTATGTTATGAAAAGAAAGGAAGGGGTCATCGGCATGTTGTACCGTATTCCAATTGGCATCAAGACAGTTATTATAAAAAGTTTTATAATTGCTTTCACTGAATAATCTTCCGTATGTGAACCTGTTGGATACACTTCTAGGCATAACCTTAACTTCACAGCAGATAGCTTCGTGATCAGAAATGCATGATGGTATAACTGAACAGATAACATTTCCTTCAGTTAGGTTAGTGCACATGTAATCGATTTTGCTTTCAAAACTTGGTGTTATCCTGGTAGGGCCATTTGTGTGCATACATAAGTTAAAAGAAGCGAGAAGATTTTGGAGTTGAATGGTCAATGGAGAGGTGTCATCGTCGTAGTTGATGTTAAAGTCACCCGCCAAAATAACAGTCGCCTTAGTGGGTAGTTTAAGTAAAAGTAATTCCAGATTTTCAAGAAATATTAGACCATTTGTGTTAGGTGATCTGTATATACATAACACAAATAGATTCGCTGTGCCAGAGTGAGCTAAGTTAAATTCAAATTGCTTTTCCACTATAAGGTCATCATATTTTTTGACATTAGTGAGTTTCAGGTCAAATAAAGCCAAATTTCGAACCAGAATCATTGTTCCACCACAGTTGAATTCACTTCTACTAAAATTAGATATCATGGTGTAATTAGGAATGTATATAGGTTCTCCTTGATGTAACCAATGTCCAGTAAGTAATACAACATGGGGAAAATTTTGGCTTTCAAGGAGAATATACAAATCATCAACTTTGTTTCTAATCGATTGGACATTGAGTGTAAAGATTAGGATTATGTGCTCGTTTTCTGAAAATCTGTCTGGTCTAAAAAAGTATTGTGGTTTGAGTTGGAGTTGCTCTGTTCTATGTTTGATAGATTCTTAATACCTGATTGATCAACAATAATCACAGATTCTGTGGGGAACGGATTTGTTCGCACTGTTTTTAAAACAATCTGGGGCTGACTCATAGAGACATGATCGGTAATTTTTTTTTTTTTTTTTTATTTTTTTTTTTTTTTTTTTTTTTTTTTTTTTCAGTAATACCAAATTTGCTGCCTTTATGTTTTTTATCGGACATAAAATGTATGGAACAACTTCTGTTTTGCCGTTTAAATAAATTTACTTTAGTAAAAATGATTCTATTGATGTTTTTGTCAAAAATTGTATTGCGTTCTGATATGATAATTAAATTGGTGAACTTGCCAAGACCCAGAATGTTGTTTAAAAACTCATGCAAGGCTTTACTATTACTAATATTGCTAGTGTTGAACATAACAATGATTATGTCATCATGACCAAATTCTATAGTTTCATAAAATATATTGTCTGTAAGTTTACTGATTTCAATATTATTTATGATTTTCTCACTTATATCATAATTTGAGTTACCTAGGATTTTTGTAACAACTCTTGGAAAACCAGTTGCATATTGGTCGCCATAGATGAATATTTTCCTAGATGGGTTTGAAGAGCTTGCCACCAAGGAACCATCTTCTGTATGAAGATTCTTCTGAGTTTCAACTCTCTTGATTCCTGTAACTGAGAGTTCTTCTTGGAGATTCGGATGCGTTGACACAGTGATATTGTAATCAGCTAACTCGGCTTTGTTGTTACCTGATTTATTTGACTGGGCTTCCAAATGCTCTCCACTGGGATTTATTTTTGTTTCATTTTTGTTGGGGACGTTTTTATGTTTTTCGACAACATCCGTTCGTATGATATTTATTTTCGATTTACGGTTATTTTCACTTCTAATTATGAAATTACTGGTGTCATTGCATTCTTCACTTATTTCAATAAAATCCTTGTTTGATTTCAAAGTTGTATGTTCTCTTATATTGATTATCTCTTCCAGGAATCCTTCACTGACTTCTCTGTTTACTTCATTTTTGATGGAGATTTTCTTATTTTTACCCTTGTGGCATCTATTGACTCTTCTTTTTGTTTGAATGTTTTTCTTAGGCAACCTTACGGATTTTCCTCCCAGTTGCACTTTTTTCTTCATTTTATTTTCTCCACTGATCTTTTTCTGTACATTCTTTGGCTCCTCTATATCTACGCCACTGTTGAAAGGGATATCAGTCATTGTAGACTGGTGATTCATATGATAAGTGCATGTTTGGGTTTCCATGGTTTTTACGGAGACTACTTTTTCAGCTGCTTCTTTCTTTAATTCATTTATTTTACATTCCATTTCTTCAATAAGTTTTTTTTGCTTTTCTATGAGTGAATTCATTTCTTTCTCAGATTCTAATGCCTGGTGTATTGTAGTTTGGTTTTCATCTTTCAATTTTTGAATGAACTTGTCTTTCAAAAATCCATCTTCCGCTAGTTCGTTTATTGTTCTTTCTAATAGGCTGGTTTCTTCTTCGTGTTCACCCGTGAAACTATCTTCTTGGCAACAGATTATTTTATTGTCTTTAACAAATTTCACCTTTTTCTTCAAGTGTTGCTGCAGACAACTTTTGTGAAACACACTGGAACACTTTGTGCATACATAATGCACAAAAGGTTTAAGTTTGCAGCATTTATAATTCATTTTCGGGAGCGGATTAAAAACACGTCTTGCTCGTCCGACTCGTTAAACATTTCCATATATATTCCTTATATATTTTTGAAATGTCACTACCTATATGTCTATGAACATCGGGGAATGAATTCACAACTAATGTTTCTCATCACAATGTGAATCCAAGGCAAAAAAATAAACTGTCCATACACTTTTCCCCGTAAACTTCAACTAGTTGACGATGGATTTCAATAGGTGTCACCTTTTTCGCACTCAAAAAACGTATTACAGAACGCAATTCGCACTTGGACGCTGACGCGAGTGGTACCTCCATCGTTGACGACTGCTCAGCCAAGACTGAGCGGTCGGGGAAGCCTCACCCAGCAGCAAAGTGGTAGTGGGGGAACCAAGGAACACGGCGGTGTTGCCAGATTTCGCCTAGCGCGTGATCCGGCGAAGTTGCAGCGTTGGAGACCTTACTTTATTGTCAGCCCTCGTACTTTGAACATCAAGAAAATAGGAAAATATTTCGTGTGGGAAAGGTGAGGTTAAGTAGTTAAGTGGAACCTAATCCTGGAGAATCTGAGGCTTATCTTGACTGAGGCTTATGTTGTCCTCAAATAGCGGTGCAAACCAAAATCGTAATGTAAGGTCCACTTAAGTCTTAAGGTAACCTTAAGTTCAACCGGTGCAAATAGCCGTTAGTTTTAGATAGTGATTATAACTCTTGTACCGAGGTAAAAAAATTTGGTGTTACTTTTGATGAAACCTTATCATTCGAAAAACATGTGACCAATAGACTCAGTATATTGTTTCAGCGTGTAGTACCACGATTATCTGAACAATGATAAATTACAGGTACTTGAAAATACTTGCCAAAGATTCTGACATAATAGTTCAGACAGACGTGAACACATCACACCACTCTACGAGGATGTATTGATATCTAGTTAGCCTAGACCAGTTACCTGCATAAACAAAATATTGCGTTACCCTAGCAACGAACAATAACTTATTAGAAGTGTCAGTGTAAAGTTTGACGTCAAAAAAGTAAACCAGAGTTACGCAATAAATTAAAAGAAAAAATATGTCCACCGAAATTGTGAACATCGAAAAATTGGAGTATCGAGCCATCATCAAGTACCTGCATTTAAAAGGGTTAAGAGGTACGCAGAATTACGAAGATATGCTTAATACCCTTGGTGATCAATGTCCTTCATATGCGACCGTGAAAAATTGGACTGCAAGCTTCAAAAGAGGTAAATTTTCCATTGAAGATGATGACCGATCGGGAAGGCCAGTTTCTGTGTCAGTCCCCGAAAATATCGATGCAGTTCATGGCATGATTGTAACAGACCGTTGAATTGGGCTAAAACGGATATCTGAAGCACTGAATATTTCATACGAACGCGTTCATCATATAGTTCACGTCAATTTGGACATGAGAAAAATTGCTGCAAATTGGATCCCCAAATGTTTGAATGTTGACCAAAAGCGTGCAAGGGTAGTAGCATCGCATTCGATCTGTGCTCGATTTGAAAACGATGTAGACTTCTTAAACCGAATTGTTACTATGGATGAGACTTGGGTACATTTCTACGATCCAGAAACAAAGCAACAATCGATGGAATGGCGTCACTCCGGTTCTCCAAGACCTAAGAAGTTTCGTGTCCAATAATCTGCTGGAAAAGTTCTTGCTACAGTTTTTTGGGATTGCCATGGAGTAATCATTTTTTGGATAAGGGTAGAACAGTAACTGGAGATTACTATTCGACATTATTGACCACTCTACGGGAAAAAATTAAAGAGAAAAGACGCGGAAAGCTATCCAAAGGTGTTTTGTTTTTGCAGGACAACGCCCCTGCACACAAATCTCATGTTGCCATGCAAAAAAATCGTGATTTAGAGTTTGAATTACTAGAACACCCCTCTTATTCACCAGATTAGGTTTCGTCCGACTATCATCTCTTTTCTCAACTGAAAAAAAGTTTGAAACGTCGTAAATTTTCTTCCAACGAGGAGGTGATAAAAGCTGTGGAGTTTTGGTTTGCAGAGCAAGAAGAAACATATTTTTGTAAGGTCTAGAGACGTTGCAGGTTCGCTGTAATAAATGTATCCAATTAAGAGGAGAATATGTTGAGTAATAAAATATATTGACATTGAAATTTTGTTTGGTTCTATAATAGGCTAAGAATTTTTCAATATATCCTCATATGTATTACATAAAAAATCGAAGTGCTTCTAGTTCAAAAATCAAATGTCATCATGAAAAATGATTGTGAGCCTATTCTCCAGATGCATCAATAAAAACAATGTGAAACCAAACATTTTTTGGGGCTCATAATACCTTATAATGAGAAGTAGCTTTCTTTGAGAAACAAGTATCAACAAAGAAAAACGTGAATCAGTACCTACCTAAGAACAAGTCATCCTCAACGTTAATATAGCAGATCCTTCGTTTCAAAGACAGATGCATTCATTAGAAGTAGAAAAAAAATTTTGTTTAGGAATGGTAAATTGCAGTAAGAGTAATGCCAAATCAACTAAATTACAAAACATTAATGATCTTCGTCCAATAAGAATCTTACATACTCTTTATAATATCGTCAACCTGCAGAAGAATTACCTTGATTCATTCCTTGTTCTACCTTCCTCTTAGTCAGGCTATCGTGCAGATCTTAGCTGCACCTCAGCTATGTTGAAAGTAGTAGACGATAAATATGCTGTAGTAGATGTCAATTGACAAATTAAATGTGTCAATTGACAGATTAAATGTGTCAATTGACAGATTAATGTGTCAACTGACAGATTAAAAGTGTCAATTGACAGATTAAATGTGTCAATTGACAGATTAAATGTGTCAATTGACAGATTAAATGTGTCAATTGACAGATTAAATGTGTCAATTGACAGATTAAATGTGTCAATTGACAGATTAAATGTGTCAATTGACAGATTAAATGTGTCAATTGACAGATTAAATGTGTCAATTGACAGAATAAATATGTCAATTAAGAGAATTTTTATTTCTGCAGTGGCACTAGTACGCCGTCGTAAATTAAAAATTAATTAAGATTAAGTATTTTTTCCAATTATAAGAGTAATTACAAATTTTGATTTCAGTCATGATTTAAATAGAAAAAAATCACGTATTTGAATAAATTTATTTAAATCATTGCAACCCTGTCATGAACACATCCACAAGAAAACATGACTTTTCACAAAGATATGTCGAAGAATGTGTTGGAAGTATTAGTTATGAAAAACGTTTATTCAAATACATTTGTTTAGCGAAAACATTAGAAAATGAGTTTGTTACTGAAATGTGGCCAAGTCTTTATAATTTTATAAACATTTTCACCGGGGCTCAGAAACTTTTTCGGCGTGGTCTGGTTCTCTCCAACCATTTCGTAATCGAGACATAATTTCCCAAGCTTCAATCCTTGAGAAATAAGTTGCTGAGCTGCATCTATCATAGATTCTGTGAGTGTATCATAAACATAATCTCCTATAAACCCGAAAAGGAGACTATTTTTCCTTCGATAGTTTTCGATATCCCATCCACGTCCTACGTAGATGTTTCCGTCTCCACCAATTAGGAAATTCATTCCAATGTCAAGGCTGCTGACGATAGTCTGGTGGTCTATTTGTATATATTTTATTCTTTCCGAACATTCTTCAAATGTGTCACACGGTCTTGTACCACTGTGGGATATTATAAGCAGTGGAACACAGTGTTCCAGAAGAACGGTGCCCATTTTTGGGAGTAGACCACCCCAATCTTTCCTGTAAAAGACGCTGTGGTTGCCGACAAGGTTGCCGTAAAAGTTGTCCTTGAAATCTTCGTCATAAACCACCTGATGAACAAAGTTTTTGACGAGAACAGAGACGCCTATCAGGATCAGAAGCAATGCAGCTGAGAGTAGCAAGAAGTTCCGTACAAATTTCCGATTGTGCCCAAGACTTATCAATAATAAGCTGATCCACGATGTCTTGTTTTGATTTCCTGTTCCGCGACCTGCAAATAAACAGTAGGTATTAGATTTGGTTGATCTTAGAAAACATCGCCAAACTTTTGTAGTGGAATATTAGGAAACATCCTGTAAGATCAACCTCATGTCATATTAGTGACTTTTGGAAAAATAACAACGACCATTTGGAATTTGTTTAGTCCAAGTAGAAACACAAAACTGATTTGCTTTCGAATTCTAATAGCTTCTTAGGCTATTATTCTACTACAGTTCAGCTCAACTGATTTGAAAATAATCCCTGGTATTAGGAAAGTTGTTACTTTAGTTATTCATGCAACAAGGGCAAAAAGTAAGTGTTTATTGCACTAGTTGCAAACCATATTTTCTGCGTTTGTGCAAAAACCAAAAACTGTTTCAATTAGGTGTAACTAAAGCGTAAGGAAGATTCTTTGTTCAAATCTAGCTGCTGAAAGTAATATAATAATATTCAAAGAAACACATTTTATTATTATTACATTGAATTTTCTAGTAATGTTTTGATCCCAGTATGTGATAAATATGATTTACAATAATATAAAATATGCAACTGTTTGAAATGTAAATAGAAAATGGGCTAAATATGGCGTCGATTTGACTTTTAAATTTGTATGGAATGATCCTGTATGATGCATTGCTATAGAAATGTATCAGTTTATTTAATTCGTAATAAACATTATTAGACCGGGATTCCACGGCTATTCTCAAAAATGATTAATAACAGGCTGAATCTTCCTGAGTAGCTTCATTTTGCCGAGACGCCCAACTCTTTCCTCTACGAAAATTCTCGATAGTGGTAGCTAATGAAATGCGCAGGCGTCAAACATGTCGATTTGGTGAGTGCAAAAAATTCATTAATAACAGTTAGTTTTTCAGTTGAACCTCGAGATAATTCGATGAAGTACTCGAAATAACTTTTGTCCTACAAAATGGATGGTAGGACTGAAGAGTCCCCCACTCCCAACATGTACCAATGGTGGTCATAAAAATTCAATAATAACCAGCGGATTTTTTTACCGTTGCTTGATGGTTAATATTTGTATAATTGAATGGTCATATTGTCCTACAAATTGAATGGTAGGTGTTCCCAGTCCTACGCTACGAAATTGTCAATTCCATGGTGAAAAAAATTATTAATAACTGTAGGACAATGATAACACATGAAGGGTTAGTGTATTCTTCAACTAAATAATACAGTGTCCTACAAAATAACGGGTATGTATCGCTAGTCCTACATAAATTATTCTAAATAACGAATTATTTTGAAATTGTGGTTTAGCTCATTTAATATACTTTTATTCGTGAAGTAATGTTACTTTCAATGTATAATTGTTTGTTCGATTCAAAAATATCATAATTTACGTGAAGAGTTTATGAAATAAGTGGGAAATTTTGTTTAGCTTTCATAAATTTTATAAACATATTGAAAACAACAATAACTGAATAAAAACATTGAAATAATCAATCTGCCCTCCGGGGCAGCTTAAATGATGTCGCATGCGTTTCAACAGATGCGGGGAAACCCGGAAAAACCTGCAACACCACATCGTCATCTGAAGAACTGAAATTTATAATTGAAAAGTTTCAAAGAGGTCAGACGAATTGTGAAATTCTGCTCTATGGTAAAACAGGATATTATATTTTACGGGGGTCAAGTGGTTAAGTAGTTAAAATACCGATCTTATATCCACTGTGGTCGCCAATCGTGGGTTCGAAGCCTAGCGACTGCTTATATTTCTCTGATGGCCCGAGAAAGTGGAATAGCACGTAAAAAGTGAGAATTCGTTAATCCTTGGCTCTCACAAGTTTCGTTTTTTGAGGGCTGTTGTTCGTAAGGGAACGACATCTGGTTAACGGAAAAAATAATTTTAAACAGTGTATGCAACTATCTTCAAAGGACTCCGCACACATTTAATGAAAAAGAGTCTTACTGTGAAAATGGCTGAATTTTTGGTATGTTGTAGCTGAAGCTATTCTGAGTAAAAGACTCCATTGGCCCTACTCGATCATATAACCAGATTCGGCGCTAGAGAGCGACACATCATGAATTTTGAGATTTTTGGAAAAATTTGAATGCATAAAAAATATCAATATATCATTCATATCCAATATTGAACTAGTGAGCGACTGGTCATTACTGACATTCGTGAAAAATATGTTTTATAATACAGAAAAAACGAAACTGTTTTTCTACAAGTTAGTCAATAATATAATCAATTCTCCTGGGTATGAATACGCATACGAGTATGCATAAGTTGATAAAGTTTATCATTGATAATCAATCAGAATGGAAGCTGATCGATCAAAATATAATACAGCTAAGCAGATGGGGTGTTTGAAGTAATAAGGGGTTTAACATATATACAGGCCGTCTTTTTAGCTGATGACATACTATTGCTATCTCGGAAACAGAGCGACCTACAAGGTCGGTTAAAACAGAAAAAAAATTATATTTTGGGAAGCAATACTAAGGTTTTTTTTAGATCTTGAATATCAATGTTTATTATTGCCAACTTCAATGGTGACATAGCTGAGTTAATTTTTATGACACACTTAATGGTCCGCATATCTATCATCGTTTCTGAGTTACAGCATGTTTTTCGAAAATGTGTCTTTTCGAAAAGTTTTCACCTGTCGTCTTCTGGAGTTTCATGGAAAAAATGAGTAACTGACATCAGGTCACAATCAATGTCTCAAACCGGTTTTTACTACAGGTTTTTTCCCGAGACCTCATCGAAATATAATAAGAAAAGTCCACTGATCTGATGTCAAACATGTAAATGTACAGGAAATATAAGGGGAATGTGCAGGTTCTCTCGTTTAAATTTTTTTTTCCATTAATAACTATTGCTAAATAATTTTAAAAAATTATTATTTGAAGAACTGAATTTTACGCAAAAAAGTTCTTTGTAAATGTTTTCATAGAAATAAAGAATTTTTTATAGAAAAAAAGTTTCTAAAGTGCACATTTTCGAAAAAAAAGTGTCCGATTTGGCTCACTCTGTATATGTCTATTCCGTTTAATGTATTTATGTCCATAATATATCCTGTTCATGTCCATAAGATATTAATTTCATATGTACTGAATCATTGTAAAACGATAAAGGTTGCTAAATAATGCTAATGGAAAATAAAGAATATCATAAATTTTTTCATTTAATTTATTTAATTTTTTCTTCCAATAGATGAATCATTTTATGACTGACTAAAAATTATGTACATTTCCCGTGAACAATGATACTTATTTGGCTCAACACGATCATTGGCCGAAAAAAATTAGTCCTTTTTCCCGATTCACCTGCGCAAGTCTCTATCTCTGAAATGGGAAAATGTCTTGATAACTTCGTAAGCATTTTTACCAGGACTTTGAGTATCAGTCGTCTGGTTATGCCCAACCAAAATATAGTCTTTTGATAGTATACCCGAACTCACACCGCGCTCAAGCAATCTTTCGATACAGTCAATCATAGTTTCGTTGAGAGTATTTACCTCGAAGTCACCAATAAAACTGATACCCATACTGAGTTTTTTGTGGCAATTAACCGTATTCCACCCCCTCCCTGCATATATATTACCGTCCCCGCCTATAAGAAAATTGTAACAAATATCATCCAATCTCAAATCGAATATATGATAATGTTGGAAACTCTGGAGTCTTCTGGCACACGATTCGAAAGAATCGCAAGGAGAAGAGGCACTGTGGCTGATGATCACTAGTGATGCGGGTAGAGGAAGTATCTTTCTTGCCAGAGGAGGGCTGGCATTCCAGTCTTCTCGATTGTAAATTATGTGGTTTCCCAGGTTTTTTTGGTAGCAGTGTTGATCGACTGTCTCTTCCATCCTTTTCGGTGTTTGGTGAGATAGTGTGAAGAAGATGAAGGATGCTGTGGTAGAAACCAGGATGGCGACTGTGATGAATAGTACCCGGTTCTTGTTGGCCTTGGAACATACCATGAAAAGACTGTGGCAAGGTGTTGGAACCGGGTCTTTGAATTTCACCTCTGAAAAAAAAAGAATAATTATCGACTAATTTCATATGTAAACTCTCAATTTTGTTATTAGTAAGGACATAGTCAACATGATTTAACATTTCGCCTATACAGGGTGTATCATAATAAATGCGCAGGACTTCAAGATGTGATAGTTCGTCCAAAAATATGAAAAAAAGTTTTTATCAACTTACCCTCTAAAATGCACCATTTTCGAGATACAGGGTGTTGAAATTTAAAAAAAATAATCATTTTTTGCGAATATCTCTGGAACCATTTATCGCACAGAAAACAGATTTCCTAGGCATTTTCTACTTATAATAAGCTGTTTTGTGCTGATTTTTTATTTTTTCAAATTCATAATTGGTGAAAATTTTGAAAGGGTAGTGGGTGTTTTTTTCTCCAACTTCTACGCCACTGGAAAAAGTACAGTTTTGAGCCTGCTATATAAACCGCCAATTTTTTCTACACAAAAAATGTATTCCTGGTCATAAGCTCTAAAGTTGACCGTTTTCAAGAAAAATCAACTTTCATGTTGTTTAAATAATGTTTTTTCCTCGAAAAATTGCTGCGTGCATTGAAGCTAACTGCGGACATTTCCAACAATTCAACTGAGTATGATTGTTATTGTTTTTTTTATTTTGCAATTGAGAAGTCAACGTTTGGTTTTGTTACTTGTTCTAACGTTTAAATAAATTTTATATAATTAGGAAAAAAATTATTTAAAAAAATTTACCATGTTTTTCAACTTAAAAGTTGATTTTTCTTGAAAACGGTCAACTTTAGAGCTTATGACCAAGAGTACCTTTTTTGTGAAGAAAACATTGGTGGTTCAAGAAGGCGGCTCAAAATCATACTTTTTCCAGTGGCGTAGAAGTTGGAGAAAAAAACACCTACTACCCCTTCAAAATATTCACCAATTATGAATTTTAAAAAAAATCTGCACAAAACATAGCGTATTATGAGTAGAAAATGCATTCAAAATCTGTTTTTTGTGCGATGAACGGTTCCAGAGATAATCGCAACAAACTGTATTTTTTTTTTTAAATTTCAACACCCTGTATCTCGAAAATGTTGAATTTTAGTGGGTAAGTTAATAGAAACTTTTTTCATATTTTTGAACGAGCTATCACATCCGGAAGTCCTGCGCATTTATTATGAAACACCCTGTACAGAGTTTATCTATAATAATAATAATGTATTTATTGCAGCAAAATGATACAATAGAATAAACGATGAAAATTTTACATAACTAATGATTAATAAACGAGTTCGCGCTTCTTCAACTTCGTAGGAGTTGAGAAATAGCGCTCTCACACTCAACCTTGGAAAAAAATCAATCAAATTTAAAATGAGAAAAAAGCAGTGAATAGACGACTAACTTTAATCTAGTGAATTAATACTGTAACGAACTGAGGCCGGACCTGTCGCTTCATTTGCATAGTACACCTCACCAGAGTTCACATGTGAACAACGATGATGTCACCACTCACGTATGTCGAAATGCCAAAACAGCCCTGAGCCATATAAAATTTCCCATACTTCGAAAGAAATCTGATGAGAAATCTGTACGCATTTAAATGGAAAGTCGATATAAGAGAGGGCAGACAAAGTTAGAGTTCAATCAAGTCAGACTAATTTGAAGTAAAATAGTACGATATAAATTATGATAAATTGTGATATGAATTAGAAGTTATATTTTATGTGTAGTATAAATTAGTGTAAGGCTATGTTTAGTACAATACAGATCAAATAATGTTTTTGAAAAAGATATATGAAAAAATAAAAAAAAAACTTTTGAATGGAACTGCTTATATCACATATAAACTTACCCAATGAAAGTTCATAGGTATATATCTATAAGAAATATAATAACGTTCATGACTAAACCTAAATAATAAATAAGTAATTCAATGCCAAAAGTATTTACAGTACATTGAATTCGCGACATAGTCCTTCCAAAACGGATTAATTAGCCCATGTAGAAAAAGCAAGCAGTCTGATAGTAACGATCAAGATTCAAAGTCTACAATTCTGCCAGACAACCAGCAGTATCAGCCAACGGTACCGGCTGACCACAATAAATAGAGCCCAAAAGTAGAGCATTCTCTGTGAGTCCATTCCAATTAACAAAATCATTGTCCAAATTCCTATTTCATTCAAGTAGATTCAATTTAGTACAAGTTCAATGCCTAACAACGACGAATTAACTGATTTGAAATTTGTTCCTGGTAAAATAAAAGAACAATTGACGCAAATGGTAAAAACATCGACTTTATCTGATAAAATAAAGGTTAAGACACCAAAATATTATGGCACGAAAAAAAAAAAAAAAACAATTGATCTGGAAAGGAAAATCAACTACGACATGTGATGATGAGAGTAAAAAATTGGTGTGACTCAAATCGTCTTGCCCTTAACGTTGATAGACCATTATTTCGAATCGTTAGACTTATATAAAAAATTTACGATACTATTTACAATCGTTTGGGGAAACGATTATAAAAAATTTAACCTATTTTTGATAAGTCCTCTGACATTCGAACAAAAATAGAATGTTTTGATTTTTTGGAGCTTAGTCGAAAAATCGTGGAGAATTGAAAAAAGTACATTTTGAGCTTGTCGCCCAATCGACCAATAAAGTCAATAAATCCATAAATCAACTTCTACCAATATGAATGTCGCTTCTTCGGTTCAGATAATAAAAGTGAAACTAGCTCTCTAAAAATTGCCAACATTTCGTGGTGAGGCGATTTCACCTCACTCATTCATAATAACAAGTCACTGTCAGACATAGAAAAGTTCTAATACTTAAATTTTCACCAGAAAGGGATGCTGAAGGCCAAATAATGGGATCAATCGAAGCATCAGCAGGAATTGATCAAATTTCATGACAATTGTTTGAAATATCTGTTAAACATTGTTTTTCCGTTAACCAGTTAGTCAAGAGATTGGATAGACTGGGAGAAATATAACCATAGGGTGAGCTACAATAGGCCATTGGTCGCAGTGGAAGGCCTCATACACGGGCCCACTCACGTTCAAACCTAACCTAACCTAACCTAGTTCCCTTACGAAAGGTAACCCTCAGAAGTCGAAACTTGTGCGAGCCAAGGATTAACGAGGTTTTAACCATTTCACGTGCGATTCCTAGCACTTTTTCGGGCCATCAGAAAAATGTCTGCAGTCGCTAGGGTTTGACCCTTGGACTGGCAGCCGAGTGAAAAAATCGGCGCTTTAACCACTCGGCTACCTGGCTGGATCGTTTCTAGAATAAACGCTTAATAATTAATAACCACTTAAAAGCAATGTTCGAACAAGATGTGTTGATGAAGAATGCCTCAATGGTCTGAGAAACGTAATTGACAATGTGAGCAAGCAACTAAGATCATTGAAAATGATAATTACAATAATCGCTGGTTAGCTCGCGGAGGACCACAAGTATAGCCACCTAGATCTCCAGACTTCAATAGTTCAAATTATTTCCTGTGGGGTCATCTTAAAACATTGGTTTACAGCACAACCACATGAGAAATCGCACCATAGTTTCTTGCGAAAATTTAGACCTGTCATTTTCCAGACAGTAGGCGATCCACGCTTTTTGAATTACCAATTGGAAAAAACTAATAATAACTAAAAATACCGAAGGTATCTATTACCAACCATGTATGGTTATATCGTGATTAATACAAATCAATTTAATTATTTCATAATTTTAAGGGCGTGATAAAAGTGAGTGTTTTAGATTTTTAAACTATATATTTTTATTTTCTATTTTTTAGTGTAATATAATAACTTTAACGAATTTATTACTGATACAGAGTGCATTCAAAGTTGGATTAGTTGTTTTTTTTTCAAAATTATTTATAAATTGAGTAAAAATATTAACATATTTACGAATATATTACGCACACATAGTTTCAACGTATAATATTCACATATGACATATGACAAGTGAGGTACACCCTCAACGTGATTAATCGCATGAGTAAGATCATAGGGTATTTATTGTTCCCTTCTACTAAAATTCTCATCATTATTATTATTATTACAATAATATCATAAAATTCTTATAGTGTCATCGGTCTTTGATATGTGTGCCAAATTTCAGATTATTCGGAGGATTGGATGTGGGTTAAAATTTTATTTCAAAATTCTAATCATTATCATAATTACATTTACATTATGAAATGTTTGTCTGTCGTCGGTGCTTGATATGTGTGCCGAATTTGCAATTATTCGGAATTTACAAATTCACATCATCACTCTCATTATGAAATTCTTGTATTGTTACTAATTGGTCCGTGATACGTGAGCCAAATTTCCGATTTTTCGCACGATTTCAGCTCACGCTGCCCTCAACTCAACCAGAATAAATTCATAATATACAAGGTGATTCAAAATTCGATGTAAATATTTCAAGGGCGTATTGTTGGGATCAAAATAAGACTTTTTCTTCAAATCAACATGTGTCCTAAAATGCACCCCCTCCGAGCTACAGCCCCTGTAATTTAGGAAAAAAAAACGAGATTAACTAAAACTGTAGCTCGGAGGGGGTGCATTTTAGGATACATGTTGATTTGAAGAAAAAGTCTTATATTGATCCCAACAATAAGTTTTTGAAATATTCACATCGAATTTTGAATAAATTAGCATACATACATATTTTGTTAGTTTGATATTGTGAAAATACCCCCCTTTCGTTGATTATGATTTTCCGGCAAACGGTTGGTTGTACGACAAAAATGCAAGAGACCGAATTCTTAGTTTTTTTTATGGCCAATAAGATTATGCTAATCGAATTCGGAGTTTCTCTTTTTGAACATAAAAATTGGACCAATAAAAGTGTGGACCCCCCTCCAACTCCCCCAAAACTGGGTTTACATAATTTTTGAAGCAAAAAAAGAATAGAGTGCCTAAAAAATAGGGGTATGTCAATTTTCAGAAGATTCGATTCGTTATTATAGTCACAGTTTTAGATAATCTTGTTATATTTCTTAACTTACAGGGGCTGTAGGTCGGAGGGGGTACATTTTAGGACACATGTTGATTCAAAGAAAAAGTCTTATTTTGATCCCAAAAATACGTCCTTGAAATATTTACATCGAATTTTGAATCACCCTGTATATTCTTTCCAAAGTGATTTGAATATATTTTACATTCGCCTTAATGTACAAACAAGGTTCGTTTGAATTTGCATATGAAAATGTGTGAATAATGAAGGAAAATAAAAAATTAAATAAATATTGTTCCAAATGAATGAATATTTTGGAACCTTTGGTGTGAATACTATTCAAGAAAAAAGGAAACTACCCAAACACCAAACCTACGTCACATTCACACTTGACGCGCGTTTCGCCAACAAAGTTAGCATCTTCAGGGGCTTACTGAAGCTTTTAACAATAAAATAAAATTGACATATAATATAATTTTAATATAAGACTTTTTGGATCACTGTTTTTCTGAATTAATGACGGGCTGGTTTTCCATATATTTCCTAAATTAATGAATTTTGATGCTGACTGATATGAAAACGATTGTTCGTAGACAACTGAAGAGTGTTTAGGTATGGTGAGTTTATTGTTCGTTCCTAGATCTCTATTGTGTAATTGATGGCGAGGTATGAGTTCGGTAGCTTACTTCAGGTGTGCCACTGAAACACTTAACTTAAATAGAAAACATATTTGATGAAATTCTCGTCTGCTACATTTTCAACCATACAATTTCTTTGATATGAGGTGATACGTGCTCCCTGACTGAAATGCTACATGCTATTGTTAAATTTGTTATTTCCGTCAATCGATTGCACCCCTACGCGCAACCCTCGGAAGTCTTCGAGAGACTTGTGTGAGCTAGGGAAGACGCAGCCCTTACCTTTTAACGTGTGATGCCATGCACGAGACCGATGACCATGCGGGGATTCGAACTCTCGGCCCTTCGCTCCAAAGGCGAATGTTCTACCAGCACGGCCACCACGGTGGAACACCTGAATTTTGAACTTTTTGGAGTCGGGCTGAGGCAACAAAATTGAGACAAGGGCCATAAACAATATCACTGTAGTTGAAAATGTATAAGATTAATGAATCACACAAAGTTATCTTCTCTTTATTGAGATAATGTCTGTTTGAGTATAAGTTTTTCAATAATCCATAGGAACGTCGAATAAAATTATTCATGTGTACAGCAATTTTCAATATGTGATCAATCAGTAGCCCCAAAGATTTAATTGAGTCCCTAAATGAAATTGACTGCCCATCAATCTGTATACATACATTGTCTATGGCCCTCTGACGATTTTCGGTGCTACCAAATATCATAGCTGATGACTCAGATGAATTAATGTTGAGAGAGTGATTTTTAGATATTTCCACTCAATTCTTAATACGGAAAAGAAAACTGTAGGTCACAATGAGCTTATGACAAGAGGCATAAGATGTCCGGAGAACTGCTCATTGCTAATATCCTATACAATAGGAAAAGTTGGTTAGAAAATCCATCAGAAAACAACTACTTTCCTGGCTAATGCCACGACAAACATTGAATTACATCTGATGAAATTTACGTGCAGAGTTCCTACAAGGTTATCTCTGCAATTGCTTGGTTGCATGGGAATGTTCATCGAAACATTCGGACCACCTATATATCGATTTCGGAGTGTTGCTCCTCATCAGTATAGGGTTGGTCTAGCAGTCAATAACTAATGACTGCAACGAATGAATCAACAATCAAACCCATTCAAAGACCGAAACTGAGATCGCGCCCGCACAGTGGATCAACTCCAAACTGCGAGCGCCATCTCAGCGCCGGAAGCCAAACCAAGCAATACCCATGACCACGATCGTCAAGACCGTATATAAAACGGAAAAGAAAACTGTAGCCAGGAAAGTAGTTGTTTTCTGATGGATTTTCAACCCAACTTTTCCTATTGTATAGGATATTAGCAATGAGCAGTCCTCCGGACATATTATGCCTCAATTCTTAATGTCCTTATCGATACTACTTCCCTGATCTATTAAGTTTTTTAATTCATCACTACAATACAAAATAGTGTCATCAGCATTTGTTTGAATCTGGAAATTTTCAAAAGATTTTGAAAAGTCTCAAGTGCATATGGTGAAAAGAAGGAGAGCAAGAACCGAGCACCGTGAGCAACACCAAGCTCTGTCGGTGTTTTATTTTCAATAACAAGTACTTTCATTTAAAAATGACTCAATTAATGAGCACAATTTACGGACAAACAGAAATAATTCAATTTTATACATAATAATTGATGATTTTGTCATGCTTTTGTCATCGGTCCTTGACATGTTTGCCAAATTTCAGATGTTTCGGAAAATTGGAAGTGGGTGAAAAATAACTTCCAAGATTTTATTAGATTATTTGTTAGTTTGTTAGTTACAAGTAAACCTACAGAAAGAGTGTTGAAAAAAAATAATTTTTTTCTTAAAACTTTAGCACAATGTAGTTCAAAAGTTAAGACCTTCAGGTTATTGGGTAATATAGATACACGTGGAAATCACAAGTGGGTTAGTTATAGTATCAAGCAGTAGGATTAGTATTAATATCAAGCAGTAGGGTTAGTAAGAACAGCAATAAACTGCTTACCAAGTGGTTTTTGAAATACAAATTGGGATCATAATGAGGCCATTTCATAACCTCTTTGATAACGTTTTTGCCAGGACTCAATGTGTTCATCGTTTGGTTATGACAAACAACCATGTAATCCTCAGTAAGATACTTCTTTTTTACTCCATCTTCTATCAAAGCGTGGGCTGCATCAATCATTTCAGGATTTACTTCATCGAGATCATAGCTTCCCAAGAACACTATGTCAACAGTGTTATTTCTATCTCCTGGTTGCACACCCCATCCTCTTCCTTCAAATATATTTCCATCACCACCAATGAGGAAATTACAATAAATGTCAGGATACTCTTTGGTAGCACTATAACTTTGCAGATCAGCTACTATCTTAGAGCAGTCTATAAACTTATTACAGTATCTCCCCCCAGTGTGTTTTATTATGACCATATCTACAGGCCCATTAACATTTATGTAAGATTTTGGGGGTCTTGCACCCCAATCGCTTCTAACGAAGAACTGATGACGTCCAATAAAGTTGTTTTGAGCATGGGTAGGTGGCACATATGCATCCTCGGGTTTGGTGAGAACAAATATCACAATAATGGTTCCGATGAGAAGAAGAAACAGAGCTAGTAGTAGCCACAAAAAGGCTTTTATCAGTGTCTTTCGTTTATTGACTTGTATATAGTCTTGTTCTCCTGATTTTTCTGTCCGAGGTAATTTGGCTATAAAGAGAAAAATAGGGTATTAATTCATGAAGTAATATAATTCATCACAAATTCATATTTAATCAAATTTGGCGTAGCAAATCTTCAATGGTTCAAAAAAGTTGATAACTCTGATACCACGACGGAACAAAGTTAAACAATGACATTGCTTTAAAAAATTCATTTAATGTTTTCATTCGAATACTTCAGATGAATGAGCAGATACTGTGTTGCACCCCATTTTGAAAGGGTTTCACTCGACCCAAAATTAGTTGCCATGAATTTTCGAGTTTTCAATGAGACACCTGGTATTTTTTCACTGCTTTTGTCTCCATATGACATTCTGAATGCTACCATGGCACTTGCCACCTTTTGAAGAATTTGAAATTAATCTTTCGATCAAATTTTGGTCATAAAAGCTTGGGGAATATGCAATTTGACTGTTTTCAGTCAAAAGAAGTATATCATCTGGAATTTTATTTTTAAGTTTGTTTTGCAATTTTTTTCAAATGGCAATTTGTGATTCGTCGGATTGGGAAAAAAGAACATTTTATTACTATTGATTTGATACCGAACACTATTGAATTTTAACCAAACTTTTTCGAAAAATCTCAATGAGAATAATGAGTTTACGTAAGATCTTCCTGAAAAGCATCTTTTAAGATTCAAATAATAGTTAAATGCTTCTAGTGACCTGTGACAAAACATGATAGAACTAATAATATGTCTCCTTGTTTACTTACACAGTAGTACAGTACATTTTTTTTTCAATACATCTTAACTATTTTGTTATATCAGTTGTGTTGATGACAGCTTACTCAATAAATTTATTTATTTTATTTTTAGTTCCGAAAGGTGCTTCATTTCAAGAAAGATCTAGTTTTGTAACAGTCGTTTATTTTAACCACTAGTTGCGGTATCAAATCGATCGTAGTGAGATGTCATTTTTTCTAACCGGACGATCCACCATGTTGCCATTTGAAACAAAAATTAGTAATACCGGATTTAAAATAAAAAAATTTATATCTGGTACATTTCGACCGAAAACAGTAAAATTGTTTTCTTCCAACATTTTAGGAATGATATTTGAACGTAACCATAGCCCTCTAGATGGAATCATCAATATCAAAATATAAAAAAGTTTGGTTACAAAAAGTGACAAGTTACACATGGCTGTATTCAGAATGTCATGTGAAGACAAAATAGGCGAAAATATACCAGGCGTAGTATTTGAAAATCGAAAGTCTATGTAATCTCTGATGCAACCGGAAGTCTCATAAAGTTGAGTCAAAACTGCAATTTCATGTCGTACACAGATCCTTCAAATTTCATTCCTTCATCTTCAAAAACCAAAAAGTGACACATGGTTGTCTTCAGAATGTTATATAAAAACAATATAAGTGAAAATATATCAGGCGTCCTATTCAAAAATCGAAAGTTTTTTGTCATTTCTAATGAAACCGAAAGTTGCATGAAGTCAAAAAATGCAGTTTTATGTCGTTTACAGGGGCCTCAAAAACCTCCACTAACCTATGTCGCATGAGACAAAATATGTCCACTGTCTTCCTCGAAAACGCATTTAAAAAAGATGGAGATATTTTGTCGAAGAAAATAGGGCTTCAGATCCTCCAAATTATAGGGACGAGCCACCTTTCACGGACACCCGATATAACAAAATCTCATTCGAGAAAGAAACATCCACAACACCTAGGTACAAGTATCTTGAGAAAAATCGAAAAGGGGAGTGTCACAGTACATATAATGTTTTGAGGATTCAATAACATCCTTAAAGTGTAACCTTTCTGTCCGTATTGACTTCAAGGTCGTATTTACTTCACGGCCACATTTATTTCATGACCTCTTTTACTTTACAGCTTTTGGAGACATATTTATTATGAATGTAGCCTAACTAGACACACTTAATTTGTTTGTTTGAGATCAAAATTGGGTCATTTCAGAACCTGTTTGATAACACTGATTTTATTGAAAAAATTAACAGGATGTTCATAAAGTCAGTTGTGGAATCATCTGCGACTGAAAGTTGGAATTTAGTCGCTGTTTTCCATCGTACAAGATAACCTCTCTTGGATGGGCTTCATGTTGTGAAGAGAAACATTCTCAATTGAAGATTGAACCAATACATGATAACGTTCTGACCAGGACTCAACGTGTTCTTCTTTTGGTTATGACAAATAATAATAATGATATTTCCCAGTAGTGGAATACTGTTCTCATGTATGGAGGGCAGCCCCTTAACACACACTGAAACTTTAAGATTCCTTCCAAAAAAGAGCCATTAGACTCGTCGGAAATACTGCGCTTACAAGATCGCTCACTTCTATGGAACACCGCAGAAAGGCTGGCGATCTGTCTTTGTTTTATGGATATTTTCATTGGCGATGCTCTTCTGAAATATCATCAATCCTTCCACCGTTTTAGCGGTCCCATTGAGACTGACCCGTCGAGTTCAGTCTTCACATCCCCTTGTCGTTTTGCTTTGGAGACATGCCGAACATCTCATTCTCAGGGCTCATTCTTATAACGAATGGCAAAGCTTTGCAACTCACTGCCTCGGGAGGGGTTCCCTGAGGCATACAGCCTTCAGAAAATCAAGAAGAACGTCAAATCCAACCTACTTTCTCTCGGCTCTCACTATTTCCTTTAACCATACAGGATTTTCCTCTTCGTGAGAACCAATATATATATATATATATATATATATATATATATATATATATATATATATATATATATATATATATATACAGGGTGGCCCATCGAAAACTTGACATCGGGGTTTTGGGTGATAATATCGCAGATGTGGAAAAACCCTCGTACAGGTCGATTTTAGTTTCGAGGGGGACAGTTTGTTCTCCTACATGCACCACCGTCACGGCAACACTCGAGGTGTGGGGTGAACAACACCTAAAATTTGAATAGGGAATAATGGTGGAGTGGCACATCTTTAGAAAGCCCGTTAAGTTCTCTATCCAACGGCGTCCCGATTTTGAAGTTGGGATGAACCGTTTGGGAAAAAATAAATTCAGGAATAAACCTGTACGAAAGTTAAGAGCTTACTTGTACGTCTCTGAAAAACTCATTTGCTAGTTTTTGCAATCTATCATTTATTTGCTACGATACTGTGAATGTTTTTGCTCAGTTTTTTTTTGCGGTACCCATGAAATTTTTTTAATAAAATAGAACAAACAGATAGAGCATTCAGTTTCTGTTTTTCACGTGTGTACTACAAGTGAGTTTCATTCGTGTGTGGTATCGTACGTCGAAATTAAAACGAAACAATGGTGTATACAGTGGCAGAGAGGGTTGCGTTGATTGAACTGTATTATGAAAACAATAGATGTGCGAAAAGGGCTGCGGAACGGTTCAATCAACAATATGGCAGGACTGTGTCGCGGCAGTATGTGTCTGAATTAGTATCAAAATTCCGAGAAACGGGATCGGTAGCAAATAAAAAACGGCAAATCGAACCGCCAGTAAGAAATGAGGCGACGACAGTGGCAATTTTGGGCCATGTTGAGGTTGACCATACGTTGAGTACAAGATAGCTAGCAACTGTTCCGGCATTCAGCGTATTTTAAAACTACTAAATTCCATCCTTACAAAATTAAATTAACACACGAACTGAATGAAGATGATTTTGATCGGCGTTTACAATTCTGTGAGGTACTAAGTGAGCAGGCGATTGCAAATCCTCAGTGTCTGTTCAACATTTGTTTTAGTGATGAATGTTCTTTTTTTTTAAATGGTATAGTTAATCGCCATAATTGTCGATATTGGGCTGATTCGAATCCCCATATATTTCATGAGGTACATACGCAATATCCTCAAATATTAAACGTATGGGCTGGTATTTTTGGGGATCGTATCGTGGGCCCCCTCTTCTTAGAAGGCAATCTAACAGGGGAAATGTATCTGGAACTACTTGAAGACACAATTGAACCAATGTTAACTAACATTATTGAAAATGACCATCATTATCAGGAAGATCAGTTAATATTTCAATAAGATGGTGCTCCTCCGCATGATGCTATGCCTGTTCGGCGATATTTAGATCACCACTTCCCTGGTCATTGGATTGGTAGGCGAGGTTCTATTGAATGGCCCCCACGATCACCAGACCTGTCTCCCTTAGATTTCTTTCTGTGGGGTCATTTGAAAAGCAGAATTTATGCTACACCACCAGCTTCACTAGCAGATTTACGGCAACGAATCACATTAGAATGTCGCCAAATCACCCCAGACATGCTCCAAAATGTACGAGAACGTTTTCAACAAAATCTGTATCATTGCATGGAAGTTGGAGGTGTGCATTTCGAGCATTTGTTACGATGAGACTAATGTAAGTGAATTTTACTCTTAACTTAATAATGGCTCATTTCCGTTAGAAAAACTGCCGACCGTTTTGTTTCGAGAATTCAACGGGCTCTCCAACGATGTGCCACTCGACTCCTATTCCCTATTCAAATTTCAAGGGTTGTTCACCCCACTGCTCGAGGGTTGACCTGACGGTGCTGCCTGTAGGAGGGCACAATGTCCCCCTCGAAACTAAAATCGACCTGTCCGAGCGTTTTTCCAGATCTACGATATTAGTACCCAAAACCCCCATGTCAAGTTTTCGATGGGCCACCCTGTATATATATATATATATATATATATATATATATATATATATATATGTATATATATATATATATATATATATATATATATATATATATATATATATATATATATATATATCTAACAGGAAGTTATTCATGACATCTACAGTCACTAGTTGAAACTTAATTTGACACGAACCAAGGAATCCAAAAGTAGAGGTTTGTCCACAAATTGACAGGCAGCCAACAATTCGTTGTTCTGACCAACCCAAGGTTCAATCAAGTTATATATTATATCTAGTACGTTATGAGGAACAACGAAGTGTTGGCTGCCTGTCAATTTGTGGACAAACCTCTACTTTTGGATTCCTTGGTTCGTGTCAAATTAAGTTTCAACTAGTGACTGTAGATGTCATGAATAACTTCCTGTTATATTCTGTTTTGCCTCACGGTATTAATTCTTGAGTGGATTCGTTTTGATTTCGAGATATCCATAAATCCTTTCTGATGAGTGCGTTAGCACGAAACAGCTGTCAAAGGTTAGAACTCTCGGAATTAAAACGAAATATACTCTATTTTCACTTATGTATATATATATATATATATATATATATATATATATATATAATGAAATGCAATGTAACTCCGCAAGAGCATTTAAAAAAAAACTACTGAATCATATTTGTTTATGGGCAAATCATCGTCGAATCATGAAAAAGCTATTTTGAAAGGGAGTCAGTCGTCTTGAAATAAATATCATGTCTAAGAATATTCGTGTATTTGGTAATTATTTCGATAAAATGACAAACATTGGAGGAAATAATGGAAAAGTCGAAGCTATTGATTAAGGTTTGTTAAAATTGAACATCGAGGTTTTTCAGTTATTTCGTTGAGAGTCTATTTCATGTAGATATTATTCTTTGACAAATCATGAAAGACTGCTTGAGAGTAAGTCAGCTTGTATTGTATTGCTCGGAATATTCGATTTCCGTATTTGAAATGAAAAACACGAAGGAACCCGGTAAATAGTCAACTTTACAATTAAAAGTCACTTAATGGTTTTCTGGAACAATGCGCATTATATTGAATGAACTTTACCGATACGTACTTAAAAAATCGATCATCCTCTTGTTATGATATATCAAAATTATCCAATTTCGCATCATACGTTCACATAAACACATTTCCATTATGTTGAATTTTTTATCAAATTAAACGACAGAAACTGCATGATGATGAATATATCAATTGAATGATGATAACTTTGGAGATTGCATATTCACATATTTTTTATATACTTTTTCAAATATTGCCTCTCCAATAATTAGCAAACATCAAGATAAATATAAAAATTTCACATTTTTTTAAATATAAACGTGAATAAATCTTCGTCAATATAATTAATATTATGAGCAAATAATTGCGTTATTTTTGCATATTTTGCCAGACGTAAGTTAAATTCCCCAAAAAACATACAAAATTATTGATCAAAATAATCAATAAAAATTATTTTATCATTAATATATCCCTTGAGATATAATAATTTTGAAAATCAAATATGGACAATTATTATCATTATTATTATATGTTTCTAAATACCGTCTCTCGAAAGTTTTCCTGGCATCACGCAAAATATGATTATTTTACATATTTCGTAATATAGTAGGTGATGGAATTATTATATTCAATTCGATCCATTTATGACCAAATAACTATAAATTTTTGCATACTCTGCCTGACGTGAGTCAAAATAATCAACATAAAATATTCCATCGAGGACATATCCCGAGCGTGATGATAATTTTGAAAATCGATTGTAAACCTATTATTTATATACCGGGTGGCTACGGAAGTATTGCCTACGGAATATCTCAGTTATTGTATGAAGTAGGTTTGTGAAATTCGGAGCGTCGATATAATGACATAAGAGCTAGAATTTGAGCATATTGACATGTCGAAGTTAACTTCCGGTCTGACCGGAAGTAACATCAGGAACCGAAGAATTTGACATGCTTCTCATTTATGGTGAATGTTTAAAAAATTCTTATGCCGCTGAACGATTGTATTTAGAGCGATATCCAGGGAGGCAGCAACCGTCAAGAAGGTATTTCCAGTGGCTTGAAGAAAAATTAAGAACTGAGCCTGATGTTCACGAAGACCAAGAAGCATTTGTTATTAATGAGGAAACTGAAATTAATGTATTAGCTTTAGTAGAATATGATAGCACAATTTCCTCGAGGCAGATTGGCGCCGAATTAGCTATAAGTAAGGACTCTGCTAGGAAAATTTTGAAAAACGTCGATTGAAATCCTTCAAGTATCAGTTGCATCAACATTTGTATGAAAATGACGGTGAAAGGCGCCTGGAATATTGTAATTGGTTTCTTCGACAAAATGCTGAGAATCACCTATTTAACTATTATATCTTGTTTACGGACGAGTCAAGATTTACCAACAATGGATTATTTAACAGGAATAATACAAGGTAGGTACTGTACTTTATTTGGATTATTGTCGATAGTCGAAGTGTGAACTGCTAAAAGTGTGAACGGTCTTTTGTTCCAGGTACTGGGCGATAGCAAAAGAGCACCGGTTTCGACAAGGCGGCTTCCAGGAGAGATTTGGTGTGAATGTTTGGGCAGGAATAGTTGGAACTCATATTGTTGGCCCCATTCTTTTTCAAGGCCAACTAACCGTAGAGAGATACTTTAATTTTTTAACGAATGAAATTTCGGGATTCATTAACAACCTACCAGCGGAAATAACTGAGAGAATGTACTTCCAGCAAGATGGCGCCCCTCCGCATAATTCAAGAATAGCGAGAAATTATCTTCAAAATCGCTTTCAAGAGAGACTTATAACAACCCATGGTCCAGTCAGGTGGCCACCAAGGTCACCTGATCTTACTCCGTGCGACTTTTTTCTATAGGGGCATCTTAAAAATAGGGTGTATTCCACACAGCCTACAACTCTACATGAGCTAGAAGTAAAAATTCGTAGAGCTTTCCAAGATATCACGCCCCAAATGTTGAGAAACGTTTTACATGAAAATATCACCAGAGTCAATAAATGTATTGACGCTGAGGGAATGCATTTCGAACATTTGTTTTGAAATTATTTTATCTTTAATCCTATCAATTTGAATTTTTTTTTTCGATAAATCTGTTTTTTCGTTATTTGAAGAATAATAATTGGATTTTTTGGTACTTCATTTCAAAAAATTACTTTCTATTATATCATTAGAAAGGAATGGTTATGCTGAATAGTACAGGCAAGAAAAAATTGTATGTTCCTATTTAAGTTATGGACCTACAGAGTATTGTTTTTTTCCTAATTTTTCCAATATTTTTTTTGGCAGCTTTTTATAACGCCGACGAATGAAAATAAAATATCACAGTAGTAGCAGCTGTTATCAAGTGACGTATGGTTTCCATAGCCAACTTTTCAATTTTTGGCTTTCATTTTGCTTCCACGGCCTACTCGGTGAATTTCAATAATAATTTTTTTCTGATCTATTTTCTGGGGAAATACCAACTTGTGATATGTCATTAGAAAGGGAATTGAATGCTGAATAAAGCGAAGAGAAAAAAAATAGGGTTTCCATTTAAAATAGGAAAGTTGATGTTACTTCCGGTCAGACCGGAAGTTAACTTCGCCATGTCAATATGCTTAAATTCTAGCTCTTATTTCATTATATCGACGCTCCAAATTTCACAAACCTACTTCATACAATAACTGAGATATTCCGTAGGCAATACTTCCGTAGCCACCCGGTATATTTCCAAATATTGTCTTTCCACAGTTTTCCTGGTATCAGACAAAATGTTAATATTTTTCGTTTTCCATAATGTAGTAATAAAAATGTTTTATTCAGATTAATAAATGTTATGACCAAGTGGCCATGTTTTTTGCATAGTTTTCCTAACGTGTGTTGTATACCTGAAAAACTATGTTTAATTATTGATCAAAATTGTCAATAAAAACCATTATATCATGAATATATCTCCTGGGTGACGACAATTTCGAAAAAAGAATTTTGACTTATTATTTATACGGGGTGTCCGGTAAACCTTGTACAATATTGAAACTGGTGATAGACCAGGTCATGACTGTTCAGAATATCGGAATTTCACCTCAGTAAAAATATCACCGTTTTCGAGATAATGGGCATTTTAAGAATTTCTGGAAAATCGCTACCTAACCTTGGATTTTTGAGTGCCCTGTATACAAATTGGGACGAATCCAAATATATTTGCTGCTGAAGATTACTGATGAGTGATGCTTCTAGATGTACATAACAGTTTTTCAGAAAGTAAAAACATTTTTCAAGAAATGAGGGTAAAATGACAGATTTGAGTTTCATCAATTTTTTTAAAAAAAGTTTGACATTATTATCTGAAAGAAACATAACCAATTGGAAGTAGACCTTCATTTCAAAAGAATGCTCATTTTGTCCAGACTCTACCATGATATAAAACAAACTATAATTATTTTTGGAAGAAGTGATTTTCATTGAATTAGGCGTGGTTTTAATCTAGGCTTCCATCAACTTTTATTCAAGAAAAAAAGAAAACTACCCAAACACCAAACCTACGTCACAATCACACTCGATGCGCGTTTCGCCAACAAAGTTAGCATCTTCAGGAGCTAAAAGTAAGCTTTTAAGATTTTAAGATGGTGACGTAGTTTTGGTGTTTGGGTGTTTTATTTTTTTCTTGAATTGTATTCACACCAAAGGTTCCATTTATTTGATCAACTTTTATACTTACGCGCAAAAATTATTTTATTTAGATTTTATCAAAATAAAATGTGGAAATAATCATTAATAATAAAGAATAGACTACTTGGTAGCATTAAATATTATGTCAATAAAATTAACTTTTCATGTAATTAGTCCTAATAAAATTTTCGAAATGAAATGTCGATTATCCGACATGGCACCGATTAATACGAATTCTTGTGATAAATGTTGCAATTGTCCAACATCCAGATTCCAACGAAGTTTCAGAGACCGACAGATATACAGGGTGTAACCAAATAAGTTCAAACTTTTTTAAGAGATGAATCCTTAAAATTAAAAACTTTTGTTTGAACAACTTGTGACTTCTGTCGTAGTTTCATTCAGTGGTATTTATTTCTTTGTCATGCCGAACATTCGTTATACTCCCCGAGAATATGCGCACAAGCACTACATTTATGGTGAATGTGGAGGTAGTGCTACTGCTGCAGCAGCGATTTATGCAGAACTATTTCCGATTGCACAGTGCCGCTCATAGAATCGCTGATTTAGTGGCTATAACCTATAACGCATTTGAATAGGTTATTCTTGAAAATATGTCGTCTCTGCGTACGAGTGGATGGAAAATAACATTTTTGTAATATTATTCAGTGCCATGTTGAATAATCGTTATTGTGGTTTATAGTGAATGTTGATTTAAAAAAAAACGTTGAATTAGTATTTACTTCATTACATCTCATTGAATGCTTCTAAGGAGTTGATTCGTTATAACTCATAACTATTTTGTAGTATCATTCAGTGCGATGTTGAATAATCGTTATTGTGGTTTATAGTGTTTGTTGATTCAAAAAAACGTTGAATTAGTATTTACTTTACATCTCATTGAATGCTTCTAAGCAGTTGATTCGTTATTACTCATAATTATTTAATCATTTCATCTTGATAGGATAAAAATAAAAGACATTACTGACAAAGTCTAATGGAGTTGATTTTAGCTCAGAATAACATCACACTCTAATATTATCGAAATTCTACCCCTTCCAAAAATAATGATCGTATGTTTCATACCATAGTACAGCCTGGACGAAATGGACATTCTTTGGTAATGAATATCCAGTTCTACTTGGTTATGTTTTTTCAAACAATAATGTCAAACTGTTGTTAAAAAAATTGGTGAAAATCAAATCTGTAATTTTACCTATATTTCTTGAAAAATTGTATTGTTTTCTGAAAAACTGTTTCATATATCTGAAAGCATCACTCATCAGCAATCTTCAGTAGCAAAGATATTTGAATTCGTCCCAATTTGTATACATGGCATTCAAAAATCCGAGGTGAGGTAGTGATTTTCCAGAAATTAAAAAAATGCTCATTATCTCGAAAACAGTGAGATTTTTACTAAGGTAAATTTCCGATATTCTGAACAGTCATGACCTGGGATATCACCAGTTTAAATATTGTACAAAGTTTACCGGACACCCTGTATATGTTACCAAACAATGTCTCTCCAGAGTTTTCCTGGCGTCAGGCAAAAATTGAATGTTTCACATTTTCCATAATATAATATATAGTAATGAAAATATTATATTCAAATTGAATTAGGTATTTTACGATCAAATTGGTACTCAACTATGGTTTTTGTTCATAAACAATTATTTTGTTCGGGGCGAAAACTAACGGAAACAAAAAGTACCTACACTGATATTAAGAGAATATGTTTGTGTCGGTTTCAGCCATAGAAAATTTTAAAATGACTGCAGAAGTAGACAATTTGAGAGGCACTCAGTATCTGCATTCAACATTTGTACTTTACTATCAGAAATCCATTACTTGATTGAACACAGAAGAAGAATACATACCTAATAAACTTTTTATACAACTTTTCTGTACTTCAATCGACTTTTTCTGATAACTTAGTAACTTATCGAGTTCGATCAATTCACTTTTCAGAAGGAGCAGAGACTCACAACGATTGCACTTTTTAATTCTCCGTTCGCTTTTCATTTTTATAATCATTTGTAGCTTTGAGTAATTAGTGCCGGTCCGCGGTTAGAGTATATCTGAACGACTTTTAAAAACATTGGGTTCTGCAATCTGCCAAGAACCATTTATGTCAGTTATTCGTTGGTTGAGTTGATATGGAGGGGATTGAGGGGAAATCCCTTTCGAATTCCTTTCAACAATATAATAAAATGATTATCTGCTATTTTGAACCTCTTGTTTATACAAGAGAATTGCGTGTTGTTTATTATTATATTCATCCGAATTCCGAATATCAGACTTAATTGAAATATTTTAGAGAAAAAACCGGTATTACGTATATATCGAACGTAGATAATTATTAAAATGATCTGTAGTGGAATTATCCCACTCGTATTTATTATTTAGTGAGGCTTTATTTAGTCTCCCCCCTCCCCGTTAACTTTTGAACGACACCGACACTACTTGAAATGAAAGACATTGTGATTACTTGATGGGGGCACATCAATTTGAAATTTTCAAATGGCATGGAGGGTCAATTCTCTTTTCAACCATAATTTTTTTTTTAATATCGTTAATATTTTTTTCTACTACCATTAAGAAAAATGAACATTTTAATTGCGTCTTCGATTAAGAAATCTACCACGTTGTAACACCAATTTTCATTTCCCACGGGCTAGCTGTATCGAAATATTTCATTTCCTGTCATTATAGGTAGGTATTAACCAGGGTTCTTATGATAGGAAGGGGTTATGAAATAAGTGAGCATTTGGACAAGGGGAAGACTGAGGAAAGGGAGAGAATACGTCATTGGAGGGAAATTAAGTTGGCTATAGTTAAATTGGTAACTTTGGTTATATTTACGTGAATTTGCGAATAAATAAAGTTACTAAAGTCCGTGGCTCTACGAAGGCGTAGAAGGGCCACCATTTTTTCCTATTTTTAATCCCGACTTCTATCTCGGGATCTCGAGATCCTGACATCTAGTCGGGATCCCGACATCTAAGTCGGGATCCCGACTTCTATCTCGGGATCTCGAGATCCCGACATCTAAGTCGGGATCCCGACTTCTATCTCGAGATCCCGAGATAGATGTCGGGATTTCGGCTATATCGCCTATATCTACTCTTTGTAGTCAACTTCAGTCGTCACTCGTCAGTCCTTACACTCTTTACGCGTGTGAGGAATCCCGACTTAGATGTCGCGATCTCGAGATCCCGAGATAGAAGTCGGGATCCCGACTTAGATGTCGGGATATCGAGATCCCGACATAGAAGTCGGAATCCCGACTAGATGTCGGGATCTCGAGATCCCGAGATAGAAGTCGGGATTAAAAATAGGAAAAAACCGTGGCCCTTCTACGCCTTCGTATGGCTCAGATAAATCATAATAAAATATTATGCCTATTTCTTGAATTTTGTATTGCTAGTTGTTTAATATTGTAACCATACTCTTACATCATACCATGATGAAAAATCGTCGTTCCATATATTCCTCAAGAACAGTAAAACAGCAATGGATACTTTTCTGTAGTATGGGGTTCCTATTGATTTTTCCAAGATTTGTTCAGGCCATTTGAATAAAAGAGATTTTGAAACCAATCTTCAAGAATCTCTCCTACATGAGAAGTCAAGACAAAGACTTAGAACAACGGTGAGTTCAAATTGTTCTAATGAGAAACAGATTTTAATTTGGTTTTGGAAAAAAACTGTTGAAAGCCAATATTTTGCTATGACATTACGATATAATGTTGGTGTTCCGTTTTAGTTATTCCTACCAAGGTTGGTAAAAATCTGGTCTGTCCACTGTGATATCATATCAATCTGTTGGAGTTCCACTGGAGATAGAGAGATACTTGCTAGAATCTGTACCCATGGCCGATTGTTTACCATCAAATAATGGTTTGTTCATTATATTCTATTCCTGGTGCTATGAAATGATTGATAGGTCTTTATGCCATTTCAGATCAGGATTCACAGTCTCCTTCCACCCCTTGTTTACAACAACGTTACAAAGATGAGAAAAACTCATTGAACATTTCTGTGCAATAACACTATTGTACAACAATTATCAGAAGGAAGAAATAAAATTGAAAGAAAAGTTCACATTACCAAGTGTAAGAACTATCCAAACTCAAAATTAACTTTCAAAATTATTATGGAACGTCGCAAAAACAAATGATATGTTCAGCTTTATTTAAAATATTAGATATGCACAATTTTACTACTAGCCATTTAATTAGGATTTTAGGTAGATATATAGAATAGAAATGTTAAATTATTTCTACATAAAGAAATTGTAAATTACTATTTATGAAACAATGTATAAATGATACCGAAATTTATAAAATAAAACATTGACTCATATAATAAATAACAGTACTCATAAATTATTTCTGAAAATATTATAAATGTCGATGAAATGTGAGTTAGTTTTGTGAACAAGGGGTGAATGACAGTGACTATAGCCTGATAAGTTTTTATATTTGAGTAAACTTCAAGGACGAATAAATATTTATCTATCAATCATTTTAATCATTTACCCCATTTCACATTCACACATTTTATAATAAAATAGAAATCAATCATATTACAAATCACACTTTCTCCTTGCACCTGATGTTCTGGAATAATGTCAACATAAGAGAGTTTTTTTTACTCCTTTCATTAGACATGAAAAGAATTTCTCTTTGAAGGGTGCAATTTATTGAACTAGTGTTACAACAGATATATTGAGATTCAGTCTTATAATCTTTGAAATAGATTTCAAATCTCAGATTATATGATTCTTCACCTTTTCTTTTCTTTAAACGGCTCACGACTTTGTATAGAATTTACTTTCTCGTCAGTTCATTTAATTTGATAATTATTATCATCTACGGCCAACATTCAGAACTTATAAAAAATGTTAAAAATTTGTTATTTTCGTCAACTTTGAAACTCTCAGAAGTCTTCGAGATACTTGTGCGAACTAGGGAATATCAATAACAATTAATCACTCGCATGTTTTTTCAATTTACACTCACCGATTGGTTTCGAATTCAATCCATCAAAATGGGATATTTTACTGCAATTCAAATTTGGCGCCTCCAATCTCAGGATAGCCACCTTAATTTCCCTCCAATGACGAAACAAGATGCCCGACAAAATCGATGACATTTCATAACCCCCCTATCAAGGAACCCTGGGTGTTAACGAATTTTATGAACATAAATAATATCGAATCAAGTTTGTTTACGTCTGTCTAATAATTTGACATTTCACATAAGTAGATAATTACAAAATTCGATTGAAAAAATTAAGTTATTAAAAATGATTAGCGATAGTGAGTATGATTTAACATTGACACCGCCAAATATTACCGAAATGGCTTAGCTCACCTCATTAAATTTATTACCAGAATTGTCAAAGAAGAAATATGAATCTGCTTTCAAATCTTTTATGGATTGGCATTCTAAGCAGCACACATCATCTTTCTCCGAAAGCGTCCTGTTGGTATATTTTGCCGATATATCGAAGAAATTCAAATCCTCCACCCTTTGGAGTCAATATTCGATGTTAAAAATGATGCTAAGATCAAGATTTGGACATTATAAAAAGCTGAAAGCATTTCTCAAGAAAAAGTCCGACGGGTATCATCCAAGGAAATCCAAAACATTTTCTACAGATCGAATTAATAAATTTATATCAGCAGCTCCTAATAATGCCTATATTCTGACAAAGGTATGAGTTTTTTTTTCATAAAACCAGAATAATTTCAATAAAAAGATTGATTACAATCTGATTCTATATTTTTGAATAGTTGACAGATACTTTCTATATAGCAGTTAATTTGAACAAATTACTATGTGCTCTAGTAACGACGAGTGTTGATTCAGATGACACATGGACTTTGGATGGTGGGAGCGAGGGTTCAAATCCACGCAGCCACATTTTTTTTCATTTTATGAAATCGATTACTGTTTGATTTTTTCTGCATAAAGTTTTTTACTTCCAAGTTGTCAAAATTTGAAATTTTTTAATGTTATTTGTTTCACGACGTAGGTAGGTACGTGTACAAAAAGAAAAATAGATTCATTCAACGGGTGAAGAAAGGAAAAATTATCTAAACCATGTAAAAATGACGGCAGGAGAGTTTATGATAAAAAGGATTATTAAAAATATTACAGATTTGTTAATGATTCAGATGGTCGTAGAAAAAGTATAGTGTACAATGCATGAAATGACCCATTTCCCACTCGTAGGTATATGAAAACAAAATTTCATATACCTACTCGTGGGAAATGTATGTATCTTCATAATGACGTTTTTGTATTCAAAAAGTAACAGCCAACAAAATTTTTGAAAGGAAGTAGATTCCAGTAGGTACAAACAGGAACTGATAAATTAACGACAATATTTGAATACATATACGGACAGATGATATAGTCAGTAGTCAGTTTGATAAAAAAAAGGTGAATAAACAATACCTGATCTATAAAATATTCATAGACATCTTCAACAAAATACAAAATAAAAAAACAATCAAAATCCGTAAGTAAAGGGTAAAAGTAGAAACGCAACAAATATAAATATTCATAATGAACAAGTAGGTACGCAGTCAGAAAGAAATAAATTATATATGAAAGTAAAAATCACAAGCAAGAGATATAAATATCTGGAACCCGGAACAAATAAAAAATATATAACGGAGCGATATGAATTTCTCGATAATTCATCGTTCCTCAAGAGTAGTCAGCAAATCATGTTCAATGTGGCTCAATTTTTCAATCGAGTTTCTCAAATGAGTCTTTATTTTCTTCAGGGTTAAGAATGACCTTTCACCGGAAGCATTTGTAGATGGCTTGCATAAATATATTCTCAGAATGGTATGTATATTTATGGGAACGTTGAAATAATTTTTTCGGTTCGTATCAATTTAAAACTTTTATTCAAATTTCTTTTTCCAGGTTCAGGTTCCTCTCCACCCGATTGTAGTTTTCCTCGTCGATCACTTCTGTATGTCAGGTATAAAGTTTTTTTTTTCAAGGAATTTCATTATCATATTTTGATAAGCTATTGAAAAATCCGAAACTATGATGGTTTCTTACATGGTGGTTCTTCGGGTTATAAAGCCGACGTGTGTTCAGAGAAGATCTCGACGTTTCGCCAACACGAGTGGTTAGCATTTTCAAGAGTTATTTTACAAGTTTCTGCTTTCTTAAGTCGCTGTCAAATGCTTGACATTTGTTATACGTTGTCTCAATAAATACCTGTGATTTGACGTTCTTACATCTGATTGGTTCATGGCGTTAGCAAACATCATAGAATCGTTCGTACCGTTATTTTGTAGGTAGGGAGCTAATTGAGAACTTTTGAGAACTGGAAGCCAAACCTTGTTCGATTGTAGTCCTTCTTCGGTTCTGTTGAAGTTGCTGTGGTGTTTCTGGATTTCAATTGCTTCCCAGAAGAGTCTTGAGTAATACGCAGATGTTGAAGAGATGACTTGGGTTTCTTCAAATTTCACTCTATGGTTATCCTTGTTGAGAGTATGTTCTGTGACAGCGAATTTCTGTGTGTGCCCTAACCGACAGCAAGCCTTGTGCTCTTTGATTCTTGTTTTAACGGAGCGTTTCGTGGTTCCGATATAAACGCTGCCACAGGAACATGGAATGCGATAAACCCCAGAAGAGCATGGTACGTCTCGTTTGTCCTTCGCTGACCTAAAGTGGTCTTTCAGTTTTTTGTAGGTTTATAAACGATTTTAATCTCATATTTTCGTAGAATACGGCCGATACGATCTGTAACTCTGGGAACATATGGTAAGAATGCTTTTCTTTTTTTCGGTGTTGGTTTGACTACTACTTGGTTCACTGGATGGACAGTCATTTGGTCTACTATTAATTCTTCCGTCTCTGATTTCTCTTCTATTTTTCACACACCTCTCAATATCTCTTTCTTTGTATCCATTAGAAAGAAGAGCGTTTTTTAGATGTTTCAGTTCAGCTTCCAGGTATTAAGGTTCGCAAATTCTATTAGCTCGATCAACTAATGTCTTGATTACACCTTGTTTTTGGCACGGATGATGGTTTGAGGTATTGTGGAGATATCGATCAGTGTGTGTTGGTTTTCTATATACTGTATGCCACAGAAATCTTTTTTTTCGAGAAATGAGAACGTCTAAGAATGCCAGTTTCTTCTCATTTTCAATTTCCATGGTGAATTGAATATTCGGGTGTACGTCATTGATATGGTTAAGGAATTCATTGAGTTTTTCTACCGCAAATCGCAAAAAACCGCATTTAACCGCTACACTGCATCCCCATTTCTCCATTTTGAGTGAAAAGTTCGGTTTTGATTTTGGATCCAATAATTATTATTAGCTTCATTTTTCATGTTTCTACTTTATTTATTCTGATGCACTGAAATGAAATTTATAATCTATAATTTATAATTTCATTTCAGTGTTCTGATGTAATCTTACTTCCAAAAGCAAACGTCATTTTATTTGTTAGTATTATTAACGTTTTACAAGAGAAGGGGCATAAAACACGATCTAACATCAAAAATTCGGTGTTGCCAGCTCATGTTATTTGACAAAATTTATCTCATGCGACATACAGGGTGTCCGGTAAACCTTGTACAATACTGAAACTGGTGATAGACCAGGTAATGACTGTTCAGAATATCGGAATTTCACCTCAGTAAAAATCTCACCGTTTTCGAGATAATGAACATTTTTTCAATTTCTGGAAAATCACTATCTCACCTTGGATTGTTGAGTGTCATGTCTACAAATTGAAACCAATTCAAATATCTTCGCTGCTGAAGATTACTGATGAGTGATGCTTTCAGACTTACAAACCAGTTTTTCAGAAAACGATACAATTTTTCAAGAAATGAGGGTAAAATGCCAGATTTGATTTTAACCAATTTTTTTAAAAACAGTTTGACATTATTGTTTGAAAAAATCATAGCCAAGTGGAAGTGAATATTCATTACAAAAGACTCTACCATAGTATGAAACATACGATAATTATTTTTAGAAGGAGTAGAATTTCGATTATGTTAGAGTGTTATGTTATTCTGAGCTAAAATCAACTCCATTAGACTTTGTCAGTAATGTCTTTTATTTTGATCCTATCATGATGAAATGATTAAATAATTATGAGTAATAACGAATCAACTGCTTAGAAGCATTCAATGAAAGTAAATACTAATTCAACGTTTTTTTCAATCAACAAACACTATAAACCACAATAACGATTATTCAACATCGCACTGAATGATACTACAAAAATGTTATTCTTCATCCACGCTTACGCAGAGATGACAGCTTTTCAAGAAGAACCTTTTCAAATGCGTTATACGTTATAGCCCCCAATCAGCGATTCTCTGAGCGGCATTGTGCAATCGGATATCGTTCTGCATGAAGCGCTGCTGCAGCAGTAGCACTACCTCCACATTCACCATAAATGTAGTGCATATGAGCATATTCTCGGGGAGTATAACGTGTGTACGGCATGACAAAGAAATAAATACCACTGAATGAAACAAACGGAATGATTTCAAAAAACTACGACAGAAGTCACAAGTTGTTCAAACAAAATGTGACAGCCACCTACTAGATTTTTTCAATTCTATTTACAGAAGATACGTTCATGCACAATGCTGTATTTTATTTTTTCATTAGGAAGCTATTTCTTCTACGGACACAACACAGGAGGAGTTTTTAATTTTCGACAAGGATTCACCTCCTAAAAAAATTTGCACTAATTTGGTTACACCCTGTATATCTGTCGGTCCCTGACACTTCGTTGGAATCTGGATGTTGGACAATTGCGACGTTTATCACAAGAATTCGTATTAATCGGTGCCATGTCGGATAATCGACATTTCATTTCGAAAATTGTATTAGGCTCAATTTCATGAAAAGTTAATTTTATGGTCTTACTATTTAACGATACCAAGCAGTCTATTCTTTATTATTAATAATTATTTTCACATTTTATCTTGATAAAATCGAAATAAAATAATTTTTGTTTAAAAGTTGTTGGAAACCTAGAATGAAACCACGCCTAATTCAATGGAAATCACTTCCTCCAAAAATAATTATAGTTTGTTCTATACCATGGTAGATTCAGGACAAAATGAGCATTCTTTTGAAATTATTGTCCACTTTCAATTTGTTATGTTTCTTTCAGACAATAATGTCAAACTTTTAAAAAAAAAATTGATGAAACCCAAATCTGTCGTTTTACCCTCATTTCTTGAAAAAGTTTTCACTTTCTGAAAAACTGTTATGTACGTCTAGAAGCATCACTCATCAGTAATCTTCAGCAGCAAAGATATTTGAATTTGTATACACGGCACTCAAAAATCCAAGGTGAGGTAGCGATTTTTCAGTAATTGTTAAAATTCCCATTATCTCGAAAACGGTGATATTTTGACTGAGGTGGAATTCCGATATTCTGAACAGTCATGACCTGGTCTATCACCAGTTTCAATATTTTACAAGGTTTACCGGACACCCTGTATATGTCGAACCCATTTGAGAATACCACATGCCAATGTTGTGCTTTCCATCGACTAATCTCACTCGACATTCGAGAATAGGCCGCACCTTATGTTTGAGTTCGCGCGATAAATTTCGAACGTGATATTTACATCGCCAAAAATTCGCATGTGATACTCTCGTTCAATACGCTATTCCCGAACTGAATGCGATACAGAGTTGGTCGGTTTCGAAGGGTGTGAGGGAAGTCTTAGCTTCGGTCACGAATTCAACCAATAGCTTAAAGGTATTTAAATCACATGACGTGGCGCGTCACGTTGACAACTGTTCTGCTTGTATTTCTTGTATTGTTTTACTAATCAATCGATTAAAAATATCTGGTTGATTTAAAGCATCAATCACTTTATCAAGGCACATTGAAACATGATTTACTGAATGCTACGTGTATATTGGAAGCTGAGTCTAGCTGGTATAGCTGCCACTTGCGAGGAATCCAAGACTCATTAAAACATTCATATAAGCATGTTTTATTATAAATCACATTCATTTACCTGCCTATTTGGGCTGAAGGTAACCTACTTTTGTCTCAATATTTATAGCTGACTCAACTCACGAATTAATACTTTTGATAAACGACGCATTCTAACAAATTGTCTATCTCAAAGTTTCAATGCATTCATACGAGGGTAGAAGGGCCTTCGCTGTTCTGCTGCTCCCGCAGCATCGTCTACTTCTTCTGCAATAGCGATCATTGCAATTTCATCAAAATTTGCCATTTCATAATATCACGAGTAAAATGTAAACAATGGATTATTATCCAGGTTAGGATTTAAGTCAATTTTTCCGATCGATAATTCTTATCGCATGCTAAATATCCGCTCGTTGTTTTATGGTCGATAATTATCGCTGGTGATATTCGAACATACCATTTTTGGGGTATCCTTCGATAAAGTGCAAAAATCGCATGCGATATTGCATCGAGTGAACTCAAACATAGGGTCCCTGGGTCCTTGCCTGTTACATTTTTACACATCAATCGTTATGGCACCATCCTATAAATCCCTGTAGCCAAAAAAGCTTCCTAAAATTCCATTGGAACTTTTACATTTACAATACGAGAAATACTAGCAAGTTTGCAAGGTCTCGTTTTAATTCACGATACGTTAATGTTGCTACTTTTCGTTAAAACCAGTTTCTCGAAATTTGTATCAGAGAGCGCATTCCTCCTGGGAGTGTTGACACTGTTGACCATTTTGTGGCAAAGGAGAATAATCTCTCTACGGGTCCAGAAGAAGGAAGTTCGTTTATATAGAAAATTTCTTGTTTTACCAGAACACGTGAACTCGTGTATTTCGTAAACAAACACGAATTTAAAAGGAATTGTAATTAAAAAAAGTTGTTGTTTTTAGAAATGTAATGTAATTTGAAAAAGTTATTGTAAATGAAAAACTAATTGTAAATGAAAAAGTAATTGTAATTATTAAATTTCATTAACATAATAGGCGATAACATTAATTTCTGAAAAAAATACCACTACTGAAGGTGGTGGTATTTTTAAACAAACTCACAAAACATTATTTTTTTTATTCGTAGTAATTTTTCAAAAAAAATCCAAAGAATAACTTCAATTTAAACTCTGTGAAAAAATCCCGGGAATGTACGTCATATTATTGAGAGCGCTCAAAGACTGTGGAGACCAAACGAAGCTAAGACCCCGGTTACCCGTTTTTTGGGCATAACTCTGTATAAAAGAGAATTGCCACACCTCCCATTTTATTATTTTTCCTACATTTACAACTTTTTAATATAAAATTATTGAAATGAAAATAGTTTTCTAAGTTTCCTTTGAGCTCAGTTTCTGTCAAACAAATAAAACTAACAACAAATCTGTGTATATCAACATACAAAAAAGGATGGTTTTAGCGAGGGGCAATATATGGAAAATATAAGTAGAAAAGTTGTTGGGTATAACCCTCAAAATGTTGTGCAACCGTAGACACGTGTTTCGAGCTTAAGCTCTCATCAGTACGGTGAAATCAAGTGCGAAGATGTACAACACTTGGATGTAAAAATAGAAACAAAAGAAGTCAACAACAGGAAGCCAACCACACATTTGTGGCATCGGTTAGAAGACCTTGTGTTTACAAGGCAACAACTAACGTCGCCACGGAGGCAGCTATAGTATTCTCCTGGGTAGGATTGTCACGCTGGTAGCTCTCTTTATAATCAAATCATAGAATACATTGTAGCAGAAGAATGTCCGGTTGCCATTTTTTGTGACTTGAGCCGAGCATTCGACTGCGTTAATCATAACAAATTATTAGGAATTATAGAAAAGTATGGTTTGAGGGGAATCCCATTAAAATGGGTTCAGTCATTTCTCGAGGGAAGGAAACAATACGTTTCCATCCAGATGAAATCCGCTGACAGGACATTTAACAAAACGTCAAATTGCTCGGACGTTAACATGGGTGTTCCACAAGGATCTATCTTGGGACCGGTATTATTTATATTCTATATCTAGATTTAGGTACTGACAATTCTCATACATGTAACTGTCGACGGGAAATAAAGATTTATTATTATTATTATTATTATTATTATTATTATTATTATTATTATTATTATTATTATTATTATTATTATTATTATTATTATTATTATTATTATTATTATTATTATTATTATTATTATTATTATTATTATTATTATTATTATTATTATTATTATTATTATTATTATTATTATTATTATTATTATTATTATTATTATTATTATTATTATTATTATTATTATTATTTATTTTTTTCTCCTAGGAGTGTACCAGTCAGGCCCTGTCTCCGGTGCTCCGACCCATCCGGAGGGCGCGCTGGTGTCGTTAACCCCAATAAACACTCCCTACGTCCGTAGGGTGAGTGATTATTGGGTCCGAGAATCGTGTGCCCTGAGTAGACGGAGCGAACCAAGTATAACGGCCTTCTGCATTCTTGCTGCTAAGATTTCTGCCATATTTCGGCAAGCTGGTATTATCTTCAAGTTAGAGAGCAGTGTGTCCATCATTCCACCAAGGACTCCTATAATCAGAACCACCATTTTGACAGAATGGTCCGGATATAACCTGCGGAGTTCAAAGAGAAGATCTCGATATTTAGTCCGTTTTTCCTCCTCTTTTCGAACGATATTCATTTCGCCTGGAGCGGAAAACTCCATGACGAATATCGTTCTACTTTGGTGGTCGAGGAGGACAACATCAGGCTTATTGGCTTGTATTTGCCTGAGGGTGGGGAATGAGTAGTTCCAATAGATTCGGCATCTCTCATTCTCCACCACGGACTCAATATCCCCCGGAGCATAAGGCAACACCGGTGTCTCGTCTATGCCGTACGAGTGTCGTAGGTGGTAGTACAACACTCGTAGCGCCGCGTTATGCCTGTGGATATAGGCTGAGACCGCATAAGATGGACATGCTGATAGCAAATGCATTACGGTCTCAGGTGCCCCACGACATGCCCTGCATCGGGTGTCAGGGACGTCTATACCCATAACGCGACTACGGTAGACAAGGGTGTTGAAGACACCATCCTGGCAGGCCATTATGAATCCCTCGGTCTCCGACTTTAGCTCACTTGACCTGAGGAAGGCAAAGGTCATGCTTTTGGATAAGCCAAGGTCTTCGATGTTGTGAAAGAAGACACCATGCATTGGCTTATCCATATGTAGCTGTAGCAGGACCTCTGTCTCCGCAGCTTTTATGTGAGCTTTTTGCTGAACGGGTCCCAACTCGGTGACAGAGTTTGGGTTAGCCCGTTCAGTGTCGAAAACGAGACCGAGTTCATCGGCCGCACGGGTAGCTGCCTTAAAAAGGAATGCTCCAATCCCTGCTTTCTCATGGTCGCGGACCATGCAAAGAAGGGAATCTGAACTCCTGATGACTTTACAGGCCCCATCCAGAACCATTCTGTTATGCAGACACTCCAAACTCAAAAGTCCACGGCCTCCCCGTTGTCTGGGAAAGTATAACCGTGGAACGGACGAGTTAGGATGCAAGCTCCTATTGAGATGCATCATTTTGCGAGTCTTAACGTCAAGTTGTCGCAGCTCTTCCTTAGTCCACTTCATCACTCCGAAAGAGTAAAGAAGGATCGGAACGGCAAGCATATTAGTTGCAGCAACTTTGTTCTTCCCCGACAGTTCTGATGACCAGATCTGTCGGAGTTTATGCTGATACTTGCCGCGGAGAGAGTTTTTAACTGCAAATACCTCTTGGGAGCGGCGTTGTTCCACCCCAAGGTAGGTATAAGTCTCTCCGGCATCCAGATGATGTAGGATGCTTCCGTCTACGAGCTGGACATCCTCTCCGTATTCCTCGCATCGTCCTCTTTTGAGATGAACCGTGGCACATTTGTCGATCCCAAATTCCATACCGATAGCATGCGTATATTCTTCCACCACCCTAAGGGACTGATGTAGGTCCCTTTCTCCAGAGGCATACAATTTGAGGTCATCCATGTAAAATAGATGGGTGACATTATTATTATTATTATTATTATTATTATTATAGTATCTAATCAATCAGTCAATCAATTTCATGAATGGTGAGACAAGAAATGTGTAAAAAAGGTTTCTGAAAATTTGCTTGTATGCTATATTGAGGAAAAATCAAAATTTTTAAAACCTCCTATATGTTATGGAGTGTCTTCTCAATGTTGAAAACCATTTCGCGCACTAGATACAAAAATAACTATTTACATATTAAATATGAATATCAAGGAAGTAAAAAAAATTATGTACTATTTATATAATATATCAATAAACAATAATCCGCAGTTAAAAAATTTGTATTTCAATTTCTCCATAAATTATGCATTTTTTAATTAACAAATTTTTCTAAACTGAATGTTAACATAAGAACCCCGATAATTACTGAACTAAAACCCTAGGAATTCTTCCACTTGGTGAAGTTATTACAGGCCTTTAAATAGATAACCGATGCAAAATTGTAAAATTTTGATTTTTCACTTCATTATTAACAAAAATTAAAAAATTAAAGAAAGTAAATGAATCTTTTTTCAAGATCTTGAATGTTTCAATTTCTAAGGCTGCATAAAAATAATTTTTTCAATTTTTTTAACACCATTATTTAAAAAATTGTTATAAACAAATACATTGTTTATGAGCAAATCAAAAAAAAAATTTAGAATATATTTATTGAGCAAAATTATGATTTTTTAAGAAAAAACGATCCCTTGAAAAAAATTATTTGTTGCTAATTTTTTTTGTTAAATTGTAAATTGTTAATAAAAAATGGTAAAATCAAAATTTAACAATTTTTGCTACGGTTATTTATTTGTAAAAATTATAAAGATTGGAGGTACAGTTTCGGGAATTGGAACTTTTTTTCAGCAAAGGACCCCGCACTTTTCTTATCTAAAGTGGCGACCGGTCAAATTTTCTGAAAGTTTGGTAAGTTGTTGTACCCGACTCAGTAACCAAAAGTGTCAATGGGCCCAACCCAATCCGATGGCTAGTTTTCAAATTTTCGGATTTATTTTTTATTTATTAAAAGTTAGATCGCATACAGATGTTTACTACATGTTCTACTTATTAAATTAGTGGATACGTATGATTAAAAATATTTATATTTACAAGGTGATTCACGAATGTATGACGGTAGTTTTTTGCCAAAATTCACTTTTTCCACTGTGACGTCAGGGAGGCATATTTTTTAAACGTTCTCTTCGATAAAGTATTTTGACGAGAAAATATTGCACGGTACATATTTTTTATACAGGCTGTTTCACAGAGAGAACCACTAGACAAAATTATTTTCTTTTAGGATTAATTCGAAACCCTGTATTTATGGATTGATTTTTGGGAAAAGTAATACCACAAACATATGTGTGTCTCTAATATCCAAAATATTCAAGGTGGTTTATTCATAGGAAGGTATTCTATTTTGGGAAAAGTACAAAAAACATGAACAACCTGTATTCAAAAATTTCCCCGTTCAAATGTAACTATTTTCTCACTATATATTGATTTTCATACCATCTTCAGAGGTATGAATTCTGAATCCGATACTATGACCAGTTTTCGAGATACAAGGCGTTAAAGTGGAAAATTACTGATTTTATCAGCTTTTTCTTCAAATTGAAAAGCCGTATTGAGTTCAATATGAGTTTCGGTCAGATGTACATGGAAAGGTTCAGCTAAAAATATTTACCGTTACAGGGTTATTCACGAATAAATCACAATAGGTTTTTGCAAATACTCAAAATTCTACAGTTTCGTCACAGATAAATTATTCCATGAATTTAACACCTAGTTGTTTACAGTTTTGAGTCTAAAATGATTACTTTTCATACAGGGTGAGACATACAGCCAGCCATACCAAAAATAATTATGCTTTGAAATAATTGAAATGAGAACTTTTTCAGTGAATTTTGAGTAACTGTATAACATTACATCAAGTATGCATAACCGTAAGAATTTTAAATATACAAGGTGATTTAGTTATAATCACCTACCAAAAATATACATCTTTGTCCGATATAAGTAATCGACCACCTTTTATACACGTGGCAGCAAAAATGATAATAAGAATTTTTTTCATTTATTCAACACTTTATAAGCAAATATAATTTAACATTTATGATTCTTTTATGATATAGGTACAATATCTATGAAACATTTTGTTCCTCTTCAGCATCAGAGTGCTGGTAACGGAACAGTATATAACTCGCTCTATACGTATATTGTGAAGTACCTACCTACACTAATAGGTTCAAATTATACCTACACAAGAAGTTGGATAATTATCATCTCTTTGGAGGTGATAGCGCAGTGGGTAAGCGCGCTCATAAAATTACTCAAAATTCACTAAAAAAGTTCTTATTTTAATTAATTCAAAGCAAAATTATTTTTGGTGTGGTTGGCTGTAACGCTCACCCTGTATGAAAAGTAATCATTTCAGACTCAAAATTGTAAACGACTGGGTATTAACTTCATGGAATAATTTATCTGTGACGAAACTGTAGAATTTTGAGTATTTCCAAAAATCTATTGTGATTTATTCGTGAATAACCCTGTAACAGTAAATATTTTTAGCTGAACCTATCCATGTATATCTGACCGAAACTTGTATTAAACTCATAGGCGCAACATAAAATCAATACGACTTTTCAATTTAAAGAAAAAACTGATAAAATCAGTAATTTTCCACTTTAACGCCCTGTATCTCGAAAACTGGTCATAGTATCGGATTCAGAATTCATACCTCTGAAGATGGTATGAAAATCAATATATATATATATATATATATAGTGAGAAAATAGTTACATTTGACCGGGAAAATTTTTGAATGCAGGTTGTTCATGTTTTTTGTACTTTTCCCAAAATAGAATACCTTCCTATGAATAAACCACTTCGAATATTTTGGAGATGAGATACACACATATGTTTGTGGTATTACTTTTCCCAAAAATCAATCCATAAATACAGGGTTTCGAATTAATCCTAAAAGAAAATAATTTTGTCTAGAAGTTCTCTCTGTGAAACACCCTGTATAAAAAATATGTACTGTGCAATATTTTCTCGTCAAAATACTTCATCGAAGAGAACGTTTCAAAATTATGCCTCCCTGACGTCAAAGTAGAAAAAGTGAATTTTGGCAAAAAACTACCGTCATACATTCGTGAATCACCTTGTAAATATAAATATTTTTAATCATACGCATCCACTAATTTCATTAGTAGAACATGTAGTAAACATCTGTATGCTACAGAAATCCGATCAAACTTTTAATAAATAAAAAATGAATCCGAAAATTTGGGCAATTTTCAACTTTAACACCCCGTATTTAGAAAACTAGCCATCGGATTGGGTTGGGCCCATTGACACTTTTGGTTACTGAGTCGGGTACAACAACATACCAAACTTTCAGAAAATTTGACCGGTCACCACTTTACATTAGAAAAGTGCGGGGTCCTTTGCTGATCTTTTCAGATCTTTTTTAACATTTCGAAAATCTTCAATATTCTCATCGATTAACTGAACCAGAAGTACTAATGTGAAAATAGGCATATTTTCGAAGATTATTGTTGAAAAAATACCGACCATGATTGGAAAATGATCTTCTGTAATATTGCAGTTCAGGATAAAAGATTGGAAGTTGTATTTATTATTCATATCATTTTGTTTTTTTTAGAAAAGTATGGTCTACTTGTTGCAGTTTCTGTTGCGACTCGTGTTAGTTTATTTATGTATAATTCTAAAGCATGTTTGACAAGCAGAGCATAGTGTTTAGATTATTTTCGACTGAGATATCAATAATATTTTGTACATAATTCATGTTTTACCGAAAAGCATTCGACAAACCACTTAACCACAATCAATTCCAATTCATTAAATGACGTAGTGTTATGGGTTTTTCCGGATTTCCATGCAGCTATAAAAGCAAATGCGCCACCTAAACAATTTGAGCCGCCCCGGAGTGTAGATGTTTTTTTATTGTTACTTTATAAATGTTGTAGGTATTCAATATTTCAATAAAAGTTCTAATGTCAATATTGATTGAAATAAAATTCTTCTTTCTGAAAATTGAGGTTTCAGATGTTCAGTTTTCTGCTATATCATGTGAAACCTTTCGAAAGAGCAAGGTCTGATTATTATTAAGATTTATGATATATAAAGAATATAATTATAAAAACTTTTTTTTAAAACTTTAGTCTCAAATGCTGATTGTTTTTCAAATCTAGAACACAATATTTACAGTTATCAATATTTTTCTACTTCATAAATCATGGTGATCTATGCGTAGAAAAATGTGTGAACTCATGGCAATGCATATATCTATCGATGTTTGTAATAAAAACGAGGAACTACTCCATCAATTTTTCATTATAATCTGTTTTCTTTCAAATATCCCAAATATCAAAACAACAAAAAATCCGTTTAAGTTAACAAATAACATAATTATAATTGACTTGAATCGGTATTTCCAGAATTTGAAAACAAAAGTTATCTGATAGCAAAAAATCGATCACCGATAGCCCGTGGAAAATTGTCAATTGGTACCAGAAATTCATCGAAATTTTTTGTCTTGAAGAAGCTTATGTGTTAGCAAAGAAGAAGAAGCTACTGTGTTAGCGAAACGTGATTAAAAATAAAGTTTATGAAGATCGAATCGTTTTCGGTTTGTACAACCGCAGTTTGTTTTTTGCTTCTTGTTCTAAAATGTCTACTTCAATCTATATTTTCATATAATTGAGACACTGCCATTTTTAGATTTATCCAATTTTCGTAGATGGATGCGGATATTGAATAACCTTGAGGAGAATTGATCAAAATGTAAATTACAGGTGGAAAAGTATGAAAGAGAGCTAATGAATGAAACACCGTTTTTGTGTTGGATATTCTTTTCTTGACATAGGTTTTTGGTAATTTTAAGCTTCCACTTTCTGAAGATGTCAAACATAGATCTTTTAATCTCTAAACCCAATAAAAATAGATTTTCAGCGAGTTTTGATAACGGAGGCAGATATAGTCTTCGGAACGTCAACGTTTTTTGATAAAGAGAAGTATTTTTAATTAATTTGAACCTTATTTGATCTTTTTCAGATAGCCCAATTCAGAACACTGTGGCGATGCTGCGGGCGAAGCCGGACCTGAACGCTCATGCGAGCAGCGTGAAAGCGCGAATGACTTTCGAGGCGCTATGCACCGAGAAGAATCTCGTCGAATCGAAGAACGTTCCTAAAGCTTACTAGAAATATCAAGAGCGTTCGGCGAAATGAACTGTGCATATAAAAAGAACCACGCGGAGAGAACTGCAGTTGTTGGACAGTTAGTATTGGAAGTCGAACATAAATAGTCCAGTGATTGTTATATAAATTAGAGTATTGTGTTGAAATTTTCGAAGCATTGTATTTCTACAAATAAATTATTTTACAGTGAATTTGTGTTAATTTACTACAATGCGAAATGTTACTGACAAAATTAAATAACTGTTTTCAAGACAACAAAAAGCAGTATTGATCATTGCCCTTCTACACTTGTACAGATTCCTTGAATTAACATTTATTCTTTATCAGACTATGAAAGGTTGAAATTCCCAAAAACTCACGTCAGGATATAAAAGAGAATTTTTTTTTAAGTCTAGGACCAGATTTAGGAAACCAATTACATGTATAACGTCTGGTTTGAAAACCGCTTTGAAATATTTTCCGCTTTTTGAAATGATTAAAATTCACTGTCACCAGATCTTTTTGATGAGCACATCCTCAAATTGAGTAATTTTTCTGCCATTATTAAAATAAAATCAATTTTCACATATCCAGTAAGCATCTTATAGAACTTTGCTGCATTTCAATGGATTTCTTTTGCAGATTGAGCATCTTATGGAGTTCTCTCATTTCACTTCTCAAAATGCTCATGTACTCATGATGATCACACCTCTCTAAGATTGGTCTTTTCTCATTATTTTCATCGTTATGGTCAAAGAATGATCATCTGATCTGCGGCGAACAAGTTTCTGACGTGACTTCTTCAATTAAACTGTGCTTTGCCATCTACCATACATAAATTATCTGAATTTTGCGGTTTTTTCGTGGAGGGGATCAAGGGGAAATCCCCTTCAAATTATTTTCAACGCTGTGTGGATAAAATAAAGATTGTTTTCTTGAATTTCGATGTTTTTCATGGTACTCTTTCTATTCAGGTCTGGTGTTACGAAATATCAATAATATAAATCGTCAAAACAATTTTTTTTTTCAAATTACTTACTGCTATCCGGGTCTGTGAGATAATTTCAAAAATACACATACTATTTTGTTCTGTTGAGAGCTCGTATTGAACAAACTGAATGGATTATATACAGTGAGGGGTAAATTTTCCATTGAAGTTGATGACCGATCGGGAAGGCCAGTTTCTGCGTCAGTCCCCAAAAATATCGATGCAGTTCATGACTTTAAGAGACAGTCGAATTGGGCTAAAACGGATATCTGAAGCACTGAATATTTCATACGAACGCGTTCATCATATAGTTCACGTCAATTTGGACATGAGAAAATTGCTGCAAAATGGATCCCCAAATGTTTGAATGTTGACCAAAAGCGTGCAAGGGTAGTAGCATCGTGTTCGATCTGTGCTCGATTTGAAAACGATGTAGACTTCTTAAACCGAATTCTTACTATGGATGAGACTTGGGTACATTTCTAAACACCGAGTATGTGGGGCAGGGTTTCAATGACATAACTTTCAGTTGTAGAACACCGTCTACACTGGTTTCCTATCCTACTTCTCCCAGGCGTTGCTCGAACAGCTGTTACTCCTCCGTTCATCTTCAGCAGGTCCTGATACTCGGTGAAGTTTATCCCATCTCTATAAGAGAACCAATGACTCGCTGGTTTATAAAAATCAAATGAAAAAACTTGTTGGCAGACAACACCACTCATTAAATGCTCTTTGTTGTAACTGTTGTCTGAGAGACCTTGCTGTTTCTTCGTCTATGTTCTCTTCACTGCTCAATTTTAGTACTTTTGAGTACTCCTATTTTTCTCGTATAAAGGTACCAATGGGTCTGCCACTTCTTCTAGGCGTTTGCAGATTGTGAAATGCTTGATTAAAAAACTTGTATTGAAAAGGGCTAGCCCACGTTGATTTTTGTCTAAATGGAGCATACCATTGGGAGTATCAGATGGCAGGGATAATACTCCTTTCATTGCGTACCGACTAACTTTGTCGATATCTTCTAGGAACGCCTTTGAAATTTCTTTCAAAGGTGTCAGATGCAACAGTTGAGAACAGTTACTTTTTGTTCTTCCTTTAGATATAGTGTGTTCGTCAAAATATTTACATTCCTTTCTAATTTTTTCAGTACCTCCAGTTCATCAATTATAATTTTATCATTGAAGTTAACTCCAAGATATCTAATCTTTTCATGATATCCAACTGATTTGATATATTCCCCTCCAACTTGAAACTCTTCTCACCAGTGATCCCCTTCCTCAATATTTATGATATATGTTTTCTGGAAATGAATTGTTATTCCAATCTCTTCGAATAACATCTGAAGCATTCTGAACAAGACCTCCTCTGAAAATTTGTCTTTTCCCACTGAAACAGTATCATCAGCAAAACACATTATACTGACCCCGGAAAATTCATCAAAATGGTATCCAAATTCGCGTATTATACAAGGGTCGGAGAGCTCTTCTAGTATATGGTTGATGCAAACATTATACATGTACTACAGCCTTCCTCAGATCATTGTATGGTAAGTTGTACTATAGGAAATAATAAGTCCAAATTCCAACCTTTCTTATATACCTTCCGGGACTTCCGGCATTTCGACTTGAACAACTTCACAGCGCATTTACATGAAAGTAACATCGAGAGCATCTTCCTTGTTGATGATATTGATAAAAAAGTAAGAATATTCTGCGAAACTCTACTGCATGTATTCAATCTACATGCGCCAGTAAGGACTGTGAAAATAAGCAGAAAAAAGGCACCATGGCTGACCGAGAATATCCGCCAAATGATCAACCTCAGGAATAAAGCTTTAACTAAATTCAAGAAATCAAAAGAAGGTGGTCATTGGAATTACTATACTGCCGCCCTAAGAAAAAACGCAGTAAGTGCAAAAAAGTCGAAAATCGGTATTTTATCTCTACGTATGTATTCGAACGCGCTAAATTCAAATATGCAAGAAAAAAAGATGTATGTACAAAGGCTGATGAGATATCGACGTGGAAGTAATCACAGTAAGTGCAGAAATGGTTCCTTTTGTACCTTAAAATATAGTATCTGCATCTGAGTAAGAAAAAAAGCAGTATCTGAACGTAGACACTGTATTTTAACTTACAATTCGTAGATACTACATTTTAACTTATGTGACCTGCATGTAAAGACAAGAATCCACAAGTAAATCATTTCAACCCACTGAGCAACCAGCGCAGTTGTTACCATCAATAGAAGAAAGTAGTTTCATTTATAATACGCCAAAATGTATGTAAATAGATCAGCAAAAATAATGTCGATGGTGCTTCAAAAAGACATACAAAAAGTGGAAGTAATGCAGCAGCAAGCAGAAGCATTACCGAAGTTCCCTGCTCAGTTTTTTGTGCATATTGTGAATTCTAGCATGGTCACTTGAAACTTTGGAAGTATTTTTTTCGAATTAGAAGACACTTTTATGAATGCCAACCAAGTTGAATCAAGTTTATAGGAGATTTCCTGAACTGTAGATTCAGTTTCAAATCCAAATTCAGAAAAAGTTGATATGAAATCCATGCATATCAATGAAAAACCTTTTTTTAAGTAGAAAACAATTCCGAAATCACCCCAATGAAGCTAAAATTGACAGAGATCAATTACATTTGCACATTGAGTCCTTCTTGGCTACGAACAGTGTGAACATTGTGATACATATCGTTTACACAATGCAGAATATACCTACCAAGAACAATTTAGACCCAAAATCTGAAATATTTAGTAAATGGTCCGCACATAATTCAAAAGTCGCTACAAAAAATCATGCTGATAAAAAAATACCACGTGTATATCAGTAGAAGGTTAACTCGTATGGACTTGTTCAAGGCAGTTATTTTCGTTACACGCCTCACAGGTTACAACGAAAGTTTTGTACCGGTGAGAAGAGTGCAGAAATCTCGAGGACCATTCACAGTTCTGTGTTACGAAGCAATAACTTCTTGAAAAAAGGAAGTTATTGTAAGCACCTATTACCAATTATCTTGCATAATAGAAATACCAAAAATATAAAAATATGGCTGGATAATTGTTTCGCTCAGAACAAAAACTGCTGTATGCTCAGTTTTTGGGCATATTGTAAATTCTAGCATGGTCACTTGAAACTTTGGAAGTACATTTTTTCGAACCAGAACACACTTCAATGCCGACAGTTTTCACCACCAAGTTGAATCAAGTTTACAGGAGAAAAACAAAACATATTATTTCCTGAACTGTAGATTAAGTTTCAAATTCAGGGAAAGCTGATGTAAATCCATGCATATCAAAAAAAAGTTTTTTTTAAGAACGAAACAATTCCGAAATAAAATTTGAAATTCTTAAAAAACGCTTCAATGAAAACGATTGGTACTGAACCCACTGCTCTGAGTGTTGAAGACGGTATCGAGAAAACCAAAAAAAATCTTTATCGAAAGTGGTAGAGTTGATGGACAAAACTCGCTTATATTAGTTCTAGCATAACCTCCCTGCCAAAAAAATAAATTAATTCTACTTTAGAAATTTAATTTTTGTGTAAATATTTTTTCTCCATTATTATAATAACTGATACCTATATTTCGTATCAGATTGCCTTTACTTACCAAAGCGGCATTACAGTTGTGATCTCAGTTGGTCAATAGTAACAAATGTTGAATTAAAAGTTATGAAAAACACACACTGTTTCATGATTATCAAAATAAGAATTGTTTTCATAAATTAAAACACAGTAAGTGTTTCACGAAATTCACTTACTACGTTTTATCTTATGTAAAAGGATCAATTTTATGATCATAATCACAGTAACTGATTTATTTTTTGAAATATTCTTCGAATTATTTTGATATTCACAGAAAAATGGAACTGGAACTATAATACTTAGTTGAACAAAGTTTCATGAATCTAGTTTGATTGAAACGACTTTTATTGGTCTAATAACTTATTCATGTGTTTACTGCCATTTTGCTTTTTTGCACTTACTGCGTTTTTCCTTGGCACGGCAGTATAAGGACTTGCGGAATTATACATCTTTGGCAATTAGACGCGAAAAAAAAGCATTTTTAGAATACCGTATGAGAAATAGTAATAGCAAAACAATGTGGAAAGATTTGAAAGATTTAGATATACATGCGAAACGAAAGAATACAATAATTCCCGAACCCTTGAAAAATGTTAATGACATAAATCGTTATTTCATTGATTCGTCCAAAAGTGAGTTCGAAGTTGACAATGACAAAATATTATATTACGCTGAGAACACCATTCACGGAATAGAAAGCTTCAGTTTCACACTCACCAATGATGATGAAGTATTTTCTACCTTGCTATCCATCAAATCGAAAGCAATTGGTGCTGATGACATAGGAATTAACATGTTGTTACATAGCTGTCCTTTTATTTTATATTACCATGCATCACACACATTTTTAATTTCTGCATAGAACATAATGAATATCCAACTTTATGGAAGCAAACTCATGTTATTCCACTACCTAAAGTCAATGATCCAGAAGAATTTAAAGACCTGAGACCTATAAGCATACTGTGTACGATATCAAAAGCTTTTGAGAAAATTTTGAACTGTCAAATTAAAAAACACTTAGATATTTACAACATATTACCGGAGTGCCAGTCAGGATTCAGACCTTCACATAGTTGTACCACAGCACTGCTCAAAGTCACAGATGACATCCACACCGCCCTCGATGAAAATAAATTGTGCATCTTAGTCTTGTTAGATTACAGCAAAGCCTTTGATCGTATCAATCACCAGCTGCTCTCTTCTATCCAGCATTACATAGGTTTTGCTGATGACGCAGTTGACTTGATGAAGAATTATCTGCTCAGACGTGTGCAGGCAGTGGCGTATGACAAACAATTATCAAAATATATGCGCGTAGAGAGTGGTGTTCCACAAGGATCTATCCTGGGACCGCTACTCTTCATTCTTTATACACATGAATTCCACAATAGTCTACGACACTGCTCTTCACATTTCTATGCAGATGATACTCAAGTCTATTACAGTTTTGAGGAAAAGGATACCGTAAATGCTTGCTCACTTATCAATGACGACCTCGCATCCTTACTATCCATTTCTATAAACTTTTGTCTTTCCATTAATGCTTCAAAATCGAAGGCACTTCTATTTGGCAGATCAGCAGCAAGAAAAAGATGCAACGACTTAGTTCATATTGCAGTTAATCAAGACAATTGAACTGAAAGATGGCGCAAAAAACCTTGGTGTCCTTTTGGACAGTGAATTAAGATACTCGTTACACGTGACCATGGTACTGCGTAGAGCTTTTTGTAATTTAAAACTAATTTACAGCAATAGATCACTACTTAATAGAAAAATTAAAATAATTCTTTGCGAAACACTGGTCCTATCTCATCTAAACTTCGCAGATACAGTTTATGGGCCAAGTCTACTGAAGAAAGATTGGTTGAGAATACAACGAGTACAAAACTGTTGCACGCGGTTGATTTTTGGACTGAAGAGAGGTACTCCTACGTCCCAATTCATCAAAAACATTGGATGGCTGAATATGGAGAGTACAAGACTCATACATGCGTGCACACTTTACCACAAAATTATAGTCACCGGAAAGCCTTCATATCTATACAACAAAATCCGATTCAGAACTGATGTACATAACTTGAACGTTCGTTTTAAGAATCGACTCACTCCTCCCCAGCACAAAACTTCACTATACGAGTGCTCCTTTTCATATCACCTGACAAAGCTCTACAACTGGTTACCCGATATATACAGTGCGGTCCAAAGGTATGGAATAAATTCATTTTTAGCGTTATTATGTATTTTATGAAAAAATCCTGAAACAGGTCAATTTTTATTGGCAATTTGACAATTTACAGTATGAAAATATTACCCCCTTCTTGCACCCCCTCTGAATTATGAGCACCCCCTCAAAAATTTTAAATGAGAAGGGGGGTCGTGTGGCATCTTGTTCGAAAGGGATTTTCATTATCTGTTCAGCAATACTAAGTTTTTCATATTTGGTGCAACCATAACTGAGAAATTTTTTTATTAAAATTTAAAAATATTGACACTGTAAATTATGTATCCGTTGAAAAAACCTGAAACAGGTCGATTGCTATTCTCAATTTGACAATTTATACTTTCTTATCTGTCTTGCTAAAAAAGTCAGGAAAAAGTCGTTGAAGACACCAAAAAATTATTCACAAAACCCATAAATAATATAATGTCAATCTAGTAAACTACTGTTATTTTGATATTTGTGAGTTGCTGGCAGACGTCGGTGTATTGAAAAATATTTTTGTGTGTATTCGATTCATCTATGGCTCATTTATCCGAAACTCAAAGAATAGACATTTTAATTATGCTTGGATGCGGTAATAAAACACGAACTCAAACGGAAGTTTGTGAAATGTTCAATAATAAATACCCTGGTCAACACGTATCACAATCTACAGTTAGCAAAATAGAAACAAAATACCGTGAAACTGGACATGTAAAAACTCGTCAAAAACCAGGTCGAAATGCTGCATTGGATGAGGAGAAAAAGTTAGATGTACTGTTAGCGATTGAGGAAAATCCGCATATGACAAGTAGACAACTTGCCGCCGACAATGATGTAAGTAAATCATCGATATTGAGAGCTTTACATAAAGAAAAATACCATCCTTATAAAGTTCAGTTGGTTCAGGAGTTAAATGAGGATGACCCTGATAGAAGGCAACAATTCTGTGAACTGATGATGGATAGAATCGAAGCAGATTTGCAGTTCATAAACAAAATCGTGTTTTCTGATGAAGCTACTTTTTATTTAAATGGAACGGTTAATAGACAAAACTGTAGATATTGGAGCAGAGAAAATCCTCATTGGATGTGTGAGGCTCACACACAATATCCCAAAAAAGTGAACGTTTGGGCTGGTATCATTAAAAACAAAATTATTGGCCCCTATTTTTTTGAAGGCACAATTAATGGTGAGGTTTATCTAGGTTTTTTGATGAACTTTTTAGTGCCTACATTAAAAAGACTTTTTCCCGATGTTAATGATCCAAATGGAATAGATAGATCAATTTGGTATCAACAAGACGGAGCTCCACCGCATTACACACGTATTGTTCGAGATTATTTGACAGAAGTTTTTCCCAATAGGTGGATTGGCAGACGTGGAACGATTGAATGGCCGCCTAGATCCCCCGATTTGACTCCTCTCGATTACTTTTTATGGGGTTATTTAAAATCAAAAGTATATTTCAATAGACCAGACAATATTGCAGATTTAAAAACTAGGATATCGGAAGAAATTAACAACATAACCCCTGAGGTCCTACAAAATGTTCTACGAGAATTCCAAGATCGCCATGCTTATTGTCAAGAAGTGAATGGTGGTCATTTTGAACATTTAATTTAACTGTAAAACAAATTGAAATATACTTCCTAAACATTATGTTACATTATTTCCTTCAGTCTATCAACATTTTACATATTCAGAATACATTTTCTCAGTATTGCTGAACAGAGAATGAAAATCCCTTTTGAAAAAGGTGCAACACAACCCCCTTTCTCATTCAAATTTTTTGAGGGGGTACTCATAATTCAGAAGGGGTGCAAGAAGGGGGTGATATTTTCATACTATAAATTGTCAAATTGAGAATAGAAATTGACCTGTTTCAGGTTGTTTCAACGGATACATAATTTACAGTGTCAATATTTTTAAATTTTAATAAAAAATTTTCTTCGTTATGGTTGCACCAAATATGAAAAACTTAGTATTGCTGAACAGATAATGAAAATCCCTTTCGAACAAGATGCCACACGACCCCCCTTCTCATTTAAAATTTTTGAGGGGGTGCTCATAATTCAGAGGGGGTGCAAGAAGGGGGTAATATTTTCATACTGTAAATTGTCAAATTGCCAATAAAAATTGACCTGTTTCAGGATTTTTTCATAAAATACATAATAACGCTAAAAATGAATTTATTCCATACCTTTGGACCGCACTGTATAAAAAAATGGCAATGTCAAACATGAAAAAAGAATTGAACATGATCTTCTGAAACAGCTCTTGACATGGATTGCGTAAAACAATCACACTATTTCTGAAATATCTGTAAATCAAAAATAATCAATATTTGTATGTAAACATAAATGTTTTTTTTTTGTGAATATTTATTCTATCATTAGTTATTTCATATTCTTCACCCAGACTCGTTCTTTTGCAAGTCGAGCGACCGGGTCTTTCACGGTTGAGTGGAAGAGTAAACACTTGTGTCAAAAAGTAGTTTGAACTCTGCCATTTGACGAGACACAATTCTATATTTACAAATCTTGTAAAAACAAAAATATGTCTTGTCAATAAAAGCCTTTATTATTATTATTATTATTATGTGAGGAGAAAGTGGGGCACCTTGTAGACATCCCCGTTGAAGAGCAATCTTTTTAGTTTTACCTTTAATTGTTTAAATTATCGTGGTGTTATTTTTCTGTAGAGAAATGAGAACGTTCCCCAATGCTGTTGGAATGAGTAATGATTTCAAAGTGTGTTCGAGATGTTCCAAACTTACATTATCATAAGCTTTCCCAATATCTAAAAAATATATACATAACTTCTTGTCTGTTCTAGCAGATTGAAGGATACCATTAAGAATTGTTGTATTGATATGCGTTCCAGGCAGAGGGACGAAACCTCGTTGGTTATAATTTACAGATGTATAACTCCTAAAATGTTTATTATTTTTTAACGTAGGCAACACTCACACCACATAAAGTCTTCAACTTTGTGGTTTTCTGTTTATTCGTGAAAAAAAATTGTTATCGCCATCATCATCATAGAATTGTGTGTAATAATTTTTTTTCCCAATAAACTTATTGGTATCATTATTATTATTTATATATTTGCAGGTCTAAGACAAACAGTTCGTTTTTCAATTTTGATTTAAAGGCAGTATAAGCTTGATGGATTTCAATGGCGACGACAGTTGGTTATTTAGAGAGAATATATCATAAGGAAAACGTTTACAAAAAAATTTAGATCTATGTGGTAGTGAGATAAGACACCTAAATACCAAATTTAAATTATCAACTTCGGTGCGATACCGAATTTTATTAGTTAAATATGCAGGGGATAGTTACGAGGGGGAAACATCTCGCTGAAATGTGTACGAGATTCAATATATTGAAATGACTGAAAGACTCAAACTGGTGACTGAAAGACTCAAGCCGATGACTGAAAGATTCAAACCGCTGACTGAAGTGAAGATTTAATGACTAAAAATTGACTCAAATGACTCAAAATTTTTAGTTGTACGAGATTTAAAGAAGATGTTTCCCCTCGGATAGTTATTAGTAATAATCTTTTGATAGAAGACCAATGAGTGAAACTTGCTCCTTTCCTGCATATTGAGTCATTTGTAATCTTTCAACTTCTGTGAGTCAGGATCAAACTTCCTGATGCCATATATGAAACGTAAGCATGACCTTTTTATGACCTCAATGTTGTATGGACAAGGATCATATGAAACATCACAGTAACTGAAATAACTAAGAACCAGAGTCTCCGTCAACTTCATTTCGAAATTTTCCGAAAGTAGAGAACGTTGAGAATATTGCATTTTAAGTGGGGCATTACCCCTTCGGAAGTATTGACTAACATGGTTTATAAAGCGTAGGTCGTATCCAAGAGTCCAAGATTTTTCAAAACCATTTGTGCAAGTCAAATTTTTATTACCAACGTTTATAGATATTTTGTTCAATGTGTCTTGTATGTTTATCATCTGCATACAGATGTGAGTTGCAATGTGTGAGATACCGAACAATAGTGGCCTCAAAATAGATCCCTGTGGCACACCATACCATATATTTTTCTTGGAAGATTGATCAACAGATGTCTCAACGAACTGATATGTTTCATCTAAGTAACTAGCAATGAGAGCAATCGCCTCATTAGAAAACCCTACAAGTGTAAGATACTGCATAACAGCTCATGGCTATAATAAATGGATAAGGCTCAGAAAACAAAGAAAGGAATAAATATAAATGTTACATACCCAGTAAATGTTTAATAGAAATCTGCTGTTTTTCGATTGACTTCTTCTGATGAGACAGCAGTTTATGGAACTCATCCAATTCTAAACTCAGGAGATACAAAGATTTTATATGCGCACATCCTTCCGAGCACCGATCGAGTTTAATTTTATCAAACAACACTTCTGCGGACGGTTGAGATTCTTTGGTCCTTGTAACGGTCACTTCGACAGTCATTTTGACACTCCGTATTTAATGACTGAAAATTATTTGGTAAAGACTGAGTAAAGTCCCATATTGTTACGTCACCTATCATTCCTTTCATAAGTGTAGATAATAATATATCGTGAATATATTTTGTTTTTATGAATTTTAATGAGTTGTCTGCGCAAACAATTTTGATTATCTTCAATTTCAGAACCGTCTCATTTATTTTTTTAAACATAGTTCATATACAAAAGGCGGAAACATATGGAATTTTTATTATTAATAGACTCACATGAAATTGGACTTTGGCATTTGTTTTTGCTTAGAATTGGACCACTAATAACATGAAAATTTGTCATTGAAATTGCATTTTTTACCAAATTTCGAAAAATGTTTTGCTATTTTTGTAAAATAATACGTTTATTTGGAAACAAACGCTATTATTTGGAACCTCATTTGGAAATAAATTAAAATTACAGATAGAAGATGAAGTCTTAGGAGAAACTCTAGCATAAAGATAAAAACATTAAGTTACAAAAAGGACATAAACAAAGAACGTGTAAAATATATTATAGTATCACAGTATAAATTTTTTAATGTACAGGGCAATTCAAATTCGACCACCACCATTGGGATCTCCTAAACTACAAGAGATACGTCGAAGCTTAAATTGGGGCAAAGTTGCGTATTCTAGTGCTTAACAAAATACTGTTTTGAAACTTGGAAAATTCCGAGTATTTCCGGAAATATCGAGAAAAAACTGAAAATCGGAATATTCGTTTTTATTTTTTTCTATCGTTATTTGACAACATAGCTCAAAACCAAAAGTACATTTTCATTGATACTTTTTTTCAGCTACACGTTTTCATGTTCAGATTTACTATCCGACGTTTCGTCTTCTGGCATTCATCATCAACTTTTTTTTCTGTTATGGGCGCCATATTGTTTTTTATACAGAAAAATAGTGATTCTCATTCTGATTTCATTGATGTACAATTTGTTATGATTTGCACTTCTGAAACCACAGATATTTTAAAGAAACAACTTCATCTGAGATGGTCGTGACTCCATCGAAAAATTTTGTTTAATAAGCACTAGTTGTCAGAACTCATTAAACATCATAAGTTTGCACAATTACTTCAGCCGAAATGTCCTCATTCTCAAATGGAGAAAAACGAGATATGTTGAAACTTCATTACAAATTTGATAGGAATAATACGAAAACAGAACAAATTTATTTTGAATTATATCTGGAAAGACAACAGCCGGATAGAACATTATTCGGAATTTTGGACAAACTTGGCTGAGTACGGTGTTTTAACTGATTTTCGGGCATGTTTCATGTCGCTAATTTCTCTGATTTGACTAGGTAAACGATTATAAATTTGCTTACTTTTATAAATCAGAGACTGATTCTTGAGAGTTGAAGTGGAATGAGGAAGAGTAAGCTTTTTTTCTGAAGTGTAAATCGATTTATGTGAGAGCGTTGTTTATATAGAAGTAAGATAGTCAATGCCTGTGTAATTGGTATTGGACGCAAACGCGAGTGTCATCTAGCGTGATTAGTTACAAACATGAATATTTGACGTCATTTTAATGCAGGTTCCTTCAAAAAACCCTGATTTTAATGCTGTCCCATTGTTTCAATCAAGTTACGACATGACTTGGAGGCCAGATCACTGAAGTTACGACATGACTTGGATGCGAGCTCACTATCGCCATCTACATGTCGCATCCATTTTGATCAAATTATAATACCATAAGGTTGACTAACTATCTTCTATATAAACAATGGTGAAAGTTAATAAATTCCTCCTTGTTTTTGTGCAAGCTGTCTCTAAAATGAAAATTTTATAAATCGTTATTGATTTTTTACTGTCGAAAGCCACATGATTCACGCATATTTACTTTGAAGATAAATTTTAAAGCTCGTTTCTGGAGGACGAAAATACCTTGGAATAAAACCAGAATGGAATTGCATATCGTAGGTAGGACTAAATTGAATGAGTAGTATGCTGGTTGGTTGGTTGGTTGGTTATAGCCGTTATATGAGACTCGAATTTCAATATGAAGTCAATTTGTACGCCAAGAAATTTTGTGTAGGTAGTGCTTGCTTTTAATTATTTGAGAACCTAAAAGTACTTGGTCTAGGTCCATTTTGAAAGTTACCAGATTGGCTTTTATAACATTCAATGTCAGCTCGTTAGTCTCACACCACTTTTGGAGTTTTTCTACGTCAACAGGAATAGTTCGAACTAGAGCATCACCATCTTCATTGTGCCAGAGAATCGTAGTATCATCAGCAAACAATGTAAAATGTCCAGAAATATCTAGGTTGGCCATATCGTTGATGTAGGTCAGAAATAGAATAGGACCCAAAACTGATCCCTGTAACATTGCTCAATAGAACTTTTTGATTTCAGTCAGTAAGGTAAGATCTGATCCAGTCTAAAGATGTGCTGCGAAATCCGTGATGTGAGAGCTTTTTAAAGAGTATTTAATTTTATCATTACAAAGTCACAGGCCTTAGAAAGACCAAGAAATATTGCTGCAGCCTACTGTTTTTCGTTTAGGCTCAAGAATATCGAAGATTGCGTCATTCGTACACTTTTTATGTTGGAAAGCGAACTGTTCAGCCACCAATATATTATGTCTCTGCAAGAAACCCATTATCCTACGTTTCACTAGTTTCTCAATAAATTTGGACAGTGTTGGTGGAAGTGAGATCGTCCTGAAGTTGTTTGGTTCATCATTGGCACCACCTTTGTGCAGTGGTATAACTATTGCGGTCTTTAGGCTGGAGGGAAAAATACCTGTGGCAAAAGACTTGTCTATGACCACAGCTAGGGCACTTAGGGCTCCGTCAATTGTGACAATAGTTTGGGTGATTAGTGGTCCCCACCTGAAGAATTTTTGTTTTTCAAGTTGGCCAAGAGGAATCCGTCAAAAAATCCAACTAATATTTGGTTGTACCTATTCAAGAATACAATCTCTTTGAATCATCACAAAGTCTGTTTCGTATAAGAACAGAGAGTGATAATCGAGAGGATCAACTGTCGGAGAAATGTTCTTAGTTAATTTGTTTGCCATGAAACAATATATTGGGTAAATTCGTTTATGTCAAGATTTATGTCCGGGTGGCTAAAATTTTTTGTTTTATCACTGAGATCATTAGTTATCGTCAACAATTATTTTTGTTTGTTAGGACGAGATTGGGAGTAATATTGGCCACCTCGATCGCTTGATTTAACGCAGTTGGACTCTTTCTTATATGGGGAATATGAAGCCAAAAGTTTATGAAAGTAGACACAAGAAATGAGGTCCCAACAGTCCCTGGCAGCGAGGCTAGATAAACATGTCAAAATCCTGTATCGCAGACCATGTGTGGAAAGAACATCATCAAAGTCAATGGAAGAATGCATGGAGTATTGCATAGGAAGGAACACTGGTTCAGAAGGAAATTTAAAGAGGCTGTTTATTTCCAAGCCAACGGAGCCTTCAGTCAGCCCTGTGCGGAGGACAAAAACCTTTGGGAACCCTGAAGAGTTGAAATTCTTGAAAAATAATTTCATAAAATATCTGCCGACGTATTATTGAAAGCCAATCCTGGATATTTACTGAAATGTATGCATGTTTTGATGTTCAAACTTCTATACGATAATAATCCATCAGTACCTCGAATTAATTGATCAACTATAATAAATCTGTGATTTCCACGCGTGTGGTATTTCGTAATATGTAATTTTGGGATGTGAGAGATATAAAATCACACTAACATTATCTGACGATGAATTATTCTTTGTACACATACGATTCTTCTTTCTTTTTTTGTTGTTATCAGCAAAAATTGTTATTTCCGTTAACCAGCTGATGTGAAACAAAAGATTGAAAGACATATTGAATAGCCTTTATTCACAATAAAAACACAATAAGTAAAAATGAAAAGGATTTGTCAAAAGTATAGTGATAACTCAAAAACATGACATAAACAAATAAGATTTAAGAAATCACATTGTAAATATCACAGTTTGAGCCAAAGGTTAGACCATTATCAAATCATAGTGGGACTACCTACAGCAGGCATTACACTGCCTACTATAGGCATCCGTATGCGGGCACGTGGCACGAATATAATGATTCTCGCATATCCCCTATTTCATCCAGATCCCTCGTGAGCGGAGAGGCTTACGTTCTGTTTTATGAACAAGAAGGCACTAAATCGCACCTTTGAGATCATATTTAGTTATATTTTTATTTTTATTATATATTTTTGACAAGAATAACTATAGTTGCTATTATGGTCTATACGAGGATGTATTGATATCTAGTTAGCCTAGACCAGTTCCCTGCATAAACAAAATATTGCGTTACCATAGCAACGAACAATAACTTATTAGAAGTGTCAGTGTAAAGTTTGACGTCAAAAGAGTAAACCAGAGTTACGCAATAAATTAAAAGAAAAAATATGTCCACCGAAATTGTAATAATCGAAAAATTGGAGAATCGAGCCATCATCAAGTACCTGTATTTAAAAGGGTTAAGAGGTAAGCAGATTTACGAAGATATACTTAATACCCTTGGTGATCAATGTCCTTCGTATGCGACCGTAAAAAATTGGACTGCAAGCTCAAAAGAGGTAAATTTTCCATTGAAGATGATGACCGATCGGGAAGGCCAGTTTCTGTGTCAGTCCCCGAAAATATCGATGAAGTTCATGACATGATTTTAACAGACCGTCGAATTGGGCTAAAACGGATATCTGAAGCACTGACTATTTCATACGAATGCGTTCATCATATAGTTCACGTTAATTTGGACATGAGAAAAATTGCTGCAAAATGGATCCCCAAATGTTTGAATGTTTACCAAAAGCGTGCAAGGGTATCATCGCATCGCGTTCGATCTGTGCTCGATTTGAAAACGATGTAGACGTCTTAAATCGAATTGTTACTATGGATGAGACTTGGGTACATTTTTACGATCCAGAAAGAAAGCAACAATCGATGGAATGGCGACACTCCGGTTCTCCAAGACCTAAGAAGTTTCGTGTCCAAAAATTAGCTGGAAAAGTTCTTGCTTCAGTTTTTTGGGATTGCCATGGAGTAATCACGATTGATTTTTTGGATAAGGGTAGAACAATAACTGGAGATTACTATTCGACATTACTGACCACTCTACGGGAAAAAATTAAAGAGAATAGACGCGGAAAGCTATCCAATGGTGTTTTGTTTTTGCAGGACAACGCCCCTGCACACAAATCTCATGTTGCCAAGCAAAAAATTCGTGATTTAGGGTTTCAATTACTACACCTTTTTCATATGTAATTCAGAAAGTATAACTTGTAATTCAGATTAGTAAAATGTAATTCAGAAAACGTAACTTGTAATTCAGAATTGTTAATTGTATATCAGAAACCGTAACATGTAATTCAGATTAGTAAATTGTATTTCAGAAACCGTAACATGTAATTCAGATTAGCAAGATGTAATTCAGAAAGTGTAACTTGAATTTCAGATTAGTGAATTGTTATTCAGAAAGCGTCAATTGTAATTCAGAAACCAACACTTGTAATTCAGAAACCATCAAAGATCTGACCGGTGTGAAAAGAGCGGCCAAAGATAGCAGCCGAAATCTCCGGAGACACCCCGGAGACACCAAAAGGGGGCCATTATGATGAATAATAACAAATATCTACAAAATAGAGTATGTGGACCTTTTGCATAACTTTACTGACGACAGGGTTGAAAGTGGGTGGGTGAATAATGCGGTTGTAGCGTAAAATGACTTCCGGCAAATTTAGGTATTGTAATAAAATAATTTCGCTTTTGGACTAGGGTTGGATATTTTGAATATGCAATTTTCGTAAAGTACTGAATGATGGGATTCAGGGTTGAAATTTTCAACCCTAAAGTTTTGAATATTCAATTCAAATTGGTTCTAGCATACACAGATTTTGAATGTCCATTTTTTGTTGTAAAAGGACCATTCCGTTAGAGAATTGTTGACCTCCGTTGGGATCCCGTGGCGGATTTTTCAACCCTACTATCGGGGGAGCCAGTTGGTGCATTTAGCACTTATCTTAAAAATTCGACTTATGAGTGAAGTCGTCGTCGGAGCACTAACAGATTTTGTCAAAATGTTGCAAATCACTTCTCCTTTACTGTTTGATCAGAAAATTCGACTTCCCGTTTGAGGATTTTTCCACTTCGGAGGGTTGTTGAGGGTAGTTTCTGATTCACAAATTATTTCACCCGATAGAGTGTGTTCAGTAGCTGTAGAATAATTCATTTTTGTCAAAAAAAAAATCGAGCAACGGGTTTTTAAACTGTTTGAGGAATTTTCCACTTCGGAGGGTTGTTGAGGGTGGTTTTTGATTCACAAATTATTTTACCCCATAGAACGTGTACAGTAGCTGTAGAATAATGCATTTCCGCCAAAAAACATCGAGCAACGAGTTTATAAACTGTTTCAGGATATTTCAACTTCAAAGGGTTGTTGAGGGGTAGTTTTTGATTCACAAATTATTTCACCCTACAGAGCGTGTTCAGTAGCTGTAGAATAATGTATTTCCGTCAAAATACCTCGAGCAACGGGTAATTCAACTGTTTCAATATTTTTCTAATTTAGAGGGGTGTGGAGGGGTAGTTTTTGATTCACAAATTATTTAACCCCATGGAACATATTCAGCAGGTTCACGATAGTTCATTTCCGTCGAAAAACCTGGAGCAATGGTTATATTTGAAGCGAAGAAAAAAAGAAAAAAAAACCGTTGCTGGAAAAACCGTTGCTGCTTTCACACCCGTGGTCTTCATTAGTTTTTCATAAATTCAATGAGAAAGGTTCAGGGTTTTGTTTGTTTGACTTGATTGATTTTTTGAGATATGCGTCAATATGCAATGAGGGTCTGTATAGATTTTGAGAAGGATCGGAAATTGCATAACGATTTCCCGGGCAATTTTCGGAAAATAAAAAAACACGAATAAAAACCGTACCGATGACTGAAATGAAATTTTTAATAGTGCAATGGATAGAGCTGGAAAATGCAAACAAATCATGTCACTTGAAAATTTCCGTAAAAATGATTGGAAAACTGAGGAAACTAGAAAAATATGAATAAAAAAATTTAAATTTTTTAAAATTCGAAATATCTCGGAAACGCTCAAAATTTTCAAAATTTATCAGGAAATCTTTTTTGATTGCCTTCAGAAAAGGTACTAAAAATGTGAATGAATTTTTTCCATAAAATCAATGTACCGTGAAATAATCCAAAAAAACCGGGGAATCGATAGATCTCCCAAACTATTGAAAAAATCCAAATTGTTTTTCTGCGGCAAATACGTTTTGACAAAATCTACCTACTCTTCAAATTTCAGTTTTTAGAATTCGTTAACAGAGCGGGGAAAAAATAAAATCGAAAAAGAACGGGACTTGGAAACTTTTTTTATAAAAGCATCAAAATCTAAAAACTAAACGAGATATCGAAAAGTTTGTACGAACAATTTCATTGTACTAACTCAGTACTACAAAAAACTACGTATGAATTTTTTTTATATTTAAAATATATATAAAATTTCACGACATTAGCGCCTTCTGGCGGGCCTTTATCGTCCACCTAGTCTTCTGGCAATTTTTTCTCCCTTTATTTGTATAACATCCGATTATTCTGCCAATTTCCAGCCTTGCACCTTATGACTTATTTTACGTAAAAAATGCATATTTAACCCTATACCCTCGCGTTATTCTTCCGGGGTGCCTTCTGGTGGCCCGTCTCACGCTACGTTGGTGACACCCGAACCATTGTTTATATAGAAGTAAGATAGTTAGTCAATGCCTGTGTAATTGGTGTTGGATGCAAACGCGAATGCCATCTAGCGTGATTAGTTACAAACATGAATATTTGACTTCATTTTAATGCAGGTTCCTTCAAAAAACCCTGATTTTAATGCTGTCCCATTTTTTTAATCAAGGTACGACGTGACTTGGAGGCCAGATCACTGAAGTTACGACATGACTTGGATGCGAGCTCACTATCGCCATCTACATGTCGCATCCATTTTGATCCAATTATAATTCCATAAGGTTGACTAACTATCTTCTATATAAACAATGCCCGAACCTATAAATAAATGCTAAATTTCACTTTGCACCGAGTCACCCGTATTTCTACGTAGTCAGCTCTCGGTCTAATACGGGTTGTTCTTGGTTTCTGAATTACAGTTGACACTTTCTGAATTACAACTCACGCTTTCTGAATTACATGTCACACTTTCTGATTAACAATTCACTAATCTGAATTACAAGTTACACAATCTGAAATACAACTTACTAATCTGAATTACATGTTACGGTTTCTGAAATACAATTTACTAATCTGAATTACATGTTACGGTTTCTGAATTACAATTTACTATTCTGAATTACAAATTATACTTTCTGAAATACATGTTATACTTTCTGAATTACAATTGAAAAAGGTGTAGAACACCCCCCTTATTCATCAGATTTGGCTCCGTCCGACTTCATCTCTTTCCTCAACTGAAAAAAAGTTTAAAAGGTCGTAAATTTTCTCCCAACGAGGAGGTAGGGGAGTGCGGGGGAATTTTACGCGGTGGGTAATTGTACGCAGAGTCGATTCAAATGTAACCGCTCTTGCTGATGTGATGTGCGCAAGTCAAAATGTCTAACATAGCATACCGGCTACGGGTGGAGAAATTCTTGCACGTGCCTAACATTTTTAGTTCATTTCAAGACATCATTGAGAGTATACGTAAATTCTTATAAAAAATAGCCGTGCAAAGTATAACAAGGTAAGCGTTAATCTTTCATATACGACTTTTTTTATATTATCAAATTAAAACGTGATTCTTACTGGTAATTTGTATGTTAATATTATGTTGATCACGATAGTTTTTCTGATATTTTTATATGATTTAAGTAGTTGATATGGTATGGGGTAATATTGCGCACAAAATGAGGGTAATTTTACGCTGCGTAAAATTACCCGATAGTTAATCACTGTCTTGTTTACCACAAGGAAAACAACTCTAGATATAACTAATGTTGATTATTCAATTGCAGATGCCTAGAACATACGTTCGAAAAGTGCCGACTCGTGGCAATATCGCATTCAAACAGCTCTGGATGCTATTGCCTCAGGCAGAAAAATTCGAGAAGTTGGGCGAAGTTTCAACATCCCTGAGGCGACTCTTCGGTACAAAATAAGGATGAAACAGAGAACAATGTCCAAACTGGGTCGAAAGCCTATCTTTACCGAAAACCAGGAGAAAGAGTTAACTGAACATATCTTACAGCTGGCGAAAATGTTTTATGGTATCACTATTGGAGAGCTTAGACAATTGGTTTATAAATATGCTGAGACGAATGAAATCAGACACAATTTTCGCAGAGAGACTGAACTTGCTGGAAGAGACTGGGTAAGTCTGTTCTTAAAGAGAAACCAAGAAGTAAGTTTGAGAAAACCGGAGGGCACAAGTATCAATCGAATAATCGGATTCAATAAAACCGAGGTCAAGCGATTTTATTCCAACGTTGCTTCTGTGTTAGATAAATTTCAATTTCAGCCAGATCGGATGTACAACGTTGATGAGACTGGTATAACAACGGTACAAAGACCCTCAAGAATTTTGGGTCCTAAGGGACAGAAACAAGTAGGTTCTGCGATTTCTTTGGAAAGAGGAAAGACCGTTTCAATTGTTTGTGCGATGAGTGCGGCTGGAGGGTACATTCCACCAATGTTTATCTTCCCCAGGAAGCGAATGAATACTCAACTTCAAAATAATGGCCCGGTAGGTGCAATATATCACTGCTCCGATAATGGATGGATAAATAATGAGCTGTTTTATGAGTGGTTGCAAGACTTTAAATGTCATGTCTATCCCAATAAAGAGTCACCTGTTTTATTGATACTTGACAACCATACCAGTCATATTTCAATGGAGATATATTTATTCTGTAAAGCTCATTCAATTCATCTCGTATCCATACCTCCGCACACATCCCATAGGCTACAGCCTCTCGATCTGACATTTTACAGCCTTCTCAAGGGAGCCTATAATAGAGAGTGTGAATTATATCTCCGATCACATCCGCATCAGAGAATAACTAACTTCCAGTTAGCTGAGATTTTCAACAAAGCCTATTTGAAAGTTGCTACAATGGAAAAAGGGATTGCTGGCTTTAGATCTGCTGGAGTTTTTCCCTTCGACCCAGATAAATTCACAGATGAAGATTTTTCACCAGCTCAAGAATTTCGTCCAGTTGCCATAGAACATGAAGTAGAAGATCAGAACATTACTGACACCGAGCTACTAAAAGATCAGGTTACTAATGAAAAGAGCAACATCACTCCAGAGGCAACCCCACAGGTAAATTCTGAAATAGATCCTATACCAGGAACATCAAAAGCCAATGTTTCTTTTTCTGATTTATTGCCAATACCAAAGGTCCAAATGATCTCAAAAAAAACTAGGAAGTGTACAAAAAAAAAAACGATCTGAAATCCTTACATCCACACCGATGAAGGAAATTCTTGAAGAATCTGACTTGAAGAGAGAAGAGAGAAACAAGAAGAAGGCAGCAGCTGCCGACAAAAAGATAAGGAAACTAAAAGCTAAAGAGAATGTTTCGCAGGAAAGAAAAAAATTACCTCATGTTAAAAAGATTAAATTTCAAGATAGTGAAACGGAGGAATCGGAATATGACGAGAAAGATATATGTGATGATGATGAACTGGACGATGTTGATCCTACTAGCACAGAGAATATCTGCCTAGTTTGTGGCGAATTCGGGAAATACAGAGAACTGTGGTATCAATGTGTGTCTTGTTTGGATTGGGCGCATGCCGATTGCACTGCGAGAGAAGATTATAAGCAATATGAATGTGACATATGCAAGAAATAAATAATTTGAATCATAATGTTCTCTTTTCTCAATAAGAAATCAAAGCTGTCAAGTTTTTCAAATGCGCAAAATTTCCCGGTACCCTGCGCAAAATTACCCACAAGGACGGGTAATTTTACGCACCAACCCAAAAGCTAAAATTGGTAATTTCATAATGGTTATTTACTTTTTGACTATAATGTGGTACACAGGTTTAGGATGCCCCTTCAACTGTTAACTGTATTAATTTGAACAGTTTCAATCACTTTGTTAACAACAATACAGATGGTTTTGTTTATGTGCGTTGAATTCCCCCACATTCCCCTAATACAAGCTGTGGAGGTCTGGTTTTCAGAGCAAGAAGAAACATTTTTTTGAAAGGTCTAGAGACGTTGCAGGTTCGCTGTAATAAATGTATCCAATTAAGAGGAGAATATGTTGAGTAATAAAATATTTTTACATTGAAATTTTGTTTGGTTCTCTAGTTGGCTAAGCATTTTTCAATATATCCTCGTACATGGTGGCCCATCGAAAAGTTAGCATGAGGGGATTTGTGTAAATATATCATAGACGTGAAAAATCGTTATTTAGAGAAGTTAAGCGGGATTTCAAACGATGTGCCACTCCATCTCTATTCCTTATTCACATTTTAGGGGTTGTTGACATCACAGCTCGAAGGCTGAAGTGACGGTACTGCAGGTAGAACAATAGAATGTCCACCTCGAAACTAAAATCGACCTGTCCAAGCGTTTTCCCATCATCTACGATATTACCCAAAACCCCCAAGTCAAGTTTTCGATGGGTCACCGTGTATTAGTTAATATGCTGTCTCTTCAGCATTCACCGTGTTTGTAAACAGTTTTCCACTTCTGTTCTTCTAACGAGTATTGAGTGTTTCCTTTCTATTTATAAATTGTACACTTAACATTTTACGCATATACTATTGAGGTATGTTAACCGAAAAGCAAGTAAAGTTAGTCACAATACATAACGTGTATTAATGAGATGGGTAACTTGCTCACCTAATGCTTCTCTGTAGCCTTCTTTTCCGATTGTTTTTCGATATATATTCCAGGGTCATACATTGGCCAAGTCTTCACTTCTTTGAAAATGCTGCGACCAGGACCCAAAGTGTTTGGCCTTGTTTGGTTGCTACACACAATAATGTAGTCTTCAGCCAAGTATTTCTTAGTCAAACCATCTTTTAGTAGAATTTCAGCTGCGTCTATCATAGCAGGTGTTAGTTCGTCAAAATCGTAGTTTCCAATATATGCAATGTCAACGGTGTTATTTTTGAATTGTGGCTGCACGCCCCATCCTCTTCCTTCATATATATTTCCATCTCCGCCAATCAAAAAGTTGCAGAATATATCTGGATGGCCGTCACGTACATCCAGACTTTGTTGAGTTGCTACCACTGTAGCACAACTTGGGAACGCGTCACAGGATCTTGATCTGAGGTCATCAATTATGACCATGTGTACAGGCTCAGTACTGTTAACAAGCCATTTTGGCGGCCTTGCTCCCCAGTCGCTTCTTTTAAGATATTGGTGGAGTTTTATTGGAGGATTCAGAGTCGGGGGTGAAACAAGTGAATGTGTTTCGTCATTCGAAGTTTGACTTTTCGGAAGAAAGTATGACAATATCAAAAACACACCAACTAGGAGAAATAAAGCTAATGCCAGCCATAAAAGTATTTTAATTGTTGCTTTCCTTCGTTTCGCATGTACCGCGTCTACCTCTTCAGTTTGAAAATTGTCCCTCCGTTGTGGATGGGCTACAAAATAAAAAATAGTATATTTTTAAGCACTGACACCATCATAAATCTTTGAAAGTTCGATTATTTCGCAGGCTTCCGGTCTGATTATAGAAATTGAAATATTTTATTTAACCTTTGTGACATTACGAAAATATAGGTATAGGACTCACTCGAAGAAGTGTGCTTCAGATTATCTTAAAACTATAACACAAAAAAATAGTAAATAATAAAATACAAACTTCCTACACGCTATCATAGAGATATTCTTTTACACTATATTAACAAATATTCGTCATAAGAAATTTCATTGTGTTTTTGAAATTACTGAAGGAATATATACTTCTAGTTTCTTTTAAATTTTAATTCCGATATATCTGGAGCAATTTTGTGTTTGGGAACACATAGATGATTGGATCTCCGGTTGTTATAATTATGATCCGAAGAATTTAGTTAAATTGTTTGTTGTTAAAATTGTTATTTCCGTCAACCGATTGCACCCCCACGCGCAACCCTCGGAAGTCTTCGAGAGACTTGTGTGAGCTAGGGAAGACGCAGCCCTTACCTTTTAACGTGTGATGCCATGCACGAGACCGGTGAATCGGTGGATCGAACCCACGACCCCACGCTTGCGAGGCGAACGCTTTACCAACCGACCACCACGGCCTATTGGCCCATTGGAATTTATCAATGTTTTTTTGTCACGAACAAAGTACAGTGGTAGATGTTTATGCTTTAGAAAAATATAACTTTTTATTTAATAAAAAATATGGGTTTACAATTTTGTTTAAAGTTTAGGCTGAACATTTTTCATACGATTTTTCCATGTTACAAATATTTTACTGGCATCAACGGAATTTCCCCATAAGATTAAAGTACATAAGTAAGTGCACACCTGACTGTAGCAAACGTGAATTACAGCACTGGTGAGCATGCAATCTGTATAATTCTTGAAATTGGGTAAAAAAAGTTGCTTGAAAGAAAGAAAAATTTTTAGAAAAAAATGCACTTTTCCAATTACCCCTTTGTCAAATTCAATTCTTCAGGTAATATTCGGAATCAGCTCGTCAGAAAAGTTTCGAAAAATGGGAATTAAAAATTTTCTTCTATAGGTATAGAATATTGCATTTTTCGACCTTGATGGCCTTGGAATATTTCAAAAATACGGAATTTCGCAAATCTTACTTTTTCTTATGGAAAATTTCTTTCTGAATCCGACAATTTACTTGTTTTTTGAATCAAAACGCTAATTCAAGAATATGTCGATTTTATTTATAGAAAGGTGCATTTTTCGTCGAAAAAATTGCTTTTTTTCGTCGAAAAAATTGCTTTTTTTCGTCGAAAAAATTGCATTTTTTCAGTCACCTCTTTGTCGATTTCAATTTTTGAAGTGATATTCGGAATCAGTTCGTCAAGTTACGTCTGAGGGAAGTTCGATTTCCTTCTATATAGAATTTTGCATTTTTCGAATTTGATCTCCCGGGAATATTTCCAAAATGCGGAATTCCGCGAATATTAGTTCATCTTATGAAAAATTTCCTTCTGAATCCGTAAATTTACTTGTTTTTCGAATCAGAAGACTAATTCATTAGAAAAATGTCGATTTTGTGGATGGGCGCATTTTTTGTCGAAGAAATTGCCCTTTCCCAGGCACCCTTTTGTCGAATTCAATTTTTCAGGTGATATTTGCAATTTTTGGGAAAATGGAAAATAAAGATTTACATAAAATTCTATTTCTTTCTTTATAAAACTTTGATCGCATGGGAATATTTCAAAAATGTGGAATCCCGCAAATATCACTTCATCTTATGAAAAATTCCCTTCTGAATCCGAAAATTTATTTGTTTTTTAATCAGGAGGCTAATTCATTAAGAAAATGTCGATTTAGTGGATGGGTGCATTTTTCGTCGAAAAAATTGTCCTTTTCCGGTCACCCTTTTGTCGAATTCAATTTTTTTATTTATTTATTTCTTTATACTGCATACAAACAGATAGACCTTTTACATGTATACAGTTTAGATATATGAAGTATGAATATTGTAAATGATATAATGATCGTAATATGTAACGGGTCATTCTCAGAGCCAAAAAATATAAAACTAGGCGTGCCGCAAGGTTCAGCCCTGGGACCGCTACTATTTTTAGTATATGTAAATGATCTACCACAACATATTGTTGGGGGGCATGTCACAATGTTTGCAGACGATACTACCATAACCATATCTGGGCAAAATGAAGAGCAACTCGTCAATAAATCTGAAAGTATCATTGAACAGTTCAGTATATGGTGTCAAAAAAATAAATTGATTCTGAACACTTCAAAATCTATTTCTGTGCGATTCCACTTCAGGAAAAATACCCCAGCCCATTTATTCAAAATAGACGAAATTCAACTTTCACAAGAAGTTAAATTCTTGGGTACCTACCTAGATTCCAATTTAAACTGGGAAAAACAAGTGGATCAAACTTGTGCACACTTAAACAAAGCTTATTACGCCATAAAGCAAATGAAACCAAATCTCGACAAATCTGGAACACTAAGCATTTACTATGCAATGGTCTACTCCAACATCAGCTTGAACATTATGGCTTGGGGAAGGGCAAGAGATTTTACAAGGGTATTTATAGCTCAGAAAAGGATTTTAAGACTTACATTCAATATGGATTTTCGAGAAAGCTGTCGACCTACTTTCATAAGGGAAAAAATATTGACAGCACCTTCAATTTTTATCCTCAAATGTGTTATGTTTGTTAGAAAAAACTCCGGAATTTATTCGAAAAGTGCATCAGAGCACAAACACAATACACGAAACGGCGAGCTTTTGCTAATCCCAAAACACCGGTTGTCACTTCAAAAACTCTCCTCACTACTGTGCAATAACTTGCTACAACAAACTACCTGATACAGTCAAACGAGTTCAAAGTGATAAATTATTTCAGAGTCAAATTAAAACATTTCTACTTGAGAAATGCTATTATACTTTCCAAGAATACCTGAATGACAACTTGGCAAACATATCTTGAATCCGTTGTGCTCAGTACAAATACGCTTCAACCCATATAAGTCTTATGAAGTTTTTTATCGTATGTGCTGTCTTGCTATATATTCTATGTCCGATCGCCATAATGATTACAATTTGTATATTTACATTATTTTTCTAGATACCGTAAACACGGGTTACTTAGAAAAAAAATTAAGTTCAACTGTCGATGAATTTGCAATTTTTACCACTATCAAGCTTCAGTATTTTTTTTATATACAACTGGTCTATTATAAATTTCGTCAGTAAAGATATTTTGCAATTATTTTATGTCGGCTACCAGAGACATTTTTTTTCTGTTGGGCCAATGTTACCTTTATGACAGGGTAACTTTGGCCCAATATACTTTTACCTACTTTTAAGCGCTGTATAGCGTGCTAGGGCCAAAGAAGAACTTGGGATTGGAAGATAATTTATTTCTGAACAAAAGAAATTATATTTCAATGTGCAAATAGGTTACAACTATTGGAACTTGCAAACTCAAGAAATTGAGCATTACAAACTATTGACAATGAAAAGGCTCTTTTGACTAGTTTTGGGGGTACAATAAGTCATTCAATTTCGTTCCATTCATAAAAGAACGAGTCTTTTTCTTTGGGCCACTTCCAAAACTTCATAGTGCTCCATGCATTCGACAACTGCACCATCTTCTGTCACAGTTATCACCATCCCTGGTTACAACCGACCATTCCAATGGTCCAATTGTAAGAAAATTTCCTTCTTGCAGTTTCTTCTTCCAGTTTTCGTCTGGACTGCTTACAAAAGGATTAATGTTGCTTGAACTGGATTAAACCGGAACATCGTTTTTATCAACAACCATATCCAGTTCCTGTTCCTCATCAATTGTAATAACCATGTCGCTGTGACCTGATGTCGCTGTGACCTGATGAGAGATCCTTGCATACATTACCTTTTTTCTTCAGGGATTGGCCCAAAAACTTGCTGGGCCAAAGAAGGTCGTAATTTTTACGTCGATGGACCAAAATTATAAATAATTTTTTTAGTAAAACCCAATATGTCAACTAAAGTGGCAATCACTCCACAGCCTCAAGCATTATAATGTGCTTTTAAATAGGTACTCACCAAACTTGCAGACGATGTAGCACAGTGTCTTCAGTTGGAAGTTTGAGAGGAGAAAAAAACACGTGTTTGCGCATGGAATGATACAACAGGTGCTGCTTCCTAGGAGACAGTCTGTAAACCTCTCGATACATTACGTTTGCAGCCTGATGCTGCAACCAAGCTCAAAGTACCGCAACTAATTTAAAAACTATTTCCAATACATAATTACAGAACGCATTGATATTTTATTATTTTGGGCCAAAGAAGGACCCCAGGGCCAAAGTAGCCCATGTTGACGGTAGTTTATTTATATTTATCCTCACTCTTATACAGAGGGATAGCTTAGGTTTAGTGACGTACCATATATACCTTTTTTGTATCTAAAATGGCAAATAAATATATTATTATTATTTTTATTATTATTATTATATAATATAACATAATTTAAAATTAAATTTAGATATGGTCAACATATAAAACTATACATAAAATAATACAATTAGTACAATTAGATTTTAAACAACCCTGGAGGATAGATTATAGTTCTCAAATCAGAATATCACAATTCATAGTCAACTTATAGGCTAATAAAATTAAATCGAAAAAAACCGTTTTGAGGAATTAATTTCCAGCAAACTGGAAATCGTTTTAATACCTCTATTTGGTCCTAAATGCGTGTAATCTGAGTTTGCACCATCTCAGGTGGTGAGCTTAACTTTTGATAGCCAAAAAACCGCCACATTTTTGCATTTTTTTTATTTTTTTGCTTATAGCTGCAAAACGGTGCGTCGGACGGAAAATGTTATTCCATTCAATAATACGGAGGACAAAATTCTGCGTCGAATGACATCTGAAAACATCAAATTCCGTTCAGAGGTATAGCCGAAATCGAATGTTAAAAAAAAGAAAATTTCGTAGTGCGGTGCGGTGCGGCTTTAAAACAGATAGTCTTATTGAAAAAATTCATTGAATAAAAGTTGTAGAGAATAAAATTTCATAATCATAGTTCCTAATAGTTAAGGTGCAATGAAGGAACGAAAACACTGCATTGATGAACAGTTTGTGGCATAAATCAATATGTAATAGGCATGCAACACAAAATGTGGCAGCATTCATGTTCGCATTTTCTTTGATGTCGATGGTCCTTCATCTGAGAAGCTCAGACGGCGCGATTGCATATCGAGGCCCCCTTCATCTGGATCATCTTCAAAGGGACTATCCTCACCTATTTCTGCTTCTACGGCAATGAAGGTCACATCCTCATCCTCGAATTGTTCTGAATTCGAGCATGACTGGCCGTTGCAGTTGAGGCATATTGTTGAACATTTCATGCCTACTTTTCGGCAGCTGCACTTGCCTGTACACTCCTTTGTACATTTGCAGGACACAGTATTGAGAATTTCAGGTGGAGCTGGATCCTTTGTGTTTATGATGGGGAGAAGACCAAGGTCTGTCCTCCTCCAACCCCAGCTCAGAGGATCATTTGATCTATCATACCAGCCCTGGATTTGAAGGTACACCCGCAGAATATGTTGGGCGGCGGCTGCATTTGTTGGAGGTAGAGAGGCCAGCTGGAAAGTTGGCTTTGTTACGGATTTGGAAAATATCTCGTAGCGGATTTGGTCCAAGGAGGTCTCATCTGCCTTAGATGAATAGAGGGCTGCCAAGAACAGTTGACCTGCTGAACAGAGAACCTCAGGATCTGCATCTTCATGATGAAAAACCTTGACAGTCTCTTGTAATGTCGTGTTCTTTTCAAGAAGCTTGACAAACTTCAACTTCCCTTGGCGATAGAATGCAGAGGTTGTATCACATCCACTGATTGCATGCAGGAACAGGAGATTCTGTTTGACAACAGACGAGAACTTGAAATACTTGGGAGAGTAGAATGTGTTCTGAGAGGTTCCCTTTCCAGGTTTCATGACGTAAATGTTGGATGAATTTGGTGCTTTGGCAGTTAATATGATCAATAAATCGGTGTCTTCCCCGATTATGATGACCGTCGCAAAATTACCTGCCAATTCAATGGCAGTGTTGACAATAAGGGTGTCAGCATCCTCAACACTTTGCCTTACTTTGAACCCATGCTGTACCAATTTTTCACGCAGCATAAAAATAAGCCGTTCTTTGTTATTGTCGTTGGAGAGAAATTGTTCTTTCGGCATGGTTGCATTCACCGTTTCAGTGAACACCACATTTGCAGAAGAGTACTTGCTTTTACGGCGAAGCCGCTCAGCTGATTTGGTACTCTTTATCTTTATCCGGATAATTGGACAAATCAAGAAAACTTAAACATTTGGACATCTATTTATATAACGTAAAATTTTATTCTCTACAACTTTTATTTTATGGGTTTTTTCAATAGGAGTATCTGTTTTCAAGATATGTCGTCTTGGAAAGCCGCAAAATGTAAGCTAGCACCGAACTACGAAATTTTCTTCTTTTTTAACATTCGATTTCGGCTATACTACTAAACGGAATTTGATGTTTTCAGATGTCATTCGACGCAGAATTTTGCCTTCTATATTATTGAATAGAATGACATTTTTCGACCGATGAACCATTTTGCAGCTATAAGCAAAAAAATATAAAAAGTGCAAAAATTTGACGGTTTTTTGGCTATCAAAAGTTAAGCTCAACTCCTGGAATGGTGCAAACTTAGATTACACGCATTTGGGACCGAATGAAGGTAATTAAATTATTTCCAGCTTGCTGGAAATTAATTCCTCAAAATATAATAATTTTATTGGCCTATTATATAAAGAAATAAATGAATGACTGAGTGACTATTCTCTTAATATTGCTAGTATTTGAGTTTTCTTCATATAGAAGAAATCTATGCCATTGTCACTGTTTTGTATCAACTTATTTGCAGCAATCATGCAGTATTCAATTGGTGAACCTATTTTAAATATTTTAAAAGTGGTTTCTCTACGTCGCAGTCTTATGTCGGGTACGTTTATATTGATTTTGTTTAGGATATCAGGTATAGAAATTTCACCTTTTAAAACATTGGAGATAAAAATAATTTGTGCATTTTCTCTTCGTCTGCTCAAACAGGTCATGGTAAAGTCCTTCCTTTGTTTTTCATATGAAACCGTATTTTTTAAAATGCATTGATCTCAGAAACTTTTTCTGTACTCGTTCGATTGTTTCAGAATGTATTACAGTTTGTGGACTCCATATGACACTGGCGTATTCCAATTTGGAACGAAGGTATGTGTTATATAATGTAATACAAGTTTCCCAGGTGAACTCCTGCCCTCTTCGTAATATGAAACCGAGAGTTATATTGCAATGGGATATTAGTGTCTTTATATGTTCAGCAAATTGAAAGTTTTTCGAAAATATCACCTCAAGATCTTTCATTTCCTTAACTACCTCTATTGCGACTCCATTTATGGAGTAATCTGGGAGTAAGTAATCCCTTTTCCTCGTAAAGGACATTGCCTTACATTTTGATTCGTTTAGTGTGAGATCGTTCGCTTTGCAGTATTTAGTAACAGAAGCAATATCGCTTTTGAACTTATTCATGTCTTCTTCAGAGCTAATCTTCATGTACATTTTTAGATCATCTGCATACAATAAGAAGTTGGCATGCTTGATGTGATCAGATATATCATTTACAAACATTACAAACAACAGTGGACCCAGTATGGACCCTTGTGGTACCCCTGAATTATTAACATAAGGATTTGACTTTGAATTGATGAATTTGACTACGTTTGTACGATTTGTGAGATAGGATTCCAGAAATCGGATGACATTTTCTTGAAATGAATATGATTTTAATTTTTGTAATAGGACATAATGGTTAACTCTGTCAAACGCCTTAGCCATATCAGTATACACATTGTGAACTTCAGATTCTTGAATTGCACTTGCTACGTAGTTACTGAAAATCGTCAGATTCGTAACTGTAGATTTATTTCTGATAAAACCATGTTGCTCACTAATTAAGACTGGATCTACATGGGTAATGATTCTATTGTATATTGTTTTTTCAAATATTTTTGATGACGATGAGAGGACAGTTATGGCACGATAGTTTTTTATTTGACTGGTATTACCAGATTTATGAATCGCTGTGATTCGTCCGTTTTTGAATTGGTCTGGAAAAACTCTTTTTTGTATGGATATATTTATTTTTAAGGTGATATTAGTAATCAGCTCGTCAAGTTACGTCTGAGGGAAATTTGCGATTTTTTGGAAAATGGAAAATAAAAATTTTCACAAAATCGATCTCTTTCTTTATAAAATTTTGCATTTTTCGACATTGTTCGCCTGAGAATATTTCGAAAGTGCGGAATCACACGAATATTACTTTAACTTACACTAAATTTTATGTTAACTGCGTTAACTTGTTCGATCCATCAGAGATTAACATAAATATGTAAGCCCATAAACTTTTTTGTTGTAGTAGATTCAATTATATTACTTTTGATTCGAAATATTACGGTATGTGAGTTGGAGGTAATATTATGTGAATGAGAATATACACATTCTGTACTGTCAAAAATAACCATTAATCCGTTACAACTAATTCTCGAAAGAATTTACAGTAGCTGCAATGGATGATATGAGTTTCTTTCAAGTTTGTGCAGAGACCGCTACTGAGGTATCGTCCACATATATTGTTAGCAATTGTAATTTTAGGTGGACTGGTAAGTCATTATTAAAGAGTAGGAATATCAGTGGTCCCAGCACAGGTCCCTGAGGAAATCCTCTATTCATAACTGGAAATGCGCGGATTGTACAAAACCTCTCAAGAGAAACAGAAATGATGATGACTCCATAGGCTCACAACAATCGAAAATGTTCAAGGCTGGATCAATGGATAAGAAAGTGGCGGAAAATCAACAACCCCTTACACTAAAACATTTTGAACAACTGATGGACCAAATGAAGAGTATGTATTCTTCACAACAAGAACTTCTTGTATCACAGAGAGATTTATCAGTTGATATAAATGTAATTAAGGTAAACCAAGATAAAATTAATGCTGAGTTAAAAAAATGCAACCAAGTCCTCCAGGAACACCAGAATAAACTACCAGTACACGAGAAAATTCTCACTGAATTAGAGTCGAGAATAACTAATCACGGCGATCAGAACTCAAGGACTAATGAATCTCTGAAGAAACTTACTGAGAAGCTAGAATCCAGAAATAATGTGCCTGTCCCTACTACTCATGAAATAAAAAATGCCATTATTCGTGAAAATAATAAAATCATATTTGGCCTGATGGAAGAAAATACCTTTGAACAAATCGTGAACATAGTCGACAACACCGTCACTACAATCGATTCCATAACTTTAGAAAAATCACCTCGGTTCAACATAATCCAAAGGGCGAGTAAGTCCAGATAAAGTAAGACCAATCAAAGTTTATTTTGACAACTCGCTGATCACAAAATATATCCTCAGACACCAAATTAAGTTAAGAAGTCTTAATAACTATGAAAGCATATCCTTCGCAGATGATAAGACAATAGAGGAGCGTAATCATTTAGCTGAGCTCATACAAAAACTGAAAGAACGGATCTCAAAAGGAGAATCCAATCTGACTATAAAGTATACTAAAGGTGTTCCAGCCATTGTTGTCCAAGGCATAACACAGTCACAGTCAAATTTAGTAAATGTTTCGAATACAGTGCCCCAACTTTATTGAATATTCATAGAGAACTATTTGATCTAGTGTCACTGAAATCTTTCCAATACCATTTCAAAAAGCGATTGATTATTGAACAAAGAGAAAATACAAATTGATAAATCTTTTTTATTTTTTTCTTTTTCAATTGATGTTATTGAATTGTTATTGTTGTAGTGATTAGTTATTATTGTTACGAAAAATGAGAAATAAAACTTTTTATGTTTTTATACCACTTCTATTTGTAACCAACGTTACTGCAGTTTCGCCCTATATAGACATTATCAAACAATACAATAATCTGAAATAATAAATATCACTCCTTAAATACCCTTAATTCTACCCGAGGTCTGTCCTGTTAAGGGTATTTAAGGAGTGATATTTATTATTTCAGATTATTGTAATGTTTGATGTTGACGAAACTGCAGTAACGTTGGTTACAAATAGAAGTGGTTTAAAAACATAGAAAGTTTTATTTCTCATTTTTCGTGATGATTTCCTATCACGTAGTAACGGCTACATCCATCAATTTATTATTATTGTTATTTATTATTTATGTTAGAAGATAAAGTATATTATCTCTTGATTTTACAGGCAGATTTGAAAAATGGCTTGCCAATTTTCTGCCTTTTGAACTTGTAACCTGAGCTGTATTGCGTCTTATATATCTGTACTACTTCAATAAACTTCATTATTATTGTTATTATTATTTGAAAGTTGGAAATAGCAACCTTTACGTTTATTATTTTCCTATTGCTGGGAAATTTTACAATCCAATCTAAAAAAAATCCTTTAAATTCAACATTGTCAAATTTATTTTCGATGAAATTAATGACAAAACTTTTGAAAGCACGTGATAGGTCAAAAAACAGACATGCCAAGTGCCTGCCACTGTCCAGTTTCGAGTAAACATATTCAAAAAGATTGCATGCAGCAGTTTGTGTTGTTCTGTCGGCTTGGAGTCCATGATGCTATGAGCTTGTTCGTATTTGGAAACTGTATCATCCTGCAGCAAACAATTTTTTCAAAGATTCCATTATTAACACTAATTACTGATACCGGTCGATAATTGGATAGATTTGCCGGACCATTTTTTCTTGTGAATCGGAATAACTTTGGCAAATTTAAGTGACAAATGAATCGACAGAGATTCAATACTGCCTAATAACTGAACTGAAATCACTAAAATAATAAAAATCTGCTAGGCTGACGATGTGGTTAAGAAAAAGTCCTAAAACAGAATATGGAAATCAACAGAAAGAAGAATTAGTGGGAACAAAACGAAGACCATGATACTTGAAACAGTAAGAACACAGATGGAGAGCGATATTGGAAGACTGGGGAGAACAAAATTAGAGAAAGTAAGAAAAGCGGTAGTGGAAAGAGAAGAAGAATAGAAATGAAAGAGAGGAGAAAGAAATATTTATTAACTACGTTATGTCACTCAAACATTTGAAGCGTGTCATGTCATTAGTTCTATGGAGTAAGAACAGACAAAAACAAAACAACAAACAAAAAACTAGTTCAAAACAATCAAAATAAGTAAATCAATCAATCAATCAAGATATACTTTATTGTCGAAGAATATCATTCTCGTAGACAAAGCTTAGTTGATACAAGGGTAAAAGTGTATAAGTATATAAAGGATACAAAATATCTAACTTGCAGTACAAATATCTTAAATATGAAATTCCATACATGAAAGAATTTATACAGTAATCAAAAATTACAAATATCTAAGGTGTGGTACATAATTCTAGATTAAATTTTTTTACGTCATTATCGTGTAAAACGATTAGTAGAACAAGCGGCTAAAATATATATATATACATACAAATACAATTATAGCTACACATATACTATAAAAATAGATCTATAAAGTGGTGGTGAAGTAATCTTCAATATCGTAGAAAGCTTGCCTAATCAATATATTTTTTAGATTTTGCCTGAACTGTCTGATACATGTTATACTCCTTATGTTGATTGACAGGTGATGTTACATTTTAATACCATTTTAAGTTATTCGACTTCCGGCAGCGGTTGTCAGACAGCGGCCTTGTGTTGGAAGTCTGGTTAATTTGTGTGTTGTGTTCGCCGTCTGAGGTCGTGCATCGACCCAAGATATGGGATGCAGTATTGCCTAGAGCAAGACAACTGCGTCCCCCCGATACAGCTTTGCTGTCTACGCCGGTTAGAGGCCGGATGGGAACGGATTTCTCGCAGCAGGGCATGTCCATATTGCGCCGTATGGAAGCAGAAGGACAATAAATGACGAGAGAGAGAGAGAGAGAATACCATTTTAAATTATAGAATCCTTCACAGCTGTGTTGCTAGGTATTGGTAGTTTGAGGGAGTTGTTCTGACGCGTGTTGTATTGTGAGTCGACTCTATCTAAAGAAGTTTTATTTTTGTGGATCAGATTATGTGTTCTTTGAATAGCTATCTTGGTCTTATTTTACAGATATATCGCAAAGCTCTTTTTTGTAATATAAATACATTATACAAAAGATATGTACTACACACTCACCAAAAGTGTGCAGGTTTATAGTTTTCATATTGGCAGACAGCATTATTCAATCTGAAATCCTAGGAATTTTGTTGGGATTTTGTCAGTTTGAAACGTTGAGGTCTGATAAGGTTGCCACTACGTGTATTATGATTATGTAAACTAGATTTGTTAGGAAACAAGGGAGCCTTCTTGTGAATCTCCAATGGACTTGAATAAATATACACAGAGGGTACTGGCATAATTTCATGGTTAATGAATGAGTCACGGCAAGAATCTCTAAAATCAATTCCAACAAGAATTCTCAACGCTTTTTTCCGTAACAGAAAAATGCAATGGGCATCATTAGAATTTCCCCATACTAATATTCCATAAGAAATGAGGGGTTGAAGTGAGCAAAATATTATTTTCAATGTGATGAAATTTGTAAATGGTTTTAGTTGTGGAAGTAAAAATAGGACACTCGATATTTTACTTTTCAAACCTGACATGTGTATCGACCAATTCAACCCGTTGTCTAAAGTAAAACCTAATAATTTGACGCACTGAAATTCAGGTAATGACGAAGCCGTAGAAACAATCATGTTCTGTGATTTTTCCTTATTCATCACAACCAACCAAAGGTCAGCTTTTTCTTGTTTTTCCACAGACTTCTCAACAAGCGATGTCTCGTCGGCAAATAATACACTGTGACATGGTTTCATAAAGTTGTGAAAATCATTAACATAAATGATAAACAAAAGCGGACCCGGTACCGACCCCTGTAGTACACCTAGGTTAATCGGTCTTTGCTTCGAAAATGTATTGTTGTAAAAAACTTTCTGGAAACGATTGTTCTAGTAATTTTCAAACAAATTTAAGACAGTGCCTTTAACACCATAGTATGACAGGTTTTCAAGTAGAATGCTGTGGGATACACAGTCGAACGCCTTTGAAGTCCAATAGTGTGACTCCCACAATGTTTTCGATCTCAAGACCTTCAACTATGCTTTCGACAGCAATCATGGTAGCATCGGAGGTAGAGCAATTCTTGCGAAAACCACACTGATGACTAGAAAAAAAAGTATTTTCTTAATTTTTCGATAATTACAAAAAACAAAACACTTATGATAGAAATCGGTCGATTATGACTTTGTCTCCTTTTTTGTGTAGGAGTATCATTTGCATATGGAAATTTGAAGATGTCTGAAAATTCACCTTTAGAAAGATTAATTTAATCAAATTTGTGAGGAAAGAATTATATCCTGGGTTTCTTTTATGATTCTACAACTTATTCCATTTATCAGGACATGCTGAGTTTTGATTTTGATTTCTTGTACTTCATCACAAGTAACAGGAGTTAAAAAGAATAATGATCTTTTCTGTAGATTTCATTGAAAATATGAACAGGATGTTCATAAAGTCAGTTGTGGAATCATCTGCGACTGAAAGTTGGAATTTAGTCGCTGTTTTCCATCGTACAAGATAACCTCTCTTGGAATGAATTCATGTTTTAAAGAGAAACATTCTCAATTGAAAATTGAATCAATACATGACTCCTCTGGAAATGGAAAAACCCTACGATAAAATTGAAGTTACTTTTTTGTAATATCTAACAGAAAACAACTACTTCCCCGGCAAAAGCCACGCTGGACATTGAACTACATCTGATAGATATTGAGAAAGACCCTATATAACTTGAGAGAAAAAATCTGAAAGTGAAAATTTGCATTTTCATTCAGATAGTTGATTATTTATTAAATGTTCAGTTTTTTTTTCTGTGAGTGATACTTCTGAATAACATTCACTCTTATCTCATTCATAGATAAGAATCTCCAACGGAAACAGGGCTTCTGCCAAGTAGTGTCATCAAATATTTTCTTCTGAATTTATTTGGCTTCAGACGAAGTCGACACCATAGTCGGAGTGCTCTTCGAATCTTGGGGTCAGGATATTTTTCGGTTGCGTTGGGTGAGCTACCCTGCGCTGATGATTGGCAAGGAACCATGAAACCGGTCCGTAGGTGTTCCCTCGTGTGGGTTGAGACATGTTTTGGCGTTGAGATTGGGAGAACATTGCAAAGTAGTTCTTGTAGAATACTTTGCCAAGAATCTAACAGATATAATTCAATGGTCGTAGGGGGCAGTAGTTGTTTTCTGTTGGAGACTTGTCGACGATTATACCTATTGTATAGGTTAAATGCAGAAGTCTGGATTGCTTAATCCATTTTATTATTAGTTTAATGGGCTTCTGCCAAGTAGTGTCATCAAATATTTTCTTCTGAATTTTACATAGGACTTGTACTTTTGCCTGATATCGAGATAAACCATTTTTACCCTCAAAAACTCAACCCCTACCTCCCTCCCGAACTCAGATCACTCGTAATTTATTTTTCCTTTCATTTTTATTATATTCCCCTCCTTTTCCAATGGGTTTCATCCAACTGTTATTTTTTTTTGGTATCAAAAATTATCGACCCATCTATAACTAGAAAAGGGCATACCAGAACACCAAAAGCAACAACGTGACAAAACTATGGGGACTTGGGTTCTCATAGCATAGGGAATTTCTGAATATCTGTCTCAAATCCACTAAAACCTACACTTGAATAGGTAGATAGGTTAAGGTGAGGTGAGAAAGTACAGTTCAACCAGGACAGCGTGGTCTATGTGATGCTCAAACAATAAAAGGGGAGAAATTGTAGGACAAATCAACTACTGCTTTCGATCTGGAAGAAAGAAACATTGCGTATCCAAACTGTCCTACTTGAGACTTGATTATCAATGAACAAACTATACAAATAGAAAAAATTATCAGTCTAACGCAACATACACGTATAAATAGAACTCACCTTTGTTGTTCCAGGAATTCGGATCCATCCGGTCATTATTATTATTATTATTTTTGCGATGACGCGAACTCACTCTTATCAGTTTCATTCGTTTCATTTTTATCTTTTCACAATCATATTTCCGATATGAGTAGGTAGAGCGACGAATTCAACTGGAAATATGGATTTACGCGAAGATAAACAAGAGTCTATATTCGTTTCATGTTTTGATGTTTCTCCTCGGTTACCCACGTACTACTAACTCATGCACCATGGCTATTATGAAGGAAGTGAGACAGAACTTGAATTATGTATTTATAACCTGATTACAAAAGATTAAAGGATGTTTCACTGTCACTAGGCACCTACACTAGTTTATACAGAGCGTTCAACTTGTGACTTGTGGATCACAACATTCAATCCAGTGTCTTGACAAGAAATGAGTTGCCGGAACTAAAAGTAGCGTACGCTGATTTAATACATACCTAAATTTAGATCATTGAAGTTTATAGGTTTTAAGAAATATAAAACTGAAAATTTCTTGCAATCATTTTGACTTTGTCTGTGCTTCAATTGTTGCTCTTGTAACGTGGGCACCACGTTGCAAACGTTTCTTTATCGAATGTTTGAAATGTCAAAAACCAACCAACCAACGAAATTGAATACCAAGAAAGAATGGAGCACATAATCCATTTCAGCATTAGGAAGGAATACCATAACATGGTACACGGACGGGTCCAAAACTCCTGACGGAACTGGAGCAGGAGTCTTTGGGCCTCGCACCAAATACTCCGAACCCATGGGTCAGTTCCCCAGCATTTTTCAGGCGGAAATTCACGCCATAGAAATCTGCATTCAGTTCAACCTCGACAGGAAATACTGGAACAATGAAATCGCAGTCCTCTCCGATAGTCAAGCAGCCATCAAAGCGTTGAGCTCATATAGCATCAACTGAAGATGGTCTGGGAATGCCTAGACAAACTCAATGATCTAGGCAGGAACAAGGTGGTCCTCCTCTGGGTGCCGGGGCACGTTGAGTGAAGGGCAATGAACAAGCAGACACCCTGGCACGAAAAGGGGCATCAACGCCACTGTTTCTGCGGACTTGGAAAATCTTACTTCCAAGAAGAACTCAATAAAACTGAAGAAGCAATGAGAACATCCTAGAAAAGACTTCCAGGGCTAAGGCAGTCCAAAGATCTCCTCGGCATTTCAACCGAGCAAGATCGAAGACACTGATTAACCTCAGTAAAACTAGTCTAAAGACTATCACGGGATTTCTGACGGGGCACAGCAGACTCAAAGAACACCTAAGGAAGTTAGGCTTAGAGGAGGACAGCACCTTCAGATTCTGTGGGGAACATCCAGAAACACCCCACCATATATTGATGGAGTGTTATGCTGTACATCACTAAAGATTGATGATACTGTTATTACACCAGCTGACGGTGGTAGAAATACCACGAATGGACCCCCTCAAAATCCTTAAATTCCTCAAGGAATTGAGGCTTGAGTGGCCGCTGTAAACGAGAACACCTTGAGATAGCAGAAGAAGATGGGCAAAATAGATCTAATCAGCGTACGAATTAAAAAAAAGTTGCTTAATTTCCACAAATTCCACTAGGAATATTTTCTTCTCATTTTATTACTTGAGACTTTGTTTTGAATGAAATTTCGACTTATTTCGTATGAGTACCTAATATCCATGACGTATGGAAAAAGATCCAGTAATCTAACCCTAAATTTTTTTTCATTGCAGGGAACCTATTTTTCTATCAAATTGGTAAATATTCGTAACAAATCAATTTCTTTTATCCACTTTTACAGCTATTGAATCGAATCGCCACAATTATTTTAAGTTCCTAGAGTAGGAATTCCAATCAGTTTTATCAGAAACAGTTTCAAAATTCAATGTATTTTAACAATCTGTTTCGACTCATCTCACAAACGGATTTTTTAGTCTCCCTAGACTCCAGTGGATAAATAAATTGGACGAGTATAACGTCATGTGGTTTAATTTTTTATCAAGAATAAAATACGCACATTGTGTAAATATAACCAGATATGCTGGTGTTGATATATTGCAGCAGACTGTTTCCCGGAATATCAGTTTTGAAACGATTTATATCGAGAGTGTCATATATTCTGTAATTATCTGTTATAAAATGAAATCGTATCAAATAATCAGAAATCGTCATGAAGCCACATACTGGAAATGACAGATATTTTTCACTTGAGCAATAAGTTCGTTCAACATATTATTTGTTTTTATTGTTGCTATACAGCATTAATCCTTCCATCATCATTTCATCTATGATTTTTACCTTTTTCTCCACTGATGTTTGCTTAATTTTTTCAATTTTTACCACAAGGATATGTCAAAGTATTGTAGTAATTATGTAAAGTGAGGTCATTTGTAGTAATAATTCCACAATTGTTTTCTTCTGCGTACAATAACCCGGAAAACGTTCGAATTTGTTGAAATCTAATCTTTCGTTATTCACCCTATCAACTAGTGAGTAGGACTCGCTTTATCATAGGATCGGGGCAATTCAGAGTCTAAGCAGAGCAGGTTGTTTTCATTATCTGTTGCACTCAGGAGAACTCATGGATACAACTGCGCACTGGCTGATCCAAGAGGGGCATTAAGGTCAATTAACTCCTTCCCCCCTTGAGAGCAACATTGACACGTTACCCTCCTCCTCATCATCACCTCTTTTTCACTTCAAAATCTAGCTGACTCCCCCCCGTAGGTCACTTCAAACTTCAACTCTAGCTGACTACCCCCCTTAGGAAAGTTCTGGATTCGCCCCTGCACCCTTAATAGACGAGGAAAGTGTGTCATCACAAATGTCATCCTAGTCAAAAACTGATTCCAAACAAAGAATTTTAGGTGACATTCTCTGTTGATTACTTGCTGCTTTGCTTTTTAGTTTATATTTGGTTGTTTGGATTTTGTTTTCTCAAGCAAGAGAAGTTGAAAAACTTTAACGGAAAGAATATCGGACGAGCTGACTTAAATTCGACGCAGGTTTGTTTGGAATCAGTTTTTGACAAGAATGACATTTATGACGTAATCACTTTCCTCGTCTATAACTGGAGTAACATTGAGTAATAGTAACTCCGCAGGATTTACCTAAACCAGTCTATTAATATGGTGGTTCTGATAGTAGAAGTCCTCGGTGGATTGATTGACAGGTCGCGATGCATTGGAAAGTAGTTCTTGTAGAAAACGTTGCCAATAATCTAACAGATATAATTCAACGCTCGTAGGGGGCAGTAGTTAATTTCTGTTTGATACTTTCTCATGAACATACCCATAGTAAAGGTTTGAGCGGAAGACTGGATTACCTAATCCACTATCTATTCCATTCACTATTTTAGATTTTTTAATGTTTTAAGCTTTACTGTCATTTTCTTACCTTTATACTGTCCTTCATTAAGTGTTTGTATAAATGTGTAATCACTTTAAGTAATCTGAATTAACCGTACCTATACACTGTCATGCCCTACGTACAGATTTTATCCATTGTAGGGTCAACAATTTATTCCCTTCCATATTTTTGTATGTTACCTATATTTATTGTGAATCAAAAGGTGAATACATTGTTATTATTATCATTATTATTATTTCTTTATTATCATCATCAAAACAATAACACAACAAAATATACAGTGGAGAATAAGGTCGGCATTGAGTCACTTTGTCTGTTTTCTGTCAATTTTTAGGTGGAGGAATTGTCTTACACGTAAAATAGTTCCAGAAAAACATTTTTTCCATCCAAGCATCAGAAAATTGTGTTTCAAAACAGAGAAAAATATTAATTTCTTGACAGAATCGGAAAAAGGGTTTATCATACGAGACTTATAAAAAAACACTTGAACTGTAGTTTTTTTCTCATTCAAAATATTTTATTTTCAATAATTACTTTCATGCTCATCATTTCGTTTATGCTTTTAATTAGTTTGTAGAATATATTATGATTCATATCAAAAACCACTATTCATATAAATTTCAACATACTACGTAGGTTAAGCGTTAGGTTTCACATTTTCAGTAGAATATGGGATTTTTTGCTGTTTTTCCATTGACGTATTCGTATTTGAATTTATGCTTTTAAAGGAAAGTTATATTTCAACATACAGAAATCGATTTGTCGATTTCAGTGTTTACTAACAAAGTCGGGACAAAGTCGAAAGAGATCTTATTATTGATTTTATTGAAAATATAACAAGGATGTTTATAAAATCAGATGTGGAATCATCTGCAACTGAAAGACAATCTTTAGTCGCTATTTTCCATTATTCAAGATAACCTCCCTTGGAAGGGAGTTTTCTCTTTAAAGTTATATAGGATCTATTCACAATCTCTAGCAGATTTAGTTCACTGTCCAGCGTGGCTTTAGCCGGGGAAGTAGCTGTTTTCTGTTCGATATTACAAAAAGTAACTTCATCTCTATCGTAGGTTATTTTTATGCAGTAGTCCTATTTCAAAAAATAATTGTGGATGAGAAGCCGTCATAATTATATAAAAAATCACCTTCAAAACAGATATAATATGAATGTGCGCCTTAAAGAAGCTTCCCCCCCCCCACCTTTCAAACTTGAAACCTTCAGATGTAGTTATACTTATCAAATATGTTCCATATACAATGAAATACCTTAGAGCCGTTTTACACTTCAGAAATTACTCCGAAAATTCTAACGGAAATAATATCGAAAAATTCTCTGATAATTTCAACAATGACTAATAAAAAATTCATGTTTTATACAAGGAAATTATGGCGAATTTTCTTTCATGCGCATGCGTATTATTTCGATCTTGCTGGTGGAATTTAAAATGTCACAGTTTCTCAATATTATTTTATGATGAAATAACTGTCATTAGATCATTATTTATAACTAAACTTCTAAACCTACGATTTGATAATGCCGAAAACCAAAGAAATGTGTGTTGCTACAATTATTTCCTTACATGTTTTATTGATATATGTAATAAAAAAAGGATCCAAGCAAGAAAGCGTTCGCTTTGGTGTAAAACGTGGCTGCAAAGGAGAAATGAAGGTAGAGGTATGTATACTTTCTCTTCTCAATAACGAGTTAAAGAGTGAGGATCCTGAAGCATATAGAAATTTCCTCAGAATAAATGATTACCAGTTTGCCAAACTGTTGAATGAAATCAAGGATGGTATCACAAGACACTTTCATGAGAGATTATATAAGTACTAAACATAGGTGGGTGTTGAAACAAGAAGTGTTTGACAACCTATTTCTGATAATTCTGTTTTATTTCAAGACTGGACATTACTCTTCGTTTTCTGGCTACAGGTGAAACTTATCGATCTCTTATGTACAGTATGACCAAGACATTTTGTTCTTTTACTTTATGAACCATATAAACAAAAAGCAATACCCAACACACTATAACTGCCAAACGTCAATCGCACAGATCATCGAAATAAGTTTATGCGATCTATGATCAAACCATTCCTGTGTCTTTGCGCAAATTCTCGCGCATATTACTCCCAAACTTTATAAAAATATAGAACATGCCCTATATTTTTCCTCGCAAAATATTCACGGTAAATTTCATTATAATTTTCGCAGTATTTACACTGTTTTACACATTCCAGTTTTATAAAAATAATTTTTGGAACCAATTTTCGTTAGAATTTTCGGAGTAATTTCTGAAGTGTAAAACGGCTCTTAAGCACTCAAAACTTGCAGCTTGAAACGGTTTAAGGAAATGGACAAGAAATATTTGTTTTAAAAACAATCCTAGCATTCAGTATGGGCACTGCTTATTTTTTGTTGATTCTTAAATATTTTGTCATTCATACAGGTAAATTATGTTAGTCATTATAAAGTCATCTAGTGATATGTTGTGGAAGAACAAGTCACAAGAGGATTTTAAACCCTGTAAATTGCTTCCATTTTAATTTATGTGTATATATATAAATTTGCTTCCATGGTAATTCATATTTTTTAAGGAAAACTGTCTATGAAAGTAATTATTATTATTATGCTATGGTACCATGATACCTTTCGATACGAAGTAATAAAAAACTTATTTTCAAAAACCAGCTTTTTGTGATTCTTAGCCAGTTTGGGAAATTTTTAACTATTTTGAATCCTTGTATCTCGATAACGATGTGGTCTAAATCGTTCGACGAGTATTTTGAAAGAGGAATTGACTCCTTTTAATCACAATTTTGAGTATTTCAGTTAATTGAATTTGGCTGTCAGTCATCTCAATCTTCAGTCTTTGAGTCACTTGAATTAAATTTTCAGTCCCAATCTTGAGTATTGAGTCTTGTACATCCTTTAGCTAGATGTTCCTCCCTCTCTCGTAAAAGCAGTAATTTATCGGGGAAATTTTTTTCATGTGCCCTTTCCACCTGTACAAATTTCCTAGAATTTACATTTTTTTCATTTATTAACTTTGGTAGATAAGACACTCAAAAGCCCTTTTTAAACTACATAATTCTATGGTTTTTCGGGTTTTTAGGCCGACGTTTATTTAGAGAAAATCTCGACGTTTCGCCAACACGAGTGGTTGGCATTTTCAAGAGAAATGTTTACAGCTTCGATCACTGAACACTACTTGTTTGCCAACCACTCGTGTTGGCGAAACGTCGAGGTTTTCTCTAAATAAACGTCGACCTAAAAACCCGAAAAACCATCATTCATTCAACGATGGCCGCGAAGCCTTTCACAATACATAATTCTATACTTGAAATTTCTAGGTGTTTATTCATTATATAAAAATATATACTTAGTAATATTTCTATTATTACAAACTTTACTTGAATGAACATCATTATTATTATATTCAATCTCTTATTTTGAACTAGCTTTTATATCGTATTGAAGAATGAGATGGAATACACCAGTTGTTTTTCTAAGGAACTCTGGAAACAGTAGTTATTTTCGAAAAATATTGTCAAAATATAAAATCAATCAAAAAACAGAATGGAAGAATTATAATCAATGAAAGATTGGACGATGACTAGGCATTGAAACTGATAAATTACGAACTACACTAAAGAATTTGTTTTAAACTGATGTAGCCGATACTTGATGAAAATCCATGTTAATATCTATAATGAAACTAAATGAAATGATTTTCACTAGTAATACCACTAGAGGTTAAAACATTTCCGAATATTAATTTGACTTCGCGTGGTATTCGGTAAGAAAATTCCACACCGAATTGTGGTTGATAAAGCACCCAGGATGCCATCTTTGAATTCCTCGAAAACCTTTACCTCAACCTAAATGAAAGACAAGCAGCTGCGGCGGTGTTCTGTGATCTCTCCAAGGCTTTTGATTGTGTGAGTCACGAAATACTGCTACAGAAGCTTGAAGTCTATGGATTCAGAGGTTCGGCACTTAATTGGTTCAAAACATACTTATCAGAACGTCGCCAAAGCGTCTTACTCAATAAGGTGGAATCCAAAGAATGTAAAATCAACTGTGGTGTGCCACAAGGCTCAGTTTTAGGACCTATCCTATTTCTGTTATATGTCAATGATTTGGCCAAAGTGGATATCCAGGGCAAATTCACTATTTTTGCGGATGACACCACAATCCTCTGGCACAACAAAAACATTACTGATCTGCATGACCACATCAGTGTGGACCTAAACAAGGTAAAGAAGTGGTGTGATGCCAATCTCCTTCCTTTCAATATAAGCAAAACGAACATTGTCTCATTCAAATGTGATATCAATGGAATCCCATTGGAGAATGGTACAATTACAAATGTTTCAGAGAACAAGTTTTTAGGGTTGCATATTGACGAAAAATTAAGATTTGAAAGCCATATAACTCAATTGTGCAAACGGCTGGCTTCAGGCTGCTATGCTGTACGAGTTGTCTCTAACGAGCTAGATATTGCTAATGCTAGAAAGGTTTACTATTCATTGGTTGAAGCCCATCTGAGATATGGTATTTGCTTTTGTGGAATGTGTTCACAATATCATGTCTCTCATTCTAGAGACAGTATGTCTCATACACAAAAAGTATAAAGACAAAGTAAAATCCAACTCCATACATAAAACACGATTATCACTACATATCCCACTTCCAACGCCTATATCCTCCCTAACACAAAATTAATTAATCTACAGAAGCAGAAAATTATTCAATCATCTTCCTAGCACCATAAAAGAAATACAAAATGGTACTCACTTCAGAAAAAAAATAAAAAATCTCTTGGTTGTGAAAGCCTATTATACGTTGGATGAATTCTATCAGGACCCATTTACCTGATCTCAAATTAGAAATGTATATATGTGTGTGTATATGTGTATATAATATATATGTGTGTGTATAAATAACAAAAGGTTACTAATGACATCTACAGTTATAATATATATTTATCTAACCCCTTATCATAATGAATAACTGGGAACTCCTTAATAATTTTATTTTTTTGGTATATTTATATATCATTATTATTCGTTGACAGATCGTTTTTATGAATATCCGCATAAACTTATTTATTTATTTGTAATGTTCAATTGACTCAGCCTTTGCTGTAATTAAGTCCTCATCTAGTATTTTTGTTAGATTTGGCAACTTATTTTTATTCTTTTTTGTATTGTATATGTTCTTCAAATTACCTATTGTAGTGATATCAAGGTTATATTCTTAAGCTTTGATATTAAAGCATATTTTGATTGATTGATTGATAATATGACAAATTTACATTGCGTCGAAGTTTCGATACCATCCTCTAGGTATGGGTTACAAGCCTACGATAATTATGAAATTTTTACTCATTGTAGTTGCATGAAAATGGCAACCTAAAGCGTAATATAATATATTCTTCTATTTTAAATCAATTCTGGATTACTACAAGTGGTAGAAAGTTATAATTTTATCAAATTTAATGTTCTTTGCAGTTTCGGTAATGGCCATGTAATGGCTTCTCAGCCTGCCCTTTAAGATATTGTTTTCTACTCATTGTAGTTACACGGTACACGGTATTATATTACAGTCTTTGATTTTTTTTATTTACTTCGGGCTACTACAATTGGCAGAAAATGAAAAAAGTATTAGTCTTATAGATGCATACCTACAAGAACAGATTACATAATAATATTCAGTTTGTCTTCACACCAATGGACTCTTAGCCTATAAACTGTTGATTACTACTGATTGTAGTAGCTCAAAAGTGCCATTTAGAGACAAAAAATATAATATTCTTTTATTTTATAGTTACTTGAGCTTACTACAAGTGGTAGAAAATTATAATTTTAGAGGTTTTTCGGGAAGCTGCATGAACAGATTCATAGCGCGTCATAGCTTTGTCAGCAATTATTTATGCCATCAAATTGGTAATTTCTACTCATTATAGTTGCATGGGAATACCATTTCAAGATAGAAAATAGTATATTCTTCAATTTTACATAAGTTTTAAGTAACTACAAGTGGTAGAAATTGTTTTTTTGCGTTTTTGAATGGGAAGAAGGTAAATAAATTAGTGTCTAAATATTATGTATATTTTATTAGACATAGACACTTAATTGAAAACATTCAAAGTCCTGCATTTTCGCCATTAAGAAGAGAGGTGTCCGAAGAAGCTTTGTGATTAAAATGTATCAAAACTAAATATTTTGTGAACAAATAAAAACCAGTCTGTCAAAAATGGTCTGTTATTGTAAACCTCAAAAAAATTTCAGCACAATTCGCTGTTATGTCTCCCACGAGAAAAAAAATCCGCTAAAATACCTCCGTTGCCATGGTGATCTGTCAAAATAACGCATTTTGATTGGTTCAAAATTACAGGTGTGGAATTTTCAGTGAAATCATTTCATTTAGTTTCATTAAAGATATTACTAAAGAATATCCATATCATAAAATGTGATATTTCTTGACATTTGAGGATCCAAAATAATGTTCATTCTCCAAAGTGCTTCGACTTGGTAAACTTTTGAATTTCCCAGGTTGGGTAAAGTTCAAACACTTGCAAACAATTATTTTCAAGTTGATGTTTTCAATTTATCATTTTCAAAACGTCAATATGGTGGAACTACTTGTCCGATCACTTATCTTTTACCAAGAACGTGTTTTTCAACTGTTAATTTGCGATAATTGCTTTATGGTTGTTATTCAAATTCCTCTTGATATTATATGACCTTCATATTTTAGAGATTTATGACTGTTGATGTTCTTGTCAAGTAAAATAACACTTCACATATTTTGGCTCCATCAATAACATTGACGAATTTTTTGTTCAACAGATAATGAATTATATGGGAAGGACGTGGTTAGTTTTGGCTGTTTATGCAGTAATTTTTTAATCATCAAAAATAAGCTAAAACTATTGCCATTCCTTGTTTTTCATATAGCAATATTTTTTATTAATTAATAGATGTATAATTCAATTCGCGAGATGCTTTGAATAGGATAATAAATAAACAAACCTTTTAATGATTTCAATATATTCTGACAAAAAGCATGCACAGGCGTACAATACCGGTCAAAGAAACAAAATGTCATTCATCTCAAAAATACAGTTACTGCAAATAACATGAAGGTAAATACAACATTAAGAATTAATAAAGAAAATCATGAAATCAGAATCGGAATGGTTTCAATGGAGTAAGTAATTATTTAGATTATTTTTGAATCGCAATTTACTATAAGTTTTTAAATAATTTGGAAGTTCATTAAACATTTCACACCATCAAAATACATTGATTTCTTTCCAATAGTTTTCTTAAATTTGTTTACATATACAGGGTGATTCAAAAGTACTTTGACAAACTTCAGGAGGTGATTCCTCACAATATACTAATATGAATTGCCCAAATAAATAAATATATGCCCGGAAACGCTTCGTTTCCAAGATACAGGGTGTTGAAGTTTTATTTTTATTTGTTTTTTTTCAAATAACTCTTGAAATACTGATCTTAATTAAACGAAACTTGGTAAAAAGAGGTTTTTGAGGTGTCGAATTCGAACCTGATGTTATTATTTCTCTTACTCGTAGGGGGCGCCACCTACACGTCTTTTTCTTTTTTGAAGATTCATAACTTTTTTGAGCGTACTTCTAGCACATTTTTCAGTAAAAAAATCGATTCCTCTATCATATCTACGTAAAAAAGCTACCCTTGTTACAAGTCGTTGTACGCAACCGTTTTCTAGATATTAGGACTTGAAAATTTCAAGTGGATTATTTGATAATCTATGCATGTAATAATTATTACCTTTATATTGCATTTGCATTTGCATTAATTTGACGTTTAAGTAAGCAGTTTTGGTTTTTTTGTAGGGGGCGCCACCTATTCTATTACTTTTTACTCGCTTGAAGAGGTCATTACTATTGGGTACGTTCCTTTATGACATCCTTAAGCGAAATAGTAATTTAATAATAATAATTCAATAGTAATGATTGATAGTAATAAAATTTGCAAGAAATGTCAACATTTAATTTCAGGATATTTTGAATATGTAGAATAAACTAAAATAAACGAAACTAAATTGTATTCAAATAAATTGTTGAAAGTGTCCACCTTCAGCGAAGATACAGGCAATCAGTCGTCTAGTCATTGAATCTCGTACCCGCTCAAAGATTATTGGTGTGTTCCTTATTGTTTCACATGCGTCTACTATTCGGTTTCTAAGATCTTCCTCGTTCACTACTGGAGTTTTATAAACTAGTGACTTCAAATGTCCCCAAAAATAAAAATCTATCGGGTTTAGATCTGGGGACCTTGGTGCCCACGGCTGGTTAGGTTCTTTTACACCCCTACCGATCCATCGATTTGGATAGACTGTGTTAAGGAATTTCCTGGCTACAACGCTAAAATAGGCCGGAGCCCCATCATGCATAAACCACATGCGGATACGAATTTCTAATGGTACATTCTGAAGTAGTCCCGGCAATTCATTTTCTAAAAAGTGTCTGTAAGTTGCGCCATTCAGTCGGAGCGGAAGAAAGAAAGGACCTATCAAGTAATTATCAATTATTGCCGCCCATACATTTACAGAAAATTGATACTGATAATGCCTTTCACTAACTGCATGCGGATTTTCGAGAGCCCAAACATGGTTGTTATGAAAGTTTGTGATAGCATTTCGGGAGAAGTTTGACTCGTCCGTGAAGAGTACATATCTTAAAAATTGAGGATTTCCAGCCAATTTTCTCAAAAACCACTGACACATAGTAATGCTTTGGGGAAAGTCTCGTGGCAAAAGAGCTTGTACCTTTTGAATATGGTATGGATAAAACTGTTGATCGTGGATAATCCTCCAAACTGTGGACTGAGTAGAATTGGCAGCTTCAGCAATTATTTTTGAACTTGTTTCTGGATTCTCCTCGAGAGCGTTCAAAACAGCTTCTTCCAATTCTGGGGTTCGGACTGCTCGTGGTCTTCCAATAATATCAGCTGCCCTCTTAAAGCTACCTGTTTCTGCCAAACGACGGTGGAGACTAGCAAATGTTGGAGCTGAAGGCAGTACTCGATTAGGAAATCGCTCCTGGTAAATACGTCTTGCTTCGCGCGCATTGCCATCCGCAAGGCCATAAACGAAATGCATATCGGCTAAATGAGCATTATTGTTTAAATAATCCATTTTTTCAAAATTAGTGTTTTCTACTTCTACTTACGGAAACTTCAACAAAACGTTTAACTGTCACAAAATATGTAATTACCAAAACTACTTACTTAAACGTCAAATTCTTTTCCAAAGCATTCTTGTGAAAAATGCAAAATATTGGTAATAACTCCAACTTTAAATTTTCAAGTCCAAATATTTAGAAAACGGTTGCTTACAGCGACTTTTAACAAGGGTAGCTTCAAAAAAGAAAAAGACGTGTAGGTGGCGCCCCCTGCGAGTAAGAGAAATAATAACATCAGGTTCGAATTCGACACCTCAAAAACCTCTTATTATTACCAAGTTTCGTTTAATTAAGTTCAGTATTTCAAGAGTTATTTGAAAAAACCAAAATAAAAATAAAACTTCAACACCCTGTATCTTGAAAACGAAGTGTTTCCGGACATATATTTATTTGGGCAATTCATATTAGAATATTGTGAGGAATCACCTCCTGAAGTTTGTCAAAGTACTTTTGAATCACCCTGTATAGAAGGACCCCACAAACTCCTTATGGAATTTGGGTCCAGGTGGATTTTTTTGAATTTTTGTATGATGTAGTCCATGTAATTCTCAACCAATGTTACCATTGCGCCAACCCAAAAAAATTAACAGTTTTGCTGCTAGGGGGCGTTGAAATCACCCCTTGCGCAGATGAGACTATTTATTTTTGAATCCGGTAGCAATATTTTCACTTGTTTTATTGTTGCTAATGCCGCACAATATTGTGCAGTTATAAAAAAAGATCTTATTCTTCCCCCTTCTTCCCCCCAACTCCTATCACGAAACGCAAAAAAAATATTTATCGAGTGCCTTTAAATATATCGACGAATGTTTAGATATGCCTGGATGAGGGAAATGGCAGTTTTTATGATTATCCCCCCTCCCCCCAAAGAGCACAACACAAAAATATTTCGGTGGATTTTTCTGAATTTTAATTATGATGCAGTTCAAGTTATTTTGAATACAAATTAATTGGGTGACAAACCTCAAAAATTTATAGTTTTGGTGCTAGGCTGAACAATTGTGTAATTTTTTTATTAAAAAAGATATGAAACCTCCCCCTCACCCCCAACCCATGTTTTAAAACACGAAAAACATTAATTATCGACTACTTGTGAATGCTTTATCAAAATAAATGTTTCAATCAGCTCAAATTGAGGAAATCATATAGTTGTTTAATTTCACCATTCCCTCCCTTCAAAAAAATATTGGTGGATTTCGCTGACTTCTTAGCAGGGTGTAGTTCATGTTATTTGAATATCAATTATTTGGGCGAAAATCATGAAAATAAATAAAAATGAAATGTTTTTCGTGTTTAATGGTAAGGGGGAGGTTTAAGATTATTTTATAAGAAATAACACAGTTGTTCAGCATAATCTAAACTGAAATACGTATAGAGATATCGTTTCAGCCTATAATAATGAATAGTTTATTCTGAGCAAGGTTTGATTTCAACGCCCTCTAGCATCAAAACTATTAATTTCTGGAGTTTGTCACTCAATTAATTTCTATTCAAAATAACTTAAAACGGTATCATATTAAAAATTCAGAAAAATCCACTGGAATATTTTCATTTTGTGTGCTTCGGGGGAGGGAATATAATCATAAAAAACTGCTATTTCCCTTATTCAGGTATATTTAAATAATCAAGAGTAATATAACAAGACCTTGATAAATAGTCGACTATTTTTATTGCATCTAAATTTCGACTGTATTTTATAATAAATTAACGAGACATTATTTTGGCATTAATAATCTGATGAGAGCCCGAGAGCGAAGCTCGAGGGCTTTCATCACTGATTATTAATGCCAAAATAATGTCGAGTAAAATTAATAAATACAAGAGAAATTTAGCAGCAATAAAATAGTCGACAATTAATCAAGGTCGTGTTATATTTGTGAAGATTATTTCTTGAATCTACTTATTTATATCAGTCATATGAATTAATGAAAATTAAACAATTTGGAATAATTTATTCAAAATATCAAGAACAAAGCACAAAATCTAAACAAAAACAGCACCATCTTTAAAATTTATCAATTGAAATTAAAAACACAATTATTGTATGTGACATTTCCACCATGCGTAATTTGTGACATTTGTTCAGCTTTTGAAGAACTTGCAGTATTAACCGTAGAAGGTCACATTCATTCTCTTATACAGATTGATTTTATTTGACGTTTAATATGTATTTATTTAGAGTACTGTCAGATGCTCAGGCTCCTTGATATGAGTATCATGCTGAATAGTCGGTGACTATTGTGCATCATGTAAATAGTCGCTAATAGAGCGTGTAGATTGGTCCTGTCAAACAGGAAACAAACGTATGATTGGTTGATGACTGATATTTAATAGACGAAAGAAATAATCGACGATAAATTTAAAGATACTCGAGATTTTTTTTTGCGTTTCGTAATAGGAGTTGGTGGGAAAAATAGGGGTAAGAATAATTGCTATTTCCCTTATTCAGGCATATTTAAACATTCGACGATACTTGTAAAGGCACTCGAGAATTTTTTTTTTGCGTTTCGTAGTAGGAGTTGGTGGGTAGAAGAGGGGGTGCGAATTTTTTATTCAAACAGCATAATATTGTGCAACATTAGCAACAATGAAAGAAATGAAAACATTTTTATCGGATTCAAAAGTAAATAGTCAAATCTGCGCTTCTGAGTTAGCGCAATAGTAACATTAGTTGAGAATTACATGGACTGCATCATACCAAAAATTCAAAAAAATTCATCGGGACCCAAATTCCATAAGGAGTTTGCGGAGTCCTTTGGGCTTGTCGGGTCAGGTAATTGTGATGGTCATTATTCATTTTGAAAAGTAAAGTGGAATTATTCATGTTATTTTTCAATTAGTATAGGGATTGCATATCCATTAGCTTTCTTGGTGTGTATAAGTTTACAGTTGGTTCTTGATAATCAAGTTTGAAAGTACTTGTAATAAAAGATAGAAGAAGTTTCAAATTCTACAAAAAATGTTTTGGAGTCCATTTCATCTGAGTATATACCATCTACTACGACTAAAAATGAAGAATAAGTTTTCGTCAGGTAACAATGAAGTGTCCCATGTTTGCCTTGAGAAAAACACTCCATATCCCATCCACTCCACTTTTACATTTGGTGAATTTATCATTCTCCACCGACCATTGTTCAAATATGTTGAAAATTGGAAGAACCTCGCCAATATACAAAAATAAATACAAACATTCAGTATAGAGAACTGTAGACTAGCAACAATACCATCAATTTTTTAGAAGGCTTTTGAATACGCGTTCTTGAACAGACTTCTTTAATTTTTTTATAAATTTAATATTTTCTCGAAAAGCCAACATAGATTTCTAAGCAGAGATCAACCACAATAGCAGTTCATTCATGATATGACAGAATAATCAAATTCATTGAGGCAGGCGAGTGCCTTGTAGGAATCTCTTGTGAAATTAGCACGGCATTAAATTATATTACTCAAAATGTTAGATAAATATGGTGTCGAAGGGTAACCACTGGATTGGAGATCTGATCATTTGAGGTATAGAAATCAATATGTCACCGTGATCTTAGTGTGCCGCAGCGCTCAGTATTGGGCCCGATATTGTTTATTCTTTTAATAAATGATTTGAGTACTTTCCCAAGTAACAATTTTGAGACAGTTTATATTTATTTAGGTTTTAAAAATGCTTTAATATGTTCAATAAAGACTACTTATTCTTAAACAAAGAATTTGATGCACTAAATCAAAATAAAAATGCTATTTGTTCTTTAATGTCCCATTGATCCTATACAGGTTTTATGTTACTCTTAACATTGGCTATTTTAAAACTAATTTGCTATTATTTATAATTAAATAGTTGGTTTTGAAACAATCCGTCCTGGGAAAAATAGTTTTAATGCAACATGGAGTACCCTTGATGTATTCTTTAAAATCCATTAGGAAAACTATTTTATCCTAAGACTATACAATATCAATATAATACCACATTAAATCCAAAAACATAATTTTTACTTTTTAATGAGTACATTAAGAGTATTACAAAGTTTGAAGGTTTTAATTTAGTCAATTTGGTTAAAAGAAATACCTTTTGGTCTTTGGACGACTTCATTGAAACTAATTATATCCCCACCACATTCAGATTAAACGCCATCTTGTCAAGAAGCTAATTTAGTGAACCAGTGCAGTCCGCATGTTTACATATAACATTTTGAATCAAAAGGTGAAATGGAAACTATTAGCACAGCTGTTTATTAAGCTGTGGTATTAGCGACAAATGCACTACACGCTTCACTCACAAAACCGGCAAAATTTGTGAATCCATTCCAGCGCAAGACCACTTTAAATCAATAAGGTCACGAGTTTGAACATATTGGTTTTAAAAGGAAACGTAAACAGACTTATGTGAGAGTCATTGGATTTAAAGTGGTAAATAAAACGCTGTTTTAAATCTTGTGAGATTTAAAACATTCAATAAATGAACAATTAGTTTTATCTAGATCACGCCATGTTTTACTGCAATAAAAACTCCGCCATTTTGGACATTTTCAATAGTAAACGAAACGAGTATCATTATTCAAATAATTGCGTCCTGGATCATCTTAAAAAACTGAAGAACGGTATGTTGAAATATGCCATTTAATTAAAAAAATGCATTTAGATGCTTAGATGCAAAATAAAATTTGATGATATATTTTTGAAATATTTTTTAAATAAGAGAAAAATACATTAAATTAGTGGCGCTTGAGTTATGTTGAAGTATTTCATTACATTTTATCAGAAAAGTGCTATTCGTTGGTGAATTCACCAGAATACTTTGCTTTCTAATATTATTTTATGATATGATTAGTACATGTATGCGGTTCAACATATTACCACTCTGCCGGCAATTATACAGACTTAAAAGTTGTCGAGTGTTAGGTAATAGTATATTACGTATCAAGTGTTGTAAAAAGCATATTACGCACGAATGGAAAAATTGCGCACGAGCCGCGTAGCGGTGAGTGCGGTAATTACATGAGTGCGTAATTGCTTTACAACACGTAATACGTACTATACTTTTTCTACGACTCTTATATACTGGATGGTGCGTTTGATTAAGCTTTAAGTAATAAAAAAATGAAGGTAACTAACGCAGTTTATGGTTTAATTTCCAACAACAACAAATTAAATCTAAGAAAATACAATTTTGTACTATATAGCATAGAAATGATGAACAGAGCGAGGAGGGTTTAAATGTTTTGGTCAATATATTAAAATAGGCGAGCAATACATTTTCGGAGTACGTACTCACGTGGTTATCCATACTCCATTCCATAAATTTTTTATAGGCTTTTTCATATCTATCCTTTGATTTTTGCGGCAGAATATTCTCCATAGCAGAAGCAGCCTGAAGAACAATTTCCGGTGGCGTTGCGCTCATTTCATTATCGGAGTTGCTCATATTTGTAGATATAAAATTAAAGATCGGATTATAATTTATGAAGTATCGATTTGAACTTCAAATCTCAAAAAGCGACAATGTCACTGTCAAATATTTAAAACGCAAGACAGATAAATGTCACGATTTGAGTGGTTCAAGAGGCAACTTGATTGTTACCTATTATACTAGCCATCATATCATGACGCACAGTTGTGCGTTTTTATTCTTTACGCACACTTGTCAAAATGCTTCTAACCAAAGAATTTGTTTGATTTCCTTCGTTATTTTTTTCTGTTCTGGATGTATACCTGTTTGTACCTATATGTACCTATGAATCTGTTTCGTTGATTTTCGCAAACTCTATAATATATCAGTTTATGTTGTTTTTCATTGCTTTGTTTCAGATTATGTTGTAAGTTTGGGGTATAATCGTGGAGTTTAATGCTAGTAAAGAAAAAAATAAATTTTGAGTTCAATTAATCAACTTGTCAAAATGCTTCTAACCAAAGAATTTGTTAATTGATTTTGTTATTTTTGTTCTGTCCTGTTCTGTATTCATATGTTATGTATGTTTATTTTCACCAAGTCAAGGATATGTATTTATATTAATATTTTATTGTTTTTCTTTGGGCTCATGTAACATGTTTTTTCATATATTCATTCTGTATTATAATACCTATGAACATATTTTTTCTGTGTTTCTATTTATAAGTATAAATAAGATATATCTACCATTTCATTTGCTTGTATTATCCTAGTAATCTTTCGTGCATTTTTACTTATGTTGGATTTTTTTTTTAAATAAAACCGACAGATTTTTGAACAAGTATTGAACACGACTATTTTGTGAGACAAAAATTTCACTAGCTACAGGCGCCGATTAATTTTCAGCCTCAGGCGCCTGTAACCCTTAAAACGCCCCTGATTACTGACCACTCTACGGGAAAAAATTAAAGAGAAAAGACGCGGAAAGCTATCCAAAGGTGTTTTGTTTTTGCAGGTCAACGCCCCTGCACACAAATTTCATGTTGCCATGCAAATACTTAGGGTTTGAATTACTAGAAGACCCCCCTTATTCACCAGATTTGGATCCATCTGACTATCATCTCTTTCCTCAACTGAAAAAAAGTTTAAAAGTTCGTAAATTTTCTTCCAACGAGGAGGTAATAAAAGCTGTGGAAGTCTGGTTAGCAGAGCAAGAAACATTTTTTTTGAAAGTTCTAGAGACGTTGCAGGTTCGCTGTAATAAATGTATCCAATTTAGAGGAGAATATGTTGAGTAATAAAATATTTAGACATTGAAATTTTGTTTGGTTCTAGAGTAGGCTAAGAATTTTTCAATATATCCTCGGCGTATTTAAAGTTGCCTTGAAGAACTCTTTAAGAACATAGAATTAAAACTTAATGGTTTTAATACAATTTTAAAATTTAGGTTTGAAGGCCTTTTTGGGATGGGCCCTTATTGGGTAGAAGCAGCATTATGATGGTATCAGGACTGTCTTGAAGATCACTTGATTTTCTTTGAAACTCCATTATGTAGTTTTGAAGCGATCTTTAAGATTGGAATATGAGCGTTGATGTTACTTGGGTTATCAATACCGGCATCATTAACCTTATATGAAGAGGATTCATCCGTGATAATATTATAAAAAACCGATCTAGCCTTGACAGATAAATGTTCTTTGCAGATTACACGAATGGTATTCTGCAAATTATCTGTTTCTAAATATTAGAAAAACACAATCGATAAGGTTTCATACACGTCAAAAATTGTGCCAAGAAATCACATTCGTCTCAGATGACGCTTCAACGCCATTCGTCGTGGTAACAGCAATACGTTGTACGTCAATTCTGTCATTTTTGCGAAAACTGTGAAATACGTCATACAACTGTAACCGAATCGCATTAGTTGAAATTTTGTCATATTGCAACAAGATGCTTGGTCGGTATCCGATTGGTTGATTGACATATGAATCATTGCGGTGCATGACATAAGAGATTTTGATTACATAGATTCAAAAATCCATATATAAATTTTTCTGACATACGACATATTGCGGTTACCACAACGAATATGTCTCCATTAATAGTAACGGTATAACCTTTTTAGGTTTTCAAATTTATTCATGTAAGTATGCATGTAAAACAAATTCATTATCATATCAATTCAGAATCACTAGAAAGGTATTGCAAATATATCAGCTACTTGCATTGTATTATAAACAAACTGACACTAAATTACGATTTGGTATGGTCTATGGAGTTTATATCCTCACACGATGTGTTTATAACTCAAAAGCGATTTTTGCGTTCTTTCGTTGATATACCTTGCCGTGCAAGTTGAAGGAATTTTTTCAAACCCCATCCAATTTTAACGCTGTCTTCAATATTTATTTTTGAAGTCTCTGTATACTCATTTGGGAATAGAGGTACTTTATTCAGTGCCAATAAACATCGATTTGAAACCCGAAAAGTTACCAAAAATCAACCTTTTAATAAATTCAGTTTGGGTATCTTCCAACTCTTATTCTCTATGGCACCCAGGGTCAAACTACCAAACTAAATAAAAGATTATATACGAAAATATTAAAGAAAAAAATGCTAGAATATTCACTTGAAGAATGTACAACATCCTGAGATGTTGGCATGCTTGTTTTAGAAAATCTCTTAAACAATTTTTATTGAGGTTGATACTTTTGAGTTCAAACCTGTCATTTCAGATTTTTGGTTTCAAGTTTTAAATTTGAAAATCTGAATTTGGAATTTTTCATATTTACCTAGATTCTATCGGACTATTCCTATATAATGTCGTGTTGTCTACTTGAAAATAAAGATACTATCTTATCTCATATCAAAATTGGCAATGTCTGCAATGACAATGAAAATAATATGATGATTTGGATTTATATATCGTGAGTGACTATTACAGAGCAGATAATTTGGGCTATGGGCACACTCACAATGTTCCAGAAGAGATACTCCGACAGATTATATTCGTGATATTGTCAAAGAAATCATTTACTAGCATTGGCCGTTTATGACAAGTGACAGCAATGTATCAGCCAGTCAGTCATAGTCTTTCTTATTATCTAATACTGACATGATATTGAGTTTGAGTTTATCTTTGTGGTATAATAATATACCAAAGAATAATAGGAATAATTGATATTGTTCTAAATAAAATATAGATATAGTTGGTAGTTTTTGAAAATTGTAGGAGCATATGCAAAATGAACGCACAGCATCGTGCCTATTGATTTAGATTACCTATTGAACAACTAGAGATTCAACTTTGATAGCGTGTTTCATATATGTGGCGTAAATCACGAATAACGACGGTGATCTTTAATTGTTCCTTTAAATGATTTATAATCTAATCAACTCTAATTATACTATAATCGCTTATCTCATAGATTCATTTTATTATTTGGAACGTGACTGAGTTATGGGACACCTTAAGGTCAAAAATTGTTGTTTTCGTATATTTTATTTTCACTTAAATATATTTGTTCAGGCCCATGTATTGAAATTGAAAGTTTGTCCGAAATATTAGTTTATAAATTTTTATTTCTTGAAATATTGATGTTGTAGAAAAAATATTCAATATATAATTTTATGATGTAAATAAATGAAATATTTTGTAGAATGACTTGAATTTTTGTATGAAATAAATTTGTCCAGCTATACACAAAACAATCTGTACCCTCTCTTACCTTTTCCTTTCCTTTGCAGCTCGTAGTAGAACATGAAACTGCCTTTCCCCAGTTTGATTCAGGAAACAAGAATACTATTTGTCAGAAAGGAGTCAGGTTGTTCAAGTACAAGATACAAAATCAATCAGTGGAAAAGTCGCGATGGGAGTACCACAGAGATCAGTTTTAGGTCCTTTCATATTTTTATTATACATAAATGATGTAGCTACCATTCGCATAAAAGGAAAATTCACCCTTTTTGCAGACAACACTACTATCCTATGGCATAGTAGAGACGTAATCACTTGAAGGAAACAATTACTCTCGATGATTTAGTTGAAATTAAGTACGGTGTAACTCCCATTTCCTATATTTCAACTTAAAACAAATATAGTCACTTTCAAACTTGATTTTACTTGGAAAACCAGATTTTAGTGAACAAATCACAAACAAAGTTGTTTATTTATAGATAAAAGGGTAAAATTTACTTAGCATGTAACGACCCTGAGTAAAAAAGTAGCCTCTGGCTGCTCTGCTATCAAAACAGTCTCAAGAGAATTGGATTCAGCCTCAGCTAAGATGGTTTACTTTTCCTTAGTAGAGTCCCACTTAAGGTATGATATTGCCCTTTGGGGACTATGCAGTGATCAACTATTTCAATCTGTTTTCGTCTTACAAAAAAAGGCAATTACATATTTATACAAAGCTACAAAGCCAGAAAATATTAACAGTTTCTTGTTTATTCGTTCTAGAAACTATATGCCTCATTTATATAAAATATGGATAAAAAGTCTAGTGAAGTAAGCAAATATAAAAGAAGAAATGAAGGTTGTATTCCTTTACCGATACCAAAATACTCAACAAAAAACTCCATCTTATACAAGAGTAGAAAAATGTATGATCATCTGCCAACTAGTCTAAGAAACATCACTTCCCTGTAAAGCTCTCGAAAAAATGTGATGAAAAATTATTAAAGAAATATTACAATAACGTGCAAGAATACTACGACGATAAATAGTAGCTTTACATGAATAGTTTGACACTGTTCTGTTCTGATAAATTGTGAAAGGCTTTCGCGGCCATCGTCACTTACATGGTGGTTCTTCGGGTTGTAAGGCCGTCGTATGTTTGGAGAAGATCTCGACGTTTCGCCAACACGAGTGGTTAGCATTTTCAATAGATATTTTCAAGTTTCTGATTTCTCAATTCGCTGTCAAATGCTTGACATTTGTTATACGTTATTATTGAGACAACGTATCTCAGCGCTTTCGTAGTATGACATGTCGTTCGTATTTTCGTCAAGTGTCGTGGATTTAAATGGAACAATCTGTCAATGACAACTATGAAAAATTGTGTACCTAATATATGAAAGAGAAGAGCAAGCTTCTATCAGACGGCACGGTTTTTTGCCATGGTCGTGTACGTTATCGATATCATGTATAGATAGGATTGCAACCTGATTTAAATGCCAATTTTTCCGTAGACAAGATTTATATACTGATCAATCTTTCACACTCCACGATCTTATCGAAGCAGATTACACAGCTGTCAGAGCAATAGCCGTCCTCACACGTAGAGATTGATCCGAACAGTTTGAACATCAGCAGATAATACTGGCAGTTTGATACGACGCAGTTTAAACCGTTTTCAGCCGCTAACCCACAACAAAATCCCTCGAATCGATCTTAATCCGATGAACTGTTTCATGAAAAACTGCATGTTACCCAGCGAGTACAAAAACATCTCAGAGATGTTAAAAGTAAGAGTTTTTGAGACATCAAACCTCCACTGCGATGTTCTGTTCATACATGTATGTAGGTGCAAATGTCCGCCGCACGCGGCTATTTTTAAGATGTTTCTAGGATATCACAAAAGGCATTGTTTTCACGTTGTTTTCAAAGCCTTTTTAAGGACACAACATAACATTTTCAAAGCCTTCCGCCCGCATTAAATCACTGTATATAAAACATTTTTAGAGATGTTCCAGGGACATTACAAAATGCACTTTTATTTCGTTTTTTTCTCATTGATTGTACAAATTAACAAAAGTCAAAACATGCAGAAGACTCTGGGGCGATTGAAAAAAATCATCGGTAAACTTATTTCAATTGGAACAAAGAACACACATACAAATATTTTCTGTTTATAAAAATTGAATTTAAAAAAAAAATAATAATGATTAGGATGATGATTTCACAAGTCAGAACCGGTAAATGTTTTTGAGGTTATATATTTTCTGAGTATCGTCACAATTCATTCCTCAATTTGCAGTTCGTCATCAACTTGGTTACTACATATAATATTTTGTCTTGACCAAACGTTTCACTTCACTCTAAAAAAGACTACTTTTACGAGAAACAAAATGGGGTCAATTGAGTTAAAACTAGACACCATACTCTTCGTCAACTTTAACATCACTGAGATCACATGATCACATTTGCGATTGCGCGAACGCTAGATATATTCTCGGTGAACGTCTCAAGGGTGAACTATGTTATGCCAAATAAAAACATCCACAAGATGACATTTTGTGCACATCTCTGATACATTCCTATAGGCATTAAAAAACGCCACAAAAGAAGAGTTTTTGGTTCATAAAATATTTTATCCTATAGAACGAATTCAACGGGTGCAGAATAGCTCATGTCCGTCAAAGAACTTCCAGCAACTGGTATTTCAAGTGTTTCAAGATTTTTTTAGTTCGGAGGGATGTTGAGGGATAGATTTTGGTTCACAAAATATTTCACCCTTTAGAACATATTCAGCAGGTGTAGAATAACTCATTTTCGTCAAAAAACGTCGAACAACAGTTATTTGTAAATACCATAAGCGAAAAAAAAATAAAAAAAAACGTTGCTAGGAAAACCGTTGCTGCTTTCACACCCGTATCTCAGCAAACTTTCGAAAAAACCTAAATCGTGGAATGAGAGCAGTTCCGAGGATACCGAATTTAATGGAAAGAAATGTAGGTGTTTGAAATGCAGTACGATTAGGAGATTATTTTAAATTGAAAAGTTAGAAATAAACAACCAATTAGAAAAAGTGATTTTAAATTTTTTTTGTTCTGCTTAAATCAGCTCTTGAGATTTTGAAAATATGAATTGAGGGGTTTTTGGGAATGCTAATCCTAAATCTGACAGAAAAAAGTTAGTAAATATCCTTTTCCCAAAAAAAGGTTTTATTAATCCCCCAATGCCACACGCCAATGGTAAATAAAAATGTTCACTATGCCAATTGCTTCATTTTTCTAACATACAATCACCAACAAGATATCCAGAAATTCGCATTATTAATAACTTAGCTATTATATTTTATTATTATTTCTTTATTCTGCTCCAAGTGATCCAGGTACATAATGGCAGGCAATCTGGAAAGCTTGAAGTAGGCTTGAAGTTAGGCTGGAGTCTTTTAATTGTCATTTGTCAATGTGAGCTTATTTAAATATACAAGTTTTGATGTTTGTCATTGTCACAGTGTCACACACATGTGCACAATATCCATTGAAGGCACAGTCCAGGGTTCACGTCATCTAAATACTAAAACTGAATGAATCATTAGGTGGCCATAGTATCTGCGAGACAGCAGTCTCATAACATTTTCCAACTATTAAGCTGGTTTCAAAATAACCGTTTCTGTCATACACACAAGATGCCAATCTGGAATCAAACAAGTTAAATTTATTCATTATTCCAATCTGAAAATGACAATATATCATGGCTTGACTGGAAACAGTTGAAGGCTCGTTCACACCCTTGCAAATATTCGTATTTTTTGCGATTCGAAACATACGGCGAAAAAATTGCGGTGAATGATGAATCAGTAATGCAGTACCTAATAACTAACCCCAAATACTGAAGAATTACATGTATAATTCATCAATCACCGCAATTTTTTCGCCATATGAGCCAAATCACAAAAAAATGCAAAAGTCTGCAAGAGTATGAACGTCTTTTTTTCTAATAATTTTCGCATTCCTATTTCTTAACTCATTTTTCAACTGCTTTACAGCCCAACCACCATATTTATCACTCATTTTACTAAAAAAGCTCACAAAACCAACGAAAATAAATTAAAATACTAGTAAACACAATAATTGTCATATGAATAACACAGGCTGTCAAAAACGAAAGGACTCCAACTACTTCAGCACCGCCATGCGGGAGCAATTTTGTACATCCCTGCCATTAAAAACAAATACTCTACATATTTATGTATTATTTTTATACCATTATTTATGTATAGATCTACTGTTTCTCATTTTAGTAATAAGTGCAATTGGTTGTCACACTCCATCAGGGTGGATTCGGATTTTTTACTGGCGATAAATCCGGAAAATTAAACCCCATATTTCAATCCTACCGAAATCTATTTTTTCATTGTCGAATCCACGTCCAACTGAGCTATCAGATATGTTACGGGCGTGAAACATCTTTGCACGTTCACTGCTCTCGTCCCTTGAATTTCTTCTCCAACATGTGTTTCGACATCATAGACTATCACGCTATTCATTTAATTTTCCGTAAGTGATCATAAATCACCCTGTATATTCTGACGATTTATTTATCTGTGAGCAATAGAACAAGCTTTCATCAGTCTTGTGGCCAGTTTCAGTCAGTGTTGTGGGTTAAAACCACAGAATATAAAAATAGACACAAAGTTTTATCGTAGTAACACCATGCATGCGTTTGTAAATCAAGAATGATTTAAAATCAATGCGCGTCCTGAACAGCGTACTAGTTATGTAAAAAAAATACAACGGCAAGATATCGCCCGTGTGCAAGAAAAATGTCGCATTACTTCAAGAGAAACAGGTTTCTACACTAAGGAAAATTTCATTAACCAGTTAGAAATCGAATTATACCAGCAAGAAACTCTAATAGCAAACGAGTTGTTATTAAGTCGACTTTGCTGATAACAACTTACTTGGGATTAGTAGAAATTATCGAATAACTTGTATTCTCGTACTTTGCTACCATCTACTTATGATGTCACATGAATGAATGATGAATGAATGAATGAATAAATGATGTCACAGAATAATTCTCTGAATCTGCACCTGTATAATAAATTGCCATCAAAAATAAAGTTCCTCAACCTATACCAATTTGAGAATAGAATCAGGGCCTTTTTACTAACGAAATGTTTTTATACGATCAAGGAGTACCTTGATATGAGCTTGACTGAACTCGAACTCTTGTGATGGACGCTCCCCAAGTCATTCCTCATATTTCACTCATAGCTAATGTGACCATTTAATTTTTTTGCCAAAGCGGGATGCCTGCGGGAATTTCGTAGAAAAAAAGTTTAGTTATTTTTTTTAAACGAAGACAAGATAACACTCTAGATACTGATAACAAGCATTATTATTATTAAATAAAACATGATAATAACAAGTAGGTTAAATTTATTGAATAAGGTAATCTAACATCTAAGCAGTTTTATATTTTTCTGATGAGCAAATCATTTTCAAAATGTCAGGTCTAGTTTTTATGTATGAATGGTGCTCATTACATGATTTATTGATGTTGATTTTAGTGAGCAAAATGGCTTTCAAAACTGCGACACCTAACTGTGTTTTTTCGCTTGTTCATATTTTATTCATTAGAGAAAAACTCGTTCGTCAGGTGCGGAACTTCCAGGCAGACATAAAACGTACTCAATAATTATGTGAAAGTTCGAACAGTTGAGATTGTTAGCACGGACTCCACCCAACGGTCTTCAACAGCAATATTCTTAGCATTCCAGCTTTGTGACTTTTTCGTCTGTGACGTGTTCGGAAATAAGTAAAAACTGTCAAACACTTTCGTATCTTGGCTGCTGGTAATAAATCCTTGCGTAATCAGTAAATCCATCACATTCTGTACTTCTTCCCTAGCAAGTACTTTTGTCAAATTTGCCCATTTAAATACTTCTAGTTCTGCAGTGAACTGACACCACTGCTTCAAGTATTCTTTACTTGTCTTATAGAAGTCAGCCGCCGCAGTTTTAACATTCTGCTGATCTACAGCAGCGTTAGTGTCTTGTAATTTAACCAGTAGATTACGGACAGTGTGAGAAAGGAACATTGAAGTCTCCTTAAGTTCCAAGTTTTCTCGAAGTTTATCAATTTCCTGGGCAGAGACTCTACTGCAGAAACGTTTTGTCCTTCGATTTACAACACGACTTAGTGAAATGTCGCTACCTGTGCGTGCAAAAAAAATAACCATAATTCAGAGGTAGGATCTTCTAAAAATTATTTTAAAATATTTGGGCATTTATTAATGCTCAGCAAATAGCTTTTCAAAGGCTGGGACATTTTCAAAACTCTCTCAATTGCCGGCAAAACGCAAGCCACCTTGTTTTACTGTAGCCCAACATTTTGTGGTACTCTGTGCCAGTGGAATAGCAGAACTCTTTTAGAGCTTCTACTCGAACATTGTAGATGTAGAAAAATGAATAAATTTTCACAATGATGTATTCGTAATCAATTGGGAGACAGTCTGCGGCTGTATTGATCGCGTTGTGAACTATATGGGCTCCAAACTCAATGCCAATAAGCTGTCTTCCCAGGGCTAGGTTCAATTTTGTATAAACATTGTTACGCCCATTTCTATTTTTCCCTCCAAAATTTGTATTCGTATTGTCCGCGCAAAATGCCACAATTTTCTTACTCAAATCATTGCACCATAATGCTTCCTTTAAGTAATTGACAATTATATCCGATGTTTCACCTGGCTGCTCTCGAAACTCTAAAATCTTAACCTTAACGCCTTCGTATGGTGAAAAATAACGGACCAAAACAGGGAATAATTTTATTGAGCCATGGTTTGAAGTAAGATGTATAAAAACCCTGGTGTGTCGAGTGATTCGATTTTGTTTGATTTTTCAGAAGACAAATAAACAAATGAAATAGTGGTCTGCTTCTTCAATCGGTCCCAGAGATGGCGCCTTTATAGAATTTTAGTCCAGTCAATATTTCAGGGATATGGTGATTGACGACTGTTGTCAATTTTATGGAATTTCAACAAACTTCAAATACTGTTCAAAAATGAATAGTTGTGACGGAATCTAAATTTCATAGTGCATTTTCCCTGTATTGATGACTATTATTAATGTGTTTATCCATTTTGCTGCATATTTTCTTAGAAATTCATCATTCATTCAATGATAATTCAATTTGTCCTTTTGACTCGGCCGTTACTTGATGAAGACCCGTAGGAATTGTATAAAATGAACAAAAAACGATTCGATCTCCACAAACTTTATTCAATCAGACAGTGAAGAAGCTGCTGTGTTGGCGAAACATTTTTCTGTGTAGACTGTACAATAATAATTTGATCATGTTCCTTTTTTGTATCATTTGTGGGCAATCCAGAGAGACGAACAAAATAATTCATCTATATCCAGTACCGAAAGTGAGTACCACCATATTATGAAGATTATCACATAGTATATCTTGTATTATTAGAAAACATTTTGATGAAAATAATGGCACGAATATATCTCACGGAATCCCGCCATTCATGATTATAATTAGCACAAGATTGACAGGTTCTAATGGTGAATTTTCATGAAGCTTAATTTCGATACTTCCAAATGAAATGCTTGGTTATTATTGTAGCTAATTGCATTTCAGTAAAAAATTATGAAAATAAGTCAAAAATGTAACAAATAAAACTGATTGGTTATAGTGATTTAGTAAATTTCAATAATTAGGTTTCATTATTCAGTTCATCCGTCGACAATACTTGAAAACTTCTGTGCTTGTAAATTTACCCTAACAGGAAAACCGACCGTGGCGGTACACGCAAATGCGGAATATTTGTTTTCTCAAGCTGGCGACTTGTCTCCCGTTTTATCCCACAGTTTTGCAGGAATGAGTCGACACACCATGGTTTTTAGACATCTTAGTTTGAAGCATCAGTTGTAGTTGATAAAGTAATGCAGTGGGCTGCGCGAAGATGATCTTTTAATTCATCATTCGCCATAGGTGCCAGGACATTTACAACAATAGCCTGAGATTTTGTACGAGCATATCTAAATTTTTGCTCAAAACCAGTTTGAAATAAATTAGAAGTGCAGTCATTTGAGCGAAAGCCATGGGTTTCTTGCACCGTGTGATACGCCCACGTACCCTCCGCTGCAGCTATATCCAAATCTTTGGAAGTTGGCGCATCGGTTCTTTTAAAAAAAGCAAGCATTGACGAGCTTGAAGCGGCAGCTTGATCGGAAAGCCTGTGTTTTTCCGTTTTTAAATGTTTCTCAATATCGCTGGCACCACCATGTCCAACACTAAAATCAGTACGACACTTTTCACATGTAACATCTGCTAAACCACTCTTTTGTTTTATAAATGGATACTTGTTTTGCAAAGTAATATTGCATGTACATTTGCGTTTAGGCATTTTTGCAATGTTACATTACCGAATTAACAATAAATCGTTCTGTCGCTCGGCTCGACTTCGACTAAAACAAAAAAAACATTGGGGATTGTATGTTTCGCTCTCTCTCCACACTGCTCTCTCGCGCGCTGCCGCCGCTTGCCGACGAAGCCCGCGCGTTTTGAATGTATTATTGGAATTAATTGATTTTCGTTTGATCTGTTTGCGAAAGCGGGACTTTTTGGCTCTCGCTGGGGACAGCGGGACAAACAGCCTGAAAGCGGGAATGTCCCGCCCAAAGCGGGACGTATGGTCACTTTACTCATAGCTGATAGTTTTACTTTATTCATGTCTATATACACTTTTATGTTATTTATACATTGTACTTTTTGACGACCTACTAATTCTATGTTTATTAGTTTGGAAATAAATATCTTTCTATCTATGGCTAAAAAGACTTAAGAGCCAACATCAGCGCGTCACACCGAACAGACAAATTTTTTCCTCCCCCTTCCTAGTCAAGTTTTTTAGGCATATTTATGAAGAGAGTGAAGATAATTAACTCGTTCAACATTGGCAAAACAGCCTGTCCGTTCTCGATTACAGCGCCAATCAGATAGATAAATAGATTTTGTTTGACAACGTTACATTACATGTTTGTTGCAGATCAGTTAGTGAATTAAAAATCAATAAAAAAATAGTATAAAATCAAATACAACAAAAATATGTGAAAACAAATTTAACAGAAATGTGTGAAATACTTATTTGACATTGTATGAGTACAAAAACAACAAAAATATGTCAAATATGTGACTGATCAGATCAGGTATAGTCACAAGTTGATATAATCTACGTAAATATAACTAGTTATTAAAAAAATCTATAACATCAAGAAAAAGTCGAATTCAGATATTCCTCAGTACTATAGTAACAACTATGTAGTAATAATGATTTAATTTGAATTTCTCTGAGACTTTGTTGGTCTATACCGAGGTGGTACGAGCAGATGCGAATTACGTGGACATAGACACCCAAATGTCTAATGACTTTAGATTTATTTTAAGGTATTTCTAAAATAAATAAACAAGGAAGGTAACGGTAAAACGCCGATCTTCATAAATAAAGGTTTACAAGGTTCCCTGTAATCAGCATTCAATATTATTCTAATTATCCTTTTTTGCAATAAGAATACTTTCACAGAATGAGGTGAATTTCCCCATAAAAGAAGTCCATAATTTATATGAGAGTGGAACAATGTAAAATATGTACTCTTCAATGCATCAAGATCCAGGAATTTTCTGAGTTGTTTGAAAGCAAACATATTCTTGGATATTTTTTTTGATAATTGGTCCACGTGAGCTGACCAGGATAAATTTCCCTCGATGATCAAACCAAGTAATTTACCACTTCGACTGTTATCAACTATGTTATTACTGGAAAATTTTATTTCTTGTGTTTTGTCGTCATTCAGTATCAATTTATTGGCTATAAACCATCTAGAAGCATGGTCGGAAGCATCACTCTTTTTCTCTGTTTAATTGATTACTTTTTGGTCAGATGTTAATATGGTTCTATCGTCAGCCAAGAGTACACATTTGTATGGTAACATGCATTGGCTAAAATCATTTATGTAAATCAAGAATAAAATTGGCCCCAAAACCGATCCCTGAGGAACTCCATGTTTGACAATTTTTGTTGGGAGAAAATTCATCATTCATGAATATCGATTGAGATCTGTTACTCAAATATGATTTAAATAGATCAAGAGGTAGTCCTCTCACCCCATAGTAGTCTTTCCCGAGAAGTGAAGAATGTGAGACGCAGTCGAAAGCTTCAGAGAGGTCGCAGAGGGTTAAAGCCACATGCTCCTCGTTTTCAAGACAATCATTTAACCACCTCTGTTATAGTTGTCGTCAAACATATAAGATAAATAAAAAAAGGCGCAAAAAGTGGTCTTATCTTGTCCATCTCTGCCTGGAAAGGGCCACATAATATTGGGGGCAAGTAGTGCAAGAGTTTGAAATAGCTAGTGCATTATAGGTAAATTCCCCATGGGTAAATAATTTTTCAATTGCATCAAATTCATTATTGAGAGAGGATTAATTAATTGTTTTTGTTTAGAATAACGAGTATAGTAGAGATCGGTACTAAGTACAAAGAAACAATTTAAAAAATATATGCAGTATAATGATTCCATTTATCATTCATTAAAAAGATATTCAACAAAAAGAATAACAAATAAAAAAAATTACAACATTCTCGTATTATACACAGTTTTCATTCAGTACTGCTTTCTTCCCGACTAAACATCTGGATTTTCAGGAATTCAGATGTTTTTGTTCAGATAATTTAAAAATAATCTAGAGAAGGTAATTCCCAAATAAGAGCATATACCAACATGGTTTTCCATGAAAATAAATTCAACTTTCCAATTAATCGCCCTGTGTTTTATTTATATGAACTCTCTGTCCTATATTTTCAGATCGGATAGTGCGTTGCCACGTTATCATTATTTGTACAGATTTTATTGCGAAAAATTACTTCACTTTGAACTGGAATAATACTTTCGCGGTTGAAGATTTTCTAATAGATGATTTGCACCTTGTGTGAATTTTTCTGATGGAAGCTCTCAGTATGGTATGTCAATGATCAATTGTGCTAAAATTAAAAAATCATATGTATTATATGGGTGTCTTGAACGGAATTTTCATCCGACACAATTACATTAAATTTTGGTGCCGAATATTGTTTTCTCGTTTTTCATCGGTGATTTCTATCAAGTTTTAGTGCAATCATTTTCGAAGGGCCTATTGGAAAAACGATAAGGTTCCATATTTTCCGAAATTGACATTTTAGCGGCATCTGTTAGCTTATAGCTCGAAATATCAACATACCACACCTTAAGTACTGGGTACAAACAATGACATTCCATAAAAAACTGCGGTCGAAAGTAGGCAGCATAGTGTAAAAACGATGACACTCCCACATTAGATTTCGCTTTTCTCAACTTTTTAAAAAGTGGAACCTCATCGTTTTTTTTACTGGATTCATTTATTTCTTGCTTAAAATTGAATGTTCTCTCATATCTTAAAATCATATTCGGGAATATAATCAATATAGGACACTGGCATTCTGTTTTGTAAAATCATATTTTTATTCATCTGCTCTTGGGTATTTTGTGATCCTCCACTAATAAAAGTAAATTCAATATTAATTTTCATTTTTAACGCCTTGCATTTCGAAAATCGTTGTCTTTTACATGTTCACCTATAGACATTATTTTCCTTGCAATGTGAGAAATTAACGAACGGACCGGTCCACATTAGGAATCATCCTGTATAAGCATATATTGTGCTAGTCCTCACATTTCCTTCAAAAAAATTGAGCAAGTTACCAATTAAAAAGTATATATTTCTGCCAAAAATGCATAGTACCTACCACGCCATACACACCTTAATGGTAGTCACATGAGAATATTGGCTAAATTCAGTGCGAGTCAATATCAATACTTACATAAGTTCAGGAAATTACCAGGAAATTAATTCCTATTTTGTCAATAACCAAACAGTTTTTTAGACAAAAATTGCAATAAATCAATAAATAAAATTATTGACATCTCTACTTTCGTTCAAATTATTCCACCTATCGCCCCCACGTAACACTTGGCGCGGAAGATGTAATGGCCCGCACAGCAATTAGGTATGTTTTTTTCCATGCAGGGTCGGGCGTAGTTATAATAGAAATCACAGCTGTATGCGGTATAGTTGTCGTCAAACATATAAGATAAATAAAAAAAGCCGCAAAAAATGGTCTTATCTTTTCCTGGAACGTGCCACATAATGTGGGGGCAAGTGGTGCAAGAGTTTGAAATAGCTAGTGCATTATAGGTAACTTCGCCATGGGTAAAGAATTTTTCAATTGCATCAAATTCATTATTGACAGAGGATTAATTAATCCAATTTTATTTAGATTAATGAGTATACTAGAGATCGATACTAAGTACATAGATACGACTAATTCAAAAAATATATGCAGTATAATGATTCTATTTATCATTAATGTAAAAGTTATTCAACAAAAAAATTACAAATAAAAGACATTCTTGTATATACAGGGTGTTCATTCAGTACTGCATTCTTCACGACTCAACATCTGGATTGTCAGGAATTCAGATATTTTTGTTCAGATAATTTAAAATTGATCTAGAGAAGGGAATTCTCAAATAAGTGCATATACCAACATGGTCTTCCATGAAAATAAAAAGGGCCAGCTTCACGTGCAGTTATTTTTCGATTCCCGACTCGCACTCCCTTCGCGTCACTCTCGGAGCGAAGTTGCATGCCAAACTACACGCACATTCAAATATAGTACGCCAACTTCATTCCTCGAAGCTTCTCGATAGCTAGTGGGCCTTTTTTCGCGATATGTTCTTTACATTCAAAGAGAAAAATTGCATGTATAAAATTAGAAAATGAAGATTCCAGAAGAAAGACACAGAGTATTGGTCCAAAAATGGTACTTGCGCCGAAATCACTTTAAGACTACTCGAAGCAACTATACCTGTCTTCTCGTTACAATTCAATTCGACTGTTCTTCTCTACAGTCGGAGCGGCGCGGGAATTGTCCCATCACTTTCAGTTTTGGATGACTCCTCAGTTCGAATCGCGCTAGAAGTTTAAGAAGGTTGGAACGTCTCGCGCCGCGTCAGATGCGAGAAAAGCCAGGCGCATGTTGACACTTCACGTTCGAATTTGGAGTGGAGCGATGGAGTGTCACTTTGGAAGTCACGAAAAACTGCACGTGAAGGGCCCACTTAATTTCAACTTTCCAATTGATCGCTCTGTGTTTCATTTATATAAACTCTCTGTAATTCTATGTTTTCAGATTGAATAGTGCGTTGCCACGCTATCATTATTTATACAGATTTTATTGCGAAAAATCACTTCACTTTGAACTGGAATAATACTTTCGTGTTTGAAGATTTTCTAATAGATGATATGCACAATGTGTGATTTTTTTCTGATTGAAGCTCTCAGTGTGGTATGTCAATGATCAATTGTGCTAAAATTCCAAAATTATATTTATCATATGGGTGTCTTGAACGGACTTTTCATCCTACACAATTACATTAAATTTTGGTGCCAAATATAGTTTTCTCGATTTTTATCGGTGATTTCTATCAAGTTTTAGTGCAATCATATATTTATTTCTTATATAAAATTTAATGTACTTTCATATCCTAAAATCAAATTTGGGAATATAATCAATATTGGACACTGGCATTCTATTTCGTACAATTATATTGTTATTCATCTGCTCTTGGGTATTTTGTGACTCCCTAAAATATTCTGAATAGCTGGGTGGATGAAAAACATACAGTCTAACTCCCACCATCCGGTTATATCTCATTTCCACTGGATGTAATGGATCGCCTTCGTTGGATATCTTGAATAGTATGTGATTGGTGATCCTTCAGTAATTAAAGTAAATTCAATATTAATTTTCAACTTTAACGCCGTGCATCTCAAAAACGAATTGTTGTCTTTTACATGTTCACCTATAGTCATTCTTTTCTGTGCAATGTGAGAAATTAATGAAAGGACCGGTCCACCTTAGGAATCATCCTGTATGAGCAAATATTGTGCTAGTCCTCACATTTCCTCAAAAAAAAACAATCACAAAATATATATTTCTGCCAAAAATGCATAGTACCACGCCATACACACCTTATATGGTAATCACATGAGAATATTGGCTAAAATCAGTGTGAGTCAATATCAATACTTACATAACTTCAGGAAATTACCAGGAAATTAATTCCTATTTTGTCAATAACCAAATAGTTTTTCAGACTAAAATCGCACTAAATCAATAAATAAAATTATTGACATCTCTACCTTTATTCAAATTATTCCACCTATCGCCCCCACGTAACACTTAGCGCGGAAGATGTAAAGGCCCGCACAGCAATTAGGAATGTTTTTTCCATGCAGAGTCGGGCGTAGTTATAATAGAAATCACAGCTGTTTGCGGTACGCCCAGCTATTAGCAATTTAGATTTCGACGGGGCAGTTGTTTACCCAATCTAAGGATACTAATAATTATAAAAATGGATTATTCTGAATACAAAAGTTACAGTGCTTTTGTTAAATTAACTTGAATAATCTGCACGCATCACAATATTTAGCGGCATATGTACAAGTCCGACCCTGGTTGGCGGCATGGGACTCAATTAAATGCTAATCGACCATTTTTTGCGCCTTTTTTTATTTATCTTATATGTTTGACGACAACTATACGCGCAACTATTAGCAAATTAGATTTCGACGGGGCAGTTGTTTACCTAATCTAAGGATACTAATGATAATAAAAATGGATTATTCTGAATACAAAAGTTACAGTGCTTTTGTTAAATTAACTTGATTAATCTGCACGCATCACAATATTTAGTGGCATATGTACTAGTCCGACCCTGGTCGCCGGCATGGGAATCAATTTCGTGCTAATCGACCATTTTTTGCGCCTTTTTTTATTTATCTTATATGTTTGACTACAACTATACTTCTAAATCCATACTGGTTTTTGTCAAAAATATCATTTTGCACGAAGTAATGAACTAATTTGTTTTTCAAGATGATTTCAAGAATTTTGCCTAGAACCGGAATAATGGAAATGGGGCAGTAACTATCAACTAGGGATTTATCTCCTTTCTTGAATAATGGTAAAACTTTTACCGATTTGAAACAGTCTGGGAAACAACCCTATATTGTGCAAGAATTTAAGAGTGAAGTGATTGGATCAATTGTAATTTCGATTATACCTTTTACAATATCGCTATTCAGGCCATAATAATCCAAACATTTCGATTTCTTTAGAGCATTCACAGCTTCAAGTATTTCTGAACGCAATATTGGTGCCAGAAAAAAAGAGTGTCTTATTGATGGAAGAGGCTACAGGAAACTCAACGAGTTTTCTTCAAAAAGAGGAAGAGTAGATATAAGACTTTCAGCAATACCTGCAAAATAATTATTGAATGTTTCGATAGAGATGTCAGTTGCATGTTGTTGTTTGGGTTTTCGTTTGAATTCCTGATTTATAATACGCCAGCTACTCTTTTGCTTGTTGTCTGAATCTGTAATATATTTATTATACGAACATATTTTGGCAATGTTCAATGCTTGTCTATAACTCTTGCGATAGTTATTATAGATTAAGTAATCGGCAGGACTTTCCGTATAATCACTAATAGTTTTAATGCAAGAAAGTACATCCGTCATTTTCCGCAGAGAATTATTGAACCATAGAACTGGTGGTATATATTCCTCGTAGATCATTTTCATTAGAAAACTTTGTACAGCACAGTCTGTAAATGTCTTCATAAATAAATCGGCAAAAATATTCGTCTCCATAGAATCATTACATACATTATTCCAGTTAATTAATGACAATGAAGATTTCATTTTGTTGATCTTTTTGTGATTAATTTGCTTCCTCCAAACTTTCAGAGGAGGAGAAGACTGTGCATAATCGAAATAGACCGGGATCCAGCGCATATTTTCAAAATTGATTAATAACAGGCTGAATCTTCTTGAGTAGCTTCATTTTGCCTAGACGCCCAACTTTTTCCTCTACGAAAATTCTCGATAGTGGTAGCTAATGAAATGCGCAGGCGTCAATCATGTCAATTTGGTGAGTGAAAAAAATTCATTCATAACAGTTAGTTTTTCAGTTGAACCTCGAGATAATTTGATAAAGTACTCGAAAAAACTTTTGTCGTACAAAATGGATGGTAGTACTGAAGAGTCCCCCACTCCCAACATGTACCAATGACATGGTCATAAAAATTCATTAATCACCAGCGGATTTTTTTACCGTTGCTTGGTTAATATTTGTATAATTGAATGGTCATCATATTGTCCTACAAATTGGTAGGTGTTCCCAGTCCTACGCTCCGAACATGTCAATTCCATGGTAAAAAAAATTATTAATAACTGTAGGACAATGATAACACATAAAAGGTAAATGTATCCTTCATCTAAATAATACAGTGTCCTACAAAAAAAACGGGTATGTATCGCTAGTTCTACAAAAATTATTCAAAATAACGATTTTTTTTAAATTGAGGTTTAGCTCATTTAATGTTACTTTCAATGTATAATTGTTTGTTCAATTCAAAAATATCATAATTTACGTGAAAAGTTTATGAAATAAGTGGGAAAATTTGTTTAGCTTTCATAATTTTTATAAACATATTGAAAACAACAATAACAAAGTAAAAACGTTGAAATAATCAATCTGCCCTCCGGGGCGGCTTAAATGAAGTCGCATGCGCTTCAACAGATGCAGGGTAACCCGGAAAAACCTGCAACACCACATCGTCGTATGAAGAGCAGAAATTTATAATTGAAAACTTTCAAAGAGGTCAGACGAATTGTGAAATTCTGCTCTACGGTAAAATAGGATGTATGGTATATCCAGAGACCTCAAAAAGTCCAGTTCGTAAGAGATATTATATTTTAAAGGGTAAAATACCGATCGAGGGGGAAACATCTCCTTTAAATCTCGTACAACTAGAAATTTTGAGTCATTTGAGTCAATTTTCAGTCATTGAATCTTCGCTTCAGTCATCGGTTTGAGTCTTTCAGTCATCGGCTTGAGTCTTTCAGTCATCGATTTGAGTCTTTTGGTCTTTTCAATATTTTAAATCTCGTACACATTTTAGCGAGATGTTTTCCTCTCCATCCCGATCTTTTATCCACTCTGGTAGTCGGTCGTGGGTTCGAAGCCTAGCGACTGCTTATATTTCTCTGATGGCCCGAGAAAGTGGAAAAGCACGTAAAAAGTGAGAATTCGTTAATCCTTGGCTTTCACAAGTTTCGTCTTTTGAGGGCTGTCCTTCGTAAGGGAACGACATCTGGTTAACGGAAAAATTAATTTTAAACAACAATGTATGCACCTATCATCAAAGGACTCCGCACACTTTTAATGAAAAAAAGTCTTACTGTGAAAATGGCTGAATTTTTGGTATGTTGTAGCTGAAGCTATTCTGACTGAAAGTCTCCATTGTATTACCAGATTCGGCGCTAGAGGGCGACACATCATCAATTTTGAGATTTTTGGAAGAATTTGAATGTATAAAAAAATATCAATATACCATTCATATCCAATATTGAACTAGTGAGCGACTGGTCATTACTGACATTCGTGAGAAATATGTTTCATAATACAGAAAAAACGAAACTGTCTTTCTACAAGGTAGTCATTCTCCTGTGTATGAATAGAATTTGTAAAATAAAAATGATAATGTTATTGATATTCATCTATTTCTTTGAACAGTGTCTTGTCATGCTATGAAATGGAACACCCTTTGTGAAATATAATTTCTCATTCGAATGGAGGGACTTACAAGCTACAAATTAGATTTAATGTGTTTATTTCTAAAATAAATCGATTTCGAATTAAAGCAAATCAAATCAATTGATAATATCATATCAAAAATAAGGATAAATGTGCCTAATTACAAAATATTTTGATTTTTTATTTCAGAAGGAATGATCGAAATATCTGTAGGCTTGTTAAGCCCGTGGCTTACGGTCAAATAGATTGATTTTACTGCCTCGAAATGAAGTTAATTCAATTGGTTTGTTTCACCATGAGCCATGAGCTTCAGATTTGGGTAAAACTAATGGTTGACCATACAATTTTTGCGCTCACCAAATCAACATGACTTTCGCCTACGCAGTTCATTAGCTACTGATATCAAGAATTTTCGTGGAATTGACCATTCAATTTGTAGGACAATATGACCATTCAATTATACAAATATTAACCAAACAATGGTAAAAAAATCCGCTTGTTATTAATGAATTTTTATGACCACGTCATTGGTACATGTTGGGAGTGGGGGACTCTTCAGTCCTACCATCCATTTTGTAGGACAAAAGGTTTTTCGAGTACTTTATCGAATTATCTTGAGGTTCGACTGAAAAACTAACTGTTATTAATGAATTTTTTTCACTCACCAAATCGACATGACTGACGCCTGCGCATTTCATTAGCTACCACTATCGAGAATTTTCGTAGAGGAAAAAGTTGGGCGTCTCGGCAAAATGAAACTACTCAGGAAGATTCAGCCTGTTATTAATCAATTTTGAAAATAGGAGTGGAATCCCGGTCTAAAAGTGAAGAATTGACCATAGTGGTCCGAAACACATGCTTCTATTACACCAGTTTGAAATGAACCGTCTTCTATATTAGACAGAATATTGTCGATACATGACGCGCCATTCACGGAGACTCTTGTATAATATCCAAATTGAACGAATTTATCAATCACATGAATTGAGTGAGTTCGAGTGGTTTTGATTTGAAATCAATATTAAAGTCTCCACAAATAATAATTTTCACTCAATTCGTGGTGCATTTTACCAAGAGGTTTTTAAAGTTGGTAAGGAACAACTCATAGTCACCTATACCATACCTATAACAGGTGATGATAATCGTCTTCAAACTTAATATCTCAATACAACAGCATTCAGAATTGATCTCTCTATTGAAATCGGCACATTCTATAGCCCTGTATATCAACTTTGACTTAATAAAAATAGCGACTACCATGTTGCCTGGTTTCTCTGCAGAAATGAGATGCTAGACAATATTTCAACAAATTATTAGAACATGAGAGCATTTCCTGCCAACCAATGCTCGGATAAACAAATTATGCCATAGTTTTGCTTTTCTAAAAACAAATTGAGTTGATCAACCTTATTTGACAGACACTGTATATAAATATGAAAAATAGATTACTATTTTGTGTATTTTTATTACCAAAAAAATCATGAGTGATGAGTATTGTTTCTTAGAGGCTGCTTTGGGGGAATTTTCGTCGGTGAAAAAACCTATTCACATGAGCTCAAACATGGCCAAACGCTAGGATTCATGGCTTTTTCTAGATTGATTTGATCAATAGTTACTTTAAATGATGTATCGTAGAATCCTTTTTTTTGCAAAAACTATTGATTTCATGAAATATATACATATTTTTTGTATTGGCTCGGTGGTCCCATAAATATTCGGGAATCTCTCAATTTATTTAATTCATAATATCATTTCAATTTTTTTCTTAAAATTATCATAACCAAAAATCACTGAAGTTCCTGACTGTAACCTGCTGTCACTGAATCTCTCCAAAACTAATCTGATGACGTTCAAATATTCTGTAGATAACCTGAGAAGCCATTCGGTAGAACTCAGGTATTTTGACCATATGAACAAAAAATCCAAGTGATTTTTTTGACGGTCACTACTATTTTCGGAGTTACGGCGTTTTGAAGAAAAGAAAAACCGAGGATTATATTTTCCAGCCAACATCACTCAAAATTTCTGTTTCATTTCATCAGCACAATACCTATACAGACTCTAATTCAATAATTTTAGGAATACTTTAAAGACATTTTCCAAAAAAACTGCACACTGAATAAAAAATACTTGTCCAGTGTGCAAGGATTTGAGGAAAACTGGCAATGACGCTTTGTATTCTCCCCGTTCTCAGTCTGTTCCATAGAAATATATATTATATGAAATATATATTATATACATATAATATATATTTCTATGGCCTGTTCGCCGAGTTTGACATTCGACAATTCCACTGATATAGTTATGAATTTCAATTTCAAATGAATTGAAACTAATGATTATTTCAAACCATTCCCTGTACAAATCGTTACGTGTAAGGCTCGAAATTACCATTTTATAGTTAAAGCTGTTTCAATGTAAACTGATAATAATTTATATATTTGTAGGGTGAGTATACTTACTGCCAAACATAAAAATATGATTTCTGCAAAAAAATCTATCTCAATATTAATTTTTCGGTGTATTAAGGCATCTGTGAAAATTTCGTGAATATCGGTCTTATGTCCATATTCGCAAGTTTTTCCAAAATTTGGATTGGTACAGTGATTTTATTATGTGTAAGACAACTTGTGCAAAGAACCCCGCACACTTCTTATAGGAAAAAGGCTTTCGGTGAAAATAGCTGGATTTTTGATATGTTGTAGAGTAAAAGTCTCTCGAAAAGTCTCCGTTCCATCCCAACTCGATCGTATGATCGGTTTCCCTGGAAATTACCTTAATTTTCGAAACTTAAATGGGACACTCTGTATGTTGTTTGTTTTTAGGATTCTTCAAATTATTCTACATCCGAATTCATAATTTTTCAATTGGTTTTGACATAAATCATATTTTTAAATCAAATTTTAATTTTCAATCTAGAGTGCCATGACCATCCTAAAATGTCTATATACTTAAACTCTCTGTTTACAGAAAAACCTAAAAAGAATATCTTTTATTGTTAGCCCAGAGAAAGGCTGTGAAGTTGTATAATTCAATTTTTTTGTATTAATTCAAAAAACTTAAATGTAACCATATCACTTTCACAACACTATTAAATGCATTATTTTAAGACGAATCCAAAAATGTATAACACATACTACCATCTTTCATTCCAACTTACTTTCATTTCATTATTAATTTGAATATATTGTTCTAATTTAACTGTCAAACACTGTCAATACATGTAACCTCATAGGTCAACATACCTGATCTGGTGAAATTGACTTCACGAGCAGTCAGAAACCAAAAAAACAAACGAAGAAGAAGAAGGAACCTCATATAGGTACAACTATTCAGCAAAATTTAATGTAATAATGAAATGGACTTCTTCCAGATATTAAATAAAAGTAAGTTGGGATGAAAGATGGTAGTATATATGTGGTATACATTTTTGGATTTGTCTTGAAATTATGCATTTAATAGTGTTGTGAAAGTGATATGGTTACATTTCAGTTTTTTGAATTAATACAAAAAAAATAAATTATACAACTTTTCAGCTTTTCTCTAGGCTAACGAACAAAGATAACAATCTTTTTTTACATTTTTCTGAAAATAGAGAGTCGACGTAGAGAAATTTTAGGATGGTCATGGCACTCTAGATTGAAAATTGATATTTAATTTAAAAATATAATTTATGTCAAAATCAATTGGAAAATTAGGAATTCGGATGTAGAATGATTTAAAGAATCCTAAAAACAAACGATATACAGGGTGTCCCATTTAAATTTTGATAGTTATGGTCATTTCCAGGGAAACAGGAACTTGTAGAAATTTGCCGATACATCAGTCAAATGGCATTCAGTTCGAATATTAACTCTGCTAAAGTTTCGTTTTACAGGGTGAAATAATAAAAAAATGGAAGCCCGAAAGTGATCTCGTTGTCATCCGGTATAATATGGACCCTTCCTTATTCTAAAGACTCTGTATTCATTTATATTTTGGTCGATCAACAAACCATTCTAATTCGTCCTTAAAAGTAAACTCAATCAACTCATAACCTCGTAGGCGAATTCATTTTCTGAAGAGTTGAGTATGTGGTTAACATACCCTGTAGAAAAACAGTAGCGTTTTTTGGTGTATTATGGAAAAATACTCTTACGAATTTTAGGACTACCCAGTAGCACACAATATTAAATATGAATGAGAAAGTGATATTTTTTTATTTAGCTGAATTTCTCAAAAAAATCACAAAATTAATAATTTGGCGCCCTCTATCGTCGAATCTGGTCATACAATCGAGTTGGGCCAGTGGAGACTTTTACTCAGGAATCAGGATGGTTCCAGACTGATCATCATATCAAAAATCCAGCCATTTTCACGGAAAGAATTTTTCACATAAGATGTGTGCGTGTATTATTATTACATGTTGTCATATATTTTTGAAGAAAAATGAATATGTTCAGTTGTTAATTTGTAAATGAAGATATATTTATATTTGGTTCAACTGCTTTCAAAAGTTTATATTATACCAAGTCCATTATCACAATTTTGATCTTGTTCATATTCACGAGTTTTCCAAAGTTTCGATTGGTACGTTACCTAATTATATCCTGTTTTAGATAGTCTGTTTTGAAATCGTGCACATTCGCAAGTTTTGTTTACTTCAAATGAATTCACTCTGTATACACAATTTATTTATGACCGTACGAGTTGTGCACTGGTCGACCTTCACACAACACAATACAAACAAAACATGTTTATCTTACCGTCATATTTGGGAGCCGTCGAATCTTCCTCGGCGCCTTCCTCATCAATAGCTCGCTGTAGACCATTTTCATTCTGATAAATGGTAACATTCCCGTTTACGTTGAACTGTGTCACAGGCCCAATTATCACATCACTAGAATTATCGATATTAACACAGGCATTTTCAAGATTCACCAGTTCCCCGTTCCTAGCAGAGGTGCAATCCGCCACTTCCAGGGGATTGGTCTGACCGAATTCATCCTTGACCAATATATCCGAGTTTCCCATCAACACTGGGTGAAAATTCGTGACCAGAGACTGTTCTGAGGAAGATTGTGGCATTGGAGATCATATCTCAAACAAATAATACACTTTCCATACCCGATGACACACTACACCGCACTGCTTGAGGCTGGTATATTTTCATAAATTCATAATGAGTTTCGCGTTATCTCCTACTGCTGATATCAATTTTTGCAACGTGTAGTATGAAGACAGCCGATAGGCGTCATTGAAACTAATGAGCGTGAGGCAGTCTGAACATTCTGAACATCAACTAAGTAGTACATTTTGTGAGTGGGGAAACTCCAACTAGTCCAGCTAAACCCATATTTGAGAGAATCACCGCTGGGACCGTGGATTCGACAAGAGCAAAACGCGGTGGCTGAGGTTCCTGACAACAAAGCTTATAATTATTAATTACTTGTGCAAAACAACATGTTTCCAAGAAATTAGTTGTTGATTGGGTCTTTATACCGGGTGACCTCGCAGCGATATCGGAGTATCTTTGCTGAATATCAATCGACTCAGTGGACGTCTGAGATAGTAAAGAAAACGCTATTTATTCACCAAGGACGTTACGGTAATAACATTAATGGGACTACAACAGAACGACGCAATCCAGCACGAGGGCCTTGCCTCGATAGCACAATCACGTATTATAAACGCCAGTGCATAAATAGACCAATCAGTAGAGCATTTTTTTCTAACAAAAATACTAGTAGAAAACCGACTGTGCCGTCACATGGAAGACAGTTCGTAGTTATATTCTGTTATGTTTTCAACCCGCAACTGTCATTTATTAATTTGTTATAAACATTTAAATAACAAAAAACGTGTTTTTTAAATAGTTTTGCTCATAAAATGAAAGCTAATTCAGCAATCTGGAGCCCAGACATATTTTTTGTCGTAATTGTCCATGTATACGAGGATGTATTGATATCTAGTTAGCCTAGACCAGTTGCGTTACCATAGCAACGAACAATAACTTAGTATATAAGTAGTGCTATCTAGTGTTAAATATGAATGTCGTATTTTATTATTATAATTTTATTACGTGATTTTTATATCCCTGATTGTAATTCTCACAGTCACACACAAACTGGAAACAGTTTACGTGACTTTTTCGTTTATTAACTTACCTATTACTATGTCTAAAATATATATTGTACCTGAAGAAGAAGTTAATAAATATTATAAAAAAAATATTATTATATTAGATGTGTCAGTGTAAAGTTTGACGTCAAAAAAGTAAACCAGAGTTACGCAACAAATTAAAAGAAAAAATATGTCCACCGAATTTGTGAAAATCGAAAAATTGGAGTATCGAGCCATAATCAAGTACCTGTATTTCAAAGGGTTAAGAGGTGAGCAGAGTTTCGAAGATATGCTTAATACCCTTGGTGATCAATGTCCTTCGTATGCGACCTTGAAAAATTGGACTGCAAGCTTCAAAAGAGGTAAATTTTCCATTGAAGATGATGACCGATCGGGAAGGCCAGTTTCTGTGTCAGTCCCCGAAAATATCGATGCAGTTCATGACATGATTTTAACAGACCGTCGAATTGGGCTAGAACTGATATCTGAAGCACTGAATATTTCATACGAACGCGTTCATCATATAGTTCACGTCAATTTGGACATGAGAAAAATTGCTGCAAAATGATCTCCAAATGTTTGAATGTTGACCAAAAGCGTGCAAGGGTAGCATCGCGTTCGATCTGTGCTCGATTTGAAAACTATGGATGAGACGATCCAGAAACAAAGCAACAATCGATGGAATGGCGACACTTCGGTTCTCCAAGACCTAAGAAGTTTCGTGTCAAAAAATCTGCTGGAAAAGTTCTTGCTTCAGTTTTTTGGGATTGCCATAGAGTAATCATGATTGATTTTTTGGATAAGGGTAGAACAATAACTGGATATTACTATTCGACATTACTGACCACTCTACGGGAAAAAATTAAAGAGGAAAGACGCGGAAAGCTATCCAAAGGTGTTTTGTTTTTGCAGGACAACGCCGCTGCACACAAATCTCATATTGCCATGTAAAAATTATTGATTTAGGGTGTGAATTACTAGAACACATCCCTTATTCACCAGATTTGGCTCCGTCCGACTATCATCTCTTTCGTCAACTGAAAAAAAAGTTGAAAAGGTCGTAAATTTTCTTCCAACGAGGAGGTAATAAAAGCTGTGGAGGTCTGGTTTGCAGAGCAAGGAGAAACTTTTTTTTTGAAAGGTCTAGAGACGTTGCAGGTTCGCTGTAATAAATGTATCCAATTAAGAGGAGAATATGTTAATAAAATATTTTGACATTGAAATTTTGTTTGGTTCTATAGCAGGCTAAGCATTTCTCAATATATCCTCGTATTCTGTTATGTTTTCAACTCGCAACTGTCATTTATTAATTTGTTATAAACATTTAAACAACAAAAAACGTGTTTTTGGAATTGTTTTGCTTATAAAATGAAAACTAATACAGCAATCTGGAGCCCAGACATATTTTTTGTCGTAATTGTCCAAGTAGTATTGAACGGTAGTAAATTTTTTCAAATTTCTACGCGTTCTCTTTCTAGCTTTCGAGGAGGGAAGAGGGGTAAATCTTTTTGAAATCGTATTATTCAATGGTCAGACAATTTTCACAATTTGAATTTTTTTTTCGATTTCTATTTCGCGTGTTCTCCTTATTTTTTTCGTGTCGTGTCGTGTCGATTTTTTTATCATTATTTTCCATGTCCGAAACTGTTGAAACATTTTCCGAATTCCTTTGTGTTCTCTATCTAGCTTTTGAGGGGGGACAGGGGGTGACATTTTTTTAAACCATTATATTCAACGGTCAGATATTTTTTCACTATTTTTATGGATTTTTCCAATTTTAATTTCGCGAGTTTTACAACTTTTTTCGAGAAAAAGAGGGGCCAGCCCCCCTACCTATTTTTTTTTCGCTGTAATTTTTGACGTTCAAATCTATCAGAAAACTTCCAAAACCCTACGCGTTCACTATCTAGCTTTCGGGGGGCAGGTGGGACTATTTCTTCGACATTAATGTACTGTCATTGGAACTGAATCAACATGTGAAATTTCAATTCCATTGGATGAGAGGAAGTGGTTCTAATTCGGCTTGCAAGATGTGTACCCATTTAACACACACAGAGCAAGTTAAAGCTTTCAACTTTTAATTTAAAAGGATGAAAAATTATTTGAGGAGCTCATAATAAGATTCCAAAACAAGCAATCTCTGTCTGTTTTCAATTGAGTCAGAGATTTTAGATAAAATCGATTTTTCACATCTAATTGTGAATAAGTTTGTTGCGAGTAAGTCAAGAAAAATATCTTTTTGAATTCAATGATGATAAATACCTATCCAGTGCTACTAACCAAAGAATTTGTTCGATTTCGTTTGTTATTTTTTTTTCTGTTCTGCCTGTTGTACCTGTTTTTACCTGTGTTGTTTTGTTTCAAATTATGTTGTATGTTTGTGGTATTATGGTGATTTTGAAGCTAGTGAATAAAAAAAATATTTTGAGTTCAATTAATGATCAACTAGTCAAAATGCTAATAACCAAAGAATTTGTTCATTTATTTTATTATTTTTGTTCTGTTCATTTCTGTGTGTACCTGTTTATATGTTATATATGTTTATTTTCGCCAACTCAAGGATATGTGTATCTGTGAATTTTTTATTGTTTTGTTTAGGATCATGTTATATGTTTTTGATATTCATTCTGTATTTATTACCTATATGAACATATTTTTTCTGTGTTTCTATTTATGAGTATCAATAAGATTTACCTACCATTGCATTTGCTTGTACGAGGATATATTAAAAAATTATTAGCCTACAATAGAACCAAACAAAATTTCAATGTCAAAATATTTTATTACTCAGCATATTCTCCTCTTAATTGGATACATTTATTACAGCGAACCTGCAACGTCTCTAGACCTTTCAAAAAAAATGTTTCTTCTTGCTCTACAAACCAGACCTCCACAGCTGTTATTACCTCCTCGTTGGAAGAAAATTTACGACCTTTTAAACTTTTTTTCAGTTGAGGAAAGAGATGACAGTCGGACGGAGCCAAATCTGGTGAATAAGGGGGGTGTTCTAGTAATTTAAACCCTAAATCACGAATTTTTTGCATGGCAACATGAGATTTGTGTGCAGGGGCGTTGTCCTGCAAAAACAAAATACCTTTGGATAGCTTTCCGCGTCTTTTCTCTTTAATTTTTTCCCGTAGAGTCGTCAGTAATGTCGAATAGTAATCTCCAGTTATTGTTCTACACTTATCCAAAAAATTAATCATGATTACTCCATGGCAATCCCAAAAAACTGAAGCAAGAACTTTTCCAGCAGATTATTGGACACGAAACTTCTTAGGTCTTGGAGAACCGGAGTGTCGCCATTCCATCGATTGTTGCTTTGTTTCTGGATCGTAGAAATGGTTTAAGAAGTCTACATCGTTTTCAAATCCAGCACAGACCAAACGCGATGCTACTACCCTTGCACGCTTTTGGTCAACATTCAAACATTCGGGGATCCATTTTGCAGCAATTTTTCTCATGTCCAAATTGACGTGAACTATATGATGAACGCGTTCGTATGAAATATTCAGTGCTTCGGATATCCGTTTTAGCCCAATTCGACGGTCTGTTAAAATCATGTCATGAACTGCATCGATATTTTCTGGGACTGACACAGAAACTGGCCTTCCCGATTGGTCATCATCTTCAATGGAAAATTCACCTCTTTTCACCAATTTTTCACGGTCGCATACGAAGGACATTGATCACCAAGGGTATTAAGCATATCTTCGTAAATCTGCTTACCTCTTAACCCTTTTAAATACAGGTACTTGATGATGGCTCGATACTCCAATTTTTCGATTTTCACATTTTTGGTAGACATATTTTTTCTTTTAATTTATTCCGTAACGCTGGTTTACTTTTTTGACGTCAAACTTTACACTGACACTTCTAATAAGTTATTGTTCGTTGCTATGGTAACGCAATATTTTGTTTATGCAGAGAACTGGTCTAGGCTAACTAGATATCAATACATCCTCGTATTAACCTAGTAATCTTTCATGCTTTTTTACTTATATTGGACATTTTTCTAGTTCAAACGACAGATTTTCGAACAAGCATTGAACACGACTATTTTGTGAGACAAAAATTTCACTGCCTACAGGCGCCGATTAAGCCTGTAACCATTAAACGCCCCTGCCTCGAATGTCCACTGTTCCAGAAAAGAGCTTCCTGTTGATATCCAGTCGTCCGAAGAAGACGTCATGTTGATGTCCATAGGAAGGTATGATGTCGTCATGGACCAGAACAGGCAGGTAAGAAAAGCGAAAAAATAGGCCAATGTACAAATCGAACAGGAAATGGGGTAAGCTAAAACGTCAGAACAGAACGTACAGGAGAAGGAACTGGTGCTCCAAATAAAACTAGAAGTGAAGAAGGCAAATATAAAAAATTTACGAACTAATGAAAGAATGCCTAAGGACAAAGGAAAGGAGAACAAGAAGCCAAGAGGTGAAGGAGAAGAAGAAATAGTTAAAACAGGCTGTATAGAAGACAAAGAGGGGGCGATGGAAAAGCATGTGTGAAGAGCTCAAGGACATTGGGGACAGGTGTACAAGACGGCGATGAGGGAAGTGAACCAATCACTCCCGTACCAGCTGAGCATAGAGAAGATCAATGAGTCGGCCAGAGTACTGTTCCCAGAGAAGGACACAGAGGAGGTGAGGCAAAAGGCAAAACAGGTGCCAGAAATCTTCAATAAGGAAGTGCAGGATGCGGTATCCAAAATTAAAAATAGAACCACTCCGGGACCAGATGGCATAACGGCCGATATCATGAAGAGTACGGTTGAGGCAGTGCCGGAAAGCTGTCCTTATGGTACTGAATAATTTTATCAAGAAACAGGAATTTCCGGGAGAGTGGAAGGTGGCCATGTTGGTACTATTGTGGAAGCAGGGCAAGCCACAATACTATCCAAGGTCCTACAGTCCGATATTCCTGATAGAAGCAAGCTCTACGAGTCATTTATAAAGAGCACATTGGAGAAGGATCTAGAGGCAGGGGAAAAATATCAGAGAAGCAGTACGGATTCCGTAAGGACCGAAGATCCACACTACCAGCGGCCAGCCAAATCTGGAAGGAGGTGGGGAAAAGTAACAGCAAGTGGATAACTATGGTAGTCATGAATACGGAAAATGCGTTCAACACATCAGCATTGAGGTTAATTATTCAGGCATTGGTCAGGAAGGGAGTACGAAGATATTTCACAAATATAGTTAGCGAGTGTATCTGAAGGGCAGGTGGATAGAGATAAGGGACAGCACAAAAAATTAAAGTGAACGCGAGCGTACCCCAAGGCTAGAATGTTGCTCAATACTAACTGTGGAACGTGCTAAATCTGCCACTGGGAGAGGGAGAAATAAAGATGGCAATGATGAGGAAAACGAATGCAGTCATCAGTGTCATATATTTGGAATATATAATACTTTTATATACCATTGGCAACACCGCTAGATCCGTTGGGCAGTTACAACTGTCACGTCGAACTGATCGCATGAACCTTTTGTCACACACTAACGGAAACCATAATAAATATCCTATAGTGAGAAGTGTCGTTTCCTTTATTATTACTTCATCATACCATTATTACTATCATATATCAGAACATTTTAATCGGTGAGATATATAAATAGAAGGAGGATTATAAGTTAAGAATAACGGGGCACAAGACGGAGGAAGATCATACTAAAAGGGACCGAACGAGATCAGGAGCGAGATAAGCTTTAGGATAGGGCAAATTATAGTGAAGTCAAAAAATAGCCAGAAGTACTTAGGGATCCACATAGACCACTTAAAAGAAGTAAGGAGCGTGACGAGAAAGAGAACCTTATACTCGTACTACTGGCAGGAGAAATAGGAATTCCCCAAAAAAAAATCTCATTGGGCCAGGAAACGAGAAAAACGAGCGGGATCCGTCAGGACCCTCCACGAATTTTGACCGTATCTTGGCGTTCTGACCCTCTTTCTAGACACTTATTTCTAGTTCCAAGATATTCTGATCTTGTCTCGGGGCTCTGATTTTTGTAACATCGATGGTATGCTGCCTGCTTGAATGCGATAGCTCTGGAGCAATTTCTGCTGAGCCAGGGTTTATCAGATGATGGTATTCTTGACGTGTTTGGTACATGTTTGAATTCCCAGCATTCTGGAATCAGAAATTGTCTCAGCGCATTGTGTTGGATCTCCAAAAGAAAAACACACTTTTTTCTATGGAAATCCTGAGAAAAACATGCGAAGACGAAGCATTTTCAGGCACAGCTAATCTGAAAAAGTAACAAGATTTACTTGTTAGAAGATGTAGTAGATATATACTGTGAACCACGGTATGATAAGTGTTTGCAGGATCAGGGATTTCTAAATGGAAGAATGGACAAAATAGAAGAAAGTGTAGAGAAAATTATGGACATTTTGAAATAAAAATAGACAGGAAAATCTTTGCCGAATTCGGTATCTTCACAACCGAAATTGCCTGGGATAAGCTCTTCTAGTTGTATGGTAAAAGGAACTCCCATTGGTCGTTCAAAAAGGTTAGAACCAGTGACAAAAACCTGAGCAGAAAGAGAACCAGAGTGGAAACCCTACGGGAAATAAAAGCCAGGTGCAGAGAATACTTTCGGAAAACCCTTAATAAGGCATTGTCATTCCGCAATGGGAGAATACGAATCTGTGGACAGTGAAATAAGAGAGCCAGGCACAAAACATACTTTCGGTAAGTTATGAAAGCATTTGGAAACGCAATATCATACCACAATGGAAAAATGCACAAGCACAGAGGAACAAGAGATAAAAAGAGATATTGAAAAGCTCCTTGGAACTTATTTTAATCCTGTCATGAAATGTGACTGCTACTGGGATATGAGTGAAAAGACAGGAAGTTTTTTATGCACTTATTCTGACGAAGATAAAATTTAAAAAAAACGAAGAGAAATTGTCCACACCCAAGTATAAGAGATGCACTATTCAACGAAAAAATACGAAGATTTCAGGAATATAAATTAACAAGAGTATATGGAAACTCAAAGTAAATTCACTAGCGAAATAGGAACGAGCACAGACGTGTCAGGATGGGAACGAGAGAAAAGGGAAAGACAAAACAAGAAAAATAAAAGTCGTTTCATTTACTTTCAATATATCTTCTATTTTAAACTAACATTTAATATCCACACGAAATTACGGGCTAGTATACTTTCTCAACAAATATAATGAAAATAAACTGTACCAATATTTCCTACTTCATTTTTCACAATAGTGAAACAAGTTTGAAGTGGAACACAGAATTAATATTCATAAAGTAGATAATTCATATTATAAATAAAACTTGATAATTATGAGAATGAACTAGGTATTTCACCAAACATAATAGGATTTACGTCATCGTCTAAACTTTCAAATAAAACAATGTCTTTGAATGTCTACTTTTTTCAGCCAACACCATTTCAAAAATCTGTGGAACTCTTCAAAGCATCATACTTTCCCCTAAAATCAGCCAACAGTAAAACATTATGGGAAAGGTGACTTTCAGCTTCTTTTTGAAGGTGCAGCACCTTCTGATTGATGTTGAAATGTTGGTCTCTGTCTTCCCACATTTTGTGGTACTGCAAATAACACCTGATCAAACTGATCCAAACATCTGCATCTTCATCGCCGAATTGCTTGCAAGAAAGTAACAAAACAGTTTCCAACTCTTGCACATCCATGTCTATTTCTGCTGCTTCTATCTTTGCCATTGTTTCGTGGAGTTCTTTGCAGTATGGTTCTTCCATTGCTAGTAGGCTGTATTTTTTTCGGGCTTCGTTTATACCTGAAATACATTTTAATATCAAATTGTACTACTTACAGTGTTCTAAAACATTGACCTATTTGAAAGGGGGGAACCCCTCAAAAGTTGTTATTCATTATCCGATTCGGAAGTTATTTTTTTCCATGAATGGAGCATCAATAATTTTATTTCAGTGCCATAAATTCGAAATAAAATTCAAAATAACAAGGGCTTCGAATTTATTTTATAGCCAAAATTCCAAAGACTTTTATAGGCTTTTTTTTAGAGATCAGTCTACGCCACTGGATTTGCAATCATTTCAAATAGGTGTTACCGAAATTTCATAAAAAAATTAATATTGATTACATAAAATCTACATTTTCCAACCGATTGGAAAGATTTTTTTTTCATTGGGTATACATTTAAAAAGTCTACTAGGGCTCGCACAAGTTTCGACTTTTGAGGGCTGCCGTTCGTAAGGGGACGACAGCTGGTTAACGGAAAAAACAATTTTAACAATTTTAACAATTTTAACCAAATTTCATAAATAAATTTTCATGTCCAGGGCTAACTCATCTGATTTTTTAAGGACAAAAACATAAAAAAATTACTAGCGATTTTTTTAGAAAAATTCTAACTACACCACTGGATTCAAATGATTCTTATGTAAATAACGTTGAAATACGTCAATCAGTAAAAAATTATGATGGAATTGACATGTCAATTTTATCTCATATTTTTTTTTATTTCTCAACAGATTTCGATGAAATTACAGTCAGTGATATTTCGAGATCTCCTGAATCCAGTGGTGTAGTCAAAGTTCTGATAAAAGTTTTGAAATTGAATTTGTGGGTTCATTATTAAACGGCATATATTTCAAATTTCATTCCGTCATAACTTTTATATTGATTGACGTATTTTGACGTTATTTACATAAAAACCAAGATGTATAGAAACTATGGTGTATTCACTTATAGCTGTGAAATTGTCACCCAAAACTGTCGATGTACGGCCAACATGATTTCTGATATTTTAATGCGGTAGGATATCTTACGCATCATAACATAGATGGCGGATAATCATTACAGATTCATGACTTGACAAGATGTCATAAATCACTAACTTACGAACGAAAGAAAAACAAGAATCAGTAAAGAACTAGGTACCCAACAATATGAATAAGTCGCAAAACTATCGAACTGAACAAAAAGTATTAGTAGAGCAGAAAAAACACAATAAATACCAAGATGAAATTTAAATTTGAATACGTTGATGCCAATGACAATTAACCAAACAAAATCAATGTCAACATTCGAATATTCCAAAATTTCTCAGTAGGCACTCCGGTTCGGAATGTTGGAAACGGCTATTTTCGACGTATGCGCCATCCATTGACGAATGGAACAGTCATGCCCATTGAAATTACAGAATCGAGAACTTTGTGTGAAACTTTGTGTGAAACAATATCGAATCAGTTAACATACATCTTGATAAAAACCATTTTAAAATGTCGCGAATCCAGTGGTGTAGTTAGAATTTTTCTAAAAAAATCTCTAGTATTTTTTTAAAGATTTTTTACTTTGAAAAATCAGATTAGTTGGTCCTGGAAATGGAGATGTATTCATGAAATTTGGTGTCCTAGTAGACTTTCTGAATGTCTACCCAATGAAAAAAAAAACATTCGAATCGGTTGAAAAATGTAGATTTTATAAGTGTGTTCCGGTCTTAAGTGGGTCACACTGTACATGTTTTTAAAATTATTTTTACGTCATATTTCTTTTACAAAGGTTTGAAAATTTCACAAATTCAGTGGCGTATACAAATTTCATTTTAAAAATGCTAATGTACGTTGTAAATTTTTGGCTTTGAAAAAAGAAAGAAAGCCTTGAAATTTCGAATTTTATTATTTTAAACTTTCTTCAAAAAAATCATAGAACAAAATAAATTAAAGTTGTGCCCTGCTTTTAAATGGGTCCCTCTGTATAGGAAGGTCATACCCAGTACATTTTTTTTTAAATTATTTCTGCCTCATTTATTTTTTTGAATTAATTCAACTTTCAATTGTTTTTTGAATGAGAATAATGACTTGATCGTTTTTGATTTGGACTCAAATCATACTTAAAAGGCAATAGATATTTTTCTGAGACCTTGTTTTTAACTTTATTTTTATTTTTTGTGACGCTATTTTTATTTTTTGTATTAGAAATATGATTATTGAAGTTTATGTTCATTTTATGTTTATATATATAAATCATTAGTTGTATCCAAATAATTGTCCAATTTCTTTGATTATTTGTAGTTTTTCACTTGGATAACTCCTACTATATATGATTTCCAAAATACATTTCTAAATAACCCCAAGATTTCTGAGGTGGAATTTCAAGACTACTCCCCAAGCCAGAATCCCATAATTCAATTGAGACTGTATTAATGAAAAATAAAGAATGTCAAGAGTTTTTATGTCCATGAATGTTTTGAGATATTCTTCGTAATTTCCTCAATAGGAATACTATTTGTTTGCCCCATTTTATATGTCTGTCAAGCATAATCCCTAAGTATTGATACTGCCATATATTATATTCAACCTTTCAATCTTCGAGCCCTTGATTCATTCAATTCACTGGTTAGGTGATTTGTTTGCTATACTGTTTATACAATATAATATGAAAGAAAATCGGAAACAATAATTATTAATATAATTCATTATTAGTACTGTTACCAAACTCATTAATAAATAGACCAGCTATTAGAGAAGGGGTCATTAAAGTGTTTTTGTAAATTGTTACATGCTCACGTTAGAACGAGATGATGTAGAACTGAGGTTAGAATTCTGTTTCTTCTGCCAAGGTGAATATTTGAATAATGACAATGTTCTAGGCAATAATCTCTTCAATGATTTACCACTAACGGTCTACTCAGAATTCCAGGTACTGGGCAGTAGAGAATCCACAGTGGATGATAAATGCAAAAAAAAAGCATTCACGAAAAATCAATCTGGATAGAAATGTTCAAAAACCTTTTAGTGATTTTCAAACAAACACTATATATGGCGAAATATTTTAAAATTTCTCGACTACGACAAGATTTCATGGAAATACTGACCACTGGAGATCGCAGAAATATTATATTTCAAGACAGTGCCTCTTATCATAATGTGATTACTGTGCGGAGAAGTCCTGATGAAACATTTCAACTAAGACTAAGATGGATTGGGAGGAACAGTCCTTCTATTTGTTGCCCTCCTAGTTCACCAGACCTGACTCCGCTAGATTTATTTCTGTGGGGATATTTGAAAGAAAATGTTTGTCACTACAGACGACAAAACTTGAACGAATTATAAGAGAACTAGGCCAAGGTGTAAGGAGATCACAAGACCAATTCAGGAAGATCCTCCATAATTTGAGACGTCGATATAAAAAATGTATAGAGCCTGAAGGGGGATATAATGAAATCACCAATATTTGAAGAAATTCTTTTTCCATTTGTTCCAGTTGGATATTATTCTGAAATTAAATGTACTTTTTTGGTTAAATTGGTATGCAAAGTGTTCATTCATTGAATGACTACTTCCGCTTTTCTGTAAAATTCGTTGACTTTCATACAGGGTGAGTAAAAATAAATAAACTTAAAATAACTTTCATTTAAATTCTCCTAAAAATGAAAATAAATTTTAAAGTTGGAAATTTTTCCAAATTTCTACGCGTTCTCTATCTAGCTATCGAGGGGGGAAGAGGGGTACATTTTATTGAAACCGTATTATTCAATGGTCAGATAATGTTCACTATTTTTACGGATTCTTTCGATTTCTATTTTGTGAGTTTTCCTAATTTTTTTATCGGGACTGGACCGATTTTTTCATCATTATTTTCCATGTCCGAAACTGTTGAAACATTTTGCAAATTCCTTTGCGTTCTCTACCTAGCTTTTGAGGGGAAACAGGGGGAGTGACATTTTTTTAAACCATAATATTCGACGGTCAGATATTTTTCACTATTTTTACTGATTTTTTCCTACTTTAATTTCGGGAGTTTTCAACCTTTTTTCGAGAAAAGGGGGGGGCTGCCTAATTTTTTTTTCGTAATTTTTGACGTTCAAATCCGTCAAGAAAACTTCCGAAACCCTACGCGTTCTCTATCTAGCTTTCGGGGGGCAGGGGGAAGGACAATTTTTTCGACATGAATGTATTGTCATCGGAACTGAACCAACATGTAAAATTTAAATTCCATAGGATAAGAGGAAGTGGTTCTAATTAAGCTTGCAAGATTTGTACCCATGTTTAGTTGTCGTCAAACATATAAGATAAATAAAAAAAGGCGCAAAAAATGGTCGATTATCACGAAAATGATTCCCATGCCGCCGACCAGGGTCGGACTAGTACATATGCCACTAAATATTGTGATGCGTGCAGATTAATCAAGTTAATTTAACAAAAGCACTGTAACTTTTGTATTCAGAATAATCCATTTTTATTATCATTAGTATCCTTAGATTAGGTAAACAACTGCCCCGTCGAAATCTAATTTGCCAATAGCTGCTCGTACCGCATTCAGCTGTGATTTCTATTATAACTACGCCCGACCCTGCATGGAAAAAAACATACCTAATTGCTGTGCGGGCCTTTACATCTTCCGCGCCAAACGTTACGTGGGGGCGATAGGTGCAATAATTTGAATGGATGTAGAGATGTCAATAATTTTATTTATTGATTTATTGCAATTTTTGTCTAAAAAACTGTGGTTGGTTATTGACAAAATAGGAATTAATTTCCTGAACTTACGTAAGTATTGATATTAGTTATGGAGGCGAATAGGGGAATTTTCGGTAATACTCGAGCGTGGCAGTTTAAGATATGAGAGATACCTTGGACCTAATAGAACAGCCTTGTAAAGTATTTAGCTCTATATGTAGTGACGCGCGCCTAGGATAGACGATCAGATTAGTAAAAAAAAATCGATAGTCTGAAATACTCGAGCGCGTCAGATTAAGATATTGGGGGTTGATTTTAGTGTTTTAAGACTAAATTTAACTAATCTGATGATAAGTGATTGACGCCACCGAGTTATAGGGTCGCGAACTTGTAAAAAAAAACGTTAATCCGGCATTCTCGAGCGCGTTTTTTTTTTTTGAATAATATAATCTAAAACTTACTAAAAATACAAAATCTGCCGGTTTCCGCGTGACCGGAAGTGTGGAGGAGCCATTTCGTCTTCCGAAAAACGCGTTGCGGCATATAAGTCGCGAACGATACATTTTCCAAAAAAAAAGTTTAAATAAACAAAAAAGGTAATTTTATTTTACACAAAAAGGTCTCTTTACATTTTTGTCCAAAGTTAAAACTTTTTGACTTGAAGCATCATAAAAACTCAAACTCCCGGTTTTTTGAGTATATCTCGAAAACTGAGGGTGTTAAAAAAAATGGATATGAAATAACGATGATTAAATTATTATATAATTATTATATTAATTAAATTTTTATATAATTTCATTTTTTTAAACAATAAATAACACAATTCGTACTACATTTCATCTTCATTTACGTTGGTTATAACTATCGCTTTGTCATTCTTAAATTCCCCGTTTTATCAAGGAGAAAGAAAAGAAAAAAAGAAACCAAAAAACCTTTCCGGTCAGATTAAGAGAACCCACCAACATTTTTGTCAGATTAAGAAAATATGCTTTCAGGATACCGAGATAAACCTCCCCTATGAAAATCTGACGCGCTCGAGTATTTCAAAAAAACTTTTTTTTTTTTGCATTTTCAAAAATTCATTGTAACTTATGGTCACGCCGAAATCGTCAGTTTTTTTAAAGGGAGCTTCCTTGGGGCCTACTTAACACCCCTTCCGAAAATCTGACGCGCTCGGGTAATTTTTTTTTTTTTGCATTTTTGACTACTTTATATGCCTACCCCCACCACGCAAACCGGCAGATTAGTATACCGTTGTTATCAGAGGCACTTGGGGCATACGTAGTATGAATATCTGACGCGCTCGAGAATGCCCAAGTAACGGTTTTTTTTAACATTTTTGAAAAACCGTACACGCGAAACCCACCGCTAAAATGGTTTTTACCATACGAGCTTTTCTTTTCGAAATTATTTTAACTTTCGATTGTGATAGGTCTCGACGGCGCCGTTGAATTACGCCATTTAGCTACCTCGCCTCCCTAACTATATTGACTCGCACTGAATTTAGCAAATATTCTCATTTGATTACCATATAAGGTGTGTATGGCGTGGTACTATGCATTTTTGGCAGAAATATATACTTTTTAATAGATAACTTGCTTAATTTTTTTGAAGTAAATGTGAGGACTAGCACAATATTTGCTTATACAGGATGATTCCTAAGGTGGACCGGTCCGTTCATTAATTTCTCACATTGCAAGGAAAATAATGTCTATAGGTGAACATGTAAAAGACAACAATTCGTTTTCGAAATGCAGGGCGTTGAAGTTGATAATTAATATTGAATTTACTTTTATTACTGGAAGATCACAAAATACCCAAGAGCAGATGAATAAAAATATGATAATACGAAACAGAATGCCAGTGTCCAATACTGATTATATTCCCGAATTTGATTTTAGGATATGAGAGAACATTCAATTTTATGCAAGAAATAAATGAATGGTCCAGTGGAAAAACGATGAGTTTCCACTTTATAAAAAGTTGAGAAAAGCGAAATCTTATGTGGGAGTGTCATCGTTTTTACACTATGCTGCCAGTTTTTTATGGAATGTCATTGTTTGTTCCTAGTAAGGTTTGGTATGTTGATACTTCGAGCTATAAGCTAACAGATGCCGCTAAAATGTCGATTTCGAAAAATATGGAACCTCATCGTTTTTCCACTGGGCCCTTCAAATATGATCGCACTAAAACTTGATAGAAATCACCGATAAAAAACGAGAAAACAATATTCGGCACCAAAATTTAATGTAATTGTGTCGGATGAAAATTCCGTTGAAGACACCCATATGATACTTATAATTTTTGAATTTTAGCACAATTGATCATTGACACACCATACTGAGAGCTTCCATCAGAAAAATTCACACAAGGTGCAAATCATCTATTAGAAAATCTTCAACCGCGAAAGTATTATTCCAGTTCAAAGTGAAGTAATTTTTCACAATAAAATCTGTATAAATAATGATATCGTGGCAACGCACTATCCGATCTGAAAATATAGGATTACAGAGATTTCATATAAATAAAACACAGGGAGATTAATTGGAAAGTTGAATTTATTTTCATGGAAGACCATGTTGGTATATGCACTTATTTGAGCATTATCTTCTCTAGATTATTTTTTAAATTATCTGAACAAAAACATCTGAATTCCTGACAATTCAGATGTTTAGTCGTGAAGAATGCATTACTGAATGAAAGCTGTGTATATACGAGAATTTTTTTATTTGTTATTCTTTTGTTGAATAACTTTTTAATGAATGATAAATCGAATCATTATACTGCATATATTTTTTAAATTGTTTTTTTGTACTTACTTAGTATCGATCTCTAGTATACTCGTTTATATAAACATAAAGAATTAATTAATCCTCTCTCAATAATGAATTTGATGCAATTGAAAAATTATTTACCCATGGCGAATTTACCTATAATGCACTAGCTATTTCAAACTTTTGCACCACTTTCCCCCAATATTATGTGGCACTTTCCAGGCAGAGATGGACAAGATAAGACCACTTTTTGCGCCTTTTTTTATTTATCTTATATGTTTGACGACAACTATAACAAACACACAAAGCTTGACAACTATAACAAACACACAAAGCAAGTTAAATAAAGAAAGCATGAATTTGGAAATTTGTCATTGTATAACTGACACCCTATATGAGACATTTTGCTGAAACAAAGAATATGGGTGTTCTAGATATGCCTGAATCGGATAGGCTATCCATTGTTTTCAAAAAAAATTTCAGGGTGTTACGGTTCAAATCGCACACACTGTATATGAAACACTTTCAAAAATCATTTGAAATCACTGAAATCACAATTGAACCATCACCTTGTAAGCAATATCCTCAATCAAAGTCAGTTACTCTTCAAGGTAGTGTGTTTTTACTCGTCGAAAATAATTTTAAAAAAGACTTACCTTTATTCAAAACCAACCACTGGATATATTCCGGTTTGATTATTTCTGATACTTCTTTGGGTTGCCTCACTCCATCAATATAGATTTTTTCAAGAATCTGACTACCAGAACTCAACGTGTGGTACCTCAACGCCATCATCCACAAGGAAGCTGATTTTTCTTTCAAATTCAAAACGGCCATTTTAAACGTTTCGTTGAATTTGGAAACGTTATCTTTTATAACAGCGTATTTTAATTTCAGCTTCCATAATTCGACAGACTCAGGCAGAGCCCTCAGACCTATAACAAATTAACTAAGAACTGCCCTGGAAGCATAACAAACTTCATTTATATGAATATGATTGGAGGCTGTGTTGTGTCTCATGTTGTGAAAAAAATAGCAATCTTAATCAAAAGCAGTATAATGAGGTTTTTGGTTAATTGCCGGTTGCATAAAGAAAAATTAATCGTATATTATACAGGGTGTTTCTTAAGTACGTGTAGAAAATTTAGGAGCGTATTGCTGACATCAAAATAAGAAGAAAAGTTCCTATAAACATATGTCCACAAGTTATTCGTTTCTGAGATACAGAGTGTCAAAGTTGAATTCTTGTTTTTATTTTTTGTGAATAATTTCAAAATAATTTTGATATTTGGGTAAAGTTTGGTATCTGGGAATATTTATTATTTAGTTTGTGTAAAAAATATATTCTTGTTAGAGGTCACTGCGAGAAACTGTAATCGAATTATTGAGATTTGAAATAATCGATGCAAGTGATTTTTAACGACAAGATTTTTAAATTTTAAATAAATTCAACTAGAAATCAGTTTTTTCGCAATTAACGCAAAATTTGATTTTGTCATTGAAAAATCATCCCAGATACCAAACTTTACTCGAATATCACAAATATTTTAGCATTTATTCACAAAAAAACAAATATAATAATTAAACTTTGACACTCTGTATCTCAGAAACGAATAACTTGCGGACATGTGTTTATGGGAACTTTTTTTCTTATTTCGACGTCAGCAACATGCTCTTGAAGTTTCTACACGTACTTAAGAAACACCCTGTATATCGTATGATTAACTAGCGTAACATCATGTTTGATGTTCCGTTAAATATCAGATTAGTTGCATAAAATATGATCCAAGTAATTCAACAGTCTCAATTATTAATGACGGAAAAGATGCAGATTTATGATAATTTGCGCATTCACAGGTTAGGTTTATTTGTGTTTTTGGAGACTATAGAGTTTCTTAGTGAACTTTCTTTAACAGAACATTGGTTAAAAAATTATGAAACATATATTTCTGGATTTACTATGGTCTCTAAATATTGTAGTTTGATTCAAGGTGGTACAGTTATGCATACTTGTCGATGGTAAATTCGCCCTTCTTCAATATAGATAAATTCAATGAGCTTTTCTCAATATGTACATTGTTTCTTTGGACCAACCACCAATTCCAATATATATTTTTTGGTGTGTTTGCATTGAGAGTTGTATCGAATTAATTAGGATTTTCACGTTCCTAACCTCTGTACCATTCTCTTATTGAATCACATTGCGCTATTTATGCAAAGTATTCGTGGTGACCTCTGTATTTGAAACATGAAATTTCAACAGTTGCAATTTTCATACTTGAAATTGTCTCATATGCAAATATAAAACAAAATTCACTATTTATTGGTAGTTATTTTGATCATATTACAAGATAAAACAATGAATTAAAATTGCCAATCCCTAAAAGTACTCTTATAAAAAATACAATAATTTATAATGGATAAGTATAAGAAGTTCAATCACCTTCCCTCAAACAGAAGTAACAAATCACTTTTCCAATTAAGAAAGGATGTCTGAAACAGGGTATTACAGTTGGCAAGAGTTCTATAATGATGGGGTTTAAAACTCATAATTCAAACATGAATCGAACATAGTTGAAAATAAACACAGTCCTACCTTTTTCGATCACCCGAAGAATTTCCGTCTCTTCCTTCAGAAGCTTCACCCAAACGATATAATATCTCTCAGTTAAAACAGAGCTGACGCTGGCATCCTCTAGAGCTGAAAGGAGAGTGTTTCGGATGAGAGTGTTTGCTATATCATTTTCCTGCTGCAAGTCGATCAAGCAATCCAAATAAAGTGCCCACAATTTGGCACTTTTTTCGGGCGAGATCTTTGACAATCCCTCTCTGTATTTCTCGAAACAGTGGTTCAGACAAAATTTTGTTGAGGTTTTTCTAATGGTGTCTGCGGAAATTCCATAATGATGTCCTGAAATTCGTTGACAATCAGTTTTTTAAGTTTTTTTTTTCAAATTGTCATAACTTTGACAGAATGTGGTATGAAAAACTGTAGTCAACTATATTTGTAACAATATTGTTCCAAATCGTTTTCATGCACGTTATTATTTAATATCTACGTTATCCACCCTACTAGAGTCATTGGTTGATTTCAAAAATGTCTTCTCTAATACCAAAAATGTTCAATTAATGCTGCAGAAAATAACCAAATATTACTTTTTCATGGCTATGTCCACTGAAAATCGAAAAATTAGGAAAAACATAATAGGGGTTCTTTTATCATCGATCCAACAATGATAATGGTTCAGAACACCAAAAAAGAAGAACTAAACTTATCTGTGAGAAAATTCTCTTAGTGACCTCAAACTCCAAATTTTAAATAAAACTTATAAAGGAAAGAAGAAATCAATATACGATATTAGTCATTTCAAACATTTAGATTTAAAAAAATGGCAAATGAACTATTGAATTTCTAAAATTTTATGGAAAATTATGATGATCCTAACGAGTTATATGATTATTTTTCATTCATCTGCCCATTCAAGAACTATCAGAATAAAGTGCGAAATTGATAAAAGTGCGAGACAAATATGTAATTTATATGACTGTCAAAATAAACTGGTTAAAAATACAATAAGGACTACAAAGAAGAGACATTACGAAATAATTTTCGGAATCTACACCTACAGATAAATGAAAAACAATTAATAATACATTGCATGACAGTTCCAACAATAAAAATTCAATACAATCCATTCGAATCACCGATAAAAGAAAAATTGAAAACCCAGAAGAAATTTGAGAAGAATTCAACGAATTTTTAGTAACTATTCGAGAAAGGTTATCATCTAAAATTCATTTATCAACTCAAGACTTCCAAGAAAAAACGACGGCATCATTGATATTTCTAGCACCCCCAATTGAAGAAGAAATTTTGAAAATAATTGAAGAACTGAAACCTTGGAAAGCTTGCGGATTTGACGAAATTGATGTTGAAATTGTAAAAATTTTCGAATCTGAAATTTCACCAATTTTAATACAGGCTGATTCACGGTGGATGGCACATTAGACGTTTCTGGTGAACCAGTCAACGGATCACTTTGAAAATTTAATGGAGGGCATATTCGGACATACTCTAGCCAACTAAAATATTTTCGACAATGCGGTGTTGCCGCTTCTATTAGAAAGCAGTAGCAACTTTGATTTTTCAAATGGAACACTCTGTATATAATATTATTTTTGGAATCTCCAACAATTGCCCGACAACTTTTCTTGATATTTCCCTATACCTATCTGTTACCGTTTTCGAAATAAAAATTAATTTCAATTTTTTTCTTCGAAAATCATGACTTCTAAAAATGCCGATATCTTTTAGTTAAGAAGTACTATGATATCGAAATTTGGTTTGGAGTTAGGTGATACTTGGACACTTCCTACACGTCAGCCTAATCTCCGTTACTTCAATACAGGGTGGTAAAAAAATACAGTTTTTTCGTTTGCTTGAAAAAGTTGCTGAAATTTGATTATTTTAAATGGAACACCCTGTATATTATTGAAAATTCGGAAAGCTGCTGAAATTTGCTTTCTATGTATATCATACCTATTTGGTAAGCAGGCCATGATTACTATTTGACAGTAGCGTTGTGACATTCTCCTAATAATATCGACATTTTCGTCACTTCAGAAGTTGCAAATACCTTCAAAACGATGGAACAAAACTATTCAAACGAAGTTCTTATGAATTTGTTTATTATTTTTGGACAGTGTGATAAAATTATCAGCAGAACATGTAGAAAGTTCAATGAAATGTATCCGAATCTACCGCCAATGAACCTCAAGAAATTTATACGAATTCAGAACAATTTCAATGCATTTGGATCAACTTTAAAAGCACCAAGAAACTTGTGTAGGGTTACCAACCCCAAAGAATATAATTGAGGTGGTTTACTTATATTTTCTTCTGATAAGCATTTGATGCAAGTATTGTTTTGTTAAATAATTCAACATCGATTTGTGCAACATGCTTAATCGGTATTTTAAAATGGAACAATAGGTGCCCTGGTAAAAACGATGATTGTAATAACAGAGATATAATAAATCAGTACTATAGAACACACGACTTTTTCTGAGCTCTACGAATGCTCCTTTTACATGGCGATCCTGCTAAAACGATGTTAGACTAGAGGTGTTAGGTGGTTGCCAGGAAGTTTATTCAGCACAGTTGGTAATAAGAGGAAAAATTATGTGTAGCAGCAAACAAACTTCGCAAAGGGTCCAAGAAAACGGAGTCGTCAATTCCAACTTTATTGTACAAGAACAAGAATACAATATCACGAAGGACGTTAAGGTGCTGTTAAATCACGTTCAGGGGCAAATGCGAAGAAATATGAATGGCTATTCCATGGGTAACATTACCGCCGCCGCAGCCGGCTCACAGGTGTTAACACACTGAAATAATCAAGAGAGGCAAGGTTATGAAGAATCACTGGCTTTGTGAGGTAGCTAAAAGACTGTTTGGTGGATTCGAGGCACTAATGTATAATGGTTAAAGTGCGAAACTGAAAATAGGTATATATATATTCATACTATTCTGAGTGGCATTTTATATCTATCTATTAGACATTGATTAATCGGTTATTCACATATTTTTCTATTTATGGACTCGTAAACGGTTTAGTAATTGATTGTAATGCGTAAATTGTGGGATAATATTTGTACTTCATCTGCTTCAATTGAACCTATATATGTCGGTAACTTGGGAAAGGTTCTTACAGAGAATAATCAAATCTAGGGAGGATATTTCTGCCATTGCAAAACCTGTAATAAACTCGCAAGGTATTAGGCAAATTAAGGAAAACGAAGAAATTCGAGATAATCTTGTGTTGTCCTATAATACAATCGTTAAATACATAGCAAGTTTTTGGAAATGTTTCAACGAGGATCAGAGATTAGCTGTTAATGACATATTTTTCAACATAAGAGACACAATTTTAAGAGCGTTTTATGCTTTAAGAGTTAATTATAAAGTACCTAAAAGTTGTTTAGAATTGATAGATCCATTACTATTGGACGACATTTATGATAATAAGTTGAATAATACATTCAAATCAAACACGATGCCGATGTCAAACATTGAATTTTTCAATATAGCAAGTAAAATAGTCGCTCACGAGTTCGATGGTTCCCCTGAAAAGTTACTATCATTTTTAGACTCTCTAACATTGTTAAACGAAAATGTTGAGACACACACTGCAAATGCAGTTGCATTCGTCAAAACCAGACTGACCGGAAAGGCAAGAGGTTTAATCTCTAATGAGGCCGATCTAGGACAAATAATAACAACACTGCGAGAAAAAATCAAAGGAGAAAGTTCTGAATTAGTTTTAACCAAACTGTTAAATTTAGGACGAAACTCTAAAGAAGTCAGCAGTTACGCATCAGAAATAGAATCACTCGCGGAAAACTTAAAAAACGCGTATATAAGTGAAGGAGTCCCTAATGCAGTAGCAGAAAAATACTCGACCCAACAAACGGTAAAATCCCTTATACAAAATACAAATTCGGATAGAACGAAATTAATTATGGAAGCAGGCAGTTTCGGGACAGTCCAAGAGGCTATTTCCAAATTTGTAAGTGTAAGTAATGTAAGCCAACCTAGTACTTCCAATATTTTTTACGCTAGGCAAAATCATAGCTATAATAATCGTGGCCGATACCCCAGTAATCATTCAAATCGTTTCAATTGGAATAACTCTCGAAGAGCAAGGGGTAGGTCAAATTTTAGAGGTAACCGGACATACAGTAATAATAATAATAGATCGGGCCGCGTTCCGAATAACAATTATAATAATAATAATTACAGGTCTGTTAGAGTCACAGCCGCTGAGTTTGATCCGGGAAACGGATCAGACCCCCAACCAAGTCGATTGGGGGATGCACTGTGAAAATTTTCAATTTCGATCTGTCATACTCAAATTTTATTACATTACCAACAAAAATGACCAATACCGAAAATAAATTTTTAATTGACACTGGAGCTGATATATCTATTTTTAAAAGAAAACACATTAACCCAGATCAGTTATTAAATACTGCAAACCCGAGTAAAATAAAAGGGGTCACGGACGGTGTAATCAAATCCTTAGGTATAACAACAACAGATATTTTTGTGGACGACTGCATAATCCAGCACGAGTTTCATGTTGTTGACGCAAACTTTCCGATACGGACAGATGCTATATTAGGTAGAGATTTCATTGCAAAATTTCGGTGTAATTTAGATTATTCAGATTGGACAATGACAATGCGATTAAGTGACAGAAATATCGTGGTGCCGATACAAAATGGTCTTCAGGACAATTCTATTATTATTCCCGCTAGATGTGAGGTAGTAAGGGAGTTGAAAAGCTTAAAAAGTCTTGAAAAGGATAGCATCATAGACTCTCAAGAAGTTCACCCCGGTGTTTTTATCGCAAGAGCTATAATTTCGAAAAATACCCCAGTCATTAAAATTATCAACACCACTTGCAACGTAGTAACATTGAAAGAAATTAATTTTAAAATTTTGAATTTGAACGATTTTAATGTTTTTGTTATAGAAAATGAGAAACAAGACCGCATTTCAAATTTATTGAAACAACTTAATACGAATGGTATTCCCCAGTATCTTAAAGACGATGTGATAAATTTATGTAAACAATTCAATGATATTTTTGGTCTAAAGGGTGACAAACTAACCGTCAATAACTTCTATACTCAAGAGTTAAAACTAGTGGATAAGGAATCAGTTTTTGTCAAAAATTATAGAACTCCTTATGCCCAAAAAAAGGAAATAAATAGACAGGTACAAAAAATGCTTGATGACAAGATAATAGAACCATCAGTTTCTCAGTATAATAGTCCAGCCTTGCTGGTCCCTAAAAAATCTACAGACGGAGACAAGGCATGGCGATTAGTAATCGATTTCAGGCAAATTAATAAAAAAAATTAATCCCTGATAAATACCCACTTCCGCGTATTGACGATATATTAGACCAGTTAGGGCGAGCAAAATGGTTCTCAGTTGTTGACCTAATATCCGGATTTCATCAAATCCCTTTACATGAAAATTCAAGAGATGTTACACAGTTTAGTGTGGACACAGGGTCTTTCAGGTTCACAAGATTACCCTTCGGACTTTCAGTAAGTCCCCCTAGCTTTCAGCGAATGATGTCAATGGCATTCGCAGGTATCACTCCTGAAAAAGCTTTTCTGTATATGGATGACCTCATCGTAATAGGCTGTTCGGAAAATCATCACTTACAAAATTTAAAACGAGTTTTTGAAACGTGCAGGAAGTATAATTTGAAATTAAACCCAGAGAAGTGTCAGTTTTTTAGAAACGATGTGACTTTCCTGGGATATAAAGTTACGAGTAAAGGTATTCTACCAGACGATTCGAAATACGGTATTATAAACAAATGGAATACGCCGTCATCCGCTGACGAGGTTAAAAGAATGGTGGCCTTCGCGAATTACTACAGGCGCCATATATCACATTTCGCGGAAATAACTGCACCGTTGAACAAATTAACTAGAAAAAATGCAAAGTTTGAATGGACGGCAGAATGTCAAAATTCTTTCAATACCTTGAAAAAAGCATTAACATCGCCCAAAATTTTGCAGTACCCCGATTTCTCAAAAACCTTCATTATCACGACAGATGCCTCAAAAATTGCTTGTGGAGCTGTTCTTTCTCAGAATTTTCATGGTGAGGATTTGCCAATTGCATATGCTTCCAAAGCATTCACAAAAGCTGAAGCGAACAAACCCACTATTTTGCAAGAATTGCTGGCCATACACTTTGCCATTAAACATTTTAAATGTTATATTTATGGTACCAAATTTGTCGTCCGCACAGACCACAGACCTCTTGTTTATCTCTTTTCCATGAAAGATCCTACATCTAAATTGACTCGTATCCGTCTTGAGCTTGAATCATATGACTTTGATGTAGAATACGTAAAAGGTACCGACAATGTCTGTGCAGACGCACTCTCTAGAATAAACATTAAAAATCTGAAAGAAATTCATCAAAATATTTCACAAGTTATGGCCGTTACACGCTCTATGACTAGAGCGAGTCCACTTAATAATACAGAAACTGAAAAATATTATCTAAAAAATGAAGTGGCGTGTCCAAAAATTTACGAAACTCTAGATAACTCGGAAGTACTAAAATTACCTTATTTGCAATTTGATATAAGACCTACATCTCTTAGGATGATGATTAGGCATAAAAAGCAGTTATTAGTTCAAAATAAAGTACAGATCACTAATGGAAACATTGCCTTAGGGCCGGTGTTTTCTCAGCTGGTGATAAGAAAATAGAAAAGTTGAGGATGAGTTTGAATGACTCTATTTTTGAAACGTGCACGATAAATGAATTCAAGGAATTAGGCCTAAAATTTCTGAAGAAACTCAACATTGTACTTTGTTTTGCACGAAGACTCATCACTAATAAATCTGAAAAAGTTGAGCTAATTGATAGATATCACAACAATCCCCTATTTGGTGGTCATTGTGGTCAGAAAAGGTTATTAAAGAAACTTAAAGCATCCTTCAGATGGAAAAATATGTCTCACGATGTTGCTAATTTTGTCAAAAAGTGTCATAAGTGCCAAATAAATAAAATAGTAGTTAAGCATCCGGAACCTCTTGTTTTAACTCCGACTCCTCAAAAACCCTTCGACATAGTATGCATAGATACGATTGGCAGGTTTATAAGATCAAATGGTGGTTATGAATATGCAATCACCCTTCAATGCGAATTAACAAAATACATAGTAATCATCCCAATTCCGAATAAAGAAGCTTCAACTGTAGCATCATATATTGTCAAAAACTTTATTCTCGTCTATGGCCCAATGAAAGAAGTACGAACAGATATGGGTACAGAATACAAAAATCAAGTTTTTGAGAACTTAGCAAAACTACTGAAAATAAATCATAAAATCTCTACTGCGTATCACAGCCAAAGTATTGGAGGTTGTGAACGCAACCATAGAGTTTTGAATGAGTATTTACGTATGTATATTGACAACTCAAAACTTGATTGGTGTACTTGGACTCAATACTATGCATTTTGTTATAACACTACACCAAGTTCGTACCACAATTATACGCCATTTGAACTGGTTTTTGGCAAAAAAGCAGATCTACATCAACTTTTACAGGATTCAAAGGTGGATCCCTTGTATAATATAGATGCTTATGATAAAGAATTTCGGTATCGCCTACAAGTGGCACACAAAAGAGCGCAAGAATATATCGAAAAAGCAAAAGTAATGCGTAAAACACATTTTGATAAAAACTCAGAAGCAATTATTCTCACTCCTGGAGAGTTGGTTATGGTAACTAATGAAAGTCGCCATAAATTTGATTCTTGGTATGACGGACCTTTCTCAGTTATTAGCGTTGAGGGTTCAAATTGTGTCGTAGCAGATAAAAATGGAAAAGAATTAAAAGTACATAAGAACCGCATACGAAAATATAGGTAGAAAATAAGTACTTTATTTATGTTAAGGATTTCATCTTTAGACAGGCCTGTCGAAAACGTTTTATTGTAGTTTAGTATATTTAATTTTAGTATTTGGTAGTTGTGTTACAATATATTGTGTATAATTTTTGTAATCATTCACTTACTGTATTTACCCATCTAATATTGTGTTAAAATTTTAAATGCAAATTTATCATCTTGAAATGTTAAATTTCCTGTAGTACAATTGGTATTACTGTTACGTAACTACTTCAATAATATTTCTATTCTAAACTCTCAGAATGCCCTTCGCAAGATGGCCATAGCGAAGGTCATTCCCCGAAAAGGGATGGTGTAGGGTTACCAACCCCAAAGAATATAATTGAGGTGGTTTACTTATATTTTCTTCTGATAAGCATTTGATGCAAGTATTGTTTTGTTAAATAATTCAACATCGATTTGTGCAACATGCTTAATCGGTATTTTAAAATGGAACAATAGGTGCCCTGGTAAAAACGATGATTGTAATAACAGAGATATAATAAATCAGTACTATAGAACACACGACTTTTTCTGAGCTCCACGAATGCTCCTTTTACCCGTAACTTCTGAAGACAACCAGATTAATGTCTTAGCATATTTTCACGCATTTCCCGAGTCATCGATAAGAAGTGCTGAAGAAGATTTGGGTATAAAATATTCATCGGTTCAAAGAATCTTGCGAAGACATAAAATGCATGATTATAAATTCACCAAAATTCAAGCAATGAAGCCTCAAGACACTCAACAGAGAGTAGAATTTTGTGAAATGTTGTTGACACGCATTCAAGAAGATCCACTTTTTTTAAATAAAATTATTTGGACTGATGAATCGAAATTTTCGAGAGAAGGGATTTTCAATAGAAAAAATCGTCATTATTGGTCCAGTGAAAATCCTCACGTCACAAAAGAAGCCGGATTTCAAGAAAAATTTAGTTTTAATGTCTTCTGCATGTTGATGGACAACAAATTGAGGTACGTGATATACGAGGAGTCATTAACATCCAGAAGCTACCTGAATATTTTGGAGAATACTGTAGAGTTTCGTGGATAATCTGCCACTCGAAGAATGTCGAAACTGTTGGTACCAACTAGACGGAGCTCCTACACATTGCGCAAGAGAAATGAGCGCAGAACTGGAAAGACTTTTTGACGATCGGTGGATAAGGCGCTTGGGACCATGGAATTGGCCAGCGAGATCACCCGATCTTAATCCATTAGATTTTTATTTGTGGGGAATGTTTAAAGAAAAAGTTTACAAAATACCCGTGCGTTCGAGAAATGAATTGTTAGAAAGGATTGCCCAAACATTTGAAGATTTGGATCCCAATGAAATCAGATCTGCCACCACGAAAGCAGTCAACACCCGCATTTTAAAGTGCTTGGAAGTGAACGGCCAGCGATTCGAACATATTTTGAAATATTCCACAAGATTGTTTTACTTTTTTATAATTATTCATATCAATATTTCCAATTTCAAGTTTCTTGGTGCTTTTTTAAAGTTTATCCAAACATATTGAAATTGTTCTGAATTCGTATAAATTTCTTGAGGTTCATTGGCGGTAGATTCGGATACATTTCATTGAACTTTCTACATGTTCTGCTGATAATTTTGTCACACTGTCCAAAAATAATAAACAAATTCATAAGAACTTCGTTTGAATAGTTTTGTTCCATCGTTTTGAAGGTATTTGCAACTTCTGAAGTGACGAAAATGTCGATATTATTAGGAGAATGTCACAACGCTACTGTCAAATAGTAATCATGGCCTGCTTACCAAATACCGAATGGAAATACCATTCTGAAGGGACATTTTCACAAATAAATGCTCATAAGTCCGAAACTTGACTAGTTAGGTATAGGTATGATATACATAGAAAGAAAGCAAATTTCAGCAGCTTTCCGAATTTTCAATAATATACAGGGTGTTCCATTTAAAATAATCAAATTTCAGCAACTTTTTCAAGCAAACGAAAAAACTGTATTTTTTTACCACCCTGTATTGAAGTAACGGAGATTAGGCTGACGTGTGGGAAGTGTCCAAGTATCACCTAACTCCAAACCAAATTTCGATATCATAGTACTTCTTAACTAAAAGATATCGGCATTTTTAGAAGTCATGATTTTCGAAGAAAAAAATTGAAATTAATTTTTATTTCGAAAACGGTAACAGATAGGTATAGGGAAATATCAAGAAAAATTGTCGGGCAGTTGTTGGAGATTCCAAAAATAATATTATATACAGAGTGTTCCATTTGAAAAATCAAAGTTGCTACTGCTTTCTAATAGAAGCGGCAACACCGCATTGTCGAAAATATTTTAGTTGGCTAGAGAATGTCCGAATATGCCCTCCATTCAATTTTCAAAGTGATCCGTTGTCTGGTTCACCAGAAACGTCTAATGTGCCATCCACCGTGAATCAGCCTGTATACATATATTCAAAATTATTTGAGTTGGCTACAGACTAGATCAAATGAAAATTGCTCTAAAATCACCCACATTAAAAAACGGCAAAAAAACGATATCCATACTTCCAATCTTTTCCAAAATTGTAGAAAAAGTCGTTATTTGTAAGCTGTATGAGTATTGTAGTATATTTAAACAAATTCATTCTAAAATAATTAATATGACGAATTACAATGATTCAACAATTTCATCACAATCACTGGATTATTTATGTTCGACTTCTCCTTCGCTGACTGACTCAACTCTGCTGCGTGGTTCTTTTTATATTCACCGTTCATTTCTCGGAATGCTCCTGATATTTCTAGAAAGTTTAGGAACGTTCCCTATTCGACCAGATTCTTCTCGTAGCAAAGCGCCTCGGAAATAATTCGCGCTCACGCGTGGTCTACGTGAGCGTTCGGGCCCGGAATCGCCCGCAGCTTCGCCACAGTATTTAGAACAGAAAAATATTTTGTTTGATCATCAATATGGGTTTTGTAGATCCAGAGATACAGAAATTGATGTCCGATGGCACATTTAGAATTGGTTCAAAACTTTTTGACCAATAGAAAACAGTATGCGTGCATTGGAGAATATAAAACTCATATAAAAATGTGAATTATGGTGTACCACACGGATCTGTATTAGGACCTGTGATTTTTTTGATTTATATCAATTCTATTTCTTTTTTGAAATTGAAAGGGTTGCTGAAATTATTTGCAGATGATACAACAATCATTTATTCTGTACGAGATCTGAACTTCATTGATACAACTTCAAAAATTAACATTAAATTCTTCCAAATCTTTATACATATTCATACAGACAAAAATAATGAAAAATACATTTCCACCTATAGACTTTTGGTGCGTTTTATTGTAGGCAGAAATGCTCTTCTCGTAGAACTAGAATTTGACACATCTGTTTTTTGACACCAAATATATCTACTTCCTCTACTTTCGCTACGATCAAATTTGAGGGTAGCAAAAGTAGATAATTGGTTGAAAAATGAAAATTCCTAAATCGTAGCAGAAATTGACACTATTGACATTGAAAGTAGTTTTAAACATATTATGGACTTTAATTTCTGTACATTTCAGTTCGGTTTTATTTTGAAGCTCAAATAAGTTCATTTACACACATTAAAACGATTTTGGTAGTGAACAGCCTCTAGTTAAAATGAATATGAGTGTTATGGATGTGAGTAAAGTTATAGATGGAGATGTTCAAATACGTTGTAAAATAGGTTGTACAACAACTTTTATTGATATAATAAAGAAGGTGGGTTCACATTGATTCTCAATTCATTGAAAATCTCTGTAAAACCTTCATTTTAAAATCATATCCTAAACAAATATACAAATGGATACCAAAAAAGTAGATGATGACCCTGAAAGTAGCGAAAGTTCAAAAACATCAGTGGGATGATTTAGAAACATTGTGTCAAATTGATTTATGTATTATGAATTGAGAAAATTATCCAGATAAATATCAAAGAAATATTTTTCAGTTCCTATTTGTTCCCAACCTACAAATATGCTATCATTTTTTTAAAATAATTCCGGCTTATTCGCTACTTCACTCAAAGCTGCCTCAAAAGTGGAAGGTGTGAAGGTTTAGGCAAAGAATATTTACATGTAGATATTCTTTGGTTTAGGCACAGCTAAGCTATGGTTTAGGAATCACTTTTTCATAATTATTTTTACATTTTGAAAAAGCTTCCTTAGTGAAAATTATTCAAGGGATTCGCATATATGATAAGTTGCACTTGAAATATTCCCGCCTAGATCTAATCCTCGAATAGATATAATACTACTCGCTCCTTCTTCCATTGTCTATTTCGGCTGTGGTAGTTGTTAATTAAAGCAAATTATTCATATTGAATGTATCATTTATAACAATGAAAACTATGAGTTTCAAACTTTTTACAGATATTTAGGAAATTTTAGAATTATCTGTCTTCTATTAGAAACCCTGAAATTGCGTTTTTATGATGCTCTACTTCTTCTACTAGTAGATGTAAACTCTAGTGGTCAATAAAACGCGGCTTTTGAGAATGATAATAAAAATAATATATAAAAATTGTACAACATTTTTGAGTCTTCATATTGATGAAATCCTCAGTTGGCAAAAACATATAGAAATGACCCGAAAAAAAATGTCATTCTTTATAAAATTGAAAGGTACTTAGAAAAGAAAAACTTTTATTTCAGTTTCATATATTCCAGATTGAGATTTTAGTTTCTTTCTATATGGGAATCTACCAAAGCTTCTGTATTAAAACCACTTAAAAAACTTCGGAACAAATCAATCGAATGTATATATAAATTACTTACCTCACCGTCCTCATCTAGAACCTACTGAAAATTTCTATAGACCAAAAAATTTATTGAATTTGAATTCACTTTATAAATTAGAAGTGTATTCTTTCCAATTTATAATCATGGAACAAGAAATGTTCATTAACTGCAGGCTGATAGAATCAGGACTGTAATTGGAAGAAAAGGTACAATGCATGATAGTATACTCATTTATAATAAACTACGAGGCTTGTTTGGTAAGTCCGTGACTTTTTAAATTTCCCGCGCAGTAACTTTAAATGCAACACTGCTGCTGTCAACCACCATCTTTCAATAGACTACTGTCAAATTTTGAGCAAGCTGCGACATTTGGTTTGTGTTTGACAGCAATTAGAAGCAGACAACCTCGTGAATTTTAACAAAAATGGAAAAAAGTGAATTTCGTGTGTTGATTAAGCATTATTTTTTGCGTAAAAAAACCATAACTGAAACCAAGGAAAGACTTGATAAATACTATGGGAACTCTGCACCATCAATTTCAATGGTTAAGAAGTGGTTTACTGAGTTCCGTTGTGGTCGTACCAGCACAAGTGACGCCGTACGTTCAGGTCGCCCAAAAGAGGTCATCACGCCAGAAATCGTCGATAAAATCCATGGAATGATATTGGACGATCGGAGAATAAAAGTACGTGAGGTAGCTGAGGCTGTAGGCATCTCAACTGAGCGAGTACATCACATTTTACATGAATATTTGGACATGAAGAAGCTATCCGCGAGATGGGTGCCGCGATTGCTCACACTCGACCACAAGCGCAACCGTGTGACCACTTCAAAGGAGTGTTTGGCAAAGTTCAATCGCAATCCAGGCGAGTTTTTACGCCGTTATATAACCGTAGACGAAACATGGATCCATCACAATACCCCAGAGACCAAGGAACAATCAAAACAGTGGGTGTCAACTGGTGAACGTGCACCAAAGAAGGCTAAGGTGCGTCTGTCAGCCAACAAGGTTATGGCCACAGTTTTTTGGGATGCACGCGGTGTCATTCATATAGATTACTTAGAGAAGGGTAGAACGATCAACGGCGAATATTATTCAGAGCTTTTAGACAGATTCGATATTGATTTGAGGCAAAAACGACCACATTTAGCGAAAAAAAAAGTGCTGCTTCATCAAGACAATGCACGAGTGCACACGTGTGTAGTCACTATGGCAAAAATTCATAAATTGGGCTACGAACTACTACCCCATCCAGCATATTCTCCAGATTTAGCCCCTTGCGACTATTTTCTTTTCCCAAACCTGAAGAAATGGCTGGGTGGTAAGAGATTTGGGTCGAATGAAGAGGTTATAACCGAAACAAACGCCTATTTTGAGGGCCTTGAGAAAACCTATTATTTGGAAGGAATAAAAAAACTGGAAAAACGCTGGACTAAATGTATTGATCTAAAAGGAGATTATGTTGAAAAATAAAACGCTTATTTGCCAATTTTTTCTTTATTCAAATAGTCACGGAGTTACCAAACAGCCCTCGTATGTCCCAAGCGCATTGAAAACTATGGAATGTTCTTCGAAATTCGAGTATAAATTGAAAAAAAAAATGTTTAAATAAATCTGATTTGACTATTCATTATAATATTACTTAGTTTTTGTTCATTCATCCATTTACAATTTTATTTTTGATATTTCCAGTAGATTTTTTTACGCACATTTGATTTCTTACGCACTTGTGCTGAAAAGTATCACTTTACTTTACGTCCATCATTCCGTTTTTCACTTTTTCTCCTCATAAAAAATTTACAATTTTTATACCAGTTTATTTTTTAAAAAGTACTCTAAATATTTGTTTCTATTATTCATTTCCTTCATTCCTTTGAATGAATTAGGTAGGTGGGCATTCATTTGTTTTCTTTGGATGTGCCTGCCAAACTACACTAGGTACAATAATGAATTTTTGAATAAACAAATCTTTTGTCTAATATCTACGAGTCTTGGATCAAAATTAGATATTAATATATAATAGAGTGCAAGAAGGTAACACCTAACCTAGTGGGCGTAGCTAAATGGGACTCTAATATTGTTGATTACCAATTTCAGGACAACAAAAGTTTTCTTTATACTATAATTCAACATGCATTTCAACAAAATAAGTAAAATATCAATACCATTTCTTTCTCTCTGTGCCAAAACGTGCCAAACTTGTTCTTCGTCAGAATGATGTTGTAGCAACCATTTAATCACCTTGTCCTGAATATATTTGGTAAAATTATAAGGTTCCAATAACCTTAAAACGTTCAGGAGAAATTGGTACTCATTGACATTTTCGAATATAGAATCTACATAAGTTTCAATTTTCTTAGAGCACAACTCGTCTTTGTTTTGGATTTGCGAACCATCTGACCAGTCATCTTTTTCCCTGTTCATCAGTTCCAGCTGAATGACTTCGGAGTAGAGCACCTCAGAAGTCTGATGGATTGTTAGACCTTTGTGGATAACGTTGAGGGCCTGTCCTACGTCCCTTTTAACGTGCCATGATGCCGCCACCTGCCATACTTCTGGGATGTGCGCGAATTGCTGGAAAAAAATCAACTCAGTTCCGTTTATTGTATTACTACATTGTACAATTTTTATTTACACTCGCCAAAGGGTAGAAAAATTTGAGGTAAAGTTAAAAGTGTGAAAATAACTATGACTCAAAATATGTAACAGATAATGTATACTTATATGGATGGAGATAGAGAGCAATTCAACTCTGCCATTCTTGGATTTACAAATCACAAAATATTCCCAACAAAGTTTTTCATATACTGTTTATAGAAAACCGACACACACACAAACCGATATCTCAACTCAAAGTCTCACCATCATCCGTCGCAACTCAACTCCGTCATAAACGCTAAAAGGAATTATTTCCACAACAGGATCTCTGAGAGCAAGAATACTATAAAAGAAACCTGGCAAGTTGTAAATGAATTTAGGAGAAAAAGTAACTCCAAATCAAGTACAACAATGGACCCAAATACTCTGAATTAATTTTACTGTTCTATATCCGTCAGACTATCTGAAAATATCGAACCTGCTCCAGATCCACTAAGGTATCTTACCGGAACGTGCATTGCAGAGACATTTGTATTATACGAGACAAACCTAAAGGAACTGACAAACACAATAAAACAAGTAAAAAACAAAAGCTCTAGTGGTATTGACAATATATCTATAAAAAAATTTGAAAATCTACCAATTTTCATTCTTGAACTACTAGTCGACTTAATCAACGACACATTTGCTAAGGGATTCTTCCCAAACTTTCTAAAAACCAGTGTAGTGATTCCTCTCTACAAGGGTGGTGAACCCTCTGATCAGTCCAACTTTCGTCCCATTTCACTCATACCCACCCTCGGGAAACTAATAGAAAAATTGGTAAAGAATAGATTAATGAACTTCATAGCTCGGCACAACATTTTAAACCCCCTACAGTTTGGTTTTCAATCCAACAAAAATACAGGGGATGCTGTTTTTCACTTCTTGAAAAATCTTTATTCCAACTTGAACCAGAAAGAGGCGAGCGCTGCAGTATTTTGTGACTTGTCAAAAGCCTTTGACTGCGTTAATCATGAAATACTGTTGCGCAAACTCCAACACTACGGTTTCAGAGGACAAAGCTTCAATTGGTTTGAGTCGTATCTGAGTGGACGATCTCAAGTTGTGGTGTACCACAGGGCTCTGTCCTCGGACCTTTACTGTTCTTGTTGTATTTCAACGACTTGGCAACTATTAAAATCGAAGGTAAATTTACAGTTTTTGCGGATGACACAACTATCCTGTGGCACGACATCAATTTAAATAACCTTCACAATAAAATGGTTCGCGATATTTCTATTGTGCGAGAGCGGTGCAACTCCAATCTGCTTTCTTTTAATATAAACAAAACGAACTTACTCTCTTTCCAATGCAATATAGCAGATATCCCGTTAGGAAATGACATTATTGCGTGGAAATCTACCAACAAATTTCTAGGAATTCATCTAGACTGTGATCTCAGTTTTGAAAACCACGTAGATAAGCTGAGCAAGAAGCTATCCTCAAATTTAATTAAGAATTCAATTATCTATAATGCTGCTAAACTATATAACCATCTCCCGACCAGAATCAAAGCCATTGATTCCAATCATTTATTTAGGAGGTCTGTAAAACATATACTTATAGACGAGGTGTTTTATGATGTTCAAGATTTCCTCAATAAAAATACGAGATGATAATTTTTTTAAATTTTAAAATTCTGTTTTTATACATATCTGTTATCCTTGCGTATGTGAATGTTTATGTATAGGTATTTATAAACTTATCCGACAATAAAGCATATTTTGATTTGATTTGAAACACTCTGATATTTCGCTCCATTCGATTAACTGATGACCACAACAGACAATCCGAACTCCACAACGTGAAACAAGCTCTTCTTCAAAACGGTACAGATCAGACCACTTAGACAGGAACATTCAAAAGCAACTTCAGAAGTCATCAGAAAACAAAATCGAACCGCAAGTTGAAGACCGCCCATCCAAAATCTTCTACTCTTACATCAAAGGGGTAACAGACAAAATCAGCCGCGTTTTCAGAACAGCCAATATCAAAACCATCTTCACCACAGAGCAAAAGCTGTCACACCTCATCAGACAAAATTCCCAACGAAGACCACGGTATTGACGAAATTACCTGTTCTACTTGCCCTCATTCGTATATAGAAGACACTTCAAAATAGATCCATTTCCGATCCTATCAACACTCCCTTTCAGTTAGAAATCGAGACACCAGCTCCGCATTAGCCCTTCATTTCATCCAAACGGGTCACCCCATAGATTTCGAGAAAACGAAAACCATCGCCCAGTACGTTCAAGAACTTCCCGATTCATCAGAGAAGCCATCGAAATCGAGAAACGACCTGATTGCCTGAACATGAAAGATGATAGCCGTAAATTAAATTCTATTTGGAAGCCCCTTCTTCCAACCGTAATTCCCAGGCCACAGAAAATGGGTCAATAATTAATTACCCCAACCCTAAATATTCAGCAGGCACCCACAAATAAGTGTAACGAAAAAACCCGAAGACCAGCCGACTCACAGGTAGCAATCCACCTATAAATACCAAAGTGCAACAAACATCAGATCGTCTTTTGAGATCAAGGAGCAGGCAGAAGGAGATCTCGGAGACCACGACACGAGGAGTAGGCAGATAGAGGCCTCTTGAAAATGGCAGGAGCTGAATGGTCGAGTTATAAACTCTCAACTCGGTTCAACCCATGAACTCAGTAATGTACTTAAATAAAAATACAAACATAAGATATAAATGTTGAGTGTTGACATTTTCATTGTTATTTGTGCCTAAGTTCTGGGCAGAAGTTAGTAGGTACGTTTTAGGAGAATTGATGACAAGCAGGTTAGTATCTCACTATGATTTAATTTGTTTTGTCTACTTGAATATTGTGATATATGATCATCTTTATCAGGCCAAAATACTGTCGCATCATCAGCAAAATAGATTCTGTATACTTCCCGTATCAGCATTGCAACTTACCTCATGCTATTTTAAAACCCAATTAGATAACAATAAATATCTTCTGATGTGGTCAGTGATGTAGGTATCCTACAGGGAATTGTTTAAGGCCCCCTAGTTTTTATTTTATATCTGAATGATGTTGATAGTTTTGTAGAATGTGAATTCATTAACCTGTTTGCTGATGACACTTTACTTGCATGTAGTGGTGTCAACATTAAATGTGCTATTGAAAAAATGAACACTATCTTGATATTAATAAGCCAATATCTGAATCTAAACAAACTGAAACTTAATGTAACTAAAACACAACACACAACATAATATAAGTATGATACTCATAATATTGATAATATTCATTTGAACATTAATTATGAAAAAAGTCAAGTTGTCTCAAATTTTAAGTATCTCAGGATTGGTTCTAGATAATGTTTTGAATTTTGATAGTCATTTTGATAATACTTATAAAAATATTTCGAAAAAAGTATTTTTCTCTCTCAGATATATCTTCACTTATCAAATGAGACTAAAATCACTGTATATAATTCAATCATTCAGCTACATTTCGACTATTAAAGAAAACAATAATTTAATAGATATCACATGATTTGGTATCAATTTCTAAACCCAGCTGATCTTATTTTTTTTTGTGTTTCAACAGGTTCATTGTAATTTTATTACTCATTAGTATTAGGTATACTAAACATTTTAATCCAAATACCTGTTTTATATTTGCATTTCTGTTTATTGTAATCCTACATTTTTTTTTCTACAGATATAAATTTAATAGGTATGTTACTTGATATTTTCAATACATTGATATTGCAATAAGTATTTCATTCCACAAGTTTGTATTATATTTACATTACTGTTTATTGTTATACTACTATCTTTTTATTCTACATGTATTTTCTTTATGTTACTTTCTTTTTTGTACTCATTAATATTATAGTATTTCATTCTATATGAATCTATTACATTCAAATTTATGTATTTTGTATTTTTGGAATGATTCTTTCTTATAAGTATATTAGGGTTCCTAGTTGAAATAAAGATATATCTATATATTAATTTTTGTAACATTGTTTATGTAGAGAAGGAAGAGAGTGTGACCAAGTAGGTATTGAACCCTGTGTTACACCACATTGAGTAGCATCAAATGAGAGAGGTGGTTAGTTTTCACAATTTGAGTGCGATTTTTTAGGTATTATTACAGTAAAACCTGTTTAAATTCTTTTTTACGGAAGTCACAATTTCAATTGGAACCTAATGATACTTTTTTCAACTTCACTGACCATATGGTTACAATACACTTCATAGATTCATAATCTGATAGACCTGGAGAGATGACTGATTTAGACATATTAATTGAATCTTAATTACAGCTCATATAATAATAATAATAATAAATAATTTTATTGAATATACATTAAAGTACATAACATTACACTATGACTATATAAGCCACTCAAATGGCAAATATAGGTACTCAATAGTAGAACAGGAAATTTTACTGACACAAGTATTTGACTCAATGTGCATTTTTAAGTTGAGAGAAATGAATATTTTTGAGAGAAACTGAGAGTTATATGAACTATAATAGAAATTTATATTGATTGATTGAAGAGTTAACTGGTAATCCAGATAGCAATTCTATTTTTTTTTAAATTAATGAGCATCAGATAATGGATGTCGGTAAAAAATTATATACATATTGATAGTTTAACAAAAACATATGGAAAATTCACAAACTTGTTCTGCCAAAAGTTCACTGAATTCATCAATGTAATAAAATGGTGAATTTGCCATCATCAAATATGTAAAGTTCATCTGACTTATTTCTCATTGACTGAATATTGACATCAAGGTCATGGATATTTCTTTTTGCTTTTTATTGGACAAAAAAAGAATTTGACTGTCTCTTATTTACTATACAAAAATTTCTTCTCCAAGGCAACCCAGTTTTTTTATAGTATCACCCAGAACCGTATTATAGTGGAAATTTCTATTCTAATTTCTCTTGAGCAAATCATAAAATAAATGACATTCATTCAGTATAGCTGTGATTATAACATTTTTTTCTCATTTATCTTTTAGAATACCACTAATACCAATCAGTAACACCCAAGGAGTTAATTACCTTGATCATATTTTGAACTACAAGTGAAGCAGCTTGATGGTAGTTTGATTCCTTACAAAACTTGAAGTATGATAAACACAACTGGAAATCATTGGAAAATCTCTGAAGAGCTATTTCGTACAGATATTTTATTCTCTTCAATATCTTGAACTCAATACTGCTCTTTCTATCTGCTATTCGAAATTTGTTTCGCCTCAGTTTGATATCTCTCAATAAAATTTTTTCATACTGAATATAATCTTTGAAATCCTGCAGGTTTTTCATTACTCCATTTATTTTACACTCAAAGTGTTTTCTTTTCTTCATTATTGCCCTGTGAACAAAAAAAGAAATTCAACACGGTTTTATATTTCATAATTCAGGCTTGAGTTACATGAATAGCTGTTTGTTTGGCAAAGGAAGAAAATAAGCATTTCTGACCCAAGTGACAATAATAATTCCTAGGCCATTTGTTGATTCCCAAATCACTGTGGGTGCGTCCCTTTATTGAAAAATAGTATGCTTTCAGATACAATACTTTGTAAAGTAAGGCAGACGTTTATTTTTTTTAATGTGTTTTTGTTCTCAAAATTTTGGTTTAGCCTTGGTATATTGATGTGATCGATTTACTTCATTCAATTATTCGAAAAAATTCGGAAATGTTTTATACTATACAAGAAACAATAGCAATAGTAGCTACATATTTTGAAAATAGACTATAAGCTGGAGCTACACTCGAATTGTTATCCAGAAAAAAGACAAGGCCCTTACGTTTTAACGTGTGATTCCAAGCATGACCTAAGTCTTCAATTTTATAATAGTAACAAATTCATCAATGCAGAAGGTTCTTTTAAACTTTGGTGAGATGATTCTAGTTTTTAAGATTATTTTTACATTTATTCATATTTAGATCCACTGACCAAGTTTTGAATTCAGACTCGTTCATCATACCTAGTTTTTTCAATGGATTGGACCTGACGAAAAAATACCTTTTGTGGTTTGTATCACTTTGGTAATAGTACACAGACGTTCTGCTAGTTTTCCTACATCCCAATAAGGTTTGCGATCAACTGACATGTTTCATTGATGTAGATGTGGTACACTTTACTTTAAATTTACTTTCAAATTTGGATTAATTTCGAGTCTTGTTGATGAAAGGTGGCAAATGCTTCTACTATCCATAAGTCTCTTTTATAATTAAACGAAATAATGTCTATAGAAAAGTTCATGCTTCTTTTCTAAAACTAGCCTTTTCCATACCTAGTTTCATCCAAATTGAAAAGTTTGGTTCTTCTCATTTCATTGATCTCCTCAGTCATTGATTCCATATGACGTTCGATTAGTTCCTCCATTTTAGCGTTTGATAGTTACTACTAATTGCCAAAAAATATAAATATTTCGGGTGTATTAATATTTATGAAAAAATATTCAATAAAACACTAGACATGGACCAACGTAAAATCTAAATCTTAGGTTAGTTAGGTTATGTTTGTTTTTGTTGACAGTTTGGCCATAGAACATTTAATGTGTTCTGTGGTTTGCCTCAGTGTTGCCAAAATCAACAAAATACCCGACACTTCGGCTGAGTCAAGTCTCCGGTCTCACCAATATGATTAGACCAGCGTGGTCATTTGGTTGACTTGACGACCTAATTAGAACTGTTTGTATGTGACCAATCAATATTTTCAAACATCTGATCGGTCCGACTCGTCGTCATAGTTCATACTGAACGCGCGTGCCTTGTCCGACCGGTGACTTGACACAGCCTTAGACTCAAAATACCAGATTGTATCCGCTTGAAATTTCAAAACACTACCTTTTTCCCACTGAGATGAAATTATAATATATTATAATCAAAATGCGCATCTAGGAATTAAATTACTTGTGTGGTGAAGGGGTAAAATAGTTTTTGTTCTCTCTTTTGTCTTGAGTGACACCACTGGCGTCCAATATCCCATTTTCCAAACATATCATATTTTCGAATTTTTGGTTTGGCTCCTGTACACATACTTTAGTCTCTTTGATGTAATCTTAGATCATCTAAGGATGTAATAGTACCGTTTAGTACAATTTCGCAAGTCAATCTAGAACAAAAAGATAATCAGAGGAGGCAACACTGGCCATGACGCTGCGCTAACATAACCTTAAAATGACGATTTTTGACGGGGTAACGGGTACTTGTATCTATAACACTCAGGTTCAGGTTATGTATCATATATTATATTTCTGTAGGTAAAGCCCAAAGATCATCTACAACAAATATAATCCTTGAGCTAACCTCATGAGTCTCATACCCAGTCTCTGACTCCAGTATATGTTTCTGCGGCGTGCGCTTGCGCTTTCCGGTCAAGGCCCGCATAAACTTCTAATTTAAGCTACTTTCTGTTTACCTGGACTGAATAGCTGTTAGGATCTACATAGAGTTAAAGTGTTAAAGTCGCCCTTATTTTGACATCTGCACATGCGCTCATGTACCTTACCTTATATTTCCCTTATTAGGGATAGTGCCTGACTTTATTTATGCCTGCTTTAAAAATTGGTCTTATTTTTTCCTTATTTTAATTATTCCGTCTAAACGTGTGACCACCCACCGCAGATTATACATTTTCTGTCATTAAAATATAATCTGATACCTGATATTTCTGATTACCCCATTTGTTTTGTTTTATATTTGTCCTTTAATTATTTGAATGTATGAATAAATTGAAGATAAGAAAGGTGATGTAAAGGTTTTGATATGAAGTAAAATAAAGTAAATAAAAATATTTATTCTAAAAGAAAGAGTTAAACGTTTTCGATTTACGTGATGTTGATGTGTTTTTATTGAGAGAACAATTATAATTTAAACCCAGAAAAACAACTGCTTGCAATAGAGTCAACATAATTACCAATTTACCATATACAACATATAAGACTTGTTTTAAACTTCCAACAAAGGTTAGAAATAAGGTAAGTAATATAAATAAGGTAAAACCAGATGATTACCGATAACACTCATTTTACAAAACAAATACGGTCATACAATATTTAAATAACATCGTCTTTTATGACTGCATTGTAATATACGGAAGCTTCCGATAACTCTCTATTAACCTGATCTGGTTACAGTGATTATTCCACACATGCTAAAATACGTGTTTTTTGATAATTGCAATTTTTGTGTTGATATCAAATATCTATTTTCCGAGACGCAAACCTTCAGCTAGTACATAGCAGTACGAACAATCTTCAAATGTTGTTAGGTAATCCGAAAGATAAAATTCCAACTTTAGAGAGATCAGAAATCTATGAAATCAGCTGTCAAAACTGCAATAGTGTATATTATGGCCAAACAAAACAAACAAAAGTTCTGTGGGCCAAACCAAAAGATCTACGAATGTTCGTTTCCGCGAACATTTGACACATACTAAATATTTGCGAGAAAATAAATCAAGTGTTGCGGATCATTTATTAGAAACTCATCACAAAATCACAAATTCAAAATTAATAAAGCCCGTTGATGATTACAGAAAATTAGATTGTTATGAAAGTATTGCTATTTGAAAAAGGGCAGAAAACCCTTGCTTAATAATGATAATGGTCCATCAATTTCCAATTTACTTGATTTGATACCAGTAAAGGAATTTGTTGTATCTTTTATATTGTGGGGTGTTGTACCTGTCTATCAGGTATATAGGGTCACTTCGTAGTAAACAGATTAGCTCATGGTGATTGATTAGGTGATATAAATAAGACTATGGTATTACGATTTACAGTTAGTTTAGTATTCCCTACTGATGAAGATAACTTTGTTATCGAAATGCCCATCTAGGAATTAAATTACCTGTGTGGTGAAGGGGTAAAATACTTTTTGTTATCTCTGAGTGACACCACTGGCATATCATATTTTCGAATTTTTGGTTTGGCTCCTGTACATACTTTAGTCTCTTTGATGTAATCTTAAGATCATCTAAGGATGTAATAGTACCGTTTAGTACAATTTCGCAAGTCAATCTAGAACAAAAAAATAATCAGAGGAGGCAACACTGGCCAACAGTGACGCTCACCGATGATGCTGCGCTAACATAACCTTAAAACGACGATTTTTGACAGCGTCAACACTTCTTGAATCTTGAGCTTGACATCTTATGACATCTTAATTATGACGATTAAATGACGATCTTTGTTGACACGTTGAAAAGGAGTGGGAATAGTGGGATCGTTGAAAAAATATGGGGAAAACCATTAATTATTTACATTTACCAATGATAGTCTCCTTTAATCATGAGAATACTTACGATTCTAAGAATTCTGCATGACGATGTTTATGTTGAAAAGAATCAGACACATTTTTATGTTTCATATCGACTGCTGAATTGTTTATCATAGCAAATAATACTTTCAGAACCATTTTACAAATGTTGGTGTTTTCGACCTTGCCTGATTTATCGCTATTGTTCATGAAAGTGATTGTACTTTTTGTTTATTCAAGTCTCAGGTGAAATTACACAACATTGATTGTTGAATCTGAACAAATTGGTATGAGCGAGATATTTGATCATAATCTGTGAAGTGGAACCAAATATCATATTATCAGTTAGTTATTGTAAAGTTGGTGTTATACAATTACGACACTAGAGATATGGATACATTAGAAATTGATCCAAAAATTCAAATACCAGATGCTCAAGGTGCTAAACCGAAGCAAAAAAAAACAGGAAGGAAACCACCACCACCTGGTCTGAAAGATGATTTAACAGTTATAGCTCATATTTGCATTGTTTTTTATGCTGTACTTGTCTGCTATCTCTGCTTTGCCAGACCCTTTGAATTCTTTACATGGCATCCTCTGTTGTTGTCATTAGGGGTAAGAACTTCAAATACCTAATGTAATTTAAGCATATTTTCTTGTTGAATAATAGAAACAAGTCCTATAATTAAAACTAATGAAGAGGTGTAGGTGTCCATTCAACTAAAGAAAATTAACAAATATTTTATATTTTTTTTTTATTTATTTATTCACTTTCAGAAACAGGATGCTAACATACTGTTAAGAAATATCGTCAATGTGAATAGATCAAAATGTAAAAATAAGAACAGACATATGAAGAACTACTAACAAATGAACAGATATTTAAGCACATGCATAAAACTCCCTAACTGTGTAACAATTTGTTTCTAACAGAAATACTTTCACTTTTTTCTTAAAACTATTCAAATTTCTACTACTTTTAATACTATCTGGTATCTTATTGTAAAACATACATCCCATGTAAAATAAACCTTTCTGGTACAGAGTAGTATCATGCTTGTTAGGTAAGAGCTGATCTTTTTTTCTTGTATTATACGAGTGCTGAGCTCTTACTTCGTTGAACCTATCCCTATTCTTGAAAACATAACAAACAACTTCATATATATACACAGATACTAAAGTTAAAATTTTAGTTGGTTCCACTCTTATCATTTGTCTTTAAAGCATAAAAAAACCTTGGTTGTTTTTACATTAAGAGTTCTCCATATGCTTGTATTGCTCATGGCCTAGTTGAAAACTTCAAAATTGCTTTCTCTAAACAAAAATCAACTGAAAAATAAAAAATCGTCGATCGCAGATGGTATAAGTTTCTCCTAAACTATAATAGCCCTTCATCATATTGGAAAATCCTAGTGCTTGTTTGAATTACACCGTGTATCCAGGGTGCTGCTTTAGGTTTCTCTGAAGTTTCCTACAGCTAAAAAGTGATTGTACAACTGAATCAATCAATCAGTTTATTTATCACAAAAATATACAAATAAATTCTCAATTAAAAATATGAAAAATACAATACATTTTAAAATTCAGTTTGATTCTGAAAGACATTACATGTGGAAAGTGCCCCTATAACTTTTTTGATTTTGAAGATACTGGAATGATATTTGGAGGATCTGTATATGCCATAAAATAGCATCAGTAGGGATTACTAAACTGTGTGTAGACCTACTGATGAGGATAACTTTGTTATCGAAATGTGCATCAAGGAATCAATACTTGTGTGGTGAAGGGGTATACTCTTTGTTCTCACTGAGTGACACCACAGGTGTTCAATATCCCATTTTCGACAGATTCAGATTAATAAAAATTTAAAAAAAAATGAAAAATGGTCTCTTTTTCGAGGTTCACTCGGATTTTCTCAGTGCACCGATCCGGTCGTATGAAAATGAAGAGAAAATTCGCATGTGTAGACAGAATTTCTTGGATAGGTGTTTGAATTAAATTCAACATTTCAAAAAATCAAAAACTTCTCTACACGGAAGTTGCTTCTATTGGTTACTAGAATGAAATATCTGAAACTAAACAAAATCTGACATCCCATAGGTTTACATGTATCCAGTGTATCCAGATATCTGTTTATAGGGTGGGTTGCATTCATTCAAGTTGGTTACCTAAATTTGTTACCTACCATTTCTTCATCCTGATCACTAATTGGGATTAATTTTATTTTTCAGTGGATGTTCCTGATGACTGAAGGAGTTTTGATAATTTCCAAAGAAAATCCGGTTGTCAGACAATTGCGACTCAACCATACTTGGAAACTCAGATATCACTGGATTATTTTAACAGCAGCTCTTCTGCTGTCTTGTGCAGGCTTCTTGGTGGTAGTCATAAATAAAAACAGACTGAACAAGGAGCACTTCAAGAGCTGGCATGCACTTTTTGGATTAATGTCACTTGTCGCCTGCATTCCAGCAGTAGTTAATGGTACAGCGACTCTTTTTGACGTTGAACTAAAACGCTTCATCAAGCCGAGTATCATAAAGTTGATACATCAAGCCAGTGGAACAATAGCGTTTCTGTTTGGAGGATTGGCCGTTGTCCTGAGTGTGTATACGAAATGGTTTGCCAAAAGTTCCAACAACAATAAATATTTATTCTTAATAGGACTCATTACAACTTTATATTCTGTGATATGGACTATCCAACGACCACTACTGAAATGTTTTAGAAAACTGTTCAAGTTGTGATATCTTTACATTGCATATTAAAAAATATTGTTTTACAGTTAAAGGCGGTATCATATATTTTTATATTTTAAGTTTATTTTTATTACATGTTCACAGGATTCTCAAAATTATTTTGAGATAAACTGAGTAGGTTTTAGATATAGTGGTGTAGATGTACTTAAATCTACGACGGCGCCATCCTACCAATATAGTTTTGTATTGAAATAAAAAAAAATAGAATGTTTCTCAAAATTTTTACTTTTTTATCAAAATTTCGACTTTCTTTTCAATTTTGACTTTCTCTGAAAATTTTGACTCAAAATTTCGACTTTTTTTCTGAAAGTTTTGACTTTTTTTCTCAAAAATTCGACTTTTTTTCTAAAAATTTTGACATTTTCTCTCAGAATTTTGACTTTTTTTCTCAAAATTCTGACTTTTCTGTAAACGCACTGAATGAATGGAAAACGGGAAACCAATGCACGAAAAAAGTCAATATTTTGAGAATATCTCAAAATTCTGAGAAAAAAAGTGAAAATTTTGAGATAAAAAGGCGAAATTTTGAGAAAAAATCTCAAATTTTTTAAATTTCAATAGAACTAGACTGGTAGGATTGCGCCAATAAGCCGGCGTCGTATAAATCCGTAAATGTCGAAAAATTTTAAAAGAAAAAAACATTCTCAATTGAAAAAAAAAATCTCTTCTGGAAGTGGAATAAACCTACGATAAAAGTAAAGCTATTTTTTGTAAAATGTAATAGAAAACAACTACTTTCCCAGCTAAGGCCACGCTAGACATTGAACTAAATCTGATACATTCTGTGAAAAGACCCTAACTTGAAAGTTAACATATTCATTCAGACAGTTGATTTTTTGATTACACAGTTTCCATTGGGAATTCATATACAGGGTGAGTCAACAAGATTCCCGTGGTCAATTGCTCCGTTTTGTATCACTACAACGATTTCTCATTTTTTTTGCCAAATGGACCATTTAATACTATCTTCCAAACTTATTCTCATTCATACACGGTGCATCATTGAAGCGTAGGTAACCAAAGTTGGTCTTTTTCAAATGAAACACCCAGTATATTTTCATATATTGCGATCCGTTGTTTCACTCGCTGGTCATTGATTTTTTCAATTTTGAATTATATTTCGGAGTTATCTAAAAACTTCTTTTTGAAAAATCACCTATTCCATATGTTGAGATATTTTGTGAAGATAATTCGGGAATCGTTAGTCGATACAGTGATGTTCATTGTGAATACTATATTTGGAATAAATTATACAGGATGTTCAGTACAACAACACATTCTTGGCCATTTTTAAACCAAATCAAACAATCAACAATTCTGTATACTTTTTCACCTACATATGTTTCTGCAAAGAAGATACTGAATGCTGTTTCAATAATTTCATCCTCCTTCAAGAGCTTTCTTGGAAAATTATGAATAACTAGCTTAACAAAAGAAAATTTGAATTTTTTTTAGTTCAGTTATCCATGACTGCAGCTAAACAATTTACTATCGGCATTTGTAAATAGAGGTAACTGTCAAACTATAATCCAGTTGTGTTGACAAATCGCTACCTTGGAGTTTTATGGTTATGTTACAGATTATTCATTTTGGGAAAAAGGGAGTTGGAAGTTTAGACTATAGAAATATACTAACCAGATATAAGTGAACAATGCACTATATGAATTTACGAACTCTTCAGCATGAAGTGAAACTGCTGTCGTTTCTACAGTTGGTTTTATGTATAGCATAGAACCTTCTAATGTTCAATATTTATGACTCCATTAGTGAGGAATCTGTAAGATAGAACCTTATAACTCCAAGGTAGAGAAATGTAGCATTATGAATTATTATTTTAAGACATTTGAGAGGATATGGTTTATGCTTATGGTGAAAGTGATGGTAACTGCTTACTGACATCTAGATTATATGAACCAAAGTTTCCTGAGAGAAGACATCCAGACATGGGAGCATTTCAAGCCCTCAAAACAAGATTTGAGGAAACCAGAAAAGTATATCACAAAAAGTTTGAATGTGCTTGTCCTGTAACAAATGATGAAAATTCTCTTAATATTGCATTGCAAGTTTTATGGTATTTACCTCTGCATTGAGATTTGATTTTTTTTTAAATAACCATTATTTTGATTAGTATTAATTTTATTATAGAGGGTGGTGTAGTAGAAAACATTTAGACAGTACTATTATCAAAGAACATAATTTTATAACTTTCTAAAAATATTAGTTCGAAAAATATTTTTATGCTTCTAATGTTGAAATGTAATATTAAAAAGTTTATCTTAATTTTACGCAATATTTCAGTAGCATCAACAGTTTCATTGATTGTATCTCTTGATCAATGATCATTAGTACCTAATATACAATTTTAAATAACGAATATATGTTACGTTAATCCTCAGAAAAGGCAGTTTTAATCTGCAATGTTAATTAGTGATAATTTTATTTTTTTCACCATATCTTATCCTTCCAGAATTTGTCTTTGTGTACTTCTCTACAGACAGAGCAGAGATTATTTGAAGATTATTATGTACTACCTACTTAATATTTTTCTGACTGCTTTTGAAACTGTAATTAGTTTGTAATGGTAATGATAATATACTGAGTGTTGAGTATACAATAAATTTTTTTCAGGAATTGATCTTATTGACCAATTGTTGCATTAATACTTTAATTCATTTGCAACTTTTGTATGCCATGTGCCAATGTACTAATAGGCTAAGCCTTTCAGTTTCAATACCACTTTTCACTCACATTGGGAGTTGTGTCCTCTTCAACAAAGGACAGCCAGACACCCAAATTGAACTGACAAGGTGTATGCTACTATTACTGTTAACAAACTTTGTAGTGTAATATGCCAATGATTTCAAGCCAATATTTATACTTACCCTGATCACCAAACAATTATTTCAACAGCACAAAGATGATTGACAGAAAATGAGAGACAAATACTTTTTATTGAGCTTATAAGATAACTAGTTATACTAAAGATGAGTTAACAAAAAAGGGTATTATTCTTCGGTTTTGAATTTTCCGTTATAATATGGCACATTGTCTACTATTACTCTCCAGTCTGTTATATAACAGAGAGCTACCCCAGCCGTCGCTCCAAAGACCATAGCAGATCCAACCCTAAAGCAAAGATAATATTACATAACATAATACTAGTAGCTAAAAATTAATAACCTACCACTGTGATAAAATTTCCAAGTGTTTTTTACCAACCATTTTCAATGGACCAGGCAAAGACAATTTGGAAGCTGCTCCAATACCTGACATTTTTGTAATTAATTTTTAATATTACAAAAATACCCACCAAATTTCCAGACTGAAAAAATTGAATCACCGACAGACCGAGGTGACAGAACAGAAGTGTCAAAACATGACTGTCAATGTCAAAAGTCAGAATCACAGCATGAAACACAGAACTCATAATAATATAAAGATATATTATTATGAGTTCTGTGCCCTGACGAGCTCAGCTAGTGAAATCCAATAGGTACGCGCTCTGTGATTGGTCATTACAATGGTGGTATGTTTAAATGACAAGATTACGAAGGCGTAGAAGCGCCAGATGTAGTGATTTTTTCTAATTCCCAGATAAATCTGTCTATTAGACAGTTATTATAATTGACAGATATAATTGTCTAATAGACAGATTTATCTGGGAATTATACTAATTAAACTAATTCCTAGATACAAGTGTCTAATAGACAGATAATATCTGTCTAATAGACAGTTAATATAAGTCTATTAGACAGATAATATCAGTCTATTAGACAGTTATTATAATTGACAGATATAAGTGTCTAATAGACAGATTTATCTGGGAATCATAATAATTATACCAATTGCTAGATATAAGTGTCTAATAGCCAAATAATATCTGTCTAATAGACAGATATAATATAAGTCTATTAGACAGATGATACCAGTCTATTAGACTGATAATACCAGTCTAATAGCCATCTAATATAAGTCTTCTAGACAGATTATATTTGTCTATTAGACACTTATACCTAGGAATTAGTATAATTCCCAGATAAAGCTGTCTATTAGACACTTTTATCTGTCAATTACAGTAACTGTCTAATAGACAGATTTATCTGGGAATTAGAAAAAATCACTACATGTGGCGCTTCTACGCCTCCGTACAAGATAGCCGCAATGTATGAATTATTAGAAAATCTAGCATTACCTGCCGTGGGATTACGTGAGCCATAGAATTCTATAGTCGACAGTTATGTCTCTGTCTCTCCCGTGAATACAACCATAATGAGACATCACTTATTCGATGAAAAGTAGAATTATGTGACTCACGGAATCCCACCCCTGAATTACCTCACGTAAAAAGAGTACAAAGAGTAAGAATACAAAATTGTTCAGATATAACGACAATTTATCAAAAATTCAGAGAGCACGGCCCTCTAACAGCTGCATGCAAACTGAGTTGAAAATCCGTAAATTTTATTAGCCAGTCTAACCTGACCTGACTTGTCTTACGTAAAAGCATGACCATACATGCATGGCATCACATGTTGAAAGGTAAGTCAGATTGCACAAGTCACTCGAAGACTTCTGAGGGTTGCGCGTAGGAGTGCAACGATACCAACTTGTTCCGATGTAACTTCTATTTATCATCTACATGCAAACTTATTTGAAAATTCCTAAATTTCTGGCCAATTTATTCAGTCACATCACTAACCTCCCTAAGATAGAGTAACTATGAAAAAATTGTTCCAAAATAACGACTATTTATCCTAGATGCTGAGCATAGCACGGCCCGCCAACTGAAATATATATAATAACTTATATTTCAGTAGGCCCGCCACACTGAAATTTTCAGTGGCCCGCCAGCATTTCATTTGAACCAATCACAAGGCGTGTTCCTATTGGATTATACTGCATTTTGTCCCACAGACCCCACAGGGCCCGACCACAGAGTAGATATTCTCATTCTCTAATTCTTCACTTTATTTCTGTAATTAAGTTGTGTTGTGTGGATGTTGTTGAAGTCTCTAAAATTTAAATAAGTCTGAAATCAAAATAATAACATTATTTCCATAGATGAGATTGAACAATCAATACATTACCACAGTATAATGCTTTATTCTGTTACCTTACTTTAATACAATAAGCTGAATTTGATAAATATAGGTAGAGTATATACATACAATTTGATAAATTCATTCCAATTCCTAAAATGACCGAACAAATTTTCGAAGAATGGGATGAGTTGAATGCCGATTTCAAGCAGTTAGAGGTTAGAGATTCAATTTATAATACGAATTTTAGATAAAAATAATGTAATTTAATTTTTAGTTTGAAAATAAGGCATATCTTCAGCAGCTAGAACACCTGAATGGCATTCAAAAAAAGTGTGTGAATCACATTGCTCATCAACGCTATAGAATTTCTATCATATCAAAAACTATAAAAGAGTAAGTATAGAAGTTGGAAAGAGATTGGTGACCTTGATAATGAATGATCTTATGCTTTTCAATAATCATGTTCTGGAAATCCTTTAATTATATATATATATATATATATTTTTTTTTTTCTGATGCAGCAAAAATCATTTGTTACCCTCAATCACAATATTTCCATCACTGAGTTCTGATTGATTTCATTGCTTCCATTCCATTGGGTTCATTTATAATTTACAGAGTTTGAACTATTATAATTGACAAAATATAAGGTCTCCTTTGGTCCCCTATGATTTTTCTTGATATGTTGATGAAGGAATCAGAAAACATATTCCAAACACACCATCTCGAAAATCATGATTAACTTCACTTATTTGAAGTACAAAAATGTGTTTTCCCAAATGGTGCAACTTGGGACACTCAAGGCTTGTTTGAATTATATTTGAGATTCACGAAAACAAAGCTAGTCAAGCGGTCTGGGTTATTTGTAGTGATTTAATCCATTTCAAAATATACTTTATTGTCGTAGAAAAAATTATTGACAAAGCACGAATGTCTTAAAAATATAAATGAAATAAAGTAAAATAGGACAACACAAAGAATACACATTTACATGTGGACAGGACGTGAGTTTCTACTGATCAGTTTAAAACATGATGCAGGTGTATAAATAAAAAAAATTACTCAATTTTACCTCTCATGTTTAGGTACTCAAAATCTGACTTCAAAATATTCTTCCAAGCTGTAATATTCTTTTGGTAGTAAAAGTTCTTTCACATATTTTGGAACTGCTTTTGAGTCTGTCATACTTATTTCAGCTGGTAGATGCTTACTACAGAAACCTCAAAAAGCGATACTATATCTCAGATGAGATTCAAGTAATCAAAAATAGTATGTTTTTCCTGCTAGTTTTCCCAACTCATTGGTGATAAACCTGATAGCAAGTTTTTTGTTCAGATATTGTACATGTTCATCAAACTTTAGGGTATTATCAATCCATAATCCCAAGAATTTGGTAAAAACTTATTTGCTATGACATGATTCTGGAGGCTTAAGGAGAGTTTAATTAGCAAATAGAATAAAGAACTTATGAAAATGAAGGTTTATACAGATGACTAAAATGAAATATGAACTTTTCATCTATAAGCACTTCCATAGAAATGTGCATGGATAACTTTCTTATTTTATTTGCTATTTACACTCTCCTTTAGGTTTCCGAAAGCAAATCTAAATGAAATTGGGTTAGTTTTATTCGCATTGAAACATAAGATTTTACTTTTTCTAAATCAGCTTGATTCTAGAGTCTATCATTTCTGTGTCAAAAAAGGTTGTATTGTCTGCAAACATTGTGAACTTTTCTTGTATGTTGAAATATGATAGGTCATTCACATAGACAAAGAACAAAATGGGGTCCATCACTGATTTTATGATTAGAGAGACTTTCATTTATGCAGTGAATTTACCTAAGTACTTTGAGATAAATATCTATTTGTGTCAATTAGGATTAGTACTGATCACATTTGAATATGGACGCCTCTCAGGGATACCCTCTTTATATTATAACACTTTTGGAATGATAATTTTTTTCTAATTTCAATTCTACCACCTGCCTATAGTGTCTGAAAACACATACTCCCTTGGCTAATACTGCGACGGGTATTGAATTAAATGTTTGACTAATAGCTCTGACTTCACATGTTCAAAATTTCAAGTTTGAAACATCCATGGTAACTTTTCAGTAGTTCAGAGGATTGTGGCCTTTTTGAGTACAATTAAAAAATTTTAAAATGATTTTGTACTGTGTAAAATTTTGCAATTCAAATCTTTGTAATGTTTTATTTATCAATTGATTGTGAAGTTTTTCTTTTCTTTTTGGGAGTTTCACATTCACTTGATTTTATGACAATAATGATGCTAACATAGCTTTCACCCAAATTTATAACAGAATTGCTTCCATTCTTGTTAATCTTTTTCCCGTGCTTTTGCTCGAATTTGATTATATGGGCATAAAAGAAGACTGGTTTTCTTCAAAATGTAACTTTATACCATTGCTCATATTACTATGTTTCAGATTAGGAAAAAAGAAAATAGATAAAGAAAAACTGGCAGAAATCAAAAGTGATATAATGAAGAGAAAAGCACAGTTATACGAGGTTGAGCAAACATTACCAAAACCAAATGGCACCTATTTAAAAATAATTTTAGGGAATGTAAATGTGTCTATACTTAGTAAGGAAGAAAAGTAAGTACATGGAAAATTCAATACATTTCATAATGTGGTTTCAGCTTTGTTGCATTTTTGTAATTGGTACATAATTATGATCATTATCCAAATTGTTATTGAATTTTCAACCACGTGTCATATGTAACAAATTTTTTTCTTGTTTGTTGCCTCCCCCTCATCTAGAATATGAATTATCCAAATCTTTTACCTATGAAATATTTTGACTTTGTTATGTTTGACGATGATTTTAATTCAGTTTGGTATCAATTACAGTTCTTTCTTTCATTATTTATTTCAGTATTTTTTAGGTTCAAATACAAAGATGAATATGAGAAATTCAAATTGATACTGAGCATCATCGGTATCGTAATGGCGGTTCTTAATTTTTCTGTGAGATTTCGACCACTGGAACTCAGTTACATATTTTTACTGGTTTGGTATTACTGCACTTTGACCATAAGAGAGAGTATACTTAAAGTGAATGGATCGAGGATCAGGGGTTGGTGGAGGTTACATCACTTTCTATCCACTGTAGCGGCTGGGATACTTCTAATTTGGCCTGACAATGAAAGTTGGTCTTACTTCAGGAATCAATTTATGGTGTTTAACATTTACATAAGTGAGTAATTTGAGTATTTTTACCATCGAGGTATAGTCTATCCAAGGTCAGTTGAATATATTCAAAATCGACTCAATATACAGTGTGTCCCACTTTGAGCAGCCACACTCTCATATTTCATTGAAAATAAAATAATTTGAAACTTTTTTTTTTTCAAAATATAGTACTCAGGAATACCTACCTTTATGTTGATGAAACATTCGTATATCCATTTTCCACCGCTAACTATGACCAATTAAAAAGTGAAAAAGTGGGGAAAAGTTATTTTTATCACAAAATTCTGTTTCAGAGTACCCTCAAACTTCCAGATCTCAATGCTTGAATTAATTGATTATACAGGGTGTCATTTGTTGCTGGCAATATGACATCAGTAATATTTGCTTAATTTTCAAAATTTCTTCACTTTTCACAAAATTTACAAAACATTCATTTAATACTGCGAAAAATAACCCAATATTACTTTTCCATGGCAAACTGTGATTGTGATTGAATTAGAAAAAATATATAAGTAAAGGATCTTTTATTGAAATATTAACCCTAACTCCTGGTTTTATTTAAGTTATTTGACTACCGAAAGAGATTCTTAAAATGCACAGGAATATTTCATTTGGTGTATATTTGGAACTTATAATACAATTTTATTGATGTTTGATGACTATTTACTTATATCACACTTATTTACTGCTCCTGTCATTGTGATTGTAACCATCCAATATATTTTCAGGTCTTGTACAATATCTTCAATTCAGATACCAACGGGGAGTATTATATAGGCTTAAGGCTCTCGGTGAAAGACACAATATGGATATTACGATCGAGGGTTTCCATTCTTGGATGTGGAGAGGACTCAGTTTCCTCTTACCATTTTTATTTGCGGGTTATATTTTCCAGTTCTACAATGCCTACACGTTATACTCGTTGAGCTACGATAATACAACTACTTGGCATGTAAGTAAATATTTTTCATTTAATTTATTTAATCACTATGTCTTTCCACTATGATTTAATTTTTTGTGATGTACTTAAGTGTCTCACTGAAAGGCAGTTGCTATGAAACGATGTGGAATGGTAATGTTTTGTTTGAAACTGGTTGACAATGTATCAGTTTGAGTTTGAATTTTTCTGGGCTTCCATTGTCTAAAAAACAAAGAAAATTAATTCTCTGCATTTGTTTGATTCACAGCGGTTCGGCAGTTAACATCTACTGCCGTTATGGAGTGTGTAAATGCGACAATATATCTAGGATACTTTTTATATAGCAATCTGTGTCATTAGCATGCGACTAATTTACCCGCCATTAGGTAATTATTCTCTGACGTGGGGCCTCCCAGGTCGTATTCGACAATATATCTAGGATACTTTCTATATACCAATACCAATACTCTTCTTTATGGATAACTTCGGCTCCAGACCATTTGAAATTGTGCTAATTTGTCCAGATATGATCTGCGAAATAATAACGATGTTGGCACTCCATTCAGCCAAAAGATAGAAATGTCAGTGGCAGTCAACCTGCTAAAGTGTTTTGTATCTTTTCAGGTACCAATCTTGAGCATCATGTTCTTTGTTCTATTCGTGGGGAACACGCTGACAACAATATCTGTAATTCCATCGAAGTTTCAAGAAAAAGTTAAATTACAATATCGAATCATGAGCCAGAGGTTGAGTAGTCAGCTACTGAATAGAGAGGTGAGTGTATCATACTTTATATAGCTTAAGAAATTTAATATTCTTGTTGATCAAAAGCTAGGAAATTCTGCCCTGGGAGTTCCTTACACTCTTTATTCAGTACCTTCATAACAAAGTATCATCTTCAAATTCTATTAAAATTTAATCACCTTCTCAAAGTTGAAACTGGCTAGTTCTTCACTGATACTTATTCACCTTGAATAACTTTATATTTTAAAGAAATACTCAAGTTGATGAGATCTGTTGATCAACATTTTCCTATCGTTGAATTTACCGAAACCTTTCATTTCTTTTTTTGTTGTGTGAAAATTGTAACCTAACCTAATTTTTCATCTATTTTCAGACTGAAGAGGAAGAATCTAGTAAACAGGAATAGAAACCGAATATCCAAATATGTGTTAATTGTGCTTTTTTATTTTTAGCATGATTATCTCTCTTTTATATTATTAGTAAAATATAATTTTATTGAAAAGTTTTCATAAGAATTGTGTAGTTTTATTTCAATTCTTGATGAGCTTTATGAAGTACACTCAGGTAAACAGAATTGTTGTTTTTTTTTAGTTCAATGTGGGTTTCTTCACAAAAAAAGTTTATTGCTCAATAGGTAAGAAATAGAAACCATAAAATAAGACAAATAAATACATGAATCAAATCGAACATAAAGTCAAAGCATCAAGCACACAAAAAACGAGCGACTCTAAGGGGATAAATAAATAACAAAATCAACACACAGAAATAGCAAATACACAAACAAAAATTATTCGAGAAATCATAAACCAAGGAGATTATTTAAACTAAACCCTAAAGGGAAGAAAAAAAGTTACAAAAACACTGATACCAAAAATATATGCTAGGCAGAGGAAAGTGCTGAAAATTTCGTTAAGTCTGGATGTACATCTATAAAGTTACCCAAAATGGAACTGAGAAGAATCTAACAAAGTATTTAGAAAAAAAAATAGTTTTTTAGTAGAAGGGAATTTGAAATACAATGATATTTCTCTTTGGCCATTAGATTTGACTTTGAAAGATACATGATGAAATAAAAGATTAAGGCTGTTTTAAACGATGACCCAATGAGTTTGAATCACAGAAATCAACATACCAGGACCCCAATTTAGAAAAAAAGCTGAAAAAAGCAATTTTATTATACAACCGAAAATATAGGTTCTTGCTTTTAAATATAAACCATTGAAGTATAAAATAGATGTAATAAGGATTCAGTCATGCCACCACACAACTTTTGGCTTTAAAACTACTGGCACGTTTTTCGGCAAGTTTTCTTCATGTCTGGGTTCCTGGCAGCCTCAGGAACCCCGTAATATGATTGAAATTGTTCATAACGACGGGAATATTTGATATTTAGTAGATATATTTGCACCGGATGACTGAATGAGAATGAAACTAATACATTTTGAGTTGTACCTACCCGTTTTCTCATAATTATTGCCACTCCACCTACACATTCACTATCATTAATTTAGGTAATTAGTTATTTCCTTTTGTTTTTTATCTCACTTCTTATTTTGCTAATTTTTTTTTTGTCAATTTATCATGAACATACAATATGTTTTGTTATTTTTATATACACTTTCTTGTCTGTTTTTGGGGTTGAATGGAAGAGCAGTTTTCGATATCCCCGGATACGGCGACTGAATTCCGCTCTATCATACTGTAGACGTATATATTGATTTATTTTCCCATTGTGAAAAATGCAGTATGAATAAAGACATATTATTATTAATATTGAGATTTTCCATAAAATACGAAACCCTAGGGACTTTAATTTTTTTATGGATTTTTCTCACAAAATGGCGCTAATTTCAAAATAAATCATTTTCCTGAATTAAAAAAAAATTGCGTATTTCACGTTTCCTAGTTGCCAAATAGTTGATCGATCTAGAAAATATTCTGAGTGGTAACTTTCACGGACAAACAAACCTTATTACCTTTCTGATTAAAATGCTCTTGGCCTGAATACCTACTTTGAGGTTACATACATCACAGAATTTGTATTTTGTGTCAGTTTTGTGGGTATGTGTTACATTTTAATCATAACCATTCATAACTATTAAAATGGTTGAATATAATTTCTACTTTTGAACTTTTTCATGGAACGAATGTGCACTGACAAAGAAATAACCCTACACTCAGTGCCGCATTTGCTAGCTAGCATGCTACCAAGTACCAGTTAGCAAATGCTACCAAAGAGTAGGGGTCTCTTCCCTACTCTTTGATGCTACGGGCCCCGCGACTGTGCGCAATGTAAAAAAAACTATCAAGTAAGATATGTTTTTTATACCACCTACAGAAAATGAATAAAGTTAGAAATGGGAATAATAACTATAGCGTGGAATGAAATTCTAGAACACTTGCAAGCCTTCGTTGCAGTCGTCCGATCAAGATCTTAACACGAGATAGGTACGCTCTAAGCAATACAATCCAAATTTTCAGATATAGAGGCCAAAGCCGTAATTGGCTGTGAAGAATATCAGCAATCGACTTCAAGAAAACCCAAGCAAAATACAAAGTACGACCATTTCAGCAGCAGTTCTACTCACAGACCTCATAAAAAAAGGCTCTACTACACTTGAAGAAGTTGTAGAACATCAAACACCTGGACGTTTTGAAATTCATGTTTTTATTGTTGTAATTGTCTGCATTAGCTAATGCATGGAAGCTTACCATCAAGTGACTAGTGTATTTGGAATACTTCGGCAGAAAAGATCTTAAAAAGAACTATCGTCAATTATATCCTAGACGATGTGGAAGACAGTCTGGGCAATGAACTGGTGCAGTTTGCGAAGCTGCTGAAAACAGATGTGGCTGCTAATATTGACAGCAGAAAGAAAAAGCACGAGGCTCAGGAACTTCAAGTTTATAAACTGTTGACATAAAATTCATTGAAATCGTGTTTCCCAAATGTTGGAATAGTGTTTCGCATTCACTTGATTTTCATAATCACCAACTACAGCGGAGAATGTTCTTTTTCAACGTTAAAGCGTTTTAAAAATGTGTTAAGGAGCACAATGGGACAAGAACATCAAACGACCTCAATATAATGAACATAGAAAGTGATTAATTTAGAAATATTGATTTGACTAGTGTTATCTCCAAATTTGCTCGGATTAAATCACGGAGTCTTTTTGTAAATGTGCTGTTTTATTTTATATTCTATACTTTAATACTTAATGCAAATCAAGGGCCACTTGTTCACATTTGCTACGGACCCCACGGTGGCTTTATCTGGCACTTCCTAGACTACACAATACCTCTTTCAATAACAAAACTCCAGCTCTAGTTTTGAATTTAGCGCCATTTTAAAAGAAAAATCCCTAAACAAAATTAAAGTCCCTAGTGTTTTGTATTTTATGGAAAATCTCAATATTTCCGTCGTTATGAACAATTTCAATCATATTACGGGGTTCCTGATGGTGCCAGGAACCCTGTCATGAAGAAAAAATGCCGAAAAACGCGCCAGTAGTTTTAAAGCCAAAAGTTGTGTGGTGGCATCACTGAATCCTTATCCGAAGTCCTCTATTGAAGTGTTGGTTGCAGACAAAATAAAAGCTTATCAAAATATGAATTTATAATATTTTACTGAACATCATGTAACGAATTCGATTTCTTAACTAGGTACTGATTATTTTACTCATATTGCAGAAAGTCTCGAAAAAAAGAGGGTAGTTTAATATTGGGAAAACCTGAACTTTATAAATAAAATTGAAATAATAAACTACTCTGTGGAAATGGAGTGCGAGTTTTCAGCAGTTGAACTTGTTGATTTCGGCATCATAATTGTAACCTGTTATAGGCCACCCAAAGGGAATTTTGAAATCTTTCTAAAAATACCCTTAACCCAGATATGCCTATAGGATTATTTGAAAATTTCAAGAAGTAATTTCACTGAAATTGAAGCTCATGAGTGACAAAAAAGAGATTAAATTTTTTTCAAAATTTTAATTTTATAAAAAATACAAAATCAAGACCGTACTACATATAGTACATTAGGTAGATGTACTACTACGAAAAAAAAATTATTTTGTATGAAATATAACGAAGCATTTCACATGTACTCCAATGTCACATTTTGAACATCTTGTTGTTGTTCTCTCATGACAGTATCCACATCGGGTCTGTTTTGACTGCGCAATCACAAGATGGTCTAACCGGTCGTAACGCAAATCAATACCTTGTGTTTTACTCGAATTTCCTTTTTGGAATGTAGCTTGCTTTTTATTTTGAATCAGTAATATTGTGGCAATTCGTCTTCTGAAACTTAGCTGATCTAGGACTCCTCCATTTTTTTTATGTAATTGCCAAGCGTTCTGAACGCACATGTCAATGCTGTGGGTAAGCAAAGGAATATACCATTTTTTTCCTCTCAGAGATGTGCGATATAAGCTGATATTCTGGTCAGAGCGATCGACTCCTCCCATATTAGAGTTATACATGTTTATGACATGTGGCTGCTCCAACTAAAAATAAACTATACATTATACATAACTGCTTATAAAAGCTGATTATACTTACTTGAATATTCTTCTTCTCCTTTTGCGAGTAGCGTTTGACCACATGAAGAGGTTCGACTCCTGAAAAATTCGAGCAAAGAGTTACAATGCTATTGTCGTGCCACTTTACTGCTATTATATTCTGATTTGAAATTTTCTTATAATCATAGCTTCCTCGCTTTTTTTTCTTCAGAACTTTGGAGTCTATGAGGGTATTTCCTGCCAATCGGTTCTCTCTTGCTGTACCTGTTGCGAAAAAATTTTCTGTCATCAGCTCTTCAATCAGAGGAATGGACGTAAAAAAGTTGTCGAAAAAGAGATGAAATTTTATGTCCGTCCATGTCTTGCGCAGGGCTTGTGCATATTCCAATACCACTCCTGCGCCAACTCTGAACTCTGCATATCGTTCACTTATATTTGTTGCAGCACCTTGGTATGGTTCAAACCAATTCAAGTAACCAAGTTTTGTACTTCTAACCCATAATTTGAAGCCGTATCTTATTGGCTTTCCGTGAATGAACTGTTTGCAGCCATGGCGTCCATAATAAGGTACCATGGCTTCATCAATTGAGTGCATTTCTTCGACAATCAAGTTTTCCATGAACTTTTTATTCAGAAGAATGAAAAGGGGCCTCACTTTTGAAAATTTGTCATGGTGGTCTAATTGTTGATTATCTGACACATGTAAATTGGAAAAAATGTATTCAAATCTGTCCCTTGAAATTGCTTCGGCAACCAACTCGTTATGTCCATCTTTTTCACGCTCCCAATACATTCTTCTCCTTGGCACCTGTACGTATCCACTAAGCAAGCAAACTCCAATGAAAGCTTTGAATTCAGAATGTTTTATATTAGGTGTTCGGTTTTTTTGTTGGGCATAATTATTACTGCTACTCACGAAAAGTTCGATTATTTCTTCATCAAAGAATTTCGAGAAAAGCTCCATTGGATTCTCCGAATTATTTATATCATGCGTATACTCGAAGTTTGCATCTGATATAGGCAAATCTTCTTGGACCCACTCGTACTTTTTTTCAAAGATTTTTTTTTGTTTTTTCTATCCGATAATCGCAATCGTTTCTGTAATTCGGACAAAGGCACATCGTCCTCTGATGAATAATCATTACTATCATATTTCGTTTGGAATCTAATCTCCGCTGGTGCTTGTAACTGAGATTCAGGTAGATTATCAATTGTAAAAATATCTTCTGTCCCAGAATCTTCATCTGTTACTTCAGCCGTGGCATTTTCGGGAGGAAAAATGAAAATTTCATCTACTGTTTCAGCTATTTCAGCATCATCTTCCAACATAGCTAGAGCTTCGTTGAGTGAAAAACCTCTGGAATGAAATAACATTGATAGACATGTATTTTCCTAATGTACTATATTTAGTACATCCCCAAAATGCCACCCTAAACAAATAGCAGTTTTCTGAATAATGAATATATCTGAAGGATTTATGATATTATTATCATTTTTCTTCTAATTACCAGCAATTGGTAAAATATATTCTAATTTCTTATAATTGAAATGTACATACCTTGCAAAGTTGACACCGTACTCAGCCATTTCTATTTATATCTGTATTTCAAAAATATTAAATTCTCACTTCTACACAACAAAACTGAATGTAGTCCGTCCAGGCACAATGTAACAAGTATACTGAAGCATTTACCAGTATTTACCACACTGATAGCTCTCGCGCACGTAAAAACCGCTGCACGTCGAGACTTGTTACGACCGTACTAAATATAGTACAATAGGCAAATCTGGGTTAATATAGACTTTTTAGACCAGTGCCAATAATTTTTTAAAGAAAAAGTTCTTAGCTTCATACAGGTGATGGGATGATGAGTATATAGAAGGGAAAAAATCGATTGGACTGCAACAAGTGGAGGGGGTGTGAAAAGGTGTGTTGGTAGGGGTGAGACGTGTTTTTTGACGATTTCTGGCAGAAGTAATTGTTTTCTCTTTTCTTTAGCAGAGGTACTAGGTCTGAAGTTATGTGACATAAGTAAAGTATTTTCATCTTTATTTAATTATCTACACATTATTCTACTATTGGTTTAGCGCACAATTGAGAGGTCTGGAGGTACAAATTTCTCACTATTCCATTAACCTTAGAAAAAGAATGAAGCTCACCTAAATATTCCGTGAAGCACTAACAACAGCCATATATGATGCCCCTAGGCCCTAACATGAGAATATCACCAATTTAATTCAATTTTCAAATAGTTCAAGAATAGAGGAAGGTATTGTACCTTGGGACACTATTAATTTTATATTTTGATCTCTTATTACCCATGAGGGTGTAAAATAAAATTTCTTAGTCCATTCGATTGCTTTACTACTATACTCCAGTTCCAAAATTGTAGATACTGACTCATCGTCAGTTTACGTGGTTTCAGAGAGCGGAATGCACCTAAACTGAAGATGAGTCACTATCTACAATTTTGGAACTGGGCTATAGGCTACAAACGGTTCTGTTTACAAACATATTTATTGATCGTCAAGAATGAAAATTAACTTTTTACAGTTATTAAAAAATGGTCCAACTACCATCATGTACCTTGGGTCAGAAAAACGGGGGATAATCAATCAAATTGAACTAATTCTCAAAATAAAAAAGAGCAAAAGGAACGAAATGTGAAACTTAGAATGGGGAATGCCTTGCTGTTCCTCCAGCACTATGTGGTGTAGGCAATTTACGCACAACGTCATCTTAATCTTAATCAACTTTTTTAGTATTTGATTTCATTGTTTTCCATTTCTATAACTTTCGCAACATAGCAAGAAAATGTCTTCTTCCCTGCTGCTTTCACTAACACTAATGCCTTGCCTATCAAAATGTGGTCATGGCTATCTTTAATTTAATTGATTTTAGTAATTTTTTTTCTGTGCTGCTCCAGTTTGTTAACCAAACGAGTTTCGTTTAATATAAAGAATATGCCTAGGTAGTATCGCCTACTCATTTCTGATCATGACTATACCTGACAAGAAGGTATTAACAGGTAAGTTAACGTTAGGTAATATTGAAAAATACATGAATAAATAAATTATTAGTTTCTACCACAACAAGATATGATAGATAATTGTAAGATTCACAAGCAATTAAGATACTACAAGTTTCGGTTTTGGAATAAATTTTAATATTTTGTACCGACAACGTCTATATTTCTTACTTTTTTCTTGACATCAATGAAAGACGTTTTTCTTAAATAAAAAAATGTACAGTGGATTCAAAAACAATATGAACAAAGAACGGAATATGGGAAATCTTGAAAAGACTCTAACATAAATATTTACATAAAAAGGTGTTACTTGATAACTTTAAGAAGTAATATTTTTACTTTTTCTCTGCCGGAAACAATAAAACGAAAACCACTTACAAGAAGGACCACTGATTCCAATGCCATCTATGTATAGATGTCGTATTTTATTTATTTATTTATATGAGTAGCGATGCAATATGCCGATAAAATACTATACGTCAAACGATCCGAGGTACATACCGGTCAAAAGATACGACACCTCCTACAATTTTCTTCTGAAGCCCCCGTGTGCTTGAATTAATTTCAGAAAAAATTTTCTCTTGCATACATTCTTGGCGAAAATTATCCTAGTCGCAGCACCATTGTCAAAAAATTATTTTTTTCGAAAAATTTCCTTCAACAATTTAACCACTTGGGAGATTACCAGTGAATATTTCCATCGTATGTTAAAAATCCCATATGAAGCGGGACATTTTCGATCAATTACAGCGAAAAATTCCTGGCGGGACATTTTCAGGCTGAAAATTACCCGGTAGGTATCGAAAATTACCGCTCGGTCCGTGTATCTATAGTAACGATTGTTAAAATGTACATTTGTCATCTTGGCAGGCCTAAATACTGAATCTGTATGTACCTACCTGCTTAATGTAAATTTAAATAAAATTTCAAACTCAGCACATACATTTTTGTTTTAACTCCGGAAATATTCTACCGAATTACACTCGTGCATCAAAATAAACCTGATAATTTTCCATTCAAGCATGTTGTCAGTGAAAAAACTGCTAAAAGAGCCCTCCTCCTTCGGAGTCGGGCTCTTTCGACAAAATATGAAAATAAACTAATGCAGTTTTTAGACATCATGCCTTCATGGAAAATTATCGGTAATTTTGAAGCACTTGTGTAATTACTCCCGAAAATTTCAGACCAACTATTTTAATTTTTCGATCAATCGAATGCTGTTATTTTGACATAACCATGGCAACCACATCGATTTCTGGATTTTTTTGCCTCCAGTGTACCCTTGATGAAGTGATTACATTTGACATTTTTTGACGTTAGTCACGTGATTGGACAGAAACACAACAATTTTTTTCAGATACCTACTTTAATCGGTCTAAAATGTTTGCACATAAATAAAAACAGGAGAAAAAAGAAAACGTATATTTTTTTCGAATAAACAAACTATACTACTCCAACTATTATTTACACATATTTCGCAACATTCTGGATTGGTGTGGCCCAAAAAGACGGATTCTCGATAAATTAAAAAGACTTTTCTCTAAAGAGAAGCACTCTCAACTACCTACCTGTAATAGGCAAGGCAATTATCTGTGATATATCTTAATTCATCAATTTTCTTACAAAACTTGCTTAAAGGATAATTCTTGTAATAATAAATGTTAATTTTGAAGTAACTACACACTCGCTGCGCTAGGTAGAAAAGTAAATATCTCCACAAAAAAACTGCCAATCAATGTCACTCTTTTGTTTCAACGCCTAGCTCGTATGGCACATATTGGCGTAAACTTGTGAACAAAAAATTTAAATTTTAGACGATTTTCTAGTTGCTGCCAAAAGTCCCATAAAAAAGTGGCTTATAAGGTTTGCGGATGTCGAAGTGCCAGAATTGAATTTTTTATATGAAAGCCACACAGCGACCGCACAAATTTTTCATCATTTTTGTCAGCATTTTTATATCTTTCACTGGTCTCAAAGGCATTAACGAGAAAATCGTCACCTGAAATCTGTCTCCATTTCCCAGTCTATATCGTTTTATTCATTACATCCATTGCAATTTCTTTCTTCGAAACATTGGTACAAAAATTGAATTAAATCTTGAAGTTATGTTTCTAATGGTGTATTTATAAACTCAACTAAACTAAGAATTAAATTAACAACTAAGAATTAAGAAAGATGAATACAAGGAAACCCCATCAAAGTTTTATAAACTTTCAGCTGTCAATTAAATTAAGAATTATCAACTAAGAAGATGGTTATCTTTCATCTTTTCAACTAAGAATGAATTGTCTTAGTTGAAAATGGAAACGGGCATGCGCAAAATCGGTGAATGAATGTTTGAAAATGAATTTGTTTATATTTTGCAGTGATTTGTTCGAATATTTTCTTGCAATAACAATACAATGGATCGAGAAGAAATGTTGACCATGATGGCTTTCATTATAGTTGTAACGATTTTCTCTACATGCCATAATTCATAATTTCTTAGTTGACGTTTATAAACACATTCTTAATTGCTTATTGTTGATTCTTAATTGATAATTTTGAATTCTTAGTTTAGTTGAGTTTATAAATCCACCATTAATCTATCAAAGCATTTTTTATATGATAATAAAGTTTACGGAAATTCATTTTCGAAAACATGGTAAATTTTTTTAAATAATTTTTTTCCTATTTGTACAAAATTTATTTAAACGTTAAAATAAGTAACAAAACCAAACGTTGACTTCTTAATTGCAAAAAAACAATAACAATCATACTCAGTTGAATTGTTGGACATGTCCGCCGTTAGCTTCAATGCACGCAGCAATTTTTCGAGGAAAAAACATTATTTAAAAGTTGATCTTTCTTGAAAACGGTCATCTTTAGAGCTTATGACCAAGAATACCTTTTTTGTGTAGAAAACATTGGCGGTTCATATAGAAGGTACAAAACTGTACTTTTTCCAGTGGCGTAGAAGTTGGAGAAAAAAACACCCACTACCCCTTCAAAATCTTCACCAATTATGAATTTAAAAAAATAAAAAATCCACACAAAACATAGCTTATTATGAGTAGAAAATGCCTACGAAATCTGTTTTCTGTGCGATAAACGGTTCCAGAGATATTCGCAAAAAACGATTATTTTTTTAAAATTTCAACACCCTGTATCTCGAAAATGGTGCATTTTAGAGGATAAGTTGATAGTAACTTTTTTCATATTTTTGGACGAGCTATCACATCCTGAAGCCCTGCGCATTTATTATGAAACACCCTTATAATTCGAATTGCGTAGCATCCTGACGATAACTTGTAACAGATTATTAATGTGAAAATCAAATTTTAGTTTATTATCGATACTTAATCCAAAGAATCTTGTTGTTGTTTTGTTTAGAATATTTTCAGTGCCCATAGGTAAGTCAAGGAAGATTACAGTGATTCATTTCTACTGTATCTATCGATCCCGATTTCACGGTTCTACGTCAAAAATTACGGAAGATACGAGGGTGTTTTCATGAGAAGTGAAACACACAGTATATGGGTGCAAACATGTTAAAAACAAAAATGCTAACACTAGCAACCTCGGCAGAACTTTTGGCTTCGAGAAATTCAATGAAAAGTTCACACTTGGGCGAGAAGTTATTGGGATTTCAAATTAAGATTAAGTACTTTCTACGACATTGATTTATAACCTTACTTTTTCTTCCATATAGATTTCATTGTTTACTTTGTTTATTTCGTGTATTGAGTATTTGAAGCGTGGTTTAGGCCCTTGAAACATTGTTAAAACTGTGATTTCGATGATTTTTACCTTTTATTAATGTTCATTTAAATAAATGATTATTGGTGTAAGGATGTGTTAAGGTGTTAATAGCTACCTTGTTAGAAAAAAGCCAGTGATAAAATACTTCAATGGTCTTCTTATAAACAAAGACAAATGGCCCAATTAAAATTAAGTTTATTGGACTTTCTGAGGTATGTTGAAGGGACCGAAAGTTCTTGGTGTATAGTAGAAGGTGAAGAAGTCCACAGTGCAGACCAAATAATATTATATGGAATAAATAAATGGAACTCTTCAGTGACAAAAGTGTGTGCCCTCTGTCTCCAGACAAGCGCTCTGCAATCCGAGCCTCATCAAGTGAGTGGAGAACTCAGAATTATAGACGGTTATATTAAAATTATGCAAATGTAAATAAGTCAATAAAAACAAGAGAAGAACACACTTTCGTAAATTTGCTTATTTGTTTGGCAATCCGAACCTTTAATATCCAGGCTTCTCTTCTTGAGATTAATTCTCGTCCCATCTCCGTTTCAAAATAAACCTTTGGGTCATTTTCCTCGGGATATCTTTAAAAAATTAATTTCTTTTGGCCTAGGAATTGCAATGTGGCACAGAACAATAACCATTGTTAGACGCCATTATAAGACCGGAAGGGTCGCTTTACTTGTAAAAAGGTAATTTCTCATCACTAAATTCAGATGAAATAAAAACGGTTCAAAGAAAGGCTCTATATTCTTAAAAAATCAATGGTAAACAAACGATACGAAAGTGTGGTTAGAAAACAATGTCGCAGAAACTAGTTACATTAAAGCCACCAGAGTGCGTATCGCTTAGCATGAAATGCCAATATGATAAACTAGGTTTTAGAAAAATCGTATATTCTGCCTCATCCTGTAAGTATGCACAACATTCAATGTAAATTGATATTTGTCACAGTATATTACACCCAAAAATCAAGAAAACTCAACTTACAGACAGTATTTTCCACAATTGACATTCGACCCAATTTTTTAGCTCACCTTGTAGAGCCAGAAAAAAGTCTAACGAAGAAAGTTCTGACACTAAGGTAAACACGATTAAATTTCCACAGATTTATTGTCTTCGCGACATGTTTCGATACACTGTATCTTTTTCAAGCGAATGTAATACATTAAATTATTCTACCTTGAACATTACTTAAATACCCTTCTTAACAATTGAGGTAATTAGGAGCTACCTATGATAAAAATAAAATTGACAATACAATGTAGGTAGATACCTGGAAATCTCAAAACATATCTACTACTTAATTAGTTGAAAAGGTTCAACAAAGGGGAACTATTAAGGTCCAATTGATCATTTAGTAAACAATTCGAATTTTTCAATTTATTAATTTCCAAGAATTCTAAATAATTAAGTCTAATACCTTTATTTTCAACATGAAGGATTTCAAAGTTTTCATCGAAGTCATGGTCTTCTTCCAAAATATGATTGGCATATGTTGAATGTGTTTTATTATTTACATAATTCATACGGTGCTCACGTACACGGCTTTTGAATGGTCTACCAGTCTGGCCTACATATACTTTGGAACAAGAACCACAATTCAATTTATAAACTCCTGATTTTTTAGATTTTTGTGTTTTATCTTTATTATTTTTAATAAACCTTCCCAACGTGTTATCTGTTCTGAATGCTACTCTTAAATTTTGTTTTTTCAAAAATGACGCTATTTTTTCTGAAACGGGCCCTGAATAAGTTAATGTTCTGTAATTATTGTCAAGGTTCCTCCTAGTGGGGTACACTTCTTGGATAGCCTTTCTATGTAATTTTTTAGCAAGAATATTCTCTATTAATTTGACTTGATATCCATTGTTAACTGCTATCTGTTTTATAATACAAAAGGTTTTAAGCATAATATCAGAAGCAATAATATCATTAAGGACATGGAAATTCTTGGGATTGAAACTGAAATTGCCTTGAAAGGTACTTTTGACATCAATAACAATAAATATCAGGCTACTAATATTATCAAATCAGCATTTCTGAAGGATAATAGTGGTATAAATGATATGAGAACCATTAAATCTATAGAGCATAAAACTAAGGAAAAGGATGTAAACTTTACAAGAGCAGATAAAGGTAATACAGTAATTGCAATCAATAGGAATGATTATGTTAAAAAAACTCTTGATTTTTTAGATTCCGGTAAATTTACAGTACTTAAACGTGACCCCACTTATGTGTACCAACTACAAATCAAAGAATTCTTGAGAAACTCTAAATCAATTTTTAATGAAGCCGAGAAGTTCAGACTAACTCTTATGAATCCACAAACTCCGAAATTATATTCTCTGTTAAAATTGCATAAACAAAACTACCCTGTCCGGCCAGTAGTATCATTCGTAACAGCACCATCAGTTAAGTTATCAAGAAAGTTAATACATTTAATAACAAACTATTCTAAATTTGTACCGAAATTCAGCCTTAAAAATTCTTATGATTTGATAAATAAAATCCAGGATATTTCTGTTCCAGATAACGCGAAATTAATTTCTTTTGACGTTCAAAATCTTTTCCCTAGTATACCTCCTCAAGATACCATAGTCTTGGTTGAAGGTTTACTAGATAGAAATCATGTCAACCCAGTTATTAAACAAGAGATATTAGACCTTTTGTCGATATGTCTTGAACAAAATTACTTTCAGTTTGACAATAAAATATATTCTTCATCTGAAGGCTTGATCATGGGAAATCCACTGAGTCCGCTACTGGCAGATATCTTCATGGACAACCTTGAAGGAATAATCCACAAGCACCCACTCTCGCAACAGTTTTTGTATTGGTACAGATATGTGGATGACATTATAGTTTGTTTTAAAGGTACCAACAGACAGTTAGACACCTTTCATAAATATATTAACACTATTCACCCAAACATTAAATTCACAATAGAAATAGAAGTAGAAAAATCATTAAATTTTTTAGATCTGACAATAGGTAAAACCAACAACAAACACCATTTTTCTATTTTTCATAAACCTTCCCATACTGACATCACCATTCATAATAATTCGATACATCCATATATACATAAAATATCAGCATACCATAGTATGATACATAGATTAGTTAATATTCCTCTTTCTGAAGAAAACTTCTGCAAAGAATTAAATATTATAAAACAGATAGCAGTTAACAATGGATATCAAGTCAAATTAATAGAGAATATTCTTGCTAAAAAAATTACATAGAAAGGCTATCCAAGAAGTGTACCCCACTAGGAGGAACCTTGACAATAATTACAGAACATTAACTTATTCAGGGCCCGTTTCAGAAAAAATAGCGTCATTTTTGAAAAAACAAAATTTAAGAGTAGCATTCAGAACAGATAACACGTTGGGAAGGTTTATTAAAAATAATAAAGATAAAACACAAAAATCTAAAAAATCAGGAGTTTATAAATTGAATTGTGGTTCTTGTTCCAAAGTATATGTAGGCCAGACTGATAGACCATTCAAAAGCCGTGTACGTGAGCACCGTATGAATTATGTAAATAATAAAACACATTCAACATATGCCAATCATATTTTGGAAGAAGACCATGACTTCGATGAAAACTTTGAAATCCTTCATGTTGAAAATAAAGGTATTAGACTTAATTATTTAGAATTCTTGGAAATTAATAAATTGAAAAATTCGAATTTTTTACTAAATGATCAATTGGACCTTAATAGTTCCCCTTTGTTGAACCTTTTCAACTAATTAAGTAGTAGATATGTTCTGAGATTTCCAGGTATCTACCTACATTGTATTGTCAATTTTATTTTTATCATAGGTAGCTCCTAATTACCTCAATTGTTAAGAAGGGTATTTAAGTAATGTTCAAGGTAGAATAATTTAATTATTACATTCGCTTGAAAAAGATACAGTGTATCGAAACATGTCGCGAAGACAATAAATCTGTGGAAATTTAATCGTGTTTACCTTAGTGTCATATACTATGAATTTCCATCAAGTAAAGGCCACGTCAATCCAAAAAAGAAGAAAGTTCTTTTTACGTCTAAAATAATATATCGAAAAATAAAAAAAACTGTCGAGCCCCAGGAATACATGTACCTATCCAGTGCCATGTCCTTTTATGAACATTTTTCTCATTTGTGAAGCCACTGATCCCCCTAATTTGAAATACATGTAGGTACGCCCATGCATGCATGATTGAAAACTGAACACGGTATCTCGACATGGATATTTATTTCGAGTTTTATTATCTTTCACAGTTTCGGGTATCCTGTTTACCTAAGTTGCAGATAATGATGACATTTTTCAAATGAATTTCATCTACCTGCGAAATATGAATTTCCTGATAACTCAGGCGCCATCTTATCTGTGTAGGTCTACATTATTATAAATTACTCATGAAGTACATCCGGATATTTCAAGAGAAAAATGTGAGCTCCTCTATGAAAGCTCAGTTTCAGGATTTATTATTTCCATGATATAGGGTCACCAGACCAGTAAATGAACGAATAGCGATAGTTGTCACTTTCTACGACCATAAGTTAGTTTTCTCTGTAGCGTTATTTTTGTGTGATTAGTTTTTTGATAACTTTACTATGTCTATTATCGATTTACGTCATAAAAATATGTAATTTGTTATATTTTTTCTGTATTAAAAACCTTTAAAGATCAAAAAGTACAAAAACCCAATGAATGAACACCATAACCTAGTAAATGTACGGGTAATATCTGTTTTTTTGTACCAGATTTGGTCCTTTGGCTTAGGCCATTTCCATCGCCCTTGTGTGGTTTCTTGCATTACGCATATTTCGTATAAACCATCATGGCAATTCTTAATAAGGCCAGGATATTGTCTCGAATCGTATTCTGCTACCACGTAGTCCCCAACATTAAAGGTGTCAGCTCGGGATTCAGGTAGGTATGTTGTCTTGTTCTTCATTCTCAACCTGCCTTTCTCCGTTGTCTTTTTCGACCTTTCTGGCTTGTTTCGATTTCTTAGTCTGCTGCTCTTCATCGTATTTTTCTTTCTCGACTTTCTTGTCTTCTTTTATAGTCTGCTGCTTTTCGCTGTTTTCTTTTTTTACGGCTTTGTTTTCTTGTTTCAATTTCTTAATCTGCTGCTCTCCACCGTATTTTTCTTTTTCGAGCTTCCTGCCTTCTTCCATTGTCTGCTGCTCTTCGCTGCTTTCCTTTTTTATGGCTTTGTTGTCTTGTTTCGATGTCTTAGTCTGATGCTCTCCTTCGTATTTATCTTTTTCGAGCTTCCTGTCTTCTTGCATTGCCTGCTGCTCTTCACTGTTTTCTTTTTCGGCTTTATCCTCTTGTTTCGTTTTCTTAGTCAGATGATCTTCGTTAACTACGAGTTTTCGTTTTTTCGCCTTCTTCTCATTTTTATGATTTATATTTTCCAATTTTTCTTTCTTTTTCTGTTCTCTCTCTGCTTTTCGCCTTAGAATTAGTTTCTCTTTTTCTTTCTTTTTCCTTTCCTGTTCATTTTGAAATTCTGCCCAATTTTTTTGATGTTATTGCATAGGGCATTACAGCACCTTGAGCTCCCCGTTTTGTTTTAAGTTCGTCCGGTTTGGGCCCAAGGACTCCAAGGATTCTTGGACAGTTTACAATCAGGACTTATTAACACATTGGAAAGTATGTTAATTTTTGTCGTTTCTTTGACTTTATCAACAATTTCAAACACAGTTTCTACAATACTGTCAATTATTCCTTGATATTCTATTTTTATATCAGGATCGTTCGAGACAATATACTCAATTTGGATTGGTCCAGTTTCTTCATCGGCAACAGTGAGGTCTTCATATAACACGCCATTTATTTCAAAAGGTATGTTATTCAAATTTTCTTTGATAGAAAGCATCAAGTTTTCCAATTGGTTTTGTGTTTCAGTTAGACCGTTGGAGTCGCAAAACTTCCAAAACGAATACAACTCATCGTTAGTGCCATCGTTATTTACGGATTTTACTTGGTAGTCTCTAATTTTCGAGGTTCCCACAAACTTTTCTAGAACTCTAAGGCTTGTTCTGAAATCATCAGTCGTCACTTGCAGATCAGTTGATTCGCTTGAAAAAATGTCTTTGCGTCTCCAAGATATACATTTTGTGTAATCTACTGCATCTGGATTTAGAGGCTGAAGTCCACAAACACCAAATCCATTTACAATAGTTTCTGGTTTTGCAGATCTATCAAACGCCTCTTTAAACAGAGAGCAAAAATTGTGCCTTGTAATGATGCATCCTGTGTTTTGCTTGTGTCTTCTGACGACAGATCTCCATTCAGTTTTTAGAGGACGGAAAATGCTGACATCACACGGCTGAAGAATGTGTAGTAAACAATACAATTTTATTTGTTTCTCTGTGCAAAATTCGTACAGCTCCATATTGTAGTGCGACTTGTGTCCGTCAATAAACATAATCACTGGAAATGTTACATTATTGTTCGAAAGCCATGGATAAAAAACATTAGCCATGTACTCGTAAAATGTTGCTGCTGTCATCCATCCTGAGTCAGATCTTCCAATTGCCCAGCCTTCTGGTACTGACAAAGCAAGTTCTTTCGGAATTCTTTTATAAGTTATAAGGAAACATAACCATTGGCGGTGCTACTATCCCTGCTGCTGAATAATTGCATAGAACCGTGATTGATTCTTTCTCGCTGCCAGAAGAAACTTCGTACAAGTTTTTGTAACCCTTAGGTGCTAAGACTAGACCTGATTTCATGCACGTTCTCACGCCCGTTTCATCTGCATTAAACACTCTCGAAGGATCTTCCATCATATCCAAGATGTTTTCATTCTGCAGAAAAGCCCGAAGATCAGAAAACCATGCTCGAATGGATTCTTCTGTTACAGAGGACCGGTATTTAGAAATAATTTCAGTATTTTTTCTTGCAATTTGAGGATGTCTTCCCAAAAATAATTTCAGCCACTTGTCGCCCGGTCTGCTATCTGTGAACGGGTTAGCCCGACCAATATCCTGCAATATTTTTTTCACGGCATTTTTGACTTCGACTGGATGCATTGGAAAACCCAATTTTGCCTTGGATAAAATCCAGTCTTCTACTCGTTTTTCCTCGGTTGAAGTTAGAATGGGAGAAGGGCCCATTTTTCTTATATTTGGAACTTTATTCGTTAGTTTGTTGTGGAGAGTAGATTTGGGTATTCCATACTGCTCAGAAGCCTTATTCAAAGAAATATTTCCGCTTTTAACGTCTGTGATAGCGTTGTTCAGTGTTTCCTCCGAATATCGGAATCGCTGGTAGTTTTTTTTATCCATCTGTAATGAAAAGTTCTTATGATTTCTTGAGCAATACAAAAAACACAGTGTCTGCTAAAGAATGAACACCAATTAATGAACTAAGGAAAAGTTGTTGTTCATTTGCTGGCACTCTCACCCTGTAAATGAACATTACAAAAAGTCCCGTTCACTTACTGGTTTCAGGATTATTTGATACAAATCTTTGAAGAATTATTAGAGCACTTTATTTCACCTATCATTAGGTATATTTTCGTTTATTTTCATATTACTGCGTAAATCACCAGTAAATGAACGGCTGTTCATTTACTGGATGAATTCGTTATTTTGAAACTAGTCAATGAACACGAAAATTTAACGGTGAGCACATGAAAAAAATAAACTCTCTATACAGTAATATAATCATTCGATTGTTTGTTTTACTGTCCAAATGTTAGATTTAATAATTTGTAATGATTATGATTATTAAATACAACTTTTTAATGCTATGTTTTGCACTTACCTTAACGAAAATGGCGCACACTCCGCACACTTGCTGCGATCTGACAGTGACGATGTTATTAGCACTCACTGATTGAGGTTAGAATTTTGCCAATGTATGAACGAAATGGTCCACAGTGTTGCCATATATATTAACGGTTTCTTCCACTTCTGATAGTTGAAATAACCTTAATATGGATAAAAATAGGTAAATTGTTCATTTACTGGATGGCGTTCATTCTCTGGCTTGTTGACCCTACTCATGGTTACGATAAACATAAATAGGTGCACCGGGTGACGCAGGAAACATGCAGAAGCCTGTAGTTTTTTATTTAACGAAAAAAAAAAAAATTAAATTCACATGTCGTGGTAACTATCCACGTAATCAGTGAACCTAATAAGAATTTCTATCAACCACCTGTTAGACCGAAAGTAAACCACAACTTTTTCTTTTTTAATGTCACTCTGTATATTTCTTTATCCTTTGTTTTTTTACTCAAAATTCTCCATTCAAACATGTATCACAGGGCGTTCAAGTTAAAAATCAGTAATTTTTTATTTAATTATTTTCTCCGGATTTGAAAGTGCCTACTTAATTTTTTTTCATTCTTATCATCAACGTACCTTCATAGAATAGAATAGAATAGAATTTATTGGTGTTTTTTGATATTAAAATCATTACACAAGTCACAAAATAGCATAGTACATTTTTCTTAGTATATAGGGATAAAAAAAATAACAGACAATAACAGTATTCAAGAATAAACACGTTAAAATTAAATCAGTAAGGTGGTTGCATAATAAATACAGGATTGTGTCAGCTACGCTACATTCACCTCAGTTAAATCACTTGACAAAAATTCGTCAACTGAATAAATACTGTGTCTCAGTAGAAGCTGCTTGATTGCCAATTTGAATCTGAAGGAGCTGAGTTTCTTATAACTTTCCGGAATTTTATTGTAAATATTTAAATTTATGGAATTTTTAATAGAAGTATTAAGACGACGTTTGGGATTGACGAGTAGATTTTTATTTCTAGTGGAATAGTTGTGTGAGTCTTTAGGTTTGTTATACTCGTGTAAGTGATTATGAATTTCTATCAAACAATAGTAGATATAAAGTGAGGGAAGTGTTGCCTGAAAAGCGGCCTGGAAGAGTCTCTGAAACCTGCCTTGGCAATGACCCTGACAGCCATCTTCTGCAGAGTAAAAACACGATGTGCTTGACTAGAGTTACCCCATAAAATTATGCCATAACTTATATGGGAATGAAAAAGTGAGAAATAAGCCATTTTCAGTACATCCTTTTCGATGGTGTTTCTCAAGCGTCTTAAAATAAAAATTGATATGATAGTTTTTTCGAGAGTATATCTACATGTTCGGTCCATTTGAGTTTATTATCTAGAGTGATACCCAGAAGCTTGATTGGAGCTTCCGTGATGAAGGTCGGATTTGTAGAGAAAGTCATTTTTTCTGTTTTGGCATTGTTCTGAATTAAATTATTAGGAGTAAGCCACTCTCTGGTTTTTATTCGAAGCAACAATATCCTTCTCAGTCAGTTCTTCTAGATTTGCATCAGAATTATAGTAGGTAATGTCATCTGCAAACAGGACACACTGAGATGGCTCAACATAATAAAATATATCGTTTATAAAGATTAGAAACAGCAGTGGTCCAAGGACCGATCCTTGGGGTACACCTGATGTTATCGGTTTAGATACTGATGTATTGTTATTATAAGTAACATATTGAGTTCTTCCACACACATATGATCTAAAAAATGAATGGGCTGTCCCTATCACCCCATAAAGCTCAAGCTTATCAAGCAGCCCTTGATGAGTGACACAGTCAAAGGCCTTACTGAGATCACACAGGGTAACTGCTGTTTGTTGACCATTTTCAAATCCCTCGACTATGTCACTCACCAGCCTTCGGACTGCTTGAATATTATTGCATATTACTAAATATCATTCAAATGATGCAGATTATATCATTCTGTACAGAGTGAAAAATAAAAACATTTTAGTAATGTCTGAAAATTCGATGTAATAATGAAATATTATGTCGGGGCGTAGCGCAGTGGCTAGAGCGTCCGACTCTGAGTCGAACCCTGGTTGGGCTGGGATTTTTTAATTTAATTTAACCGATTAAATTATTAAAATCTTGTGGTTCGAGTAGGGTGAGTCCTGCACGATTCGCTGTTGCGTTCCAATTAACAGTGCTGCTCCTAAGGTGGCGTATGGAGTTAGTAACAAGGCCTATTGGCAAAAGAAAATAAGATCGCAGCGCCACCTATAGCAAGACTTTGAACTACGAATCACGGACAAAGGTTTTTGACTTTACACGTGTTTATATAGCGTTTTGACGATCTGTACTCCTATTTTCAAACAATTTGTGAAAATTTGTGATTTCTCTAACTAAAAAGTGATTGTGTTTCTATTGAAAGACTCTAAAGAACGTTTCAGTCAGATGATTCATAGGAATTTCGTCTCCGATTAGTTTTGAATGCTTCTGCATTTCAAGGTTACATGGCGTTTTGATGATCTGTTCTCCTATTTTCAAACAATTTGTGAAAATTTGTGATTTCTTCAACTGAAAAGTTATTGTGTTTCTATTAAAAGACTTGAACGATAGTTTCAGTGTAGTTTACAAATATTTTACGTGTTTTTTGAAGTCATGATTTGTGAGTTATTGATCTGATTGATTCTGTTGATTAAGGATATTTCCATGCTCGTTTTCTGTTTCTGTTCGTATTTTTTTGGTTTATACTGTTGATAGACTGCCAAATATGGGAAAATACAATCCTAGTTGTTCAGTCCCAGGATGCAGGACATATGGCAAGAAGGAAAATGTGGGATATCACAAATTTTCCCCAAAAATAAAAGCAAGATTAAAAAATCACCAATTGGTTCGACCAGATTGAAGAAATTGACCAAAGGAAAGCATGGATTTTGAAACTGAAAATTGGCAAGCTAAATAATATCGAAGTATATGCTTGTTTGACAAATTGATCGCAAATCATGACCTCCAAAAACAAGTAAAATATTTGTAAACTACACTGAAACTATCGTTCAAGTCTTTTAATAGAAACACAATAACTTTTCAGTTAGAGAAATCACAAATTTTCACAAATTGTTTGAAAATAGTAGAACAGATCATCAAAACGCCATACAACCTTGAATTGCAGAAGCATTCAAAACTAATCGGAGATGAAATACCTTTGAATCACCTTACTGAAACGTTCTTTAGAGTCTTTCAATAGAAACACAATCACTTTTTAGTTATAGAAATCACAAATTTTCACAAATTGTTTGAAAATAGGAGTACAGATCGTCAAAACGCCATATAAACACGTGTAAAGTCAAAAACCTTTGTCCGTGATTCGTAGTTCAAAGTCGTGCTATAGGTGGCGCTGCGATCTTATTTTCTTTCGCCAATAAAGAACACATGGCTAATGACCATAGCAGTCGATGCCAAAACACCAAAGAAAAAAAATGAAATATTGATAAAATTATTTTGGCTTGCAATATACTGTTCTTATTCCATCATTAATCACAATTCATACATTTCGTACAGGGTGATTTGAAAAATTGGTGAAATAGATGGCCGGTTCTTTCGTACATATCCTGTATATTCAAGTGAATTATTATCCTAAGAATATAGCTGATACCGTATAAACATGATTTAACCGTATAACATGATGGTGTAATAATGATAAAGTTCTCTCTCCCTTCTTATCTGATATCTTTCATGTGTACAACAAAATTTCAGCCAATCTGGTTAGATATCAAGAAAATGTTCCGAAATTATTATTATTAATATTTTCATGAATGATTCATTTTATTCGGGGTCGCCTTGACGGCTCATTCGAAATATTTTCAGTTGGTTATGACTTCAATGAATAGGGTGGGAGAATTGTCAGTACCTACCCTGATGAGTATATAAAATAACTAGTGGATTAGTCGATCTCAGGTAACAGTGATTAGGTTATTTCTGGACAGTGACAGTTACTTGTACCTGAACGGTGAGTTTTTTCAATATTCTGATTTGTCTGTTGTGTATTATATTTAAAGTATAGGAAATAAACGACAATAATGAAAACCAATCCATTATTATTTAATTTAATTTAACGGTAAAGCGTTTTGAACTCAGGACTCCAAGACAAAAAACATTTAGTTTCTGTTAAAGACAAATTTGAATTTTTCCTGGTTAATATGAAGCATGTTTACGCAACAGTTATACCGGGTGTTGGGGTGTCCGCGGAAAGTTAGTTTTTAACGATAATGGAATGAAATTTGGAGGATCTGCATACAACAAAATACAGCGTTTTTTACAAATAACACCAGAAGTGACAAGAACTTTCGATTTCTAAATAGGGCACCCGATATATTTTTACTTATTACATATATGTATCAATTGTCAATTTTTGTAACAAAATTCATTGTTTATTTCGAAATAAACTTTTTTATTCTAGAGGTCAAAATATATGTGTTATGTAAAATTTTATTTTCAAATTTGCTTTACTAATTTTTCACAAATTTAAGTATGGTGGCTAGTTAGGTAAGAAGAGTAATTTATTACGATTAATTTGATGTTGCACGCTATTGGGTTTCAAACATCCGTTACTAAACTGAAAAAGATTACATTAGATATTCCTCAAAATGGAGTATCTTCAGGGATTAAAATAAGATTTTAATGCATCGAGTAAAAATCCAAAAGCTGATAACATAACAAGTTTTTCAAACAATAACGTACACAATAATTACCTTACTAAAATAATTAATTTAATTTTTTAGAAGCGAGGTAAAATAAATGATTTTGTTTTATCAGTTGTGTTGGTCAAAGACGCAAGGTGTCTAGGAATAGATATGCACATTCTGTTGATATAAAAATAAATAATCAAACACTTGCTCTGTTCAATGTCACAAAAACCTTAGGGCTATATTGCGATTCAGATCTTAACTTGTATGTTATGAGAAAATATAAATCAAAAATTGATAAAGTCCAACGGCATTTCAAAATAGCCGATTGCAATAAAACTACAAAACATGTGTGTTAAAATAAAAAAATTCACAGGAGAATTTCGAGCAAATTGGATGACCTGAAATGGCTTAAAGTAAAACATAGGCGTTACTTGCAAGGTTGTACAGGGTGTTTCTTAAGTACGTGTAGAAACTTCAAGAGCATGTTGCTGACGTCGAAATAAGAAAAAAAGTTCCCATAAACACATGTCCGCAAGTTATTCGTTTCTAAGATACAGAGTGTCAAAGTTTAATTATTATATTTGTTCTTTTATGAATGAATGCCAAAATATTTGTGATATTTTAGTGAGGTTTGGTATCTGGGATGATTTCTCAATGACAAAATCAAATTTTGTGTTAATTGTGGAAAAAACTAATTTCTAATTGAATTTTATTTTGGATTAAAAAATCTTGTCATTCAAAATCACTTGCATCGATTATTTCAAATCTCAATAACTCGAAAACAGTTGCTCGCAGTGACCTCTTCCAAGAAAATATTTCTTACACAAAATAAATAATAAATATTGCCAGATACCAAACTTTACCCATATATCAAAATTATTTTGAAATTATTCACAAAAAATAAAAATAAGAATTCAACTTTGACACTCTGTATCTCACAAACGAATAACTTGTGGACATATATTTATAGGAACTTCTTCTTATTTTGATATCAGCAATACGCTCCTGAATTTTCTACACGTACTTAAGAAACACCCTGTATACTGTTTTTTAAAAAAATAAGAAAATAAATCACATATATATTTATACAAAAATTTGATTCAGAACTGACGTACTCGTGCACAACATAAATATCAGAAAAAAGACATCCTTACAATACCAAAACGTACTACAAAGTTATATCAAAGATAATTTTCGTATGTTGTTTGCAAAGTTCTCAATCTAATTACCTATGAAATTAAAGATATGTTAACTATCGCTGCAAAATTCTGTATGAAAAGATTACTCCTCAATGATTAAGATTTAGTGTTTCGTCACATTTTAAAGGAACATTGATTAAGACTTACTACTTATAATAATATAATATATTTTATAAATACGTATTTATTAGTTGTATAATAAAATAGTTTCTACTCATTTCTATATTTATGAAGTACTAGCTGTATTGAAAAACAGGTGTAGTTACCTTTCAAGTGATAGCATTGAATGCAGCTTTTTTGACGAGGTGAACTATCCTTTCTTTCATTAACTTTTAATGTATTTTCATCTTATTGAAACAATTTTTTTATTATTATCATTAAAATAATAAAGTAATTGAGTACTTCCCTGGAGAGAAGCATTCATTTTTTCGTTTTTTTCAAAAGCTGAAATTGTTCAAAAGTGTAGTACAACTGAGCGAAATATTTTCAAAATCTACCAATTTCTGAAAGAAATGTATAACTATTTATTTAAAAAACGTCAAAGGATTTTCACAATATTCAAATTCAAATATCTATGGTATTTTCGATGGCAATGTATTTTTTAAAAAAATTCTCCAAAATTCATAACAAATAACAGCAGCGTCTTTCAAAATAATCAACAGTGAGTCTCCATATCAATCTCGCATGCACTAATTCAACTTCAAATATTATGAAAACCGCGATATTTTTTATAACGAATCCTATCACTTTTTTGTATAGAAAAATATTAAGAATTGTGAAAAATAAGACTAAATCTATATCAATTCAGTGGCGAAAGTTGGAAAAGAGCAGATTCGGGGCACCCATCTGCCGTACGCCCCTGTTTGAAGTTATAAACATACGAACATCACTGAAATTTTGAAATATATTTTGTCAATTGTCACACCAAATTATATGAAAAAAATGTCGAGCCGTTATAGATTTATTCTGATCAAAATGCAACGTGGGAAAATCATCTACATCTCATTAAAAAAAACTCAAATCTGAATTTTTTTGCAATCCTAAAACTGAAGAAAACTTTGGATAGGATGTCGGGGCGTGGCGCAGTAGTTAGAGCGTCCGACTCTGAGTCGAAAGGTCCGGAGTTCGAGCCCCAATTGCGGCTGGGATTTTTTAATTTAATTTGCCCTTTTAAATTATCAAAATCTCGTGGCTCGACAGGGGTGAGTCTTGCACGATTCACTGTTGCGTTCCAATTAACAGTGCTGCTCCCAAGGTGGCGCATGGAGTTAGTAACAAGGCCTATCCAGAACACGTGGCTAATGACCATAACAGTCGATGCAAAACACCAGAGAAAAAAACTTTGGATAGGAAAATTCTGATTGATATATGTATTATCCTTTGGTATATTGTCATATTGCCTACAATGACACTATACAGGGTGTCCTGTAAACCTTGTACAATATTGAAACTGGTGATAGACCAGGTCATGTCTGTTCAGAATATCGGAATTTCACCTTAGTAAAAATCTCACCGTTTTCGAGATAATGAGCATTTCTAAATTTCTGGAAAATCACTACCTCACCTTGGATTTTTGAGTGCCATGTCTACAAATTGAGACCAATTCAAATATCTTTGCTGCTGAAGATTACTGATGAGTGATGCTTTTAGATGTACAGAACAGTTTTTCAGAAAACTATAAAAATTTTCAAGAAATATGGGTAAAATGACAGATTTGAGTTTCACCAATTTTTTTAACGACAGTTTGACATTACTGTTTGAAAAAAACATAACTAAGTGGAAGTGGATATTCATTACAAAAGAATGCCCATTTTATCCAGACTCTACCATGGTATAAAACATACGATAACTATTTTTGGTTGGAGTAGAATTTCGATTATATTAGAGTGTGATGTTATTCTGAGCTAAAATCAACTCCAGTAGACTTTGTCAGTAATGTCTTTTATTTTTATCGTATCAAGATGAAATGATTAAATAATTATGTTATTAAGTTATTATTATTATAATGTTATTATCGTTATTATGTTATTACGTTATTATCGTTATTACGAATCAACTGCTAGGAAGCATTCAATGAGATGTAAAGAAGTAAAGATTAACTCAACGTTTTTTTTAATCAACCCACACTATAAACCACAATAACTATTATTCAACATCGCACTGATTAATATTACAAAAATGTTATTTTCCATCCACTCGTACGCAGAGACGACATCTTTTCAATAAGAACCCTTTCAAATGCGTTATAGGTTATAGCCCCCAAATCAGCGATTCTCTGAGCGGCATTGTGCAATCGGATATCGTTCTGCATAAAGCGCTGCTGCAGCAGTAGCACTACCTCCACATTCACCATAAATGAAGTGCATATGCGCATATTCTCGGGGAGTATAACGTGTGAACGGCATGAGAAAGGAATAAATACCACTGAATGAAACAAGCGGAATAATGTAAAAAAAGTCACAAGTTGTTCAAACAAAATGTGACAGCCACCTACTAGATGTTTTCAATTCTTTTACAGAAGATCCGTTCATGCACAACGATGTATTTTATTTTTTCATCAGGTAACTATTGCTTCTACGGACACAACACAGGAGTTAGAAAAGTTTTTGATTTTCGACAAGGATTCACCTCCTAAAAAAATTTGCACTTATTTGGTTACACCCTGTATATCTGTCGGTCTCTGAATCTTCGTTGGAATCTGGATTTTGGACAATTGTAACATTTTTCACAAGAATTCGTTTTAATCGGTGCCATGTCGGATAATCGACATTTCATTTCGATAATTTTATTAGGATTAATTACATGAAAAGTTAATTTTATTGACATACTATTCAATGCTACCAAGCAGTCCATTCTTTATTATTGATAATCATTTCCACATTGTATCTTGATAAAATCGAAATAAAATAATTTTTGGGCGTAAGTATAAAAATTGAAGGAAGCCTAGAATAAAGCCACGCCTAATTCAATGGAAATCACTTCCTCCAAAAATAATAATAGTTTGTTTAATTCCATGGCAGAGACTGGACAAAATGAGCATTCCTTCGAAACCAATGTCCACTACCAATTGGTTATGTTTCTTTCAGACAATAATGTCAAACTTTGAAAAAAAAATTGATGAAACTCAAATCTGTCATTTTACCCTCATTTCTTGAATTTTTTTTTCACTTTCTGAAAAACTGTTCTGTACGTCTGAAAGCATCACTCATCAGTAATCTTCAGCAGCAAAGATATTTGAATTTGTCTCAATTTGTATACATGGCACTCAAAAATCTAAGGTAAGGTAGCGATTTTCCAGAAATTCTTAAAATGTCCATTATCTCGAAAACGGTGATATTTTTACTGAGGTGAAATTCCGATATTTTGAACAGTCATAACCTGGTCTATCACCAGTTTCAATATTGTCTAAGGTTTACCGGACACCCTGTATATGGGGAGATAGCACTAATTCTGAAAGATTTTTTGTTGGCCAGAAGCGTGTATTGAGGCTCATATTCGACTACAAGTTCAGAAATAGCTGTAAACCCATATTCCTTCTTTATCAAATTCACGCCCATACAAAAAAGTCCTACTTTATGAACTTGTATTGAATAGTTGTGTTGAGCTTGGTACTCCCGTACTCGTCATCTTAAATCAGATATATGCTGACATAATTATCATTAAAATGTATATTAGGTCTCATCTGATCCTTTATTTTGAGTAAGATTTTTCAAACTATCGTGATTTCGGGTTAAACCTATTATATTTGCCATTGATTCCAATATTTTTGGCCATAATCGTTTATTTCCAGATCATGAACCTAACTAATAGCTCTCAGAGGCTGGATACATTCTTCAACATCTTACTTCTCATAGCGGGAATCAACCAAGCTTTTGCAGAAAACGAAGAAGTCCCTCCCGCGTCTACCCCAGTACCCCCAAATCCACCCTCGTCGATTTACAAAGCACTAGAACAGCCCCCGATGCCGTATATACCCCATCAGACGTATCCTTATTTTGATGGCTATCGAGGATATGACGGCTATTACGAAACTTCCCTTGTCAAACAACCTATTCAGAAAGAACAACCTTCTGGGTATATGTCTTCGGTGATACCTGCGACTCAGGTAAGTCATATTTTTACCATTAAATATTTGTATTCAATTTTTGGCAGGCTATCATATTGTAAGGTTGAGATTAGTGAGTAGTAAAGATAAGTATTATCAATTGCAGTAATGTTGGAAATTGTAAATCTCTAGAAAGAAAGAAAGTGAAGACAATTGATAATACCTAGAAATATAGTAAACGTAAGGTAGGTATAATACTCGGTATAATACAAAGGTGTTCATGTTTATATTTCAATTTCGAGATTTTGCGTATTATACAGGGTCAGTCAATTTCGACCCCCACCATTGGGATCTACTTAACTACAATCAATGACAGAATACTGTTTTGAATAATAAAACTAACAAGTGACGGTTCGGAAGTGGAAGGGCTCGGAACTTGAAGGGCCTAGAAGTTTTAGGGATTTTTTAGATACTATGACTTCAATACGTTCAAAACTATAATTGGACAACAATAATATGAATTCACGACTTTGAGAGAGCTAGAGGAATGGATTTCTTAAAAAAACTCTTCCACAAATTTTTTTTTTTCAAAATATTTTAATATGACTGAAAGGACCCCGCAAACTCTTAATGGAATTTGGGTCTCGGTGGATTTTTTTGAATTTTTGGTATGATGTAGTCCATGTAATTCTCAACCAATGTTACCATTGCGCCAACCCAAAAAAATTAACAGTTTTGCTGCTAGGGGGCGTTGAAATCACCCCTTGCGCAGATTGGACTATTTGTTTTTGAATCCGGTAACAATATTTTCACTTGTTTCATTGTTGCCAATGTTGCACAATATTGTGCTGTTTTATAAAAAAAATCTGACCCCCCTTCTTCCCTCCAACTCCTATTACGAAACATCAAAAAAATATTTCTCGACTGCCTTTAAATGTATGGTCGAATGTTTGAATATACATGAATAAGGGAAATAGCAGTTTTTTATGATTATCCCCCTCCACCCGAAGGACAGAAAATGAAAAAAATTCAGTGGATTTTTCTGAATTTTTAATATGATGCAGTTCAAGTTATTTTGAATAGAAATTATTCGGATGACAAAACCCAAAATTGAATAGTTTTGATGCTACGGGGCGTTGAAATCATACCTTGCTCAGAAAAGACTATTCATTATTATAGGCGGAAACAATATCTAGGTATTTTATTTTAGATTATGCTGAACAATTTTGTAATGTTTCATAAAAGAAATATAGAACCTCCCCCTACCCCTATTTCCTACTCCTATTTTAAAACACGAAAAAAATTTATTCTCGTGAATGTTTCATCAAAATAAATGTTTTAATCAGCTCAAATTAAGGAAATCGTAGAGTTGTTAATTTCACCATTCCCTCCCTTCAAATAAATATTGGTGAATTTCACTGACTTCTTAGTGGGCGTAGTTCATGTTATTTGAATATCAATTAATTGGGCGAAAATCTTGAAAATAAATAGAAATTAGATATCAACAATTTGAGTTGGTGCCTGAATTGATTTTTTTTGTGTGTTTATAATAGGGGTTGGGGGTGAGGGGGGTATTGTTCAGCATAATCTAAACTAAAATACGTAGAGATATTGTTTTCGCCTTTAATAATGAATAGTCCATTCTGAGCAAGGTATGATTTCAACGCCCCCTAGCATCAATACTATTAATTTTTGGAGTTTGTCATCCAACTGATTTCTATTCAAAATAACTAGAACTGCATCATATTGAAGATTCAAAAAAATTACTAATTCGTTTGTTGAACCTCCAGCCAGGCCGATTTGTAAGTGAAAAGTGATATGGTATTATTTTGCTTGATCTGAAAATGGTGGCCAAATAAATATCAGGGAAAAGACTGAAAATCATTGAATTAATTTGTGGATTAATACGGTATCAAACATGATCAATCTCAAGTATGAAAATGAACAAAAACTCTGATGGTTACATGAAAAATAAAGTTAGATGATTTTTTAATCCATAATTGTATCACATAAAACGGAAGCATCTTGATAATCCTCATCATCAGTGCCCTCATTTTCATAGTCATTGTCATCATCGTTTTTGAAGTGTTGTCGTTTTTAATAAGTTTATTTTTCTAGTTCCCCTATCGAAAGGTGTTGAATATATGTGACTCTGTGATACCTTGAGCAATTCAGAAGTTTTTGTTTCTACAAAAACTGGACTATAGAAATTGAAAATAATAGTCCAGTTACATCGTCAGTGACGAGCAGTGTATAATAATTTCTTCAAATGGCAGTATCTGAAACGAAGAAAGAATAATTTTTCAATCGATTCCTGCAGTGAAATCATTGAAACTCGGTTTTTCCTAAGTATGAGAGTGAACTGATTACGTGTCAAAATCCAAAAAATGCAAAAAAATTACATTGATAGAGCTATATCTCGAAAACTGTCCATTTTTGGAGTTTTGGGCAATGTACACTTTTGATCAGTGCATCCAGATCTACACCATACCAAAAATTCGGACAACTTCGCGGAAAGCCATTTTCCATAAGAAACGTGCATGGTCCTTTATTTTGAAATTTTACCTTGATAATAATGTCGGCAACTAATGACATTGCACTTTGAGAATCTGCGCATTCGCACCAACTTCAGTTTTCAACATGATTCCACAGACCCCATAGAACACTGTGAAGCTTGAGCGCTTGCGCATCAACGCAATGTCGACCAACGCTGCAAACAGCTACTGTCGTTCCGCTTGCGCAGCTAGCGCGTTAATGACTTTACTCTCCTAACACGCCCAATAATTTTTCACTCTTAAATCGGTCTGGCTTGAGGTTTAAGAACCTTTTTATTTAGCAAATCAAATTTGGGTTCGTAGATACTTAAAAACACCATATAAAAATTTCAGTCGTACTAAAATATTTTGAGAAAAAAAAATTATTCAAAATTAGCGTCTGGCTAAGTTTAAACAACGATAAAAATATCTGGCATAATTGATTCATGTTTCAGAATGTTCGATTTAATTAATAAAAAAAGAAACCTTGTTTGAAAATTCAATATTTTACCTGTACATGTACGATGCGCACTGATGAAGGCAACCTCTACCGCCAGCCAGATAGCCCGTATGACGACTGGGAGAGTGAGAGAAATAGCAAATCTAAAAACTGGCCGGCCTGAAATTCTCTCTCGAAAACGTTGCTCTCTTAGACTATTGGGTTTATATCGAAAATACGCATTCAACTGGTTAACGAATACCCTGAAAGAAGTTATGGCTAATTTTTTCACTTTTTTGGGGATGACTCGAGAACGGATTCACTTAGGGGGATGGGACTTGTACCGTTCGGTTCAAAATAGGTAATTACTCCACCGACATGACAGTCCCATCGACAGTGATCCGTCGAGCTTAGTCTTCACATCCCTTTTTAGTCACTTTGGAGACATGCCAAACATCTCTTCTGAGTACCTGAGTCTTATGGGTTTTCGGGTTCCTAACGATATCAAATTTCATTCTGTCGATTGCCATGAGCGAGAAAATGTATCAGCAGTATTTTTTTAGAAGATCGCGTCCTTAGTTTTTCAGTTGAACCTCGAGATAATTTGATAAAGTACTCGAAAAAACTTTTGTCCTACAAAATGGATGGTAGGACTGAAGAGCCCCCCACTCCCAACATGTACCAATGACGTGGTCATAAGAAATCATTAGTAACATGCTGAATCTTCGTGAGTAGCTTCTTTTTATTGAGACGCCCAACTTTTCCCTCTACGAAAATTCTCGAAAGTGGTAGCTAATAGAATGCGCAGGCGTCAATCATGTCGATTTGGTGCAAAGAAGTCATTAATAACACTTACAGCCGTATGCATAGTCAATCGCCAGCGACTCGCCAGAGTTTTGCCGTTCGCTACACAAGGATTATAATGCACAGTCGAGCTCCAAAAAAGTGACAACTACGCGATAAGTCACATTTTGGCGAAACGCTGGCGATGTACCACTTTTTTGGAGCTCGACTGTGCATTATAGTTCTTGTGTAGCGAGCGGCGAAACTCTGGCGAGTCGCTGGAATTGACTATGCATACGGCTGTTAGTTTTTCAGTTGAACCTCGAGATAATTCGATAAAGTACTCGAAAAAACTTTTGTCCTACAAAATGGATGGTAGGACTGAAGAGTCCCGCATTCCCAACATTTTCCATTGACGTGGTCATAAGGAATCATCGGTACCCAGCGGATTTTTCCACCGCTGCTTGGTTAATATTTGTATAATTAAATGGTCACAATGTCCTATAGGTAGGCTTTCCCAGTCCTACGTGCAAAAGCCGTAGTATACAGGGTGCTCCATTACGTTCAAGTACAAACTTCAAATGGTGAATCTTTGACAAATTACAGAATGAAAAGTTCATATGGACATGTGTCTGCGAATGTTTCGTTTATGAGATACAGGGTATTGAAGTTGAAATGTTAAATTCATTTATTTTGAATAACGTTTTGAATAAAATTTGGTGAATGGGGTTCATTTGAAGTGGAAATCGATATTTGCTATCAATTTATATGTAGAACTCAGAGGGCGCTGCATACGCTCTCATTATTCATTTTAATTTTCCCTAACTTTTCTTACAGTGAACTTTAGGGACCTTTTAAAACGAAATCTTAATCCCACCCTCTTTCTCAGTAAAAAAGGTACGGTTGTTCAACAACGCTAGGGGCTACCGTTTTTGAGAAATTTGCAAATTTCTGCAACGATGCAGGTTATGGGGTCACCTAGGCGCCAGATGAAATTGCTCAGAACTTTACCAAATCTGAGTATGTGATAGATCTCGCTAAAAGAAACAAGTTTTTTTCATCAAGATACATCGAGAAAATGATTCGTTGGCCACTTGACCCCCCGTGAAATATAATATCTTCTTTCGAACTAGACTTTTTGAGGCCTCTGGAGAAACCATACATCCTATTTTACCGTAGAGCAGATTTTCACAATACGTCTGACCTCGTTGAAAGTTTTCAATTATAAATTTCAGATGATATGGTGTTGCAGGTTTTTCCGGGTTTTCCTGCATCTGTGAAAGCGAATGCGCCACATCATTTAAGCCGCCCCGGAGGGCAAATTGATTATTTCATTGTTTTTACTTTGTTATTATTGTTTTCAATATGTTTATAAAAATTATTAACAATAAACAAAATTTCCCACTTTTTTCATGAACTTTTCACGTGAATTATGATATTTTTGAATTGAACAAACAATTATGAATCAAAAGTAACATTACTTTACGAATAAGGCTATATTAAATTAGCTAAACCATAGTTTCAAAATAATTCGTTATTTTGAATAATTTTTGTAGGACTAGCGAGACATACCCATTTTTTTGTAGGACACTGTATTATTTAGAAGAAGGATACACTGATGAATGAATTTTTTTCACTCACCAAATCGACATGATTGACGCCTGCGCATTTCATTAGCTACCACTATCGAGAATTTTCGTAGAGGAAAAAGTTGGTCGTCTCGGCAAAATGAAGCTACTCAGGAAGATTCAGCCTGTTATTAATCATTTTTGAAAATTGGCGTGAGATCCTGGTCTTATAGACTGTTATATGTGTTGAAATGTTATAAACGAGAGATGAATATAAACTATTTTTTCTGCAAACGGAAAATTAATCTTTCATATGCCTAGTACCCGTCTGATCGCTGAATGTTCATTTTTTGAGCTCAACACTGACATAATTTTCAGTGGTTAAAATACCAGAAAAGAAAAAATCAGTCAGCAAAGTTTGTCATTACCGGACGGTCTATTTTGTCACTATTTATTGCATAAGTTGTTATACCATTAAATGTTGCTTCAAGGTCATGGTTCATTATCATTCTCCAAGTTTCATTTTTTCTTTGGTCCGTGAACTTTTCTTAATACCATATTTCCTTTACGTCTTCCCTTTTCAATTTCATATTTCAGATGCATAAAATATTATTGGACTGCTCTATATAATTTGAATTTTTTTCGTTATCGTGATTTAAATTTCAGTACTCGATAGGTAATTTACATTTTTAAAAAGATTTATATTATGTTTAAATTTGGAAAATGAACTAAAGAAGGCTAGACAGTTCGGGAATATAAATCAGACTGAATAAAAATGAATTCAAAGGGAATTGCTTCGGCACGAGTGATCTAACGCTGACGCTGTTCTGGGTTTCGAGTATCGCTGATTTCGACTGATTCGGGGTAGCTATGTGAGGTTATTCAACTGTAAGTAACTCATATTCCGTAACGAATGAAAACTTTGTCTCCCTTTTTATTATATTGTTATTATTGTTGAGATTAAAGTCGCGATCCCGACAAAAAAAGCCGCATTCTATTTGAAGTTAACTGATACTGGTACATCAAGTAAACCAAAAATAGTCACATTTTGTTATGAAACTATGTGGTCTGGTTCTTATTGAAACATTTAATTATATTCCGAAGCTATTTGTATGGGATGTAAATCAATTTCAGTAGATATTGAGTTTTATAGTAGAGTGGAGTTGAAAAACGCCAAATTAGAAATAACAAAACATTCAATTCGGTTCTTATGGAAACACTCTCATAACTTTCCTAGTTTCGAAATAAAATACGCAATTTGCAGGTTCAATGTTTTTGTCTAGAAGATGCAAGCAACCTAACCTAACCACTCTGTGGCTTAGTGACAGTCTCATTGTTGTTTTATCTATTTATTTATTTATTGTATTTTATTGTAAACATAATTTTATTGTAATAAAATTTCGTTTTTGTTTTGCTACAGCTTGCCCCCCAATGAACGGTCTGTCGAAAAAACGAACATTGTGGTCTTCAGTCAGTGCCATCAGGCAATCGAATATAGTTCGTTTACCTTTCACTGGCCATTGCTAAACTTAACGGACTACAGAGACAAGCGTGCCTGGCGATTACTGGAAGCATTCGCTCCACGCCAACGGCAGCAATGGAAGTCCTCCTTGGATTACTTCCTCTCCACATAGTTCTGGAGAGAGAGGCAAGATGGGCAACATACAGACTTTATCAAGCGGCCATTAGTCTACCGCAGGCATGTGTCATGAGAAGCAGCGGCATGCTGGAGGGCATAATAGCTCACAACATTCTAGGAATGCCCTCAGACATCATGCCTAAAACCATCAACCTTCACACGTCCTACACTGTGGTCTTTCCCGAAAGGGAAGACTGGGTCCGGAATGAAACCAACCTATGTAGGGCAAATGAACGTTGGTTCACCGATGGTTCCAAAATTCAGGAAGGCGTCGGAGCCGGAATATATGGGATGAACCCAGTAGTGAAACGCTCGTTCAGTATGGGCAAACTAGCTACGATATTTCAGGCAGAGGTATATGCCATTGAAATGTGTGCCAGGGAGCTGGAAAATCGGCTCCACACACGAAAAACAATAAAAATATTTTCAGATAGTCAAGCAGCACTTAAAGCGCTTGAATCCAACTGCTTTAAATCTAGGGCAGTATGGAACTGCAGAGACACCTTAAACCGACTGGCGCAACGCAACAACGTTACCCTAGTCTGGATACCAGGTCACACAGGCCTAGAAGGAAACGATATAGCGGACGCCCTAGCAAAAGGGGGGGCCGAAACAACGTTCACTGGACCAGAACCGGTAATCGGTTTAGCATATAGCACTGCCAAGAATGTCATAACAGCTTGGGCAGACAATAAAAGACTCGAGTACTGGCGTAGTCTACCGGGCCTAGCCCATTCCAAAGCATTTATTGCTTGTACAAGGAAAAAACAGGACTCTGACAAACTGCTAGAACTCAGCAGAGCGCATCTCAGAGTTATAGTAGGTTTGCTTACTGGCCACTGCAAACTCAAATACCACATGCATAAAATCGGACTTGCACAAGATGCAGAGTGCCGGCTATGCATGGAGGATGATGAAACGGCTGAACACATTCTGTGTACATGCCCTGAAGCGGCCAGAACCAGATTCTCAATATTTGGCGATACGACAGTAAGGCCAGAAAACCTGGTAAATTGTTCTCCCAATGCATTCCTCAATTTCGTCAAGAGATTGGATATACTGGGAGAAATATAACCATAGGGTGAGCCACAATAGGCCATTGGCCGCAGTGGAGGGCCTGATACGGGCCAAAAACCAACCAAACCTTTCACTGTACTCAGAGTAAAACGTTACAGGAAAATTTCAAAATGTGTTGTGGGTTCATAGCAGATGGAAAATAAATCTTCTAAAATGAAATAGTTATTACAAGTTCGTAAAGTACGACTTTTTTGTATAAATAAAACACACGAGTACAAAAAGGTCTTTACGAAAATGTATAAGAGAATGTTTTTTCGACAGTTATTATATCAACAAATTGTAGCAATTGTTGAATTTTATATCTAACGCAGTTTTCAATTTTTGTCGTATTATTATGATGACTTCTGAATAAAATTTGACGCAAAATACTTTCTTTCAAGAATGCGAAAATATATGAATAGTGAATGATTTGTTGCCCAAAAAATCTCGTTTAGTTTACGAAAAGGAATTTCACAATTTTGAAGTATCCGATGCCTCACCACACTCCCACTAAAGTCAAAATAACTTTTGAAACAATCAGACCACTGAGCATAATTTTGTAAACCCAGTCCAAATCACACCAGCTAATTTAATTATAAACGCCTGAGAAACCAGTCATGTAACAATTAAAGTTAATAATAACTGCACCATCCAAGGCAACAAATAACACCACAACATTCGAAGGTTATTCTTCTTCTTTGTTTAATATCTGAAAATTCCATCTCTCTTGTCTGACGTTCATCTGACAGTTACCATTGCTACAGATCTCGAAAAAATTTAAAATGCACATCGAAATAGAAGCCATTTCGATACTCATTTGGGTTTCATAATGACTTCATTTTAGACTCCAAATAGAAAAAATATAATTTACGTACAGTTGATGTTTTTACGAGTAGTTGATTTTTTTACGCAGTTGTGCTCAAAAGTTTCCGCCGATAGTTGCGAAAGATATGGGAGTGTTTCTGAAAGAGATGGAATATACTAGAAATTACAAATTATACTGAATTGTTTAGGTACTTCCCTTAGTCTCCGCGGTACTACAAGTTATGGTAAGCGAATAAAGCATATTTTTATTATTTTCTGTCAAATCAGCTAGAAACAAGTAGTGTTAGAAAACAGTATGTAGTGTGGGAAAACAATTCTCTTGCCGCGTGATTTTTCAAATATCGAAACAATGAGAGAATTTTTCAAATCCATTTAATCAACAGTTCAGAAATGGATATTTGCTCGTTATATCGATAAAAAGTGTTATATAAATGTTATATTCGTCCGCCATATTGATATTGTGAATTTTGCAAGAAAAAATCATAATCTCCGACCCCCAAACCCCCACATACCAATTTGAAATAGAATTTGACCATAATCACAAAACTCGCCCGCCATCTTGGAGCTGCCATATTAAATTGATGAATTCTGATAAAAATGCATAATTTCCGACCCTGAATTTCCCAAAATGCCAATTTTGACTCCGACTCCGAAAACCCCCATATAGAAATTTCGAATCAAATCGGAAAATGATAAAAAAACTCGTCCGTCATCTTGGAGCCACCATAATAAATTTATGAATTGTGACATAAAATTCATAATCTCCTCCCAAAAACTCCCACATATCTATTTTGAATCGAATCGGAAATGATCACATTACTCGCCAGCCATCTAGTAGCCGCCATGTTGAATTTATGAATTTTGACAAAAAAATCGTAATCTCCGACTACAAAAACCCATATATGATTTTTTTTAATCGGATGGGACCACGATAAAAACTCACCTGCTATATTGCAGCCGCGAGATTGAATTTATAAAATTTGTTGAAAAATTCATGTTCTCGACCTTGAAAACTCCAAAATACCAATTTTGAATCGAATCGGACCATGATCGGAGATACGTCCGCAATATTGTAGCCGCCATATTGAACTCTGACAAACATTTCCTAATCTCCAATCCTGAAAATCCCCACACATCAATTTAGAGTCAAAACGGACCATGATTACAAAACTCGTCCGCTATATTGGAGCCGGCATTTTTTTACTCTAACAAATTTATTATGGTAATGCATTTTCACAAGCGATTGAATTTTCGCGAAAATTATGGCGATTCATTTCTGAACGAAACTGAATTGCGGACTCGTGGTGTTTTCTCGATACAATTCAGTGGAGTTCAGAAATAAAAGACAGACTTTTATTACACTATTTCACAAAGTGAAAGGTAAACAATCTGAAATTTTGTAGAATTAGACAAAATCAGCAAAAAAAGTATTCTGAGAAATTATTAAAATTCAGTAAACAGGAAACATTGATTAATTCGATAGATAGATAGATTCGATAGATAGACAAACTGAGTATGTGATAGATCTCGTTAAAATAAACAACTTTTTTTTAAGAAGATGTATCGATAAATAATTCATTCTCACGATTCAAAATGTTGAAAAACCAACTTTTTTTTAAATTTCAACACCCTAAAATTTGAGAACGAATCAATTTTCTATGCATCTTGATTGAAAAAAGTTATTTATTTTGGCGAGATCTATCAGATACCCTGTATGCAATTTGACATTTGATCATATATTAGAGTCGAGACACTCTTTGACAGGACATCAGAAAAACGCGTTTTAGGTTATGTCTCAAAAATTATGGCACAAACAAATGTTTTTCAAATGGCGAATTCTTATCAGTCAAACAAGAACAGAAAATATATCTATACCGTTGATGTGACAACGGTCGAACGATAGTATTGACAGTAGAAAACATATTTCCCTCTCTGTCAACAGTGGCGTTAGGGTGAGAAAAATCTTATTGATCAAAACAAGTGAGTAGAATATCTGCACAGGGAAATTTTCAACAAAAGGGGGCTCAAAATCTGTAGAGTCAGGGAGAGACGACATATACAAACACAATACAACTTTTTTCTCATTTGGATTTCTGCTGGGAATTTTGTCACCAACAACTATGCAACTGTCTCCAGAAACGGTAAAGACATCACAAAAAACTTTTGTCAAGACTGAATTCCAAAGTTTTGGTTAAGTCGGCAGACAAGTGAAAAGATTTCACCACTAACAAACATTTCAATCTGCAACAGAATATGTGTGCTAGACTTGTGGACAAACATCTCTTTTAAGTTAATGGAGTGACAAAGATTTGACTGTCACAGCCGAATCTGTGAAAGACCGCAGACTTAAACCGTGCTGGATAAAGTCCTCAGACAAACCTCTGTGTATATGGCGGGCTATTAGATATTACTCTTGACCATAGAAATTGTATATATTTCTATGCTCTTGACCTATCATTTCAATTCACCTGAAAAATACGCGCTTTTGATGTTATATTCCACGCGGCTCTCTTGAGCGCCGACTTCCATGTTTGTAATGGAACTGGATCTCCAGGAAAATGATAAAATCATTGGAATTGCTCTTACAATTCTGTATCAAACACATTACGGTATGAACATATATATTTCGTTTCGGAAGCTTCAGATGACAAATATTCGATTTTGAAAGATACGTCACAGTTACTAGGGTTACGTGTACCTCAAAACTAATTCCCTCCCTGACGATACACCCTTGTGCTCATTCGGCTTCACAAAGTAAACATAACCTAAAACGCGTGTTTTCGATGACCTGTCAAAGAGTGTCCCGACTCTAATATAGGATCAAATATCAAATTGCATACAGGGACTCTAGTTCTGAGCAACTTCATTTGGCGCCTAAGTGACCCTATAACCTGCATTGATGTAGAAATTTGCAAATTTCTTATAAACGCTTGTCCCTAGCGTTGTTGAACAAGTATACTTTTTTTTTGTTTTAGTAATAAGATTTGAATATAAAAAATTCCAACAGTTTACTGTAAAAAAGGTTGAGGCAAATTAAAATAAATAATGATATTTTCCAAATTTTGTGCAAAATATAAATTTTTTGCAAAAGTTATTTAAAATAACTGAAAATAAAATTTCAACTTCAATACCCTGGATCTCCGAAACGAAACATTTGCGGACACATATTCATATGAACTTTTTATCTTGAAATTAGTCGAATTTTTCCCTTTGAAGTTTGAACAAGTACTTGATTTCTAAAGGGCCCCGCACACCTTATATGATAAAATGGCCCTCCGTCAAATTTCTTGAATTTTAGATATGTTGTAGAATTGATCATTCTGATGAAATGTTTCAATGGGTGCAACACGATTCTATGATTAGTTTTCGAGATACAGGGTGTTGAATATGAAAAATATTCACTTTTCATCACTCCGTATCTTCCGTTATGATTAAGTTCTAATTTATCTTTTGTGGTATTATTATCACATCCTTGCGTGACAAATTCATGAGAAATTCATTTCCTAATCTTTTCGTAGTACAGGACGATTTCTCTTGATAATAATGCTATTTTGAGACTTTCATAATTCTGTTATAAAGAGAAAATGAAAAAAAGTAGAATTATCACATAATATTATAAATTCAGTTCATCTATCATCACAGTTGATACAATTTATACAAGGTGATTCACGAATATGAAAAAATAACGAATTTTGGTTTTTGGGACCTTGTAGTAATAAACCCACCTAAAATGACAAAATTCTCGTGAAGAATGTTAAATGATGTGTTTCATCGTATACAGAGTCGAATGATGTCAATTTGAAAAATTAGTTATACTTTAATAAATAAAAACCTTGATTTTTTTCATCACCCTATAGCTCATAAGGGAGTCCGAAAAGGTAGAGATAGTTTTTAATGGGAGAACTTGAAATACTTTAATTCATTTTGTAGAAAATTTTTATCGGAATTCTATGACGGGTTTTTCATATACAAGACGAAAAATGTGTGAAAAATTCTAAGATCTGTACATTTCCCATTGCTATATTTTTACCCCAGTTTTCGGCAGGTTTGTTATAGTTCTTCCTCATCGGGCCTTTTTTATTCGAGATTTTGATTTCTCAATAAAATAGTAATCAGTTATTACACCGTACAATAGCGTACCGTATCCCTCGAAAAAAAGTCAACACGAATTATTATCTGCAGCATCGTCTAGTAGGCGATTCAATGGAGAAGTTATTTTTTCATGCTTAGTGTTTCTCAGAAGTCATATCATACTTGTTTCATTCGCAGAAATTCCATTTTTCGAATTTTCACTCTATAAAACAATAAAATTGTGAGAGTCCCAAAATAGCATTATTATCGCCCTATACTACAAAAAGATTTGGACATAAATTTGTCACACAAGGATGTGATTTTGTCACACAGGGATGTGATTTTGTCACTATTCACCAGAAGACGATTGCGGATTCAAGCAATTGAAACGTTGTGAAAAAATTTGAAAGAGATAGAAATCTTCCAACCATTAAGATGATGGACGTCCGAAATATAAGTAATCAAGTTACTACATCGTCTAAAACATTCAAACAAAGATGTGATGATAATACCACAAAAGATAAATCATAACTTGGGAGATACGGAGCGAAGAAAAGTGAATATTTCTCATATTCAACACCCTGTATCTCGAAAACTAGTCATAGGATGGTGCTGCGCCCATTGAAACATTCATCAGAATGATCAATTCTACAACATATCAAATAATTAGACGGAGAGCCATTTTCCCATATAAGTTGTGCGGGGTCCTTTCTTTCAGTTTTTTTGGTCAATTCAACTGACTTTTGAAAGACTATGTAAAAACATTCCTCTTTTCCCGTTTCAATTATGGTGAATATTATATTGGTTTTCTTTCATTTCAGAGTGCTCTGCAATTCACCCTGAAAGCCTTGGCCAAATTTGGACTGTTTCTTCTTGGAGGCGCAGCTCTTCTCTTGGTCGGTGGAATTTTCACCACAGCATTGTGCCATCTGACCCCCATCTGCGTGATCTCATTCTCTGGAGTTTCCGGACTCGACAAAGAATCTGTGAGGTCACTGATGACTCCGGACAGAATTTCCGCAGCTGCTGCCATGGTTCAGGATGCGATTGGGAAATATCAGAGGTTACAAAGAGCGGCGGGACCCAACTGACCAACTGACTGAGATGAAGACACTGACTATGTGATAGTATTTCTATTTTTTGACTTAATGCTGTTTTATTGATTGATGTTTTCGTAGTTTGTAAATGCAGATATGTATAACTGGCAGATCTCTAAATGCATGTTAAGGTAACTTTTATTTAAGAAGAAATAAAATTGATTCAACAAAACTTAAACGCTTCATTTCGACACACATTTGGCCAACAAAGAGCCGGTTGTATACGTTTAGTTTAAACTCCGGATCGACTCGCTAATGTTTAGAATTTGAAACCATCAAACATCATTTATTGATTGACAATCACATTCTAAACCATCGGTGAGTCCATCCGTAGTTTAACTTGACCTGTAAAACTGGTATTCTATCGGGTGAAATAAGAATTTTTGCCAGATGAAGACAATATTTTTGAAATTTCACCGATGTCTCTTGACTAATATTTCGGAGCTCCTTCCGTTCGTAGAAGAGGCCGGGGATAGTTTGAACACTTTTTGAGTTTCATTTATTTCTTCTAAATATTTCACGTTTTTGGTTATTAGGCTAATGTTTTAGTGGAAGAGCCCAATAGGAGCTTTTGTACCAGTAAAATTTGAGAGCTATCCGTGATGATTTAATAATAATAATAATAATAATTAACGTATTTATTACTCACAAGATAATACATCTTACATCAGTATGAAAATACAATTGAAATGAGTTCAATTTAGGTGGAGATGATGAATCACCACTAAATTTAACAATCAAACAGCCATGAATTGTGGATCTTTAACTCATCTAGTTTATTTATGTCACGACGTCACGACGGACATCACGATGGATGTCACGATGGCATTATAGGTTCGCCATGCAGTTAGTTTGTTGCGATTTCCCACGGCAAAAATAAACATGATATCACTACCGTAAAATGGGGTTAATTTGATCAATTTGAAATTTAAAAAAAAACATATTACAATATCGGTGTTTGCTGTTCTTTCGATATGCCAAGTAAAACATTTTTATTCGTTTGCGTCAAGGAGAAAAATAAAATAAAAACGAAGTGATCAAAGTTGAGCTGAGAATGGGGTTACTTTGACATCACCGGTTTTTTTAATGGAAATTGAAAGTAACCCCTTTTTGAAAAAAATAATAAAAAAATAAAAAAAAACCTTCCATAGGTTCAGAATAAATAGAGTGATTTGTGATTTTGGGGTTACACAGCAAAAATACATTTCAGAATAAAGGAACTTCATTAACTCTTATAGTAATTCTCAGCCTCATACAAATAAAAAAAAATCAAGCACGATTAAACTTAAATCAAGTTCAAAAATAAATCACAATTCGTTAATATTAACATCATAGGGAAATACGAAATAATCCTTTGATTCAAGTGGATTTGGTAAATATGCAATAATATCATTCTGATCGATTTCAGAAACATCATCAAGAATTCGTTTGGATTTATTTTTATTTTCAACCGAAACCCTTTCAAAACCCTCGACAAGTATATACTTATAAGTCTTTTTTCCGCGTGCGGAATAGAATTTGGTTAAAATAAATCTTCCAATTTCCGTCCCATCATTATCTGCCATCACGAATGGTGCCTCTTCATCATTGTCAGTCACACTCTTCTTCCTGTTCATTCCGATGCAATGAATTGTCCTGAATTACCTGATCATCATTCATAGATTCATCATTTACAACCTGATTTTCTTGTTCTGTAGCAATACTCAATCCTGGAGAGACATCAAGACGCTTTTTTTTCTTGCAGGCTGCCCAGAAGTGCACCCAAACCACTGTTCTTTCAGAAAATTTGTGAGTGTACTCTCAACATTTTGGGCACTAACAACGTCGTTTTCTTTTGGCAATCGATTCAAAACTTTATTCCTATTCAAAGGATAAATGCCTGTGGCACAAAAACCACTCATCATGTTTATTTTTATCCCGGAATCAATGTCTTTGTATGGCTGGTTGGACTTTGGTGCCACTTTGTCCATTTTATCAATGGTCTTTGATAGAAGATACGGGAAGGTATCTTTAGGCACAGTTATGAGCCTTTGGTTTTGTGTGTTCCACGAAGTTAGTGTTTGACGCCAAGCTGATTTCATCGGTCGAAAAAAAGCTACATCTAGAGGTTGAGTGAGATGTGTGGAATTGGGAACGAAGCAAACGAATTCTATATCATTTTCTCGACACAGTCTTAGAAACTCGTCATCCAAATAAGAAGAAAGGTTGTTCCCAATCAAATTTTTTGCCTGGTAACCTTTTAGCTTGTGGCAAGAACAAGGTTTTAAACCAGTCTCTGAATGTGACTGTGTCGATCCATCCGCTGACTGTTCTATTAAATCTAGATCATTGAGAACAGCATGGTTTGTCACAGCATGGCAGACCTCTGGGTGCTCTTTCCTTCCACGTATCATAAAGATGTTGACTCTTATAAATTATGTATGGAGGCAAAAGAAGACCATCTGCTGAGCCGCAAATCATGATCGAAGTAGCACTTTTTGAGAAATTCATAGCTTTCTCGGGATATTTAACCCCTCTTCTATAGATCCCTATTTTTTTCCGGGGTCGTCACTCAAATTAAACTCATCGTAATTGAACGAGTGAGTGGGAGGTATGTCTTTTATAGTTATCTCCAAATTGTCAAAATATGCACCAATCACTTCGGGTGATAAAGATGCTCTAGCTCGTTTTATAATAGTAGCTACACTTTGTGAATATTTGTTTTTATGTCTTTTTAGTATTGAGTATGCCCAGTCAATGCCAGGTAGGTTATTTTGAAACTTCGCAACTGTCCCTCATATCTTGTCCAATAACGATTTCGCGAACAAGCGTAAATCTAGAATTGAAAGGGGAAATTCCCATTCTGCACATGAAGCGGCCGATTCTAAAATACATTTTTCCTCTTGTTCGCTGAACACTGTTTGAGCTCCAGGTTTCCTGATGAATTTTCCATGGTATTTGTTGAACAAATACGGTATATTATAATAACTTGCCGCTTTTCTGATAGACATATTGCCGTCAACCACTGCGGTTATGGCATTATTTAACTTATCGTCAGTGTATATTTTATAGTCACGTGAGCCTAAGGGCTTCTTATTAGTTCTCGGCATGATTCTGAAAAAAAAACAATAATTGAGGTAAAACAAACAAAAAGTTGTGGGAAGCTGCCTCAACAATGTTTATAGTTACATCGTGGGGTGAGATTGATCAGTGACCAAATTAACCCCATACACTAGGTCAAAGACACCCCACGGTGTAATTGCTTGTAAAATGTATGTGATTATGAGGTTGTGTTAACGGAAAAAAATTTAATATTTGTCTGATATACCTTTGATATAGACATGCATCAACCTTTGTATCCTCGAAGTTTTTCAGGTTTTTGAAACTTCATAAAATAACTACTGACACTAAAATTATTTGTTTCACCACACTGCGTGTATCTACCAGTTGAACCATCGGCCATACTATCACGCGATAATCAGTGCTGCCAACTGTGAGAAAAATATTCCCCTAATGTGATCATAAATAAAGATATTCGCGATTTAGTCGAGAGAGGAAGATTCAATCAAAGTCACCCCACGAATCAAACTAACCCCATTCTACGGTACCAACTCTGTGATTGTAAGTAGATTTATCTTTTTCGTTTTGTAATTTGTCTAATTTTGTTAAATTTTCTGTTGCTATCTCTCCTGAAGAAGAACAGACCGCAAATCCGAGAATTACCCAACTTAGTTTATAAAGTACGGTCGATAATACATCCATATTTTATATTGATCTTTACATATTTAATATTTTTTATATATTTTTGATTTACTTTGTCAATGACAATATTCTTCGACAATAAAGTATGTAAACTAACTAACTAATAGTCCTGAGAACAGGAATTTGAGAAAACTTGGCACTGGTGCACGTATGTATGTCACCTGTCAAAATATCGGCAGTTTGATTTGTAACAGTGATCGTATTTTGACGTCTATCGTACAACAGTGGTTTTCTATATGCCAGCGTTTACCTCTCGCGAATATTGTGATATTATTGTTACATAATATGGAGCAGTGAATGAAAATACCAGGGCTTGTGTTCCCAGGCACAAAAAAATCAGTCGACTAGTTTTCGAGATACAGGGTGACAAAGATGAAAAGTGAAGCTTTCTGCTCAGAATTTTTAACAACTCCGAGAATTGACAAAACGCCCATTTATTCTGGGAATACCATGCCACAATGATGGTACAACCCTAATAGCACCTTGAAGTCCGATGGTAATCCATAGGACATCCTCTCAGGACATTCGGGACGTCCTTATGATGTACAAAATTGGTACCGCGGACGTCCATTGGACATCCGTGGGAAGCACCAATGTCTCGACTTCTCACCAAAATTGGACGTTCTATAAGGATATCCAATGTACATCCACCTGATATTTTAATCGGACGTCCCCGAATTACATCAATCGAAAGTACATCTTGGACGTCCTTAGGACGTGCAATATTGGTACGTCCTTAGGACGTGCAGTATTGGTACCGCGGACGTCCATTGGACATCCGTGGGAAGCACCAATGTCTCGACTTCTCACCAAAATTGGACGTTCTATAAGGATATCCAATGGACATCCACCTGGGATGTTAATCGGACGTCCCCGAATTACATCAATCGAAAGTACATCTTGGACGTCCTTAGGACGTGCAATATTGGTACGTCCTTAGGACGTGCAGTATTGGTAACGCGGATGTCCATTGGACATCCGTGGGAAGTACCAATGTTTCGACTTCTCACCAAAATTAGACGATCTATGAGGATATTCAATCGACATCCACCTGGGATGTTCATTGGACGTCCCCGAATTACATCAATTGAAAGTACATCTGGGACGTCCTTAGGATGTGCAGAATTATCACATGTGTTTGTTCCTACATCTCTTTCAGGACTAAGATTATGATATTGTTGTGGATTACTGGAGATAACAATTTGGATGGAACCAGATTTACTTACAAGGAAAGCTCAGCACTCTCCCAGAGTCATTCAATTCGGTTTTGTACATGTTTAAAGGATACACACAACTCTACTTGTCTTACGGAAACATCTTTTTCAAAACAGTTTTGAATAGGTTAGTAATAACTATTGAATAGTATAACAAAACTTTTATTTTCATTTAAAGATTTAACTACACTGAATGAACACAAAATAACTTACAGAACAGTCACTAAACTAATTAATCACAAAAGACGATAGAAAAGCCGCCATAGCTGGTAAAAATACTCAACAATTGTCTGTCAATTCGTCAACACTTCACTTGAACACAGAACACAGAACATAGAACACAGAAAACAACTTTATGCGCGGAATCCATACATAGAGGAATTGTTCGGTTTCAATCCGTATACGAACTAGAGAGACAAACATAAATTTTTTATTTTCATTGTTGTGAAACAGTGAATCTTATTGGCATAAGCACAAACTCGAGAATATGGCCCCTGATTACCTCAATGACAGTGAAAAGGGTTTTATTTCAGATGGGTTGTTTTCGCTGTAATGTTTAGCCCTATTGTAAATATGCGATCCATTTTATACCTCTTCTGTAAAACTACTAGCTGGGATGTATTCTTTGGATGGATGCACCTAGGAAACAATCCGAAAAATGTTCAATCCAGGACATCCCAAGGAAGTCCTCGCTGGGACATTTTCTGAAATTCACTGGATCCAATGGATATCCTAGAAAATTCTACAAAATATATCCGAACCAGGACATCCCAAGGAAGTCCTCGCAGGGAGATATTCTAAGATTAACCAATTGGGACGTCCAATATTCATTCATGCGGGATGTTCCTAAATGTCCCGTACCAGGACAACCATGGGACGTCCTTTCAAAGACATGCCAGAATACTTACTAACAAGGACGTCCGATGGATGTCCTAGTTAACATTACAAAATATATCCGACCCAGGATATCCCAAAGACGTCCTCGCAGAGACGTTTTATACGATGTACCGATTGGGACATCCATAGGAAGTCCTTTGAGGAAATTCATGAAAATGCACTGAATCGGACGTCCCATGGACAATGATTTTAAGTCCCGGACATTCGGACATGATTTGTACCAAATAGGGACGTCCCTGGGACATAATGTGCTATTAGGGAATGTCACTTCTCGTCTCGTTTACAGTACACTTTTCCGTTATGTGCTTTACAACAGGGTGAACAAAGAAAAATCCATTCGATTAATTTTGAACCAACCAGTGTGAGTTCTCTGATGAGAATTGAAGATTAATTTAGCCTGAATGAACTCCCTTAATCTCGATCGAAATTAACTGAAATTATAATTTTTTTATACAGGGTGGTTCGAAAATAGGGGTACGTCAACCCCTCGTTTTCAAACATTCTTCAATGTTGAGAACGTCGCATAGTTATTTCATACATACAGGGCGAGTAAAACGAAACGGTCCAAGTTTCTTAGAAAAATGCCGTTTTTTTCAATAAATACCCTGTATTTCAAAAAAGAGTAGATCAATTTTCATGAATTTTTCATATAATGTACGATTTGAGGAGTACGAAAAATTGTCATCAATATCAGCATAGGTCTCTGGACTCATTTGTCGGCTATATACTTTTGAATGTACGGATTTCATTGATAATCCATATACTCCATTGGAGACCAAAATGGGATATTTTTGAGCAATTCTTCCTGTTAAAGAATGTTTGGAATAGATTAGTTCGGTACCTATTTCAATCATGCAATACCTCATGTACATGCTGAATAAAATGTTTTTCCGAACACCGAAGCCCTATTTCCGAAGAAACTAGAGAAAATTGAAATGTATCAGAAGCAATAACCCTCTTAATGTTGGGACTAATTCTCCATTATTTCATCTAGTTTCCCCTGAGAACGATAAGATGCTCCTATAACACGTTTCAGTGAATATTTAGGGAATAAAAATGAAATGTTTTTTTTTTCAAGATATATGACTGTTTTTGAAATACGACCAACGAGACAAACTGCCGAAACTCGACTTTTTTTTCATGAAACCAAGGAAATAGACAACAGAAAAAAATCAATTCAATTATATTCCTCTCAATGATACCTACTCATCGGAGAATAAATACATTTGGAATATAGGGAAACGTGTTTGGCGTATTTTCTCTATAATAATAATATATAATAATAATAATATAATTAATCCTTTCAGACAATGGATGTATAGGACAGGTCAATAAATAGGTACGACAGTAACAACAAATAATAAAATAAAATAAAAAACACAATTTACCAAAATGTAGTATGCTAGCTTCAACCTGTCATAAAATATCCTATGCTGTAGAGCATTTGAACGTTAGTAAAGACTTAACTTTATTCTTGAATGAATTCACGTCAAGCTGCTGAATGCTTTCAGGCAAATGATTGTAAACATCATTCCTTGATAAGTAGGGCACCCTTCAAATTTAGCAGTCCTATGTGATGGAATGCTTAAAAGGTTTCTGTTTCTAGTGGGATAGTCATGGTAGTGAGAGTTTGTTTTGAGTTTTCTAATGTTGTCTTTAACATACAGCAAGCACTTCAATACAAATAGACAAGGAAAAGTTAATATTCCGTAGGAGACAAAATTATGCTTACAAGATTCATTAGGAGGCAAGTTGAACATGGTGCGAATTATTCTTTTTTGCGTTACGAAAATTCTATGATTATTGACATTAAACGACATATTATGACTTTAAACAAGTGAATAATAAACTGTCAGCAATGACTCCAATGGCAAAGAGGATCTCAAACGCATTATTGCGAATCTAGCTTTGCTCAGTTTCTTACTCAGTATATCAATATGGTCTGTCCATCGAAGGGACTGATCGACATATATACCTAGAAATTTGGTACATTCCGTTGATTTTACAGTTGCCCCATTCAAGTAAAACTGTAGTACTTTTGTATTTGTGTGGGGAGTGAAATATATACATAGTGTTATAGGCCTACAACAGAAGATATCACTATAAGAAAGAACGCACTGGCAACTCTACCTTTGGGGTTGTGTGGAAACGAGATGATTCATATTATTGGTATAATATGAAAACCTATGAAATTATATAAGATTCACTGATTTCTGATGCAAGTTTTTGAATCTGTCAGTAACGTGCACCCATGAAGAAATATTATTTTTACTTTTCAATGAAATTCAATAAAAGCTTGGCTCTAAAAAGTTTCTTTATTTATATTCATTCTTATTTTTTGTTTGAAAATTATCCAAATACATTTCAAAATTAGCTCATTGAAGAAATGACCACGAAACGGAGATATTTACTATTACGGACTATGTTGTAGAATTTTGGGAAGTATAATACCTTCACCATACTATTGTTGATTGTATACCAAATATCCCATTCCTAGGTTTTCGTTGGCTTGATTAAAAAATATCCCCTATTTTGTAGAAATCACACACACAGATATCGTATGAAATATTTCTGCATTTACGTTTGGAGAATTAATCCTAAGATTGAGAGGGTTATTACTTCTGATACATTACAATTTTCTCCAGTTTCTTCGGAAACAGGGCTTTCAAATGGAAAACATTGTATATAACGTACTGCATGATTGAAATAGGTACCGCCCTAATCTTTTTCGAATATTCTTCTTCTGTAAGATATGACGTATGTGGTATGGTTGAACTCAGAAAAATATGGGCATTCAATTTTTGACATAAAAATATACCCTTTCAATTTAAAAAAAATATCGATGACGTCATATCTTGAAAGGTGGTAAGGAAAAAAATTATTTTTTTCTAAAAATAGGTGGAAAACTAAAATAAAAAATCGACCTGTCCGAGCTTTTCCTCCGAAAATAATCAACTCGTAAGATAATAGTCCACACTTTATGAACGCACTGTATATTATTATCATTATCATCAACAAATATCCAGAATCCGCTACTGGGAACATGTAACCTGATTCTTGTCCCAATTCTGACTAACAATAAACATAATGGGAACTATACTTGGAGTTATTTCCATTTTGAATATCTCCACATCGCACACTCATTAAATGTTAGTCACGACAAATATTTCGCACTGAAGTCTCGCTGGGGTCTCGGTAGCAAGGCGTCGAGTCTCACCAAAATGTAAATTAATTTTACATCCAGGTTACGAAAAGCTAGATTTTGTGGTAAATTGAGTCGCATTGTCCTGAAGTTTTATTTGAATAGGTTCACGAGCTGGTAGAATCCCGTTTAAAGTGGTTTAGGATATAGCTCGAGAGGTAGCTTGTTTGACTGGGTGAAGTTTCACTTACCTTGTAGACGTCTTGAATGAACACAACTAAAATTCGCAATTGAGCCACGAGTGTTCACACGTTTGATCGTAAACAAAAAATTAATGTTTTCTTCAAAGACATCGCCAGTTTTGACATTTTTACACTGACACCTCAAGTAACAATTTTAACTGCTTTAATATGTTCAATTAATCGACATCGGATTTGAAGTAACCTTAAGATGAACTAAAAGTTCTTACAAAGTCTCTAAACTGAAAGAGATCAAACCAACTTTCCAACCATGGCCGAACACATCAACCAACCGCTTCCATCAAGTAGTCAACTCGACTTCGACTCGGCCACACGCGTCTAACACACGAACACCTGATGACAAAGGATCCTCAACCGGAATGTTTTGCATGTGAAGTGCCAATAACCATAAAACATAATTTAGTGGAGTGTCCTCTTTTCGAAGTAGAAAGACTAAATAACGGAATACCTAGTGATCTTAGCAAAATCTTCAACAACTGCACCACAGACAATATCATTTCATTCCTCCGAGAATCAAATATCCTGTTCAAAATATGAATATTGTGATTAATGTACTTATTGTTAAAATTTGGCTGCTAATAGCCGATTGGCTGATGCGAATAGCCTAAAAAAAAGACCACTCATTCTTAAACAAAGAATTTAATGCTTTCTTTAAATCAAAATAAATGTCCTATTGATCCTACACTGGTTTTATGTTACTCTCAACATTGGCTACTTTAAAACTAAATTGCTATTATTTAGAATTAAATAGCAAGTTGGTTTTAAAACAATCCGTTCTAGAAAAAATAGTTTTAATGCAGTTTTATAGTTTTATGAAGTACCCTTGATGTATTCTTTAAAACTCATTAGGAAAACTATTTTATCCTAAGACCACAGTAAATCCAAAAACATAATTTTTACCTTTTAATGAGTACATTAAGAGTATAATGAAGTTCAAAGGTTTTAATTTGGTAAAAAGAAATACTTTTTGGTCTTTGGATGACTTTATTAAAACTAATTATATCCCCTCCACATTCAGATGCACTACTCGCTTCATTCACAAAAACAGCAAAATTTGTGAGGGTAGGCTTCCATTCGAGCGCAAGACCACATTAAATCAATGAGGTCACGAGTTTGAACAAATTAAAGCATATGTTTTAAAAGGAAACGTAAACAGACTCCTGCGAGAGTCATTGGATTTAAAGTGGTAAATAAAACGCTGTTTTTAATCTTGTGAGATTTAAAAGATATCATTCAATTATATTTTTAATCATCTGATTGTTTCGAATTTCATCAATAATTTTTTTTACAATTTCAGTTATACCTTTCGAAATTTTTAAATTGATGTGCCTCCAGCGCCATCTGTCGAGTAACTGCAATGAACCTACTTTCAAAAATATAAAATTACATTATACCGCCATCATTCACGGGAGTACAAGATGTTAGAGTTAAAATTGAAATTGTTATTTCCGCCGACCTGTTGCACCCCTACGTGCAACCCTCAGAAGCCTTCGAGAGACTTGTGCGAGCTAGGGAAGACGCAGCATTTACCTTTTAACGTGTGATATTATGCACGAGACCGGTGGACAGGTGAATCGGAAGCTCTACCAGCCGACCACCAATACATCCTGTATATGCATTTAGCAGCAATCGTTGAAAAATCACTGGAAGAAATTAATGTATAGTAGGATCACTGATTCAGTCTATGTTGAGGGAATGTAGTAGTTAGTAGATATTGAAAACTTTCACTCTTGAATACTAGAAAAATGTCATGTGAATCCGAGTACTATATTGCAAAATCTCTAGGACACTCAAACCTTCTTCAGTAGAAATTGATATTCCCAGACTTTCAACAAACGCAATTATTAATATACTTTCAGTCGAATGAAACGAAAATGTTTCTATTCTTATTCCGTTTTCTCTCAATTTTGCGAAAAGCTTTGTTTGAGTCTACACGAGGCAAATGAAATCCTTGAATAATGGTCATTCATTTTATTAAAAGTTCCCCGTCTGAAATGAAGCTTTCTAAAAAGTTTTGAGTAGGCGAGGGATTGCAATTGAATTCGAGGAATCTCTACCTCCGCACCACTAAGCGTCGCCTTATTTACCTTTAATCCCGGTAAGAAAACTTACATTCAATGCGCATCAACTTTCTGCTCGTTGTGAAGCTGGAAGCCAGATTTCAGCAAACGAATCGATATCCAAATGGAGAATTTGATGTGTATTTATAGAAATTATGAAGGGACCATTTTTTTTAAGTGACTTGGATTAAAAGTTAACGAACAGTCGTTACCGACCGATGATGAACCCTTTACTCCCATAAACACCTAACTATGTAGGCTTATTATGGCAAGAACCTGTCAGAAAACAACTACTCCCCTGGCTAAGACCACGACGGGTATTGAATTAAATCTAACAGCTACTTGTGCAACGTTCCTCAAAACATCAGAGGACGCAATTGCAAGTGCCCTCTATGACCAACCAGCAGAATTATGTTTTGATTTGGACGGGGTGACCACCTGCAGACTAGTTTCGAGGTTGTTGCCTCTCATCAGTGCAAGGGCAGGTCAACACAGACGGCACTGAAGCCATCTGTTCCCTGTTCAAACCAATACACACTCCGCTGATTAGTCAATTCTGGTTCACGAGATGAAAGCAGTTTCTAGGCCGCTCCATCTAGCGAGCAGAGGAAGACACTCCGAATCTCCGGGTTGAGAGATTTAATCGAAGAAGACAGAAATCTTTGGGAGATCGTTTGCTAACGAACAGTCGTTACCGACCGATGATGAATCCTTTACTCCCATAAATACCTAACTATGTAGGCTTATTATGGCAAGAACCTGTCAGAAAACAACTACTCCCCTGGCTAAGACCACGACGGGTATTGAATTAAATCTAACAGCTACTTGTGCAACGTTCCTCAAAACATCAGATTAAAAGTATTCTATAGCATGTACGAAGGCGTAGAAAGGCCACGAGCAATTTTTTTTTTGAATACCAACTTTAAAGTCGGGCCCCCGACTCTAATCTCGGACCCCAGACTTTAATCTCAGACCCCCGACTTTAAACTTGGACCCCCGACTTTAATCTCGGACCCCAGACTTTATTCTCGAACCCCCAACTATAATAAGGGACCCCCGACTTTAATCTCGAACTCCCGACTTTTATCTAGGACGCCCGACGTCAATCTTGGCCCCATGACTTTAATCTCAGGATTCAACTGTGCTCTCAGATTCTAGAATTTATATCAGGGAATCTCTTCATGAAGCTATAGACAAAATGAAACGTTTTTCCGCTTTCACAGAATGTTCATAAAATCAGATGTGGAATCATCGGCGACTGAAAGACCAATTTTAGTCGCTATTTTCCATCGTTCAAGATGACCTCTTGGAAGGTATTCATGTTGAAAAGGGAAACAGTCTCAATTGAAAATTGAAACATTCTCAATTGAAAAAAACATGACTCCTCTGGAGAGAACCTTTCATAAAAATTAAGCTATTTTCGAATTATTGGAGTGTTTAATACAATACAAAAACAATAAAAATACAAAAAAAGTACATAGGCATCTCCGTTCACCAGGGATCTAGATGAAACTGGGTTCAAACGTGAATCATCAAATTCATGTCACGTGTTCGCATACGGATGTCTACAGTAGGCTGTGTGGTGTCCGCTATAGGTAGTCCCACTATGATTACATAATGCATACGTCTATATCGACAAGGGGTTTCATTTTCTGCTGTAAAATTACTCATATCCAATGCCTTCTAAAGGAAAATGAATGGTAATATTCGATTTTCTTTGGAATCTTTCCGTTGAAGAAATCCGTTTCAAATGGATCACTAAAATTTTGGGGAATTTATGAATTGATAGAGATTTTGTGCATTGTCTTCTCACTTTGCACTTCGCACATGTCGGCTTCTCGTCACCTTCCAAAGTTTCTTCCCTTTTGAATGAATCCAAACATTGTGACAAATTTAGTTGACCTGCTCTTCGTGGTATTGAGAGAGAAACATCCCAAAACGGATCGAAAGAGACTGAACATTAACCACAATAAGTACATTTCAATTATTCGTCCTTAAGTATCTTGACCATGACTCTTGAGCCTTCTTACTCTCACTCAATTCCTCATCTATATCTCTCATTGAGGGTATCGGCTTTTCTGTTACTCTATTGACGTCTTCATGTAGATCCTCTAACAGGAATCGTAAGAACTCTTGAGCATCTTCCTGGGCAAAACCGATGAAACGAGGAGCGATTCTTTCGATTTGACTTTTCAAGGAGACTGTATTAACAACTCTACCAGACGAGTCATCTAACCAAAGTTCCTTGATCATCTGGGAAAATGCTTTGATTAAAGCTCCCTACCTAGATATGTGTGTGGCTATTTATATTCCTTGTGTATGCGTCTCTTCTCAAATACTCCAAAAACCATCTTGTGTTCGATGAACACTGGATAATACTGTTCATAAAAGAAGTATTTCCGATATTGGTCAACCCAATGAGACCAGATGCTTGGACACTGCTATCAACTGCAGGCCAGATGAAGTTTAAGCTATTTATGCTTCTTTTGAGGAATTTATATCACATGTATACGAAATTGGATTAGCAATGCTGGATATGTAAGAATCCGGGTTATTAACATTCAGAGTCGAAATCAGCAACATTCGTAACTTTAACTTCATTCATTCCAACCTTGAAGTGGCATTTATTTTGGGATCCGGGTAGGTATAAAATCTCATCTGAAGATTGCGAAGACGGAATGATGCCGAAGAGAGAAGAGGCATCACCACGTTCAACGGCGATACTGATCTGTTAAATTAATAGTGAAGTTGATGTGATTTTCTTAGTTGCCAGGCCTATTTTTCTCCCTATGTCATGTATATGAGACAGAGATTGCGGACTATATACACCTAAAGTTTCAACAGCTATTGGGTGAAATATGTAACTACTTCCAAGATTCTGGTATTTTCGATTTTTCAACTTCTCACTCGTGATAGCAGCAGCTCCAGCAGACTTTGAAGTGAACGATAAATGTGAAGGAGCCAAGGTATCTGAACAAGTGAAGTCCCAAACTAAAGGTTTTCCACACTTCCATGGTACGATCGAAGGACATACCATCGGGACGTTTTTCATCGTCTCGACTAATACCTTGGGGTTCCAAAATAGCTGGTATACCTGCTGATACTAAGGCACGCTTGATGATATCGTTCACCTGGGAATGTCTTGGAAAACGGCCAGCACTTCTTTGGCAACACAATCAATGAGTACTCTCTACGAAACTTCCACAAACGTAAACATGAGGAGCACAAACAGATAAACCCAATCTAAATCCAACAGCAATTCGGAAACTTTCGTTATCTAACAGAAAGCAACTACTTCCCTACCTAAAGCCACGCTGGACATTGGACTACATCTGATAGATTCTGTACTATAAGAATAACAGCCGCCCTCTACCCGCACAGGCTATGCCTTTCGGTACACATTCTTCGAGTGTTTATGAGGAAATATTATTATTATAACTTGAAAGAATAAATTTAATTAAAAAATATTGTGATATCTAACAAAAACAACTACTTTCCTAGCTAAAGCCACGCTGGACATTGAACTACATCTGATAGATATTGTGAAAAGAACTCAACTTATTTTTATATTTGGTCTTTTCACAATATCTATCAGATGTAGTTCAATGTCCAGCGTGGCTTTTGCCAGGAAAATTGTTGATTTCTGTTAGATATTACAAAAAAACAGCTTAAATTTTTTCGTAGGATTTTTCCATATCCGGTGGAGTCATTGTTTTCAATTTTCAGTTCAGAATGTTTCTCTTTTCGATAATGTATCTATTATTGCATGGGACATATAAAGTTGAATTTGGTGTATCTAATTAATAAATCTGTTTGTACATCAAACTGAAGGGGCGCTTTAATATATCAAAAGTTTACTTCTATAGCGTTTCAATACGTGAGACATCCTCTATTTCTAAACCACATGTAAACTCATTATTGAAGGACCCTGAAGATGAGATGATTAAAATTCGAAACGTCGGTCAAAAAACATCAGTCCCAACAAATTATCTGAACACATCAATGTAACTATTCTTTTCCATACTGAGATCCGGAGCCGGATTTATAAAGAGTGATTTAGAATGAGACCAACAAACTTCGTGTGCTGATTCTTTATATGAACATAATATTATATTTGTTGTTGTTTTTTCAAAATTTGTTCTTTCCGTCAACCAGCTGCACCCTTACGAGCAACCCTCGGAAGTCTCCGGGAAACTTGTTTGAGCTAGGAGAGACCAGGCCCTTAACTTTCAACTTGTGATACTCTTACGGTTGAAAAGCGAACGTTCGACCATCACTACCACCATAAACAGATGTTTTGATTCCCTTTTCTACTGAAATGTGGAAATATGGAAGAATGCAGCTGTTTTACCTATACCTAAATGCAACTCCCCCACAGAATTGGCACATCTGAGACCTATCAGTATTGTCCCAACCCTTTCGAAGGCATTCGAGAAAATTCTGAAAGAACAAATATTCGACTTTGTCATCAATCGAAACTTAATTTCAACAGCTCAATTTGGATTCCGCCCTGGACATAATACAACCACTGAACTTTTGAATGTCACCGATGACTTGTTTCGGTCAGTAGACAGAGGTGAACTTTCGTATTTTGTTTTGCTTGACTATACCAAAGCTTTCGATACCATAGATTATATGTACTCTGTAAAAAACTAAAATACTTAGGATTCCATCAGAGCTCAATGGCCCTCATCAAAAGCATTCTCTCGTTTCGGACACAGTCAATAACACTTGGTGGTGAAACTTCTGGAACACTATCTATTGAGTTTGGAGTACCTCAGGGGTCAGTCCTTGGGCCATTATTGTTTTCCCTGTATATTTGCGACTTTGATGAGACAACGGAGTACTGTAATATTCATCACTATGCTGATGAGACCCAATTATACGTCAGTTTTGATGTAAACAACGTCAATTTAACATCTGCACAAGTGAATGAGGATTTGACCTCTCTTTTCAATCTTTCAATCGCTCATAACCTGAAGATCAATCCTTGTAAGTCCCATGCTATGATCATCGGAAATAATCCTAAACGATTAATGGCCGAAGCGAATTTTTCGCTTCATCTCCCAGATGAACAAATTCCATTTGTCAGCGAATGCAACAAATTTGGGTGTCTGGTTCGATCAGCAATTACGATTCACAAAACACGTTAGTCACTTATGTCAAAGTTCCTTTATTGTGCTGAGACAGTTGTACCCCTCTCGGGACATTTTACCCACCTTAAAACTTAAACTGAACCTTTGTCAATCCTTGATTATCTCCAAGCTCTCATATTGCGACGCCGTCTATGGCCCCGCTCTCTTGCAGAGTGATGCCTCCAAGTTACAGGGAATTCAAAATTCCTGCATAAATTTTTCTTATGGTATGGAAAAATTGAGAAAACTTCATTTGCTAATATTAACCCACAAAGTAGTAACAACTTCTACACCGGCATACCTAGCTGCCAAATTGATCACCTTCCGTAATTACAATGCTTCAAGAACACGAAACAAAAACATCATGATCATTTCAAAATTCAAAACTAGTTTTTACAAACGAAGCTTCTCAGACACAGCTCCCAAATACTACAACTCTTTACCCATTAATTTTCGGAACTATAGTATAATCAACTTCAAAAAGAAACTAATATATAACTGAAATGCTCATAGTAGATATACTTCTGACAATGCTTGTTCAATTGACTGATTATTTCTCTCTAATGATAGTTACGAGATGATAGTAGTATAAGAAATTTTTTGTTGCTTTCTATACAATCGTTAATTTTTTTTCTTTCTAACTTTTTCCAAGAGTTAAGTTGTAAAACAGCATCAGCTGAAACTTCGCCCTTTCATCTATACAGGGTGTTAATTAAGTACGTTGACAAACTTCGGGAGGTGATTCTTTGAAGGTTTTCAGGACGAAAAGTTTATATAAATATATGTCCCAAAGGGCTTGGTTTTCGAGATACAGGGCGATAAAAATTACAGTTTTTTCAAGATTTTTTAGAGTTAACTTCTACATTTTCGACAATAATCAGTTCAAATTAGGCAAGTACAATCCATTCAATAGGGCGCACGATACAAAATAATGCATTTCTTAAATAATTCACAGGGTCCTCCTTTTTTCAGAGTCAAACTTTGTTCAACCCTTCAGAATTTTTTTTCCGCCGCCACTGACATATTATGAGAAAGGAATAATCAATGTTGTTTCATTTAACATCTTTTTGATATCTTGCATTTTTTCATTTACTTGTACAGTTCAGGGGCTATAATGAAAATATTAATTTAAACATTTTCCAGTGTGGCATAACATTAGAAAATTTGAAAATTAAACATTTTCAATTATTGTAAATTGATCGAAATATTTTTTCGGAATTAGAAAAATCTACGATGAATAAAAATTATACAATAAAAAATATAAAGACAAGCTTTTATACAAATGCACTGAAAATCAAATCTTTCTGTACAAGATTACCTAGATCAAACAATGAAATGAATTATTTTTTCCTTTTCAGTGTATTGTATAAAAACTTTAAAATGTTTTCTTTTTATAATTTTCATTTTTAACATTTTAGTTTATTTTTTATGTGAAACTGAAAATCTCCAACCCAAAAACCATCACATACCAATTTTGAACAGAATCGGATCATAATCACAAAACTCGTCCACCATATTGGAGCCGCCATTTAGTTTTTTAACAAACATTTTTTTAATGCATTGTCACCGGAATTACGGAAACCTGCCAAATTTCAAATTAATCGGAGTATTAGAAGTGGGTCAAATTCAACTTTTATTAAATTGTTTGTTAGTTAGTTACAAGTGAAGCTAAATAAAAGCTTGTTATTGTAAAGATGTGATTTCTTTTTGTGATATCTAACAGAAAACTACTATCTCGCCGTCACTGCGGTACGCTGGATATTAAACTAGATCTGACAGATATTGGGAAAACCTTAACTTTCAACCTGGAGATTCTGATGGTAAAAATGTGCATTTTCATTGAGATATTTGATTAAAAATGTTTTTACCCATCAGTCTTGATAGAGAACTCATACAAATTTTTTGTTATTTTAAAAAAGATATTTTTTAGTTTTCAATTGAACGTTTCCTTTTCAACATAAAAAAGTTCCGAAAGGTAATCCTGTAATGGAAGATAGTTAATAGGGTTTATCTAATGGTCGCAGATCATTACACATTTGATTTTCATTTATGAATCTCTAGTCATAACTCCGAAAAACTAAATCAAACAAATTTTTGTTTCCGTACGGAGTACATTATTTTATCAGAAATTTCGGTTTGTTTTTTCTTCTGCAGTAACGCAGAAATTTTGTAATCAATTTGAATTCATAAAAATAGCAAAGTGGGCTTTGATATTAATTCATTTATTTAAATATCAACAACTTGACAGTTATCGAAAGTTGAGAAACTGTCTCAATGTTAATTCTTCATTAGTGCAAGCTATAAAGCAGATTCATTCAATATTCCTTTGGATAAAATGGTTGAATATACAAATTCAGAAATGGCAGACATGCACTTAATGTATGGAATGGCTGATGGTAACGCTCGTGCCGCCAGACGAATGTATCTAGAAAGATTTCCACAACGTCATATTCCCAGCACACAAATGTTCATCAATATTCACTCCCGTCTTCGTGAAACGGGTACTTTCAAGAGGTCTGCTGTTCTCATAGGAAGACCCAGGAGAGTTAGAACAGTTCAGATAGAAGAAGCTGTACTTAACGAAATTGAGCAGCATCCAGACACCAGTACAAGACAAATTGCGGCACAGTTTAACGTAACCCATGTATTGGTATGGCAAATTTTAAAAGAGCAACAACTTTATCCCTATCACATACAGCGTGTTCAAGCTCTTCTGCCAAGGGATTTTCCAAAGAGATTAACTTTTTGCACTTGGATTCGAAATAAATTGTTGGAAAATCCATGGTTTTTATCTCAAGTGTTATTCACCGATGAGGCATGCTTTTCCCGTAAAGCCATTATTAATTTTCACAACAATCATATGTGGGCTGATGAAAACCCACACGCCATGATTAAAAACCATTTTCAAGAGACGTTTTCTGTGAATGTTTGGGTTGGAATTGTAGGGAATTTCCTTATCGGGCCACATTTTCTGCCTCATAGACTCAATGGTGACCATTATCGACATTTTCTTGAATTCATCTTACCTGGACTCCTAGAAGAGATCCCACTGAGGGAAAGAATTGGAATTTGGTTTAGGCATGATGGTGCTCCAGTACACTTCAGATTGGTTGCACGCCAATATTTAGATGAGAATTATTCTGATCGCTGGATTGGGCGTGGTGGGCAACAACTTTGGCCACCAAGGTCACCCGATATGAATCCACTTGATATTTTCCTCTGGGGGCACCTTAAATCATTAGTGTACCGAACTCCAGTTCAAAGTGAAGAAGACCTGAGGAATCGCATACAGGAGTCATGCGGAATTATAAGAAACACTCCTGGTATTTTTGAGCGTGTCCGCCAGTCTTTGGTTAGGCGCATAAACGCATGCATTGAAGTTGGCGGTGGCCATTTCCAGCAGCTGCTCTGACATATCAATTTCAATAATGGCCCTTTTCTGAACTTAATTTTATTCCTAGGGAATTTATGTTACTTTGCTCTAGTATTTGATAATAAAGTTATTCACTATTGAAAATGTCCAAAATTATTTTGCCATAATTAACTTTGTGCAATACATATTCAACCTGAGTTATGGTAAAAAATGTATGGGAGCTCCATAACATTACATTTTCTCTACACGAGCAGAAAATAGCTATTTGTGTAATGAGAACAAAATGACGTATTGCGTCACGCGCTAATCTTTGGAGAGTGGCAATGACACTTCGAGAAATGAATTATTTTATATCTCCATATAAACAACAAAAACTCCTAAAAAATGTATTTTGATCACCCTGTACTTCGAAAACCAAGCCGCTTGGGACATGTTTATATGAACTTTTCATCTTGAAACCTTTCAAAGAATCACCCTTCAAGTTTGTTAGACTATTTGCTTCTCAAATTTCTTCATGTTATGCGTTACTGGAAAATGTTTGCGTTAATATTTTCATTGTAACTCCTGAACCGTACAAGTAAATGAAAAACATCAAGAGAGCAAAAAGATATTAAATGAAACAATATTGATTATTCCTTTCTCATAATGTGTCAGTGGCGGCGGAAAAAAAAATTCTGAAGGGTTGAACAAAGCTTGACTCTGAAAAAAGGAGGACCCTGTGAATTATTTGAGAAATGCATTATTTTGTATCGTGCGCCCTATTGAATGGATTGTACTTGCCTAATTTGAACTGATTATTGTAGAAAATGTCGAAGTTAACTCTAAAAAATCTTGAAAAAAATGTATTTTTATCACCCTGTATCTCGAAAACCAAGCCGTTTGGGATATATGAGAAATTGTCCTGATAAAAAAGCATGCAGAAAAACAAGGACATTTTGACGAGCGTATCACGTTTCTTTAAATACTCACACTGTAGATATTGAAGTATACTCGATCATTTCATTGTTCACGTACAACATTTAATCAAATTACATCAATTACCCATACCAGTTTTCATTAGCTACCACTCTTTAATATGGTATTGACATCTCCAATAGTATTATTTCTCAAATGATTTTTGAATGTGTTTTGTTAAACGTTACCTGAATTTTCAAAATTTTGGGTCAAGTGAGCTAATTATTAGGACTCGGTGTTTCCAAAAAGTTGACAGTATTTCTGAGACGAAATCAGCATCTTCATCATCTTAAAACTATGGTAGTTTATTCAGTCCTTGGTTTATTTTTGTGTACATGTTTGGGAGTATCAGGTGGAAAATATATCATCCGTAAGTTATTTTTTGAGAGCTGAATAGGAAATATTGAATTTCTTCTGTTAATGGATTATTTATTTGTGACGTCTCAAGGTTGGTTGGCATTTGGAACTAGAATCATTATTTTTAAATTGAATACGGAAAATTATTTTTATTATGACTAGGCTAGATAATAGACTATTCCAAGAATGAGAATTATATGACTTTTTCGTATGAACTATTCTATCGAGTGTATGCGAAGGCCAAGCCTATGCTGGTAAAGGAATAGTTGTTATTATTAGTGTTTGCTGTGAATAAAGGTAAAAAATCTGTTCAAATCTCAAAACAGAATAAAATTGAGTTCTTTATTAATCCTGAGATACAGATAAAATGTATTTGATGTTGAGGGTATATTACAGTCCCTTGACATAATCTTGTTGTTTTTCAATGCAAGCTTCCAATATTTCCAGGCATTTGACCAAACGTGTTTTCTTCAACCACGTGAGTAGAACACTTCATATTCTTAAATAACACAAAAAATCTTTTGTGCTAATTCTGTGTTGGTCATAACAAACAATATTTCCTGTAGAGCCCAAGAAAGCTGGGCATCGGTTTCTTCCCATCCAAAACCATAAACATTCTGTCTACCATTTTTTATTTTTTCATGCTGACTAATAAAGATTCCCCTATATCTTGAATGTTGCTACAATCGTGAAATGTATCATTTTTATTTATTCTTGTGAATATCTAGCAAACAATTGAGAATGTAAATATGCGGTTGAGTGAGTATTTCAAGGTTTCCAAATATGCGGCGGCAGTTGTCCCTATAATTGGTTTTAGATAGAATTCGTTGAGTTCGTTTCTGGAGTAAAGATTCTCAGCGTTTCCCCATAGAGCTACACGCTAATTAATGTGGGAGTAAAATACGCCAAGTAATCTTCAGAGTAATCTTGTCAGATGCATAAAGAGAGCAAAAATCTCGATAACAAACACATTTGGTTGGAAACATGTAATGATATATGTATTTGATATAGATAATGAATAGAAGTGGACCAAGGCTGGAACCTTGAGGTACCCCAAAGTGGATGATCTCGATTGTAGAATAGCTTGTTACCTGCCATTTAAGTATGATTCGAGTAATTTCCATACAGTACCGCGTATACCGTAAAATTGTCGTTTGTCTAATAGTACTTTGTGAGAAACAAAGTCGAAGCCTTGCTAAAGTTACACATAGACACAACCGTATGTTGACCAGCCTCGAAGCACTCGATATGTCTGTCACAAGTATTTGGATTGCTTGAACAGTGGATCAGTTTTTGCCGTTTTCATATAGTGTTTTGTGTATAGTAAAGTACGAAATTGGGCGGACTTAAAAATTATTTAAGTATAAATTGCCAATTGCCAATGGTCTTTTGTCACCTTTTTCAAATATAGCACTTTAGTTAACTTGAATTCATTAGAGAATTTGAAAGAGAATAGTCAGAGGTTCTAGAAGAAAAAAACAAGTACTTTTTATTATTTTGCTAGTCATTTGGTACATATCGGGTGAAGATGAATTTTTCAGTTTTAGAATGGCTTCAAGAAGTTCACTTTCAGTATTGATAAAAAAATTATAAAACTCGTCAGGGGTTATAGTACCATCTTTCGTTATCTCATTTTTATCTCTATTGCTTTCCGTGTTTATCAAATTCCAGCAGGTTTTAGCTAAATTGTCAGATTTTCATATCTACTGATTGTAAGCTTCAGATTTGCTTTTTGTTATCTCTTGATTTTATTTCGAGTTGAACTTATAATGGAAATCTTTGAAGAAATTGTCATTCGAGCTGTCCGAAACTATTTTTAAGATCAAGAAAAAACCTCTCACTTTCAACAAGTTTTCATCAATTAATTTTACTTTAAGATTGCAGTTATCATATATCTTTTTCACAGGATAATTTTGTGTGGTTAGGGCTCATCTCATATGTCATTGTTACACAGTACCTATTTGTTGTGGCACCATGGATTTTTCGGCAGGTAACATGTTAATTTATTCGTTTACATGCTCACTTTTGACCTGGTTGTTATGATTCATAATAGTTTTCGAGTTGCACAGTTTGAAGGTTTCGTGTCTTTTTCAAAATTCTCATTACACAATTGTTGCAACACACTCTTTTTGATTTCTCAACAGGTTGCTTCCTACTCTATTCTATTATTCTTTTCGAAAATTGGTGGATACTGTCCCCATGTATGAAGTGCAGCTCCTAAACTTATACTAATTCGTCTCCTAGGTGATGCCTCGCTCACAAACTCGTTTGTAAAAGTTGACGATCTGTCTCTATTTAATTCATAGATAAATGTTATTATACGTCATTTCACTTGAATGTAGTTTTATTATGTTATGATCTCTTTCTACAATTACTCACCGAGATTGTCATAACACTTTATATAGTTTTAAAGAGAAACATTCTCAATTGAAAATTGAATCATTACATGACTCCTCTGGAAATGGAAAAACCCTACGATAAAAATTGAAGTTGTTTTCTGTTAGATATTAGAAAATAGTACCTTCAATTTTTATCGTAGGGTTTTTCCATTTCCAGAGGAGTCATGTATTGATTCAATTTTCAATTGAGAATGTTTCTCTTTAAAACATGAATCCCTTCCAAGAGAGGTTATCTATTACGATGGAAAATAGCGACTAAATTTCATCTTTCAGTCGCAGATGATTCCACAACTGACTTTATGAACATCCTGTTCATATTTTCAACTTTATATAGTCTTGAGTTCTTGTTCACTGTTACATGATTACATTGTTATAAGCGGTCCTGTAAGTGGGTCTTGTGCCTGTTTGGACAATAAAAGTTTTTTTCCCAGGGCTCGTGTTTTTAACCAATGTCAAAGCTTTGGAACTCGTTGTCTAGGGAGTTTTTCCAGGAAGCACACAGCCTCCAGGAATAAAATTAAATACTCATTCTTACCTAGTTCCTCTTTGTTCTCACGATGATCTCTGAACATTGATGCAGGCCTGCACCTCGAAAATTTCCCGTCTATCTGTTAGTCTAAAAAGTAAAGTTGAGAATTTTCTAGGTTTTCCTACAGTAGCTTGTGAACCTACAAGGGGAGAAGAATGTGTTGAAATATGGAAATGTCCTTATTTCAGCGATCTGTTGAGTAGCAACTCCAATTCAAGATCAACTGTCAACAATATGATAAGGGAACATCAATGTAGTTTTCAAGAAAATGGGCCTTCTGTTTGCTGTAATAGGACTACAACTTCTCTTCTTCCCCTTGATCAGACATCGACAAAAGTAGAAGAAGAAATTATTTCGAAAACACATGTAGTCACTGAGTCATTAGCATCACATAGAAATTATCAGCTGTTGCCTCTCAATGCATGTGGACCAATAATGGCGGATGATCGAATAACGAATGGAAAGGCAACTGAAATAAATGAGTTTCCTTGGATGGCCTTGATTGCCTACGAGACAGGTGGGTGTGTTTATCGGTGAAAATGGTTATGGGTTTTTTTCATCTGTATCGTTTCAAAATCTCAATTTATCCCTGGAATACATAGTATATCTTGACGAGTTTACGCGATCTATACCGGGTGTCCCAAATTTTAAGTCAGAGGCAATATCTGGTTTGTCGGAGGAGATATACAAAAATGTTTCATACAAAAGTTTAAGGAGTTCATGAGAACTATATTTCGTTATGATTTTCAAATATACAAGATGTTTGGTGTAGGTGCTACAGACAAAAAAATTATGAAATATTTTTGTAAATCTCCCAGATACAATTACGACATCCTCTACAAAGAACTAAAAGTTATACCAAAACAAACAAACTAAAACTGAGATTCCCAATCATGAGTGCAACACACACAATCGAAATAAGTACATTCTCCCACATGTTACAAAATCGATAACACAAAGAGCTTATTCTTTTATTTCAATAAAAATTTATAATACGTTGCCTGAAGAAATAAAAAAATGTTCCAATATAATGAATTTCAAAAGGAAAATTAATATATATATATATATATATATATATATATATATAGTATAGTATAGTAAGTATAAATAGAAAAGTTATTGGGTATAGCCCTCAAATTGTTGTGCAACCGTAGACACGTGTTTCGAGCTTAAGCTCTCATCAGTACGGTAAAATCAAGTGCGAAGATGTACAACACTTGGATGTAAAAATAGAAACAAAGGAAGTCAACAACAGGAAGCCAACCACACATTTGTGGCTTGGGTTAGAAGACCTTGAGCTTTCAAAGCAACAACTAACGTCGCCAAGTGTTGTACATCTTCGCACTTGATTTTACCGTACTGATGAGAGCTTAAGCTCGAAACACGTGTCTACGGTTGCACAACAATTTGAGGGCTATACCCAATAACTTTTCTATTTATACTTTTATATATTTCCCTTCGATAAATCCATCCTGAGTTATATATATATATATATATGAAAATGAAAGAAAACTGTTTTCCCAACTCTTCATAATTGAATATAATATACATCCCTAATAGCACCATGAAGTCCGATGGTAATCCATAGGACATCCTCTCAGGACGTTCGGGACGTCCTTAGGACGTGCAGAATTGGTACCGCGGACGTCCATTGGACATCCGTGGGAAGCAACAATGTCTCGGCTTCTCACCAAAATTGGACGATCTATAAGGATATCCAGTGGACATCCACCTGGGATGTTCATTGGACGTCCCCGAATTACATCAATCGAAAGTACATCTGGGACGTCCTTAGGATGTGAAGAATTATCAGATGTATTTGTTCGTACATCTCTTTCAGGGCTGAGATTATGATATTGTTGTGGATTCCTGGAGATACCAATTTGGATGATACCAGATGCACTTACTGTAAGCTCAGCTCTCTCTCAGAGTCATTCAATTCGGTTTTGGAAACATCAGGATACATCTGAATCAGTCGAGACTTGTCTTTTTAAAGCTTATGACAATCGTTTAGCGATTCTATTGCGCTGGCATTTTGATATATTTCGTTTTCGTTTGTACATGTTCAAAAGATACACACAACTCTACTTACGGAAACACCTTTTTCAAAACAGTGTTGAATAGGTTAGAAATAAACTATTGAATAGTAGAACAAAACTTTTATTTTCATTTAAAGATATAAGTATACTGAATGAACACAAAATAACTTCCACAACAGTCACTAAACTAACTAATCACAAAAGATGATAGAGAGCCGCCATAGCTGGTAAATACTAAATACTCAACAATTGTCTGTGAATTCGTCAACACTTCACTTGAACACAAAACACAGAAAACAATTATGCACGGATTCCATACATAGAGGAACTGTTCGGTTTCAAGTCGTATACAAACAAGAGAGACAAACCAAGACATCCCAAGGAAGTCCTCGCAGGGAGATATTCTGAGATTAACCAATTGGGACGTCCAATATTCATTCATGCGGGATGTTCCTAAATGTCCCGTACCAGGACAACCATGGGACGTCCTTTCAAAGACATGCCAGAATACTTACTAACAAGGACGTCCGATGGATGTCCTAGGAAACATTACAAAATATATCCGACACAAGACATCCCAAAGACGTCCGCGCAGAGACGTTTTATACGAAGTACCGATTGGGACATCATTGGGACATCCATAGAAATTCCTTTGGGGAAATTCACTAAAATGCACTGAATAGGAAGTCCCAAGGACAATGATTTTAAGTCCCGGACATTCGGACATGATTTGTACCAAAAAAGGACGTCCCTGAGACATGGTGTGCTATTAGGGATATTTATGTATCCAAGTTCCAACTACAATTCAGATTTAGAAAGAAATATATACATATAAATATTGTGTATATCTTCATTGTATGTATGAGTGTGTCTTCATTCTTGATGTCTTCAAATTTTATTATGTTATTTGTAACTCACATTCATTATTTCAAATTTATTTAACTATAACTAATTTTATATTTATATATGTAGTCAAATTATTCTATTTTACATGAATCACTAACAAGCATTTTTTGCTCCTATGATACTCTGCTTATTTATTTACAATTTTATTTATACCATTATAACTTTGTCCTTGCATTTACGTGAATAATCATTATTATTATTATTATCTCCTCCACCAAACCAGGTATTGCCTGTCACATTAAAAGTGGGACACCTGGTATACATAGAGACCTAAAAATAAAGCGACTCTGAAAATTGGTAGAATGGATGAAGAACTGATGAAGAATTCATCTGAAATATTTTCGTTATAGTGACGTTTCCGGTTTCAACGGAAGTGACGTAATCTTTGTTATTTTTGATCGCACATCCTGTATTCTACCTCATTTTCGAATGATACTCATTATTTCGATTCTAACTCATGATACATGATAAATGATACATGATACATGATACATGAGGGTATGATAATACCCTATACCCAAAATGAACCGTTTTTGAGTTATTCGAGTTTTTTTTAGAAAAAGTGACAGATGCAGCCTCTCGATCACACGTCATTTTTATGTAAATTAACATTTAAAAAAATTAATCAATTATCAATATTGGCGCTTGAACCGATCACGCAACATTTTTACATGTACTGAATAATACATAGGGTGCGTAAAAATGTGAGTCCAATAAGTGAATGAGAAAAATATAAAATATCAATGTTTTTCAAACGGGAACCCTCTTTTTTTCTTCGACCCAAAACATATAATTTTGGAGATATTCCGCGCAATAGAAGATATTTTCACGCGTGGATTCACATTTGTACCCCCACTATTTTAATCGAGAAAACTTTCATTTAATATTTCATGAAAAAATAATATTGTATTCAAGACAGAAAACATGATTAGAATAAACAACAATTTCAAATTTAGTTTCAATGCTAAACAAGAACGAGTGGCACTTTTGTCAGCCGGTTTTTTTTTTTATTGCAACAAATGTTTACACACTGCCTTCAACTTCCAATCATTTTTCACATCTCTGTATGACGTCTTCTACAGCTCGTCTTATCATGTCCGATGAAATAGAGTTGAGAGCAGTATGAACTCTCTTCTGAAATCATTTTGTTATTGGCGGTTGAGAATATAACCCCAAATAAAAAAATCTATTGGGGTTAAATCGGGCGATTGGGGTTAAATCGGGCGATTGGGGTTAAATCGGGCGATCGTGGTGGCCATAATGAGGACCGACGTTTCGAAATGGTTGGTTATAAAATGTTTTTTTTAGACCCATCTTCAACATCTGTTGATTATGCGGAAGTGTTCCATCATGTTGATACTTGATATTTTTCGGAATATCTAGGTATCGTTCACCTGCAAATGAAAATACCTATGGGTCTGTTAAGTATTTTCTATTGCAATGAATGCTTATTGTATAGCTACCGGGACAGCACTTTCCTGAGTGATGTGTTTTTTTTTAATTCAATAAAACAAGATATTATTGCAATACTTTTTAAATTTGAATTATCGTCATAAAAGTGAAGCATCACTATAGCTTTGTCTTTTACAGTGCAGGAAACATTGAATTTCCAACGGTCTTGAAACTGACATTCCCGAACTGCATGTCGATTTTAATAGCTACAGTAGTAAGAATTCCGCTTGCTGAGTATGCCATTTTTGGTAAATCTTGCTTCTTCGACCCATATAATATTTTTCAGAAATTGGTCGTTTTCTTGAATCCTAATAAAGATGAACTCCGCAAAGTTTATCTTTTTTTCACAATCGCATAGCTTCAGGCCATGTTCTAAAGTATGAGAATACGGATTCGATTTGTGTTTTGCTAATATTCTCTTCATATACATCATTTTCATTCAATCCCCAATATCCATTATTTTCACTTTATTATTTATAAATTTCTGAGTATCATCTTCGACCCCTTGTTCTGACAGACTGAGTGTTAATCGCTTAATTATGTACAGAACAGCCCTGTACTATTTTCAGTCGGTGTTGGCACAGTCGAAAATAGTTTTTTTCTCTTCTATCTACTACCTCCCCCGACTTCGAAGAGCACAGGGTCGTGGTCTGAGATGAACTCAGAAACTTTTCTTATGTTGATGAGATTTGTGATATTTCATTGACGACGACGTCAACAATAGGGAATATGCAAGTGATTTAAATTTACTTGATTTTTTTACCTCATATACTTTATTGTCTTGACATTACACCTAAACCATTAGTTTATCATTTAGTTTGTATTTAACTCCATAAAACTTTAATCAAAAAGTGCATAATAAGCGCGCGGAATTCAAATTTGCGAAACGCATCACCATTGGTCGAAACGTCACATGGGACGTTATGAAATTTATCTGTGTTGATATTCATACTGTGCTAGTCGTGTTTCATAGAAAATTTGTTTTTATTTATATGTTTGTAGTGTTTTCCATTACTTAGTGCGATTTTGGTCTAGTAACAATTGTAAATTATCAAGAGCAATGACTGAAAGTGGTTTTGTCAAAGCACAATCCGACAATACCTGAACTGATAAGTAGTAATAGTTTATTAAATGATAGTTTTCCTTTTATAACTTAGGTGAGGCAGGTATATACAAAACATGTATGCATACAAAACTTACATCTGATCAATTTACTTCATGTTAACTATCGAAATACAATGTACTCACATTGAAATGATCTTCACAACAATGTAAATGTGATATTGGAGATACTTCGCCTCTTCTCATAACCTTACACCATTGTTTACGTATTTTCGCATCTCTTGGTGTTTTGGCATTCCGGTACTAGACAATACCTATAAAATGGTTTTTTAGCAATTTCCATTATCGTAATAGCGATTATAACTGCAAATCCCTAACCTAATTAATAACTGTCAATGGTGTCAATGGCCATAACTATAGAAAGGCTTGTTCATTGAAGACTGCTCTGGTTGATCAAGATCACTTTCACAAATGTTCATCTCTCTCTAACACTTGTACTGCATTTGTCTTACTCTTTTATAAAATATCAACTTCAAGCAAGTAGAGCAATGAGAGTACGCCTCAACGAACGACACTGAAGAAGAACAACACTGATAGCGCCATGTGACATCATCCACAGCGCGTGAAAATGGAGGCGTTCAAATAGGTCAAATTCAATCGGTATTTTATATATTATTTTAAAAATTAATTCCAAGAGTTTCAACCGTATTTATATTTTTTACTATGTTGTAATGAAGTAAAAAATGTATTATACAAATTTAAAAAAAATATGCATATTCCCTATTGTGAGCGTCTGCCCACGATATTATACGTCCTTGGTCTGCCCTTTCCATGGAAAGTATGTGGGTTCATCTGGAAAGTTGATTATCACATTGTTGTTTGGAAATACTCCCACAACGTCCTTCCATTGGGTTGATTGGCAACGGATTGAGGCATTTTCAAGCGAAAATTAGTAAAGAAAAAAATATATTCTTGTTCCTTGTCTCGAGCTATTTTCAAACATTTCAAAAATTCACTTAGATAATGGAGTATAAAATATGACACTGAAAGCGTGTAAAAATTGATTTTCGAAGTAGAAGACCTATTTAAAATAAGATTGACTACTTGATGAACCTAACAAAATGCTCGACGCATAATGTGATTGATGTCTCTGTTCAGTATCGATCAATCTTCTTCACGAATTCAATCTTTCCCGCTAATTCATGAATTTGTTGAGTATTCTGTTATCGATTGCTTCACTTTCAGATGGCGGTGGACAAGGTGTGATCTTCAAATGTGCAGGAACTCTTATTAGCGAACGGTTTGTACTGACTGCTGCTCACTGTACATCAAGCTCAACTATGTGAGTAATGTCTCTTGTTTTTGAGTTGTCTTTGTATTCTTTTCATAGTGATAGTAATATTTAGGGTATATCACTACGAGCGCCCCTCAAAATAAAATAGAAGCCAAACTAAATGGTAAGGGCAAGGTAACCGAGTGGTAAAAGTGCCGATCTTCAATTACTCTGGTTGCCGGTGGTCATGGGTTTGAATTCTAGCAACCGCAGAATTTTTTCATATGGCCCAAAAATTGGTACTGTAAGATACCGGTTCTCTAGTCCTAATAAGTGTCTTCGAGACAGACAGTCAAAATATTTTGTAAGTATTTTTTTGATTCTGCCATCTTCATTACGTTCCTATGGCCAGTTTTGGAGCTACAGAGTGTCAAAAATTCCAGTACTGCTATTTTGCGAATTATGAATCGATTTGAATTTTTGGTGTAATTCGAAATCGATTTTTTTTAGAAATAAACACATTAAATCTAATTTGTAGCTCGTAAGTCCCTCCATTCGAATAAGAAATTATATCGAAGAAGACAGAAATCTTTGGGAGATCGTTTGCTAACGAACAGTCGTTACCGACCGATGATGAACCCTTTACTCCCATAAACACCTAACTATGTAGGCTTATTATGGCAAGAACCTGTCAGAAAACAACTACTCATCTCATCAGTGGTTTGGACGGGAAACAGATGGCTTCAGTACTGTCTGTGTTGACCTGCCCTTGCACTGATGAGAGGCAACAACCTCGAAACTAGTCTGCAGGTGGTCACCCCGTCCAAATCAACACATAATTCTGCTGGTTGGTCATAGAGGGCACTTGCAATTGCGTCCTCTGATGTTTTGAGGAACGTTGCACAAGTAGCTGTTAGATTTAATTCAATACCCGTCGTGGTCTTAGCCAGGGGAGTAGTTGTTTTCTGACAGGTTCTTGCCATAATAAGCCTACATAGTTAGGTGTTTATGGGAGTAAAGGGTTCATCATCGGTCGGTAACGACTATTCGTTAGCAAGAAATTATATTTCACAAAGGGTGTTGCATTACATAGCATGACAAGACACTGTTCAAAGAAATAGATGAATATCAATACCATTATTCTTCTTATTTTACAAATTCTTTGAAATAGAATGGGTCATCATCAATTACATGAGGATTCATATTATGATTACTAGTTCAACAATATTAGTTTTCCATGTACACAGGAATAAAATGAAATAATTATTAGGAATTGTCCATATCTGTTACTAGGATATGAGAAATAAAGTGAAATAATACTCATGAAATAATCCTCCCATCAACTCCCCTCATTTCCAGCAAGTCCCGTCACTCTCTGATTTACAGCAATCTCTTCTTGTGATACCTCCTTCAATAGCTGGTGAAAAATGCTCTCCCACTCCTTCCCCTTCCCTTCCTCATTGTTTAAAATTGTTTTTTCCGTTAACCAGATGCCGTTACCTCACGAACGACAGCCCTCAAAAGACAAAACTTGTGAGAGCCAAGGATTAATGAGGGCTACCTGGCTACCTGGCCACTTGGGCTAGTTTGGATTACTTCCTTTCTACATGTTTTTTAGGGTGCTGAATCCGAATCCGAAGGATGAACGAATTCTCACTTTTTACGTGCTATTCCACTTTCTCGGGCCATCAGAGAAATATAAGCAGTCGCTAGGCTTCGAACCCACGACCGGCGACCAGAGTGGATAAGAGATCGGTATTTTAACTACTTGGCCACTTGACCCCCCTAAAATATATTGTCGCGACTAGGGCTACTAGGGTAGCATCCTGAGCCGTATAAGGGGTTGTTTCCCTTATACTAAATGCGACTTGGGGTGTAACTACAGATGGTAGCTATTGAAAATCAAGGGGTAGCAAAGGAATATAAACATTTATTGTACAACAACAGTAAAGATGGGAAAGTTATATACACATTGTAAAATAAGGGACATTCAATAATATAATAGGGAACAAATAAAACTCTTACCTAAAACCATCACTATACAATACGTAGAGCAAAGGCCAAAAGGGCCTAGCCTATAAGGCTAACTGAGCGTCAGAGCTCTCTCATCTATGGGAGTCTATTACTAACTATATCCCTTGATGCAAATCACCTTATATTTATATATAGATAGAAATGTTTTATTTTTATTTGGTGTGCACTGTCACGGTCATACAATTCGCTAGTCATCAAACCCGCAATTGATAATGACCTGCGGTCATGACCTAATCAATTAATAACAAGAAACAATAGATCAGCGCACTAAAAGAATTCAAAGGATTGCTCGATATCACGACAATATCTCTTTGGTACTGGACTTTCTGAGGCCTCTGGAGATACCATACATCCTATTTTACCGTAGAGTAGATTTTCACAATTCGTCTGAACTCTCTGAAAGTTTTCAATTATAAATTTCAGCTCTTCAAACGACGATGTGGTGTTGTAGGTTTTTCCGGGTTTCCCTGCATCTGTTAAGCGAATACGACATCATTTAAGCAGCCCCGGAGGGCAGATTGATTATTGTTGTTTTCAATATGTTTATAAAAATAATGAAATCTAAACAAAATTTCCCATTTTTTTCATAAACTTTTCACGTAAATTATGATATTTTTGAATTGAACAAACAATTATGCATTGGAAGTAAAATTACTTTACGAATAAAAGTATATTAAATTAGCTAAACCACAATTTCAAAATAATTCGTTATTTTGAATAATTTTTGTAGGACTAGCGGTACCTACCCGTTTTCTTGTATTCAGGTGGAGAATACACTAACCTTTCATGTGTTATTAATGTCCTACAGCTATTAATAATTTTGTTTTCACCATGGAATTGACAATTTCGGAGCGTAGGACTGGGAACACCTACCATTCAATTTGTAGGACAATATGACCTTTCAATAATTATACAAATATTAACCAAGCAACGGGAGAGGGGGACTCTTCAGTCCTACCATCCATTTTGTAGGACAAAAGTTTTTTCTGGTACTGTATCGAATTATCTCGAGGTTCAACAGAAAAACTAACAGTTATTAATCAATCAATCATCAATCAATCAAAGTATACTTTATTGTCTGAAGAAAATGATTCTTATTGACAAAGCGTTACAAGTAGAATATGAACATAATGAGAGGGTAAAATCTCAAGGTGTATAAATAAGAATAAAAGACACTTAGAAGAATAATTAAAAATATTTAAAAACTGATATCCTAATTAGAAATGAGAAGGTGATTATAATTAACTGAATAATTTGTAAATAAATACACAAGCACATTATAATCTAGTTAAATACAGCTATATTCGTATAGAACTAAGAGTAAACAAGATTGTATGTTTAAATAAAAACGTTGTCAAGTAGAGTACGTTAAAAATGAGTAAGTAAAATGTCACAGTGTCAAATCACATTGTCAAGTTACATTGTCAAATTAATTTACATAGGAACCATATCATCATAATATTCCTGCAGGTTATAATAAGCTTTCTGTAATAGAGCATTTTTCACCTTCTTCCGAAAAATCTTCAGAGAAGTGATGTTTCTATAACTAGCTGGCAGATGGTAACTTTTTGCTGTCTATAGTTAGGCCTAGAAACTTAGTTTGTGGCTTGTTTGTTATAATCCGGTTATCTAAGTACAAATTATCAAACTCAAACTTGAAGGTGACTAGGTTTGTTTTTTTTAAGTTGAAGCAGAGCAGATTGGACTCACCCCATTGCTTAATTTTTTGTAGATCGAGAGTAATTGATTTCTTCAAGTGACTTATGTCTTTGCTGTGCCATAGAATGGTGTTATCATCTGCAAAAAAAGTGAATTTTCCTTGGATGCGAATGGTGGCTAGGTCATTTAAATACAATACAAATAGAATAGGACCATTGTTTATATAGAAGATAGTTAGTCAACCTTATGGGATTATAATTGGATCAAAATGGATGCGACATGTAGATGGCGATAGTGAGCTCGCATCCAAGTCATGTCGTAACTGCAGTGATCTGGCCTCCAAGTCATGTCGTAACTTGATTAAAACAATGGAAAAGCATTAAAATCAGGGTTTTTTGAAGAAATCTGCATTAAAATGACGTCAAATATTCATGTTTGTAACTAATCACGCTAGATGACACTCGCGTTTGTGTCCAATACCTTTTCCACAGGCATTGACCAACTATGTTCTATTTAAACAATGATAGGACCAAGAACCGACCCTTGTGGAACGCCCATTGCGACTTTACCACTGTTAGAGTAGGTGTCTTTTATTTTTACAACTTGACTCCTTTCTGACAAATACGTGCGGAACCAGTTTAATGTGAGATTTCGGAAACTGTAAAATTGTAGTTTATGCAGTAGTATCTCATGGCTAACACAATCAAATGCCTTAGAGAAGTCACAGAATACTGCCGCTACGGCTTCTCCATTATTCAAAGTGATATATGTATTTTCTAGAAGTGAGAATATAGCATCATTGGTGCTTTTTGAGTTTTGAAATCCAAATTGGGCATGGCTTAATATGTCATTACTGGTGAGATGTACCATCATCCTTCTTTTGACTAGTTTTTCTTTGATAATGACTTTTTTGCACTCACCAAATCGACATGATTGACGCCTGCGCATTTTGTTAGCTACCACTATCGGCAAAATGAAGCTATTCAGGAAGATTCAGCCTGTTATTAATCATTTTTGAAAATAGGCGTGGGATCCCGGTCTATTACCTGATCTGTTTGGACTCCAAGTTGAGTTATATGGCTTCCCAACGTTCATTCACTTAACTGCATCATTTCAAATTGAACTGAATAAAAATTATTTCAATAAAAATTATTATATTTTATCTGAACTCAAAATTTGTATTCATGAACGTAACATAGGTTCAGATTCGTAGTTAATCATGATGAAAACACTAAGGATATCGACAATACTTATACTAATTTTGATACAGTTTATCTCGATGTAATGAACTGAAATATTTTTAGGGTAGGAGTTCGACTGGGAGAATACGACATGGAAATAAAAAGAGATTGCGATCCAGTTGCAAAATTTTGTGTCCCTCCACGTCAAGACTTCTTCATTGAATATTTCCTTATTCATCACGATTACGATCAACACAGGCTGCTCAACGACATTGCCCTCATCAAATTAGACCGACCAGCTAACTTCAGTTATGGTACAAAAATTTATAGTTTATATAGTATCGATCGTTGGATCATCTATTTGAAAGGTGAAAGATAAAACGGATGTTGAAGTTATGAACAACGGTACTCTTTCAGGATGCTAAAAATTTGTCTTTATTATTCTCTAATGGTTGAAAGATTGGAATGTTTCAACAGGATTGAATTCAACTGTTAATTTTTTATTTCAGAGAATGTGCAGCCAATTTGTTTACCACTAGCAGATCTTGACCTAAGTGGAAAATTTGCTGAGGTTTCTGGATGGGGCATAACTGAAAAAGGTGATTACCATAATATTTCACAATTTAGGCTATATACAAGTAATTTCGATAATTGATTGTATTTATAAACATAATCTGAACTGGAGAAAATTTCAACTGCCTATCAAAGGGCAGAATTCACTTTCCGATCTCATCAAAACCAATCCATTGAACCTAATATTCAAAAAGATTTGTTTCACTCATAATCTCTACTGTGAAAAAAGTGATTAACTATGAGATGAAGAAAAATAGAAAATTGAAGAAATCATCGACAGTGTGTTATGCTAGTAGTTATGAAACTCGACACGGGCAATTTTTTCATTGAGAGTGTTAAACAATCCTGAAGCCAGGTAATACTAAGCAAAAAGAAGCACGATACAGTCTCATTTTATATGTCAGTGTGTTCCCAAGATCCATATAGATTTCCAACAATATTTTTGTGAATATAAAAGCAAACACGGGACACATTAATGATATTGAAATATAAGTGCGCGGAGAATTTAGAAAAGCTTATTTAAAAAAAAAATTATTCTGTAACCTGTATGATCTTATCTTTTACAAAAATAATGCTCTTCGGCTACTTGTTTTGCTGAAATTCTGTAATAAGGATTTGCAGAGGATTTTTAAAATTTACTCCGATTCGATTGATAGTAGGTATTCTTGGATAGAAAGTCAGACCTCTAGACTACAAGCCCATATAACGATTTTGGGGGGTCATTTTATACAGCATGAAACATATTCAGAACGATGCTGCTATATGAAAAAATAACTTCAGGCACTATGCCGTCAATTCTTGGTGGGACAAATGACTGTAATATTAATAATAGTAATTTTTCATCGGAAGATGTGCTCTTCCGACAAAATATTCTTGAACGGCATTCCTCACGTTGGTGTTTTATGAAATAATAATCTCCTAGAACCTACTGCCGTACAAAAATAATGGAACCGAAAGCAAGAAAAATTTTTCAATTTCCGAAAAATAAAAAAAAATCCTGGTTTCATTATTTTTGTACGGCAGTAGGTTCTATGAGATTATTATTTCGGTAGAGAAAAGAATATTTTGTCGGTAGAGCACATCTTCAGATGAAAAATTACTATTATTAATATTACAGTCATTTGTCCCACCAAGAATTGACGGCATAGTGCCTAAAGTTATTTTTTCATATAGCAGCATCGTTCTGAATATGTTTCATGCTGTATAAAATGACCCCCCAAAATCGTTATATGGGCTTGTAGTCTACTCCTGATTCATACTATTCCTCAAATAATTTTTGAAAAGTTTCAACTTCGGAAAACTTCATTCTATAGAAGCTACAGCCTTAATTAGTAGCAGTATATCGATTCCCAGAATCAATACCAATGATAAATGAACATAACAAATAATTTGCTGAGTGCTATTCTTCCACTCAACAGGGTGTGATTCATGGTGTCAAACGCCTTACTGTAATCAAGCGACAGCAGAATGGATAATTGATTTTTTCTACATTCATGCAGAAAGAAAAACTTTATTGAACTATATTCAGTGGAAAAAGAAGTTTTTTATTGCACTAGTGCAATAAAGTTTTTATTGCACTCATCTGTCATTCTACTTCAACGTGCTGTCATCATGACAAACATAAACGTTTAAACCTACTACATATTCAGCAGATATTCTGTGAGATTGGCAATAGGTACTTCACTACGAAATATTCATATTGAAAATTGCACCAATTGTTCATTCACTTTCAACATTGAGGGTAAAAATAAAGTTTGAGTTAAATTGTTCGTAACGTATTAGTTCCTGTTTCAATGCAAATCGATATTAATAATAAAGTATTCAAGTTGCGCTTTTCATTTTCCTACACCTAGTGCCGCACCTCAATAAATCATTTTTTGCTTTTTGCATGAACGTAGACAAAATGTTGTATGCAACTCGTGCAAAAATTGTTTATTGCACTCGGCGTGTTGTCCAACTCGGCCTAACGGCCTCGTCGGACAATTTCACGTCGAGTGCAATAAACATTCACTTTTTGCACTTGTTGCATAAATAACTATTTATCATTTGCGAGCAATATGTCGTCCGTGATTTTTAGGAGGGCTATAGCTCTGCCAGAAACCAGACTGAGTGTCAGGTAAAATTTTACTATTATTTATGAAAGTATAAGTTTGCTTAGATACTGTCTTTTCAAGTAATTTTGAGATTGTTGATAAAATATGTATAGGTCTCAGGTCATTATAGCTTTCAGGCTTATTAATTTTATTGAAGGGTATCACCATTGATTTTTTTCAGTTAATTGTTGGGATAAGTTTCGGTTTCTATGCATTTGTTCAGAATGAGAGTTAATATGGGTGTTAAATAAGGGGTACACAACATAAGCATTTTCAGAGATATGCCGTCCCTCCCTACTGCATTTGACTTCATGTTACGTAGAATGGTCTCTACCTGATTCATGCTGACAGGGTCTAAATGAAATGAGATATTATCATTGAATTTGTTTGAGTTATAATAAATCGAGTTGTTCGTTGAGGATAATGAAATTGGGATTTTTCTTTGAATTGTTTATTACCATTGATTTCAACAAATTCATCATTTTCCCTTTTTCGCATATACAGGGTGAGTCAGAATAAGACCGACAAACTGCGACTACAGATTCCTTGCCTCATTTTGAGATGAAAAGTTTCCATCAAGGCATGTCCTAAAATGCATCCCCTCTGAGATACAGGGTGTCAAAAGTGCGAAAAAAATTTAGATTAATTTTTTTTCTCTAAAACTCCTGGAGAAAAAAATTTCAAACTTGGTGTACTAATCAAGGTTTATCAACGTGATAATTTGAAGTTATAATTTTCAATTTTCGTAAACCAGTGGCGTAGTTACGATGGTATGTGGTCATATTTTCCTTCATATTTTCTTTGGACAACTGAATTGACAAATGAGCGTTTGACATCAGTTAGGCTCATACATACTCAACCTAAAAGTCATAACATTCCATTTGCCTTAAAGTGAAGGTTTCCGAGATATTTACAAAAAACTGAAGATATGTCCTGAGAAGAGACATAACATCCTGTGTGCTATAATCGCATCTCTTGAACGTTTTTTAATGTTGGGAGTAATCATAACATAGTACAGGTAAGTCAGAATGAGACCGACAAACTCCGTTTTTTTATTCGTCATAATATTTGAACAAATCGATTTCGTAAATTCAGCAATATGTGACCATACATTGTTGCATAATGATTATTCTGAAAGATCCACTGACAAACCCAGCCTCAAATTATAATACTCCTGTTAGAGGAGAGTTAAAGCCTAAAATAATATTTGCGAAAAACTGTAAATACCTACTTCTAAATTTGTTAAATTTTATGTTGAAGTATCATTATCAAAGTCATTTCATACTGAATTATTTAGGAAAATATTTTTCAATCATCATGTTTTTGGTGAAGAAAAACAATTATTGTGTATTTATATCTACTCAAATGTTAATAGGGTACACAACATAAAAACAAAAAAGGCTCAAAGTAAATGTTCAAATGGACCACCATTTTGTTCGATACACAATTGGCATCTCTGTATCATTGACTGTCGCACGCTTTGGAATATTCCTGGTGTATCCTGTATTAACGTATATGCTGCTAAAATTCTTATCTGTACTATGTTATGAATACTCCCATTAAAAAACGTTCAAGAGGTTGACAATTATTCCTATAAGTTATAATAAAGTTGCATCATGCGATTATAGCACACAAGATGGTATGTCTCTTCTCAGGACATATCTTCAGTTTTTCGCAAATATCTCAGAAACCTTCACTTATAGGCAAATGGAATGTTTTGACTTTTAGGTTGAGTATGGATGAGCCTAACTGATGTCAAACGCTCATGTGTCAATTCAGTTGTCCAAAGAAAATATGAAGGAAAATATGATCACATACCATCGTAACTACGCCACTGGTTTACGAAAATTGAAAATTATAACTTCAAATTATCACGTTGATAAACCTTGATTAGTGCACCAAGTTTGAAAATTTTTTCTCCAGGAGTTTTAGAGAAAAAAAATTAATCTAAATTTTTTTCGCACTTTTGACACCCTGTATCTCAAAGGGGATGCATTTTAGGGCATACCTTGATAGAAACTTTTCATATCGAAATGAGGCAAGGAATCAGTAGTCGGTGTTTGTCGGTCTTATTCTGACTCACCATGTATAATGATTTTTTATCCGAAATGACAAAAAAAATCACACATGCGAAAAAAGGAAAATGGTGAATTTGTTGGAATTTATGGAAATAAACAAGTGAAAGAAAAATCCCAATTCTATAATACTCAACGAACAACTCGATTTGAACAAAAGTCCTTTCCTGAACCTATACTCAATTCCCAAAACCTGCATTTTTCAAATATTTGTTATGTTCATTTATCATTGGTATTGATTTTGAGAATAGATATACTGCTACTAATTGAGGTATATCCTAGGTATAGGCAATTTAGGTATAAATGATCAGATTTGGATGTAATCTAGTTAGTTTTGAAAATGATGTAATGACCGAAACTAGTCAACAAATATAAAATTATCGTGAAAATAGACAAAAAGTGTTATATTGTGTATCCTAAGTGAACAAATTATCAGTTTGATTTTGACACTATTGGACGATTTAATTTTTTTCTCATGACGAATGTCTGGCTTCATTTAAAGAGATCATAATGCATTTCCACTTCATTACAAGATTTATCGTTATTTTTCCTCAACGAAATTCAAATTCTTAGGACTGGATCAACTTCTTTGGTAATGGTTGAATTTCTTGTTTCTACAATTCTACACCGTTTAAAGGACTTTTAATCGAATTTATTTTCAAATCACAATGAACAAGCCGGTATTATTACCAATCATTCTAATCACTACTAAACTAAATTACATTTTTAGGACTGCGTAGCCCAATTCTCCAAAAGACATCCGTACCAGTGGTCGAGCTTTCCGTCTGCCGAGAAATATACGAAAAGTTCACCGCCGTAACTGACAAGCAAATTTGCGCAGGGGGATCCGGCGGAAGGGACTCTTGCGCAGGCGATAGTGGTGGGCCGCTGAAATACGTCGGGTTGGTAGAGGGAATGCCGAGATACATCCAGTACGGCATCGTTTCTTACGGACCGAAACAATGCGGTACTGACGGAAAACCTGGTATATACACGAAAGTTTTCAGCTTCATGGAGTGGATTCTGGATAGGATTGAAGCCTAGGCTTGTAACAGTATCATGGATATTTTTATGAAAATACAAACTAATATGATCATTGAGAGTTGAATTATTTTGACCAGCATAAAGGAGGGAAATTGCCTGCGTTCTTGATGCAGTTTTTGAAAATTTGAGACACCAATTCTTGAATCATAATGGCCTAAGAGCCGCAGAGAGGTCGATCTTCACCCATCTTTCAACTGGATGAAACAAATTTTTTATTAAGTTTCATAAATAGACGAATACGCCTATCAAAATGTAGTCATGGCTATCTTTAATTTAAGTGCGATCCTGGTAACATCGAACTAGATAATAGTTACATAGGGAGCCGTTACAACACCAAGTTCCAGGGGTGTTCATTGACAATAATCTTAAATTTGAAGAGCACACCATGAATCTAAATAAAAAACTGGCCTCCGACTGTTTCGCTGTAAAATTATGTCGTATGAACTCGGGTTCTCTGCAGCAGAAACAGTATACCACGTTTTTATAAAATCCCATATGAGATACGATATTCCTTTGCAGGGAGTATGCAATAACAATATCATGTCAATATGAAATTCTTGAAAGAAACCTGTAGTATCTTACATTTTGTCAATACACTGTGGTTTAATTCATTATCATAGATGTATCTTAACTTGTAACTATATAATTGCACTTTTTTATTTCAAAAATGCTAGTAACAAATCTGAAATATTACGTACGGTATTGAAGGTAATGGCATGAAATAGCTTGAGTAATATCTCAGTAATAGGTCCCAGAAATGTAAAATAGAGAAAACTTATTCTAGTGAACTTGCTAATCATATGGGGGTGCCCCAGGGCCGTGTATTGGGGCCTCTCCTATTCATTATTTACCTGAATGATATATTTCAATTTTGTGAGAAGCTATGATTTTCTCAATCTTTTTGCGGACGATACTTTAGTAGCATGTTATGGTAGGTGAAACGGTAACGGGAATAAATCATGTTTTGAAATCATTCGAATCATTTTTGAAAACTAATAACATGAAATTAAATTCAAAGAAAACAAAGGCAATTACCCTGAGTACAAAATACAAATTAAAAACGTAAACAATCAACATTCACACATGAAAATAGAAGGTAAAAACCTGTAATAGGTTGAGGAATTAAAATTCCTAGGTTTTATGATAGATGAGAGACTGAGTTTTAAAAGTCACAGCGATTACATCTGCAAAACATATTAAAAAAGTTATTCTTTCTATCAATAGTATGGGATACCCTCTTTTCCAAAATAACCATTTATAAGACAATAATACGACCCCACTTTGATTATTGCGCCAGCCTACTTTACCTGTTGGACAAAAACTGCTCTTAATGACCTTACAAAAACTTCAAAAAAGATGTATGAGAATCATTCTGCAATGTTTTGAATATGTTCCGATTGATCTGATGTTAAGAACTTTAAACTGGCATAACGTAAACAGACGCCTGTTTTTCATGACATTGGTGCTCATTAATGAAATAACGAAAAAGTTGGTCCCAAGTTATCTCAGTATCATTTGATGAATTGCGTATAATAATAAGATCCACAATTATCCTACAAGGAATATGAACAATTTCCATATTATAGCTCGAACTCGAAATATGAGCTCAATAAAAATATTATACTTCAAGTGCTTAAATGATTTCAGTAACCTCTCAAATGAAGTGATTGTTACCATATAAATGATTTTTTTGTTGTTTCATATTTTTTTTTACATTAAGTCTTCTTTTTACTAATCACAAGTATTAGATATGCATGTGAATTAGGATGTTCCTATTTAAAATAAATATTTTTATTATCATATCGTACGACAAGCGGTGGAAAATATTATGAGTTTCTCTAAGTTCTGAAAATATTCCATGAATATAAGGTGAATTACAATTCAGTTTGCTTTTGTTATGGCGTTTCACTAATTTAACATGAGCTTTTTCTCCCAGATAATTAGAGCATTGAAGTAATTCCCGATTTCTTTGTTGAATTCCCAGTGGGCGATGTTTAGGCTTTTCTTAATCTTTTGTACGAGTTGCCTCTCAAATTTAGCAGGTCTTCTATTGTATCAGTTCCTTTTGAACTCTAGCTTCACGAACAGGTCAATATTAGTCGAAGTTTTTTGTGAGAAAGTTCACCATTTCTTCGACTCCGACGTCTCCGACTATTGTGTTGATGAAATCGCTGATGAAATTATTTATAGGTACAGTACGACCGTTAAAATCGGCGTCACATGGGAATATTTTTAATTAATAGACTGGCATGAACATACAGTGTGTCCAACTTACCATGCTCACCACGGGTATCTATTTAATGGTAAGAGATACGAGGTTGGTTAAATGACAACAAATGTGGAGTTTATCAAGGCCAATTATAATGTGAAAAAATATTTTGATTAAATTCATTCGTTTTTGTTTTATACGCAAAAAACAGATTTTGATCATTTTCATGTCTCCTCCGTAACTTCTTTATTTATGAAACTAAATACCAATCAATAATTGTTCTGCACTTACTTTGCAAAATACATGCCGATATAACACCTCCTTATGTATTAAATTCCCTGTTGAATCAAATCACTGCCACATCAATATTCAATTAGGAACCTGAATAAATAAGAAATATGGAGAATTCGAGGTTGAAACAAATTTTGCCCTGTTTCAACATGAATAAAAACAATACCTCAATTTTATTATCCAAAGCAAAAGGTAATGAATTATGGTTTATATAACATGGGATGCTAGAAAACAAATACGTGAGTTGATTCCATAATATATACTGTTGATAAACAAAGCATTAAACCTAAATCATAACAAAAACAAAATATTGAAATACAGAAAATACTAAAATTCCAGTTCTCTGTACAGCATTTTCTTCCCGACGAAATTAGTACCTAACCTGAAGATGCCGAATTTTTAAAACACTGAATATACCGTTTCACTTACCGTTCTTTTCCTTGAAGAGATACTAAGAAATCTTGGGTGATATTAAGAAACACACTTGAATTAACTATTGAAAGAGAGAGAATTAAACAGAACACTGAACACTATCACGAATGCTTATAGAATATTGATAAAATGACGCCGTGCCATCAACCCAATACCTAAAAGTTCTACACCCGACTCTCGAAAGTCTCGACATACAACGCTCAATGCCGGTTATTTAGGTCACTGCTTCAACAATGAAATCAAAATTCATGTCAATGTGCTTCGCAATTCTCTGCACATTTTGTACTTCGAAGCGATACTAACGAGAAGAAAATTGTGAACAATTCATAATATTTGGCATCACAAAGCGGTAACAGCAATGTATATAAGTAACTCATACTGTTACCACAATAATCAAGAAAGCGACATCGCCTAGTGGTGTGTGTTAACTGGGTGGATGTTCGTCAAATTTTTTGTTTTGATTTAACAACTGCTTATTTCTATGTCAGCTTGGACTACCGAAGTCAGAAAACATGAAATATCTCATAATGTTTCAAAAAAAAATTTTTCAAAAATTTATTCAGTCTCTCTTCCGATACATTGTTTATGAAACACATTATAAGGCAGCAGATGGAGGAGAAAAGAGATAAATAAGATACATCTTACGAGGGAAAATAATCTGCCTGTGTGTAAGGGATACAAACTAATTAACATGAAACGAATAGTATATAGGTAATTAATATAGAATATATAACATAATAAAATAAATAAAATCAGTGTATAACTAATTTATACCTGTTAAAATCAGTACAAGTTTACAAAAACAAATAAATATGTAATATATAGTTAGTTATAAGTAACAAAATATGTTTGGGTAGTAGTTCAGTTTAGGTCTCTATTTGTCTATTTATTTCTGCTCGAGGAGTATGGATAATAATTGACTTTATTTGATTCTTGAACTTATTGAAGTTCAATTCGCATCTTAACTCATCAGGTAAGAGACTGTATAGTTTTGGCCCTAGATAAGCGTAATTTTTTTGGCCAACTGTTTTGTGCATTAGTGGTATGACAATTCTGTGATTTCGACGAGTAGCATATTGATGGCTAAACGTGATAAGTTCATTTTTATTTTTATATTGTACGACGATAATGTTCATATAATATAGCTATCTGAGATCAAATATCTGAGATTCTGAGTAAAGAAGGTCGCTAGGGTAGTCATAGCTTTTCTGCAGGATGCATCGTAGGAATCTTTTTTGGACAACCTCAAGAGGTTGTAGATAGGTTCTGGATACTCCACCCCAACCAATTATGCCATAGCTCAGATGGGACTCCACTAAACTTTTATAAAGAATGATTTTCTGTTTATGATTGAGTATGTTTGAGATTCTTTTGAATTTGTAGAGTATACAGCGTAGTTTTTTAACTAAGTAGTCCATGTGGTGGTTCCATCTAAGATGGCTATCCAGAAATATGCCAAGATATTTAATTTTTTTTGTGGGTTTGATAGCCGCTCTATCGGAAATTTTCAATTCATATTTTGGAAGGGATATTTCATAACTGCTCAGTGGTAAATAATGTGTTTTATCAAAGTTGATTGATAAGAGTCTGTAGTCGAACCACGAAATAATTTGATCTAGATCGTGTTCTAGTTTCCGTTTTAGGTCAAACCAGTTGTTGTCTTCGCAAAATAATACGGTGTCATCAGCAAAACTTATAATGTTGGAGTTGGTATTCAGTAAAAAAATATTGTTTAAATAGATATTAAATAGGATCGGCCCTAACACCGTCCCCTGAGGCACACCACATAGAATAGTTTTCTCTCCACTTTCATGATCACCTACTCTTACCCTTTGCTTCCTGTTCAGTAAATAACTCTTGAAAAGTTCATTACTTATTCCTCTTATTCCAAGATCTTCTAAGAGAGTCAACAATATATTGTGGTCAACGGTATCAAAGGCTTTCCTTAGGTCTATGAAAACAGCAATCGAAGGTTTTGATTTATCCAAACACTTATAAATTTGCTGTGTAAGTATTTTTATTGGATCTTGAGCTGATTTATTCTCTCTGAAGCCGTATTGTGATTCTGACATCAGCTGGTGTTTTTTAAGGAATGTATTCAATCTCTTTTGGATGACCTTTTCTAATATTTTAGCAAGGCTTGTTATGAGATATATCGGTCTATAGTTTGCTACATCACATTTTTGTCACTTTTATATATAGGTGTTATTATTGCTGTTTTGAAGGCTGTAGGAAAATACCCCTGCTCTAACGACATATTGATTAAATGTGTAAGTGGTTTCGAAATACTACTAGAAACTAGTTTAAGAGTTTCTGCTCTGATTTCGTCGTAACCAGGCGCTTTTTTGTTTTTGAGTTGGGATATAATATTTTTCATTTCCTCTTCAGTTGCTGGTTTTAGAAATATGGAATGGTTACATTTACGTTTTATTTCGGAGTAATTTACATTTCTGTTTATATTATTTGCTAATTTATCACCTATAGAAATAAAATAATCGTTGAAATTATCTGTTATTTTAAGTGGATCTTTGATTGTTTCGTTGTTTTTTGTTTTTATCATATTTATAGGTATTGGTTCTTGTTCAGTTATTATTTCATTTACAGTTTTCCAAAGTGTTTTAGAGTTATTTTCTCCTCTCTCTATTCGATCCCTGTAGTATTTCGTTTTGGCCTCTTTAATTGTTTTTTCCAAGATTTTTTTTATAATTTCGATACTCATCTTGTAGATCCGTATTGTTTGGATTTTTTCGTAGTTCACGATACATACCATTTTTTTTGTTCACAGAATTAATCAAATTTCCAGTTATCCACTTTTTTCGTTTTTTTTGTTTATTTTTAATTTTTATGTATTTTGAACACTCTTCCAAATTTGTTTTTATGATTTCAATACACTTGTTTACTCCAAGATCAAGACCGTTGCATTGAAAGATATCACTCCAGTCGACACCCTCTAGCTTCTCTATAAATGTTTTCTCGTCTAGTTTTTTATAGATTTTTTTATTATTATTTATATTTCCAGCGATATTATCATCAGGTATAACTATTTGTGTTAAGGTTGAGAAATGGTCTGTAACGCATGTTTCAAAAGTGATTGGTAGGATTGTCTCATAATTTAGATTTTTTGTTTTGATGAAGATATGATCTAAACATGTGTGGGAGTTTTGTTGGATCCTTGTCGGTGTATTTATTGCGGAAATATACCCATGTTCACTCATGGTGTCTAAGTAGCGCTCGCTTTCGCGTGAATTAACCAAAATATCAATGTTCATGTCACCAATTATCACATTGAAATCAGTTTTTTCATTATCCCGGTTCAGAATGGAGTTCAACTCATCAACAAAAGGTTCAATTTCTGTCGCTGGTGATCTATAGATAGCGTTAATAGCAAAAACTGTATTATGAACGTTCATTTTGACTTTGAGTAAAAAGCTTTTATTTAGTTCGATAGTCGTGTGAGAGTCGTATATCTCCGACTTGACAAACATTATAACGCCATCGTTTTGATTTAGTTTCCCAAAATTGTATAATGTTGTATAGCCTGGTATATTGTATATTGAGATGTCTGGGATGATACGAGTTTCGGTGAAAACTATACAGTCGAATGATAAATCTAATCCATCGAGCAAAATTAAAAATTCATCAAGATTATTTGAAATGCTACGAATATTATTGTGAATTATTTTAAAGTTGCTGAACCCTGAATTTATTTCCAATACTTCTTTGACCTCTGAATTACTACTCAATGAAAACGTATCTATTTTGGTTATGGAGAAATCTCGTATGTATGGATCCATTTGGATAGTACATGCGCATAAACTAAGAATATAAGTCTTGGATTATCACATCTATTACAATAACAATAATATTACTGTATTGTTGAGTTTGTTCTTGTTCGCAGTTGTCGTGGTTTCTCTGGAATCTTCTTACTTTTTTCGTTTTCTGATTTTTCTTGACAAGCTGCTTTTCCTGTGTTGTTGCTATCTTCGGGATGTTGGTTTTCAGGATGGTTCCTTGTCTCTAAATTAGTTTTTTCCTCTATCAGCAAGTCTTTATAGGTATAGCCTACGCAGTTTATAAATAGTTTCCCTCCCTTTATATGTGGTTTTTGATTATTCTCCTTTTCTTTTTTCATTCGCTGTATAAGTAATTTTCTTTCTTGTCTGTCTTCTAAACCAAGGTCTTCTGCTATCACTATAGATGTATTTTTAAGCAAATAGCAGTTTTTCAATAGGAGCGTTTTTGTTAGGAAAGATACAAATCTTACAACAATAGCTTTTGATTTTTCTTTGTTTTGAGGGATCAAGTGGATGCTATCTATATCACTATTTATATATGTTGGATCCATAAATCAATTACAACACTAAGTGATGACAATTTATAGCAGCTCATCGTGTTTTTCGATTATTTCCACCTATTTGTGAAAATTCGTGTTCAACTGAATTTCCTCTGTAATTCCCATCTAAACAAATTAGTGGTTGGAGCGAAATGGTCATGACCCATTTTCAATCTTCAATTACACACCGCTGAAATAGAAATTAGGTTGCCCGGAAACGTTTGAATAGGTGGGAAAGCTAAAAGTGAACAGGGAAAGCTCTCATGAATGTAACCTACTTTCATATTGGAACACCGGCGGAACTGCATTGAATGTTCGCGTCCGCATTTTTATTGTCGGGAAAAAACTGAATAAGAGCTAATTGTCGAGGTTCAATTCCAACAGTTGAAATTCGAGCAAAAAATCGAACTGCGGATGAGTAATTATTACTTATTTTCGCAGCTTTTGCGGATATGAAATATTTCAGGGTGCCCACCAATTTTGAAAATTGAAATTTCATGACTTTTCCAGGTATTCCATGCCTGACTTTCAAGTTTTCCATGACCAATAACGGATGTGTTTAAAATTTACCTTCACTGTCCAATCATTTTCAGTGAATCAGATATAGTTCCATTGAGTAAAGTGATCATAATTCCTTATTATTAAAAAAAATTATAAAAATAATTTCTTCTGTTCAGGGAAATTTAAATTTTCCAATGGGAATGTTTAGGAAGGGAATTGTAGGTTAATTATCGATGATGAAGTCTTGGAGCTTTCAAATTTATTGAAATAAGTAAAACATTCCACATGTCAATACACTGATAAAAAGGATTTTTTGCATCAACGCACAATTGCGTTGATTCAAACAGATTGTATTCTTGAATAGGTCCAACCAAATATTAGTTTGATTTTTTGACGGAATCCTCTTGGCCACTTACAAGAAAAATATTTTGAAACAAGTGAACACTTGCTTCATCTTCATCTTTCAAAGTTGGTCTATATGAAAAAAACTTTAAGGAAGCAATGAACGCAGAACTGTGGCCTTGTGGTGCGTACATAAGTAATTTTTTACACTTTCGCACTCCACAAAAACAAAATCACACCTAATAGACCCTAATCTTTTATTACTGAATATAAACACTATAAATTTTGAAAAGATCAACAGTTTACTTACTGATATACAGGGTGTTAATTAAGTACGTTGACAAACTTCGGGAGGTTATTCTTTGAAGGTTTTCAGGACGAAATGTTCATATAAACATATGTCCCAAACGGCTTGGTTTTCGAGATACAGGGTGATAAAAATACATTTTTTTCAAGATTTTTTAGAGTTAACTTCGACATTTTCTACAATAATCAGTTCAAATTAGGCAAGTACAATCCATTCAATAGTACGCACGATACAAAATAATGCATTTCTCAAATAATTCACAGGGTCCTCCTTTTTTCAGAGTCAAGCTTTGTTCAACCCTTCAGAATTTTTTTTCCGCCGCCACTGACATATTATGAGAAAGGAATAATGAATGTTGTTTCATTTAACATCTTTTTGCTCTCTTGATGTTTTTCATTTACTTGTACGGTTCAGGAGTTACAATGAAAATATTAACGCAAACATTTTCCAGTAACGCATAACATAAAGAAATTTGAGAAGCAAATAGTCTAACAAACTTGAAGGGTGATTCTTTGAAAGGTTTCAAGATGAAAAGTTCATATAAACATGTCCCAAGCGGCTTGGTTTTCGAAGTACAGGGTGATCAAAATAAATTTTTTAGGAGTTTTTGGAGTTTACTTCGAAATTTTCGACAATAATCGATCCAAATTAGTTCAAATTGGACAAGTACAATCCATTCAATAGTGCGCATGATATAAAATAATTCATTTCTCGAAGTGTCATTGCCACTCTCCAAAGATTAGCGCGTGACGCAATACGTCATTTTGTTCTCATTACACAAATAGCTATTTTCTGCTCGTGTAGAGAAAATGTAATGTTATGGAGCTCCCATACATTTTTTACCATAACTCAGGTTGAATATGTATTGCACAAAGTTAATTATGGCAAAATAATTTTGGACATTTTCAATAGTGAATAACTTTATTATCAAATACTAGAGCAAAGTAACATAAATTCCCTAGGAATAAAATTAAGTTCAGAAAAGGACCATTATTGAAATTGATATGTCAGAGCAGCTGCTGGAAATGGCCACCGCCAACTTCAATGCATGCGTTTATGCGCCTAACCAAAGACTGGCGGACACGCTCAAAAATACCAGGAGTGTTTCTTATAATTCCGCATGACTCCTGTATGCGATTCCTCAGGTCTTCTTCACTTTGAACTGGAGTTCGGTACACTAATGATTTAAGGTGCCCCCAGAGGAAAAAATCAAGTGGATTCATATCGGGTGACCTTGGTGGCCAAAGTTGTGGCGCACCACGCCCAATCCAGCGATCAGAATAATTCTCTTCTAAATATTGGCGTGCAACCAATCTGAAGTGTACTGGAGCACCATCATGCATAAACCAAATTCCAATTCTTTCCCTCAGTGGGATCTCTTCTAGGAGTCCAGGTAAGATGAATTCAAGAAAATGTCGATAATGGTCACCATTGAGTCTATGAGGCAGAAAATGTGGCCCGATAAGGAAATTCCCTACAATTCCAACTCAAACATTCACAGAAAACGTCTCTTGAAAATGGTTTTCAATCACGGCGTGTGGGTTTTCATCAGCCCACATATGATTGTTGTGAAAATTAATAATGGCTTTACGGGAAAAGCATGCCTCATCGGTGAATAACACTTGAGATAAAAACCATGGATTTTCTATCAATTTATTTCGAATCCAAGTCCAAAAAGTTAATCTCTTTGGAAAATCCCTTGGCAGAAGAGCTTGAACACGCTGTATGTGATAGGGATAAAGTTGTTGCTCTTTTAAAATTTGCCATACCGATACATGGGTTACGTTAAACTGTGCCGCAATTTGTCTTGTACTGGTGTCTGGATGCTGCTCAATTTCGTTAAGTACAGCTTCTTCTATCTGAACTGTTCTAACTCTCCTGGGTCTTCCTATGAGAACAGCAGACCTCTTGAAAGTACCCGTTTCACGAAGACGGGAGTGAATATTGATGAACATTTGTGTGCTGGGAATATGACGTGGAAATCTTTCTTGATACATTCGTCTGGCGGCACGAGCGTTACCATCAGCCATTCCATACATTAAGTGCATGTCTGCCATTTCTGAATTTGTATATTCAACCATTTTATCCAAAGGAATATTGAATGAATCTGCTTTATAGCTTGCACTAATGAAGAATTAACAATGAGACAGTTTCTCAACTTTCGATAACTGTCAAGTTGTTGATATTTAAATAAATGAATTAATATCAAAGCCCACTTTGCCATTTTTATGAATTCAAATTGATTACAAAATTTCTGCGTTAATGCAGAAGAAAAAACAGACCGAAATTTCTGATAGAATAATGTACTCCGTACGGAAACAAAAATTTGTTTGATTTAGTTTTTCAGAGTTATGACCAGAGATTCATAAATGAAAATCAAATGTGTAATGATCTGCGACTATTAGATAAACCCTATTAACTATCTTCCATTACAGGATTACCTTTCGGAAGTTTTTTATGTTGAAAAGGAAACGTTCAATTGAAAACAAAAAAATATCTTTTTTCTTCTTTTTTCTCTATCGAGACTGATGGGTAAAAACATTTTTAATCAAATATCTCAATGAAAATGCACATTTTTACCATCAGAATCTTCAGGTTGAAAGTTAAGGTTTTCCCAATATCTGTCAGATCTAGTTTAATATCCAGCGTACCGCAGTGACGGGAGATAGTAGTTTTCTGTTAGATATCACAAAAAGAAATCACATCTTTACAATAACAAGCTTTTATTTAGCTTCACTTGTAACTAACAAACAATTTAATAAAAGTTGAATTTGACCCACTTCTAATACTCCGATTAATTTGAAATTTGGCAGGTTTCCGTAATTCCGGTGACAATGCATTAAAAAAATGTTTGTTAAAAAACAAAATGGCGGCTCCAATATGGCGGACGAGTTTTGTGATTATGATCCGATTCTGTTCAAAATTGGTATGTGATGGTTTTTGGGTTGGAAATTTTCAGTTTCACATAAAAAATAAACTAAAATGTTAAAAATGAAAATTATAAAAAGAAAACATTTTTTATATATATAAGTTTTTATACAATACACTGAAAAGGAAAAAATAATTCATTTCATTGCTTGATCTAGGTAATCTTGTACAGAAAGATTTTGATACTCACAGAATAACCTACAAAAAATGAAACAAATTATTTTTTCATTTTCAGTGCATTTGTATAAAAGCTTGTCTTTATATTTTTTATTGTATAATTTTTATTCATCGTAGATTTTTCTAATTCTGAAAAAATATTTCTATCAATTTACAATAATTGAAAATGTTTAATTTTCAAATTTTCTAATGTTATGCCACACTGGAAAATATTTAAATTAATATTTTCATTATAGCCCCTGAACCGTACAAGTAAATGAAAAAATGCAAGATATCAAAAAGATGTTAAATGAAACAACATTGATTATTCCTCTCTCATAATATGTCAGTGGCGGCGGAAAAAAAAATTCTGAAGGGTTGAACAAAGCTTGACTCTGAAAAAAGGAGGACCCTGTGAATTATTTAAGAAATGCATTATTTTGTATCGTGCGCCCTATTGAATGGATTGTACTTGCCTAATTTGAACTGATTATTGTCGAAAATGTCGAAGTTAACTCTAAAAAATCTTGAAAAAAATGTATTTTTATCGCCCTGTATCTCGAAAACCAAGCCGTTTGGGACATATGTTTATATGAACTTTTCGTCCTGAAAACCTTCAAAGAATCACCTCCCGAAGTTTGTCAACGTACAATTTCTATGTATAACAGAGATAGGGGTCAAACAAAGTACTCTGGATGCCATCAGCATAGAAGGATTCACATTGAGTAGTTTTTATACTAGACCTAACAAAAAATGCGGCGGAGTAGCTATATGGGTCAGAAATAATATCCGTACTAAGGTTATCAATCTTGACAGCTATTGTAATGAGCAAAATTTTGAAGTCTGTGCCGTCTCATATATGTACAATGAGAAAAAGCATATTTTAATTAATTGTTATAGGTCTCCCTCAGGGGATGCAGATTTATTTCTCAGTAGAGTTCAAGATGTAGGAGTTTATTATATGTGGAGATTTTAATTTTGACTTATATTCCAATGAAAACTTTAACTTATTATGATCTGTAATGTCCTGTTTTAATTTAGGGCCTATAGTTGATTGGCCCACAAGAGTAACCAACACTAGTTGTACTATTATTGATCAAATTTTCACAAGCTATACGAGTACCTGTTATGTTTTTGACAATGTTATATCAGACCATCGTACTGTTTTATCAGAATTACATGATTATGACTCCCCTAACCCAATTAAAAATGAGATAAAAAGATGCTTCAATGATGTAAATATACCAACTTTTGACAAAAACTTAGTCACGGAAAACTGGTCCTGCATTTATCAACAAGAAGACATCGACGAAGCTTTCGATATATTTTATAACTTATTGATTTACAACTTTGAAATCAGCTTCCCCAAACGGAAATTACATGTTAACAATAAAGACAAAAAATGGATAAATGATAATATCAAGAAGTCGAGTTCTGCTCTAAAAAACCTTTTCAATAAAAAAAAATTCAATCCAGCTCTGACTGACACTTATAAGGAAGCTAAGAAACAGCATTTCAATTTAATTAATAATTCAAAGAAAAAATATTATCAAGATAAAATACACCAATCAAATAACCACACAAGAACTTTATGGAAAGTCGTTTCCGAACTGACAAATAAAAGTACTATCACCAAAAACATGGTCATTACCAAGGGTGACATCCAACTTGAACAACCATCTGCCATTCTGTCAGAGTTCAATAAGTATTTTCTGGAGGCTCCCATGGCATTAGTAAATAATATTGACACGAATGATATCGTTAGTACAGATAAAATTTGCCAAAATGAAACAAATTCTTACACTATTTTTTTAGATCCCTTCAGTGAAAAAGAAATTATGCATATGCTGGAATGGATGAAATACCAACTTTTGTTCTAAAAAAAGTCTTGAATTCCATCATAAAACCTATTACATTTTTAGTTAACCTTTCGTTTACAACAGGTAGCTTTCCAAATAGTTTGAAACTAGGGAAAGTGATACCGATTCAAAAAAATAAGAAATCGAACAATCTAGATAACTACAGACCTATAACCATTCCACAAAGCATGTCAAAAAATTTCGAATATGCCTTCTTGGATCGTCTATTGAAGTTTATGAATGCCCACAATATTTTGAGTCCCAAGCAACATGGATTTCGTGAGGGTAAATCCACTCAAACTGCTTTGATGAGTTTTTTAACCGAATTAGTAGAGATGTTCGACACTGGCGAGTGCCCTGCTGCTATATTATGTGACCTGAGCAAGGCATTCGACTGTGTTAACCATGTGAAGCTATTGAATACCCTAGAATCGTGTGGTGTGAGAGGAATCTCGAATAAATGGGTATATTCTTTCCTCAAAAATCGTCGTCAATGTGTTTCTCTCAAATTTGAAGTCGATGAACGTATTTCAACATTTTTCTCCGAAATAGGACAGGTTTCTTTAGGGGTGCCTCAAGGGTCCGTTTTGGGGCCTATTTTATTTTTGATCTACATTAACAATCTCGAATCTGAAATAATGCATTCTAATTTTATCGCGTATGCAGATGACATAACGCTGCTAGTATCGGCAAAGAACACCGAATCTTTAAAAAACGCATGTGAAGTTGCCCTAATTAATGCCTCCAAGTTTTTTAGTGATCACAACCTATTTTTGAATCCACATAAAACTAAAATTATTCGTTTCCACAATTATCAGAATAAAACTAATCCATTTTCAATAAATATAAATGATACAAACTTATCAAACCAAACTATAGTGACATTTTTAGGCTTGCATGTAGACGAACATCTAAATTGGCATTCACATTGTGAAAATTTGATCTCTAAATTAAATTATATTCAGTACATGTTTAGGAACTTAAAAACAGTATTAGTCAGAGCCCAACTCTGTAACATATGCTATGCAGAAGTTGAATCGAGACTAAGATATGGCATCTGCTTGTGGGGCAACTCAACCATGGCCAGAAATGTTTTTATCAAACAAAAATATATTTTACGTTGCATTTCTGGTACTTCTAGAATGTCTTCATGTAGACCTATTTTTACCACTTATGGAATTTTAACTCTTGTGGTGAAGTTTAGTTTACAAACTATAAATGTGGTGAAGTTTACAAACTATAACATATAGTAAACAAACATGAATCCCATAGAAACTCGGGGTTGTACATGGGAATCCGGTAGTATACTTATATCGTAGCTATAAGATGTAGATTCGGATAGGGTTGGTTATTTGATAATTATTCTTTATATATATATATATATATATATATATATATATATATATAAATAATGAATAACTTACTGTTATAGTATGTGTTGCCTCACGGTATTAATTCTTGAGTGGATTCGTTTTGATTTCGAGAGCTCCATAAATCCTTTCTGATGAGTGCGTTAGCACGAAACAGCTGTCAAAGGTTAGAGCTCTCGGAATTAAAACGAAATATACTCTATTTTCACTTAGATTCTGCTTGCGTTCCTCATAACGTATTAGAAACTTGATTGAACCTTGGGTTGGTCAGAACAACGAATTGTTGGCTGCCTGTCAATTTGTGGACAAACCTCTACTTTTGGATTCCTTGGTTCGTGTCAAATTAAGTTTCAACTAGTGACTGTAGATGTCATGAATAACTTACTGTTATAGTATGTGTTGCCTCACGGTATTAATTCTTGAGTGGATTCGTTTTGATTTCGAGAGCTCCATAAATCCTTTCTGATGAGTGCGTTAGCACGAAACAGCTGTCAAAGGTTAGAGCTCTCGGAATTAAAACGAAATATACTCTATTTTCACTTATATATATATATATATGACTAATTTAATCAATTTATTTGCTAACCTGTTATCTATACTAATTTTACTATACATTGCTTATTTACAGCTCAGAAGGGCACGTATATCCTGTCTCGGTAAGCTGAATATATACTGTTTTATTATTTTTTTAATGAGGCTGATAGAATTTATCATGATTATTTCATTTTTCAGGAATTCTGGTGCATGATTATACGTTCTTTGACATAGGTAATGGTGATTTCTCTGGCCAAGATTTTTTTTTGTTGCTGATGTTTTCGTAAGCAGTTTTGTTTTTTGTCTAGTTTGGTAAGTGTGATCTAATGTTTGAAGTAGGTTTTTTTTATTTTTATAGGTATGTATCATTATGTTGAAATAGTAGAGTTGTCTCAAGTCAAAAATCTTCGTTTCAGTGAATAATTTTTCGGTTGGGTAGTCCCTCACTTTTTTATGAATGATTTTCAGGAAGTATTTTTGTAATATCATTAACTTTTTCATGTGTACTTCTAAGGCACTTCCCCATACTAGTATTCCATATTGGATTCTCGACTCAATAAGGGCATAGTACAATATCCTCATATGGTGAGTTTCTAGTATATTTGAAAAGTATTTGAACCTGTAAAGCATGCTCCTGAGAGTATTAACAACATTTCGTACGTGCCTATCCCATCTTAGGTGCTGATCAATCGTTACACCTAGATATTTAATTTCATAAGTTGCATATATTTTTATGGGTTCAAGATTATGATTAATGGTTAAACTTTCAAATTCTGGATTCCGGTTTTTATAGCAAGTGTAAGACATGTATTTCGTTTTATCGTAGTTAACAGTCAATTTTCGTGAACTGAACCAGTTTAGGATTTTTTCCATATCATTTTCAGATTTTGATTTGAGGTTCAGCCAGCTGGTGTCTCTGTAAAATATGACAGTGTCATCAGCGAAACTTATCACTTCACCAGCTGTGTTGAGCGCCAGTAGTTCGTTGAGATATATTATGAATAAGACAGGTCCGAGTACCGTACCTTGGGGGACTCCACACAGAACCTCTCTCTCACTGCTATAAGTTTCATTTATACGTACTGATTGTTTTCTCTCTGTTAGATAGCTTGAGAAGAGCCTGTGAGGGGTTCCCCGTATACCTATTCTCTCCAACGCTTCTAGTAGCAAGGTATGATCTACTGTGTCGAACGCCTTGGAGAGATCTATGAATATACACAGGGCTGGGCAGCCATCATCGACAGCTTCGTAGACAGTCCTTAGGAGATTACTGATGGCGTCGTTTGTTGATTTGCCATCCCTAAATCCAAATTGCGCTTCAGATAATAGTTTAAACTTTTTCAGGTACATTTCTAATCTTTCTTTCATAACTTTTTCGAAAATTTTTGTTAGTGTAGTAATCAGCGAAATAGGCCTATAGTTGACTGGTAAAGTTTTATCCCCTTTTTTATATACAGGTTTGACCACCGCCAGTTTGAATTCATTGGGGACATAGACATTTTGCATTATTAAGTTAATTAGATGTGCTAACTGATGCGATATTTGTCCAGAGATATGTTTTAGTGTTTCGGCTTTGATGAGGTCATAGCCCGGGGCTTTGTTCATTTTCAGGTTCAGTATTATTTTTTCAATTTCTGTAGGTTGGTAGGTTGGTAGGTTGCAGGAAAAGTGATTGGAGTGTGGGCTCAGGTCTGCATAGTATTTCTTTCGGGGGAGTTATTTTATTAGCCATTTCTATACCTATATTAACGTAATAATCATTTAAAGAGTTTGCAATATCTAAATCTTTGTCTACAGATCTACCATCAGTAAGCCGTATTTGTTTGATCTCATGATGCTCATTTTTTGATGGAACAATTTCATTAATAGTCTTCCAAATATTCTTGGTATTGTATTTATTCTTGTTAATTTTTTCTTTGTAATAATTATTCTTAGTGTTTTTTATCAAGAGGTTCAGGTGATTTTTATATTTTTTGTACAGTTCCCTATGAGTATTTGGATCCTTTTTAAATTTATTATGTAATTCATTTTTTTGATTTATGGAGCGAAGTAAACCAGCAGTCATCCATGGTTTCCTACGAATGTCTTTTTTTCATTGTTTGACTATTGTGGTTCTATGTTTTATGATATTTTGAAGCGTTCTGATGAAATAGGTAGTTGCTTGCTGTGTATTTTTCATATTGTAAAATGTCGTCCAGTCGAGAGCACCCAGGTCGGACTTAACTTGTTCATAATCAGTTAGTTTATACATATATGAATTGGCAGTTTATATTTTTAGTAACAGAAATGATTTTAAAACAAACAAAGATATGCACAATATGAATACTCGGAGAAAGAATGAAATTCATACACTTGTTGCCAGGTATAGAATTACACAAAATTATCCCAACTATATCGGTCCCATAATTTATAATCATTTACCACATGATATTAAAACATCTTGTACTTTTAAACAATTCAAATATAATTTGAAATCATTTCTGTTGAAACATTGTTTTTATTCCATAGACGAATTTTATTCATTCAGGTCTGTACAGGTGACTGGATAGATTTTTATTTTAAATATGACGTATTACTTTGTGATATATACTCTTCTAGACTGACTATTCCTATACAAAATGTACTTTTGTCGTTTAAAGGAAAATAAATAAATTGAAATTGAAATCATAAGTTGGTTGAGGCAAGAATATTTTAGCTTCAATAATGAGCACTTTTTTTTGTTGAATCATAGGAGAATACTATTCTTCCATCAACTTGGAGGTTGAGATCAAATCTGCACTTTGCACTTGGTTATAATATATAGAAGGGAAGCCATTTTCATTTTGGCAACATTGAATAGATTCAACAAAGCATAGATTCATAACTACGAACAATTTAGATATAAATAATGGTTTTATATGAGAATAGTTTCAAGTTTAATAACTGTAATAATAACTGTTTAATAACATATTGCAGTTTGATTGAATACATAAACAACGCCACTCGCTTTTACATACAAAACTGTAGAAGACCAAAATATATTGAACTCATTTTCACAACTGGCCCGTAATGAGCATAATTCAATTTTCGATATTGCATTTTTATTGTATAGAAACAGTTTCCACTAGGCACAAAACTAACATTCATATCGGTACGCATAGCCTCATAACCTCCAACCCAAATGGTCAAGCTGGATGAAATGGTCGAAATGGAAATCGTATTCACAGGTCGCGGTGTCGCCAGCTGCTTTGATTGCTCATTGGTTGAATGTGTCACTTGGCACGGGTAGTGATATCTACCAAGGAATTATATTCTTGTGTTAAGAGGATTATGTTTCACAATGAGTTAATGTAAATGTTTTCTAGGATGAAGAGTTTAATGTTTTCACTGCAAGCAAATTCATTTCAAAAGAATTTATGTAAAGAAAAAAACATCTCAATCAGCTTGAAATGGGAGTATATTCATTGATTAGAAATGATTATTCTATTCAGGAGTATGTATATTCTTGATTGAAGAAATCTTTTTTATATGTGTCCTAAATTGAGCTGTACTTGTCAATTATTTTCTGAATGTCCTCATTTTCTTTACTCATTTATTCTTTGTTTCTTCAATTTCAACATTTTTATTTAATTTTCAATTTTTCGTTTTTCACTTTTTGGATAATTTTTAACGGCTTCAGTTGTTTGTTATCTTCAAGTGTTTCTTTATACTTTTTATTTGATTTAAAACAATAACTCAATAGTTTATCATTAATAATAATATTTTCGGTCCCACCTACATAAATAATGTTGTCATAAACAACTCTTTATGCTACAAGCGATCTCTCTTTCAAATTTTCAACAAGCAATTGCTTATAAACTGAGAAACCACCTTCTTCAGAAGCGTTGCCATGAGATGATATCAAGATTAATTTTGTCAACTTCCATAATTAAAAAAACTCACCTTTATCTTTCAGTAATGAGTTATAATGAGAATCAATATGTTCGTTTTTATACTTTGTGAAAATTTTTGTGTTTAAGTTTATGAATTTTTTGAATTGTTGTTCGAGTACCTCTGCTTATTCGGCAGACAAAATTTGTTTCTTTGAAAGAATGCGAGTTTTTAGTTGCAACTGTAAACAAAATTTTGCAACGTTCATGTTTAAATTATGAGATTGTTGAGGGAATATCATGTCTTGATCCTACTTTGATTGTAGTAGATTCCAAACTGTCACAAAAAAGAGTAGGCAGCAAAGTAGTAGATTGACTGCCGAGGCTGAATTCATAGCCGAGCGTAGCGAGGCTAGGAATTCAGCTATGGCAGTCAATCTACTTTGCTGCCGAGTTGAACATACAATTTTTTTCTCCGATTGTTCATAATGATATAGGAGGATATTGTATTTGCAAATTATTACAATTATTACAGGTGGCCTATTCGTTCAAAATTGTAGTAATTTTACCATCAATCGCTAACGAACAGTCGTTACCGACCGATGATGAACCCTTTACTCCCATAAACACCTAACTATGTAGGCTTATTATGGCAAGAACCTGTCAGAAAACAACTACTCCCCTGGCTAAGACCACGACGGGTATTGAATTAAATCTAACAGCTACTTGTGCAACGTTCCTCAAAACATCAGAGGACGCAATTGCAAGTGCCCTCTATGACCAACCAGTAGAATTATGTTTTGAGTTGGACGGGGTGACCACCTGCAGACTAGTTTCGAGGTTGTTGCCTCTCATCAGTGCAAGGGCAGGTCAACACAGACGGCACTGAAGCCATCTGTTCCCCGTCCAAACCAATACACACTCCGCTGATTAGTCAATTCTGGTTCACGAGATGAAAGCAGTTTCTAGGCCACTCCATCTAGCGAGCAGATCTTCTTCGATTAAATCTCTCAACCCGGAGATTCGGAGTCTCTTCCTCTGCTCGCTAGATGGAGCGGCCTAGAAACTGCTTTCATCTCGTGAACCAGAATTGACTAATCAGCGGAGTGTGTATTGGTTTGGACGGGGAACAGATGGCTTCAGTGCCGTCTGTGTTGACCTGCCCTTGCACTGATGAGAGGCAACAACCTCGAAACTAGTCTGCAGGTGGTCACCCCGTCCAAATCAAAACATAATTCTGCTGGTTGGTCATAGAGGGCACTTGCAATTGCGTCCTCTGATGTTCTGAGGAACGTTGCACAAGTAGCTGTTAGATTTAATTCAATACCCGTCGTGGTCTTAGCCAGGGGAGTAGTTGTTTTCTGACAGGTTCTTGCCATAATAAGCCTACATAGTTAGGTGTTTATGGGAGTAAAGGGTTCATCATCGGTCGGTAACGACTGTTCGTTAGCAAACGATCTCCCAAAGATTTCTGTCTTCTTCGTTTACCATCAATGTTAATAACAACTAAACATATGTTTTTCAAATTCTTGTTAAAAGTGTTATGTAATAATTGCTAATAAATGTTTACGTCAAATGTTTTATTCCCATTGAGTATAATCACTGCCTAGGCAGAAAAGTAACCACTTTGCTGCCTAGGCAGCAAAGTTCCCACTTTGCTGCCTAGGCAGCAAAATTAATATTTGCTGCCAATCGGAGAAAAACAATTTATCTTTTTCTTTACATTTATACTTCAACAACATCCTTTTTATTGAAAATCCTATATCCACATCTTTCACAGGCAAGAAGTTGTTAATATTCATGCCAGTGTCTTTGAAATCTATGTTAGCTTCTTTCGAATTTTTTGGAATTTTTTCTTCAATCATGAATTTTCCTGCTACAGAAGTGGTGAAAGTGAGTTGACATTGATGCCAAGATTTATGTATTTCCCTAGATGGCTGGAAATATAATTCCCTGACTTTCCCTGACTTTGAAAGTTTTTAAACGTTTTTCCCTGACTTCCAGGACCCATAAATCAATTCCCTGACTTTTCCAGGTTTTCCATGTTTTCCAGGTTGGTGGGCACATTTCTTATTTTGGAATCATGTCTTTATAGGCCGATAGATAATGACTTATTTTGCTGACTGACTTTCTCTTTCCCGGAATTGTAACCACTGCAAATTATTTCAATTCAGCGATCGGACGTATGCTAGGCATATGGAAGATTCATTTTCGTTTTGCAAAAAAAACTGTTTTTTTTAATCTCTTGTTTATGGCATTTTAGCACAATAACATACAGGGTGTCCCAAACTCGATAGCTTATTATACGTTTCTGGAATATGGGACGTAGGATTATTTTGAAGTTTTGGTTTCTTGGATAATCAGTTCTGCTCTAACGATCTATTTTCGAATATTTTCAGCGCTGCGGCGTTGCTGCTTGTATCGAAAAGTAGCAACAACATGGATATTTGGAATAGAATACCCTGTATATTACTGCATTTTCCTTTTTGCTATTGCTTTTCGATACATTTCTTATGATACTTTCCTAAACCTATTATGCCTAGGGGAATTCGGTCTTCATTATACTGGGTCGTTGACAATTTGTGATTTTACTGATAGATACAAAAGTGGTGAAAAGTGCATTTTTTCAAATAGAATACCCTGTATATCACAAATATCCTGAAAGAAAATTGAATTTGCTTTCAAATGATGTATCCTGTTTCAACAGTGTGTCAATTTGAAAACGTACCACCCCGAATATTTCAGCCCCCTCAGAAAATCTAAAAATATGCAAAAACACATTAAATTTATTTTAATGGGGGACATTTTGTAGGATAGTTTTCATTCAAATTACGTCAACCCTGAAGCGGGGGTAGAAACAACCCCTAAAATCTTAAGTAGAAAGGGGGGTCAAATGTAACCTCATTTTGAAGACCGTTCAATTACCTATTCAAAAATACTACATACTTGATATTTCTATCCAGTACTTTTGGAGAAATCAGGTGGTAACTCTAAAAAGGTTTAGGAAACAGTGTTTTGCAATCAAACATAACCAAAATAACAAAAAGACCTTTATTTTATCAAATGTTCAAAATGTTGTCCATTATTTTGTAAACAGTAATACAGTCTGCTCTCAAACTCTTCTCTAAATTTCCGAAAAACTTCTACCTGTATTTCTCTACACGCAGCTTTTATCCTTCTCTTCAAATCTTCCAAATCTCGAGGTTGTGTTTTATAAACAACCGATTTCAGATGGCCCCATAAGAAGAAATCTAGAGGCACCAAGTCGGGTGATCCTGGTGGCCATTCAATTGCTCCTCTTCGAACAATCCATCTAGCAGGAAATCTATCATTTAGCCACTGTCTAACTGGACCTCAAGAGCTGACTGCTTATGGGAATTTTTTTTCGGTTTTCTAACGATATCAAATTTCATTTTGTCGATTGTCATAAGAAAGAAAATGCATCAGCAAACGAGTATTTTTTTACAAGATCGCGACCTCATTTCAACCCTTTCAGAATGTCCAAATCTTATGGCTTTGGTTTTTCACTATTGGATTGTTGTATATGTTATTGTGTTAAAATGCCATAAACGAGAGATTAAAAAAAACAATTTTTTTGCAAAAGGAAAATGAATCTTCCATATGCCTATCACACATTCTTTTTTCGACCAGGCTACTGCTGAGCCATTTATATATTAATTTCATTCCACTGTGCGTTTTGGTAAGTTTTTGTCCACGTATTTCCAGCAAATGTGACAGCTATCATCAGCATTGAAAATCATTCTCCCTTTAAAGTTGTTCATCGATTATAGTGTATTGAGATATAGAATAAATAGTCTCGGTCCTAATACCGTCCCCTGCGGAACACCCTTTGTTACTGGTAAGGGGTTACTTGAAGTTTTATTAATTTTTGCTTGTGTTCTGTCTGTCAGATAGTCTTTTAACAAATTTTTAACACTAATTCCGAAATCTTCAAATAGAATCATATGGTTTACGGTGTTAGACGCCTTCGCTGAATCCAAGAATATTGTGACATTTTTCTTTATAAGGGAATCTATTTGAGATATTATTCGTTAACTCAAAAACAAGTAAGATTACTGTATTTATTGATAGCTCTTGAAGAGTACCCAAAACGTAACTCTGATTTGAATGTGATTTACCTAGACTGTATTGCATAATGAACATTATAAATGGATATTTATCACACGGCTTCTGTTTGAATATTTTGAATAATTTTTATAATTCTTGTCGATAGTTATCGAAGCTATCCTTCGGAGATTAGCACAGGTTTTCAAGTCGAGGTTTTCATTTTCAATTTTTTTTTTTAATGTTGTACGAACCCCGTATAATAGTGCATAATGAATGTTTTGTATCGATTGTTTATGAATACGAGTGCATTCCTTTACTTCCTATGACTTTCAAAACTTGTCAATTAAGGTAAGGAATGAATATATTTCAAAAATGAGCAGTTTCACTCACTTGAACGTTCTTCAACGAATGACTTTTCAATTTTCTAATTACCGATATGCTTTGGAATCTGTGAACGAGTTACCAGTCTGTTATATTTCCATCCAATTTACTAACAACGTAGTTACGTATAACTGACTCATAAAATAAATCGTGAATATTCTGTGGAATTACTTAACACTAGACATAAAGATAATTTTTATATCCCTTTTAGCAAGATTACATACGAGGATATATTGAAAAATTATTAGCATACTATAGAACCAAACAAATTTTCAATGTCAAAATAATTTCTTACTGAACAGCGAATCTGCAACGTCTCTAGACCATTAAAAAAAATGTCTTTTCTTGCTCTACAAACCAGACCTCCACAGCTTGTATTACCTCCTCGTTGGAAGAAAATTCACGACCTTTTAAACTTTTTTTCAGTTGATGAAAGAGATGATAGTCGGACGATGCCAAATCTGGTGAATAAGGGGGGTGTTCTAGTAATTCAAACCCTAAATCACGAATTTTTTGCATGGCAATATGAGATTTGTGTGCAGGGGCGTTGTACTGCAAAAACAAAACACCTTTGGATAGCTTTCCGCATCTTTTCTCTTTAATTTTTTCCTGTAGAGTGGTCAGTGATGTCGAATAGTAATCTCCAGTTATTGTTCTACCCTTATCCAAAAAATCAATCATGATTACTCCATGGCAATCCCAAAAAACTGAAGCTAAACTTTTCCAGCAGATTTTTGGACACGAAACTTCTTAGGTCTTGGAGAACCGGAGTGTCGCCATTCCATCGATTGTTGCTTTGTTTCTGGATCGTAGAAATGTACCCAAGTCTCATCCATAGTAACAATTCGGTTTAAAAAGTCTACTTCGTTTTCAAATCGAGCACAGATTGAACGCGATGCTACTATCCCTGCACGGTTTTGGTCAACATTCAAACATTTGGGAATCCATTTTGCAGCAATTTTTCTCATGTCCAAATTGACGTGAATTATATGATGAACGCGTTCGTATAAAATATTCATTGATTCAGATATCCGTTTTAGCCCAATTCGACGGTCTGTTAAAATCATGTCATGAACTGTATCGATATTTCCGGGGACTGACACAGAAACTGGCCTTTCCGATCGGTTATCATCTTCAATGGAAAATGTACCTCTTTTGAAGCTTGCAGAGCAATTTTTCACGGTCGCATACGAAGGACATTGATCACCAAGGGTATTGAGCATATCTTCGTAAATCTGCTTACCTCTTAACCCTTTTAAATACAGGTACTTGATAATGGCTCGATACTCCAATTTTTCGATTTTCACAATTTCGGTGGACATATTTTTTCTTTTAATTTTTTGCGTAACTCTGGTTCACTTTTTTGACGCCAATTTTTACACTGACACTTCTAATAAGTAATTGTTCGTTGCTATGTTAACGCAATATTTTGTTAATGCAAGGAACTGGTCTAGGCTAACTAGATATCAATACATCCTCGTAAATAGACACTTGCCCAATATCTTGGCACTCAGGATTTATAACGGCCTACCTGATGAAATTATTAAAAAACGTAGAACTTCTACTTCTTTAAAAAAATCCTTGAAACCCCTGTTACTAAGAAAAATGTTATTATTTGTGGAAGGGTATTTCTCCCAAAATTATTGAAAACAATTATGTTATGTTAAGTGTGTAAAGCCCTTTTTATGCTTTACTGATCACTTTGGCGCCGAGTCCAGGTTACGGATTTTCCCGGGCGCCACCTCTGGTTAACGTGTGAAGGTCCACTTGCTCCGGGCAGCTTCAGTTGGAGAAAAGTATACTCCAGGGGTCAGTTATGGATTTGACTAAAACACGGGTGGCCAGAAGAGGCAGGCTTTAATTGCCTCTGCTGGGATGGAATCCTGGGTACCTGCTGCTAGTCGTAAGAAAGCTCACAAAGCAATTATGATTAACTAATAAATGAAAACACCAAAATATGGTATGATAGTTTTTATTAAAAGGTGATACGTGCGGTAGTTTGTTACAATTACAAACGGTCAATTTTCCAAACCTCACTCTACCATCTAAAGGCGGAAGCAACACTAAACGATTACGTAATTCAAAGCGGGGTCATTAAATGTGCACTAACGGTTATGGTGGGGGGGGAATTATTGGTTAAGCAAGCAACGGGTGAATAGCGGTTACGGTAAGCTCTAAGTTCTGCCAAAGCTCTAAGTTCTGCCAAAGCTCTAAGTTCTAAGCTCGTAGCCCTCAGTCTCGATAGCCTTGCTTAATATCTTATACCGGAGTAGCTAGCCTACGCGCCTGTCAATCAGAGACGCATAAATACACTCTCTCATTGACAGGGGTCCACTCTGTATCGGAAAAACTACCCTATGACGGAATTTCTAGCCTACGCGCCTGTTTAATCAGAGACGTATAAATACACTCTCTCATTGACAGGGGTCCACTCTGTATCGGAAATACTACCCTATGACGGAATTTCTAGCCTACGCGCCTGTTAATCAGAGACGTACAAATACACTCTCTCATTGACAGGGGTCCACTCTGTATCGGAAATACTACCCTATGACGGAATTTCTAGCCTACGCGCCCGTTAATCAGAGATGCATAAATACACTCTCTCATTGACAGGGGTCCACTCTGTATCGGAAATACTATCCTATGCCGGAATTTCTAGCCTACGCGCCTGTTAATCAGAGACGTACAAATACACTCTCTCATTGACAGGGGTCCACTCTGTATCGGAATTTAAAACACTTGGCTTTTCAATAATCTGACTAAGGACCACTCACCCTACACCTCAATAATTTTCTAACTCACGTTTTAACAACGGCTTGGTCGGTCTCGGCTCTGCTAGGCTGGGTCGGGTTCGCGTGACTTCTATGGCTGCAGCTCGTACACAACTGCCTTCTCTAGTCGACTTTTGTCTAGAGCTCACCTAGCCATCCCTTCCATCGGCCCCTTCCAGACTTGCGCGAAACGATTTTCGGACTTAGAATAATTTCTACTTACTCTGTGACGTAGGCGGCTGGACTGGCTCTGCACGGCGTGACGATCGGACTGCTGCCCACGTATCGACTGAACTCTGTCGCTGTGAATTCCGTTCAGGTAGCCGTGGAGATTTGAATCGAGTCGGAGGGGGCTGATGTCGCGCGCTCAGTGAGCCTCAGGGATGTGACTTACATAACTGAAGCGCGTATATACTGGGGGTTCTATTTACACAAGGATAGTTTACGGATTCTACTCGAAAATGAATGACATTTTTATGTTTGTAAATAACGGAGATATGATTAAATATTAAAACTAAATGGGAATGTGTTGCTTCTGCCTATCTAAGAACTAACAAATTAGTAACTTCGTTACAAGTATATATAGTGTGAGCAGTAAAGTCTGCATCATATAGGATGTTTTTTCATAAATAGTTCTAATTTAATTTTGACTTGGGTACATAGGAAAAATCAAGTGTGTACAGTTTTCCTCCCAAAACTATGTGATCGTACTCGTAATTGTTCCTAGAATCCAAAAAAGGAAATTTGTAGTGTCGTTTCCGGCGAAACTGGATATGTGGAGGGGTATGAAATATTGGAAATGTTTCCAATTTTTTAATCAAAGACACCTGCTCATCAAATTGAATCTCGTATAGTCTTTACGAATTCGAGGTTATATCAATACAGAAATTGCCGCTGATGATTTGCATAGGCATAAATAACACGTTATTATCTAACGCTCCTCGTCTAAACTTGGTGGAGGTCCACGTGGAGATGATGTATTCTTTCAAATGAAAGGGGCGGGTGAAATGCTAAAAGAAAGCCTTTGATTGGCCACTGTCAAATTCTAATTGGTCAGAGACCGAACAGCTTCGAAGTTCTTTGACATGCCACTGCCAAATTCCAATTAGTTTCTATTTGCTAGAGGATTTATTTACTAGACAGTGCGGTGCAGATAGCCTCAGAGTTCAGACGCATATTTACATATATCGTAAACTAGTTGTCCTAATCAGATTGATTATCGGAGCGGTATGGAACTCTGGAGACCTTTCGATGTTGATGTCGTTGAAACAGAAGATTTTGATACTAATTCAGAACCGCTCCAAGTGGAATTTAATTCAGAACGTCTCCAAGTGGGAGCTGATCTAGAGACGCAACATTTGGAATTATTCAGTAAAGCCTTACGCATTCAAACTCAAAAGGTTATTTTGATTATGTATTCGCGTTTGAAATATGAGAAAAGTAGTGGTTCTTCAGACAATCAATTGTGAAAAAATAAGCGAATTAACCAAGATTAGCAGACCGACTGTGTTTACAGTAATTCAAGCAAGAGACGTTGTCACCATTCTGTCAAACGAAAGAGACGGACAGAAACTGAAGAAACTAGAATGAGCTTCCAAAGAACACATTCGCAGATGTGTGTATGAGTTTTATCAAGAAAATAAAGTGCCGACATTAGAAATGAATCATGATGAATTTCGTGAACATCCAGATTATGTTTATAAATCGTCAGATACTTGATTGCGGTTTCAAATACGACAAATTGGATAAACGCATGGTTATAATGGAGTCAGCACGAATCGTTGTCCATCGATAAAATTACTTCAGAAAAATTAAAGACTATCGAAATGAGAATAAAGTCATAATATATTGAAGAGACGTGGTTTGATACCCATGATGTCGTCCAATACGGTTGGGTAGATAAAAGCAACAAGTGTACTTTGAAAGCTCCATGTCCTAGAGGAAAAAGAATTGTAATTCTTCATGCCGGAAATGACAAAGGATTTGTTGCTAATGCGTTGTTGTTGTCTGCAGAAAATATTAAGCAATCATAATATTAAGCAAATTCCATGATTATTTCCATCAGGTTTTGGCCTTGAAATTTTGTTTTCTTAAATAAAAAAATCGAAACGTCTGGCAGCCTTGTTTCTACCGGAAGCCCTTACATTATAAATATTTTTTTAAATTCAGCTATAGTCCAATTCGGAAATTGTAGATAGTGACTCATCGTCGTTTACAGAATTTCAGAGTGTTGAAACCCCATAAACTGACGATGTGAACTATCTAAAATGGATTAGTTTAGTGATGTTGAAAATACTATATTTGACGCGATGGAATTGAAATATAGATCAGAACTTGCTACGCTTCTTTATAAAAAAAGAAGTATAATATCAATATTTAAAAACCATCAGAAAGCAAATGAAAACATAGCAGTCACCGACTAACTCAATTCAGGTGCCATAGGGTTCTTTCTAAAATTTATACCGCGCCAGTGAGTTGATGAAGCCAGCCCAAAACACAGACTGCTCCAGATCTCTAAGAAGATTTCTAAATGGAATTTATAATATTAAATAATACAAGCACTGGTGGTATGTAGTATGACGACTACCTTGTTTGAGTATTGGAGTTAGGGTTGGAATGAAATGCCAAACGCTCAGTTTACAAACCTCTAATAATCCGTATGATGGATACAGAAAAATCTTTCAAATAATGGAGTACCTGGTACGGTGTTGGTTCGATGCCTTCCAAGCTCCCGTTGTGATCACAAAGGGCTGACAAGTGAGAAGGTGCCCACCTGGAAAGTACTAGTTAATTGGGACTCAAAGTCCAATGTAGCGAACAACAAATATCTATAGATATAGATTATCAAAAATTATTATGTTTGTAAACCACAAATTTAATCGTACAAATATATGATAGTGGACCACAATAATCAATTATAATATATAATTAAATTTATCCCAAGTAAACCTTTAAACTTTAGGCATAAGATGTCCGGAGGACTGCTTATTGCTAATATCCTATAAAATCCTATACAATCCTATACAATCCCATACAATCCTATACAATAGGAAAAGTTGCCAAGCAATTGCAGAGATAACCTTGTAGGAACTCTGCACGGAAATTTCATCAGATGTAATTCAATGTTCGTCGTGGCATTAGCCAGGAAAGTAGTTGTTTTCTGATGGATTTTCGACCCAACTTTTCCTATTGTATAGGATATTAGCAATGAGCAGTCCTCCGGACATCTTATGCCTAAAGTCATAAGCTCATTGTTTGTGAATTACAGTTTTCTTTTCCGTAAACCTTTAAATAATATGGAAAAACTAGTAACCATAATAAATACAATACAATACAAATACCAATCAAAACCAATGATAATTATACACAGTAGTAGTGAAATATTTATAGTGAAATTTCTCCCTGAAGAACACTATTAAAAACAAATATATGACAAACTTGTTAACTAAATAAATGTCGACTCTGATGGTGTGTAACAAATGATATCCAATATTGATATTTATGATAGGGTAAATAACTTCATGAAGTACCCTTGTAACACAATGAATGACAAAATCCAATAGAAATCTGGATTAAATAATAAACGAAATCAAATATTAATAATAAGTGAACCTAGGCCAAGAAGAGGTTACGTAAATTTGGAAAATAATATACAAAATGTGCTCTATCCGTGTGCTTCCCCACTGCTGTCCAAACCCAATACAATAAAATAAGTGTGAATAAATTTTGATGTTGAAAATAATAAAAGACAGGTTCCGTATATTTTGAATAATATATATGTTGAAAAGTTGAAGGGGCTCAGGGTACCTGTGGTCTTGGTACAACTGGTGTCGAGAATGGGGGTTGGCGGCTTGATAAAAAAAAATTGTCGAAACTTTTATTCGACGCCTCGGCCAGCTCTGGGCCCTGCCACATACTCGCTCCGTTGTCTTCCATACCTGCACAGAGGTAGGAGAGCAATATGATTGATAATGAGTTAATAAAAGATCCCTAAATGAACCTACTATACTTGCCTAGATTAAGGGAAAATGATTCTAAAAGAAAAATTAGCTTTAAAAGAAAAGCTAATATGGAATAAACTAATCTAGGGAATTAACGCGCCTAAATGAGGGAGTTTACCCGTGTTCCCTTCCGGAAGGGAAAGTAAGCGTTTAACGCCCTGTGCACCTTAGTGCTATGGCTCGCTGACACGTGTAGCTCACCCCAGTTAAACAGTAGGCATCCCCTAGCATGGATTCCGGGACAATGCAATCCAATCTAGTGGATAAGGAGCCGCTGCTTCCGCCGACGACGGAGACCTGGCTAGGCTGAAAGAAACAATATAAATTAGTAAAAAACGAATTCTCTGACTATGGAAAGAGCCGTGTCAATTTGTTCTGAAAAGAACAAAATTGTGATGATTGTCTATTGCGTTAAAACAAATTCTTTCAGGAGGGATGTTGGGTTTCGATCCCTCCTTTATAGAGCCAAGTCCTTTGGCTAAGAAAATACTGGCCGTAGATCGTAGTACAACTCCTTTAGTTCCCCAATATTGGATATTTCAATTTCCCTTTTCTTCTCTTTTCTTAAATTCTTTTGTCTCGTTCCTACAGAACGCTCAGTATAATATTCCGGTTTGGCTTTCACAATTTCTTCCTGAATATCGCTTTCCTTTCGAATTTCCACTTTGGATATTTATATTCTTCGATAACACCACCTTGTGTGTGCTAATATTGACTATCAATTTCTCAATAAGACTTAACTCTTCTCTTGCTTCTGCTCGCTCGAATACTCGATGCCGAATGCCCCCGGGTCGCACTCTCGCGCTATATTTATGTGCGTCGGCCGGCGGGCGTGGTTGGGCCTGACCAATCGCGTGCCAGTATTTGACGAGACTTTGCTTTTGCCGTTTGCATGTGTCGAATATTTCGGAAATTGATTTTCGTATTTGAAATTTGTTTATTTTTCCAATATTGGCGGAACATAACACTGGAAAGTCCAACACTTTCGCCCTCTCAGCAGCTACTAATAACGTACTGATCCCTTCGTCCTCTTGTCAACAACCTAAGGATGGGTAACTCGAAGGCTCCATTCTTTCGGTTCGTTCACCACTGCAGACTACTTCTTGTGAACGGTCCCTCCTGTCCCTCCAAGACTTTCAGTGTCCTGAGGTGGATGAAAAAGACTGCTTGACGAGTATTGATGGCAGAATACAGGTAGCTTGGTTCAACTTGAAAATCCAACACCTTCGCCTGCTCAGACTACTGGTGGATGGTTCCTCTTGTCCCTCCTAGACTAGCAATGTCCTGAGGTGGATGGAATGGACTATTAGATCGATAATACAGGGCCAGCCAAGAGCTTGGTACAACTTGAAGATCCAACACGTTCGTCTTCGTGGGTGGATTCTAACTAATCGTGATTCGTGGTATTACGGTTTACCAGGTGGAATAGAAGTATCACTCCAAAGGAAACAATGAAAGGCAGCAACAAAATTCTAATAACTTGGACTCGTGGCTTCCAAAATAGCGGTGTGTGACACTAACGATAAATCCCCATTACAGGTACTCTGGGTGATATATCAAATACCAAAATGACTATACAAGTCCACAAATATCACCGGAGATTATTAGACTTGTTTAATCAATAAAATCCACGATAACGTGATAAAATACTCAAAATTGATTACATGCGTCTGGTCACACAACTGCTTCAACAACGTAGCACACGGAAGAGGAAGTTCGATTAGCTCGTTCAACAAACCAATGTTTCATTTTCAGATGTGAAAGTCTGAATGACTGAGGCTCGTGTCGGCTGGAAATAATCCTCCACGATTCACTGTTGCGTTAAAAATTAACAGTGCTGCTCCTAAAGTGCCTTATGGAGTTAGTAACAAGGCCTATCCAGAACACATGGCTAATGACCAAAGCAGTCGATGCCAAAACACCAAGGAAAAACAAAACAAACCAATGAATGACGTCACTAAAGCGCAAGAGAAATCAACTCAACTAAACGTTTACTTCACGAACAAAATCTCAAGTATAGAACTGAACAAGTCACTCAAATGTTCAATCAAACTACTGTCAGAAAATGATAACCTCACAAATCTCGTAGCAAATAATTACATTTTGAACGTTATTTCAAGATTCAAACATTATAAAGCGACGAGAAGATTTCAATTAAACAATAATAAGATGGAAACCAATATGACGAAATGCTTAAAATGGAAAATGTCCAGAACACATACACAATCGAAGGTACTAATTCAAGGTCAAATTTATACCATACTATAGGCGAATGTTTATCAAAATAAAATGTAGAATCGATAGCAAGGTTTCAGGATCTTACACAATATAAGGTAAGAGAATAGTCTCATCTGCAAACCGATGAAAAAATTTGATTTTGAACCGTAACAAACTGATGAAGCAGTGTTTTTTTTTAAATCCATGAATAAATGACTGAAATATAGATTATTTAAATTTACGTATTTTAGCGCGGAACGTCTTTGGTCTCCGAGACATATGTGACGTCACGCCACATGTCTGTTATCGTCATACGACAAATAATTACGTCTTAGATCCTTAGCCGCCTCATGGCACACATTTGTAGTACTTTTAGGTCCAAATAAGTCACGCCTCTTTAGTTTGCACCACTTCTTCCTTTAATTCATGTCATTTTGTATAAAAATCAATTTGTTGGAGTTTTTATTTTACAAATAGGAACAATACAATATTTGTGGGATATTTTTTCAATTTCAGCCATCGTGTAATGAAGAATACACGACACGAACGTCGCAAGTGATTGTAAGCACTCAGCGAATACCAGTCGCCTCGTTCATGTGGCGTGACGTCACACACTAGAGCGCTGCGTACTATGAAATTACTCTTCCAAGAACAACTTCAAAGTCCCAAAACTCTTTCATTTCTAGAGATATTTCAATGATTCTTTTACATTTTTGTTTCCTCTTACTTAAATTTTTAGAATTAATCCATAACAAAAAAAATTAAAAACTAGTCCATTTCCGAAATGGATTATAGGTCGTTTTATTTCCCGCATAGAAACAACTTCTGCTTCGCACAGCCCCTACAATTTTTATAAAAACCTATGCCATCTTATAGGATTACTAATAATAGATTTTTCCCCGCCACTGCTTCATAAAAGATATGCCTACACTAAATGGAATTTCAGTTTTTCTGCTGTCTCAACTGACTTCGTATAAACTATACCTTTGCAACTCTGGAAACCATGGCTTGTCTGAAGAATACGTTGACATCCGGTATATTCATAACGACTCTGTTCGCACGTTCTCATCACTACTTCAATCAATAGTATAAATACGAAATCAAGACACCCCACTGAACAGAGATAATGATCGAAAACAATTATATTTGCTGGATTCGTGGAAGTTGCCGTTTGTATTGAAATTTGTGAAATCGCTTGAGGGAGTAACCGTGACCATTCCATCAGTTTGGTGTTATACCTATGTATTCATATTGTTACCAACTTGGTATTCGACAGAGAGATAGGGATTTCTTCTAGAAACGCCGTAGGACATTTATAAACTTTCGAAGGATTCCTTGGAAACTCCTAGAAACACTAGTTCTTGTTCTAGATCATTACGTCGAGGATTCTTATTGTAGTATAAGAATTTCTTTGTAGTTCGGAAACTTATCTTTTTCTATATAATCCATGCAATTGTGAGATTCGACAGTAGTTTACAGTTGTTCATTAAAACCCTTTAGGTGAGACATAGATTAAACAGTTTACACGCATTTCAGATGCAAAAAGGGTGAGCCTGCCCCAGGTAGCACATCATATCGGCTGAATCTTGGTTCCATATTGGGCCAATATAGATATATTGTAAATGAAAATTCAGTATTGGTCCAATATGGGTGAATATTCAAAAAACAATATTATATTAATAACATTGGTGGAATATTGGTTGAACTAGTTTTGAATGTAGATTATCACACGAAATATTGGGTCAATATTGGTTGAATAATTTCTACCAATATCGATAATACAATTTTGGTTATATATTGTTTTCCACATCAAGAATAAATATTGCAATCCAAATATTCCAGTCATATCGATTATAGGGGAAAAAATTGTATTTCCAAGTTTGTAAGAATATTGGTTGAATATCATTTCCACTTTATTTGACAAATTGTAATAACTCATATTGAGTCAATATTGGTTGAATGATATTCACCAATATCGATAAAACAATATTGTCTTCACATCGTTTTTGACATCTAGAATAAATATCGCAATCCCAATATTCCCCTGATATCGATTCTAGGAATAAAAACTATATTGTATCTCCAAGTGTGATTACACATTGGTTGAATATCATTTCGCCAATATTCAACAAATCTTATGAATTAATATTGGGTCAATAATGGTTCAATAATATTTATCGATATCGTTAAAACAATATTGTCTTCATATTGTTTCCTACATCTAGATTGAGATGAAATTTGAATATTGGCCGAATATTCAATGAAACATATTGAAATTATATCATGATCAAACTTAGATAAAAATCCGCTAGGTGGCTCTACATATACAACGTCTTCTAAAACATACGAAAGTATATTAAGTACTTCCTTTAACTTGTTTTCAAGACAGCTCACTCAGTGGTTATGGCGATCAAAAGACAGACTCTGGTGTCACCTTCATCAACTAAAGGACATTTAATAATTTACCAAGGTATATTGACATCCACCAATATATCCAAATGATATAGTACCAATATCAATAAATATTGTACCAATATCGATAAATATTGTACCAATATCGATAAATATTGTACCAATATCAATAAATATTTTGAGGCCATTATTGCTTCAAGAATATTCCACCAAAACTATTTCTAAAATATTGAAATAATATTCGACCAATATCGCAAAATGTTCACACACTACTTCTCGAAAATATAACTTTTAAATATTGTTCCAATATTGTCAGAATATTGTATCAGTGATATTGTACCAATATCGCCGAACATTTTGAGGCCAATATTAGTTCAAGAATATTTTGCCAATATTATTCAAGTAATATTGGACCAATATCGCCGAATGTTCACATTTTTTTTCTCGCCAATATTGCATTTCCAATATTTCGCCATTATGTTCACAATATTGTACCAATATAGGTGTGCTACTTGGGGCTGTCTGCATACCTGATTTAGCATGTGTTTCAGAGGTACGGTTTCTAGCTGTTATCGTAGACCAATTTATATGTTGGCATACCCATACTTGGGCAAGAAACTTGGGTAAGAAACTTAACTCCGCATACAATGCTATTGTGCAACTTGAAAAAAAAATCTGTGAACTCCAAAAAACTACTCGTGAAAAAAAAAGCGTATTATAAGACTAATATTCGATATTCCATTTGGTAGTAATTGCAGGCAGGTGTTTGTGCATCCTACCAATCTGTCTACGTTTTAAAAACTCTATTGTATATCAAGCACAACCTAAGTTGACTATCTAAAAATTCTGACTGCCATGGTCACTTCACAAGAAATGCCTATGACCTCATGATAACAAAACATGACGAAGACGAAAACGACGACGACCACGACGACGACGTCCAGGTACCGCGCCGACTTGGTATCGTCAATAATATTCTCCAGAGCTCTGAGTCCCCCAGGAATGTCTACGCGAAAGCGCTTTATCTTCCAAGTGAAATTCATGAGTTCCGTTTAAACAGAGTTCACAATTTTGTTCTTCACTAAGTACGGTAAGACTAGCCCTCACAAATGAGTTGTTAGCTTTGCTGCTACTATATTACTGTATTTCGATTGCGCATAAATTGTTGTGTCGTCAGCATATGTATAGTTCAATATAATGGTGCACAATAGGGGCTTAAAGTGGAAAGTTATGATGTTATTATTTTCAGTGGTTAATTGTATGTTTTTTTGAGGTGCTAAGCACGATTCTAAAGTTGTCCACCAAAAATTTGGAACCTTGAATATAAGAAAGCAATATAAAAAACATGAAAAAATTATTTTTTTAGTGATTTGCAGTAAACAACTTTCAAAGCAAGCTACATATACACAGAAAGTTATCTTATAGTAAATAATGAAATAATAGCTACAATTATGTCGGGGCGTGGCGCAGTGGTTAGAGCATCCGACTTTGAGTCGAAAGGTCCGGAGTTCGAGCCCCAGTTGCGGCTGGGATTTTTTAATTTAATTTGATAAATTAAATTAGTAAAATCTCGTGGCTGGACTGGGGTGAGTCCTGCACGATTCACTGTTGCGTTCCAATTAACAGTGCTGCTCCTAAGGTGGCGCATGGAGTTAGTAACAAGGCCTATCCAGAACACGTGGCTAATGACCATAGCAGTCGATGCCAAGACACAAAAAAAAATAGCTACAATTCATGTCTCTTTACAGTATTTGTTCTTCACAGCAAAAAAGATAATTATACCGATATGGCTTTTCGAAATTTAACATTGTGCGAAAAAGCACTATTTATCCCATTGCTTCTTTATGCTGTGTATAGAAATTAAGAACTTTTCCAACGATTGGAAGCACTGTAAATGAGGTTTCCACCTCCCTAGACCCTCAAGAGAAACCCTTATCCATTCAGTACCATTCAAATTTTTGATGATCCTACGGCACATGCTGACGCTGTTATTAATGCTGGTCTTACCGTTTTTACTGTAGTGCATAAAATGACTGATAAGGAAGACACGTCCTTGATTAAATTGAGGTATAAATGCTACCTCAGGTCATCTGCATACAGAACAACAGCCCATTTGGCATCCTTGCCTCCTACGTTAGCTGCAGCACAATGACTTCCTTTGAAGGTATACTTTCAAGTGCATCAGTGGCTTGGAAATGAAAAAATCCCCAGCAATGGGGTTGGAAAAAACTAAAGGGTTTCGCAGCCAGAATCTAGGAAAAAAAAAACTGAAAAAAAAAACGGAAACAAAACCCGGAAAAAAATCCTCCGAACCCCCCTCCCGAAAAAAAAACAAAAAACCTCGAAAGAAAAAAAAAATCTAAGGAAAAAAAATATTTAGCTATTATATTACATATTACCTATTATTGTACAGATTTAAATCTCATATTATGCGATATGGCATCTAAAAAACCAGCTATATCTCTTTGCTGATCATGACTCCAGCATCTGACTTACTCACAGAATTGTTGGATTTGTTCAATTTAACTCAAATAATAAAAGCCCCAACGCGCATTTCTAAAAACTGTAATACCTTACTAAACATCATAGCAGTTGGTGATGTTGACATGGTTGATGGTGAAGCACAACATGTTGACATGCACCAGGTCACAGATCACCAACTGGTATATTGTCAACTCAAAATAAAAGTTCCTCAAAACAATATCAAATATGTAATTTACAGAGACTTGAGTACATTCAACCAAGTTGAGTTTGATATGGAATTACGAAACTTGAATTGGCAAGAAATATTTTATACAGATGATATTGACATGAAAGTTGATATATTAACCAACAATATTAAATCTATTTTTGACAGGCATGCTCCTCTTAGGAAAGTAAGAGCAACTAAACCCAGGGCTCCTTGGTTGACTAATAATTTAAAGTTCATGAAAAAACAACGTAACAAATTACTCGCCAAGTACAAATCAATAAAAACCTTGGAAGATTGGTAAGTATACAAGCGAGCGAGGAACGATTTCACTGCGGCAGTTAGAACTCAAAAACAGAATTATTTGAATAAAATACACAGGACTAAAAAAAATCGAAAAGAAACTTGGAAAGCGCTTGATCAATTGAATATCCACTCTAAGAAATCTGATATATCATCACCTCCAGATTTAAATGACGCGGAAGCTATCAATTCATTTTTTATTAACTCGGTTAATGCATTGGCGTGTCAAGTAGATGATGATCTTGTGCAATATTATAATACCCACAAAGTCAATTATAATTTAAACCCCTGCAAAATTGAACCTGTTCTAGAGCATGACGTTCTAGAGGCTGTAGATAGTATCAAATCAAATACCGAAGGTTGTGATGGAATAACTCTACTTATGATAAAATTATGCTGCCCCTATTTATTGCCGTTTATCGCTCATATATTCAATTGTTGCCTTCTTGAAGGATATTTTCCTGTAAATTGGAGAAATGCAGTTATTTTACCGTTACCAAAAGTCTCATATCCTAAATAGCTGTCTGACCTGAGGCCTATCAGCAGGCTTCCAGTGCTATCCAAAATTTTCAAACGACTGATTTTCAATCAAATGATAAGTTTTCTCACAAAAAATGAACTATTTTCAGATTGCCAATCTGGCTTCAGGTCTGGTCATAGTACAACTACAACATTAACTAAAGTACTAGATGATGTATTTCAGGCATTTGATAAAGGTAATACAACATTACTGGTTACGTTAGACTATTGGCGAAAGAAAATAAGATCGCAGCGCCACCTATAGCAAGACTTTGAACTACGAATCACGGACAAAGGTTTTTGACTTTACACGTGTTTATATGGCGTTTTGACGATCTGTACTCCTATTTTCAAACAATTTGGGAAAATTTGTGATTTCTATAACTAAAAAGTGATTGTGTTTCTATTGAAAGACTCTAAAGAACGTTTCAGTAAGGTGATTCAAAGGTATTTCATCTCCGATTAGTTTTGAATGCTTCTGCAATTTAAGGTTGCATGGCGTTTTGATGATCTGTTCTCCTATTTTCAAACAATTTGTGAAAATTTGTGACTTCTTTAACTGAAAAGTTATTGTGTTTCTATTAAAAGACTTGAACCATAGTTTCAGTGTAGTTTACAAATATTTTACGTGTTTTTTGAAGTCATGATTTGTGAGTTATTGATCTGATTCATTCTGTTGATTAAGGATATTTCCATACTCGATTTTTGTTTCTGTTCGTATTTTTTTTTGTTTATACTGTTGATAGACTGCCAAATATGGGAATATACAATCCTAGTTGTTCAGTCCCAGGATGCAGGACATATGGCAAGAAGGAAAATGTGGGATATCACAAATTTCCCCCAAAAATAAAAGCAAGGTTAAAAAATCACCAATTGGTTCGACCAGATTGAAGAAATTGACCAAAGGAAAGCATGGATTTTGAAACTGAAAATTGGCAAGCTAAATAATATCGAAGTATCATGCTTGTTTGACAGACTGATGAATGAATCAGATCAATAATTGATCGCAAATCATGACCTCCAAAAACAAGTAAAATATTTGTAAACTACACTGAAACTATCGTTCAAGTCTTTTAATAGAAACACAATAACTTTTCAGTTAAAGAAATCACAAATTTTTACAAATTGATTGAAAATAGTAGAACAGATCATCAAAACGCCATACAACCTTGAATTGCAGAAGCATTCAAAACTAATCGGAGATGAAATACTTTTGAATCACCTTACTGAAACGTTCTTTAGAGTCTTTCAATAGAAACACAATCACTTTTTAGTTATAGAAATCACAAATTTTCCCAAATTGTTTGAAAATAGGAGTACAGATCGTCAAAACGCCATATAAACACGTGTAAAGTCAAAAACCTTTGTCCGTGATTCGTAGTTCAAAGTCTTGCTATAGGTGGCGCTGCGATCTTATTTTCTTTCGCCAATAGTAAAGCCTTTGATACCCTGGGACATAATTTATTATTGGCTAAACTGAATTATTCCTGCTTTTCCATGGAAACCTTAGGTTTAATTGAAAGCTATCTCTCCAACCGATGTCAGTATGTTGTTCTAAAGGAAACCAGTTCCAGTGCAATGACATTACCTCGAGGAGTTCCACAGGGCTCAATTCTAGGCCCGCTCCTGTTTTTACTTTATACTATGGATCTGAAAGAACTCTCTGGTGATTGTTATATACATCAATTTGCTGACGACACTCAAGTATATGCAAGTTTTAATAAAGATAATGCTGATATAGTCATTACAAGAATTAGTGATACCCTCGATAAAATATTTAATTATTCTTATAAACACGGTTTGAAATTTAATCCTACCAAATCACAAATGATATATTGGGCAATCGAGCTCATGCCACAGATGAAGTGGTAATCAATGGTGTAAGTATTGAGCCCTGTAGAATAATAAAAAATTTGGGATTATTTATTGACGATGATTTACGGTTTAAAACACATATTAAACAAATAGTCCAGAAAAGCTATATGTCGTTAAGAAAACTTTACCGTAACAGGACAATTGTAAACAAAGATTTGAGGAAACAGTTGTGTGAAACCTTAGTTTTGAGTCACTCAAACTATGGCGATTTGATTTATGGACCGTGCCTCGATATACGAACATCAGCTACAATTCAAAGAATTCAAAATTCATGTATTCGTTTTATTTGTTCTTTGAGAATGAGAGACCATGTAACTCCATATATAGCGGAACTAGGATGGCTTGATATGCAGGACAGAAGGAATCTTCACCTTGCATATTTTGCCCATAAAGTTTTAGAAAAAGAAACTCCTTCGTATATTAGAAAAAAAATGACATATCGGTCGGTTGTTCATGATGTAAACACCAGAAATATGAATCTTCTTGTAATACCCAGGCATAAAACTGCTGCGTTCAAGAGGTCATGTCCTTACTCTGCAGCAAAAATACTCAACTCTATACCATTATCTGTCAAAAATAAATCATCCCATGGATTTAAGAGAGCTTATAAGGAATATATTCTGGTTCTATAATACCTGCTTTTAAATGTCTTATAAATAGGTACAATATTAATGTTTGTCCTCTATGCATTTCATTTATGTGAATCTCTCCTTTAGTTTCAAAACTTGTTAAATTGTATATGTAGACATTTTTTCTTTATTTGTGAAATACTTATATGTAACTGGTACTCGGTTAAGTAGAGCAGTTTATCTGGACTTCGCCGAGGATAATTAAAATAAAGACATTTTATTATTATTATATCGTTGAAAAAAGTGCAGCTCAAATCTGTCATCATCAAAGCTCTGCACTGAATAAAAAAATGATACTAGTATCTAGTAAACCAATAATTTTTTTAATAAATAAATATCGGTACAAATCAAAACCATATCAATAACTACAAAAAGCAAGCCTTTACATAAACTGTACCTCACATTTTCAAATTTTGAAAGGAACTTACCTTAAATGAGTTGTATTTGCTGCATCTCCATCGCACACTGGTAGCACAAGTTTTATGAATGGTGTAAGTGTAACCATCCAAACAAAGTTTAGGTTTACCGCTAGCTGTTTTCAAAACTTCCATATTTCTTATTCAATGAATCTTACTAAATGAATCGTACTCAACTTTACTTTGCGACCATATTTATATGTATAGATCAGGTATCCCAAAATTAACGTATGTTAATGACCATTGAAATGTGTGTACCTACGTGGTATAGGTCAGGTAGGGAATCCAAAATTACAGGGTACAGATAAACAGGCCAGGTAAAAACTTCCCCTAAGGGAATAATGGCGAGGAATTAATAGTCTTTATTCCCTCTTGTACTCCTACCAGAATTGTATATATTTGATCTGATCTATTCAAAAACTCATATTCTTATTTGCCCCAGGTTGTATTAGTTACCCAACAATAACCAAGATTAATACGAAAATTCACCATAAACAGTAAGTTTTTCTTTGTTTCATTCTTAGCCTAGTTGATTGGATTTCTGACTCCTTGCGGAATCAATTTCTCCAGATCAGGTAACCGCCTCGATCCGACGAATCCGTTGTCATCCGGCCTGGGTACCGGCGTAGAGATCAGGGGGAATATATAACCTCACAATAAAACACTCAACTTCAAGAAAATTATTATATGTATGAATAGAACAAAACATAATATAACAAACACGCCCATCAACATGACTTCAGACCGAGGACGCCATCAGTCCTCCACGTTTGCCGGAAATCGAATCGTAATCCCGGTACGTTTTATAATATTGTAAAGAAGTACATTGATCTCCGTCCGTCACAAGTAAAATCAATTCTAAATTACAAAATAAACAATTACAGCAGATACTATTGCTAAACAGATAAATAGTAATGAAGCATCTTCTTTCTTTACAGCAACCGAAATTCCAAATATTCGTGTTGAAAACACTTCCAAAGTTGATGATAATTCACGACCAATTATGGACTCTTGGTATAATCTACTATTATGTTAACAAATTGCTGCCATATTGCATAACATAATAGTTATTAATTGTATAAGTGTTTTAGATATCATTTTATTTGCGAAGCTCGAGCGTTTAAATTTCTTGAGCAAATAAAATGTATCTAAAACACGCATGCAATACGTTTTATTCACAATCACATTCATTTAGAATCAGAATCGCGGAAATTTTTCATCAAAAAATGATTTGACGTTTTGCTCTGACAGCGGCTGTCACCTCCTCAAAAATCATTGGAATAATATACAAAAATATCGGGAGGTGTTGAATGGTTGCTATGTATTTTCGATTGTTTATCGACTCCATTTGTAAAAATTTGTGAAGTTGGTGACAATAAGTAAAATGTGACTGATATTCAAGATTGTATTTTTCATTATTGCACTAGTGGAATAAAGTAATTTCATTATTCCACTAGTGGATAAAGTGGTACTTTATACGGTTCATAAGTGTGGATAAAACTTCAATTATAAGGTGATTGTGGATAAAGTAAATTTAATCTGTGGCATATCGAATAACATAACGTTTAAATCTGTTTGTATGTAATATACGCAATAGCTGAAGATTATTCTAAGGGGTAGTTTATCCGGGTTTTTTTTCGGTGATCTTTTTTTCAGGGATGTTTTTTCCCGGTGGGTATTTTTTCGTTTTTTTCCGGGGATTTTTTTTCCCGGTTTTTTTTTCATTTACCCTGCAGCCAGTACCAATGCTACAGCCACAAGTACCAGACGCAGTTATGAAACATATCCTGTAGGTGCAAGAAGACCTGTCAGACCCACTGTGGATGCAAAAAAGCGGTCCTTGTCTGTTCCAGTATGAGCCTGAACAGTGAGAATAGTTGTAATAACATGCCCGTTGTAGACGTAGAAGAAAGAGCAGAGGATGAATCGGAGTTTCCTGATCCACTTGAAGGCTATATTTTTGTATCAGGCGTGGAGTTACTGGAAAACTTTCCTAGAAAAATCATGTCTAAGAGGGGTCGCAATATTCATATTAGTGCATAATTACTGATGAATTCTAAAAAAATTCGTGTTTTTCTGCCTGTGAATGATCTTCATCTACATTTAATAAAAACCAAAAATTAGTTAAAATTTTTAATTTTTTTTATTTAATCACCAATTTCAATTAAAATTCAACACTTTCTTGTATGGAGACCATATGACATAAAGAAAAGTATTGGGAGACAAACATTGTAGATAATTTTTCTATCATGATTTTGCCACTGGATAACTTTTTATGTAAACAACTTCCTGTCCAAGTTGATAGCTGAAAAACACAATTTTTGTTGTTTTTTTGATGATTTCTGATATTTTCCGATAACTTTAGATTTGTGTTCAGCACACCAAAACCCATAAAATGAACTATTAAACTATAATTGATAGCCGTGTACGAGGTAGGGAACATTGGGAAGTCATACGTATACAGCCAATACAAAAGTGGGGACAATTTCGAGCCTTGCGGCACACCTGCTTCTGCACTCCACACTTCGGAACTGTTTCATTTACTCTATGAGGGGACAGGACCGGCTCCAATTCATTACAGTATTCTTATACTATCTGTGTATCTGTGTAAATTTTTTATTTTTCAAAACCAGTGTTAATGTTTGTAATCACATTTTGATTCGTATATATTTGAAATTTACCTGTATTGGGCTGGTCACTTGGAATAAAAAGTAAAAATGAATGAAAGAGAACTGAAATGATTGAAAACAGAATGAATCCCCGAAAACAATATGTTACCAGAAATAGTATTTAGAAAGTTTGAAAGCTAGCTAGTATTTTGGCGATGATGATATCCGCTGCAAAATTATTTCATCTGAGAAATATTATATAGGTACATCAGCCTGATAGAGCCCTAACCTGAGTATTAATGTCCCAATCAAACCCCCTCCGTTCGACGCGCGAGAGTAAACAGATGTAATGGAGTTGCAGAAATCCCCGAGTAAACATTGTAGACGTTGAGACATGACCCATTTATGCGGCGTTTTTAGAATTTTCCACTAACCTACTTCAATTTCGGGGATCGGAGGGGGGCTCTTCATCCAGGTGAAAGGGCTTCGGAGAAGAGCAAGCGCGTTAGCCTGCGTCAGGTACAGCGATCAGGGATCCGGTCTGGCCTGCCGGTCCGGGCAACAGATTGACGGCGCAACTCTAGGAGGTCGCGATTCTGGAGGAGCGTCGGTTCAGCGTCGGTTTATCGTCGTCTGACGTCGAGACGCTCGCAACAGGTAGTAAACTCTGCTTGATTGCTTTCTCTGTATTCGCGCGCCCGCCGATTCTCATTAACATTTACATACGGCCATCGCTCTTCTGTTTAGTTGATTTCCTGGGTGTTTTGTCAACATAAGACTGTTAAAAAAATTGCAAAGAGTTATATTGTGAACTTGTTCTTTTTCGAGTGCTTCATTGTTGGTTTCCAGGTAAGTGACTGTGGATGGAAGATTTTCCCATAGCTTGTTAGAATTCATTCGAATTCGCATTTAGTCAGATTAATCCTTGACTGACTTGAAATTATATTCTTGAAAGTAATAAATCAGATAAATGACAGACATCTATATCAGAAGATAATGGCCGCAAAATTTCATACGACTTTCCTGTTGGCAATATTTAGTGAAATCTGTTCCAGGCACAGTTCTTGGACCTATTCTGTCCAATTTTTACACAATTTAGTCAATATAAAGTGAGGAGGGCAAATAATTACCTTTGCAGATGACACTGCAATCTCTTACTCCGGAAAAGATTGATACAGTTTGATCAAAAAAGCTGGGGAAGATTCATTGAAAATTAAATCCTGGTTCGACTCGAAGCTACTCGCCTTGAACTTTGAAAAATCTAAATTTGTTCCTTTTGCTATGAACAAGGATAAAATACCTGATTTGACGAGACTAGCCATAGGAGAAGAAAACAACATCATAGAAATGATTGTGGTACAGAATATCATATAAAAAAGCTCTTACATTACGGATTTCGCGGCACATCTCTAGGCTGGATCAGATCTTACCTTACTGATCAAAATCAAAAAGTACTAATAAACAATGTTAGTTCTGATAGGGAAAAATTGTACGTGGAGTTCCCCAGGGTTCAGTTTTGGGCCCTGTTCTATTTCTGCTCTACATCAACGATATGGCCAACCTAGATATTTCCGGACATCTTACATTGTTTGCTGATGATACCACGATTCTCTGGCACAATGATGATCATGAAGCTCTGGTTTGAACTATTCCTGTTGACGTAGAAAAAATCAAAAAGTGGTGTGAGGCTAACCTGCTGACATTAAATGCTACTAAAACAAATCGCTTCCAAGATGGATCTAGAAAAAGTACCTTTAGGTTCTCAAGTAATTGAAAGCAAGCCCGAAACAAAATTTTTTGGGGTACAAATTGACCACAATCTAAAGTTCGAAGCTCATTTAGCAGCTCTAAAAAAAAGTTGTCCTCTGGTTGTTACGTTGTCAATATTATATCTCGCGAACTCGGAATGGCACCTTCCTTAACTGCATACTACTCATTTATTGAGTCCCACCTACGGTATGCAATTCCATTCTGGGATTCTTGCAGCCAAGTTTTATTCCAAAGTATTTTCGTCATCCAGAAACGAGCTTTAAAATGTATCTTCAAAGTGAAGATGCGTGAATCGTGCAGGCTAATTTTCGTCAGTGAAAAAATATTGACGCTTCATGAAATTTTCATTTTAGAGACAGCTTGCTTGATGCACAAATACAGGGAGAAATTCATTAACTCCAACACGAAGCGATTTACCTAATCAAGTCAGAGACATGAAGCGACATGAAGTACTTCCGAAAATCAGTCAAAACACTTCTGATCGGGAAATGCTTCCATAATTTAGAGGAGTATCTTTCATATGCATTCTAGTCTTTCTATAGTTAAGATTCAATATTCTGTTTTTGATAATACTGTAATACTATAATATATTTCATGTTATTTTGTTTCATTGTAACTTTGAAATTTTAAATAGTTTTATCTTTATGGGAGATTTTCTCCATAGGCTAATAGGTTAATAATTGACAGTGTAATACTTTGACTTTGTCGACAAGTATTTCCACTTAGACAATAAAGTTTATTTATCTATCTATCTATCTATCTATCTATCTATCTATACAGGGTGTTTCTTAAGTACGTGTAGAAAATTCAGGAGCGTGTTTTCGAGTTATTGAGATTTGAAATAATCGATGCAAGTGATTTTGAAATTTAAAATAAATTCAATTAGAAATTAGTTTTTTTCACAAATAACATAAAATTTCATTTTGTCATTGAGAAATGATCCCAAATACCAAACTTTACTAGAATATCACAAATATTTTGGAATTCATTCACAAAAAACAAATATAAGAATTAAACTTTGATACTCTGTATCTCAGAAATGAATAACTTGCGGACATGTGTTTATGGGAACTTTTTATCTTATTTTGACGTCAGCAACATGCTCCTGAAGTTTCTACACGTACTTAAGAAACACCCTGTATATATCAGGGTGTCTACCTGGATAGTCAAATGAAATGGGATGTTAATGTCTGCAAACTTCTGCAAAAGTTGAGAAGTCTTCTACCAAAGTTCAAAGATATGAAAAACAGCCCTTTTTTGCCAGTACGTCTGCTATTTCATTACCCTCCACTCCAGTGTTTGGAATAATTATAACGACAATGCTCATTCTCAGAATATTGAACGTGTTCAACATAGATTTCTAAATTATGTCAATTTCAAACTTTACATATCCCTAGATTATCAGCAAATCGAGCAACTAATGAATCTAGCTGTGAAAAGGAAACTCAGAGATTTGATACGTCTTTACAAAATTTTGAATGACAATTTGAAATGTCCCCAGGTACTGTCAACGATTGATTCTCAAGTACCTTCCATCGCGCAACACTCGACTTTAACATACTTTTCACTTTCAGTTTCATCGTTCAAATTATGGCTACAATGGCTGTTATCAACACAACAAATTCGCAGAGTTTCATTGAGAATTTGTTTTTTTTCGGGTTTGTTGGTTTTCAGGTAAGTGAGTGTGGATGGAAGATTTTCCAATTACTTCTTATGATTAGTTCGAATTAGTATTCAGTAAGATGAAACTTTGACTAATTTGAAATTCTATGCGTGAAAGCAATGAATTAGATAAATGACTGACATCTTTATTAGTAGCTGTACAATTTTTCAACAATGATTTGATGCTATCAGATGTGAATTTTGGTTGACTTCATCATATTCATCATATATTCCTGTTTACACTAGAAGGAATTTTCAGGAAATTCAGTTGGATCCAAGAGATAGAAATTTAGGTAAGTTTTGGACCATCGGGACCACTTCAGAGTTCCAAAGCTTTGCTTTGCTGAGTGAACGAATCCTGAAAGAGGTTTCGCAAAATTCTAGGAGACGATGGAATTGTAAAAAAACTAAATTCGTCTGGTGAGTCTGGTGGGTGGGATGTTTGATGATATTTCAGAGAGCTTCGGCCATGATATATAAAATATAGACAGACATCCAACTTCTCTTTGATGTTCCAGAGATATTATCACATTTCCGAAACTAGGTGTCATTATACAGAAATGCTGTTCCTTTGCTGAAAGTTTCAGCAGAAGAGAAATATTACAGAACAGATAATATCTGTATCTGAAAAATCTCGAGGAGTTGACAGGACCTGAAGTATCTTATATCACAAAAATCAAACTACCAGAGGTTCTTCTGATAATTCATATCACATGATTTTGCTAAAAAACAGTATTGATATAATTATAATCCATCGAAGTAAATTACTTTATTGTTAGGGTAACAGCCAACATAAAACCATCGCAAGGCACTATTGTAATATTTAACCTAGGGTGGCTATATCATATTGGTCACCAGTATAATCAATTGTTTTGAATACAATACCTAGGACAGTATTTAAAATGAATAAAATCGAGATAAAATAATGTTGCTTGCTAGGGGATACCAATTTTAGGTTTCCTTGAGGCTCAACTGTCTTTTTTTGTCCCGGATGGCCCATAAAGGCTCAGATCCGGCTGCCTGCACTAATATCCATGTATTAGGGATGTTAGACTTTCAAAATAATGAGCACCAGACTAAATCAACAGATATGATGCATAAAAGAAAACGTTCTAACGAGAAATATCATAAACGTGTAGAAAATGTGAAATATGAAAACTCAAATAAAGGATAATAAATCCTAATGCATATTTCATTGAAAGAGTTCATATTTGAAAATAACTGTTTCTAAAAGCAGGCAACTCATCGAAATGCTGATTCAATTGTCTTCGTCTGTCTCTCTTTATCGAAATCACGACTTATTGGCCGTTTAAAATACACTTGGTGATACAACTAAACACCCCACATTCCAATACAGACTATCATCTGTTTGGAACACATTAACTACGCTATAAGTTTTCAGCGAAACAAATAACATTATTATCATCATTCCTGAAAAAAGGAAAATTTCTCAAATTATATTGATCATATGATTTTGATTTTTGGGGATGAGATCTTGAATTAGAGAATACTCTATTTCTTTGAAGCCAACGTTTCGTCATTATATTTTGATATCTTCAGGGCACAGTGAGATACAAAAAAGGGATGTTTAAAAACATTTAATAAAACAGTATAAAGAATAAATAATAACGAACTAATTAATTTGCTACTACTACTTTTTCAGAAACAAACACTGAACAATGTACATGGTGGTACTTCGGATTGTAAGGCCGACGTGGGTTTATAGAAGATCTCGACGTTTCACCAACACGAGTGGTTAGCATTTTCAAGAGATATTTCCAAGTTTCTGATTTCTTCATTCGCTGTCAAATGTTTGACATTTGTTACACGTTGTCTCAATAAATACCTGTGATTTGACGTTCTTACATCTGATTGATCCGTAGCGTTAGCTGACATCATAGAATCGTTCGTACCGTTATTTTTTGGGTAGGGAGCTAATTGAGAATTTTTGAGAACTGAAGGCCAAACCTTGTTCAATTGTAGTCCTTCTTCGGTTCTGTTGAAGTTGTTGTGGTGTTTCTGAATTTCAATTGCTTCCCGGAAGAGTCTTGGGTGATAGGCAGATGTTGAAGAGATGACTTGGGTTTCCTCAAATTTCACTCTATGGTTATCGTTGTTGAAAGTATGTTCTGCGACAGCGGATTTATTTCTGCGACAGCGGATTTATGTGTGTGCCCTAACCGACAGCAAGCCTTGCGCTATTTGATTCTTGTTTTAACGGAGCGTTTCGTGGTTCCGATATAAACGCTGCCACAGGAACATGGAATGCGAAAAACCACTGAAGAGCATAGTACGCCTCGTTTGTCCTTTGCTGATCTAAAGTGGACTTTCAGTTTTTTGAAGGTTTATAAACGGTTTTAATCTCATATTTTCGTAGAATACGGCCAATACGATCTGTAACTCTGGGAACATATGGTAAGAAGGCTTTACTTTTTTCGGTGTTGGTTTGACTACTACTTGGTTCACTGGATGGACTCTATAAAATTTTCCGTCAGTTATGGCAAATTTGAATGAATTTGCTTATTCAGCTGCAATTGAAAATTTAGAACAACTTGAGGATGCTGCTGAAAATAAAAGTTCACTGTACAACTAAATATAATGCATTCGAATTATCTGACGCACAGTTTGTAAAAGAATTCAGGTTGACAAAAAATGTGGCCAGGCTTGTTATAGATGATGTTTCTCCCTTTTTGATTCCTGCATCACGTTCAGGTGCATTTGATGAAGAAACAAAGGTAAGTACCACAAGACTTTTATAATGATAATAGATATTATTGCTTAAAACGATTTAGAAACTTATACGACAATTTCCACTCATGCAAACATATTTGCAGGTCCTGGTGGCACTAAATTTTTTTGGAACTGGTAGCTATCAACGACCAGTTGGTAGGAACATTTTTATGTCAGTTTCTCAGCCATCTGTCAACAAGGCTATTTCTGAAGTAGTAGAAGCTCTGAATCGACCAGAAATATTCAACCGATGGGTTAATTTTCCAGCAAATGCGGCAGAACTTTCGTCTTTGAGGTATCAGTATAAAAATACAATTTTCGTACTTTATCATTCACTTCATCATAATATGTATTTTGTAGATTCTCAAGAAATCATAACCTGCCAGGTGTTATAGGATGTATTGACTGCACCCAGGTAGCAATCCATCCTACCAAAATTTTTGATGAAAATGCACCAGAACATTTGTTTGTTAACAGAAAGAATTACCATTCGATAAACACCCAACTTGTATGTATGATTTCACATTATGTTGTTTATGGTAGTTGTGAATTTAATACATTTAGATTTGTGATGCCAACCTGAGAATCCTGAATGTTAATGCTCGTTGCCCAGTAAGCACACATGATGCATTCATTTGGAATCAGTCGAATATTAGTGATTTGATGGATAATCTTCATATTAATGGGCATCAAGGATTTTACCTTTTGGGTGAAACATTTGTTTAAATTGCTGTTTGAATTTAATTTCCAAATCGAATTTTTGTAGGAGACTCAGGATATCCTCAAAGACCTTGGTTACATACACCAATTCCTGACGCTCCAGACAATTCCCCAGAACAACGATATAATATTGCACATAGGAGTACTAGAAGCCTCATTGAAAGATGCAATGGAGTTTTGAAGATGAGATTTCGTAGTCTCTTGAATCATAGAGTATTACATTTCACTCCAAGTAAAGCTGCACTAATAATAAATGCTTGTGTTGTTCTTCATAATGTATGTAAATATTTCAATTTGGAAGATTTCGTTGAAGATAATGAACATTTTGATTTGGACTTTGGTCTCTATGATGGCCTAAATTACGCAGAAATGGATGGAAGAAATAGAGACCTAATTAATGGAAGACGTTACCAGCAGACTATAGTCAACAACTATTTCAACTGAAATATTTTTATACATACCTACTTATGCTTGAAATGTCAAAATAATTTGAAAAATTATTAAAATAGTTTTTATAATTTTGTTTTATTTGAATAAAAGGAGTAATTCGATAATTAACGTATTGTACCTAAAAATAAATTTCAATTATCACGTAAAGTTAAATAATTTGATATTATCAATTTTTTCCCTATCAATATAAAAAACTAACGTTTTTGCAATTTTCTCGATAGCAATGACTTGCCTTTCGTATAATACTAATTTTTTTTCATAATAATTACTTTTTATATCAGTTCTCTTTTCAGTCAACTCTGTTAGCTTGGTTGTAGCTATCGCACTTTCCTTCAGTCTCTTTGCTGCAGCGGGTTGTTTCGAAGATCCTTTCGAGATTGGAGTATGAGAAGGAGGTTTCGCTAAATCAGGTATTTCGCGAATAATATTATTGATTTTTTGTTTACCATGTGTCTCTGTATTGACACATTCATTAATGTCGCTTATCCGGTCTTCTACCATCACTTCCAGGATTTCAATGGAAATCACATTGTGATTCTTGTATTTTTTCCAGCCCATTCACTGCAGTGGGATTTATAAATTCAATGATCTTACTGTCGAGAGATGTAACTACAGAATCACTAATTTTTCTACCACCGGTCTTCTTTTGGTGTTTTATAATATTTGCTTGTTTCGATTTAGTAGCAGTTTTCAAATCAAACCAAGCCTGAGGAATATTTCATGATGTTATTGATTTCATGAAAAATACATTTCATTTTGTTGTAACTTACCTTTCTACACTGTTTCCACTCTTTATGCGCACCAGGAATAGCGTTCAACATACCAGCAATATCTTGCCATCACTTTTGGGCTATTTTAGCCGTGAATGTTGACGTGAATTTGCTGCTGGTTAGCTCTTTATCTGCGTGAATTAATTCAACTAGCACCCTTTTCTGTTCATGAGTCATATGTTTCATCTTGGACTCAATTAAGAAAATTTAAATTTAGAATTATTCAGTCAGTTGCACGCCGTTTTATAGATGACGTCTATCATTCTACTGTCAAACCTAATAATACAACGTTGTCATGTTTCCAACGTACGAGAAAAAATCGAATACGAATTTGTATTCGGATGCGTATAGTGTGTGCTCAAGAATAACTTCGGCAAGTCGTATACGAAAACTCGTGAATGGAAATAATCGCAAACGAATATTTTCGAACAATTTCGAGAATAGACCCCCAGAATCATCTAAAAAACGTTCTTCTTTCTAATGGGTACAAAGAAAGAGATATTCAGAGGTGTATGCAAAATAGAAGAGAACTCAGAGACGAAAAAATCAATAGTAGACCAAATGACTGTCCATCCAGTGAACCAAGTAGTAGTCAAACCAACACCGAAAAAAGAAAAGTATTCTTACCATATGTTCCCAGAGCTACAGATCGTATTGGCCGTATTCTACGAAAATATGAGATTAAAACCGTTTATAAACCTTCAAAAAAAACTGAAAGGCCACTTTAGATCAGCGAAGGGCAAACGAGACGTACTATGCTCTTCTGGGGTTTATCGCATTCCATGTTCCTGTGGCAGCGTTTATATCGGAACAACGAAACGCTCCGTTAAAACAAGAATCAAAGAGCACAAAGCTTGCTGTCGGTTAGGGCACACACAGAAACCCGCTGTCGCCTAACGGCCTCGTTTGATAAAATTCCCATCTCATTCCGTAATATGAATCTTTACGACACTTTTATCGTAAATATCTTTTTTCAACGAGCGTGCGCTGCCCTTCTCAGTTAGGTCAACATTCATCGACCTATTTGAACAACTACCCTGAGGTAGATCAACCTTCATCAAGCCATATTGTTGAAAGTCCTTCTGTGCTAAGTCAGTGTTCATCAAGCCGTACCACAAGTAATACATTGAATGAACTGTTCGAATCTACAATAAATTTGCAAACTGTCAATAATTGTTCTTTCATTATAAATATTACGAACAAATAATTTAATTTTTTGTTGTTATGTAATTGTTGTTGTATGGTTCTTTCTATCAAGTTTAAATACAAGTTATTCAATAAGTTATAATTTTTTTATATTCGTTGCTAGCTGATATGAAGCTCGTAGGAAACATTTTGTTCCCAACACGTGCGCAAAGTGCCTTTTTCGCACTCAAAAACTTATACGAACTTCGCTTCGCGTCGATCGCCTAGCTGTATTTGCGTGCAGAAAAGTAATACTTTGTGAACTCGTTAGGAAAATAACAATCTTAAGATTACCTTCTTTATGGAAAACTGGTTCATAAATCGGTTCCAATATATTCACCTAGACTCTTTGATTCTTACAAGTGAACTCCTCAATGAACATAAATAGCATCTCCATTTCCGCCGATGAAACATGGCTATTTTATGTTACTGCTAATGATAACTACCAAAATAAAGACTTTCCGATCGAAACATGTGACAATCGTTTGAGTTCAATGTGGAATTTCGACGTACATTTCATTCAATTTCAGAGATTGACATTTCCATTAAGGCAAACTGAAGCCTTGTCGGTAAATGAAACATTGTTTATAAGTAGGTCGTCAAAGACACACGCTGTATTGGAAACAGCAGGGCGAAAATTAGACTCGATCGCGAATGTGTTCACAGTGAAGGTGGCGAAGGGGATTTCAAGGGCATGAACTCATTGAACTATTATAATATGAATAAATTGTGAATGAAGCCAAGGGCCAATTTATGAAACACTTCATTATTATAGTCATAATCACTATGACAGTCGTAGTCTTAGTCGTTGTCCCAAAAAACTTTTATATTTATGCATCACAGTCCTAAGTTCGATGATAAAAAAAATGACAGATGACAACACTGTCATTAGTGTCAGAACAAATAATTGTTTATGTTCGCTTAGTATACAGAATAAAACACTTTTTGTCTATTTTCCACGATAATTTTATATTTGATGATTAGAGGCTTGATACGAATACGAAAAGTTGGGTCGAAAATCCATCATAAAACATCTACTTTCCTGGCTAATGCCACGACGAACATTGAATTACATCTGATGAAATTTCCGTGCAGAGTTCCTACAAGGTTATCTCTGCAATTGCTTGTTGCATGGAAATGTTCATCGAAACATTCGGACCACCTATATATTGATTTCAGGGTGTTGCCCCTCATCAGTATAGGGTAGGTCTAGCAGTCAATAACTAATGACTGCAACGAATGAATCGATAACCAAATCCATTTCAAGATCGAAACTGAGATCGCGCCCGCACAGTGGATAACTCCAAACTGCGAGCGCCATCCCAGCGCCGGCCACCCAACTAAGCAATACCCATGAACCACGATCGTCAAGACCATATAAAACGGAGAAGAAATCTGTAGTTCACAATGAGCTTATGACTTGAGGCATAAGATGTCCGGAGGACTGCTCATTGCTAATATCCTATACAATAGGAAAAGTTGGGTCGAATATCCATCAGAAAACAACTACTTTCCTGGCTAATGCCACGACGAACATTGAATTACATCTGATGATTTGTTGATTAGTTTCGGTTATTACACCATTTTCAAAACTAACTAGATTTCATCCAAATCTGAGTATTTATACCTACATTGCTTATACCTAGGATATATCTTAATAAGTAGCAGTATATCGATTCTCAGAATCAATACCAATGATAAATGAACATCGAAAATGGGATATTGGACGCATGTGGTGTCACTGAGAACAAAAAGTATTATACCCCTTCACCACACAAGTAATTTAATTCCTAGATGGGCATTTCGATAGCAAAGCTTTCTTCATCAGTAGGGATTACTAAACTGTAATCCCTACTGATGAAGATAACTTTGTTCGGTTCTTAAGAAACGAATTCGAAGAATATATGGATACGTTTCCCCTTGTTAATTATAACAGCTGCTGGTTTCAGCATGACGGGGCTCCTCCACACAATAAAAGAGCAGTTTGCGAATATTTACTCCAAAGATTTCCTAATAGGTGGTTAGGAAATTCTGGACCAGTGAGGTGGCCGGCAAGGTCACCTGACCTTACAGTTTTGGATACTTTTTTGTGGGGCACTTTAAAGAACAGAATCTATGGAGAGAATATGACACAGTAGATGAACTTAAAGACAATATCATCACGCAATTCAGGTCTATCAGAAAAAGGGATATTGTTAGGGCTATTCTTAATTTGAGACGACAAGCTCGGTTATGTATTCAAGAGGAAGGCCATCATTTCAACACTTGTTGTAATACTTTTTGTGCATTTTTCACAAGCTCATGATTTCATTCTTGTTTTTTGAAACGCACCGTACTCAGCCAAGTGTTTGCCCAAAATTCCGAATAATGTTCTATCCGGCTGTTGTCTTTCCGGATATAATTCAAAATAAATTTGTTCTGTTTTCGTACTATTCCTATCAAATTTATAATAAAGTTTCAACATATCTCGTTTTTCTTCATTTGAGAATGAGGACATTTCGACTGAAGTATTTGGGCAAACTTATGATTTTAATGAGTTCTGACAACTAGTGTTTATTAAACAAATTTTTTCGATGGAGTCATGACCATCTCAGATGAAGTTGTTTTTTTAATATCTGTGGTTACAGAAGTGCAAATCATAACACATTATGAGAATCACTATTTTTCTGTATAAAAAAACAATATGGAGCCTATAACAGAAAAAAATTTGATGATGAATGCCAGAAGACGAAACGTCGGATAGTAAATCTGAACATGAAAACGTGTAACTAAAAACAGTATCAATGAAAACGTACTTTTGGTTTTGAGCTATGTTGTCAAATAACGATGGAAAAAAATAAAAACGAAAATTCCGATTTTCAGTTTTTTCCCGATATTTCCGGAAATACTCGGAATTTTCCCAGTTTCAAAACAGTTTTTTTTAGGCACTTGAATACGCAACTTTGCCCCAATTTAAGCTTCGACGTATCTTCTGTAGTTTAGGAGATCCCAATGGTGGTGGTCGAATTTGAAGTGCCCTGTATATATTGAATACTGTTGGACCTAACACGGAGCCTTGAAGAACTCCGTAGTCCATCACCTGATTGCTGCTCAATGCATCATCAATTCTTAACGTTTGATATCTTCCAGTTAAATAGCTCTCGAATAATTTCAATATGTTACTTCGTATTGCAATATCTTCTAGGAGCTGTAGAAGGATATGATGACTGACAGTGTCAAATACTTTTGACAGATCGACGAATACGCAGAGAGATGGTTTCCTCTCATTAAGAGCTTCGACTACTTTTGAAGTCAATGACAAAATAGCGTCCTGAGTCGAAATGCCCTCTCTGAATCCAAACTGATTTTTTGATTTTATGTTATATTTTTTTGAGGTACGAACTCTTCATGATTTTTTCAAATATTTTCGAGAGATGGGTAACTGATGAAATTGGACGATAGTGACGATAGTGATTTCAGATATACCTTTTTTAAATGAAGGAATGACAATTGATTTTTTAAGATCGTTGGGATATATACCATGATTAACACATTTGTATAGGATATTTGTAAAGGGATCAAAAATTTAGTAATTAGATATTTTCAGCTTTTAAGTCATCAATTCCTACAGACTTTGCATTTTTAAGCTCAAAAATTGTGTTTTTTATTTCCATTCGGCTTATTTCTTCGGAAACAAATGAGTTTGTAAGAGATAATCTTTTCATTCTTGAATGCGTGTTGGTTTTTATTTTGCTAGCAGTTTCTCAGAAAGCTATATTGAATGTATTCGCTATTTGACTTTTTTCAGTGAGGATTTCACCTGCTGTATGATGTTTTATTTAAACTACAGAATGTTTTTGTTTTTTTGTATTAGAAATTTGTTGAGTTACGTTCCATAGTTTTTTGGAGTTATTTTTGTTGTTGTCTATTTGTTGTTTGTAAAGATTGAATTTTGTTTTATTTATCCCTTACAATTGTGAGTGTGACATTAAGTTGAAAATTTCATTTTGAGCGAATTACTACGGTATCACAAGATTGTGAGTATTCCGATCTACCACCTGATAGCCATTGTTTAGCTTGAATACAGTTATGAACATATTCTGTTGGTGTGTGAAAGCTCGTAACTTTCTGGCAGGTGTATCAATATGACTTCAAGAAGTAAGTACTCATTTTCATTCTATTTTACACTGATTAACTGATATACCGTTATTTTAAATAAGGTATATTTGCATGTTTACACACAATCATTCAATTTTGAATTGAGGTTAGAATCTCAGAGGGATGTTTTGAACAACATCACGTTTGTGAGTGTTTGGAGCGAATGGTTGAAAAGCATGATTTGAAGAGATTCACGTTTGTGAGGGCTGGGAGTGAGCACTTCAAAATTGCAGAATAGTAGTAAACTAATTTCATTGAAAAAGATAGGTAACATTCAGGTGTGTTTTTTTAGGATCCACTCGAAATGTTGACTTAGCGAGACTGGCTGCTAATCCAGATGAAATATACGGACTTTTACATGAAATTGATTCTGATTGGGAAATTGAAGATGGCGAGAACGATGAGGATTGGATACCATCAGAAGAAGTTTCGGATGTACAAAATGAAGAAGTTGAAGACAGCGATGAAGCAAGTGATGATTATACGGATCAAAGTACCGTAGACAACAACAAAAAGGTGCGTATACTGAAATGGAGCAGAGTTAATGATTTCGAATGCGAAAATGGACCTGAATATGTCCTTCCTGATCCAACAGAAGTTTTAACACCTTGGTGTTACTTCCGAAAGTATTTGGGAGATTCATTTTTCCAAATATGTGCAGAACGTACTGCTCAGTATTATTCACAAAAAATGGTAAGGAACTGAAATCTATAGTGACTCCTGAAGAAATCAAAACTTTTTTCGGAATACATGCAATAGTGGGCTGTATTAAATTCCCACTAATACATTTCTATTGGAGTACTAGATTTAAATTTCCTGCAGTTGCGAACAAAATGCCACGAGATAGGTTTTACCTATTGAGAGTCAATCTCCATGTTGTCGATGCCTGCATGGTGACAGAGCAAAATAAAAAAAATAATCGTCTTTGGAGAGTTCAACCGATGATAGATTTGGTTAGAAATAGATTCCTGGAAATTAAGAGATACTCCCGAACTGCATTCTCTATAGACGAACAAATGATTCCTTTTCTAGGCTCTTCGCCAATATGTCAAGAATAAGCCGAGACCAGTGGGTCTCAAAAACTTCGTGCTAACAACATCAGACGGTATTGTCCTTGACTTTGAAATATATCAAGGATCAACAACTAATTTGAAACATAGAGAACTTGGACTCGGCCCATCGATTGTTATGAGGCTGATTGAAACATTACCTGTCAATAGCTCCGTATTTTTTGACAGATATTTCTCAACGATCCCTTTGTTCCTCAAATTATCAGAGTTGCAAATCCATGGTACTGGAACCATCATGTCAAACCGTTTCAAAGGTTTTCAATTCCAAAAAGATAACCAAATATATAGAGGAGATTCAGAACAAATCGTCAGCAGTGACAAAAAGATTACTGTCACTAAATGGAAGGATAATAAATCGGTACTAATGGCATCTACTGCTTTTGGCAAAGAACCAATACAGGAGGTCAGAAGTTGGGACAAATCTAGCGCTAGTCATGTAGAAGTACCCTGTCCGAATGTAGTGAAGGTTTACAATGAAAAAAGGGTGGAGTGGACATCTACGATCAGATGATGGAGTGCTACAGAACTTTCTATAAAACCCGAAAATGGACGTTCAAAGTAATCCTACACCTATTTGATCTATCCATCGTCAATAGTTGGATGGAATATCGTCAAGATTGCAGAAGCAACAAATATAAAGCCAAAGAGATCAAAGATTTCCTATCTTATCGTTTGGAATTAGCAGAATACTTATTATCTGGAAGTAAAACTTCAACAGCAGAGAATACTGATGGAGAAAATGAATGTGAAGAACGTCATCCAAAGAAAATGAGACCATCTCCTTTGCCTTGCAGTGACAAGATATATGATGGTTTCAATCACTGGCTTATTCAGGAAGACTTAAAGAGCCCTCTTTGTTGTAGATTAGAATCTTGTCAAAGTAGATCTAGAGTTTCATGCAGCAAATGTAAGGTTCATCTATGCATGAATAAAAGTCAGAACTGTTTTTTGAAATTCCATAGTAAATAACTTGATGAAAATTAAGTGCTCTTTTTTTTTAAACATATAGTATTTATTTCTTTAATATTTTTTTATTGCTGTAGAGTTAAAGTACACTCCCAACCCTCACAAATGTGACAGTGTCACAATTGTGCGTGTACCGTCATTGCTCCTGGCCAACACAATTGTGAGTATCATCAAAAACTGTCAAAATGACATTAAAAAAAATTGAAAAAAAATAAGCATGTATTCTGGTCCCACCTAGAGTTGAGAGAAGAACGGGCGACTTCATATCTCTATTCATAGTATATCCGGAGTGGAAGGGTTATAAGGAAAGTTAGCTTTTTTCGATAACTTTTGTATTGTGTCTTCAATTCATCATTATGAGGCTGTTTATGCATCAAACGGAACATAGTGTTTTTTTATAGGCCAATAAACCGAGCAATTTTTCAACTTCAAGTTCAACTTAAATTGCTCCGCCGATTTCTTTTTTGCAATTCGGTCGTCACGGAGGGTTGAATAATTAGCAATAAAGTTATCACCCCCTGGGGGGTGCAACCCCCCAAAAATCGTAAAAACTATTTCCTGTAAGGTATTTTCTTGACATTTCAGCTCTGGGCAATAAATATGAGTGAAAATTGTTATTAATAATGGGGGTGAATTATTTTCAACAATTAAACCCCCTCCCGGGTCATCAACCCATTCCCGAAATCGTGTTTTTTTGGAGTATTTCCTATGAATATGTAAAATTGTCAGTCCTGAGTAATGAAACTGAGCGAAAATTTGTAAAAATAATAGGTATAAATTATTAGAAACGATTTTCCCGCCCCTGCATTCGGGGCATATCCCACGCATCGCGGAAACATTGGGGCGAGAGGGAAGGGAGAATATTTGAAAAAACTCTCAAACTACTACTCTTAGATATAAATGTGGGTAAATAATCGTTGAGAACTGTCGTTATTGAGATTTAGAAATATTGTTATGAAAATTATTCGCAAATTCGAGAGAAGATCAACTAACTTATTGTATAAATCAAACGCGGACCGGAGGTAAGGAAATATGAGAGTGTTTTTCAATGATATCGAGAAAGGGTATGGAGAAATGAATCCACAAGTAATCTCCATCAACAAATGTATAGGAAAATTTATTTATTCACTTATACAACTCATCATCTACTTCATCTTCAGTCTCCTCGTCTTCATCTTCACAATCCGGAACAATCACTGCCAAGTTTCTACAGATATCTGTGGTACATTTATCACAAACATAGGTACATTTTAGACCACTCTTTTTGCGCGTGCAGGAGTCTCTGATGCAGCCGGTCGTGCAGTTACAAAAAACCATTTTCTCCTAAATTCCTAGGTGGACCTTTGCAATTTTGGAAATGTAAGTCATATCTGACATTGCGATATTTTAAAACTGAGCTGAGTTGGAAATGAAACAAATATTTCAAAAATAAACTCACCATGTTCAATTAATAACAGTGACAAAGAACTAAGAGATGTTTCCTCGTCTCGGACTATCGATGTTATCCCAGTATCCAGTGTTTTCTGCACAGGAACTTTTATATTATCTGACGTTTACATAGAGCAACGTTGACTGCTTGCCCAATGCGCACCGACAGAACTGCGCCGCTGTATACTACACAGCGGCGCGCCAGCTGCCGCATTAACAAGGTCCCAGACGATATTTTTCAGGTTTTAGAATCTCAATGAGTTTAAAGCAGGTACACTTGGTGGCAGTTTCCTTTGGTGCACTGTCTTTCTCGGTCTCGAATCCCCATATTCCAAGGACCAATTTTATTTCTCTTTCCATAGAACAATAATGCGATTAAATGCCGAGTAACCTCTATTTTAAGTACTTAAAAGATTGACTGGATTGCATTTGAAATTTGTACAAGTCTCCAAATTTGTATGAATATTTTCAATAAGAGCAGGTTTTTTCTGCAAACTGGTTTTTTATTCATGTTGATACGTGCTTTTGTCTCTGAGTTATTAGCATATGAATTTATAAACTCCCTCAAGATTTTGTAACCTAAAATATGCGAAGAATTGAAAACACTCGTATTTAAAACCAACATTATTTGGACCGGTTAAACGTTATGCAATTTGACAATGAAGTATTACTCAACTGTTTATTTTACTTGCTACAAGTAATAAAACATTATTTCAGTAATCACAAGCATTATTTCACGAAGTCAGGAACTTTAATATTATAAGATTTTCAATTGCAATTTTGCAGCTGGCAACTGCGCGTATAAATATAAATAATATCAGAATACAAAGCTTCAAAATGACGTGAGATCTATCTGAATTGAACATTTATGTGAGGAGTTATAGAACTTTACTTCACACGCTGGTTGAAAAAATGCACGTTGGCGGGAGTCGGCGCAACACCTGCCCCATTGCGAAAGCATATAACTTCACAATTTTTTTCAAGAATACCGTGCGATTTCTCAAAATTTTGGTTGGGAGAGTTATTTTGAAAAAATTTGTGCCCTTTCTGAATATCAAGTTATTTTTTTTGATTTACAGTAATTTTTTTTAGATATTTCGAAATTTTCTCAAATATTAATTTCAACGCGTTTATTGGGGGGTTTCACCCCCTCAGAAGTGATGTGCACACTGTGTTCTACAATTTTGAAAAAAATTATCGGTGGAGCAATTTAAGTTGAGGTTGATAGCCCTGTTGATTGGCCTATTATTAATAGACTTCAGGAGACCATTCATTACCCAAGGGGCTATTTTTGTGTTTTTCCTGTTTGCATGTATTCTCTCTGTGCATGCATCTATTGCATCGACAATAATATCGATAAATATTTTAGTCGCATGATTTGGAGTAGGAACAGAGTATACATTATCCCACGTAAACTTCCTGAGTTCATCTTGTAATTTGTTTTCCTTGATACATTTTATATAATTATTTTTACTATATTTCCTTTTCTATTCTGTACCAACACTACCTACCACTATTTGTAGTATAGTTGTGTAGTGGTCTGTTATTGTTGTTTTTGAAATAAGTGGAATTATTTTGTCATTCAAACAGAGAGAACAAACTAACAAACGAACAACGAACAAACATTCTGTTTACAATCATTTCTCAGCTGGAAACAAAACTTTCGACCCTCCTGTTGCGCATGATACCCCACGGAGACATCATCTGTGCTCCTAATATACCGATATCGTATAAATCAATCGTGCATTTACCGTCGTATTGTTCTTGCTGTATTCTTGTTCCCTATCTGGTTCGAGAATCAGCAGTTCTAGACGGTCCTGACATAGGCTTTCGTTCGCAGAATGTACTCCGCTACCTTGTCAGTGTATACTCGGAACAGAATTATCAACGTTATGCATCAGTGGTGTGTGTGAATTACGGATTTCCCTAAATAGAGGCGTCTGAAGATGAGGTTTGCCTTCTGTTTCGGAAGCTACGCTACGTTCGTCAAAGATATTCTGGGGTTGGTGATTTTGATATATGGTAATAGTGGAAATTACTTCGAACATGAATACTTTCCAATTGAAAATAGGAGCTTGATCGACTGAATTTTATCTTTATATTTTATGGACAACAACTTTGTGCCAATCATTCCACTTATGCTAGAATACACATTTTTTCATTGGTTGAAATTTTTGTGTTGATAATCGAAAAGGTCATATTGTTATCGATTTTGATTTGTTATTGGATACTTATTGATTGTTTCATATCAAATCAAATCACTTTATTCATCCTTTTGAACGCACAAAAAGCTATAGTACAGGTAATATACGATAAAACTTACAGATTTACAATTCAAATGCACAACAACAATACTAGATGCAGATAAGTAGTGACAATGTGTAATCAGATAAATAAATGAATCATTATCAGTGTCTTTGATCACATAAAATGGCATGCAACAGATAGAAAATTATATAGACACACTATACTGGTTAAAAAAAAAATTACAATAGAAAACATTGATAGTCGGAATTTTGTCTATTCTACAACTACTTACAAAATATTAGAATATATTTCCTTTCTACATTAGACATTGTAGTTCAGGTATTCATCTACAGAGTAGAAAGCATTCTCCAACAATAGGTGCTTTACACCATTTTTGAAACTATTTAATGGTGATGTTCTCACATTGGCCGGTAATTTATTGAACAGTTTAATGGCCATATACAGGGTGTTTCATAATGAATGGGCAGGACTTCAGGATGTGATAGCTCGTCCAAAAATATGGAAAAAAGTTTCTTTAACTTACCCTCTAAAATGCACCATTTTCGAGAATTTAAAAAAATAATCGTTTTTTGCGAATATCTCTGGAACCGTTTATCGCACAAAAAACAGATTTCGTAGAAATTTTTTACTCATAATAAGCTAAGTTTTGTGCGGATTTTTTATTTTTACAAATTCATAATTGGTGAAAATTATTAAGGGGTAGTGGGTGTTATTTTCTCCAACTTCTACGCCACTGGGAAAAGTACAGTTTTGAGCCTCCTATATAAACCGCCAATGTTTTCTACACAAGAAAGTATTCGTGGTCATAAGCTCTAAAGTTGACCGTTTTCAAGAAAAATCATTTTTCATGTTTTTTAAATAATGTTTTTTTCCTCGAAAAATTGCTGCGTGCATTGAAGCTAACGGCGGATATTTCCAACAATTCAACTGAGTATAATTGTTATTGTTTTTTTTTTTATTTTGCAATTGAGAAGTCAATGTTTGGTTTTGTTATTTGTTTTAACGTTTTAATAAATTTTGTATAATTAGGAAAAAAATTATTTAAAAAAAACACCATGTTTTTCAACATGAAAGTTGATTTTTCTTGAAAACGGTCAACTTTAGAGCTTATGACCAAGAGTACCTTTTTATGTAGAAAACATTGACGGTTCAATTAGGCGGCTCAAAATCATACTTTTTCCAGTGGCGTTGAAGTTGGAGAAAAAACACCCACTGCCCCTTCAAAATCTTCACCAATTATGAATTTAAAAAAATAAAAAATCTGCACGAAACATAGCTCATAATGAGTAGAACATGCATTCAAAATCTATTTTTTGTGCGATAAACGGTTCCAGAGATATTCGCAAAAAACTATATTTTTTTTTTAATTTCAACACCCTGTATCTCGAAAATGCTGAATTTTAGAGGGTAAGTTAATAGAAACTTTTTTCCATATTTTTCATTATGAAACACCCTGTATTTAGGGCTTGTTTCATTTTTTGATAGCCTATGCGCTGGTACTTCCAATGTCGCTGAGTTTCTAGTACCATAGCTATTATTATCCAGACTTTTGAATGTTGTGATGTTAGCTTTGACATACATCAGAACTTGAAATATGTGAATCAAGATACATAGAAACCCTGGTGTGATCTCTTATAGCTGTGAAACCGACATTCAAAAGTGTTAAGGTACGGCCTACTTGATTCGTGATATCTTTACTGTGTTGATACCGTTTCAGCTCTTTAGCACACAGATGGCGGCAAAATTACAGATCCATGATGACGCTTGGAAAAGCGTCATGTTATGTAATTTCCAACATTGAATTTTATTTGTTGTGATATTCATTAACCATAATTTGTAAACATTCAAATTTTAATCAAATAACTATGACCCAGTACTTCAGAATGTTGGAAACTCGGTTATTTTCGACTTATACGCCATCCATCGAGGAATGAAGCCAACGGTATCAGTGCAATAACAGTCTCAACAACTTTGTTGAAACAAAAGCGAATCAGTGATAAGACCATGGTTTCTATACATCTTGATGTGAATGCATGGCAATGTAAGGTTAGTTTGATAAATATGTCTCTGCGAGCAGTTCTTCTTTCAACTCCTTCTATTGTCCTCAAGGCCCTTTTTTGTAGTATAAATACCCTCCCTGCTGAGATGACATTCCCCAAGTGATAATTCCATATGCGATTGTGGAATGGAAATGAGCAAAGTAATACATAATTAAGGTATTTCTATCAATAATCTTTCTTAGCTAGTGAATACTATTGGGATTTCAAATTAAGATTGTAGCGCTACCGGCGGCGGACGATGAAGTACTTTCTACAACATTGATTTATAACCTTACTTTTTCTTCCATATTCCATTGTTTACTTTGATTATTTCGTGTATTGAGTATTTGAAGCGTGGTTTAGGCCCTTAAACATTGTTAAAACTGTGATTTCGATTATTTCTACCTTTTATTAATGTTCATTTAAATATATGATTATTGGTGTAAGGATTAGTGTTAAGGTGTTAATAGTTACCATGTTAGAAAAAAGCCAGTGATAAAATACTTCAATGGTCTTCTTATAAACAAAGACAAATGGCCCAATTAAAATTAAGGTTATTGGACTTTCTGAGGTATGTTGAAGTGACCGAAAGTTCTCGGTGTGTAGTAGAAGGTGAAGAAGTCCTCAATGCAGACCATATAATATTATATGGAAAAAATAAATGGAACTCTTCAGTGACAAAAGTGTGTACCCTCTGTCTCCAGACAAGCGCACTGCAATCCGAGCCTCATCAAGTGAGTGGAGAACTCAGAATTATAGACGGTTATATTAAAATTATGCAAATGTAAATAAGTCAATAAAAACAACCTACCTTTGTCAATATAGTCTTAAAAAATCAAAGGTAAACAAACGATACGAAAGTGTGGTTAGAAAACAATGTCGCAGAAACTAGTTACATTAAAGGCACCAGAGTGCGTATCGCTTAGCATGAAATGCCAATAACATAGGGATGCAGCTTTCTTGCATAAGATATCTATGTTACCGTTCCACTTATAGTATTCAGCAATTTGCAAGCATAGAAATTTTACATTTGTTACCTGCTTTATAGTTCCAGAAAATTGCTTGATTAAGAGGCTTGTGTCTGGACTTACGTGACTGAATTTTATTAATGCTTATTTATTTGCATTACAGATAAGGTTGTTATGGAATCTGATGAATGGTTTTTGCGAAAACTTAAAAAAACCTCTAAGAATTAGGTTTTTATTTTTTTTCTCGAAAACTGTTCATCAGATTTTCTTCGACATGTCTCTAATTATCCAATTCGAATGCCGAAATAACTCGATTTTTTTTCAGAATTCTTAACCTTGCCGTTAATTTTTTCATGTGTTTATATGAACCTTAACTTACCTTACGTTTAAACGAACCATTCTATATACATATGCGTGCTCTTAAACGCATTTACCCTAAACACTGAAGATGAGGTAAGTCGAGAGCTCTTTGCAATAAATATAAAATTTAGATACAAAATCTTGGCATCATTTATCACAAACAAGTGTATTCAGCTTCCCACATTCATTTATTAGAAATTTGTAGAACCCATTAGGGAAGTGAAGTTCGCGGAAACCAAGTATATTGTGAGCAGGATGAATATTATGTCTTTGCGCTCATATTCGAGAATATGGCGAATGCAAAACTTGTGAAAATGGTGAGAGGGCAAGCAGTGTATTGCTATATCCATGCGATGGAGTCGACCGAGTGTGGATTGTAATAAAAAATTCACGCTCGTTCATTTTCGATACACTCCCTCTGCAACCTAATATTGCCTGATTCCTTTCCATGAACCAAGGGCACCCCTTTTTAATTTCTATGCGGCAACTTTTGCTCGTCTCGTTTATGTTCCTACATCCGGTTTTTCCACCATAAATCATGTACTACGCTTTGGAATATGGAATATTTTATGAGAGTCGAAATGACTATTTCAATTACCTATATCATAAGAAACCAGTTATTTTTCCATAACAGTTTCTATCATAAACCTTCAAGCCGTCATGAAAATATTAATTTTTTTTATAGAATTCGAACATTACTTTAATATATTTCTTAAAAAATTACTATTTTAGGAATCGAACCTACTTCTATCCAATCTTTGTCCCACTTAGGGATTGAAAATAACCACTACAATATCAGATGAAGTGGTATCAGATTCAGAATGTAACCGTTAGCAGTACCACTCGTTCAGGTACAGTCTTGATAACTTCATGTTTTGGAATTGATTTTACGAAAACTACCAAAAGACAAAAATTATGATCAAACAAACACATTTTTTTTTCTTTCCTCGGATGCTGGTCCTTTCACCAGCTACACCTCAGCCTCTTGGGCTTTTTGTGCATTCCAATTGGTTTTACAGCACCCACTCCGTAACTCTGGTCCCCTGTACCAGTCTGTACAGGTTCTTCACCGGTTGGCTGTTGTATTCTTCGGGAGTTAAATTGGGTTTCCCAAAAATTGCCTGTCTCTTGCGGTCTAATGCCTCGCATTCTGACAGTATATGTTTGGTTGTTTCTGTCCCTTTACCACATTGTCTGCAGGAAAGTTCTCCGTTGTACAGACCTATTTTGTGCAGGTGTTTTCTCATGGGACTGTGACCAGTGAGAAGACTCGTTATTGTTCTAACTTGATTCCTGCTCAGCTTGAGTAGTTCTTCAGTTTTGTGTTTTGACGGACAAACCCTAATAGATTTGATTCGATCTCATATTATCTATCAACATGAAATGTGTTATTATGATGACAGAGTCTAGTAGCCCATTGAAGAAGTTACCATGGCAATGTCAGTTTTGTTTTAATTTTTGAGGGATTATAACAGCATGACCAATCAATCAATCAACCAATTTATTCATCATAAAAATATACATTCAAATTCAATCACAAGGACCAAAGACAGATGCATGTTTATGACATGTCACAAATAAATAACAAAGTAAATAAAATAAAATAAAATACAGATTAAAATACATAATATAAAATTGAAAAATTCTTCTTCACAGGAGCATACTTTTTTAAATCGTAAGCATAAAAAGGTAAAAGGCGTGAAAACATGAGAAAAAAAGGAGGCAGTCATATATATATATACAGTGTGTCCCACTTTGAGCAGCCACACCCTCATATTTCGTTGAGCATGAAATAATTCGAAATTTTCTTTGACTCAAGTTGTAGTACTCGGAAATACCTACTTTTATGTTTACGTAACCTTTGTATATCCATTTTCCACGGCTAACTACGGCCAAATGAAAAGTGAAAAATTGGGAAAAACATACTAGGCATTTTTTTATCGCAAAAATAACACCAGATTCTGTTTCAGAACATCTTAAAACCGGCAAATCTCAATGCTTGAATCATTTGAACAAAAAATGTTGAAAAGTAGAGGTCCCAAGACAGATCCTTGCAGCACACCTTGCTCTACATCAATTTCTTCAGAGAAAATGTTGTTGACTCTTATCATTTGTTTTCTTTTACTGAGGTATGATTCGATTAAAGTTAAAGGCAAACCTCTTATTCCATATCTCTCTAATTTGGCAGTAGTTGTCACTTATAATTACACGAGAGCTTTTTTTCTGTCGAAGTAAACTTGACATGTATTAATGAGAATTTTGTTGCCTGGCAATTTAACGAAAAAAACTGCCCCTGAAAAAATTACGAGTCCGTAGGACGAGTAATTTTGTAAAAGTTGAATTGCCTAATGGCAACAAAATTCGACTTATGCATGTCAAGTTTACTTCGACAAAAAGAAAGCTAGATTGTAATTCGGTGAGACAATTTAATGAATATGCGAATCAATAAATTAAAAAATAAGAATTAATTTAGTTTATTTAATTTAACGGAAAAGTACAATTGTTACAAACACAATTATTAAAAAAGCTTGATTTTCAGAACTTTCGTGTATTTTGTTAATAGTTTGCTGCTTGCTAGTATTTTGAGCGGTGGTAGTAACTGTATACTGGACGGTAGTACGAATGGAAGCAATGATTTTTTTATGATGATCTTCATCTAACTGAAGGTGCGGTTTTAATGACGATGGTTTGCTATGTCCCATAATTTTCACAATATTTACATTCAGATATTTCATTTATCCCAATAGGAGAATTCTTATACCATTCTTTCGAATTTGTTTTTTGCCAGAAAGGATTTGGAGATAAAAAAAATCACATGTGATATGGTTTCTCCGTCTTTCCATAATTTGTTTAAACAATTTTACTGGACATACACAATCTTCTTCAGTGTTTGCTACCAACCATTTACTGTCGGCCAACTTCTGATTTCCACCTTGTGCTGTCTTCGAAAACACTGGGTTATATTCAACTCTTCCGGTCTCTCTTCCACGGTTGTCTGTCTCGATTTTAAATTAGAATACCTTACAATTTGCTGCTTCTCAACATCTTCAAGCCAATTCATAGGCAGCAATATGATAAAATATTCTTTGAAGACCTACAGGTTCTTCTTCACTCCTGAACAGTGCCATTTCAAAAATTTCTTGTTTTGTTAGAGCCTTAGAACTCACCTTCCTTTTTTCTGGGATTGCTTGCAAAATTTTGCGTTTTGTGTAGCGTGCATTTCTCGCTTACTCTAACTGTATATCCGTGAACGGATTAAAAATTCTTTTATATTCTTTGAAGTACTTCTCTTGTAGTATTTTTGCTGAAGTGTTCCAAATCGTTTTGACTGCACCATCTTTATAGTCTTCTTCATTGTTCTTCTTCATGTTGAATGCCCAGTCACATAAAATATAAGCTAACTCTTCAGTGGAAGTTTCTGCAATGAGTTCATATTTTTTTTCCAAACATAACATCGCAAATTGTCGCCAAATTGACGTAGTTGAATTAACAGTATTGCGAGGCACATTATTATTGATGGCTTTTTCAATTTCTAGATTATATTATATTATATTATATTATATTATATTATATTATATTATATTATATTATATTATATTATATTATATTATATTATATTATATTATATTATATTATATTATATTATATTATATTATATTATATTATATTATATTATATTATATTATATTATATTATATTATATTATATTATATTATATTATATTATATTATATTATATTATATTATATTATATTATATTATATTATATTATATTATATTATATTATATTATATTATATTATATTATATTATATTATATTATATTATATTATATTATATTATATTATATTATATTATATTATATTATATTATATTATATTATATTATATTAGATTAGATTAGATTGTTTATTTGACAACGTTATGAATATACTCACATTTGTAGCAGGTCAGTTGGATTCAAAAATAAGAAAAATACATCCTACACATAAAAGCATAAAAAGCATAGACGTAAAAATATAAAGTATGTACATAAGGAAGTGAGATATGTTCATTCATGAGTTGACAGACAAAAAAAAACATAAGTAGGACATCTACATTCATGAATGGACGGAAACAATGTAATGAATAAAATGTATGATAAAAACTGCATGAAGATAATTTTTGAAAATATCGAACGCTAAACTCAGTCGCAGAGTAAACATTATTATTCGTAAGATACCATATACTTATTAACCAGAAATCTCATACGCTAAGTACTCTTCTACCGAATAGTAATTGCAATTTTCTGAAAAAAAAAATCATCTTCCTCTTAAAAGGGATAAGTTTTAGGTTTTTCCATTCACATGGTAGTTTATTATGAGGATGCAAGTTCAGAGAATTGCGTTGTGAGATTGCAAGTTTATATTTCGGGGGCCTCATGTGCTATGCTTCCCTAGTTAAATAATTATGGAAATCATTTCTGCCGATTAAATTTTTTCTTGTATGTATTTCAAGGAGACTTTGATAAATATACATAGAAGAAGATATAGAATTCTCAATTTCTTGAAGAGTTCTCGACATGAGGCATTATAGTGGGCATCAGCCATCAAACGTGTAGCATTTTTTTGTCTGTTGTAATACCACAAGAGAGTGAAAACTAGTTGCCAGGCAATAGACACAAGAGCCTGAAGGGCTCGAGTGGCTAATGCCAAATGGCAACAAAATCCTACTATAATAATGTTGTGATTGGTTTGAAAGTACATCATAGCTTTAAATTGATGGTTTGTATTGGTTGCAAGATATGTTGAAAAATAATCAGTAGTTATACCACAGGTGATTGAATTTTCGCGATAAGTCTGTCGATTCATTTCTGATTGAAACTGAATTGCTTCGAGAAAACACAACGAGTCCGCAGGACGAGTGATGTTTTCTCGATACAATTCAGTTGAGCTCAAAAATAAAAGACAGACAGATAAATTCAATCACGAGTGGGATTTTATTAGACTATTTCACGAAGCATTACAAGTATTTTAAACATGAACAATCAATTCATCATAACCATAATCAATCAACTATAATCACAAAAAATGTATTTTAACTATCAATAATTTATTATATAGTTACGATGCGACTCATTTTGACGTTTTCGCCTACAATTATGATCTGTCAAAATGTCAAACTTTGCTTTGTCATCTATGGTTACATCGTTGAAAACACCAACGCTGACAGACCAATCAGAATTGAGAGACAGCTGGTGTTTTTGCGATAATTCAAGTTGTCTTTGATTTGTGATTGGTCAGATTACGTGAATATCTTGAGAATAGTGGAATAGTCAGTGGTAATAACACAAGTGATTGAATTTTTGCGATAAGTCTGTCGATTCATTTCTGAATAAAACTGAATTGCTTTGAGAAAACATCACGAGTCCGCAGGACGTAAGTGGAAAGTGTTTTGCAATAAATATAAAATTTATTAACTTCTATACAAAATCTTCGCATCATTTATCACAAATAAGTGTATTCAGCTTCAGAAATTTGTAGAACCCATTAGGGAAGTGAAGTTCGCGGAAACCAAGTATATTGTGAGCAGGATGAATTTTATGTCATTGTGCTTATATTCGAGAATATGGCGAATGCGATAACTTGTGAAAATGGTGAAAGTGAATCGCAATATCCACGCAATACGGTCGACCGAGTGTGGATTGTAATAAAAATTCACGCTGGTTCATTTTCGATTCACATCCTTCGTAACCTCATATTGCCTGACCAACGACACACCCTTTTTAATTGGCCACATTTGCTCGTCTCATTTATATTCCTACACTGGGTTTTCCACCATATATCATGTACCTACTACTCGATCAATGGAATATTTTGTGCGAGTTTGAAATGACACGACGATTAGTCTAATTTGTATATTTCCATTTTCTATTATTACATTGAATTGGAATTGTGTGCGTCGTTGGGATTTATTAAACGCTAGCATCATTTGAAGCATTCATTTTCATTACTGAACTCCAAATTTCTGTTTTTTTTACTTATCACCTGTGAAAGCTATTCGAGAGAAAACAGCTACTGTCCTCTACAACCGATACAATAAGTGATAATTTTGCCCAAAAAATATTAATTGTCGGGATGTAAAATTACGTTTTGTTTGCACGTTTACTATGTGAAACTGCATTACTACATTGTAAAATCACCTCCAACAATGGAAAAATAGCGATTTGTATTACTAGGGAAGAAAGTGCCACTTTTCCTCCCGCAGGATGTAGTTTACTGCCCGACGCGAAGCGGAGGGCAGTAAACATCCAAGAGAGGAAAAGGCACTTCACTCCCATGTAATACATATGATTGATTTTTCCTCCTACCCACTCAATGAAACCTTTTATTTTGATACAACCGCTTATATTACCAAAATATCCTTTTTCTACAACCCCTTACCAAAGTAGCTTTTGACGCTTTCAGATCTCAACGCAAAGTTAACGTTACCCGTGAAATGTCATTTTGTGACTTTGTTTGCAAATAGACCTATTGTTACTTGATGGAAAGTATAGACAATACAGTCATGTGTATATGAGAATCTGCGGTGGTGCAATGGCTAGCGTCTTGGGCTTGTAATCCGAAGGTCCTGGGTTCATCTCCTGGCATACAACTTTTTTTTTTTTCAAGAACGTTATTTTACTTTTTTCTTGTTAGTGATTTGAATTATTGGACATTTAGATAGCTTATACATTTCGGATTGCTATTTTCTCATAAGTAATGTTATGTGCCTATTTGAATGAAGTGTCGATCATTTTTTTTCTAAGAGCTGCGCTTGTAGAAAAATAATGTGTGTATTTCGAGCACAAAATGTCATTGTCGTTCTCCAAAGATTAATCTCTTTGTCGAGCAACAATCAATTACTTTACGCTCTAAATACACAAATAGCTATTAAAGAACTTTAGTAGAAGTAACATTCATGTTTGATTTTTACCAGAATACAGGATATATAAGATGTTCTAAAAATTACGGAAACAATTTGATTATAATAGATTCACAACTTTCATCGTTTACAACTTGAAATGAGGGGGAGAAAAAGTAATTTCCTCCCTAGGGAGTAAAAGTATGAGTTTCCTCCCTGGGTTGAGGGAGGAAAGTGTGTACTTTCTATATGGGTAGGAGAAAAAAGATTTTTCTTGTGAATATTAACAACACAAAAAAAATAATTCTGAATAGAAACAAAAATGAGCAAAGTTTTAAAAGGATATATTCGACTAGTGACCAACAGAAACGATACATTTTTTTTGTTCCGTAAAGAATAAAATGAAGTGTATATAGACAAAAAAATATATTCACTCATATCAACTTAGTGAGGCACACATAAGCCTTCCTAAATCTGAATATTTCATTTGGCAAACATTACCCAATAAATAATAATTACCTAGATTCAAAACTATTTTACTTTGTTTAATATGATAATACGGTGAGAGAAATCGTGGAACACATGGAACATACGAAGCGGGAAATCCTGTTATGTTCAGAGAACATCGTGAGAGCCAAGGAGAAGTGTGTAGGAATTGATGTTATTGAATATCTGGAGGCTGTATGCCTCAGGGAACACCATCCAAAGCAGTGAATTCTATAGCTCTGTCGTTCGTTGGGAGATAGAGTGTAAAAAATCCCCAAATTCAAATTAAATTGAGAATTTATAGATTTTCAGCCAATTGTCTCATGAAAAATAAAAGAAAATCTTTCCCACGGAGTGGACCAACGATATTGTTTGTTATATTGTAAGGGTCTCGGAAATAAGAACAGATTTAATCAAACAGTTATTGATGAGGAGCCATTTACCAAAAACGTGAAAAACAAATGTTTTGAAACATTGAAAAAAGTTAATTGTCCAGTAATTATCATTAGATTTGAAATATGATTTCATGAAAACGTGATGATTTATATAACCACTGATAACTTAAATTGCCTATATGGACATACATGGGTTCCTTTTCAAGAAGCATCATTCACTTCCTCTGCAATGGCGATTGGCACGAATAAAAACTCATCATGGGTGAAAGTATCTAAGGCTTAACGTTACAACAGTGTCTCTGAACAATTTGTTGGTTGAGTTGTGTTCTTACTGAATATATGGAAAAGGCTAGGAATGTTGTAGTGCGGAAAAGTACTTTCCTCATTGGGTCCTATATTTTCGAAAGTTCCTTTATTTTATACGATAATTACCCCCAACTGGGGTTCATATTATTTCTCTATGTGTTTTCATACTAAGAAGATATATTAAGTATTTTTTTTCGTTACTGTCAAAGTTGGACGATAGATAGACTTTTCCGAGAGAGAAAATACAGTGAGGAGATGATAAGGGAATTTTCATAAGATAGTTCGTTGAAGAAAAATGAATTTTGATACGACCGGATCAGTCCATTTTTCACTGAGAAAATTCTGGAAAACCTCGAAAAAGATTTTTCAAAAATTTCTAAATTTTATAAAACTGGAGCTGGACAAACGATATTGCAAACACTGATAGATAATAACATGTGGTTCAACTGTGCAAAAGACGTTTTCTGACCAATGTGTAGTTTTTGCACAATCGCGTTATAAACAATTTAAGGGCACATCTTGCAAGATGCACCGATTTAAGGGAAATCGTAGTCTTCAAATTCTGTTGACGACATCTGGAAGTAGAAATCACTACCTATAGAGTTTGTATATTTTGAAAGTTCACCTAAGAGGTGGGAAATGAGTTGAAAATGTCACTGTGTCACAAAGTGCGTCCAAAGTCACCCGAAGTCGCACTGAAGTTACTGGAGTTGAGTTCGGGCGACTTCGGGTGCACTTTGAGGCATTAAGAGCAACTTTCAGTGACATTGTCGACACATTTCCCACCTCTCAGGTGAAAATCCGAAATAAATTGTAACTATTGATTTCTACCTTCAAATGTTGTTCAAAGAATTTGAATAAGATTACTTCCCTTAAATCGGCTCATTTCGAAAAATCTGCCCTAAAATTGTTTATAACGCGATTGTGCAAAAACTACACATTAGACAGAAACCATCTTGCGCACATGTTATAATCTATCAGTTTCCGCAATATTGTTTGTACAGCTTCAGATTTATAAAAATGATGAATTTTTGGAAAATGGTCTCTTTTTCGAAGTTTTCCTGGATTTTCTCATTGAAAAATGCACCGATCTGGTCGTTTGAAAAACTATTTTGTATGTTTTATAATTTTCTACAAAAGTTTATTTACTGTAAAACTTCAATACTTTTTGAGATAATTTGCAAAAAAAGAAAGTTATTTTTTCAACTTTTTCTTGTTTAAAAAAATTCCACAAAGCGATTTTGCTAGGGCGAAAACTGGGGTTTCCATTTACGAACTATCTTAGAAAAAGTAGTATAGGCCGTTTGCGTCTGACATTTTGTGTAAAAAGAGCCTCTTATTTTTATCTTCAGCTTGGCCTAGAAGTATTGAAATTCATAAAACATTGTTAAAACATTGTACCTTCAAGGGCCGGTTTTTCAAGTTCCAGTTAACCTCCAGATTAATTAACTAATGGTTAGAATGTGATCCTTCAAACATCATTTAAAGAATGTCTTCCACCATCTGAACTATGAGATACTTAACTGGAGGTTAACTCGAATATAAAAACTGGCCCTAAATGAAACTAACTCAACCTAAGAAAAACGAAAAGACATGTTATAGGTTGAGGTATCAATTGACTTGACATACATACTTGACATACACTCTTGACGCACACACTTGACATACACACTTGACATTCACTTGGCATACATACATGGCCTCAACCTCTAACAAGTCTACTCGTTGGTTCTCAGGCTAAATTGGTTTAATTTAAACGTACAATGTTTTTACAATATTTTTACAAATTTCGATACTTCCTGTTGCCTCACTAGTAAGAACCAAGATGACGTGAGTCGAGAGCGCTTTGCAATAAATATAAAATTTATACACTTCTATACAATATCTATGCATCGTTTGTTACAAATAAGTGTAGTCAGCTTCCAACATTCATTTATTAGAAATTTGTGGAACCCATTAGGATACTGAAGTTCGCGGAAACCAAGTTTATGGTGAGCAGGACGAATTTTATGTTATTTATTCTTATTTCAGATAATATGGCGAATGCCACAACTTGTGAAAATGGTGAAAGGGCAAGCAGTGTATCGCAATATCAACGCAATAAGGTAGACCGAGAGTGGATTGTAATAAAAATTCACGCTCGTTCATTTTCGATTCACTTCCTTCGTAACCTGATATTGCCTGATTCCTTTCCATGAACCAAGGGCACACCCTCTTTAATTTCAATGCGGCAACAATTGCTCGTCTCGTATATATTCCTACACCGGGTTTTCCACCATATATCATGTACCTACAACACGATCAATGGAATATTTTATGCGAGTTCGAAATGACACGACTATTAATCTAATTTATATATTTCCACTTTCTATTATTAAATTGAATTGGAATTGTATGTGTTGTTGGGATTTGGTAAAAGGTATAATCATTTGAAACATTTGTTTTCATTTCTGAACTTCAAATTTCTGTTATATATTTACTAATCACCTGACTGCTATCCCAAGACTGATATATTTTTTTAATGGATTATGGATTATGAACAATTTGAGTTTCTGTATGAAACCTACACAATAGGGCTATTTTCGCCTAAGGTGTGTCTCTTTTTCTTCTGTCTGCCCACGTTGTCGGCCACGGGCCGAATTTCTAAAAAAGGGATACAATCTAACCGAACCGAACTAACATAGCTACCAAAGTAGCTGGTAATTCGATCAATGCTTAATATAAAAAGGTAAAATCACAGCAGATGCTCGCTGCGCTCGCATTTAATAAAATACCTGCAGAAAGAGACACGCTGCAACTTTTGTTGTCATGGAAATGAAGTTGATGTCAAACCACTGAACATTTATAGTCTGTGACTACGTTTATCTGGACGATCTCTATCCGCTTCAAATTCAATAGCATTGAGTCGAGTGAAATCACCCTTCAGTTTATATCGCAATATTTAAGTGGATCGAAGAATCCTATTCTTCAATCCGATTGAAAAAAGCTAACTTCACAGCAAAATGTCGAATTTCGTAACCTTAAATTTCTTGTGTTCTGCGAATTAAATCACGAATTGTTGTTCCGTGTATCTGTGGTTTTCATTTGAACCCTAATCCTTTTCCCACCCATGAGTCCCAAAATATGTTTTTTCTTAATCAGCTGAATGAAAAAACTGCTCTCTTCTTTGGACCATACGTTTCTTTTCTTAATCATTATTTTTCTCTCCATTTTGAGAAGGACAATTGTCAATATAAACACTAATCTGAATTTGGCTTCTTTTACCTGTCATTCGTCAATTTTAAACTCGTTTATCTCGTAATTTCACTTCTCTTCAAGGCGATCGGTTGGGTCCAATTCTATATTTTATGGAATTGACTTGAGTGATTCAATCCAATCCGATCACTGTATATATCGATTAGGTGAATCGGATCCAGTCAAGTCAAACCCATTTTGAGCGGATCCAAAGTTGTGAGATAAATGTAGTGTGTGTGCTGTAAGTAGTATGATAATTTGTGACTGAGAATCAATAACTTGAGAATTTCAACGTTGTTTCGCATCATTTAATTATTTCAAGAATTTCGAACGTATACCATTTGAACTTAAAGTGAGATAACCTAAATGAAATAAAAGTGGTTTTTTGGACCATGCGTCATCAGATGTCCAAAAGCATTTTCATAAAAACTAATAGGGATGAAAATTTATGATGATATTCTTTGAGAAAAATTTCCTTAAATATTTTTTAATGATTACCAGCTCCCACGACTTGGCAACATTGGCGCATTTCTGTTAGGTTCAAATTTCATACCACAATTCTTCTTATTGAATAGTATGGTATCAACTCAGAACTATCCTCATATCAGATTTCCAGTTATCTAAAGAGACCAAAATTTGCAGTAATAATGATTATAAGTGGTGACAATACAGAAAATACCTAAAAAATAATATAACTGAAGTAAAATCTCAGTATACAAGCAATAGTATAAACTCATATTTCAAGAATATCATAGAAACATGAAAAAATGTCAACGAAATCTAAAACATACTGAACGAAAAATCACTCTGACATACAATGACTGGGTTATGAATTTGCAACATACTTTTCCAACACACACAAAAGAAAAACAGATGATTTCTTCGAGAAAACTTTCACAATTACCTTTACCTATAATATTTTTCAAGTAGTATAATCGTTCCATATATAACAAAAGCGAAAGTGTCAGACATCATGGAATTGAATATGAGTTAAGCATGTTCCGGAATTGATGAAATTTCACCCAGATGGTTGAAAATTATGCATGAGTGCATAATTTCACCGTTAATAAGCCTAATCAATTTATCCCCAGCTGAAGGTGAATTCCCCAACCTAATGAATATTTCACATCTGTTTCTCCTTCACAGGTAGAATTCGGTTGTGAGTAGGTCAACACAGCATTCTGGATGAGGAATATTGTACGTTATCCTGAAGAATCCAATGTTTTGGTGAAATACTTGACGATTTTGTTGAATTGAGAAGGGAGAATATTCAACATTGTTCGATATTATTTTATACCTTTGTTATACCTTCCTTTGTTTAATGATGATGGGTGATAATTATATCAAATTTTAAGATATAACTGGGTAGGTGAAAACTCTTAGTATGACTCCACCAAAAATAATCTTTATTGTAGATACCATGTAGTCAAAAAACTGCAGTGAGGACATGTTTCGAAAGATAAATCCTTCATCTTCAGTAAAATGGAAAATGAACAAATGAAGAAACAGGAAGGATTACAATATAGGTGAGAATAACATTGAAAAGAAAAGTTTTTACGAAACTCCCAGGGTTTCGGAGAAAACCCTTCAAAAGCAGAGCTTGTGCGAGCAAGGGAGAGTACGGTGTAAATAAGAGTGGAATCCGAACCACTCCAGCTGAGTGACACGCGACCCGGGGATTGAACCCGGACCACCTAGGTGGAAGCCAAATGCTCTTACACCACGACCACTTCGCTGTTTCAAATCAAATAACATACCATTTCTTGGTTGAAAACTAACATTGAAAATGCCAAAAAAATGTTAATAGAATTATTAAACTTACCATGTTCTGCAACTAGTGCAGGGTTCCATGAACCATGATTGGTCCACTCCGACAACCTGTTTAACATTTATTTTAAACTTCAAAGAGAGACTATGCAAGTGTTTGAATCTGAATACTAGGAAGCAACAATACGGTATGAATTTGACATATAGAACGTTGTGATTCAAGATGCCAGCAAAAAGCATATACCATGATTTCATGGAACAAGAAAATCCTCGAAACATCATCGAATAGTAGCTAGCAACTCTGTTGAAAATTGGAGAAATTTTGGTTTGATTATTTCAATATATATATAATGTAAACATATAACAAATCACATTGTAATTAAAACAATATATATCTCAATGTATATATCAAACTTAGTATGATCTCCTTTAATGTCATCCAGCTCATAGAAGAGAACATAAGCATCTCCGCTTACTAGGGATTCAAATGAAATTGGGGACACTTTCGAATCATTATACGCATGCCACGTGCCTGCATACGGATGTTTATAGTAGGCTGTGTAGTGTCCGCTATTGGAAGTCTCACAATGATTAGACAATGCATATAGACTATAAAGACAAGGAGCTACGTTGTCTGCAGTATAAATACTCATATGTCCAATCCCTCTAAAGGAAAATCAATGGTGACAAACAATTATATTACTGGGAATCCTTCTGTGGAAGCAAAACGTTTGAAATGAATTACTAAAATTTTCGGAAATGTTTGAATTGATACGGATTTCGTGCACTTTCTTCTCTCTTTGCACTTCATACATGTCGGCTTCTCGTCACCATCCAGAGTCTCTTTGCTTGTCAATGAATCTAAACATTGTGATAGTTTCAGTTGGCCTATTTTCTGAAGTATTGGTAGGGAAAGGTCCCAGAACGGATCGAAGGTGACTGAACAGTGATCACAATGAGTACATTTCAATATAGATTTTGAAAGGCCAACGAAGTTATCTACAATTTTGGAATTTTCCATCCTTGAATAAACTGACCATGACTCTTGAGCCCTCTCCCTGTCACCTAACTTCTCATCTCTGTATGTCATAATGGATTTCGACTCAGCTGTTACTCTTTTCACGTCTTTATGTAGGCCCTGCGACAGGTATCGTAGGAATTCCTGAGCATCTTGCTGGGCATAACCGCTAAAACTAGGTACGAAACTTTGAAATTGACTTTTCAATTGGACAGTATTAACATATCGTTCTGACGAATCCTCTGACCAAAGTTTCTTAATCAGCTCTGAGAATGATTTGATCAAAGCTCCTTTCTTATCAGAAACATTGGTGTTTATATCCATCAAGTACGCATCATTCCTCACATACTCCAACAACCATCTTGTGTTTGATAAACACTGGATAACTCTGTTCATGAAACACGTATTTCCAATATTCGTCAAACCATTTAGACCGTGCGTTTTGGTTGTGGTGAGTACAACATCCCTGACGGCGTTTGAACTGCGTTTATCAAAACTATTCGTTTCAGAGAAGTCTCCAGAACGGTGGTTGCCTCTATTAAAGGAGATGCACGATAACGAACTTGATTTGAAACTGCTGGAAGTCGACTTAGAAGAAGATTTGTTCGCCCCCGCAAAATTGGTTCTGGAAATTGGGTTCATAAAGAGTTCATCAAGAGATTTTGAAACGGGAAAAGTACCAAAACATGAGGCTGCATTACTTCTTTGAATGCAAATACCGATTTTTTGTATTGAAAATGCTGTAGCTTTGGGTTCGTTTGTTTCCTCGTGAATTTTCTGACCAATGTCTGTAATGAACTTTTGAGCTTGCGGTCCAAAAGAACCAAAAGTTTCAATACCAATAGGCACGAAAACATAGTTATTTAATTTGGTAAAAATTAATGAGAATTTGAAATTAAACATGATGTACAAATAAATGCATGGGTCTAATTGAAGTGTTATGAGTATAAAATAAAGGTTCAAATTTACTTTATAAATTATTGAGATCGTTAATTATGGCCGAGCACCCATCACTAATTCTTTCGGGACTAAAGGAATGGTAAATTTTTGCATCGTCCGCATAGTAATGAGACATGAATGTTGATAAATTGGAAGTATACATGGTAAATAGTGAAGGTCCCAAAATAGATCCCTGAGGAACACCTGCAGTAATATTCGATGGTTCAGAGTACTCATTTCCAATTTATACTAGCTGTATGCGGTTTTCCAAGTAATTTTCAATCATTAAAGAGGCGCTATAAGTAAAATCATTATAGTGCAATATCGCTAATAAAAGTTGGTGATTTATACGATCAAACGCCTTAGAATAATCCAACAAAACGAGAGTAGATATATTTTTATCACCAAGTGAGGAAAATAAATCGTCAGTAACCTTAGTTACGTAAACCGGATTGATGATCTGGAAAAAGGTTTTGTTAATCAAAGTACTCTCTTATTTGTCCATTCATTATTTTTTCCAGAATTTTTAAAAGAGCAGGAAGTATACTAATTGGTCTCAAATCCTTCAGTTGTTTTGGATTATTCATTTTTTACTTCTGGAATCTCAGTTTCTTTTATAATTTTTCATCTTGAAAGAAGAATACATTCAAAAGAAATGCACGGGAGTTGGGCTAAAACTGAGACGCACTGTATAGGGAGTGATCGATCATTCAACGGTTAGTTGGTAATAGGGTAGATATTGCTTTATATATTAGAATTTCAAGCATTCAATATGGGCTGACCCTATTAACCAACAGCGGTGTTTGGAATGATAATAATTATTGCTACATAAATTCGATATTAGCCTTTGTATTGCTTCGTTGGCCAAATCTCCATCAAAGCATTGAAGCGGCTGATTACACTATTGGATGGAATGAATGATGTAGTTCCTAGATACGCCATAATGTTTTATAGCATTATGTACATGGTTTGAGCTTTTACCCATCAACATAACAAAAAAAATAAAATATGAGAATCTTTATACGGGAGTTCACCAATATTTCACACTTTACATTAAAATATACGAACTGGGCATGAATTAGTTGATACCGATGTTGATATAAAAAATTACTGAACTGTGCTGGTACACATTTATATAACCTGCTCCTGAAAAACTTGAAAACTCTGTCTCTCAAAAGATACAGAGGACCCCGCACATTTCTTATGGGAAATGGCTCTCCGTGAATTTGGCTGAATTTTTGGTATCTTGTAGTTTTTGATGTGCTTATCGAAAGTATCCATTGCCACAAAGCTCACAAATAGACAGTTTCTAAGATATGGCGCTTTCAAAATGTTTTTTCAATTTTTTGCGGTAATTGCCCATCAATTTGTTGTTGCGATGAAATTTGAATGTTAGGCGCCCAAAACGACACTGAAGAACGACCTCTCTCTGTTACATTAGGCATCGAAACATTTTCATACACTACTCCACATTGGCTATAAAAAGATGTACTGATTCCAAGATCTTCCAAAATATCGCCAGTATAATTTATATTGTCAAAAAACGACATGTCGGGTATTTTTCGAAAAGAGATTATAAATATATCTATAATCTATATATATATATATATATATATATAGGATATATTGGAAAATTCTTAGCCTATACTATAGAACCAAACAAAATTTCAATGTCAAAATATTTTATTACTCAATATATTCTCCTCTTGATTAGATACATTTATTACAGCGAACCTGCAACGTCTTGAGACCTTTCAAAAAAAATTTTTATTCTTACTCTGCAAACCAGACCTTCACAGCTTTTAGTACCTCCTCGTTGTAAGAAAATTTACGACCCTTTAAACTTTTTTTCAGTTAAGGAACGAGATGATAGTCGGGCAGAGCCAAATCTGGTGAATAAGGGGGGTGTTCTAGTGATTGAAACCCTAAATCACGAATTTTTTGCATGGCAACATGAGATTTGTGTGCAGGGGCGTTGTCCTGCAAAAACAAAACACCTTTGGATAGCTTTCCGCGTCTTTTCTCTTCAATTTTCATCCGTAGAGTTGTCAGTAATGTCGAATAGTAATCTCCAGTTATTGCTCTACTCTTATCCAAAAAATCAATCATGATTACTCCATGGCAATCCAAATAAACTGAAGCAAGAACTTTTCCAGCAAATTTTTGGACACGAAACTTCTTAGGTCTTAGAGAACCGGAGTGTCGCCATTCTATCGATTGTTGCTTTGTTTCTGGATCGTAGAAATGTACCATCAAAAAGTCTCATCCATAGTAACAATTCGGTTTAAGAAGTCTACATCGTTTTTAAATCGAGCACAGATCGAACGCGATGCTACTACCCTTGCACGCTTTTGGTCAACATTTGGGGATCCATTTTGCAGAACAATATGATGAACGCGTTCGTATAAAATATTCAGTGCTTCAGATATCCGTTTTAGCCCAATTCGACGGTCTGTTAAAATCATGTCATGAACTGCATCGATATTTTCGGGGACTGACACAGAAACTGGCCTTCCCGATCGGTCATCATCTTCAATGGAAAATTTACCTCTTTTGAAGCTTGCAGTCCAATTTTTCACGGTCGCATACGAAGGACATTGATCACCAAGGGTATTAAGCATATCTTCGTAAATCTGCTTACCTCTTAACTCTTTTAAATACAGGTACTTGATGATGGCTCGCTACTCCAATTTTTCGATTTTCACAATTGCGGTGGACACATTTTTTATTTTAATTTATTGCGTAACTCTGGTTTACTTTTTTGACGTCAACCTTTACACTGAAACTTCTAATAAGTTATTGTTCGTTGCTATGGTAACGCAATATTTTGTTCATGCAGGGAACTGGTCTAGGCTAACTAGATATCAATACATCCTTGTATATCTAATGATTTCGAAAATGTTTTCCAAAATGATCATAACGAGGTTCAGCGAGCTTCAATGGGGAAAAATGGAAAAATCATAATCATGTGTTCTCAGAGATAATAATTGTGATCACTATCGATGTCATGTACATACGGTATGTAATTTATTTCTCACAAATCTCGATAATCTGAAAATGGTGTGCAAAGACATTTTCCTCAGGGTGGCTCGAATACGCGAAAATGTCTGCATCTTCGATACTTGGTAGTATTTTCCAAGTAGAATAGGGAACTTCTGGTGTTGAAATCAAATTATGAATGGAACTTTCGATATTTACCCCTGAATTCTTGAAAATACATTTTTTAAAATAAATGTTGCATTACAACTTACACTTATAAATGAGTATCTACTCATATGATCGTTTGCAAAATGAATGAGTGAATTGATCAAAAACAATGTAATAGTAGGAGTAACATTCATAATAGTAATAATAAGGATAATGATAGTTTATATATTTTTTCGTTTATTATGAGTATCTACTCATATTATCGTTTGCAAAATGAATGAGTAGATCAATCAAAAACAATTTAATAGCAGGAGACAGGGCCTGACTGGTACACTCCTTAGGAAAAAAAAATAATAAGAATAATGATAGTTTATATATTTTTTCGTTTATTATCATTATTCTTATGGAAACTTTTTTTATTGTCAATTTTTCAGAATATTTTATTCCTCATAAAAATTGGTGCATTACGGAATACTTGTATTCGAGTTATCAAAATTCTGAATTTTCAAACGGTATACAGGGGAGAACAATAAATAGAATTTTGATCAATAGTAAACTACCCTGGCTGTGGTTATGAATATTTCGAACATTTTGGTTCTTATTTGAATTATATATTGAAATTCTAACAAAAGATAGGTACCAACAGATACATACTAATTCGTATTTATATCAATATTTATATTAAAATTCGAGCACTTCCCGGCCTAGTGGGAAGTACGTACTTCCCGGACTAGTTCGGGAAGTGTTACTTTCCCAAAGAAAAAGTGTCCGGGAAGTGAACACATTCCGAATGGTTGCCAAAAAATGCCATTTCTCAGTCGGGTTCTGGGCGCCGAACATTCAAATTCCATCTCAACAACAAATAAGAGCTCTCCAATTGATCGGCAAATCCCACAAAAATAGAAAAAAATAACATTTTGAAAGCTCCATATTTCGAAAACTGTCCATTTTTGAGCTTTGTGGCTGAAACCGCTTTTAATCAGCTCATCAAGAACTACAATATACAAAAAATTCAGGCAAATTCACGGAAAACCATTTCCCATAAGAAATATGCGGGGTACCTTGAATTGAAAAACACACTTGTTATTTGTTTGAAAGCGGTTGACAATGTATTGGTGTTAGTAGAATTCTTCTGGAAGTCCATTGTCTAGAATCAAGAACAAATAATTTATTTTCTTTGTTTCTAGACAATGGAAATCCAGAAGAATTCTACTAATACTTGTTATTTCCCCCAAATGTAATAGTAATTTTCCTAACAAGTGCGAAAAGTGATGCTTTCCCGCACGCGACTGCCGTTAACCCGAACGACGCGGAGTGGAGTTCGGGTAAGCAGTCGAGTGCGGGAAAGACACTTTCCGCATGAGTTAGGAACAATACTTTTTCTACAAGCGTAGGAAACAAATTCATTTTTTCAATTATTTATTCATGCAAATGGAAACAACTAACAAGAGTAACATTTTCTATCCACTAATTATTCGTAATATTTATTGTAAATGTACAATTTGATGCATTATGTAAATTTATAGCGGAAGCCAGCATATTTTTTGAAGATGGCTGATTTCCTGAAGAAGAAGTTAACTCGGGCAATACATTATCGAAAGAAATCGAATGTGCAGGCACAGGCATCAAATCGTCGCTGATCGATATAGACGTGGATGGTTCTAAAATGCACCCGGAAGACGATGTAGTGTTCAAATTGAGAATTTTGTTGGACATTTCTTTTTTTCGATTTGTGGAGTCTTCTAAATACCCCTCTGCAACTGAAGTCGATTTCCATCCTCCTAGGCGTTTGATATTAGTTATACCCACACCACAGTCAGTAAGTAAAGTGGCTGAGGAACGCCTGAAGCTGTGACCAGTGTAAAGCTCTGGATTTTGAAGGCGCAGATATACTGCTATTTCGGAGGGTATCTTTCCTATGGTATTGATTCCTACACATTGCACAGTACATTTTCCACTTTTGTAATACAAGAATAAACGACGGTGAGGAGTCTCTTTTGGACGTAAATGTACATCATTTCTGTATACGTTCAAAAAATAACCATCATTTGCTTCTTCAGATATCACGAAGGATCTAGAGGAATGATTTTTAGAATCCTTGATATTAACAATTATCATCAGGTTTTCTTTGTCGTCTATGTCGTCAATGGTGAGTTTTGTCAGCTCTTCTCGTCTGCAAGCACCAGCTAATCCAAAAATTGCTACTAACTTAATCATGAGGTATATGTCATCGGGTGCTTCAGTCATAAATTTTGAAACGTCTTCTTGAGTGAAGATTTTGGCCTTTTTCGGTCGAAAACCGACATTCTGTCTTTTAATGAATGCAATTATTTTGTAAAATTTGCTAATATCCAAATTTTGAATACACTCTTCAACATTGAATATCTTGCCCATAAAGTGTTCGGCTTCCATGTTTTAGACATTTCTAGAAAATAAGCCAAGAATATTTCTTCTTTATTTGGTGTTTTCACTTTCTTATTGTTGCACCATTCAATAAAACTCGTGTATTGATTTTCATACCTTTGTTTAGATTTCGTTGGCAATAACTCTAAGTTCGCATCTGTAGCTGCTTGCACGATTTCTTGTGGAAGTTCTTCATCAGATGAATAATCCATTGTGGCAATTTCACTGAATCGAAAATTTTATATAAGTAACGCTTTGTCTATCACTCTGACAATTACAAACAAATTTGTGTATTGATCGGCATGACAACATCAATTGTTACCTACTCATTATCAGATCAATCAAAGCCTATATATAGGGTGATTTTCATAACAATACATTTTTATTTATCAATATTTGTTCATTTTTTCAATAAATAGTGCAAAATGATGGATGATTTTGAACAAATCCACTTAGTATTGCAACAAAAAAGCTTGAACTTTCATATTTTGTCACCCACCACTTATATTTTACGAGGATATCATATAAATGTTTTTCCCGCACTAGTGTGGGAAAAAATTTCCCGCATTAGTGTGGGAAAACTTTTCCCGCACAACTGTGGGAAAATGACACTTTCCAAACTGAATTGCGTGCGGGTAGAGGGTGAACCACGCACGCTTGTAGGAAAATATTATTTTCCCTGATTCAATGCATGTATACATTATCGTCTAATTCTCTTTATTGGACCTATAATCTCTTATATAAAATATTTTAGTAGAAATCCTTTTTTAACCGTTTCATAATTTGTTGTATCTCATCAAATTACTGTTTTCTTATATGTGTAAATGTCTTTTTCTACGACAACCTCGATAAATGTTCATTTTATAACCGTAACCGTACTATAACCTCTGATGTGGAGTCTCGTAGTAGACGAACTACTCGGAACACTCACCGGGAACGGAGTCACTTGCCTTGGATATGCTGACGACATAGTCATTATGGCCAAAGGCAAATTCGAAGGAACCCTCTGCGATCTCATAGAAAGGGAGCTAGAGACTACCAGAAGATGGTGCCTCTCTGTGGGATTGAGAATTAACTCATCAAAAACCACAATGGTAACATTCACTATAAGAACAAAGATTCAGGACTGTTCGCCTCGATGGATCAGATTTAGGATGGCAGCAAGAGGTGAAGTATCTAGGACTAATCCTAGACTCAAAACTATTCTGGAACAGACACGTAGAAAAGATCGCTAACAAGGCAAAATCATCACTGATGGTGTGCAGGAACATTGCAGGAAAAACATGGGGCTGTAACCCATCAATACTGCGATGGATGTACACCATGATAGTGAGACCTATGATCACCTACGGAGCAGTAGTGTGGCACGGTAGAACCGAACTCACCACAACAAAGAAAATCCTGGAGAAAGTACAAAGACTAGCATGTCTTTGCATAACAGGAGCAATGAGGTCAACTTCAACAGCAGCAATAGAGGTCATTCTGGACCTCACTCCTCTCCATCTCATGGTGAGGAGAACTGATTGGGGAGCAAACCTGAGGTTGGCCAAAGTCGGACTCAAAGGGACAGCACACAGTGTAAGGGGCTCAACCCCCACCGGAAGTGCACACCTTGCCGATCTCCCAACTGACGAAATTACCAGGAAATTTAGTTTCGAGAAATTTTTTCGAACGGAACTAAATACCAAGAAACACTGGAGCACAGAATTCATTCGAGCACTGGGTAAGAATACCATTACATGGTACACGGGCGGGTCTAAAACTCCCGACGGAACTGGAGTATTTGGACCTCGTACCAAGTACTCCGAACCCATGGGATACTTCCCCAGCATTTTTCAAGCGGAAATTCACGCCATAGCAAGATGCATTCATTTCAACCTCGACAGGAACTACCGGAACAAGGAAATTGCAATCCTCTCCGACAGTCAAGCAGCCATCAAAGCATTGAGCTCATATAACATCAACTCGAAGATGGTCTGGGAATGCCTAGAAAAACTTAATGATCTAGGCAGGAACAACAAGGTGATCCTCCTCTGGGTGCCTGGGCACGTCGGAGTAGAGGGCAATGAACAAGCAGACAGACTGGCACGACAAGGGGCATCAACGCCAGTGATCGGGCCAGAACCATTCTGCGGACTTGGAAAATCTTACTTCCAAGAAGAACTCAATAAAACTGAAGAAGCAATGAGAGCAACATACTGGCAAAGACTTCCAGGGCTAAGGCAGGCCAAAGATCTCCTCGGCAATTTCAACCGAGTAAGATCGAAAACACTGATTAACCTCAGCAAAATTAGTCTAAAGACAATCACAGGATTTCTAACGGGGCATTGCAGACTCAAAGAACACCTAAGGAAGCTAGGCTTAGAGGAGGACAACACCTGCAGATTCTGTGGGGAACATCCAGAAACACCTCACCACATATTGATGGAGTGTTATGCTATACACCACAAAAGATTAAATATACTGGGATCACACCAGCTGACTGTGGAAGAAATACCACAAATGGACCCCCTCAAAATCCCAAAATTCCTGAAGGAATTGAGGCTTGAGGGGCTGCTGTAAACGAGAACACCTTGAGATAGCAGAAGAAGATGGGGCATAATAGATCTAACTAGGTCGCAGCGCATCAGTCACCATCCATACCTAACAATACAATACAATACAACCGTAACCGTAAACAAGCACATTTTGTACAGAATTTCATTTTTGCATCGGTTGCTAGGCAAGTTGCTAAGCAACAAATGCGAAATGGAATATTTCGTGTTAGTCCTAGGTTCACTCTGAAATCACGATGACTACGCTGTCGTCCTAAGTAAAGAAGCCGTATCTACAAAAAATGTGAATATGGAGATATTGATTTCTGTTGTCTTGAAACACTATAAATTTAACTTTCTCCAAAGAAAAAATTACGTAAACTAGATTTAAATAGTCAAAGTTAATCAATCATTTTGCTTTTAGTACACAAGTTTAAGATGGTCGAAACAACAGATTCTCAGCTCAGAATTTTTGCACATACGGCTTTTTTGCTTAGGACAGCAGTACGGCTTGTCAAATTATGACGTCCAGCGACAAATTGATGAAATATCAACAGATCGTTGTTTTTTATAAAAACTATTGATTAAAATGGAAACTGTTAGTGATATTGACTCAGATTTGAAACCTCCGAACATAATAGAAGCAGCAAAGGTAACAACACTGAATTTATTACCGGAAACGTCGAATAGTATGTATCAACGCGCTTATAACCTTTTTTGGAATGGAAGGTAGATCAAAAGACAAAATCGTTCTCCGAGAACGTTTTAGTGGCTTATTTTGGCGACTTAACCAAAAAATTTAAAAGTTCCACTTTGCTGAGAACGACTCTTAGTATCTATATTGATATATTAGTTTGTAGTATTTGTGGGGTTGCAATCAATTGATCGGGCTATTTTTACCTCTACAATGATGTAGATATTGAAACTGAAAGCATTCCTCAAGCGGCAGTCTGTATTCAATAATTGCACAATCAACTTCAATTAGATACATACATACATTTATAGGCTTCTTTTTCTGTGTATCTATTAGAAATAGCAATATAGAAAATATTTACATATTTCTTCAATTTATATTTTAATTCTGATAGAAAGCCCATTAGCGGCGAATTCGGAGTAATGAAATATCATCAGTTTCTTTCTTTCAAAGGTATTGCAATGTATGCATGTATTAAACGTGAAGATATGTTGTCATAGAAAAAGTATAGCATGCAACTCACAACAAAATGGCCATTTTGCACTCGTATGAATTGCAGCACTTGCCTTCCGCTCGTGCTGCAAATTTCATACTTTTGCAAAATGGGCATCATTTTCTACTCATTACATACGAGGCTTGTTTGGTAAGTCCGTGACTTTTTAAATTTCCCGCGCAGTAACTTTAAATGCAACACTGCTGCTGTCAACCACCATCTTTCAATAGACTACTGTCAAATTTTGAGCAAGCTGCGACATTTGGTTTGTGTTTGACAGCAATTAGAAGCAGACAACCTCGTGAATTTTAACAAAAATGGAAAAAAGTTAATTTCGTGTGTTGATTAGCATTATTTTTTGCGTAAAAAAACCATAACTGGAACCAAGGAAAGACTTGATAAATACTATGGGAACTCTGCACCATCAATTTCAATGGTTAAGAAGTGGTTTACTGAGTTCCGTTGTGGTCGTACCAGCACAAGTGACGCCGTACGTTCAGGTCGCCCAAAAGAGGTCATCACGCCAGAAATCGTCGATAAAATCCATGGAATGATATTGGACGATCGGAGAATAAAAGTACGTGAGGTAGCTGAGGCTGTAGGCATCTCAACTGAGCGAGTACATCACATTTTACATGAATATTTGGACATGAAGAAGCTATCCGCGAGATGGGTGCCGCGATTGCTCACACTCGACCACAAGCGCAACCGTGTGACCACTTCAAAGGAGTGTTTGGCAAAGTTCAATCGCAATCCGGGCGAGTTTTTACGCCGTTATATAACCGTAGACGAAACATGGATCCATCACAATACCCCAGAGACCAAGGAACAATCAAAACAGTGGGTGTCAACTGGTGAACGTGCACCAAAGAAGGCTAAGGTGCGTCTGTCAGCCAACAAGGTTATGGCCACAGTTTTTTGGGATGCACGCGGTGTCATTCATATAGATTACTTAGAGAAGGGTAGAACGATCAACGGCGAATATTATTCAGAGCTTTTAGACAGATTCGATATTGATTTGAGGCAAAAACGACCACATTTAGCGAAAAAAAAAGTGCTGCTTCATCAAGACAATGCACGAGTGCACACGTGTGTAGTCACTATGGCAAAAATTCATAAATTGGGCTACGAACTACTACCCCATCCAGCATATTCTCCAGATTTAGCCCCTTGCGACTATTTTCTTTTCCCAAACCTGAAGAAATGGCTGGGTGGTAAGAGATTTGGGTCGAATGAAGAGGTTATAACCGAAACAAACGCCTATTTTGAGGGCCTTGAGAAAACCTATTATTTGGAAGGAATAAAAAAACTGGAAAAACGCTGGACTAAATGTATTGATCTAAAAGGAGATTATGTTGAAAAATAAAACGCTTATTTGCCAATTTTTTTTTTCTTTATTCAAATAGTCACGGAGTTACCAAACAGCCCTCGTAATATACTATTCGGACATAGCATCACCTGTTTTAACCGTTTTTTTGCGAAACAAGTGCAGCCAGCAACACTTATAGCTCATTAAAATTTATCTATTACTTTTTTCTCAGTGTAAACTGTATTTTGTATAAATCCTGAATAGAGTCTTATTATTATTATTATTATTGAAAATGTTTTAAAAATGAAAGGAATTTTTGCATAATTCAACCTGAATGTATTAGATATCCATCTTTTTTTTAACTACTTCTTCATAACTGTGATATCTGAAATTTTTTATTTTTGTTATCTTTTCTTTTTATTCACGCACCTGACATCTGTAAAAATGGCAAGCAAGGGAATAAATATACATTGAGTTCATAAAGTGTGGAAACGCTCCATGTTCTCACGAGTTAAATATTTTCGGAGGAAAAGCTCGTACAGGACGATTTTGTATTTTAGTTTTCCACCTTTTTTTAGTAAAAAAATATTTTTCCCCCACCACTTTACAAGATATGACGTCATCGATATTTTTTTTAAAATAGAAATGGTTTATTTTTATATCAAAAATTTAAAGCCCATTTTTCTCTGAGTTCAACCATACCACATAGGTCATATCTCACACTTCGAATTACAGTATTCTGAGTATAAAGGAAACCAGTGTTTCTATTTCTCAACATTCATTTCATTATTCATTTTGCAATGTAAACCTGAGAATTACTCAGTAGCTAGTACGAGTATATTGCTATACTTGAATAGTAGGCTAAGCAAACATTTGAAAGCCCTTAGCAACCAGACAATAAGTTCTTAGTTACCATTGCATACGTCATTATTAAATTGATTTGTTGTGTAGCATATCAATTTATAAGTCTGCAATAATAATTTTCTGAAAAATATTATCCTAAAATCAATTATTTGAAATAACGATGGTGCTTTCAGAAAAACAGAAAATAGAAGTTCTAATGATCTTAGGTTACGGCGATCGTAAAGAAGTATGGCAGAAGTGTGCGAAATTTTCAATGAAATATATCCCAATCGAGAACCAATAAGCAAATCGACGATAAGCAAAATATTACATAAATTTAATGAAATTGGCAATGTTAAGGAAAAGCCTAACAGTGGCAGACCTACCGTTGCCAAAGACACTCAATTGAATGTATTACTTGGAATTGAAGAAAATCCTCATTGTTCAATTACAACTTTATCTGACAACAATGAGATCTGTCGTGGTGCTGTGCAGAAAATTCTTAGAAAAGCCAAATTACATCTTAAATCTGATATTTTCCACTGGTAAAATTCCCACTTCATTCAAGGACTCCATTACGATACCCATTTTCAAAACGGGCGATAATAAAAATGTAACAAATTACAGACCTATAACACTTATTAACAACTTGACAAAAATCTTTGAAAAATGAATTAAAAATAGGGTAGTACACTTCTGCAATGAAAATAATATTCTTTCTGAATCCCAGTTTGGTTTTCGAGAAAATAAATCAACCGAAAAAGCAGTATATCAGATAATCAACCAAATTGACAATTGCTTCCAAAACCAAGAAAAATGCATTACTGTATTTTTGGACTTGGCCAAAGCATTCGATACGGTAGATCATGACATTCTTCTCCAACGCCTGTCTGACACTGGTATAAGAGGCATCGCATTAGACATTTTTCAGGATTATTTGAGTAATAGACTGCAAGTCGTGAAAATCAACAACTCAGTAAGTGATCCCTTACCAGTAACCAGGGGTGTGCCGCAGGGAACGGTGTTGGGGCCAATACTGTTTCTGCTGTACATCAATGATATTTTTAATATTGCTAATTTTAAGGGTAAAATAACATCATTCGCTAACGATACAGCAATTACATTTATCGGAAACACTTGGGACGAAGTACAAACTCTGTCTGAAACAGGTATCACGACAATTGGCTGAGTGATAACTTACTGAGTGTCAACGTTGAAAAAACGAAATATATCGCATTCTCGCCAACAAGCAGTGACCAACCGATAGAAAATGTTATGAAAATACACAAACCCTCATGTGAAACTAATATGAATTGTGGCTGCACTTTCATAAACAAAACAAATACAGTGAAATACTTGGGTGTACTTGTGGATCAATGCCTTCGATGGAATAGTCATATTGATTGTACTGTTGTCAGATTACGTAAACTCATCTACAAATTCTACCAGCTTAGAAATATAGTGAGTCGGAGGTTAATGCTAAAAGTTTATGATGCTTTGGCTGAGTCCATTATGCGTTATTGTATTATAGTGTGGGGTGGAACATTCAAGTCCTCTTTGAAGAATCTAGAAGTAATCCAAAATACTCTGTTGAAAATTATGTTGGGAAAAAACAGACGACATTCTACAGAGTTGCTCTACAATGAAAGTGGTTTGTTAGATGTAAGAAAACTGTATATTTTCCACTCTATTTTATGGACTGTTAGCTCTCCAAGAACAACTATTCAGCATGCTCATAATACTCGGATAAGTGAGGATCTGACTTTATATGTGCCAAGATGTAGACTCACCCTAAACCAAAAATTTATATCGTATTTAGGACCAAAACTCTATAATACATTACCTTTACAATTAAAACAAATGCACAGTAAATTTAAACTGAAAAGAGAACTGAAGACATTCATAAAAAATAATAATTATAAAAATTTTGAAAATATTCTTGATAGATAATCCTCATAAGGCTTAGGCCGGAACTTATTGTAAACTACCGCTACTTGCGTTGTCCTTATTCACATTTCTTTCATTCTCACTATCTTTTCTTTTTTTCTTTTTATCTATCTTTCTCTTTCTTTCATTCTCTCTATTTTCATCTTTCTACACTTCTCTCCCTTTTTTAATGATCTAAGTTGAATATATTTATATGTTATCTGCTGTGTTGAGTTTATTTGGTTGCTCGCTACAACACAAGCTTGCTTAGGTAGCGACAATCGCTTTAAACTCAACAGAAATACACCTAATTTGTACCTCGTTGCCGAGGACGACCTGTAAACTTATTTTTCTGAATAAAATTTCTGACATCCATATATGATTAAACTCATACATAAACTTAATGAAGACGACTTTGATAGACGCATGGAGTTTTGTGAAATTATGCAAGAAGTGTGTAATCAAAATAATGGGTTTGAATTTAATGTATTATTTTCAAATCAACATTTCTTAAAAACGGTACTGTGAATACACAAACTTGTCGTTATTGGGCAAAAGAAAATCCCAATTGGACGATGGAAGCTCATACCCAATATACCCAAAAAGTAATTGTGTGGGCTGAGATTCTCAGGAATACCATTGTAGGACCATATTTTTTTGACGGTACTGTGAAGTGGAAATTATTTGGAAATTTTACAAACTTATGTGGTTCCATATTTAACTGATACATTTCCAGATCAACCAACCTGATCGAATAGTTTCTCCTTTTTGGTTCCATCAGGATGGAACTGGTCCACATTATGCTCGAGTTGTTAGAGATTTTCTCAGTGAAACGTTCCCCAATCGCTGGATTGAACGACGCGGACAGATTGAATGGCATGCTAGGTTCCCAGATTTAACTCCCATGGACTTCTTTCTCTGAGGTTACTTAAAAAGTAAAGTGTACATAAACCGACCCATCAATTTGGAAGACCTTAAAGAGAGAATTCGAACTGAAATTCAACGAATTACACCAGAGGTGTTGTCTAACGTAACCCAAGAATTCATTAGACGTCTTGGATATTGTCAACTAACCCAAGGAGCTCAGTTCGAGCATTTGCTGTAGATTTCTTATTTGTTCATTTTCACTTCTTACCTATGATAATTTGATTGCAAATAAATAATGAAATGAACGTTAAAAATATGAACAGTGGTTTATACTCAGTATACTGTAATTCGAACTGTAAGATATGACGTATGTGGTATGGTTGAACTCAGAAAAATATGGGCTTTCAATTTTTGACATAAAAATATACCATTTAAATTTAAAAAAAAATATCGATAACGTCATATCTTGAAAGGTGGTGGAAGAAAAATTATTTTTTCTAAAAAAAGGTGGAAAACTAAAATACAAAATCGACCTGTCCGAGCTTTTCCTCCGAAAATAATTAACTCGTAAGATAATAGAGCGTTTCCACATTTTATGAACGCACTGTATATTTATCTATCTATTTATGAAATCCAGCAGTGTGTGTTTGCAGTTTATTTCAAGATTTCGTATGTTTTGAGAGCTTTCATTGATTACCTACTTTCGAACAGTTCACAGTTGTACTTATATTAAATTCTCTAGGGAGTGTTACTCACAAGCCTGTTTGTGAGACAGTGTCCGATATAAAGAAAGAACAAAGACTTTTTCTATGGCATGGAACAAAACCGTACAAATGGGAGATTCAACTTGGGAAATTGGTAAACTACCTACTAAGGGAATGGGAAAATCCTATCCAATCTCAGGACAATACAAAAGGAAACTAATTCATCATCATATCCCAAGTAATAGCTATCGGGAGGATACTCTGAACGGAAAGAGAAATGTTCATGAACAATTTTCCGAATAATCTTCTATATGACGATTCCAAATTGAGTTTTTCGTAGAAGAGAAATATAGTCGAATCGAAATCACAAATGATCTATGGATTTTTGTTTATACAGGGTCCTGTAACAAGGGAGCGTTCTTCTATATCTCCATTATGGTAATAGATAGACGGATGATTTTTATCAGCAGAATGATATAATTTTCTGAGCTCAAAATGAAGATAAAGGAACCTACACGGGGTGTTCAGTTTTTTTCTGGGCGAGTCCCAACTATGTTTTTTCAAACGGCAACCTGCATTTTCGTCAGTTTTCGGTTTCTACATGACAAATAAAAGGCACTTTATGGAGCTTTTCAGCATGACAGCTTTTTTTCCAAAATTGGTCACTCATCATATTCAAATTTATGAAGTTGTGCAAAGTCCCATTGAAACCAATTTGCGGTGAAATAATTTTCGTTGGTGACTCTCTCAAACGATATATCTAAAATCGACCTGTGATATACAAGGTGCGAAAAAAGCTTGCCAAACATTGTAAATGAAAATGTGCAAAATCTTCTTTATTTTAAATGGAACACCCGGTATATTATCGATCCGTAAGCTGCGCCAATAACGGCTCTACAAATTCCACAGAATATTCCCTACAGTTAAAATTAACAGTTTTTCTCAAAACGCATTTTATTCGAAAAAATGGAAATTCTTCCTATTCCTTCGCCATAATTTTAATGAACGACCTTTTTTGTGGCGAAATCTATTTGAGTCGACTGATAAGGATGTACAAAAGAAATCTTGTTTCAATTATGTACATTTCATATACCGTGGCCAAACAATTCTTTCATTTATGTATGATATGTGGTCTCATATTTTTCTAAATAGAAAAACTATTTTTTCATTGGCTGCAGAATTTTACACACACATCTTGTGCGATATAAAACCAAACACGATTATAGAAAAAAAAAACATTGCAAAACTGTAACAAGAAAAGTTAAATGAAAGTTACTTTTACTAATGAAATATTTTCATTATGTCTTCCATTTTCTTGAAATCTGCATGCAGTAGTTCCTGATGTAATTGAACATGGTATGGATGAAAACGATGCTTCTTCAAAACTCGTTGCACTGATCTCTCACTAATATTCCCTATTTCACCAATCTGCCGTTGACTCCTACGAGGATCTTCTTCAACAGCGAGAAGAACTCTCAATTCATCATCTTCATTGGTGGCTGGTTTGATGCGCTCATGTTTAGAATAATTGATACATCCAGTTTCAATAAATCTAGTCAGGACCTTTCGGAATGAACTTTCATCTGGATGTCTCCTATCTGGATACTGTTGAGAATGAATTCTACTTGCCAATAAACAATTCCTACACAATACCTACACCAACACCTAATATGAAAATCATATCAACGAAATCAGTTTTTGAAAACAACCATTTGATTAAATTGGATCGAAACTTCTTGATATAGCAACGGTCACTGAAGATTTCAATTCGTACAATGGCATTTACTGAAGATTTCAATACTTATACAAATTGGCAGGCAAATATTTTTACCTGCCAAACTGATTAATTTTCAAAAAATCATTTACTCGGTTTTCCTTTGAAAGGTTGTTGTTATCTTCTGAGATACACCTTAAATCGACTGGCGCAACGCAACAACGTTAGTCTAGTCTGGATACCAGGTCACACAGGCCTAGAAGGAAACGAAATAGCAGACGCCCTAGCAAAAGGGGGAGGGGGCCGAAACAACGTTCACTGGACCAGTACCGGTAATCGGTTTAGCATATAGCACTGCCAAGAATGTCATAACAGCTTGGGCAGACAATAAAAGACTAGAGTACTGGCGTAGTCTACCGGGTCTAACCCATTCCAAAGCATTTATGGCTTGTACAAGGAAAAAACAGGAGTCTGACAAACTGCTAGAACTCAGTAGAGTGCATCTCAGAGTCATAGTAGGTTTGCTTACTGGCCACTGCAAACTCAAACATTACATGCATAAAATCGGACTTGCGCAAGTGCCAGCTATGCATGGAGGATGATGAAACAGCTAAACACATTTTGTGTACATGCCCTGCAGCGGCCAGAGCCAGATTGTCAATATTTGGCGATACGACAGTAAGGCCAGAAAACCTGGTAAATTGTTCTCTCAATGCATTCCTCAATTTCGTCAAGATATTGGATGTACTGGGAGAAATATAACCATAGGGTGAGCCACAATAGGCCATTGGCCGCAGTGGAGGGCCTGATACGGGCCCACTCACGTTCAAACCTAACCTAACCTATCTTCTCTCCAAGACAAAAAAAATGTTCACAAATCAATCTCCAAATTAATAACTCAAAACTCAACTATAAAAAATGTAGAATTAAAAAAATTCCTAGGTATATCGATAGACGAGAACCTTGATTGGAAGAATCATTGCCAGATATTGATCAACAAATTGAACTCTTTAGCCACGTTTTATTGACCACTAGAATTTACATCTACTAGTAGAAAAAGTAGAGTTCCATAAAAACGTAATTTCAGGGTTTCCAATAGAAGTCAGATAATTCTAAAATTTCCTAAATCTTTGTAAAAAGTTTGAAACTTAGTTTTCATTACTACGAATAATGATATATTCAATATGAATAATTTTCTTACATTAACAACTACCACAGCCCAAATAGACAATGGAAGAAGGCGCGAGCAGTATTATATCTATTCGAAGATTCGATCTAGGCGGGAATATAACAAGTGCAATAATACTCTCATCATATATGTGAATTCCTTGAATAATTTTCACTCAGAAAACTTGTTCAGAAAAATTATTATGAAGAAGTGATACCTAAGCCTTCACACCTTCCATTTTCAAGGCAGCTTTGAGTGAACTAGCAAATAAGCCCGAATAATATTTAGATAATAGGAGCATATTCGAAGGTTGGGAACAAAATAGGAACTGAAAATTATTTTTTGATATGTAACTGGACAATTTTTCTCTATTCGTGATACATACATCGATTAGACACTTCTATATCGTATCCCACTAGTATTTTCGAACTTACGCTTACTTTCGGGGTCATCATCTTCTTTTTTGGTATCTATTTGTATATTTTTTAGCATACGATTTTAAAACTGAGGTACAAAAGAGGTTTTAAATGAATTGAGAATCAATATTAACCCACCTTCTTTATTATATAAATAAAACTCGTTGTACAACCTATACATACTTGAACATTTTCATCTATAACTTTAATTACGTCCATAAGACTCATATTCATTTCAACTAGAGGCTGTTCACTACCAAAATCGTTTTAATGTGAGTGAATGAAGTTTTTGAACTTCAAAATATAACCAAACTGAAATGTCATTAATGTCAATTACTGCTACGATTTAGGAATTTTCCTTTTTCAACCAATTATCTACTTTTGCTAAACTCAAATTCGATCGTAGTGAAAGTAGAAAAAGTAGATATATTTGATGTCAAAAAAACAGCTCTGTCAAATTCTACTTCTACGAGTAGAACATTTCTGCCTACAATAAAACGCTCCATTGTCATACATGTTCAGGACTATTAAGCCCATTTTACAGAAGAGTCAGTTGCTCATGCTTTACCATAGCTTAGTAAGTTCTGGTTTCAGATATGGTATATGTCTGTGGGGTAACTCCACATTATCTTCAGGTGTATTTATAGCTCAAAAGAAGTTAATCCGAATAATCGCAGAAAAAAAAAAGTGATTCATGCAGTAGCATCTTCAAGGAATTAGGTATCTTAACTTTATTTACCATCGCTCTTAATTGAGGAAATGTGTTCATATGCAGGGTGTTTCTTAAGTACGTGTAGAAACTTCAGGAGCATGTTGCTGACGTCGAAATAAGAAAAAAAGTTCCCATAAACACATGTCCGTAAGTTATTCGTTTCTAAGATACAGAGTGTCAAAGTTAAATTCTTATATTTGTTTTTTGTGAATAAATTCCAAAATATTTGTTATATTCGAGTAAAGTTTGGTATCTGAGATGATTTTTCAATGAAAAAATCAAATTTTATGTTAATTGTGAAAAAACTAATTTCTAATTGAATTTGTTTTAAACATTAAAATCTTGTCATTCAAAATCACTTGCATCGATTATTTCAAATCTCAATAACTCGAAAACAGTTGCTCGCAGTGACCTCTACCAGGAATATATTTTTAACACAAACTAAATAATAAATATTCCCAGATACCAAACTTTACCCAAATATCAAAATTATTTTGAAATTATTCATTAAAAATAAATACATGAGTTCATCTTTGACACACTGTATCTCAGAAACGAATAACTTGTGGACATATGTTTATACGAACTTTCCTTCTTATTTTGATGCCAGCAACACGCTCCTGAATTTTCTACACGTACTTAAGAAACACCCTGTATATTCGAAAACAGAAATGTATTAAAACAGAGGAAGGATTTCACCATAGAGAAACAAAACAAAAAAAATGATTATTTTGTTCCAATCTGTAAATATAGTGTCTCAGCAAATGCTCCCTCGCACTTGTGCGTGAAACTATTCAATAATCTACCGTGCCACATAAAGCACAGCCCAAGAGATTTAAAAAATTTCAAGCGAAATCTGCAAGCATTTTTATTAGAGAATATTTTTTACAATTTATCTGAGTTCTATGATATAAGTTCGAATCATCCATGTAATTGTGTGTAATTGTGTGTAGCTCTAATTTTTTAGGTCTTAGGTTAAGAGTGACTATTCTTATACAAATTTTACTTTGTCGATAAAAAGAAAATAAATGATACTACTACTACTACTACTACTAGTAACTATAGGCATGAAGCGATAATTTAAAGAAGGAGTAGACAAAAACTATACCTCAAATGAAGGAATAAGAAGGTGTTTCATTACGAAAAATGTGTTGCAAACATCGATCGCAGTCGTCAAATATGGATTTAGTCGTTCATTAAAATTATGGCGAAGGAATTGGAAAAATTTCCATCTTTCGAAAAAAAAAGCGTTTTAAGAAAAACTGTCGATTTTAACGATAAAGAATATGAAATGAAATTTGTAGAGCCGTTGTTGGTGCTTCTTACGGATCGATAATATATTGGGTGTTCCATTTAAAATAAAGAAAATTTTGCACATTTTTATTTACAATGTTTGGCAAGCTGTTTTTTGCACCCTGTAGACCACAGGTCGATTTTAGATAGATCGTTTGAGAGAGTAACCAACGCACATTATTTGACCGAATTTCAAATATGATGAGTGACCAATTTTGGAAAAAAGCTGTCATGCTAAAAAACTCGTAAACCGTCATAAATTTTGAAAGAAAGACTTGCCTAAAGTACATTTTATTTACTATGTAGAAACCGGAAAAATGCAGGTTGCCAATTGAAAAAACAAAGTTGGGACCCGCCCAGAAATAACTAGTAGCCTGTACTGTAGTGCTAGTATACAGACTTTTCAGAACATGTTATAATATCGTTAATTTGGTATCGGTTGTAAAGTTTTATCACTGACTCGACCAAGTGGAGTCGTTAAAAATATAATAATAATTGACATTTGTTGAAAATTAGCACGAAATATTGCAGGGCTATATATGTTTTTACGTTGGTCACATTGTTAATATTTGTGGTAATCTATATTATCCTTATTAAAAGTCAGTCTGTGCTGAGAATTCGACTAGTGTGTTTCACTTTATTTAACAACATTGAGTTCTAATTTCCAAGGAACTATAAGAATCCTACAACACAGAATTTAAATTTTTTAATGACCTTGTTCATATATACGTTTTCCTAATCAACCTAGCAAACGAGTAACCACGTGACAAATGCCGGGAGAATCGAAATTGGTAGTTTTTAATATTCCAATAATAGTAATGTTTTCTATTTATAGCCAACTTTTTGCCAGTCACTGAATAAGCTGATTACAGCTTTAAATGAAATATCCAAATTCCTCATTGTACTTTCCAAGTTTTCATTAGAAAACTCCAGTAACATAGTACACCGTCCTCGGAAAAAGTTTAATTACTGAACTGAAGTAAATTTCACGTCGACAATTCGCTTCTCGGTGAAATACCTAATTATCTCGACAGTAATGAACTCTTTTTAGCTCAATTTGTGATAAACTGTTTCAAGTCTACTATATCAAAAGTATTTGGAAGGAATCCAAATTTGGTATTGAATCAAAAGTCATTTTATTTTTCTAAATTATTGTTTTTTTTCTTTACAAAAACCGCATCAACCCGATGGGTTATTAGAGGAGGAAAAGGTATAAATCATACAATTTGTTGACTAATTGAACGATAGTATACTTAAGGTATATTTCTCTCTCTATATATATACAGGGTGGGTCACGGTCGATGGTACCTTAGACGTTTACGGAGAACGGGGCATAGGATCATTCTGAAAATTTGGTTTCTCAAGTAGTTGCTTTTGGTCTATCGAGCTAAAATATTTTCAGCAATGCAGCGTTGCCGCTTATACCAGAAAGTAGCAGCATCTTTGTTATTTCAAATGGGTCACCCTGTATATTACCGCATTTTTGAACTTGTCATACCTTTTTGATTATTTCTGCCTCATACTCCCCTATACCTATCTCTAACGGTTTTTGAGATATTGGTTATTTTCCATATTTTTTATCCAAAACATAGCTCGAATTGAATGTTTAATTCTGCGGTATTTGGATTCTTAGGAAGTTGCAATTTTGTGTTGTGTTCATCAAGATCATGTACATTGATTCTGTATAGAAAAGTTTGTTCTGCGTTATACAGGGTCGTTCAAAATTCATGATCTTACTGCTAGATACCAAAAGGGTTGAAAGTGCGTTTTTTTAAATGGAACATCCTGTATATTATGAAAAATCCTGAAAGATGACTGAATTCCCTTCGAATTGATATATCGTATTCCTATACCTAAATAGCCAGAATTCCGAGATAATAGCAAATTTTCACTTGTAATCTCCCAAGTGCTTGAATTATTGCCGGAAATTTTTCGAATACATGAATTTTTTGAAAATTTTCTTTGAAGATTCATGTACGAGATAAAGGACCCCGCAAACTCCTTATGGAATTTGGGTCCCGGTGGATTTTTTTGAATTTTTGGTATGATATAGTCCATGTAATTCTTAACCAATGTTACCATTGCGCCAACCCAAAAAAATGAGCAGTTTTGCAGCTAGGGGGCGTTGAAATCACCCCTTGCGCAGATTAGACTATTTATTTTTGAGCCCGGTAACAATATTTTCACTTGTTTCATTATTGCTTATGTTGCACAATATTGTACTGTTTTATAAAAAAAAATCTTACCCCCTCCCCTTTTTCCCCAACTCCTATTTCGGAACGCAAAAAAAATATTTCTCGAGTTCTTTCAAATGTATCGTCGAATGTTTGAATATGCCTAAATAAGGAAAATAGCAGTTTTTTATGATTATCCCTCCACCCCCCAAATGACACAAAACGAAAAAAGTTCGGTGGATTTTTCTGAATCTTTGATATGATGCAGTTCAAGTTATTTTGAATAGAAATAAATTGGGTGACAAATCCCAAAAATGAACAGTTTTGATGCTACGGGGCGTTGAAATCATACCTTGCTCAGAATATTATTATAGGCGGAAACAATATCTCTACGTATTTTTGTTTTATTTTATGCCGAACAATTGTGTAAACTTTCATAAATATAAAATCTAAAACCTCCCCCTTACCCCCAACCCCTATTTCAAAACACGAAAAAAATAATTCAGGCACCACCTCAAATTCAGATTGTGGATGTCTAATTTTTATTTATTTTGATTGATATTAAAAAATCATGAGCTACGCCCTACTAAGAAGTCAGCAAACTCCATCAATATTTTTCTGAAGGGAGGGAAAGGTGATATTAAACAACTGTACGATTTCCTCAATTTGAGCTGATTAAAACATTTATTTTGATAAAGCATTTACAAGTAGTCGGGAATACATTTTTTCGTGTTTTAAATTAAGGGTAGGGGGTAAGGGGGAGGTTTTAGATTGTCATTCCACGAAAAATTACAGAATTGATCAGCATAATCTAAACTAAAATACGTAGAGCTATTATTTCCGCCTATAATAATGAATAGTCCATTCCGAGCAAGGTATGATTTCAACGCCCCCTAGCATCAAAACTATTCATTTTTGAAGTTTGTCACCCAATTTATTTCTATTCAAAATAACTTGAACTGCATCATATCAAAAATTCAGAAAAATCCACCGAAATTTTTCGTTTTGTGTCATTTGGGGGGTGGGGGGATAATCATAAAAAACTGCTATTTCTCTTATTTAGGCATATTTAAACATTCGACGATACATTTGAAGGCACTCGAGAAATATTTTTTTTGCGTTCCGTAATAGGAGTTGGGGGGAAAAGGGGAGGGGGTAAGAATTTTTTTTATAAAAGAGTACAATAATGTGCAACATTAGCAACAATGAAAAAAGTGAAAATATTGTTACCGGGTTCAAAAATAAATAGTCTAATCTGCGTAAGGGGTGATTTCAACGCCCCCTAGCAGCAAAACTGTTCATTTTTTTGGGTTGGCACAATAGTAACATTGGTTGAGAATTACATGGACTACATCATACCAAAAATTCAAAAAAATCCACCGGGACCCAAATTCCATAAGGAGTTTGCGGGGTCCTTTACGGCAATTAATTCAAGCACGAGGGGGATTCTGTAAGAAAATTTCACACCGAGAAATGAAAATCATCCAACAATTCATAAGAAATAACTAACGACGGTTTCACCTATTTATAACTACTATTTATAACCACTGAAATATTGATATGTAAAATTCTTAACAAAATTTGTATAAATTTGGAACAAAAAAATAAAAAAAGTTATATTCTTTTCGTGGATTGAACCATCGACCTAGCGACTCATAGGCCGCAACACTACCGCTGAGATACGGGACTTGAGAAAAAAACTTGTGACAAATGGTGTATTGAACTTCTTCTGAAATATGATAATTATCTCCTTTCATATGAAAACTAGACCTCCATTTGTACATTAAAGCAAAATATCAACTTGTCACATGTCAAACGTTTGACAGAAAAATTTCCACTTCTTAATTTTGCCCTGGGTACCCAGGAGGATAAAAATTTCCAGAAATTTTTAGGGTTGCCATGGTATCTAAACTAGAACGAATTCTTTGATTGGCTACAAAAGTGAGTTGTGAAATTTTCAAAAAACTCGATTTATTTTTCTCATATTCATCTAAGGTGGCTATTAAATGTCATGATGGTACATGACATTATGAAAATTTGACAATTAGTGCACTATTAATAATACCGTTGTGTGTTTCTTAACGAAAGTGACTTAAAAATAATTGAAATGGTGGGGAAATAACTATTCAAACGAAGTTCTGATGAAATTGTTTATTCTTCTTGGAAAATGTGAGGGAATTATAGCAAGAACGTGCAGAAAATTCAATGAAACGTACCCTGATTTACAACCAATTAACAAAAGGAAGTTTGTACGATTGCAACATAATTTCAATCCACGAAAAGAACATAATTTTTTTATTTTTTTGTTCCAAATTTAAACACATTTATTGATGAAAATTTTGTAGTATTTTACATATCAATATTACAGTGGTTATAAATTGTTCAGGTGAAACCATCGTTAGTTATGTCTTATGAATTGTTGGATGATTTTCATTTCTCGGTGTGAAATTTTCTTACCGAATCCACCTGGTGCTTGAATTAATTGCCGTAAATTTATCTCGTACATAAATTTTCAAAAAATTCATGTACTCGAAAAATTTCCGGCAATAATTCAAGCACTTGGGAGATTACAAGTGAAAATTGCTATTATCTCGGAATTCTGGCTATTTAGGTATAGGATCATGAAATATCAATTCAAAGGGAATTTAGTCTTCTTTCAGGATATTTCATAATATACAGGATGTTCCATTTAAAAAAAACGCACTTTCAACCCTTTTCGAATCTAGCAGTAAGATCATGAATTTTGAACGACCCTGTATAACGCAGAACAAACTTCTCTATGCAGAATCAATGTACATGATCTTGATGAACTAAACACAAAATTGCAACTTCCTATGAATCCAAATACCGCAGAAATAAACATTCAATTCGAGCCATGTTTTGGATAAAAAATATGGAAAATAACCAATATCTCAAAAACCGTTAGAGATAGGTATAGGAGAGTATGGGGCAGAAATAATCAGAAAAAAATGACAAGTTCAAAAATGCAGTAATATACAGGGTGACCCATTTGAAATAACAAAGATGCTGCTACTTTCTGGTATAAGCAGCAAGGCTGCATTGCTGAAAATATTTTAGATCGATAGACCAAGAGCAAATACTTGAGAAACCAAATTTTCAGAATGATCCTATGTCCCGTTCTCCGTAATCGTCTAAGGTACCATCGACCGTGACCCACCCTGTAATACACAACCCCCAAATTTCGTTTTTTAATCTTCAATAATTGAATAATAATAAGTTATAGGGGTGAGCTATCTTGAAGAATCTCCTGGTATATAATGATTTCAGTAATATCATTATCAACTCACATAAATGGAACAGCTGGTGAACCAAAAAGAGATTTACTGACGAATATAAAATTCCTAAAATTACTGATTTTTTCTGATTACTACCAATAACTTCCTCTTTTCAATCAGTTTATAATGGCTCGATTCATCCAAAATCACAACTTATTCAACGTTCCTGTTCTTATTACTTCTTTCATCGCTCAGTTCTGATAAAATAAGACTGATTTGGAAAACTTGCAGCAGTTATCTTTCACATTACGAGTTGATAAAATGAAAAGTTAATTTTAGAGAAACGGCAAAAGTGAAAATAATGAAATGAAAATATAAAGGATAATAGAGAAACGAATTGTTGAATAAATTCCAGTCTACCGCCTTCCAGGCATATTATGTTATACTTCCGTAATGAGAATGTATATCTTGTTAAAGTAACGAAAACCCACGTTCATTAGGCTCTGAATATTTTCCTGTAAGATGCACTATCATGTAACCCCAACTTTGCAATTTCAACTCACATTGCTGAACTAGTTAGAAGAATTATTAAAGTTCAGACTGCTGCATTGTTGCTGTTCGAATGATTTAATATTTGCCAGATTTTTCTCGTCTTCTTTTTATTATTTAGCTTTTCGCAACATTGAATGTATCTGTACTATAGAACAAAAACAACAAATGTCATATGATCTACTAGCCAACAAGCAAAACCAATCAATATCTTATGATTATTTCATTCATGATGAAATAGACCAACTAGACACCAACATTTTTTGAATATATTTTGTTTAAATAAGTGATTATTTCACAAGAGCTGTTTAGAGTCCCTGTATGCAATTTGACATAAGATCGTATATTAGAGTCGGGACACTCTTTGACAGGACATGGAAAAATAGTTATTTAAGTAACAAGGAATGTAAAGACGTGTTAACATTCGAGGTGAGCGAGTACGAGCCGAGGCAAAGCCGAGGCTTGTCGCTTGCCGAGGATGATAACAGTCGATACATTCCGTGTTACTTATTACGTTTTTCCAGCTGCTTGTTGACATTTCTCAAAATTTGCCTGAATTGAAGTTTGTTTTCTTACCCTTCCTTCATGAATATTCGTTCGCTATTTCATTCTAAGTTGCTTGTGCGTGTAACTAAGTTACCGAATAAGCAGACAACAATAATATTCAAAAGGTCTCATAACCTAAAAATTGATATGAATGAAGCTGAAGGTATTACTTGTCAAAGTCAAAGTCATTATTACCCTAGGCATTAAGTTCCGTTGTCAAGATGAATTAGTAAACGAATGATATAGGCCATTTACCTGTTTTGTTGCTAAGCATGTATGGACTATTTACAGTGTCGGCAGCGGGAAAAATTTATTATGAAAACCATAGAAACAGTTATGCTACAGCCCAACTGTATATGGAAAATTATTCCGAAAGGCGTCAACCGCATGAAATTTTCGCAACAATGCAGTAAAGAAGTGTATTAAGGGAAATAAATAATATGAAAATTATATGAAATAACTAGTTCAAAAATGACTCGAAATGGAAGGACTCCAATTCGAACATTTATTGCGCCATTAATTTCTTTGTGTATATAAATTACTTCATTTCAATTTTCATTACAATTATAGTATTCGTTTCGGATGTAATTATTGTTATCATTTGTTTTTCAGCTTATCAAAATACATACATATAATCTATTTTTGTTGTAGATATGTTTCAGATAATTATAAAAGGTTCTGCTATTCGAAGTTCATTGTAGAAAACGCTCAAAGAGCATTGAAAATGTGAAGAAATATGAATTGGTACCTAAAAATAAAAAAAAAATACTTTCGAAAAACACAATGGTACATGGCGAGACGTGAAAGTTGCTATTGTGTTTTTCCCGCGCAGTAACTTTAAATGCAACACTGCTGCTGTCAACCACCATCTTTCAATAGACTACTGTCAAATTTTGAGCAAGCTGCGACATTTGGTTTGTGTTTGACAGCAATTAGAAGCAGACAACCTCGTGAATTTTAACAAAAATGGAAAAAAGTGAATTTCGTGTGTTGATTAAGCATTATTTTTTGCGTAAAAAAACCATAACTGAAACCAAGGAAAGACTTGATAAATACTATGGGAACTCTGCACCATCAATTTCAATGGTTAAGAAGTGGTTTAAAGAGTTCCGTTGTGGTCGTACCAGCACAAGTGACGCCGTACGTTCAGGTCGCCCAAAAGAGGTCATCACGCCAGAAATCATCGATAAAATCCATGGAATGATATTGGACGATCGGAGAATAAAAGTACGTGAGGTAGCTGAGGCTGTAGGCATCTCAACTGAGCGAGTACATCACATTTTACATGAATATTTGGACATGAAGAAGCTATCCGCGAGATGGGTGCCGCGATTGCTCACACTCGACCACAAGCGCAACCGTGTGACCACTTCAAAGGAGTGTTTGGCAAAGTTCAATCGCAATCCGGGCGAGTTTTTACGCCGTTATATAACCGTAGACGAAACATGGATCCATCACAATACCCCAGAGACCAAGGAACAATCAAAACAGTGGGTGTCAACTGGTGAACGTGCACCAAAGAAGGCTAAGGTGCGTCTGTCAGCCAACAAGGTTATGGCCACAGTTTTTTGGGATGCACGCGGTGTCATTCATATAGATTACTTAGATACTTAGAACGATCAACGGCGAATATTATTCAGAGCTTTTAGACAGATCCGATATTGATTTGAGGCAAAAACGACCACATTTAGCGAAAAAAAAAGTGCTGCTTCACCAAGACAATGCACGAGTGCACACGTGTGTAGTCACTATGGCAAAAATTCATAAATTGGGCTACGAACTACTACCCCATCCAGCATATTCTCCAGATTTAGCCCCTTGCGACTATTTTCTTTTCCCAAACCTGAAGAAATGGCTGGGTGGTAAGAGATTTGGGTCGAATGAAGAGGTTATAACCGAAACAAACGCCTATTTTGAGGGCCTTGAGAAAACCTATTATTTGGAAGGAATAAAAAAACTGGAAAAACGCTGGACTAAATGTATTGATCTAAAAGGAGATTATGTTGAAAAATAAAACGCTTATTTGCCAATTTTTTTTTTCTTTATTCAAATAGTCACGGAGTTACCAAACAGCCCTCGTATTTAACTCGGTCAACCAATTTCCAGGGCCTTAATTTAAAAGGGAATAATTCACCCAATTACAATAAAATATTACCGAAATATCCCGAAATATATAATCAAATTTAATTTCTTAGTATGAAGTGAACGTCGACGATCCAAAAACTACAATAAAAAATACAGGTCCGTATTTAAAAATTCAAAGATGGGGGTGGCCCAAGTCAAGTACCAATAGCAAAATGTGGACAGATTTTCAATATGTCTGCGAATAAAGAAGATACCGGCAAAACAATAATTTGGGATTTTTTGGTTTTTCCTGTATATCTCCAGAACCAAAAGAGCTAAATTCTATTCCTTTACATCGTTGAATAGGCCTCTAAAATACGCGACTTTGCCACAATTTAACCGAAACTCTATCTCTTATCCTTTACTAGATCCCATGTACAGAAACGAATTTGAATAGCCCTGTATAAACAAACATCATCAACGAAGCGTTTGATACTGAAACGTCTCGTATTTAAAGCATAAGCAGAAATATTTTTCAATAAAGAAATTGTTAGAAAATGTCGGTTTTCATTATCAATAAAATTCTTTGTTGTTGGTTTCAATCTACCTCATTTAAGAAATAATATTGTCGTATATTAAATGACCTATTAATTTTAATGGATTAAACTATCAAAATATTTTCTGCATGATTGTGCTCTCTGATAAATAATTTCATGCACAATAATTTCAAAATAAAACCTCTCGACCGCTTCGCGATCTCGGGATTTCCTTGAATTGTTGTGCATTCAACTATTTTCCAAGCAAAATCATGCCCAAAATATATTGATAGTTCAATCGATTGAATGTATAGGTCTTGTGATGTAACATACGATAATTCTTCAGGTGTGAATGTTGCCATGACATTGTTATAACCACGTAAACATTTCTGTAATTGTGCAAAAATAACTACCAATCTACAAAGAGATTCCTAAGTTGATACTTTTTTCAAATGTATGTAGAACTCATTAAAATCAACAACTTTTTCAAATATTTTTTTTCCAAACACATGAAAAATAAAACAGTTACATCATTACAAAACGTGTCCAATACGGTCCTGTCTAACTTGAATAAAGTATTCAAAGTTGTCACAAACTAAAATTTTCATAAATCCTCACAGAAAATAAAATAAAACGGGTTCAGGTCTGGCGATCTTGGTGGCCCTGAGCTGGTCTATTTCGACTTTTTCAGTCGTCTGAAAAAGTTATTTGAAAAAGCTGTTTATTTTAACGTTTTCTAAACACAGTTGAAGAAGTATCGACATAGGAATCACCCTGAATATTTTGGCTAAGCATTATTTTATTTCCCCATGCAATAACAACCAATGCTAACATAAGTTGCGAAAAAAGAGTTAAGTTATCAATAGTATAGTATCGGTATGTTTTGTTCAATTGGTTTCTCTATCCAAATATTGGAATTCAACTGAAAAATGAGATCGTAGTTTATTGTAATGATTATAGTCTGAATGGTTTTGACTGCTTTATTTGCACACATACAATCCAACTTCTAATTCATTATATAACAATTTATCTAATTAATATCACACTTATTTATTTCAAACCAGAATGTTTGTGCAGAACTCTAACTGCCTCTCACTGTATCTCTGCCCTCTATGATGTTGGCATGCTATTTATATCCAAGACGGTCACTTTTAGAGATAGTTCTCGACTGCTGAGATCCTTTGCCGGCTGTTCGATCTGTTCGATTGCTCGCTTATAGATGTCTCAATTCAAATAAAATATAATAATAATACTCTTGGAATGCAGGCTTGTTTCCAAGTACTAGCGACAGGTCCGTCTCCAGAATCGTTACATTATAAAGTGAAAGGATATTTTTAAACCATTGTGGCGTATTTCCTTTTTTACATAATTCAAATTATGTTTTCAAGTTTCTATGGTGTTAATAATTACAATTCGTGTATGTTGAAAGTGTCAAAATAACCTATGTCATTATTTTTTCAAGTTTGTCCTCATTAATGGATCAACCAATGTCACATATTTTTCAAAAACTAAAAATGTAAACCGAATAGTATTACTATTTTTGATATATCTTATATTTTACTTGTGCAATTGAAGTTTTCAAGAAAAATTAAACGTTCATTCACAATTGAATATCATTTATTGTTTAATTTTTTAAAGATGAATTTCTCCAAAGATCCTCTCTTGACATTGGTTGTTCTTGTTCTAGGATAATGATGCGAATAACTAGAGATTAGAGCAGTAATGAATCTGGCATTCGACGGAAGCATGGTGAATTTTTCCTGAAAAGCTCAGAAACCTTCGAAGAATTTGAAGAAAACTCCTGGAATCACTTATTTTTGTTCTGAGTTATAACGTTGAATATTTTTACTGCATTCTTGGAAAATCTTGATTGTCCGTCCCAATGGAAAATGGAAATTATTACACCAGTACACAAAAGTGGACACAGACATTTGGTTGAAAACTACAGACCAATTAGTAGATTATTTATTTTAGTAAAAGTATTCGGGAAGATCATCAACGTTCGGTTGAAATTAGATGAAATCACTCCACCTCAGGTGTCGTAATTTATCATGATATTTGCTCTCGCCAATTACCATAGCAACCAAGTCTTCGTTCTAAATAGAAGTGTATCCGATAAAATAAAAACCTCTTATGGTATTACCCTCGTAAATGAATACTCTTCGAATACAACATTCAATCGCATATTTTGAAAATCTATATGTTCTATACCTATAAGCGATTCAGCTAACAAAGTTTTTCAAGGAAATCTGATCGTTCGAAGTTGCTCACCTTATTTGTTTCATAAATGGCTTCTTTCTATTTCCAAATTGAAAATATCTCGGTTTTCCGAAAGCGAGCCTCATATATAAACTTGCAAATTCCACATGAAATGATAAGCGGATTATGGGATGGGGAATTATGTACTTCCCACGTTTATTAATTTAATAAACCAACTCACATTCTTGGGATGAACCACATCAAATTAAATTTATTTGATAAATGCTTCATCAAACAATAAAGATGGTCGTAAACAACTTGCTGAAATGGAAAAAAAGTATGTAGAGCTGGTACTAAGAAACACTCTCGTGAAATCGCTCCAGAATAGATATTTCGTTCCTCTGAAAGAGAGCTACAATAATTGTAACTGTATCATCTATTTTGAGATGGAATCTAAGTTAATGTGTTGAAAGGATTGGAAAGGTATCGAAAAATAGTGTTTAATTGGAGATGTGAGGGTTCACACTGTCTTTGTCCATCTGAAGGGAAAAACAAATTCAATATTTGTTACCTATCTGCTCAAAGGAAATAATTCTTTCGAGCATGATTTTGGAATATTTCATGTTGAAACAATGGAAGAATCAAAATCTGTTAGAAAGTTTGGAAATTAATACAGGAAAGAATGTAAAATTAATGACCAAGCAGAACACAATAAGTCCCCTGTGATAAAGGACCTATCACACTTTATATGGGAAAATGGCTCTCCGTCAAATTTCTTGAATTTTTGATATGTTGTAGAATTGATCATTCTGATGAAATATTCCAAAGGGCGCAACACCATCCTATGACTGGTTCTCGAGATACAGGGTGTTGAATATGAGAAATATTCACCTTTCATCACTCCGTATCTCCCAAGTTATGATTTAGTTCGGATTTATCTTTTGTAGTATTATCATTACATCCTTGTATGACAAATTCATGAGAAATTCATCTCCAAATCTTTTCGTAGTGCAGGGCGATTTCACTTGATAGTAATGCTATTTTGAGACTAACATAATTCTGTTGTTTTATAAAGAGAAAATGCGAAAAAATGTAGAATTATCACATAATATAAATTCATTTCATCTATCGACATAGTTGATACAATTTATACGAGGTGATTTACGAATATGGAAAAATAACGAATTTTAGTTTTTGGGACACCTTGTAGTAATAAACCCACCTAAAATGATAAAATTCTCGTAAAAAATGTTGAATGATGTGTTTCATCGTATACAGAGTCGAATGATGTCAATTTGAGAAATTAGTTATACTTTGATAAATATAAAACTTGATTTTTTTCATCACCCTATAGCTCATAAGGGAGTCCGAAAAGGTAGCGATATTCGTTAATCACCTTCTATAAATTGTATCAAGCATGTAGATAGATGAATTTAATTTAAAATATTATATGATAATTCTACATTTTTTCGTTCCTAGATCAATTTGACGTAATTTCCAAGTTTCAGCATGGTTTTTGACACGGTAGGTCAACAGAAAATGCATTTTGCAGTTTTTTCCGGTGCGTCTATGACTCACTAGATAGAAGAAAGTATGTCGGTGCACTTTTTTTTGACTTATCGAAAGCATTCGACATTATTGACCCCCATATTGTTTGCAAAAAACTGTATTCACTTGGCTTCAGGGGTAACTTTCTTTCATGGCTCAGATCATACCTGACTTTCAGAAAGATACATGTCAAAGTTGACAATTGTCAGTCACAGCAATACGACATTGATCTTGGGGTTCCTCAAGGTTCTATATTGGGCCCACTCATCTTTCTCCTGTTCATCAACGATATGCCAAATCATATAAGCACATACAACATAGTTCTGTATGCAGATGATACAAACATCGCAGCAAATGCCGATAATCCAAAGCAGCTTCAAGAAAAATTGAACAATTTGAGTCTAGAATTTACAAATTGGTGTTGTTAAAATTCTTTAGTGGTGAATGCGGAGAAAACTGTTCTGCTGCAGTTTTATTCCAGTAGAAATAGTTGATACAATTTATACGAGGTGATTTACGAATATGGAAAAATAACGAATTTTAGTTTTTGGGACACCTTGTAGTAATAAACCCACCTAAAATGATAAAATTCTCGTAAAAAATGTTGAATGATGTGTTTCATCGTATACAGAGTCGAATGATGTCAATTTGAGAAATTAGTTATACTTTGATAAATATAAAACTTGATTTTTTTCATCACCCTATAGCTCATAAGGGAGTCCGAAAAGGTAGCGATATTCGTTAATCACCTTCTATAAATTGTATCAAGCATGTAGATAGATGAATTTAATTTAAAATATTATATGATAATTCTACATTTTTTCGCATTTTTTCTATATGAAACAACAGAATTATGAAAGTCTCAAAATAGCATTATTATCAAGTGAAATCGCCCTGTACTACGAAGAGATTTGGAAATGAATTTCTCATGAATTTGTCATACTTATAAGGATGTGATGATGATACCACAAAAGATAAATTAGAACTAAATCATAACTTGGGAGATACGGAGTTATGAAAGGTGAATATTTTTCATATTCAACACCCTGTATCTCGAAAACTAGTCATAGGATCGTGTTGCGCCATTGATACATTTCATCAGAATGATCAATTCTACAACATATCAAAAATTCAAGAAATTTGACGGAGAGCCATTTTCCCATATAAGGTGTGCGGGGTCCTTTATTCGTTAAAAAAACCACATGATTGCATAAATGTAATTAGGTAATCAAAAAACAAAGCAGTCAACATCCGATTGATTGGAAGACAGGTTCAAAAATAATATAATGGAGACCAGCCGAGCAGGCTGAACGGATCATTAATGTTTTTTTGTAACGAAAGAAAATAGTAAAATATTGAATTAATGTAGCCGATACTTGTTAAAACTTCTTGTTTATACAGGGTGAGTCAAGCTGATTGCTTCGGACTCCGTGGCCAAATGGTATATTTTTTCAGTAAACGGTCTGGGGAAGTGAATATATATCGATCTGAACTACATTTTGTAAGTGATGATTTTTATACAAGGCATTTGATAAGAGCGTGACATATCAAAGTTATATTATAAATTCAACAATGTATTTTCTTGCATATTTGAATTGTTTGAAAAAAAATATGCTGACTTTGCTGAAGTGTTTCTATACGCAACTCTCTCCGTTTGTGGGATATTCAACTTTTTGTCTCAGTATAACGTTGTCAAAGACATTCAATATCATTGGATTTATCATCGGCAGATATACGAAATTTTGACCGATCACTTGAAACCTTCACAACTAGATACTGTGGCTTGAGTAGACGATCAATAATATACGGTGTGTTTTATATTATCAGGAACACTTACTGCGTATTAGAACTCCAATAGCTTTAATCTTTGGTAGAAGACCATTTTGGTTCACGTGTGGTGGAATAGACGAATCGGAAAGGAGTATCACAAAATAACTTCCATAACTTTGATTATAAACAATTTTCAACAACACTTTTTTAACTGGATACATTACTTTTCTAACCGGATACATCCTAAAAATCCATTAAATCATTGAAAACTTGATGCTTATTTAAGACCGGTGGAAGAGCAAAGAGCCCTAACATGATATAAAGACATGTGTATTGGGACCATGCAGTAATTTTTCGTATTTTTTTTTCTTATTCACTTCACCATAACCATGCTCAGACATTGAACATAGTACCAACATTTGTATTCAAGTTTCCTTAATTTTTCACATTTAGATGAGAGGACGTTTTTTCCTCTCCATAACTTGTATAAGGCTGAAGATGGATTTCAGCTGAATCCGAAACATATACCCCATTTTGAATTTGTTTTATTTTGGTATTAAAATACGAAGAGTTTGAAAGATGAAATTTCTGAAAGTCTGGAAGAAATGTCTCGAGAAAATTCGATGACTCTGGAAAACACATTCCGCGAAAACTCAAAATGTTTAAAAAAAGAACTTTGAGAAGTGGCGAATCGATTAGAAGAAATAATAGAAACCTTCGAGACTAAGATGGAAAATATCAAAGATGAAATCGAGGCCAAAATTGGCAAAATGAAACAATCACGGATGAAATCAAATGCCGAGTCGGGGAAGATGTCGACAAAATAAAGAAAACAATCAGTAATAGACTACAAGCCCATGTAACAATTTTGGGGGGTCATTTGACCCATCATGAAACATATTTAGAACGATGCTGCAATATAAAAAAATAACTTTATTCACTATGCCGTCAATTCTTGGTGGTGCAAATGACTGTAATGATAATAATACTACTTTTTCATCTGAAGATCTGCTTTTCCGACAAAATATTCCTGTACGGCATCCCTCATGTTAGTAGATTAAGAAATAATAACCTCCTAGAACCTACTGCCTTACAAAAATAATAGGACCGGAATCCAGGATTTTTTTTCAATTTTCGGAAATTGAAAACTTTTCCTGGCTTCCAGTCCCATTATTTTTGCAAAGCAGTAGGTTCTAAGAGATTATTATTTTATAATCTACCAACGTGAAGAACGCCGTACATGAATATTTTGTCGGAAAAGCACATCTTGAGATGAAAAATTATTATTATTATTACAGTCATTTGCACCACCAAGAATTGACGGCATAGTGACTGAAGTTATTTTTTCATATAGCAGCATCGTTCTGAATATATTTCATGCTGGGTCAAATGACCCCCCCAAATTATTTTATGGAGTTGTAAGTTTAAAACCAAATTGATACTGCGCACATCTCAGAAACGGTCAACGGTTAACAAAAATTCAATGCTGGACCGGAGTTTGAATATGGATGAAGTCCAAAAATGTATGGGAGATGACATTGCAGTTCTATTTCAAACTCCAACTCTTTTACTCACTGAATAGACCAGAATATTCCCACAATTCCGTGAATATACTCCTATAAAATATTTTCAACACCTTTCTATAGAAATAATAACACTTACGAAAGTGCTCTGAAAGGAAGGAACGCTTCCTCGGGTTCACTGAAGCTCAAAGCAGTGGACAAATCGTTCGTGAGGTTATTTTTAGCACACAGCATGGACGTGTTGTTGATTTTTAGAAAGAGAGATATCGATTTTATGAACGTCATTGTGAAAATATTGGACAAGGATGATACTTTAATCAGTTTGTGGGACAGGATTAAAATTGTTGATGAAACGGAATGAGATTTGAAGTGTGTATACCGGTGGAATATTTGTTTGGAATTGCAGACTTTCGCGAGGTTTCTACATTTCATTTTTCTTTCAGTAAGTGGAAATTTTGTAAAAAGATTTTCTTGTTTAAGGTAATAACTCTAGAAATTATTAATAGTTATTATCTTACTAAGTACGGAAAGAGTACCTTTCCCGCATGCGACTGCTGTAACCCGGGCGGAGCTCGAGTATGCGGTCGAGTGCGGAATAGTATATTGTGCAACAAGTGCAGAAAAGTGCTAATTTCTCACGAGTTTGAAAAAGTTGCGGCATGAGCGCAAGCGAGTGCTGCAATTCAAACGAGTGAGAAATTGCATTTCTGCTCGTGTTACACACTATACTTTTTCTACAACACCCTTTTTGCTAAAAATAATACTATACTATAAGACGGAATGAAATGTCAGTGACTCATTCTTAGCTTTATGATGCCCAAAAGAAGCAAGGGAAGTGGGAGAGGATTTTAAGCCGCTCTCATTCTTGTTTTTTCTGATATTTCTAATATTAATAGTCGATTTTAGCATTGAATATATTGACCAGAGTGTAGAGGCTTTTCTTGATTTGGATAGTTCTTCAAAATATGCCAAAATTATATTTTCAGAAACCTTTTAGTTTTGTATTTTTCCTTCCAATCCATAAACTGTTTGTATGCATTTTCATATTTTCCTCTTGAAGTTGAAGGTAGTAAATTCAATGACAATGAATTAACTTGTTCTCTTAGTTCTGGCGGAGTATTTTCGATTTCAGAACTGTCGCTATCCATTTTAGTTCAATCTCATTAAAAAATTACGGGACAAGAATATTTTACGAATATTTTATGCTTGACGTTTGTTGACATTCAAATGATTCGATAGATGTTGCTCCGTTGCCTAGCAATGGATAGTGTGTATGTGGGTATTTGAAACAGCAGTAGTGATGTCTATGATTTTTGTTCAGCATATTATGAATTTGTACGACAATTTCCCTCATATTATATAAACCAATAGACTTTGTCTATTCATTCTTGAAGTTCCCTTCGAAATGCAGAATTTTCAAAATATACTTTCACCTTGCTGTCACGAAAACTGTATTGATTAGAAATTAGGTACTGAAAAATTTTGGCACAGAAATGTCACTTTGTTGCACAGAAATGTCACTTTGCGGCACACTAATGTCAAATTTCAATTATTGTGAGAAATAATCATGTTTGCGAACGTAAAACTATGCAGAAAAGCATGTTTTGGAGTGTGGTTGTAGAAAAAAGTACCTTTCCGCATGAGTTTAGCATCAACATTTTTTCTACAAGCATATGTAAATTAGTTGAAAAAAACTCGATATATGTCATATTCGGTGCCATGGAATAAGTGCTTCCACCCCCTCCTATTAACTTATCTCAAGAACACAAACTCTGTTGGAGTAGATTGCATCTCAACAAAAATAATAAAGAGCATTAAAAATTCAACATGCGAACCATTAGCATTTTTGATAAATCTTTCAATTGAATCAGGAGAATTTCCAGACAGACAAAATTGGCTTAGTAACACCGATTTTGAAAAAAGGCGATTCAACCCTTATCGAAAATTATCGAACTGTAACAGTTCCAACTGTATCATGTAAAATAATCGAGAGACCCGTTTATGTCAAAATGCTCGCGTTCCTAGATCAATTTGATGTAATTTCCAAGTTTCAGCATGGTTTTTGACACGGTAGGTCAACAGAAAATGCATTTTGCAGTTTTTTCCGGTGCGTCTATGACTCACTAGATAGAAGAAAGTATGTCGGTGCACTTTTTTTTGACTTATCGAAAGCATTCGACATTATTGACCCCCATATTGTTTGCAAAAAACTGTATTCACTTGGCTTCAGGGGTAACTTTCTTTCATGGCTCAGATCATACCTGACTCTCAGAAAGATACATGTCAAAGTTGACAATTGTCAGTCACAGCAATACGACATTGATCTTGGGGTTCCTCAAGGTTCTATATTGGGCCCACTCATCTTTCTCCTGTTCATCAACGATATGCCAAATCATATAAGCACATACAACATAGTTCTGTATGCAGATGATACAAACATCGCAGCAAATGCCGATAATCCAAAGCAGCTTCAAGAAAAATTGAACAATTTGAGTCTAGAATTTACAAATTGGTGTTGTTAAAATTCTTTAGTGGTGAATGCGGAGAAAACTGTTCTGCTGCAGTTTTATTCCAGTAGAAATAGAAAAATTGATGATTTTCATGTTAGAGTGGGTGACGAAATAATTGAATCATCAGATAACACCAAATTTCTTGGTACTTATATCGATGGTAACATGACCTGGGAGTCAGGTATAAACCATGTACGTAAGAAAGTTAACAGTGGGTACTATGCAATCAGACAATTGAGATCCTATTTCAATAAAGCCCAGCTTTTAAACTTTTATTTTGCTGTTGTATATTCCCATATTTCTTATAATATTGCAGTTTGGGGATGCTCCACAAAACTCAACAAAATATTTGTCTCCCAGAAAAGGGTGTTGCGCCTAATCTATAAAATAGACTATAGAAAATCTTGTAGGCAATATTTTATAAGGAATAAAGTCATGTGCGTACCTAGTATTTATATTTACAAATGCATTCTGTTGTTCAAAAAACAAATACAGAATTACAATCGAAATTCTGACTTTTATGCATATCCTACTAGGCATGGTGAATTGATACGGCTGCAGAAACATTCAACATGTTTGTTTGAAAATTCTCCATCTTATCAGGGAGCAAAATTTCATAATCACTTACCTGATGATTTGAAAAATCTAGACAGGGAAAATCTTTTCAAAATAAAGCTGAAAGAATTTTTGAATAATGGTTGTTTTTATAGTACTACTGAGTATTTCAATCAATGATGTGGTTATATATTGTATATATTTATATTTATTTTGTGGAACTGTTACATTTTGTGGAAATGTTATATTTTTATGTATATAAATGTAGATTGTACGTACGTATGTATATTTGTTGTCTGACGTATCCTATATCATTTTTTATGATCGTAAAGGATTTAATAAATTTTATTATTATTGTTATTATTATTAACTTTTTTATAATCAGTGAAACGCTCTTACCAGTCAATTTGTGTTCTGATTTTTGCGTTCTCACTAGAGAAAATTAAATATACAGGGTGATACATGTAGGACATATGACGTCATTGATATTTAAAAAAATAAAAACCTCAAATTTTCATTGCGGATTCTGAAGCAGCTCATTGTTTTATGTACGAAAAACTAATTTTTTGTTATACAGGGGTCCGAATATTATATAGGCGGGCTCTAGCTTTAAAATCGATTTTATTCAACGAAGTAGTGGATAAATTCGTTAAAATCGTAACGAAATATTTGTTGGCAAAAAGGTTCGGACACGTCAATTTTTATTCCTATTTTCGCGTTTTCTGAATACTATAAGTTGATTTGCGTAGGTAATATGACGTTTTCGCCATTTACTTTTGAATGGAAACTCAAAATTTTTATTGGGAAATCTTAAAAAGCACATTTTTATACTTACGGTTTAGTACTTGATAATTATATATACAGGGTATCCTAAATCCTGAATTGAATTAGAACAGTTTGGGAATCAGGACCTGTCAAAATTTACGGAAATTTGATTTATTTATGAGAAATAAAGTTCGTCGTTTTTCATACTAGCATCTAGAGGCAGCCCGAATATTTTGGCTGGCGAGCATCTTGACAGTAAGTTTCATGAGAATATGCTTGCTCCGTTCGCTATCTCATGGCCTAGGAGAGGAGAAAGAATAAAAAAAAAACCTAACCAAACCTAAACTAACCTCGCAATCCAAGTTGAAAACATAACAGCGCTCGTCAAATCTAAATGATGAGAATAATAATATAATAATAATAATTATTCACTCAAAAAATAATTACAGTATAGCATAGGGGTATAAAGATTTAGCAAATAAACCAAATATCACAGAGGCGAAAATGCTTGTTTCTGATATCTGCTTATCTTCAGAAAAGCAGATTTCTGTGTTAAGTAAGTTCATCGTTAACCCATCTTTTTCAACTTGAACTGTATTGTAGCTCAAAATTGTGAAATAGTTTAGACGGCAGTTTTAAAGGTACTGAAGAAAAATGAACCCATCCTTATAAAATAAAAATGGTACATGAACTCACACAAGATGACCCAGATAAACGCAAAGAATATTGTGAACTGATAACAAACAGTATTGCATACAATCCTGGCTTCCTACCACATATTTGCTTTAGCGATAAAGACATTTTTATTCGGTTACCCTAGACTATTTCATGAAGTACATACACAATTCCCGGAAAAAGTAAACATCTGGAAAGACATTATTCAAACACCGTTCTCTCGGCAAGACGGATTTTCCGACGGGGACATACCTATAGAGTGGCCACCAAGATCACCCTACCTAACCCCATTCGATTTTTTTATGGGGTTGCTTGAAATCCAAGGTGTCCAAACCTCAAGCTATAACAATTTATCAACTCCGTGAAAGAATTATTGCCAAGGTATTGATCAAGAAATCTTGCAAGTTAGAAAAGAAACAAGAAATATGTTGCCAAGGAGTAAATGGGGAACATTTCGAGAACCTTTCGCATTATTTTTTCGTTTCAGTGCATCCTTAGCTGTTAATTACTAATTTTCCCGGATTATTAAATTTGGTTTTTACAATTCACAATTGGTATGCTTTGTGAGTTAGAGCCTGGCTAAATCAATTTGGGGCATTTTGTATTTCGTGTGAATCAGATTACGTAAATTTTGACGTCATATTACCTACGCATCATCCTTTAGTAATTTGATGTGTTGAAACGTTGTTCCCAACAAGTTGACGAACTTATCTACTGCTTCATTGAATAAAATCGGTTTGAAAACTAAAGCCCGCCTGAATCATTTTCGAACAATCTGTATAACCAAATATCAGCCTATAGTACGTCAAAAAATGAGCTTGTACAGAATTCGTAATTGAAATTGGGGGTTTCCATTTAAAAAATTCTCGATGACGTCATATTGTCGTGAATTGGGGTTGATTCACGACTAACTAGGTAGATACTGATCATTCATAGATTTAAAACACTTCAGAAAAATATAAAAACATTTATTTTACTATGTACAAATATGAGATTACGACGATTGAATTAAATGAAGGAATTAATGAATTAAATAATTAATGAATCAAAGAATTAATGAATCTCTCCTAGACTGGTTACTTTTATATAAATTATTTTAGAAAGATCTATACTTACAATACATATTGGCTCAAACAGTTTATGAACATTTTCCATTTATTTACTATCGAATCTTCCAAACTCCCCCCATAGCCCTCACTAGCTGCGGGCACGGCAGAACTCAAAACTCGACTCGACTACCAGATCGAACTATCAGTGGCCTTTTTGAAAACTCTTGTTTATGTTATGTTGAGGACAAGTTGTGTCTCAAAATAAAATATCTTCGCTCACGTACTGAATTGTAGAAGGTAAAAAGGTTACCCACGTATTGAATGATAATGAAATATTTTAATGTACAGGATGTTCCATATATTTTTGACAATATCTCCTGCAAGTATCACCCCGTATATTTATTTTATTTCGAAAAAAATGCAAAAATGAGAACAAAAATCGACCTGTCCAAGCGTTTAGCTGATTATATAAAAATAAAGAAGTTAATAGGGTTTGGGAGGGTGGGGTGTAACATTAATTTCGGTTTTAAAGAGAAACATTCTCAATTGAAAATTGAATCAATACATGACTCCTCTGGAAATGGAAAAAACCCTACGATAAAATTGAAGTTACTTTTTTGTAATATCTAACAGAAAACAACTACTTCCCCGGCAAAAGCCACGCTGGACATTGAACTACATCTGATAGATATTGAGAAAGACCCTATATAACTTGAGAGAAAAAATCTAAGTTACTAGAAATAATCCTGTTCGATTCAATCTACAATCACGGAAGAACGTCTCTTTCTGATTTCCAACATGGATCCTTTAAATCACGTAGCACAGCAACAAATCTGTGTACTCTCACTCAGTTTGTATCCAATGCTCTTGATTGTAGAAATCAAGTTGATATAATATACACTGATTTCAGCAAGGCATTTGACCGTGTATCACATAAACAATTGCTGAAAAACTATCTCGCTTTGGAATATCGTACAAAATACAGTTGCTTTCACATTCATATTTGTCCAATAGGAAACTATTTGTTGAATATGATGGAGTCAAATCATTCACTTTCATGGCAACTTCTGGAGTGCCACAAGGCTCAAACTTGGGACTCTTATTGTTTTTACTCTTTATCAATGACATTTCCGACCATATTCAATGTAATAAACTACTTTTCGCTGATTACATGAAAATCTTCCGAGAAATTAAATCGATCGAAGACTGTGAACTGTTACTACTGGATCTTGTGTCACTTAAAACCAACCACAAAATTAAATTGTGGAGACGACATTGCGTTTTACTGATTTGTATATCCATACCACTCCACTTTGAGATATAATGGACTTCTACCACAGACAATTTTATTTGTTTATCACTTGAATAACTCATATTTGTCGAGAGTTACCCAGAGTTGACCAGAAATTGAGCTTTAGCAATCATATAGAGAATATTATAAGCAAAGCTATGAAATCATTAGGATTCTTGATCCGTTCTTGTAAAGAATTCAATTCATTTGATGCTTTGCGTTGTGTTTATCTGTCATTGGTGAGGAGTAAATTGAGTAACTGTAGTGTGGTGTGGAATCCTTGCCATTCAAAATATATTGAAGCTATTGAAAATGTGGAAAGAAAGTTTCTCAAATTTGCCGTTTATAAAAAACATGGCATTTACCATCAGAGGCACTATGACTATGATTTATTACTGAGTGAATTCAATTTAGTTTCACTTAAAAAACAGCGTGAGATGACTGACTTGACTTTTGTATACAAAATAATTCATAACCATATTGATTCATCATCCTTACTTTCAATGTACCTCGATACGCATTGCGATCTAATATAACGTTCCACATAGCAGTACCTAAATCTCAGCATCATTTTCACTGTCCTCTCACAACCATGTGTCGTAATTATAACAACCTGCAATGTATCGATATCTTTTTTCTGTCTTTATCTGAATTCAAACGTCAACTCGTTACTGTATTGCAGAATTAGTCATGTACGGTCAGGATCTTTTTCTTCATATCTTAGCTTGATATTCATATTATATGTAGCAATAATACAATTTAAATTATTTAAATTATATACACCTGTAAATGGGCATCAGCCTGCTGGATGTATTATTGAAAAATAAAATGAAAAAATAAAATAAAATAAAATAAAATAAACACTTATTACAGCGCAATGAACAGTTCGACGCGTTGTGTGAGTTTATTGCAAGCCAGCATATTTGTTGAAGTCAGCTGAATCTTTGTAAAAGACTGCTCAAACACGGGCAACACATTTTTAGAAGTAGACGAATGAGCAGAAAAGGGCATCAAATCGTCTCTAATAGGTATAAAGATGTTACATCTAGGCCAGAGGCAGATAGTTCTAAAGTGCACTCGGAAGACGACGAAGGGTTCAAATTGATAATTTTTGTAGACATTTCTTTTCCTATTTGTGGCTTCTTTTAAATATTCCTCAGCAACTGAAGTTGATTTCAATCCTCCTCGACATTTCATAGTCGTTATACCTACACCACACTCAGAACGTGAAGTGGCCGCGCTTGCCAGCTTATGTCTTTTCACTTTGACAATCGTAGACAAATTTATATTTTGAATGAGTCCAAAAAAAAGAGTAAAAAAATCCAAAAAGGCCCATAAAATGAGCCGAAAAAGTCCATAAAAAATATTCCAAAGAGGGGATAAAATGACCAAAAAAGTCCGAAAAAGAGTAAAAATAGAGTCCAAAAAAGTATAACAAAGTGTCCAGAAAGGAGCCTAAAAAGAGTAAAAAAAAACCCAGAAGAAGAGGCCGAAAAAGATGGGAAAAGAGTGATAAAAGTGTTAAAAAAGTAAAAAAGGTTGAAAAAAATCCCCAAAAAGTGCTCAAAAAATGATTAAAAAGGATAGGTTTTACGTTGTAACGGATATCAGATCCATCGGTGTCCAAAAAAAAAGAGTATAAAAAAGACCCAAAAAGAGCGTAAAAAGGCCAAAAAAATAGTGCAAAAAAGAATCCAATAAGACTTCAAGAAGTGTCAGAAAAAACTTTCTAAGAAAAGAGTGAAGAAGAGTCCAAGAAGAGTCAAAAACAGTGAAGGAGTAAAAAAAGAAAATAGTAAAGAAAAAGAGTTCAAAAAAAGAGTCCAAAAAAAGTCCAAAATGGATTAAAAGTAGAGTCCAAAAGAAGTAAAATGAAGATTCCAAAAAGAAGACTGAAAAAGATGGATATTAGATCAATCTGAGTGTATACAGGGAGATTTTCATAAAAATGATTTGTATTTTTATTTTGTTTTTACAAGAAATGATGCAAATTGATGGATAATTCTGAACAAATAACGCCCCTACTTCTGCAGAATATAGGCTGAAACTTTAATATTTTGTAATCTATCATGTACAGTTTGCGACAAAATTATGTCATTGTATTCCCAGCACGAATGTGGGAAAAATTTTCCCGCACTAGTGTGGATACATATTTCTAGCACTAGTGCGGGAAAATAACACTTCTCTAACTGAATTGTGTGTGGGTATAGGGTGAATCACGCACGTTTGTAGAAAATAGTTATTTTCCTAACAAGTGCGGAAAGTGATACTTTTCCGCACGCGACTGCCGTTGACCCGAACGACGCGAAGCGGAGTTCGGGCAAGCAGTCAAGGGCGGGAAAGACACTTTACGCATGAATTAGGAACATTATTTTTTCTACGACCGCATAAAGATTCAAAAAGCACATTGAAAATATATAATTTATTTCAACATACAAAACATTCAATGAAAATCCACTAATTATTATTAATATTAATGTTGAAAACACAATTTGTTTTATTCTGCAAATGCGTCAGAATAGCCGGTCCAGAGTAGTTAGTTGGTGGTAACTGGCTGTTAAGAGTAACACTCGTAGATTGCAAAGTGCATGAAGATGACGGAGACGGCATCGGTTGCAAGTTGCCAGTACATGAAAGAATTTTATTCGAGATGGTTTTCTTCTGTTCTACGGAGTCCTCCTAATAACTCTCAGCAACAATGAAATGTACATTTAATAACGATAAATTGACATATTTTACTTTCCCGCACTAGTGCGGGAAAGTGACACTTTCTAAACTAAAATGAGTGCGGGAAAGTGGGTAAAAACGCACGGTCGTAGAAAAACTATATTCCCTGACAAACTGAAGTGTAGAAAGACAAGCCCATAAAAAATGTCTTTCATCTAATAAAAATATTAAATTTGGTAGTAAATGCAAAATTGTAAATCAACCCATTGAATTTTTTTAACATCAAGGATGATGAAAAGAAACATGTTCTAGATGATTTAACTGGAGCATCAATTCATACACTTCATTACGCATATTGAAAAATTCAGAGTTGGCATTAAATAGGTGTCATTATTCGTGCGCACTCTGAAGCGTACGCCTGTAAATGTTATCTTCGCTTCTACGTAATTTCATTCAATGCCGCTTGATGCAGTTTCATTAGGTCTTTGTTGACGAACGGGTGTGTTATATGGTACAGAAGTTTTGTTTTATGAGGGTATTTTATTGTTTGCCATACGTACGGAATGGAGTGCAAAAAATGAGAGAGTTTTTTCTCAGGAAAACATTTTTTAGTTCCATAAGTGACCTATGGAAGTAAATAAAAAAATTTGGAAACTATCCATTTTAATTGAATGAAGAAAAGTTGTATTTCGTGCAGAAATTTATTTATAAAATTATAGCAAAGCGCTTTCGACTATACAGTCATCATCAGTGCGTACCTGTAAGTAAGTGACATGGATTTGAATTTAAGAAATTTTAATAATGAGAATTTTGAAAATTGAAAAATTACTTACTCGTCAGGTGTACAAGAGCCAGACCATAAAAATATCATGTGTCCAGAGGACCATGTAAAATTTAAAAACTGGACATCATATGAATAACATTTAAAAAAAGTCCTTATTGCAGGATTAACCTGGATGAAAGTTTCAACAGGCAGAGTAACACATGTCTGTTGGAGCTTAGTCTACTGTTAAACTGAATGAATGAAATTTACATTGTGTCAAAAGTTGACAATGACAATGACGTTTGGCTTAGAACATTAACTTCTAGAAACAAATCAAAACATAATTCTGCTGTTTGGTCATAGAGGGCACTTGCAATTGTGTTCTCTGATATTTTGAGGAACGTTGCACAAGTATCTGTTAGATTTAATTCAATACCCGTCGTGGTCTTAGCCAGGGGAGTAGTTGTTTTCTGTCAGGTACTTGCCTTAATAAGCCTACTTAGTAGGTGTATATGGGAGTAAAGGGCTCATCATCGGTTGGCAACGACTGTTCGTTATTGAACGATCTACCAAAGAATTCTGTTTTCTTCACATTGATCTGTGTTTTGAAAATTGATAAATGACCAATTAGTCAAATTGATCTGTAAATCTATTTATATTTATAGTTCTGTTAATCTAAACCTAAGGAAATGTGACAATCCGGGAGAAAAGTCTAATAAGAACCTCAACCCGATGTGCACAGAACCAGGTTCAAGAAACAGTCCCTTGGGAATTTGTGAAACCAATTCTAAAATTCTAAGCTCAGGATCATGGGACAGGTCTAATTCCCAAAGCGTCGAAAGGGTAGCCCAAAAACAAGAGGCACCATTTACATAAAAGATTTAAGAAAGTTTCAATAGGCAGAGAAACACATGTCTGCTGAAGCTTAGTCTACTGTCTAACTAAATGAATAAAAATTGACATTGTGTCGAAAGTTGACAATGAAAATGAAGTTATGGTATAAAAAATGACCTATAATAAAAACATTGATCTGTGTTTTGAAATTGATAAATTATTATTATTAGTTCAGTATCCTGGGAAACCAGATTGGATCATAAGATCATGAGATAAGTCTAATGAGAACTTTCCCAATCTCAATAGTAACAAAGAGAGTAACCAAAATGATGAGCCCATACCAAAAAAATTTTTAAGAAATTTTCCAAAAATGGATCTGTGAATCTATTTATAGTTCTGTTGAACCAAACCCAAGGAAACATGACAAACCGGGAGAAAAGTCTAATGAGAACCTCAACCCGATGTGCACAATACCAGGCTTAAGGTACAGTCTCTTGGGAATTTGAGAAACCAATTATATGCTCTAGATCATGGGACAGGTCTAATGAGAACCTTCCCAATCCCAAGGTGCCAAAAAGGTTGCACCAAAACACAGATCAGTGTTTCTAGAAGTTAATGTTCTAAGCCAAACGTCATTGTCATTGTCAACTTTTGACACAATGTCAATTTCATTCATTTAGTTTAATCATTGTTTATATAGAATATAGTTAGTCAACCTTATGGGATTATGATTGGATCAAAATGGATGCGACATGTAGATGGCGATAGTGAGCTCGCATCCAAGTCATGTCGTAACTTCAGTGATCTGGCCTCCAAGTCATGTCGTAACTTGATTGAAACAATGGAAAAGCATTAAAATCAGGGTTTTTTGAAGAAACCTACATTAAAATGACGTCAAATATTCATCTTTGTAACTAATCACGCTAGATGACACTCGCGTTTGTGTCCAATACCTTTTCCACAGGCATTGACTAACTATGTTCTATTTAAACAATGGTTTAACAGTAGACTAAGCTCCAACAGACATGTGTTACTCTGCCTGTTGAAACTTTTATCCAGGTTAATCCTGGAATAAGGACTTTTTTAAAATGTTATTCATATGATGTCCCGTTTTTAAATTTTACATGATCCTCTGGACAAATGATATTTTTATGGTCTGGCTCTTGTACACCTGACGAATAAGTAATTTTTCAATTTTCAAAATTCTCATTATCAAAATTTCTTAAATTCAACTCAATGTCACTTACATACAGGTCCGCACTGATGATGACTTTATAGTCGAAAGCGCTTTGCTATGATTTTATAAATAAATTTCTGCACGAAATACAACTTTTCTTCATTCAATTACATTGGAACGTGCATACAGCTGGAGAATTTTCACTTAACTATCGATTTGACCTTCTATGATACGATACTTCCTACTTACACCAAGCAATAGAGCATAAGATGAGTCAGTTTTCAACAAAAATACTAGTAGAAAACCGACTATGCCATCACATGAAACAGAGCCTGTAGATATATTGTGTATTCACGATTTCGAGAAATCGTCAATTAATGACCTCTATTGATGAACGATTCATCATTAATTGTCGATTTCTGTATGAATGCATGATTGTTGCATAGGCAACCAAACATAAACGAATTCGGGTGTGATGGATGCTAAAATAGATATTGATGTTGAATTTATGTTGCCTGATGTTGCGGAAACGGCGAAAGTAGCATTATTTCCAGAAAAAAAAGTAGAACTCCTTCATTTCAACAAGAGTGAGGTAGACGGAAAAATCCCGAAATTTAACGCGCTCGCTTCGCTCACGCGTTAAAATATCTCGATCATTAATCGCCTTCGTTAATAATGATAATGATAAATGAAAATGAATATGCTTTATTGTCGGAAAAAATAAATTTTTGCTGACAAAGCCAGTACTTAAAGGTAAAGGTAAATGTGTATACAGGGTGAGTCAGAATAAGACCGACAAACTCCGACTGCAGATTCCTTGCCTCATTTTGGGATGAAAAGTTTCTATCAAGGTATGTCCTAAAATGCATCCCCTCTGAGATACAGGGTGTCAAAAGTGCGAAAAAAATTAAGGTTTATTTTTTTTCTCTAAAACTCCTGGAGAAAAAAATTTCAAACTTGGTGCACTAATCAAGGTTTATCAACGTGATCATTTGAAGTTATAATTTTCAATTTTCGTAAACCAGTGGCGTAGTTACGATGGTATGTGGTCATATTTTCCTTCATATTTTCTTTGGACAACTGAATTGACAAATGAGCCTTTGACATTAGTTAGGCTCATCCATACTCAACCTAAAAGTCATAACATTCTATTTGCCTAAAAGTGAAGGTTTTTGAGATATTTGCCAAAAACTGAAGATATGTCCTGAGAAGAGACATAACATCCTGTGTGCTATAATCGCATGATGCAACTTTATTATAACTTATAGGAATAATTGTCAACCTCCTGAACATTTTTCAATGTTGGGAATATTCATAACATAATACAGGTAAGTCAGAATGAGACCGACAAACTCCGTTTTTTTATTCTTCATATTATTTGAACGAATTTTCTTTGGACAACTGAATTGATAAATGAGCTTTTGACATAAGTTAGGCTCATCGATACTCAACCTAAAAGTCATAACATTCCATTTGCCTAAAAGTGAAGGTTTCTGAGATATTTGCGAAAAACTGAAGATATGTCCTGAGAAGAGACATAACATCCTGTGTGCTATAATCGCATGATGCAACTTTATTATAACTTATAGGAATTATCGTCAACCTCCTGAACATTTTTCAATGTTGGGAGTATTCATAACATAGTACAGGTAAGTCAGAATGAGACCGACAAACTCCGTTTTTTTATTCTTCATATTATTTGAACGAATTTTCTTTGGACAACTGAATTGATAAATGAGCTTTTGACATAAGTTAGGCTCATCGATACTCAACCTAAAAGTCATAACATTCCATTTGCCTAAAAGTGAAGGTTTCTGAGATATTTGCGAAAAACTGAAGATATGTCCTGAGAAGAGACATAACATCCTGTGTGCTATAATCGCATGATGCAACTTTATTATAACTTATAGGAATTATCGTCAACCTCCTGAACATTTTTCAATGTTGGGAGTATTCATAACATAGTACAGGTAAGTCAGAATGAGACCGACAAACTCCGTTTTTTTATTCTTCATATTATTTGAACGAATTTTCTTTGGACAACTGAATTGATAAATGAGCTTTTGACATAAGTTAGGCTCATCGATACTCAACCTAAAAGTCATAACATTCCATTTGCCTAAAAGTGAAGGTTTCTGAGATATTTGCGAAAAACTGAAGATATGTCCTGAGAAGAGACATAACATCCTGTGTGCTATAATCGCATGATGCAACTTTATTATAACTTATAGGAATTATCGTCAACCTCCTGAACATTTTTCAATGTTGGGAGTATTCATAACATAGTACAGGTAAGTCAGAATGAGACCGACAAACTCCGTTTTTTTATTCTTCATATTATTTGAACGAATTTTCTTTGGACAACTGAATTGATAAATGAGCTTTTGACATAAGTTAGGCTCATCGATACTCAACCTAAAAGTCATAACATTCCATTTGCCTAAAAGTGAAGGTTTCTGAGATATTTGCGAAAAACTGAAGATATGTCCTGAGAAGAGACATAACATCCTGTGTGCTATAATCGCATGATGCAACTTTATTATAACTTATAGGAATTATCGTCAACCTCCTGAACATTTTTCAATGTTGGGAGTATTCATAACATAGTACAGGTAAGTCAGAATGAGACCGACAAACTCCGTTTTTTTATTCTTCATATTATTTGAACGAATTTTCTTTGGACAACTGAATTGATAAATGAGCTTTTGACATAAGTTAGGCTCATCGATACTCAACCTAAAAGTCATAACATTCCATTTGCCTAAAAGTGAAGGTTTCTGAGATATTTGCGAAAAACTGAAGATATGTCCTGAGAAGAGACATAACATCCTGTGTGCTATAATCACATGATGCAACTTTATTATAACTTATAGGAATAATTGTCAACCTTCTGAACATTTTTCAATGTTGGGAGTATTCATAACATAGTACAGGTAAGTCAGAATGAGACCGACAAACTCCGTTTTTTTTATTCGTCATATTATTTGAACGAATTTTCTTTGGACAACTGAATTGATAAATGAGCGTTTGACATAAGTTAGGCTCATCGATACTCAACCTAAAAGTCATATCATTCTATGTGTCTAAAAGTGAAGGTTTCTGAGATAATTGAGGAAAACTGAAGATCTGTCCTGAGCATCAACGTAATTTCCCATGTGCAATAATAAAAAAAAACCTAAATTGAAACTAATAATACTCCACTCAAATAAGAGTTTAGATCTGAACCAATTTTTGCGAAAAACCGAAGATAAGTACTCTTGATTTGTTGAATTTTATGTTGGAGTATCATTTTTAGAGCTTTTTCTAATTGGTTTATTGAGTAAAATTAATCCATTCAGCATATGGTTTTGAAAAAGAACAAGAATAAAAAATTTGTGTATTTTTTATGCATTGATCAATGGTATACAAACTAGTCTGGAAGGTTCGACTTTGCAATTATTTATCACGAATCGAATGAAAATAATTTAGGAACAGTACAATCAATTGACATAGTAAGCATCCTCAGAAGCTAAAAGCTGAAGCTAATATTGGAAGAATTGAAAAGATGGTTCGGATGAGTCTGAATTAGACAGTCATTGTTTCCGGTAGAAACAAACTGATATATCGACACTACATTAGAGCTACGTTTGAGTTGAAGCCCGATCGAGCGAGCAGGGCATTCAGTGCATTGGCGGGGCTTTTGATGCCATTGAAAACAATGGAACAGAATTTGCCCCGACTTTCAAAAGAAATGCGAAAAGGTTATTGGGAGCGCGCCCGGATCGTTTAGGGCGTCAACACGAACGCAGCATAGTAGATATGATTGACACTATTGATAGTAACCCAAACAAGTTTGTATTGTTGTCAAGTCATCTGTCATCATTTCAGTCAGGGAAGATCGTTTCAAAATGTGTTATTCATTTGAAGAATATACAGATATGCATTTCGTTTATGGTGATACAGGGGGAAATGCCAGAGCCGCTGCTCAATTATATCAAAATAGATATCCAAACAGACGTCATCCATATTTCACAACCTTTATTGCTGTGCATCGACGATTGAAGGAAACGGGGTCCTTTAAATTCAGTAAACACCATTGTGGTACGAATAGAACAAGAAGAGATAACGTTACGGAAGAACAAATTCTAGAACAATTAGCAGCATATCCTTCTACGAGCACTAGGGCCATTTCGTATAGTTCACAAGTGTCACAATCAACAGTAAGTCGGGTAGCACGTGAACAACTATTGTACTCATTTCGACTGCAGAAGGTAATGGCCCTAGATGCTGGTGATTATGGCCCTCGTAGATTGTTTTGTGAATGGTTTTTGAGGATGTACGAAGAAGCAAACGACTTTCCAAGATATGTTTTATTCACGGATGAGGCAAGTTTCATAAGAGAAGGGTATTTCAATAGTAGGAATAGCCATTTATGGGATGAACAAAATCCGCACGGAATGTTCCGAAAAGGTTACCAACAGAAGTTTTCAGTAAATATTTGGGTAGGAATTATCGAATATCATATCGTTGGACCATATCTTCTTCCTCCACGTTTGAATGGACAGAACTACCAAGCTTTTCTTGAATATGTTTTACCTGAGCTACTCGAAGAAGTACCGCTATTGGTTCGTCAAAGAATGTGGTTTCAATATGACGGAGCACCTGCCCATTTTCAACGAATCGTTCGTCAATTTCTTGATGAAACATTCCATGATCAGTGGATAGGTAGACGTGGTCCCATACACTGGCCTGCACGTTCTCGGGATTGAACGTCACTAGACTTTTTTTGTGGGGATACCTTAAATCCCTGGTGTATTCGACACCTGTAGAATCTGTTGAAGATTTAACGGCAAGAATTTTAGCGTTAATACAGGATACACCAGGAATATTCCAAAGCGTGCGACAGTCAATGATACGGAGATGCCAAATGTGTATCGAACAAAATGGTGGTCCATTTGAACATTTATTTTGAGCATTTTTTGTTTTATGTTGTGTACCCTATAAACCGTTTCTATCATTTGAGTAGATATAAATACACAATAATTGTTCTTCTTCACCAAAAACATGATTATTGGAAAATATTTTCCTAGATAATTCAGTATGAAATGACTTTGATAATGATACTTCAACATAAAATTTAACAAATTAAAAGTAGGTACTCATTTACAGTTTTTCGCAAATATTATTTTAGGCTTTAAGTCTCCTCTAACAGGAGTATTATAATTTGAGGCTGGGTTTGTCAGTGGATCTTTCAGAATAATCATTATGCAACAATGTATGGTCACATATCGGTGAATTTAAGAAATCGATTCGTTCAAATATTATGACGAATTAAAAAACGGAGTTTGTCGGTCTCATTCTGACTTACCTGTACTATGTTATGAATACTCCCAGCATTGAAACGTTCAAGAGGTTGACAATTATTCCTATAAGTTATAATAAAGTTGCATCATGCGATTATAGCACACAGGATGTTATATCTCTTCTCAGGACATATCTTCAGTTTTTTGCAAATATCTCAGAAACCTTCACTTTTAGGCATATGGAATGTTATGACTCTTAGGTTGAGTATGGATGAGCCTAACTGATGTCAAACGCTCATTTGTCAATTCAGTTGTCCAAAGAAAATATGAAGGAAAATATGACCACATACCATCGTAACTACGCCACTGGTTTACGAAAATAGAAAATTATAACTTCAAATGATCACGTTGATAAACCTTGATTAGTGCACCAAGTTTGAAAATTTTTTCTTCAGGAGTTTTAGAAAAAAAAATCTAAAGTTTTTTCGCACTTTTGACACCCTGTTTCTCAGAGGGGATGCATTTTAGGACATACCTTGATAAAAACTTTTCATCTCTAAATGAGGCAAGGAATCTGTTGTCGGAGTTTGTCGGTCTTATTCTGACTCACCCTGTATATAGTTAAAAGAATATACATATAATAATAATAATAATAATTTTATTTCCATATGACAATAACATTGAATTGGAATAGTCAGTTAATATATATATATATACATATGTATGGAACAGAAAATCACATGACAACATGAATTTTATGAGACAAACAAACATTTAACAGTAAAATATTCGCTAATTAGTAAAATAATCTTTTGTTGAATAAAAACATTTGACAATTAAGAATTCTTTGAGTTTTCTTTTGAAAGTGGGCAGTGAAGAACACTCCTTGAGTTCCCGTGGTAGCTTGTTGAAAGCCCTCAAGCCATTGTTATCTGGAGAATTGAATTCAACAATATTTTTACTGTATGGTTCATAAAATAGTTCTCGATTACGAGTGTTCATTTGATGAACCTCAGAGTTCTTAATGAATGTTTCCTTATTCCTAAATATATGGAGACATAGTTCATATAAATATAAAGAAGGAAGTGTCAATATTTTGTGATTAATAAATAGCTGGTGGTACTAGACACACTAGCAATGCATCTCATTATTTTCTTCTGTGCTATAAACACATCATCAGTCATAGTGGACCAACCCCAGAAACAAATACCATATCGAAGACGACTTTCTACTTGTGCATAATACACCATCTGCAATTGATTGTATGTGAGAACTGTTCGCAAATTTTTCAATAAATAACATTGTGAATGCAGAATGGAAGTTAGGTTCGTACAATGGATTTTCCAGTTTAAGTGTTCGTCAATGTTCATTCCCAAAAATTTAACATTTGTAGCTGTACGAGATATGGGCACATCATTAACGACAAGATTAGGTTTATAGCAAACTCGTTGTCTATTGTGAAACCTAAGATACTGTGTCTTCTCGATATTGAAGAAAACGGAGTTTTCAAACGACCAAGATGCCAAGGACTGAATCGCTTCGTTACATTTTCTTTCAAGGATCTCATCAGATTTATCCACAACAAGGACAGATATATCGTCTACATACATAGTGACGTGAATATCTTTACCTAGTTCATTTATACTATTCACATATAATAGAAATAACACTGGGCCTAGAATGGAACCTTGTGGAACACCTATATCAATATCCACAAGGTTGGATTTAGTAACAATTATTTCATCTTTTTGTTTACTTCTGAGGCATACGTACTGTTTACGGTTTCTTAAAAAGCTAATGACCCATAGAAGAGCATTGTCTTTAATGCCATAACTGGCCAATCTGTTTATCAAAATGTCGTGATTGACACAGTCGAACGCCCTGCTGAGATCACAGAATATCCCAACAGGGCACTCGCCAGAGTCAATCAAAGATGTAATTTGACTATAGAAACTGTGAACTGCTGTTATCGTCGATTTTCCATGTCTGAACCCATGTTGATTTTGTATCAACGAAATTCATCAGGCGATATAGAAAAGAGTATTCGAATATTTTTGAGAAGGTAGACGGTATCGCAATCGGCCTATAATTGGAGATTATTTCTCGATTGCCTTTTTTATAGATAGGAACGACTTTGCCTATCTTTATAATGTTCGGGAATTGACCCTCACAGAAGGAAAGATTTATCAGATAGGTCAGGGGTGAAATGATGAGAGGTAAGACATTCCTGACAATAAAAGCTGGTATTTCATCGAATCCGTGAGATTTCGAATTTTTCAATCGTGAAAATAACAGTTCTAATAATTCCTCATTTGTAAATGGATACAGATTCATTCTCAAATGATTAAAAGATTCGTTTTCGGGATGTGGAGTATTATCTGTTTTAGGTATTTTATTGATAACATCGTACGGAACCTGCTTGAAAAAATTGTTGAATACGTCTGCAATCTTTTCAGTGTCAGAAATGATCTCCCCGACAGGGGTAGAGAGTGAAATACTGCTTTGGATATTAACCTTATTAGATAGTTCTTTCACTATACTCCAACAAGTTTTGTTCAAGTTGTCAGATTTATAGACTCTGTTTTGATAATGCAGTTTTTTCTTGTTTGCGATGAAGATTCTATGTTTCTGTTTTTCAACCTTATAGACAGCATTCAGTTCTGGGTATTTACGTGATAAAGTGTACAGATCTTTCAAATTCAAGGATGATTCTCTAACTTCTGAATCAACCCAGCCTTTCTTGTCATCATTCACTGTAATTTTCCGAGTTGGAAAATTATTTTCGAAATGAAATTGAAATGTGCTGAAAAAACTGGCAAAAGCCTCATCAGTACTACGAATTTCGTACACGTCCGACCAATTTTCTTGGGCTAGTCCATTTATGAAATTGCTTATTTGCCAATCCTTGTTCGTTCTTCCATGAAAGAGGGTTTTATTTTCTTTCGAGGCGTTATCTGGATTGAGTTCTGCAAATATTGTCCTGTGGTCTGATATGACATTATCAAATACGCAAGTATCACCTTGTGGGAAGAAATTTACGAATACGTGGTCGATTGTGGTAACAGAAGTGCTTGTTACTCGGGTTGGCCACTTGACTAAATCAAAGAGACCAAATGAGGTGCAGATATTTTCCATTTTTTTATAATTTATATCGTGACTGTGGGAGTCAAGATTGAAGTCCCCAGTTAATACAAATACTACGTTGGGTTTATATAAACTTTCTAAAACCTTTTCCAAATTATCAAAAAATAGTAACAAATTCCCAGATGGTGATCTGTACAAGCTCAACATATACATTACAATATTTCTTGGAACTGTTGTGGATACACCACAAATTTCAAAATCTTTTTCAGCACAAAAGTGGTCAAGGTTTAGATTTTTTGATGAAATATTATTTTTTATCCAAATACAGGTACCTCCACCTCGAAGGGTTGGGCGATTATACATAGTTGCTAAATAAAAACCATTAATGGAGTATTTAGAGATAGAGTCTCCACTTCCCCATGTTTCATTCAAACAGATGAACTTCATATTGTCATACTCCTGAGTGTCAACCGTGAGGTCATTAATTTTTTCCAAGCTCAGGCTACCTACATTCAAACATAGTAAATCGGGGTTGTACACTAGTTTTCTGGAACATTTCTCTGCTCTGTTTTGTATAAAAAACGTTGCATACATGCATCCTCCGGCCATAATGATGGATCCATTGCCTTGGAGAAGTTTTTTTCATATATTCGCACTTTAAATGATGAGTAGAGTGTCGGGTGTCTGGATTTAATTTGTTGACAGGTTACCTCGGGAAAGGTAGGTTTCAGAAAATCCAATAGTCCACTTTCATCAATGGTTGGGTCAATTCTATACACATGAAGGTCAACTTGTTTGGGCACTCCTCTCACTGTTTGTGCAAATGCTGTATTATTCCCAATGACCAATCGATTTTTTTGAGTCACAATCACGTTAATAAACATTTGTAGTCACAGAAAATGTAAATAAACTTATAAAACATATGAAGCATATAAAACTTAAAAAATATATAAAACATATAAAATATATAAAACATATTATAAATAGTCACATTTCAAAATAAATTAAAATAGATTAAAATTGTATGCCGATATTTTTATCTGAGTAGAATTCGTCTAATGAATGATAGTCCTTCGATATCAAAAGCTTTTTTACTGAATTTCTAAATTTAGTTGAACATACTGTGACGACCATTTCCGGATGTACCGGTATTATTGTTGTAATCATCATTGTATCCAACTCCTGTGCAGCGGGGAAGCACCCTGTATATATTCATTTTCATTCAGGATCGAGTACGAATATTAAAACTCAGTAATGGTAATAGGTATTCTTTGTTATATTGTATCAATATTATTGTTTCAATATTAGCGTGAGGTTGTATTAATGTCAATCAATACGGGTTGATGTAATTTTTTGAATATTCATGAAATAATATTCAATCAAAATTAAATTGGATATATAATATTCGGATGGCAATATTTATTACAGGTATTGAAAAGAATATGAAGACAACAACATTATCGATATTGGTGAGTTAATATTCACCAATATCGATAAACTAAAATTGATCAAATATATTCAACCAATGTACAATCAAACTTATATATACAATTTTCTTTATTCCTAGAATCAATATGAGTGAAATTTTGGGATTGCGATATTTATTCTAGATATTGGAGACAATATATACACAATACTGTTTTAGCAATATTGGTAAAAATTATTCAACCAATATTGACCCAATATTATATTTAACAATGTCTATTCAAAATAAATGTTTGTTTGTGAAAATGAATAACATCAATAATAATACTTATAAAATAAAACTAATTATAATATCAAAAATCTACTTACTATGAGAAAGGCCCATACTACCAGGCAATCAAAGCGTATAACTCCCTACCCCTAGAATTGAAAATCATCAGAGATACAAAGAAATTTAGAATCTCCGTTATTACATATCTGAAACAAAAATGCTACTATTGCTTCAACTGTTTGTGGCATTAAAACATTGCTTTTAACATTTTATTTTTATTTTATTTTTATCTTATTATTTTAAACTTCATTACATGTATATCTTACAGCTGTGAATGTATGTATCCTGTAAATATTCTTCTTTTAATCTAGATTTAAAATGTAACTCTTCTATTTTACTGTAAATTCTGACGTTTGCTGTGTCCCTAGTTGATCGTACGCAATAAAAGTATTATTGATTATCATTGAATAAGTGCCCTTCTACCATGGATTCTGAAGGAATCGAAGAAACATGAGAATGGTTGTACTCGTGCCACGAGCCTGTATATGGATGCTTACAGTAAGCAGTGTAGTGTCCGTTATGGGAAGACCCGCTGTGATTCAGCAAAGCATATGAGTTATATTGACAAGGGGCTTCATTTTCTGCTGTGTAGTTTCTCATATCTAATCCTTCGAGAGAAAAATCAATGGTGACATTTAATTTTCCTCAAAATCTGTCTGTTTGAGAAAATCTTTTCAAGTGGATTACCAAAATTTTTGGGAATTTATGAATCAATAGCAATTTTGTGCATTTTCTCCGATCTTTGCAAATCGAACATGTCGGTTTCTCATCACCATCTACCGGGTGATTCTCCAAGGTGGCTCACCCCTATAACTTTTTTATTATTGAAGATAGAAAAACGAAATTTGGGGGTTGTGTATTATAGTTCAATTTACATTTTTTGACATATTAACTTGCTTTATCGTACTTCCGGTTCGACCGGAAATGAGCATAACTTTCGATTTTTAAATGGGACATCCTATATATTTTTACTTATTTCGATCGAGAATGACATTCTAAATCCAACAACACCTCACTTGTCAATATTTGACAAATGAAGTAATTTTTATTTCAATTTTCATTTTTTGATCTAGAATGCCATGGATCGTGTAAATCGCTTCATTCTTGATCAAGTAACATGGGAAAAATACGACTTTGAGGCTTTTGACTTCACAGTCGTTGAAAGAATTATTCAAAAGTCTCAAATATGAATTTTTCCAGTTAACGTGAATTTTTCAAATGGAAAGGGGGTGGCTCGTCGGCTTTTTGTGAAAGATCATTTTCTTACGAATAATTTGATACCACACACTTTCACTTTATTTTCACTATTTCTGTGAGCGATTGCAAGAAGCGACCATACCCAATTACAAATAATACGTATTCGGTATGCACTGAGTCCTGTTATTCTAGTTATTCGTGACAAACAATTGAAGCTGTTGCTAGGACTATACCTAAACAAATAGGCCAATGAATATGCTGTCACTTTCAAAAATTCTTTTGTTGCATAGTTCATAATTTGATATGGAAAATTATACTAGAAACGAGAAAATTGACATGTTGCTAATTTACGAAGAAGCAAAAAAGAATGCATCTGATGCAGCTCGAATTAGTGAAAATAAAGTGAAAGTGTGGGGTATCAAATTATTCGTAAGAAAATGATCTTTCACAAAAAGCCGACGAGCCACCCCCTTTCCATTTGAAAAATTCACGTTAACTGGAAAAATTCATATTTGAGACTTTTGAATAATTCTTACAGCGACTGTGAATTCAAAAGCCTCAAAGTCGTACTTTTCCCATGTTACTTGATCAAGAATGAGGCGATTCACACGATCCATGGCATTCTAGATCGAAAAATAAAAATTGAAATAAAAATTACTTCATTTGTCAAATATTGACAAGTGAGGTGTTGTTGGATTTAGAATGTCATTCTCGATCGAAATAAGTAAAAATATATAGGATGTCCCATTTAAAAATCGAAAGTTATGCTCATTTCCGGTCGAACCGGAAGTACGATAAAGCAAGTTAATATGTCAAAAAATGTAAATTGAACTATAATACACAACCCCCAAATTTCGTTTTTCTATCTTCAATAATAAAAAAGTTATAGGGGTGAGCCACCTTGGAGAATCACCCGGTATAGTTTCTTCCTCAGTGACTGAATCTAATCATTGCAAGAGACTAAGTTGCCCTGTTCTTCTTGAAATTGGAGGAGAAATGTCCCAGAACGGATCAAATGGGACAGACTGTTGATCACAAAATGTGCATTCCACTGTAGATTTCAGCTGTCCAACAGAGTTGTCAACTATCTGGCATTTTCACTGTTGCTTAATCTCTCGACAATCTCGGTCAAAATGGGTTTGGGCTCATCCGCAACTCTATTCACGTCTTCATGAAGTCCCCCCAGCCAGTGGCGTGCTCAGGATTTTGCTCTGGGGGGTTGGGGTCAGACCCTAAGCCTGGGGTCTTTCCGGGGGGCCAAAAATTTGACAAAAATTGGTTTTAAATGGTGCTGTTTTAGGCTATCTGAGACTGCTAGCTGTAACTTCATAAAAGTAATTTTACTCCAACATTCTTAAGTTTTTAGTAATATTTTTTTATTTGTTGTGTTATGTATTTTTATCGAAGAAAATGTTTTCAGAATAGTAAGCCAAATTGAAAAAAAAAATTTGAGGACAATAATCAAAGAGATTTTATATTTTTTACATTATCTATTTTACATTTACAATATAAAACAATCTTACAACTTGATGCGGAAAAAGTAAAGAATATGGGTCCAGCTGAGATTTTGAAAATTTTTTCACAGATGCTCTAAAACGCGATAAAATGAATAAAAAAAAAATAAATTTTGGCGAGGAAACACATTTTTCTATTTTATTTTTGAAAAAATAAATGTGGATACTCACTTTCAAGACAAACAAATTCAATTTGTTGGATGGGTCATTTTACCTATTTTTTCAATGTTAATGAACTGTGTTGTATTGATAACACTTTCTACATATACAGAAGTATTAATTAATTAGCAGGATAAGCTTCGAATAGTATGGAAAAGGTTAAAAAAAGCTACTTTTATTATGCAGATATAATTAATTTATAATTTGTTGACAAGTGAATAAATTGTAACTGCGACGTTGCCAATAGAGATTTCTGATAGTTTAAAGACTTGTTCATACCCTCGCGAATTTCTCAATTTTTCTGGGAATAAAATGGCTGTCAGTCATGCCGGACCATTCATTGTTGTCAGCCATTTCATTCGTAGAGAAATTGCGAAATTCGCGAGGGTATGAACGAGATTCAGTACCGCAAAAGTTCTAATCGACCAGACTGATCAGCATGGACCAATCAGAACATGCGTAAATTATTATCCAACTTCAACCCAACCTAACCTAACCTCATGTATACAGAATAACCATTCGAATTTGGATTAATATTCCAAATCAGACAAATCCAGTGTACTATCGTTCTGAATAGCCCATGCAAATTGACCATATGAAGTCTGGTCGATTGGAACTCTTGCTTTTAGAGATGGAAAAATTTATAACTTTTCTCTATTTTCAATAAACGCACAACATTCATTGTCGATTCAAAGAAAGACATTGATAATGATTAGTTTTTGTTTGTTAACAGGAATATGCGTTTTTGTTGGTAGCTAGGTATCTGGATTGTTATGAAAAATATTTTAGGTTGTGAAATTTCTTTAGATCAAATTATTTGTGGCGAATTTTTAAATGTTTCACAGGAAATTGCATATAACGGGCGAATAAATAAATATATAGGAAGTTAATGTGTTGAGATGAAAAAAAAAAGTTTGGAGTAGGTGAAGAATGAGCACATTTTCATTACAGGTTCACTTCATATATTCATATCTTCCCCAATCTATAATTTGATTTGAAATAGGAGCTATTATATAAAATAGACCATATGCGAGCGAAGCGAGCGCGTTCGGCCGACATTTCGCAAATCCGCGCGCGCGGATTTGCGAAATGTCGGCCGAACGCGCGGCTTTTCCTAACTGGTCAACAATTCTGTCAATTCATCTTACACGAACCTATGATATAATTTTAAATGAGAACTATGACATAAAATAGACCATGCGAGCGAAGCGAGCGCGTTCGGCCGACATTCGGCAAACCCGCGCGCGCGGATTTGCAGAATGTCGGCCGAACGCGCTGGTTTTCCTAACTGGTCAACAATTTTGTAAATTCCACAAACCAATGTTACAATTTGAAATGAGAACTATAAAACAAAATAGACCATATGCGAGCGAAGCGAGCGCGTTCGGCCGACATTTCGCAAATCCGCGCGCGCGGATTTGCCGGCCGAACGCGCGGCTTTTCCTAAATAGTCAACAATTCTGTCAATTCCACAAACCTATGTTACAATTTGAAATGAAAACTATAACTCAAAATAAACCATGCAAGCGAAGCGGGTGCGTTCGGCCGACACTTCGCAAATCGTGCGGATTTGACATTCAACAGAGAAACTGTATGTCAAAAGTTATTTTGAATGTTAATGTCAGAAACCTTCAATGAACTCGATTGAGAATTCGATAAATTTTTCACTTTCTTGTAGTTTAACTTAAATTTCCATGAATACTTGTTCGTATCCTCGCAAATTTCGCAATTTTTCGGCAAATGAAGTGGCTGCCAGTCATGCCGGACCATTCGTTAATGCTGAACCATGTCGGCAGCCATTTTATTTGCAGAAAAATTAAGAAATTCGCGAGGGTATGAACGAGACTTAACCGTCACTCTTCCGTGTAATAGAATTGGCAACGTGGCATTATTAACTTCGTGTTAAAAGTGTCCTGTCATTAGTGTCATTTAACATTTGTCAAATAAATTGGTTGTTTATGTACATTGAATAAAAATATTTTTGCGTGTTTTTTTAATTTTTGAAGTTTATTAGGTACTATGAATTACTCCATATGGTTCGATAGAAGTGTTTGAAGTTCAAGACAATGGGTTTGAAATGAAAAATACGTTTGAACTCCGTCCAACGGTTTGTAATTGTGTCTCTCAAAAGTAAGTTCCCACACATGTTTTATCAAGAAAAAAAATAGAAAATGATCTTTCCGCGCAAAAATTTCGATTGCTCTAGTGTTTTTATGATGTTTTAAAACGTCTGTAAAAATTTTATCAAAATCCCAGCTGGACCCATATTCTTTACCTTTACCCTTGATGCTTAGCCTTCTAGGTTTTTTCGCTAGTTCGTTAAGCACTTCATCACATCTTACAATCATTACGTCCTTGTGAATATATAGTAACGTTAGGCCATTAAGTCTTGTTTCTTTTGTAGTGTTTCTTAGGTAGTCCTTTAAGTAGCGGAGTGTTGAAAATGTCCGTTCCGCAGTGCATGAAGTGACAGCCGGAAACATGTCCCTGTTGCACGATTGCAGTGCTTCAATTCCTGATATTTTTTTAAAGGCTTAGTTGATTTCGACTGTTTATGGGTTTCTTCTCGAAGTTGATTGATTAAAACTAATCGCTGGTTCCATATTTTAATTTCACCATTCAGTTCAGCTGGCCCATCGATGTATGGCACTAAATCGCTTTCGTACTGTTTGAAAAGTGTTTCACATGATACCTGAATAGTTTTATTTTCCATTTTTAAGTTTGTCAAAACATCAAAAGATGCTAGAACATCCTTGTGAGAGATGAATCTTTCAGTAAGCTGACTTATAAAGTGGTCAGCAAAGGGAATAAACAGGGCCATCATTTTCAACTTTATCCCTGCATGTCTGCCGTGCCGTTGTTCGAGGGATGTTTATCGATATACCCTCCCTCTTGCATATATCTTGAACATTTTCAAAAATTACAGAAAATTCTTCGTCACCTTTGTCTCTTACATCCTTTAATACATTTACTGTATATTCTGCATAATTTACAGCACTAGTAAGGTCGATGTCTTCTGTCTCCAAATACTTTGTTAACGGAAGACTGAAAGCAAACATCTTCTTTATTACAAACAGTGACAAAATGAACTCAACCTTAGTCAAGGTGCAGTGCTATATATTTGCATTAGAGCTACTTTCACGATTATTCCAGTTTGTTATGTCTTCTAAGCTCCTCAGTATTGCTTCATAATTTTCTGCAAATACCATTACTGCTTTGTGCCGCTGGCCATCGGGTAGGACTGCATTGCATCAACTTATTTGAGTTTTTCCCTGAGAATTTCTTCAATACTGTTTGCCTTTTTGGAGTGTTGAAAAATCGTAAGTTTTGTTCACTGTCCCCATACAGTTTCTTATCATTGTATTGTCACAAGCATCTGATATAGCCAAGTTCAAAGAATGGCTGCTGCAATGAACATACAATGCGCATGGAACTTCTTCTTTTACGAACGCCTGTACACCATTGAAAGTGCCACTCATTGCAGATGCCCCGTCATACCCTTGACCTCGTATATACTCTGTAGAAATGCCAAAACTTCTAAGTTTGCTTAAAATAACTTCGCTTAATCCCTTTCCAGTCAAATCAGAAACTGGAACAAACTGAAGAAAATCTTCTCTTATGGTCAATGTCTCTTGAACGATGTATCTAGCACAAAGTGCACGAAATGTCAGTAGTCTCGTCTGCTATCACCGTAAAGCACTGAGCAGCATTTCAAATATATTTTCATGAACAGTTTCGATTCATCTTATATTTGTGTTTTATGACTTATGTTCTATGTTCTGTCTATATGCCAGTCGAGTTGGTTGAATAAAAATTATCAAAAAACGTATTATCCATTTTGACTACGATTAAAAGTATCAATTAAATATACCAAAAAACAAATATATAAACAACAGGTTATGGGCCCAGTCCAGTCCAAAAGGTGTGCAGTTTTTCTCCAACATGGCTACATCAAGAGAAGAGCTTGAATCAGCACCCAAGCTAAGTGATGCTGCCTCATTTCCTTTGTGGGAACTTGAACTCAATATATTGTTCACTGCCAAAAGACTCATGCAAGTAGTAGATGGTACTTTACCCTGGAGTCATGTGGAACTGATGTTACAAAGAAAGAAGAATGGATAACCAAAGATGCACAAGCTAAATATATACTAATGAGAACTATTGAGCTCAGTGCCAAATCGCATGTTCTGACATGCAAAACCTCCAAAGATATGTTTGAATCCTTATGCAAGATTTATAAGAGAGACACCGATCAGTCGAAGAATCAGCTCCTTGCTGATTTTTTCAATTTCATCTATGACAAGTCAATTGATGTTATGAGTAACAATGCTCAAATCCAAACTCTAACATTCAGACTTAACAATTTGAACATGAATATAGATGAAGAAATGCTTATGACTAAAATATTGGTTTGTCTGCCTGACCAATTTAAACACTTCACAAGTGCATGGGATTCTACTGCCTCTACAGAGAGAACAATAGAAAATCTAAGATCAAGACTATTGAAGGAAGAAGAGAAATATAAAAATACCAAAGAAGATACAAAAGTTGCTTCCAAGACAGGAACAAAGAATAAACTAACTCACAATAAAAGAACAACTAGCAAGTATCAGCAACAGCAGCAGCAATCATCAACAAAACAATGCCAGAAATGTTTTAAAAATGGACATATTTCTGAAGACTGTTGGTTGGGTAAAACCTTTTCTATTTGCAAGTATTGCAAGAAAACCAATCATCCAGAAAATAAGTGCAGATGGAAGAATGAGCATGAAAACTTTTCTGGCAGAAACACATCATACTTCTTGTAAAGAAAATATTAAGAAAAATTTGGATACCAAATTTGTGTGTGATAGTGGTTCAACTGACCATCTCTCACACGAGAAAGAAATAATGATAAATACAAAAAAAACTGAATAAATAAAAATAGGATGTGCCAAGAAAGGTGAAAATCTTGTGTCAAACCTTGTTGGTGATGTTGAAACACAGACTGTTGTTCTGAAAGATGTAAATTACGTTCCAAATTTGTCAAGGAATCTCCTGTCCGTCAGTGCAGTTACAAATGTTGGCGCTATTACCTTGTTTGATAAAGAAAAGGTTAAAATTGTTCTCGGACAAGTTACTTACAAAGAAGAAGATGTGGTGCTAGAAGGAAACAAGACACAGTCAGGCCTATATATAGTGTATTTGGCAAATCAATCAGAATCAGTAATTACTCAAAAGCAAATAGCCATCGAGTGGCACAATAAGCTTGGTCATCTCAATTTTAGGGATTTAAGAAAAATACCCGAGCTATGTGATGGTGCTGACGAATCTCTACTGAAATGCAACCCAGATGAGTTTTGTGAAGCATGCACCATTGGAAAGCTAGTAAGAAATCCATTTAATACCCAAAGACGGAGAGCAAAAAGGCCTCTTGAAATTCTCCACAGTGATGTATGTGGAAAAATATCACCTAAAACATATGATACAGAACAATACTTTCTAACAGTTTTGGATGATTTCACCCATTTTCTCAAGGTTTACTTGATGCATACCAAAGATGAAACAGAAGAATACCTGAAGGAGTATGTTAACGAAGCTGAAGCTCATTTCAATCTTAAGACTGAAAAGATACGCTGCGACAATGGTGGAGAATATAGGAGTAATGAGTTCAAACACTGGTGTCGACAAAGAGGTATAATGCTGGATTACACCATTCCTGAAAGCCCTCAACTTAATGGTGTAGCGGAGAGAGTGAACCTCACCTTAATGAATAAGGTTCGGGCAATGCTTATAAGAGCTTCGGTGAGCACACAACTATGGGGTTTTGCAGTTCTAACTGCTGCATATCAGTTAAACAGAACACCCTATGAAAAATGTAACACCCTATGAAAAATGGAATGGAACTAAACCTAACCTAGTCAATCTACAAAATTTTGGTTCCATTGTTTATACAAAAAAATTAGGTCATTTAAAAAAATTAGATGACCGTGCTGAAAAGGGTATATTTGTTGGATATGCACCTCATGGCTACAGAGTATGGAACCCAAGAACAAAAAGAGTATACTTGTCAAGAGACATACATCCCACAAATATTTTTGAAAAATCAGATGAAGATAAAGGTTTAAATATTATTGTGGAAACCTTAATGAAATTTGAAACCCAAAAAGATTCAAGAGAGATTGAGCATGAATTGAGAGAAATTGATCAGGAAGAACAAGATGAACAAGCAGAAAGAAGAGAAGAATATCAAGAAGCAGAAGATGAAAATTCAGAAAGTGAATTCGAAGAAAATAATGAGATTGATCAAGAATATAACCTGAATGGGAAACCAATAAGACAAAGAAGAAAACCGAGAAGGCTTGATGATTACGTCCTCGACTGTGAAGATGAAGACGAAGAAGCATTAATAACTTTTCATGAATGCCTGAATGGTAAAGAGAAACAAATGGGAAGAAGCTATAAATGAAGAAAAGACAAGTCTCATGCAAAATAAAACATGGGAATTGGTAGATGAAAAGTATGCTAAAGGAAAACAAATTATTTCAATCCGATGGGTGTTCAAAGTCAAAGACGATGGTCGTTTCAAGGCCAGACTTGTGGCAAGAGGATGCCAGCAAAAGAAAAATTCACTTGATTTCAAGGAAACATATAGTAGTGTAGTACAAGCCTCATCTCTCAGAACATTACTTGCTATAGGAGCTATGAAGAACCTAGAATTTCTAACATTTGATGTCAAATCAGCCTTTCTAAATGGAGATCTCAAAGAAGAAATTTTCCTAAAACTTCCTGAAGGTTATGATCATCCTGGAAAAGTATGTTATCTACGCAAAGCCCTATATGGTCTAAGACAAGCCCCCCTGCAATGGTTCAAGAAACTAACAGACTTTTTAAAGCAAGGTCTTATCCAGTTAAAATCAGACAAGTGTGTCTTCAGATATCCCAAGGAAAAGAAGATATTCTATGTGGCTATCCATGTTGATGATGGTTTGATGCTTGGAGAAGATTTGTCGGAAATGAAATACATATTGAGGAAGATGCAGAAAGACTTTGAAGTCAAAATAAATGAAAATCCTCATTTCTATCTCGGTCTTGAAATAAAGAAGCGACAAGGGGAATATCAAATTAGTCAAGCCAAACACAGCAGACAAATTGTCGAAAAATATTTTATGCAAAATTCACTGGTAAAAGACACACCGATTGTTAAAGAAGAAAAAACTCAAGAACTGTCAATCAACAAAGAGTTTCCCTATCAAGAAGCTGTAGGCAGTCTTCTTTATGTTTCCTGCAAGACAAGACCAGATTTGAGTTATGCTGTTGGATATGAAAGTAGGTTTATGCAAAACCCTACTTCTGAAAACACTAAAAATGTCAAAAGAACCATTAGATATTTGAAGGGAACTTCGAATTTAGGAATCAAATACTGCTGCAAAAACAAAGATGATTTAAAACAACTATATGTGTTCTGAGATGCAGATCATGCAGGTGACAAGACTGATAGCAAGAGTACATCAGGTTTTTGTAATGATGTATGGGAATGGACCAATTGCCTGGTGTTCAAAGAAACAAAAAACTGTGGCAAGATCATCCACCGAGGCTGAATATGTGGCAGCTGCTCAATGCTGTGCACAAATGAAATATGTCAAAACTCTCATTGAAGAACTACTGGATTTTAAAATAATGACTGTTCTTCATGTGGATAATGAAAGTGCAATCAAAATGATAAAGTCTGGACAGATGTCATTTAACAGCCATCATTTTCAAATCAAGTATCATTTCATCCATGATGAATTAAACCAAGGATGGTTCACCATCAAATATTGTCCTTCAGGAGATCAACTTGCTGACCTTTTTACAAAGCCTCTTCAACGAGTGAAGTTTCAGCAATTTAGAGACATTATGATGGAAGAAATATCTAACGATACTAAGTAGAAATTTCTAAATTCAGTATTACTTCATTAGTAGATGATAAAATCAACATAAATAATTTTTCCCTTCAGGGAGTGCTAGTTTTGTCGATGACTCTCACTGTTAAGGGAGTGTGTCAAATATATTTTCATGAACAGTTTCGATTCATCTTATATTTGTGTTTTATGACTTATGTTCTATGTTCTGTCGTTTTATGTCATATGTCAATATGCCAGTCAAGTTGGTTGAATAAAAATTATCAAAAAACGTATTATCCATTTTGACTACGATTAAAAGTATCAATTAAATATACCTAAAAACAAATATATAAACAACACAGCATTTATTTTAGCAACCAATTTACTCAAAATTATATCGTTACATGTTGATATAATTTCATTTTGCATTTTTGCGCTGATATATGTTGCATTTTTTTTAGCATTCATCAAATGCATTTTCAAGTATTCATCACTACTTTCTACCCGCATTCTCAAAAGTGCCCGAAAATTACCTTCGTTTTCAACAATTTCTTGATCGTCTGTTATGTTGAGCATACCTCCACCCCTGTGACCTCTTAAGGCCAAACCTTGTCTGCCACAAAATAAAACAGTTTTTATAACTGGAGTTATAAGGCGTCTATTTTCTTCGACCTGATCAGCTGCACCCTTATCTATCTGAGCAATAACACTCTGCTTTGCACCACGCCTGATGGATAAAAAGTTTTCAGCATCAAGTTTGCATTTTGAGTTATAAGAAGTCAACTGATGCTTAGAAAAATCTTCAAGAGCATGTTTCCAATCACAATACTTGGATGTCACTAACCTTCCCAGTGGCAATCCTTGTTTTCCCGCTCCACTTGGAGCAAATAAAAAACAGTACTTTCACAATGCACCGTCCAATTTCTTGGAATAAGTTACCCACTCTTTTTATTTTAGCCAGTTGTTCTGAAATTTCAGTTGGCGCTTCCCAAACTGTGTAGACGGGAATTTGAAATTTTCATCTGGTACCCAAGCATCCGTCAAAAGTCTTTCCATTTCTTCTTCAGTTATCTAAAAAAATAGCTACTATTATCATTAGGGAAAGGGAATACTGAAATGAATATATTAATGTGGAATGTGTTCTGGAATATATGAATAGGCAATGGCCAATGATAGGCTAGAATAGGGTAAGATAGACAGCGATAGGCTAGAATTAGCTAGAAATATTATAATAAGTACCAGGGTGACCGAGCTTCGCTCGTTTTCCATTCTAATATGAACAGCATTTCAAAATTCTTGTTATTATAATTATTATTATTATTACTTTTATATTGTAGAAATTCTAAATTTTCGGTGAAAATAGAATATAAAAGTTCACCTCATCATCATTATTATTATTAGTGAAATCGCGGTTTTTCATCAACTACGCCTATATGAATGAACTTAAAATGCAAAACTTTACCTGTATACAAAATTTTATCTAAATTGTTAGAGCCGTTTCCTAGATCCAAAAATTCACATTATTATTATTATCACCGGTGAAATCACGTGTTTTCAGAAAAGGCACCTATATAGAAGAACTTAAGTAACAATACCCTACCTACATACAAAATTTTATCCAAATCGTTGAAGCCGTTTTCGAGATCCAAAAAATTAACATTATTATTATTATCAGTAATCGTGTTTTTCCAACAAAGACGCCCATATAAATGACCTTAAAAAGCTAAACTCAACCTACACACGAAATTTCATCCAAATCGATTTAGCCGTTTCCGAGATCGAAAATATATATTGTACTTATATACAAGAATTGCTCGTTTAAACATATAAGATTGATTATATCATCTATAATCAATGAATCGATAGCAAAAAATCTTATATTTACCTGTCCGTGAATATATAATCCTATGTCATTAGAATGAATGGCATTTAAGTTACACCCATCTTCTTCCGGTTTTCTACACATCTCAATATCGTCGTTCGGTATCGGTACAACCATAGATCGAGATCCCGCTTTTTCTAAATCATCTGGAGCTTTTTCAGGCTCAGTTTGCTTTTTAAAATACTTAAAGAGCGTACCGGTATTCCGATTAAGAGCTTTACGTTTATTTTCACTCATCTTTAGAACAAGAAAATCAGTCTAATGCAGAATGCAGCAAACTTTACTCTTCAGCACACGGCGCTAACTCAGCACCACAGAACAGACTGGAAGTGGACTAGTCTAACTCCAAAGTCCAAGCGCTGGACTTTTTGGGCGGAATCCATTTCATGGCGGGGGAGGAAGCGCGACTAGTCCATGAGAACGACGACACGACAAGCCTGTGCATTCATAAACGCTCATCACTTTACCTTGGAAAATTGTTGTTCCTTGCATTGTTGACTGTTGACGGTAGTTGAAAGTGGTAATTAATGGGACATAGTTTTTAGCTCTGGGAGGGGGGGGGGTCCGGTCCCGCTCGTCCCTTCCGTAGGCACGCCCCTGCTTCCAGCAGGTAACGTGGAAACTCCTGAGCATCTTGCAGGGCATAATTGACGAAACGTGGTGCGAAACTCTGGATTTGACTTTTTAAAGAAATTGTATTGTAATATATTTATAGTCCAATTACCTCTAAAATAATTTATTTTACGAAATAAAATGATACAATAACACAATACTCTAATTTACATAACAATCACGGAACTAGGTATTTATATTCGACTTTCACTTCACTGACTGTCCGTCTGTCCGCTGCGTAGTTCTTTTTATATTAATTGTTGACTTCTCCGAATGCTCTGGAATTCTTCATCGAATTGTCCGGATCCATCGATTCATCCAGATTCTTCTTGGTGCATAGCGTATCGAAGGTCATATGCAGCCTGCGTGAGTGTTCAGGCCCGGCATCGCCCACAGCTTCGCCACATTGCCCCCTTCTTAGAGATATTTCGTCCGGAAATGTCATCCTTGGAGTGTGTCGATATTTGCAGGACTCCCCATATCTGCATCGTGAAGTTCGATTGAAATAACACTCCACAGTCTTCAGGTTAGGTCGTGGAATAGGATTACAGCAAACCAAAATCTGGATGCCGCTGGATCGGAATATCGTCTCCAACATACTTCTTATAACTCTCCAATCCAACCCATCAATACCACAGGATAATTTTGGGATTGCCAAGTCCACCAGATTCTGGTCCACCATCGTATCTCTCAGTTGGGTGAGGCTCCTCCAGACATCTTCATAGGACGGTTTATCTTGAGAATGCTTCTTGGTCACCAGGTAGTAGATGTTCCTCTGGCCCTTCTTCAGCTGTAGCACACCTCCAATTTCTGGATTCTGTTTCCGTAGTGTTTGGAGTTGGCCAAATTTCTTGGAGAACACCACAGCGATGCCCCTGGACATTCGAAGATCTTCTGCGACGCAGTATGCTAGGGCGTAATCGACTGGCACTTTGAAAAGGTCCCGTGGCTCCTATCGAGTTACCCCGTGTGACACTTTCTGTCCATTTGAGTATAAGGACATGAATTTCCGGAACTTCATCGCATCCTCTGGTGATCTGAGAGTGCGGACTTGGTCATGGTTTCCAGCGTAAGGGGCCAACCTGTTGAAATGAACGACCCTGGGTTTACCTCTGGGTGGCTTGTGGATTCGGTAAAGCAGGTCGTTTATTCTCTTGATGATCTTGTACGGACCTTCCCATGAACTCCGTAATTTCGGTGACAGGCCCCGGCGACGCATCGGGTTCGCCTCAAAGTTCTTCTTTCATGTTCTTCGAATTTTCTAGAAGCTCTTCCCTCAAACCTTTCGAATTTTCTAGAATCTCTTCTCTCAAATTCCTCGAACTTTCTAAAATTTCTTCTTTCAGACCATTCGAATTTTCTAGAAGTTTTGCTTGAAGTTCTTCCTTCAGAGTATTCGAATTTTCAAGCAGCTTTTCTTCCAGATTTTTCGAGTTTTCTTGCAGCTTTTCTTCCAGATTTTTGGAATTTTCTACAAGTTTATCTTGAAGTTTTTCTTCCATTCCGTCGAGTTTATTCATTATGGAACTCATATCCATTCCAGAAACTTCGAATAGAAATGTTTCTGGGTCCTCGCCCTCCTGAACTAATCCCTCGGCAAGTCTTGTTTGAAGCACGGCCTTTTTACCACTTGTGTCAAGTTCCCTCTCCTCCAGTTCTTGCTTCAATTCCACAACCTTCAATTCAACCAGGCGAACTTTCCTCGAACACATTTTGTCTTAGTCTATGTCTATTTCACGGGTCACCAGTCTATTATTATTATTATTGTCTATTTCACACAGTCTATTTCCCGGACACCAGTCTATTATTATTATTATTGTCTATTTCACACGCGAAAAGTGTCACTTCACGAAAAATGTTTATCAGTCACTGTCTATTTTCGCGAAAACAATTGTCCGAAATACACAAGCTGTCTACTTACACGAACACTGTATTTTATCTCTAACAATCGCACTTCTGATCACCACTGTAGTAGATTTATACTCTAATCAACTGACTAAAATAATTTATTTAACGAAATACAATGATTCACAGTACTCTAATTTACATAACAATCACTCTACTATTTATATTCGACTTTCACTTCACTGACTGCCCGTCTGTCTGCTGCGTCGTTCTTTTTATATTAATTGTTGACTTCTCCGAATGCTCTGGAATTCTTCATCGAATTGTCCGGATCCATCGAATCATCCAGATTCTTCTCGGTGCATAGCGTATCGAAGGTCATATGCAGCCTGCGTGAGTGTTCAGGCCCGGCATCGCCCACAGCTTCGCCACATTGCCCCCTTCTTAGAGATATTTCGTCCCGAAATGTCATCCTTGGAGTGTGTCGATATTTGCAGGACTCCCCATATCTGCATCGTGAAGTTCGATTGAAATAACACTCCACAGTCTTCAGGTTAGGTCGTGGAATAGGATTACAGCAAACCAAAATCTGGATGCCGCTGGATCGGAATATCGTCTCCAACATACTTCTTATAACTCTCCAATCCAACCCATCAATACCACAGGATAATTTTGGGATTGCCAAGTCCACCAGATTCTGGTCCACCATCGTATCTCTCAGTTGGGTGAGGCTCCTCCAGACATCTTCATAGGACGGTTTATCTTGAGAATGCTTCTTGGTCACCAGGTAGTAGATGTTCCTCTGGCCCTTCTTCAGCTGTAGCACACCTCCAATTTCTGGATTCCGTTTCCGTAGTGTTTGGAGTTGGCCAAATTTCTTGGAGAACACCACAGCGATGCCCCTGGACATTCGAAGATCTTCTGCGACGCAGTGTGCTAGGGCGTAATCGACTGGCACTTTGAAAAGGTCCCGTGGCTCCTCTCGAGTTACCCCGTGTGACACTTTCTGTCCATTTGAGTATAAGGACATGAATTTCTGGAACTTCATCGCATCCTCTGGTGATCTGAGGGTGCGGACTTGGTCATGGTTTCCAGCGTAAGGGGCCAACCTGTTGAAATGAACGACCCTGGGTTTACCTCTGGGAGGCTTGTGGATTCGGTAAAGCAGGTCGTTTATTCTCTTGATGATCTTGTACGGACCTTCCCATGAACTCCGTAATTTCGGTGACAGGCCCCGGCGACGCATTGGGTTCGCCTCAAAGTTCTTCTTTCATGTTCTTCGAATTTTCTAGAAGCTCTTCCCTCAAGCCTTTCGAATTTTCTAGAATCTCTTCTCTCAAATTCCTCGAACTTTCTAAAAATTCTTCTTTCAGACCATTCGAATTTTCTAGAAGTTTTGCTTGAAGTTCTTCCTTCAGAGTATTCGAATTTTCAAGCAGCTTTTCTTCCAGATTTTTCGAGTTTTCTTGCAGCTTTTCTTCCAGATTTTTGGAATTTTCTACAAGTTTATCTTGAAGTTTTTCTTCCATTCCGTCGAGTTTATTCATTATGGAACTCATATCCATTCCAGAAACTTCGAATAGAAATGTTTCTGGGTCCTCGCCCTCCTGAACTAATCCCTCGGCAAGTCTTGTTTGAAGCACGGCCTTTTTACCACTTGTGTCAAGTTCCCTCTCCTCCAGTTCTTGCTTCAATTCCGCAACCTTCAATTCAACCAGGCGAACTTTCCTCGAACACATTTTGTCTTAGTCTATGTATATTTCACGGGTCACCAGTCTATTATTATTATTATTGTCTATTTCACACTGTCTATTTCCCGGACACCAGTCTATTATTATTATTATTGTCTATTTCACACGCGAGAAGTGTCACTTCACGAAAAATGTCACTGTCTATTTTCGCGAAAACAATTGTCCGAAATACACAAGCTGTCTACTTACACGAACACTGTATTTTATCTCTAACAATCGCACTTCTGATCACCACTGTAGTAGATTTATACTCTAATTAACTGACTAAAATAATTTATTTAACGAAATACAATGATTCACAGTACTCTAATTTACATAACAATCACTCTACTATTTATATTCGACTTTCACTTCACTGACTGCCCGTCTGTCTGCTGCGTCGTTCTTTTTATATTAATTGTTGACTTCTCCGAATGCTCTGGAATTCTTCATCGAATTGTCCGGATCCATCGAATCATCCAGATTCTTCTCGGTGCATAGCATATCGAAGGTCATATGCAGCCTGCGTGAGTGTTCAGGCCCGGCATCGCCCACAGCTTCGCCACAGTATCAACCACTAGATACAAAAAATCTTCTGACCACAGATCCTTGATTAGTTCAGCAAAAGTTTTGATTGAAGCTTCCTTCATTCAGAATAAGTTGAATCAATATTCCACCAATATTATTAATATTATATTGTTTTCTCAATATTCGCCCCTATTGAATCAATATCATTTTTACATTTACAATATTATTCTGTCAATATTAGGTGCTACCTAGGTATGATTGCAAATGTTTTCATAAATGTGCAATCAACCTGTATATTTAGCATCATCAGAGTAATAATCTAGTGCAATCAATGTTACCTGAAGTTCAGAGAGGAATTGGCAATTCAATCAATACAAACAATGATATCAGGTTATTCAAGATCAACTCAACAATTAATAATAATAGTTTATATGCACAAGTGAGTCGGTGTAATTCAATTAGCGAATACAATTATATCAGATTCATCAACTCGAATAATTTAATAGTTGAAATCATAAATATATTATATGCACAAGTGAACAATATATTCCTGTGATTAGTTGGAAACAATGATGTTTTAGCATTTGAGACAGAGTGACTTGGACGTTATCATTCATACAGTGTGCCCATAGAGTTTGGAATAAATATATTGATGTTAATATTTATAATAATGAATAAAAATGGTTTCGAATTTATTCATAAAATAATCTTAACAAATACAACTCGTGTTATCGGCGATCATCATAAATTCCTTCTCGTTTTCGAAACAAATTATGTTGCTCGCGCAAGCGCTCATGTGGTTGCCAAGCAACGTATTTCATTTCTGAAAATCGAAGGAATTTCTATTTCGATAATCACCGATACACTTGTTGTATTACCTACGATAAGTTTGTCGATTCATTTCTGAACGAAACTGAATTGCTTCGAGAAAATACCACGAGTCTGCAAGACTATTTAGAAAAAGTTAAGACGTCGATCTGAGAAATAGATAATATTTTGTAAACAGGAAATATTGATTAATTCGATTTCTGTTCATTTTTAAATGCATGCATAGGGTGATTACTCGTATCCGACTTCTAACTGTCACATACACAAATCTGAAAACTCCGAACTTGACAGGCCAATCGGAGCCAAGACTCAAGTTTGGTGTTATCGATATACCGAACTTGACTAGAGCTTCTGATTGGTTCATTTGGCAAGTGCGTGAAATAGTCGCTGTAATTCAGCGTGCCAGGTGACAATTCAACTGAAGTGACTGATGGATGACAGGACATGCCAACTCCAAATCTGTCGCTAGCTATCTGCAGATAGATAAAGAACACCATCAGGCTATCGTTGGAAAAATAGCAGTAACTATTCCTCCCTTCTTAAGATATTCACGTGAACTGACAAATCACAAATCAAAGACAACTTGTATTATCGCGAAAACACCAGCAGTCTCTCAATTCTGATTGGTCTGTCAGCATTGGTGTTTTCAACGATGTAACCATAGATGACAAAGCAAAGTTTGACATTTTGACACATCAAAATTGTAGGCGAAAACGTCAATATGAGTCGCAGTAAGTATATAATAAATTATTGATATTTATAATACATTTTTTGTGATTGTAGTTGATTGATTATGGTTATGATGAACTGATTGTTCATGTTTAAAATACTTTTAAAGCTTCGTGAAATAATCTAATAAAATTCCACTCGTGATTGAATTTATCTCATAAGTCTGTCTTTTATTTTTGAGCTCAACTGAATTGTATCGAGAAAACACCACTCGTCCTGCGGACTCGTGGTGTTTTCTCGAAGCAATTCAGTTTCGTTCAGAAATGAATCGACAGACTTATCGTAGGTAATACCACAAGTGTATCGGTGATTCTCGAAATAGCAATTCCTTTGAATTTGAGAATCAAATTATGTTACTTGGCAACCACACGAGCGCTTGCGCGAGTGTGGTTGCCTAAAGCAACATAATTTGATTCGAAACCGAAAAGGAATTAACGATAATTGCAGATAACACGAGTTGTATTTGTTAAGATTAATTCATGAATAAAATCGAAACCATTTTTATTTATTTACTATTCAATTTAACTAGGAACATTAATCCCGCATTTAGTTCTAAAATTATGCAACTAACAGAACATTTACTTCATATTTCAAACATCCCTCTATTTCAGTTACCAATGACAGAGCGCGTCATTCGTAGTTTCGTCATTGCATGTCTAGTCTACTGCTTCTCGCACGAGGTTATGTTTTGATAACAAATTTTGATTTAGTGATTTGATTAATCAACGAGTATGCAAAATTTGTCGAAAATTGTGAAGTTCATATGAATTAATAGTGAGTGCTCATTTAGTTTTTGTCAAAGTTTGGTGTTGTGTCATTATAGCAGCTTGCTAGTGGTAAGTTTGTTTTGATAATAACCAATCAGGAATCGAACTACAAAATCGAAAACACATCATATACATATCCAGTAGCCAATCAAGAGCCGAACTACAAAATCGAAAACATGAAGTTTTCATTTAACAACACAAAAATTTCAACCAATCGTAACACGCTATTTTAGCATAAGTGAAATAATCGCGAAAATTCAATCACTTGTGGTATTACTACTGAAAATCTACTATGCGCGCTAGGAGGTTCAAGATCAACTTCAGTTACGGAGAAGACAAATACGAATGTTTACAAAATTACTTACAATAAATTGTAGTATCATCTATAACAAAACATAATATAAATTTTTCTGTATTCCTGAAATTTTGTACCGAGTACCTTGCTTTAAAAATTAATTCTGAAAAAAACTTGTTTTTTATGGAAAAACTGCACTCGGTAATTTTTTTAGTTGTTCCTCCCTTGGATTCGGGAAATTTATGCTTCGAAACAACAACAAAAAAAATTCTTGCAATTTTTAAAATATACATTTCTTTCAGAATTATCACTAATTTTTGAAGCACTTATTTGATGATGATAAAAATAATATTAATAATAATTTGTCTTTATTTATAGCGTAATGGATACAAAAAGGTGCACATATGAAAATGTAAGAGACTGCTCTTCCATTCAACCTGACACATATACTCAGAACGTATGCTCGATATACATATTATTATTATTATTATTATTATTATTATTATTATTATTATTATTATTATTATTATTATTATTATTATTATTATTATTATTATTATTATTATTATTATTATTATTATTATTATTATTATTATTATTATTATTATTATTATTATTATTATTATTATTATTATTATTATTATTATTATTATTATTATTATTATTATTATTATTATTATTATTATTATTATTATTATTATTATTATTATTATCATTATTATTATTATTATTATTATTATTATTTTTTCCCGTTGGGAATGTACCAGTCAGGCCCTGTCTCCGGTGCTCCGATACATCCGGAGGGCGCGCTGGTGTCGTTAACCCCAATAACCACACCCTACGTCCGTAGGGTGAGTGACTATTGGGTCCGAGAATCGTGTGCCCTGAGTATACGGAGCGAACCAAGGATAACGGCCTTCTGCATTCGCGCTGCTAAGATTTCTGCCATATTACGGCAAGCAGGTAATATCTTCAAGTTGGAGAGCAGTGTGTCCATCATTCCACCAAGGACTCCTATGATCAGAACCACCGTTTTGACAGAGTGGTCCGGATACAACCTGCGGAGTTCAAAGAGAAGATCTCGATATTTGGTCCGTTCTTCCTCCTCTTTTCGAACGATATTCATTTCGCCTGGAGCGGAAAACTCCATGACGAATATCGTTCTACTTTGGTGGCCAAGGAGGACAATATCAGGTTTATTGGCTTGTATTTGCCTGAGGGTGGGGAATGAGTAGTTCCAATATATTCGGCATCTCTCATTCTCCACCACGGACTCAATATCCCCCGGAACATAAGGCAACACCGGTGTCTCGTCTATACCGTACGAGTGTCGTAGATGGTAGTACAACACTCGTAGCACCGCGTTATTCCTGTGGATATAGGCTGAGACCGCATAAGATGGGCATGCTGATAGCAAATGCATTACGGTCTCAGGTGCCCCACGACATGCCCTGCATCGGGTGTCAGGGACGTATATACCCATCACGCGACTACGGTAGACCAGGGTGTTGAAGACACCATCCTGGCAGGCCATTATGAATCCCTCGGTCTCCGACTTTAGCTCACTCGACCTGAGGAAGGCAAAGGTCAAGCTTTTGGATAAGCCAATGTCTTCGATGTTGTGAAAGAACATGCATTGGCTTATCCATATGTAGCTGTAGCAGGACCTCTGTCTCCGCAGCTATGATGTGAGCTTTTTGTTGAACGGGTCCCAACTCGGTGACAGAGTTTGGGTTAGTCCGTTCAGTGTCGAATACGAGACCGAGTTCATCGGCCGCACGGGTTGCTGCCTTAAAAAGAAATGCTCCAATCCCTGCTTTTTCATGGTCGCGGACCATGCAGAGAAGGGGATCTGAACTCCGGATGACTTTACAGGCCCCATTCAGAACCATTCTGTTATGCAGACACTCCAAACTCAAAAGTCCACGGCCTCCCCGTTGTCTGGGAAAGTATAACCGTGGAACGGACGATTTAGGATGCAAGCTCCTATTGAGATGCATCATTTTGCGAGTTTTAACGTCGAGTTGTCGCAGCTCTTCCTTAGTCCACTTCATCACTCCGAAAGAGTAAAGAAGGATCGGAACGGCAAGCATATTAGTTGCAGCAACTTTGTTCTTCCCCGACAGTTCTGATGACCAGATCTGTTGGAGTTTATGCTGATACTTGCCGCGGAGAGTTTTTAACTGTGAATACCTCTTGGGAGCGGCGTTGTTCCACCCCTAGGTAGGTATAAGTCTCTCCGGCATCCAGATGATGTAGGATGCTTCCGTTTACGAGCTGGACATCCTCTCCGTATTCCTCGCATCGTCCTCTTTTGAGATGAACCGTGGCACATTTGTCGATCCCAAACTCCATACCGATAGCATGCGTATATTCTTCCACCACCCTAAGTTACTGATGTAGATCCCTTTCTCCAGAGGCATATAATTTGAGATCATTCATGTAAAATAAATGGGTGACCTTATGCCTCCGGTTGCTGGGGGTGCCGCAGTTGTACCCTCGGGTATTCCTGAGTACAACGGACAATGGCAATAGTGAGATGCAGAAGAGAAGAGGGCTGAGGGAGTCTCCCTGAAACACGCCCCTTCTAATGATGACCTGCTCTGTTTGGACTGTGTTTCTACCAGATCTTATGGTGAAGCGAGTCCTCCAGAGCGGCATCAGTTGTCCAATGCATCCCACTATTTGACCGGGTACCTCAAGGCATCTGAGCAAATGCATGATTAACTGATGTGATGTTGTATCAAATGCCTTGCGGTATGCGGTAATCGATCCAGGCCATCGAAAGGTTACGCTTATACTGCACGGAGTCCTGCGTGATACATCTATCGATGAGCAGGTTCTCCTTGCACCCTGCGACCCCTTTTTTTGACCCTCTTTGCTCATATAACCGTTCATACACCGGATCTACTGCGGAGAGAATGCGCGTGTATAAGATGCACGTGAACACCTTATAACACGCATTCAAGCATGTTATCGGCCTGTAATTCTTTGGATCAGACAAATCTCCGTTTTTGGGGATGAGCACGGTTTGCCCCTCGACAAACCACTCCGGAATCTGCTGCTCCCCATCTAGCCATGAGTTACAAACTCTAGCCAGATAGCGGTGGGTTGTTGGAAACTTTTTCCACTAATAGTTATTTAACCCATCAGGGCCTGGAGCAGCGGAATTCTTAGGCCTTTTAGGGCCCTTCGTACTTCTTCCGTGGTTATCGGAATGCGCAGATCATTGAGCTCAGGCTGCCGAAGCCTCCTGCAAAATGCTTCGAACTGCGCTAGGGCTGGAGTATCTACGTTGAGTGGATGCGGATACTCATAGATATTCTTCCAGAATGTTTCCACCCGATCTGCAATTCGCCGTACTGCGGACGTGAATGGCCTATTGGCCGCCACGAAGTCCACCACACACTGGATACGAGACGCGTGTTGTCTCACCGACTTGATCTTGGCTTCCATCTTGTGTACACGTCGTTTATGCCTCCCTACCAGAGCGGTGGTGTCCCGCCTTTCCGTTTGGGATAGAGCATGAGCGGTGTCGTACACTACAGAATTGATCTGCCAGATGTCAGCCTCTTCTGGAAGAACATCGCCAATCTCCGCATCCACCCGTGCCAGTTCTTGCGGCTTCAGGGGCTTCATATTGTGAAGCGCCCTGCGGGTTCTGATATCCTCCATCAGTGGAATGTTGCGATTCTCCTCCACAGCCAAACCGACACGTGGCATATCTGCCACTTCGATAACCGGCTGAGGAGGAGCTCTAACGTAGCCTCGAGCCCGAAGATGGGATACATAATCCCTGAGATTTTATTATCATTATCAATATTATTATTATATTAAAAACCAATCATTAATATCAAATAATGAATGTCTAATACAAAAAAATATCAAACATCAATTACTGGATAATAAATATAAACATAATATGTACCTGATTTTTTTTTCTCACAATAGATTCGAAAAATGGTAATTCCATCATCATACATACAACATGGATATTGTAATATTTTATGATGGATAGGGGTGAAGGCTAATAATCCCAGCTAGTATTTTTACCATCAAGCTTTTATTTTATTATTTAAAGTCAATACTATAAATGACCAAGCTACAAGTGTTACAACTTAATCAATGTCTACTTTATAACTGTCGTCTTAAGTTTATCTGTCAAGTGTCAATCCACAAGACATTTACTTAGGCCTGTTTTGTCGACCCACGAAGTGACGTCATCACAGATATAATGAAAATTATTACAAACATTTGTTGATCGTGAAAATCAAGTACAAAAGTACAAAAGGGTAAAAACTAGTTTTGCGAGAACTCGTGGTATTACACCCGATGATTCCACTTGCTATATGAATCTCTCTTCTACTGCGATATTAGGACCAATAAGAACGATGTGTCTCGGTAGTACACGGTTCCTTCCTTTGGAGCCGATTAGACCACGTCGTAATTGACAACCATATATCCAAACAAAAAAGTGAAAAAAGTGAAAACTGGAATTTTCTAGTGAGTCTGCAAATCAAAAAACATGACAATTTCCACAAAGTGCCCTATATGCTCGGAGATAGTCGACCCTAATTGTGAAAATCATGTTAGCTCTGCTGCATCAGCCAGTGTATGCGTTGTCGTTATGCCTCCATTATCGTCATTCTGAACGGAAATACGTGATTGTAATGATTGAATACATGACCCAAATAATAGTACGAGGCTGGAATTTAGTAAGGACATTGTTGAATATCCAGGAACCCTCAAAGAATGTTTATAGTCTCGAATTTTCTGTGGACACTCTGAAAATAGCAGATAGTAATGTCGTTATTCATCAGAAGCAGAAAAAAATATCAAACATAATATACAAGGTAAATAAATGTATCAGAAACCAACTGCAATTGTGAATATGAGAAGTATCAGCGACTCAAACCAAAGGAGTACGTACCTAAATAAGCGTAGAATCGGTAATTATATCATAAGGAACGATATTGCTGGAAGTTTTCAAATAAATATCAAGACATTCAATGAATTGATAAGCCTCAATAGTAAATCCAACGTTAATTAGGGTTTGGCAAATAAGTGTGTTTTTATATTAATTGTTCTAACCTCAACTAACCAGAAGCACGCATCTTAGCGGATATGTGATCATATTTCCTTATTCTAAATGGAAATCTCGAGCATGGGTTTTGAATTCGTTGCAAGCGATGGGAGTCAGTTTGTGCAATTATCGTGAAATTATGCAAATCAAATATATTTGAGGAGAATAGTAATGGGCCTGAAATTGATCCTTGTGATACACCAAATATTACAGGTGATGCCTCCGACATCTTCCCATCCAAAATATCTCTTTGTGTTCAATTCTTATGGTTTTCATAAATGAGAGAGACTGCGTTGTGGAAAAATCCAAAAGGACGAAGTTTTTACAGAGTATGTCATAGACAAGTATGTAAAATGCCTGTATATATTCCTAAACCACCAAACAAGTGTTTTTCCTAATGTCTACTGCGCGAAAAAAAATCATCAGTTGTGTTGAGATCGAAATCCTAATTTGTTTTTGATCTACAAAGGGATTTATTTGATCTTTCAGTGCCATTTCTAAGGCTTTATATTGTGAAGGTTAGATGCTAATCGGTCTGAAGTTTGAGAATTCAGTAGGTTTATTGTATTTCGCCAAACGTATTACGAAAGCACGTTTCCAAATAGAAGGAAAACTCCTAAAGAAATGATGGAATTTAAGAAGTAGGTTAAATGATTCGGTAGATATTTTTTGACTTATGTTAGCATTTCATTCCAGATATCATCGCTTTCGATACGGAGCAAATATTTTTTGACAATTTCAACAGAAACAGGAACGAATTTGAAATGTATGTCCACAATTGACATGGATTTTTGAAAGTCCATTCTTTACAGCAGGAGTTTCGTGGGCCGGCATTGAACTGCCCCCTACGACTGCTGAATCTTCTCTGGCAAAGCGTTCCTACAAGAACACACTTTGAAATGCTATCTGTAACAACCAGCAAATGTTGATGAAAGAAGGTGTGACATCTGTAGACTGGTTGAACGGTTTTGCCCATCATCAGTCATCCTTAATTGGTACCCATTCGCTTTCATCAGATGGTCCTATGATAACTCCAGTCCACACTAAGAAAGTTCGCAACAGACCCATCTATAGGATCACAGAAAACATTCCGACTGATGGGCAGAGACTTCAATTCAAAGCCAAAGAAATATTTGAGGATGTAAAATAAATAATTATTTCACATGAGGAATTGGGCTACTTTGACGAAATACATTGATTTCCTCAAAGAAAATACACTTTAAAAAATCCAGTCTTTCGCAAATTTCTTATACAATAGGAGTAGAAGTTGTTACAGTTTGCGATGGAATAGACATCTCAGGAATTTTGGATGGTGGACAAGGCTGGCATCAATAATCAAAAACACGTCTTGGGTGTTTATTTCTTTGGGTAGGTAAGAAAATCATCTCAAGTTACACAATAAAAAAACAGAGATTTAAGCAATTTTAAATACAAAAATGAATGTGTTAATTATATTGTAAGTTAACTTGGAAGCTTTAAGATTGACAAGATTCAAGTAATAATGAATTAAAACAAAAAGATCAATTTTTTACCTAAAAGATGACCAGCCACTGTAAAAAAATATGCATATGTATTTTTTGATGACAAATCAGTTATGAAGGTTCCGCTTCATCTCAGTCAACACAGAAAGGTCTCAGAGATAGTTGTAGGATTCACATTCATGTTTCAGATCACACCAGTGAATCGCAAAGTGACTTCCATTATTATCGCATAAACGTCTATTCGGTGCCCCGTTGGTCATGTCGAGACATCAAAATGTGATGCAAAATGTGACTCGAAATTAGCCCAATGTGACATTCCATTTATACTTCGAGACCCTTTCGATGTAACAATGTGAAATTGAATGGACTGGTACTTATTTAAAAATGCGCTTCACTTTCTGATTCACCTGTATGTCAAGAATAAAACAAAGCTCACCATGTTTCAACATAAATAGAAATTATACCTCTTTGTTATTATTCTTACTAATGAAATACTGTTCATATAGATTGGAATGCTAGAAAACTAATGCGAGAGTTGATTCTGTATTATATACTTCTCACAAACAAAAAATATTATCAAACTATGTCGTAATCATGGAAAAAAAAACAATATACAGAAATGTAGGAAAATCTATAATTCAACTTGAATCCTCTGGACAACATTTTCTTCGCGGCGAAATCAGTACCTATCCTGAAAATGCCAAATTCTGTAAATCACTGAATTTACCTTTTTAAGTTTCTATTCATCGTTTCGGTCCTTGAAGAGATACAGTTCTTGGTAGAAATAATAATTGGGCAATGTTAATGATAGTTATTTATTATACAAGGGAAAAAAGTATTAGATTTTAGCTCGAGGTTGTGTTGTCAGCAGAGGGAGACAAAAAACCAAGAGCTAAAATCTAATATTTTTCCCGTGCATAATAATACACTATTTTTTTCTGTGGCGGGAAAAACGACTATTCAATAGTGAGAAAAACATATTGTCACAATATATTGAAGTCAGAATATTATCGATATGAAATTTGAATTTTTAAACTAGTAAGCTGTTGTAATTATAGCGACAATTAGACCAGGGTTGCTAAGGAAACCTTGAAAGTAATCAAACATCTGTCAGTTTAATTCTGTGATTTGATTTGAAAATTGCGAACTCAGTAATTGTTTAATAGTTATTTTGAATAATATAAAGTTGAAAAATGTCTTATTGCGAGTCTTCTCTGACTCCACCGGAGTTGGTAGAAGCAGCGAAAGTAGCGTCACGAAAATTAATGCCAGCTAAATCGCGGAAAATTTACGAAACCGCGTATTCAAGATTTATGGAATGGAAGATGAGAAAGACATGCAGTTCTTTCTCGGAGACGGTGTTATTGGTTTATTTTTCGGAACTGTCACAACAACAAAAGACATTAACAGTGTGGTCGAATTATTCAATGATTAAAAGCATGTTACGATCCAATAATAATGTAAACATTTCAAAATATTTCAAGCTGATTAAATTTCTGAAACAAAATGGGAAAGGTTATACGCCCAAGAAAGCTGCGATGAAGTTTATTTAATGGCCAAGGTTGTTGTTGTATTTGGGATTGCAGGAGATGTAGAATTTTCGAAATCAGCCAGGTAACATCAGATAATATCGAAGATTCGGGAAAGTTATTAGTCGTGAAACTGAAGCAAACAAAGAACTATGTTAACAGAAGATTTGTAGTAACTAAAGAATATATTAAATTTTACCGAATGTACATAGCCCTTCGTCCAGCAGCAGCAAAGGATCGCCGCCTGTTTTATGCATATCGCAATGGAAAGTGTATCAATCAGGTTGTGGGTAAAAATCAGTTAAGGTACCTGAAACAGTAGCTAATTTTCTTCAACTTGAAAATGCTAGCTCATATACAGGTCATTCATTTCGAAGATCGTCTGCTACACTTTTAGTTGAATCTGGGGGAGATTTGATGACACTAAAGAAACATCGCTGTTGGAAGTCATCAACGGTCGCTGAGGGCTATGTTGATGAATCGGTGGCACACAGGACAGAAATTGCTAATAAAGTGTTCAGAAGGTGTGGCAGTGCTGAAATAACACCCGATTTGCCAGAAAAAAATATTATTTCAACACAAGAAAATCCGACTGTTGTACCGAATAGTTCAAGGAACATGTCATTCATGCAATGCACATTCAATAATTGTACTTTTAATATAAAGGAAATGTAACTTATGTTCAATAAAATATTATAAACTTAAGTATCTTCCTTTATCTATGTGTGAATATGTCCGGGAAAAAAGTACTCACTTTTTTCCCGGGGAAAAAAGTAATTTCATGAAAAGTTACATTTTGTTACCTGGCAACAGAGATAAAATGTCAAATTTTTTTCCCGTCACAGAAAAAACACATTTAATTCAACTATTGAAATAAAAAGAAGCAAACAGAACACTACACACTATCAGAAGTACCTATAGAATATTTAAAGAATGTCGTCAACCAAATACAAATTCTACTTGACTCTCGACTCGACAAACACCTCTGGCCATTTTGTGCCGTGATGGTGATGTCACGATCAATTTTATTACCAACCTAATTCCTTTTATTCCGACAAAATCGCAATGAAACCAAAATTCATGTTAATGTGCTTTGCAATTTTCTTCAAATTTTATGCCTCAAAGCGACAGTGATGAGAAGAGAATTGTGAACAATTCCATTTGGCGTCACTAAGTGGTAACATTGATGTCTAAATGCAACTCATTTTGTTACCATAATAATCAAAAAAGCAACATCTCCTAGATGTTAGTGTTAACTGGGATGGCTTGCCAAGTTCGAGAAAAATTTGAGTTGTGCAATTGATGCTAATAAAGATGTAAAATTCTCCTTTTCTCTAATAATTTGAATTTCAAATATAGGAAACGGCCTGGTGGCGCAATCTGACATAAATGACCATACCCCATTAAGCGTCAAAGAAAAGAATTCTGTGATAAGAAAGCAGAACTTGGAGTTACAAATGGCAGATGGGAGATTGATGAAATTTATTTCCAAGAAGTGAATATCAACTGACATGATCATAACAAAAACTAGTGATATTGTTAGGTGTGACTCGTATAAACTATAACGAGTATTATACGTGTTACAGATCAGATATGTTTCGCTATAAGATATCATTGCAGTGTGTGTTTTTGGAGACTAATTTTTGTTCAATGCTTCTCGACGAAACTCCTATTGTATAGGGAATTTGCGAAAAATTGGGTTATCAAAAAACCATTTTCATTGAGGAAAAATATTAAATGTCACCATCATTTATTCTTAGATTATTAGCGAATGGAATACGGTAGTAAAACTATTTTGTTTACGATAAAGACTTATCTTCCACGCGATGTGACAACGCCCTACCCAATAGCGTGACTAAAGTTTGTGACCATTCACGACTTCAATCCAGAATGTTAACATACAGGTCCAGTTCAATTTATACGTCCATGAGTTATTCGGGTCGGTTTATCAATTATCTGTTCATTTGTTTGTCATGGCCTACATGTTCATTCAATTAATAATAGTCCGCGAGCCCTCGTACAAAATCTTGAGTGATAACTAGTAAGTTGTAACTTTGTTTACTGTTTAAGTGTGCCGAGTCCGACGAAATTTTGCAGAGAGGAAACCTTGAAAGTGGTAATTTTTCTCTTGGTTTTCTGAAAAACATGTCAATTTCGCATTTATACGTAACGTAATTACAAGCATTTAGTGGAAGATATTTACTAAAAGTAACCAAAAAAAAAATTGTCCTACCAAAATTTTTGTTACTTGTAGGTTGTCCCCTACTTCAATCGTGTCGATTTTACGACTTGTTGGTTGGCAGCAATCTGACTTTTAACGGAGAATACTTCAATAAACATCGACTTAGTTTCATTTTTTATTATTCTCACTTTTACCCTCAAACTGTTTATCTCTTAGTAAGTGTTCCTTAGACTTAGGTTGAACTTGGTTTCACCTGATTACTTTCTTACTGCCTCCTTGTCTGGTCAGTGACTCTACTGTCTCCAGGGATGAAGTCCCTGAAACCGGTTCTTAGACTGTTTACCCCTATAAAGAACCCAATAAGGCTGCTGTCACCACTCTTGTGGTAAGGGGTGATGTGTTGAAAATTTGCCAGCCAGAAGATACCTTCAAATCCTCTTTTGAGGCTCTAGTCCCCCATAATAGATACAGGCCGTTTCTTTTATCATGTGGTAACATTGCTATATTCTAAACCGTAACAGATACGAAGACGATTAAATGGGAGAAAAGGTAACTATTGTGGAGAACAGTAAAATGGTCGAAGAAAATTTACAGGGAGTCCCGCCCTTCCCGAGTTATACAGGGAAAACTAAAAATGCTGTTATTTGTTTTTTACGAATAGAATTGTTATTTCTGAAAATATAAAAAAATGGAAAAGGAAAGTTTTAATGTATTCTGAATATACTATAAAAATGTAACAATGAATCTTTGATTAAACGTTTCGTGTCAACACGGCCACCATCAACATTTTTTTTTCAAATACGGACCTGTCTGTTTTAGTACAAATATTGATAAAGCGATGAAATCACAATTCAGTGGTACATCACACTTGATATTTTTATAACGTTTCAATTAAAATAACTAACATCATCAGTGACAACAATTTTTAATTACGGTCCTGTCGTTAGGTCGTTTATGGATTCCACAAAACCTAACTCTCCGATATAAAAATTATCAGTGACGCTTTGAATAAATGTATTAAAATTATGTTTAAACTATAATAAAATATATCTGTAGTTTCAGAGACGAACGATAGCAATTTACCTCGGAAATAAACTTACTTAAGAGTAGAAGAAATCAAACAAACAGAAAACAATTTATTTCATATTAAATTTTTGAGTGAAAATAAAACCAATACAGAAAATGAATTCTTCATGATAACCTACATTAAATGCACGAATTGCCGACCTCTTTGTTGACTGCACATAAGGTGTCTGTCCATACAATTTCTGTGGCAATTTTCTAGCATGATGGGTGTAATGCTATTACATGCATCTCTTATTTTTTGTTTGAGATGGTCGATATCTGTACTAGTTGTCGAAAAAACTTTATCCTTTATGTATCCCCAGACAAAAAAATCTAAAGGAGTCAGGTCTGGGGATCGAGCTGGCCAGGCAATTGGTCCATTGTTTCCAATCCATTTTCTTGGGAATATTGCATCTAAATGTTCCCTTACTATTGCTGCATTATGGGGAGGGGGCACAGTCTTGTTGAAAATATTGTATTTCACGGCGGATGTTCAGTGGCAATTCATCTAAGTAGCCATCAAACTCATTGGATAAAAAATGTAAATACATTCCACCATTCAAATGCTCATCGTAAAAGAAAGGACCTAGTATGTTTGTTCTCAAAATTCGCAACCAAACATTTATTCCGAACCGTTCCTGGAAATTGGTTTCTCTATGTAAATGTTCATTTGTATTATTCCACCTATAATGGATGTTTCTGTTAAACCAACCATTGTTGGTGAATTTTGATTCGTCCGTCCATATTATTTTATTACAAATATTTCCAACTTCCCTATTTCTACGTCTCAACCACATCGCAAATCGTACTCTCCTTCCGTAGTCACTGAGGATGCTAGTTATTATAAATGAAACGTTATAAAAATATCAAGTGTGATATACCACTGAATTGTGATTTCATCGCTTTATCAATATTTGTACTAAAATAGACAGGTCCGTATTTGAAATAAAAATGTTGATGGTGGCCGTGTTGACACGAAACGTTTAATCAAAGATTCATTGTTACATTTTTATAGTACATTTTAAATACATTAAAACTTTCCTTATAAATTTTTCTATATTTTCAGAAATAACAGTTCTATTCGTAAAAAAAATAAAAGCATTTTTGGTTTTTCCTGTATAACTCGGGAAGGGCGAGACTCCCTGTAAATTTTCTTTGACCATTGTACTGTTCTCCACAATAGTTAACTTTTCTCCCATTTAATCGTCTTCGTATCTGTTACGGTTTAGAATATAGCAATGTTACCACATGATAAAAGAAACGGCCTGTATAGCCTTTCCGAAAGGATGTTAGATTCGTGCTACTTGCGCGAAAAAGAAGTCTTGAAGTAATATCGATTCAACAAATGATATTCGGTGCCAAATCAAAACAGACGTTGGATAATAATATATTGTGTATCTAGTAGTAAAAGCAATACATTCCCGGACGACAATGTAAATTGTTGGCCGAGGCGAAGCCGAGTCCAACAAGCATTGAAGTCTGGGAATGTGCTTTTACTTCGAGGTACACATACTATTTTTTCTGAAATCGCAATCAGCATTATCAAAAACTAAGGAATTCTACATATTGTTTGCATGAATTATATAACTGTCTAAAATTTTCCCGTATCGTTTTCGATACGGGAAAGTATTAAACGGCCCGGGAAAGTTCGTTGCTTAGCAACGGACTAAAATACTGGATTAGCGTATTTTGAGGCCTGCAGTTGCTCCGAGAAAGTGAGCATTTTTGAACGATTTCAGAAAAATAATACGAGGATGTATTGATATCTAGTTAGCCTAGACCAGTTCCCTGCATAAACAAAATATTGTTTACAATAGCAACGAACCAATAACTTATTAGAAGTGTCAGTGTAAAGTTTGACGTCAAAAAAGTAAACCAGAGTTAGGCAATAAATGAAAAGAAAAAATATGTCCACCGAAATTGTGAAAATCGAAAAATTGGAGTATCGAGCCCTCATCAAGTACCTGTATTTAAAAGGGTTAAGAGGTGAGCAGATTTAAAATATGCTTAATACCCATGGTGATCAATGTCCTTCGTATGCGACCGTGAAAAAGTGGACTGCAAGCTTCAAAAGAGGTAAATTTTCCATTGAAGATGATGACCGATCGGTAAAGCTAGTTTCTGTGTCAGTCCCCGAAAATATCGATGCAGTTGATGACATGATTTTAACAGTCCGTCGAATTGGGCTAAAACGGATATCTGAAGCACTGAATATTTCAAACGAACGCGTTTATCATATAGTTCACGTCAATTTGGACATGAGAAAAATAGCTGCAAAATGGATCCCCAAATGTTTGAATGTTGACCAAGAGCGTGCAAGGGTAGTAGCATCGCGTTCGATCTGTGCTCGATTTGAAAACGATGTAGGCTTCTTAAACCGAATTGTTACTATGAATGAGACTTTGGTACATTTCTACGATCCAGAAATAAAGCAACAATCGATGGAATGGCGACACTCCGGTTCTCCAAGACCTAAGAAGTTTCGTGTCCAAAAATCTGCTGAAAAAGTTCTTGCTTCAGTTTTTTGGGATTGCCATAGAGTAATCATGATTGATTTTTTGGATAAGGGTAGAACAATAACCGGAGATTACTATTCGACATCTCTGACCACTCTACGGATAAAAATTAAAGAGAAAAAACGCGGGAAGCTATCCAAAGGTGTTTTGTTTTTGCAGGGCAACGCCCTTACACACAAATCTCATGTTGCCTTGCAAAAAATTCGTGATTTAGGGTTTGAATTACTAGAACACCCCCCTTATTCACCAGATTTGGCTCCGTCCGACCATCATCTCTTTCCTCAACTGAAAAACAAGCTTAAAAGGTCGTAAATTTTTTTCCGAGGAGGTAATAAAAGCTGTGTAGGTCTGGTTTGCAGTGCAAGAAAAAACATTTTTTTTGAAAGGTCTAGAGGCGTTGCAGGTTCGCTGTAATAAATGTATCCAATTAAGAGGAGAATATGTTGAGTAATAAAATATTTTGATATTGAAATTTTGTTCGGTTCTATAATAGGCTAAGAATTTTTCAATATATCCTCGTATATCTATTGAATAAACTAAATGAAATTTGAAATAAAAACAACGAAATCCTCCTACGTCGAGGTTATGATAAAACAATATCTGAGTAGATAACAAATATTTGGAAATAATAAAAACAATTCATTTACCAGGTAATTCAAATTCGAGGGCCACCATTGCGATTTCGATTGCAGTCATTAGTTATTGACTGCTAGACCTACCCTATACTGATGAGGAGCAACACTCCGAAATCGATATATAGGTGGTCCGAATGTTTCGATGAACATTCCCATGCAACCAAGCAATTGCAGAGATAACCTTGTAGGAACTCTGCACGGAAATTTCATCAGATGTAATTCAATGTTCGTCGTGGCATTAGCCAGGAAAGTAGTTGTTTTCTGATGGATTTTCGATCCAACTTTCCTATTGTATAGGATATTAGCAGTGAGCAGTCCTCCGGGCATCTTATGCGTCTTGTCATAAGCTCATTGTGACCTACAGTTTTCTTTTCAATAATATGCCGTTAGGAAAGTTTCAAAATTCCGACTATATCCGGAGATATACGAAAAAAACCGAAATTTTGAAAAACCATTTTTATGTTTTTCTTGCGTTATTTCATGAAGGATATCAGAATAAACAGTACATTTACATTGCCATGTTGTCCCCGCTATACGAAGGTATTTTCAAATTCACCATCCAACGTTTCGTCTGTTGGCCTCCATCATCAACTTTATTTTTTCTTATGGGCGTCATATTGAATTGTTACAAATTTAAATAGAATTTTTCATTTTGATTCAAACGAAGTATAATATGTGATACTTTGTTGTCACAACTTCGCATAACATTAAAAAAAAGTTTTCATTGACTTCGATTCTATCAAATAACACTTGTAAAACTAATCGATTTGTTGTTTCCCCATTATGTGTCACGTCTGCTGTTATTCTCAAAGTAATAATTACGTAGAATAATTTTTTTTACAATAATTGAGATATAATCAGATTAAACTAGTTTTTAATGAACTTTATTGAAAAGATCTGTGTCTAACTAGTAATTAACGAAAGAAATAACACAACACTGACGAAGAAAAATCTGAAACATCAAAGCAGCTGCTCAAAATGTCTGCCTTCTTTTTAAGAAACACACAACGGTAGTATTAATAGTGTACTAATTGTCAAATTTTCATAATGTCATGTACCATCATTGTAGCCAATCAAAAAATTCGTTCTTTTTCTGTCAAACATTTGACATGTGAGGAGTTGATATTTTGCTTTAATGTACAAATGGCGGTCTAGTTTTCATATGAAAGGAGATAATTATGTATTTAGTAGATATTTGGAATGCGTCGGAAAATATTTTGCAGAAATTGTCAATTCTGAAATCATATTTCAGAAGAAGTTCAATATACCATTTGTCACAAGTTTTTATCACAAGTCCCGTAGCTCAGCGGTAGTGTTGCGGCCTATGAGTCGCTAGGTCGATGGTTCAATCCACGATTTAATTTTTTTTGTTCCAAATTTAAACAAATTTATTGATGAAAATTTTGTTAAGTATTTTACATATCAATATTTCAGTGGTTATAAATAGTTCAGGTGAAACTATCGTTAGTTATTTCTTATGAATTGTTGGATGATTTTCATTTCTCGGTGTGAAATTTTCTTACCGAATCCCCCTCGTGCTTGAATTAGTATCCGTAAATTTATCTCGTACATGAATTTTCAACGAAAATTACCCTCGTCGCTTCGCTTCAAGCACTTGGGAGATTACAAGTGAAAATTGCTATTATCTCGGAATTCTGGCTATTTAGGTATAGGAACATGATATTTCAATTCGAAGGGAATTTAGTCATCTTTCAGGATATTTCATAATATACAGGATGTTCCATTTAAAAAAACGCACTTTCAACCCTTTTCGTATCTAGCAGTAAGATCATGAATTTTGAACGACCCTGTATAACGCAGAACAAACTTTTCTATACAGAATCAATGTACATGATCTTGATGAACTAAACACAAAATTGCAACTTCCTAAGAATCCAAATACCGCAGAAATAAACATTCAATAACCAATATCTCAAAAACCGTTAGAGATAGGTATAGGAGAGTATGAGGCAGAAATAATAAGAAAGGAATGACAAGTTCAAAAATGCGGTAATATACAGGGTGACCCGTTTGAAATAACAAAGATGCTGCTACTTTCTGGTATAAGCGGCAACGCTGCATTGCTGAAAATATTTTAGATCGATAGACCAATAGCAACTATTTGAGAAACCAAATTTTCTGAATGATCCTATGTCCCGTTCTCCGTAAACGTCTAAGGTACCATCGACCATGACCCACCCTGTATACAAATATGCGGATGATGTGTTAATAATTATTCACGCCAACAATCTAATAGAACTAGAGACTAAAGCAGGTATGGTGATCAAGGAGTTCAAATCGTGGTGTTTTTAGAATTCTTATATTATGAATGTCAGCAAAATAGTTTTTTTCTACATTCTTGCAAAAAGCAAAACTTTATTGAACTATATTCAGTGGAAAAAGAAGTTCTTTATTGCACTCATCTGTCATTCTACTTCAACGTGCTGTCATCATGACAAACATAAACGTTTAAACCTACTCCATATTTAGCAGATATTCTGTGAGATTGGCAATAGGTACGAAATATTCATATTGAAAATTGTTCATTCACTTTCAACATTGAGGGTAAAAATAAAATTTGAGTTAAATTGTTCGTAACGTATTAGTTCCTGTTCCAATGCAAATCGATATTAATAATAAAGTATTCAAGTTGCGCTTTTCATTTTCCTACACCTAGTGCCGCACTTCAATAAATCATTTTTTGCTTTTTGCATGAACGTAGAAAAAATGTTGTATGCAACTCGTGCAAAAATTGTTTATTGCACTTGTTGCATAAATAACTATTATGCTTTTCTGATTGATTCAGACACATATCCTGCCAAAGACAAGTCATATAGAAACCAGCAACCAAGTGAAATTTCTTGAAACAACAACGTTTCATCGAAAAATAGACTCAATGTGTTTGCTCCAAGCTTGCTGAAAATACGTTTGCCATTCTGAATTTGAAGAAAGAAATCAATCAACAATAGCTCAAAACGTGTTATTATTCATTTGTATACTCAATCTTGAGTTTTATTTAATAATATGGTGCTAATCCACCGAAATTGACAGAATTTTCGAACTACAGAAAAAAATCATATGAATTAAATACATTTAATTACAGATAATCTTGTAAAGAAACTTTAAAGAAACAGAGATAAACTAACTGTGACTGGAACATAAATTTTCAAAATTTCGTGCTTCATTCACAACAATTAAAATCAGGATGTGCATAAGTATCAGATGAGGAGAGCACAAGAAATCCACATCTCAAATTTTAAAAAAAATCACCTCGTTGTGCTGGAAGCTTTTAATTTATAATAAAAAATGAATTTTTTGGCAGTGAAGGTGTTAATAAAAAAAAACAAATTCTGTGTGTTGCCGACTTTGATGATGTCACAGTACACAATATCTTGGGAATATTTGATTTTCAGTAGCAATACTGGAATAACTCACTGTTCCAGGATCGAACGCGACACGAAAGGAAAATTCTTCCAGACGCCACCGCGATTTTCCAGCCTGTTGAATGGAAAGTCAATATTTCCATCCCGCCGGGTCTCGGGTATAACATGTTGTATGTCTGATTCACACAGACGCGGCGGTAATTGAACGGGCGCAGGCGGAGCGGAGCTTTTCATGAATGAACAAATAAATGGGGGAACGGGTACATTGCGTTTGATCAAAAGTAGATTACTGCACATGAGTTACCGATTCGCTCGATGTGTATGGACGTCTCTTGTGGCGAAGAAAACCCATTTGTTGTGATTCCTTCGAAAAGAAGTATTTATAACCAGAAAAAACACATTTCTTTTCATATTTCTGTGGATGTAGGCTGAGACCGCACAAGCTTGACAGGCTGACAGCAGATGCATTAAGATCTCAGCTGCCCCACGACACGATCTGAATCTAGTGTCCGGGATCTCTATACCCATCACGCGATTACGATAGACTAAGGTGTTGAAGACGCCATCCTGGCAGGTCATTATGATTCCCTCGGTTTCCGACATCAGGACCATGTATTATTTTCAACTATGCAATGATGTAAGACTGTATACTAAGGGGACACTAGCTCTATGACCACTTCGTGAAAACTCCGCAACTGTGGTCTCCACTCAACCTTGTTGTAATAAATTTCCCGAATCTTATTTAATGAACTAAAACAAATGGAAATATGATAATACCCGACTTACCCAGATCACAGGGAAGGGGAAAGCAGGATTCTTGTAATTGTTGTCGATTGATTGGTAACCGATGTGCACGGCACTCGTTGTGAGAAAAATCTTTGATAACCCTTTTCAAATCGCGATGTCTTGCTCTGAATTTAATTTTATCTTCAGCATGAATTTGGGCTTGTACGGCGGCTTCTTCGATTAAAGTTAATCGATTAATTGCCGTCTGCCTTAAAGCATTAGCTCTGGAAACTTTCTGATCGGTAGAAGTAGGCATTATTTTTTTTTTTTTTTTTTAGTAATAAACTCGATTGAAATTTAAATTTTGAATTGAAAATCAATTAGCAAATGTGCGTAAAAAATGCAAAGGTAAATACATTGAATATTGGTAAGTATTTCGATAAGTGAAAATTTTGTAAGTCTTTTGAAATGTGTTTACTACAGCAAACAAAACAAATGAACAAAAACAGTTGTTTACCGTCGTAAAAAGTCGCACCGTCGCCGGTACGCTTGACCTTGAATTTATGCGAGAATCAATGCGATATTTCTAAAATTATTAGATATCGCTGAGAAATGCAAATGAAGCAATAAATAAGTATGCAGAATTCATGTATGCGATCAATAATTGAATGGAGAAAATCCACACGAGCAAAGAATTCCAAAAAGCAGTCATATAACCGTCCGGTGAGAAGGACCTGAGGAAGGCAAAGGTCAGATTTTTGGATGAGCCAAGGTCTTCGATGTTCTTGATGTAGACCCTATGCATTAACTTATCCGTATGTAGCTGTAGGAGTACCTCAGTCTCCGCAGCTTTGATGTGAGATTTTTGCTGAAGGGTTTCCAACTCGGTGACAGTGTCAGTGTAGAACACGAGACCAAGTTCATCTTCTGCACGGGCTGCTGCCTCAAAGAGAAATGCCCTGCTTTGTCATGGTCACAGACCATGCAGAGGAGAGGATCTGAACTCCTGATGACGTTACAGGCTCAATAATGTAGATGCTCCAAACTCGAAAGTCCACGTCCTCCTCGTTGTCTGGGGAAGTATAGCCATGGAACGGATGAGTTGGGATGCAAGCTCTTGTGAAGATCATTGTCGCAGCTCCTCTTGAGTCCATTTTACTACTCCAGAGTAGTAGAGTAGAATCGGAATAGGAAGCATATCAGTTGCAGCAACTTTGTTATTTCTCGACAGTTCTGATGACCAGATCTGTCATAGTTTATGCGGATACTTGCCGCGGAGAGTTTTTAACTTTGGGTACCTCTTAGGAGCGGCGTTGCTCTATCCCCAAGTAAGTACACGTCTCTCCGGCATCAATATGATGTAGGATGCTCTCTTCTACGAGCTGAGTCCGTATTTCTCGCATCGTCCTATTTTGAGATGAACCGTAGCACATTCCTATAATATCTTGAGTTTCTCTAATATTATCTAACAACTTTTCTCCACGATCATCACAGAATTTGCTTATTCTGAAATAAAATTTGATTACAGAATTCTGGAATTATCTCTCTTGAGATTGAAGAAATATTCTGCAACACCTCTGCCCCCATGCAATTTAAATGTATTTTTCTGAAATCGTTCAAGAATGCCCACTTTCTCGGAGCAACTTCAGGCCTCAAAATGCGCTAATCCAGTATTTTAGTCCGTTGCTAACGAACTTTCCCGGACCGTTTTCGGACCTAAATGGTACGGGAAAGTACTTTTTCTGAAATCGTTCAAGAATGCAAACTTTCTCGGAGCAACTTCAGGCCTCAATATACGCTAATCTATTATTTTAGTACGTTGCTAAGCAACGAACTTTCTCGGACCGTTTTCGGACCTAAACGGTACGGGAAAGTACTTTTTCCGAAATCGTTCAAGAATGCCCACTTTCTCGGAGCAACTGCAGGCCTCAAAATACGCCAATCCAGTATTTTAGTCCGTTGCTAAGATCGTATCGAAAACGATACGGGAAAGTACTTTGCCGGCCTAGGCCGTCAAAATCGGTCTTTGGTTTATAGTTGTCACTTTGACGTTTCAGGAAAGCACGTAACTTCGAATCCTCAATTTATGATAATGCTGATTGCGATTTCAGAAAAAATAGTATGTGTACCTCGTAGTAAAAGCACATTCCCAGACTTCAATGCTTGTTGGCCTCGGCTTCGCCTCGGCCAACAATTTACATTGTCGTCCAGGAATGTATTGCTTATACGACACTAAGGTAAACACGATTAAATTTCCACAGATTTATTGTCTTCGCGACATGTTTCGATACACTGTATCTTTTTCAAGCGAATGTAATACATTAAATTATTCTACCTTGAACATTACTTAAATACCCTTCTTAACAATTGAGGTAATTAGGAGCTACCTATGATAAAAATAAAATTGACAATACAATGTAGGTAGATACCTGGAAATCTCAAAACATATCTACTACTTAATTAGTTGAAAAGGTTCAACAAAGGGGAACTATTAAGGTCCAATTGATCATTTAGTAAAAAATTTTTCATCGAAGTCATGGTCTTCTTCCAAAATATGATTGGCATATGTTGAATGTGTTTTATTATTTACATAATTCATACGGTGCTCACGTACACGGCTTTTGAATGGTCTACCAGTCTGGCCTACATATACTTTGGAACAAGAACCACAATTCAATTTATAAACTCCTGATTTTTTAGATTTTTGAAGATTTAAGAAGAGTGTATTCCCGAATTTCATTCAGCTTAGGACTTCAAATCTGAGTATAGCAGCTCAGCAGGGTATAAAAGCAGGCAAAATGAAGTGGATGAAGCAATGTAGGAAATCAGAATACAACAAGAGAGATATTTACAACATATATCTGAAGGTAATATATAGTGAACTTACGTTTAGGTTACATCCTTTGGAATTTGAAGTTTTAAATCAGGACACAAGAGAGCATGTCAATCAGATCATTCATAAGAAATTTATCAGACAGAAACGCAAGTTAAATTCTTTAATACCTAAAAACACACATAAAGATTGTGATAGAAAATTCACTGATCATCAATTTTTTGATAGATTTGTGAATTTGTCAGAAGCCGTCTTTACAGAACAGGAAAATTCATTAATTACAAAAGGTTTTAAGCATAATATCAGAAGCAATAATATCATTAAGGACATGGAAATTCTTGGGATTGAAACTGAAATTGCCTTGAAAGGTACTTTTGACATCAATAGCAATAAATATCAGGCTACTAATATTATCAAATCAGCATTTCTGAAGGATAATAGTGGTATAAATGATATGAGAACCATTAAATCTATAGAGCATAAAACTAAGGAAAAGGATGTAACCTTTACAAGAGCAGATAAAGGTAATACAGTAATTGCAATCAATAGGAATGATTATGTTAAAAAAACTCTTGATTTTTTAGATTCCGGTAAATTTACAGTACTTAAACGTGACCCCACTTATGTGTACCAACTACAAATCAAAGAATTCTTGAGAAACTCTAAATCAATTTTTAATGAAGCCGAGAAGTTCAGACTAACTCTTATGAATCCACAAACTCCGAAATTATATTCTCTGTTAAAATTGCATAAACAAAACTACCCTGTCCGGCCAGTAGTATCATTCGTAACAGCACCATCAGTTAAGTTATCAAGAAAGTTAATACATTTAATAACAAACTATTCTAAATTTGTACCGAAATTCAGCCTTAAAAATTCTTATGATTTGATAAATAAAATCCAGGATATTTCTGTTCCAGATAACGCGAAATTAATTTCTTTTGACGTTCAAAATCTTTTCCCTAGTATACCTCCTCAAGATACCATAGTCTTGGTTGAAGGTTTACTAGATAGAAATCATGTCAACCCAGTTATTAAACAAGAGATATTAGACCTTTTGTCGATATGTCTTGAACAAAATTACTTTCAATTTGACAATAAAATATATTCTTCATCTGAAGGCTTGATCATGGGAAATCCGCTGAGTCCGCTACTGGCAGATATCTTCATGGACAACCTTGAAGGAATAATCCACAAGCACCCACTCTCGCAACAGTTTTTGTATTGGTACAGATATGTGGATGACATTATAGTTTGTTTTAAAGGTACCAACAGACAGTTAGACACCTTTCATAAATATATTAACACTATTCACCCAAACATTAAATTCACAATAGAAATAGAAGTAGAAAAATCATTAAATTTTTTAGATCTGACAATAGGTAAAACCAACAACAAACACCATTTTTCTATTTTTCATAAACCTTCCCATACTGACATCACCATTCATAATAATTCGATACATCCATATATACATAAAATATCAGCATACCATAGTATGATACATAGATTAGTTAATATTCCTCTTTCTGAAGAAAACTTCTGCAAAGAATTAAATATTATAAAACAGATAGCAGTTAACAATGGATATCAAGTCAAATTAATAGAGAATATTCTTGCTAAAAAATTACATAGAAAGGCTATCCAAGAAGTGTACCCCACTATGAGGAACCTTGACAATAATTACAGAACATTAACTTATTCAGGGCCCGTTTCAGAAAAAATAGCGTCATTTTTGAAAAAACAAAATTTAAGAGTAGCATTCAGAACAGATAACACGTTGGGAAGGTTTATTAAAAATAATAAAGATAAAACACAAAAATCTAAAAAATCAGGAGTTTATAAATTGAATTGTGGTTCTTGTTCCAAAGTATATGTAGGCCAGACTGGTAGACCATTCAAAAGCCGTGTACGTGAGCACCGTATGAATTATGTAAATAATAAAACACATTCAACATATGCCAATCATATTTTGGAAGAAGACCATGACTTCGATGAAAACTTTGAAATCCTTCATGTTGAAAATAAAGGTATTAGACTTAATTATTTAGAATTCTTGGAAATTAATAAATTGAAAAATTCAAATTGTTTACTAAATGATCAATTGGACCTTAATAGTTCCCCTTTGTTGAACCTTTTCAACTAATTAAGTAGTAGATATGTTTTGAGATTTCCAGGTATCTACCTACATTGTATTGTCAATTTTATTTTTATCATAGGTAGCTCCTAATTACCTCAATTGTTAAGAAGGGTATTTAAGTAATGTTCAAGGTAGAATAATTTAATGTATTACATTCGCTTGAAAAAGATACAGTGTATCGAAACATGTCGCGAAGACAATAAATCTGTGGAAATTTAATCGTGTTTACCTTAGTGTCATATACTATGAATTTCCATCAAGTAAAGGCCACGTCAATCCAAAAAATATTGCTTATACTACTAGATACACAATATACTATTACATTCTTTCTCTTGTGATAGAATAATATTCTCACACTGGTTAGCAATAATAACATTAGCCTTGACGCAGTTGATTGTCATCGTAGTGGCAAAATTTGAGTAAGTGTCAAAATTATTTCGTGATGCTCGTGGTTCCTCACTCTCGCCTTCGGCTCGCGCTCGGAACTTTCCACTCGCATCGAATTTTCATACTAACCTTGTTACAGAATATACTATTATGTGCTTGAATATGTAATATTATTCAAGGAAAATGGTATTTGTCTTTTTTCAATTTTTGAGTATTATTTGTTATTGTTTTGATTTTATATGTTTTTCGCTTCCAAAACAATTTTCAAGTTTCTGTTGAGTAATTCTAACAGATTCGTTAGAAATATAAATGTTGTTACATTTTTTATTATTACAAAATTGATGTATGTATAAAACAATAGTGTAGCTACTGAACATGATAAATTAGATAGCATTATATAAAGCATAGGAAATATGCTACTATTATATTTCCGATATTTCCTACCCGCATATCGATATCTATCATCGTTTATGAGTTACAGCGTGTTTTTTGATGTAACTATTTTCCTGTCGACAATTCCTTGTTTCTATGAAGACATTTCTGGAGCACTTTTTTACTTAGAATTCAATGGTGTGAGTGGTTTATTTTTTCAAATAACATTTCGATAGTTATTGATGGAAAAAAATTCTAATGAGACACCCTCTATATTCCTGTATATTTCAATAGAGCTTAAAATTACCTTTCTAAAACGCAAGCCTTCGTTCCGGTTACATCCCATAGGCATGCCAATTTTATTGTAATGTCTAACACGTCAATTATATTCTATAATTTCAAAGGCTTGCATGGAAAAATTACTGAAAAATCAAAAAGAATTTCTGTTTTTTCCGATGACAGAATCTACGCGCCACTCAAGCCTTTATGTTCAAATCTGTCAAAATCTCGATTTTTCCTCACAAGATTACGATCTCATTTTAACCCTTTAGCCACTTGCAACCTTTGGTTTTCCGAAGCCAGGTTCTATTAATTAATAATTAGATGAACACAGTTCGCGTGAAAATATGGGCAACATACTCCTTTTATTTTTGTTCAGGAAAATCGAATTTTCCATATGATCTCCCAAGGAGCCACTCGTGAATTTCCCTCTATTTTACCCAACATCGATGTACTTTCCAACCCTACTTGAGGCTTGTATGCGAAAATGGGGCACCTAAATCTGTCACTATCTGACGATCTAATAGGTTTGATTCTTTGAATATGTGATTAGCACATGTTTTGGATCCATCACATTTCCTTGTATGATTATTTGTTGCTGATATCACGCTCCCTTGAATATTCAAGAAATCATGTGCAAATCTTTAGTATGATATTCATTTTCTCTAGTGATCGTACCAGGTTATTCCTGAGCGTTCACCATTGATGTTGAGATTCCCTTGACACAATCTTGTTGAAAATATTTTTGTTGCGAGTTTTGTTTCTTCAATGTAACCTTCCGCTACAATGCTTGATTTCCAGCCAGCGTGTAACTCAATATGGGTCAGGTTTTCAATTGTTTCAGCTAAGAGTGGTAAAAAAGTGGCGCGTGTATTTGCTAGCATTGGGAGGTGTTCCCCAATAAAATTGCAAAATCTCGAGGCCTTCGACCAAACGTGTTTTTTTCAATAACTTGATTTTTAAAGAACGCAAATAATATTTTCGGTTTCTTTCCGTCCAGAACCATTAACACTATGTCTACCTTCGTTACAAAACCTTGTAGAAGGTGTCAAAAAATTGCCCAAAGTGGTTTGAAATGTGTCAGATGTGGCATTCTCTCACATATCGGTTGTTTGAAGTTATTAAAAGGTGTTAAATACTTGGACAACAATAATGTGTTGTGTTGTGACGAGTTCCAAACCAACTTGGAAGATGAGCCTAACAAATTCTTCGATAGTGCTAGTGATTTGATAATCGAAGACGCCAAAACAATGGAAATAAGGTATTTGAAAACAATTATTGAGAAAAATGAAATCTTAATAATTACTCAACAATTGGCTATATTTTCCCTACAAGAACAAATAAAATTATTGCAAATATCGAATAACAATTAACCAATTCCATCTACTTCTAAAGGGAGAAACAACACAAAGGCTGATAATACAGTTCCCATCAATAGTAGTACAGCTGTAGCATTGTTTATATAGAAGATAGTCAACCTTATGGGATTATAATTGGATCAAAATGGATGCGACATGTAGATGGCGATAGTGAACTCGCATCCAAGTCATGTCGTAACTTCAGTGATCTGGCCTCCAAGTCATGTCGTAACTTGATTGAAACAATGGGACAGCATTAAAATCAGGGTTTTTTGAAGAAACCTGCATTAAAATGACGTCAAATATTCATGTTTGTAACTAATCACGCAAGATGACACTAGCGTTTGCGTCCAACACCAATTACACAGGCATTGACTAACTATCTTACTTCTATATAAACAATGGCTGTAGAACGGAATCGAAATCACCTGAGACGTATCGCTTCTGTCACAGAAGAAACACAAAGAACTGACTCGTTTTCTGACGCAGCAAAAAAAGATATGTTAAGAAGTGACCTAGATAAGGACCAAGTAAAAACAACAGAACCCAAACAAGGGAATTCCCAATTGATAAAAACGGCCGACGTCGCAGCCAGTATTTTACAAGAACAATCCAAATTAAAAATGAATCATTTCATTCACTTAGCAGAAGTCCCATCAACCGCGGGTAAGGAGGATATGGAATCACGAAATCGGGAATACTAGAGTACAGTTTTGCTTAGAAGAAACAGCAATAAAAATAGAAAAGGACAAATGATCATTTGTGTTAATAAGGATAACGAATTGGTTAAAGCTATACCAAAATTTGTTGGCCTACCTGTTACCAGACTGAACACTGATACGACCGAAACTTCCCTCACAAATCTACTGAAGGAAACCTTTCCGGAAGTAAGTTGTGAGCAGATTACATCAATACATCCTTCAATATATTCTTCTTTCAAAGTTAGAATATTAGCAAACGACGTCAAAAAAGCCATGGAGCCAAAAATATGGCCTCATGGATCTTATGTGAGCCGTTTTTTATACCGCAGGAAAATAAAAGCAGACGCAATGTAATTCTTCAAGCAGACGAATTGAAATCAAGTTCAAACTCCGGTAAATCATATTCAGTTTGCCACATCAATGTTAGGAGCCTAAGGAATAAAACGGAACAGTTAGAAGTCTTAGTAGAATCGCTGAACTTTCCTGACATAATCTGTGTTTCAGAAATATGGTGCAAAGACGATGAAATTTTATTAATAAATTTGAAAGAGTATCAATTAGCTGACTACTTTTGCAGAGACACCTGCAATGGTGGTGGAGTCGCAATTTTTGTACTAAATAATTATAATTTTAAGAGTATTAAGAAATTGACTTTTTTAAATTCTGAAAAAAAAATTGAATTTGCCATGTGTGAAGTGAAATTATCAAATATTTCTATTTTAGAATGTTGTTTGTACCGATCACCTACAGGAATCTTTGATGCATTCACTGAATCACTGACGGAATTGATGATGAAAACATTAGATTCCAAATCAAATGCTTTAAAAAAATTTTGTGGGGACTTCAATGTCAAATTTGACGATTCCAATTGTCGAGAGGCAAACTCTTTGGAGAATGTATTTCTATCATTTGTACTTCATAAAACAATTCATGAATATACACGTATTCAAAATAACCACAAATCCACAATTGATAATATTTTCAGCAGTGTAGATCCCGAAGCAATTGATGCAGATGTTATTTATAGTGATATTTCAGACCACTTCATGCAGATTATTTCCCTACATTTGGAAAATAATGAACAAAACGAGCCAATAGTCTATAAACGTTTTTTCAACAAACAGCAAAACATAAATAAATTCCAAAATGAACTGTCTAATGTCGAATGGCCTTGTTTACAGTTCAATGACTCTTTTCAAAATGCATTTAACAGTTTTCTTAATGCTTTTATGGAAAACCTCCTATACTGTTTTCCATTAGAAAAGTATTCAGCAAAAAAGAATAAGAGGGGAAAACCTTGGTTGTCTCCAGAAATAATTAATGAAGGACGCTTATTGAGAAGTAAATTTAAACAATATAAGATCTTCCAAAATGAAAATATTCATCGCGAATATAAGAATCGGAAACAAGAGCATGTTAAGAGAATTGCTGAATCAAAAAGAGCCTATAACATCGGTTTGTTTATGGCATCAAATAATAAATCAAAAACGTCGTGGCAAATAATAAAAAATGAAATAAATACAAATAAGGTCGCCAAACTACCAGAGTTTTTTATTGACGATACGAACAAACAACTTCGCAATCCAAATGAAATTGCTGAAAGTTTTAATAAATTTTCAATCAACTCGATTAAAAGCTAACGAAAAATATGCCTTTACCTGAAATTTCCAATTCTAGAATAAATGTACAATCACTTTTTTTAGCACCATACACCGAGGAAGAGGTAAATCACATTATCATATCAGTAACAAAAAAAAATTCCTCCGGTTTTGATAATATACCATGCTCTTTATTGAAACATGTGGCAACTTATATCGCTAGTCCTATTACTCACCTAATTAATCTTTCATTTTCAGAAGGAAGTTTTCCTGATGCATTAAAAAATGGCAATCATTCAACCAATTTATAAAAAAGGGGACGTTCACGATATTTCTAATTATAGGGGGGTGGCCTTGTTATCAGTATTCTCCAAAGTTTTTGAAAAAGCATTCTACCAGAGACTGGTGACATTTCTTGATAATAATACATTTTTCAGTCCCTTTCAATTCGGTTTTAGAAGGGGAATGTCTACCAATCAAGCAATCATAGCTTTGTATAATGAAGTTCTTCAAAACTTAGACAAAAGTAGGTTTGCAGCCTGTCTTTTTTTTGATTTACAGAGAGCGTTCGAAGTAATAAACATCGAACTCCTACTTCAAAAGTTACAAAGCTATGGGATACGAGGAAATGCTTTACAGTGGCTTGAGGGATATCTATCAAATCGTACGCAACGTGTTAGATTACGACTTAACGATATTTCGTACTACTCTGAAGAAGAACCGGTAAACAGTGGCGTCCCTCAAGGGAGTTTGCTGGGGCCTCTGTTATTCATCATTTTTGTAAATGATATAACATACAAAAACATGTCTGGAACTCACATATTGTTATACGCAGATGACACTTCTATTGCCTGCTCTGGTGAATCACTAGCAAATCTGAAAAACACATGTACTGAGGCCGCAAATTATATCAATAGTTATTGTCAATACTTATACCTTATATTAAATCAAAGCAAGACTGAATTAATCATGTTCTCCTTGAAGGATTTAAACAAAAGCCTTGTGATAAAATTACATGATGAATTTATTGAACAAAAACAAGTAGTAAAGTACTTGGGTGTCTTAATAGATTCTAAACTTTCATGGACGTATCAAGTCGATAACGTTCTAAAAAGATTAGCGAGACATTGTTTTGTAATCTAGCAACTTGATCAAGAATTGACCACAATCTTCTAAAATTGTACTACTATTCATACGTTTATTCAATCATGAGTAATGGAATTCTAGCCTGGGGCAACAGTTCTAGGTCTAATGAAGTTTTTATTCAACAGAAAAAGATTGTACGTAACATGATGTTCAAACCTAGGATGTTTTCCTGTCGCCAGTTGTTTAAACAACTGGAGCTTTTAACGTTTCCTTCTCTCTTCATTTATAATTGTATTATATATATATATATATATATATATATATATATATATATATATATATATATATATATATATATATATATATATATATGTTCGGAAAGGTTTCCGCGGTCAGAAATATGTACATTACTAAGTTCATGGGTTGAACCGCGTTGAGAGTTTATAACTCGACGTTTCGGCTCCTGCTTTGGAGCCATTTTCAAGAGTGTGACTGCGAGGCCTCTATCTGCCTACTCCTCGAGTCGTGGTCTTGAGAGATATCAAGGTCTCAATCTGCCTACTCCTTGATCTCAAAAGACGATCCGATGTTGGTTGCACTGTAGTATTTATAGGTGGTTGGCTACCTGGAGGTGGGCGGGTCTTACGGGTTTTCTCGTTTGTCTTGTCTGCTGGTGCCTGCTGTGTAGTTGGAGTTAATGGGATAATAATTGATTGCGGATAAGTTTCACGTGGCCTGGTAATTACGGTTGGAAGAAGGGGCTTCCAAATGGGGTTCAATTTACGGCTATCATCTTTAATGTTCAGGCAATCAGGCCGTTTTTCGATTTCGATGGCTTCTCTGATAAAACGAGAGGTTCTTGAACGTACTGGGGCGATGGTTTTCGTTTTCTCGAAATCTATGGGGTGACCCGTTTGGATGAAATGAAGAGCTAATGCGGAGCTGGTGTCTCGATTTCTAACTGAAAGGGAGTGTTGATAGGATCGAAAATGGATCTGTTTCGAAGTTTCTCCTATATAAGAGTGGGGGCAGATAGAACAGGGAATTTCGTAAATACCATGGTCTTCGTTGGGAATTTTGTCTTTTGTTGGTCTGATGAGGTGTGATAGTTTTTGTTCTATGGTAAAGATTGTTTTGATATTTGCTTTTCTGAAAAGTCGACTGAAAATCAGTCGACTTTTCAGAAAAGCAAATATCAAAACAATCTTTACCATAGAACAAAAACTATCACACCTCATCAGACCAACAAAAGACAAAATTCCCAACGAAGACCATGGTATTTACGAAATTCCCTGTTCTATCTGCCCCCACTCTTATATAGGAGAAACTTCGAAACAGATCCATTTTCGATCCTATCAACACTCCCTTTCAGTTAGAAATCGAGACACCAGCTCCGCATTAGCTCTTCATTTCATCCAAACGGGTCACCCCATAGATTTCGAGAAAACGAAAACCATCGCCCCAGTACGTTCAAGAACCTCTCGTTTTATCAGAGAAGCCATCGAAATCGAAAAACGGCCTGATTTCCTGAACATTAAAGATGATAGCCGTAAATTGAACCCCATTTGGAAGCCCCTTCTTCCAACCGTAATTACCAGGCCACGTGAAACTTATCCGCAATCAATTATTATCCCATTAACTCCAACTACACAGCAGGCACCAGCAGACAAGACAAACGAGAAAACCCGTAAGACCCGCCCACCTCCAGGTAGCCAACCACCTATAAATACTACAGTGCAACCAACATCGGATCGTCTTTTGAGATCAAGGAGTAGGCAGATTGAGACCTTGATATCTCTCAAGACCACGACTCGAGGAGTAGGCAGATAGAGGCCTCGCAGTCACACTCTTGAAAATGGCTCCAAAGCAGGAGCCGAAACGTCGAGTTATAAACTCTCAACGCGGTTCAACCCATGAACTTAGTAATGTACATATATATATATATATAAAAACCCAGCTATTCTCAACCAGTCTCGTGAAAATATTGTACACAACTTAAGGCAAAACTTCAATATCAATATACCATCCCACCGTTTATCAACTGTGGCTAACAGTCCGTAGGTTTTGCCGATCAAATTATACAACCACTTACCCACTAGGCTTAAGATATTATCAAGTGTGAATAAATTCAAATATAAAGCTCGAAAACTTTTAGTTAACGGGGTTTTTTATTCGGTTTCAGAATATTTATGTTGTAACCTGGTATAACCACCTTTACATGTACACTTTATATACTGTCCTTTATATACTTTTTTATTCTCTGTTTTTTGTCTCTATACACTGTTCTTTATATACATTATTTTATATTATATGTGACGCCCTGTATATGCACTAGGTATTTTCGTGAGTAATTTCAAGAAAAAAAGGATATTTTTATCATCAAGAATTTTAGTGAGACCCAAAAGAATAATTTACCGAAACGTATTATGGAAACGGACCTTGTTTTCTATTCATGCAATTGTTCGAGAAAATAAAATGATCATATTTCGTAAATCCTTTTGTTAACCCTTTGGCCATTTGGTAGGAGAAATGATGATCGATATTCGATTATTCATTTCATTCTTAACATAATGTATGGGAGGTGGACAAAAGTTGATTTTCGCTACCCGGTATTTCTAGATCTGAACTCATTATCGAAGGGTAGAGCATTCGCCCTCACACTCAATCGAGAGCGTGAGAACAAGATGGGACTACTCCCTAGGTCTATGCTTAACACGAATACACAATTGTGGATTTCGGTTTTTCTTTATAGGTTTTTGATCGGCTCGCCTGTTTCTTTTGGAATATTTTATTTGTGTGTGCTGGGCCTTTCTCAGGGAGTTCGCAAGGCGATTTGGTAGTTGTCGCATCGTTTGTTGTAGTTGAGTTATACTGGAGGATTTTTCGATTTCAATTTGAAATTCAGTTATTTTGTGCTTTGTGCATTTCTCTCCAGATATTTTGGTGCAGCTACCGAAACTGCACTTCGGTGGATATCTTGTTTTACTCTTGAACAGCTATCGTTTTCACTTGATTTTGGAATCGAGGATATATTAGGACGACCCTCCATTTAACAAAAGGAGGGTGTCTGTAACCTGTTAGAAGCCCGTTCTCGTTATCGTATGCTGACTTTTTGCTGTATTGCCGAGCCGGCCCGGTCGGGAAACATATTTTCGCCTATCAGAGATTCTATGGGTTTTTAATGATACGAGTCGACGATTAGGATTTGGTTTCCTGGAATTCATGCCATCCAAAGGCATAGAGCAAGGTCCTGTATACACTTTTACATTTATTTTTATCTGTCCAAAGTGCTACCAAGTGACATTCCCCCCCCCCCCCCTTTACTCTCAGAAGCCCAGTGAAGTGAAAGATATTTACTAGATAATGTACAGAAATAGTTTTTTTTTATATATAGATTACCTAATATGCCACAAAAGGGTGGTATTGTGAACCTCATATAGCTATATCAGGTATTCGGTAACTGATTTACAAATATATGATGAAAATACTATTATTACTATGGATTCATAACCGAGTTGTTTCCTTCTTAGAAACTCATTAAAGATTTTCGTATTTACTAATATTTGATTGCTGTTTGTCTTCCCGTTTTGATAGTGGTTTCCTAGCTCACTGGCGGCACAGAGATTTATTTGAAACGGGTGGCGCTCACATTTTTTTAATTCTGAACCCGCTCCCATTCCACTGAGCAAACCGGCAGCCTCTGGCCAGGAAGCTTGGCAATCATTTTTTTTTGTTAATATATAATTTTCTTAGGGTTTTGAATCTAATATTGTTGCACCCGTTACATATATTATTATATAGTTATATACTGTACTGTTCGTTTTTCAACAGATTGTATAAAATTGACTTGACAATATCATATACTTATGTATGTATAAGTCTGATTGGAAATAAAGAAATTGAATTGAATTGAATTGAATTGTTAATGATTTTCCTAAATCTTGAATGCCGTCGATTATTATTTTTGTTCTTCACGCCTTCAGGCTCTGCATATTTCAAAAATTGAACTTCTATTCATAAATCTTGTCATATCGAGATTCTGTTAAGAATCTGTCTATTTTATCTGTGTTCAAAATCATACAACTTCCTTGATTTTGATGGTAGAAGGTCAAAATTCCTCAGCGTAGTCAACAAAATCCTCTGGGAGATCATTTCCAGCAGAAATCATGATTGTGAAATAATGAGGACACAATAATCGCGCGTATTCAAAAGTAAATTGTTGATTTGGTCACTAACATATATACTGGGTCAAAATTCCAAGGTTACCAGAATTCTGAACAACATAAGACAATAATAAAAATAATTTGAAGTATTCAAGATTTTCTCTTATATACCATTTTTGTTTCAGATTCAACGAGCTCTCCATCTGCTGTTCCAATACACAGTGGAAGATACAAGAATTATGTGAATACCGAGGGAAGCCAGTGTAATGTGTGCCAAAGTGTGAGTGCGTGAAATTAGAATCGATGCCTGCCACTGCTATGTTTTCAAAATTCAAAAGCAGTGGAGCAACACAGTGTTCCTTGGAAACGAATCCCATCGGCCAATTTTTCGAAATTGGTAAACAAGTAGCTAGTGCTGGACCTGAATTAGTTTGGAGAATCCATGATGCTTACCGAAAAAGTGACGGAAAGGTGAGAAACAGTTTGGCAATTCTTCATAAGAAGTATACTCTTTTTCGTAATATGAAGCTCTATCATATTTCAGAAAATAGTTACTCTCAAAGGTTTATTTCTATCAGCACTTCTTCTGAAAATAATACTCTAAAGGTGCATTTAGTCAACATAAACCTAACTTTAGCACAAGCACTGACATAAACATATCCTTGACAATAATTTTGTATGAGACCTAATATTATACGAGTTTTAGATTCAGGCATACATTTAAGAATGATAGGTACATTTTATGACATGAAACTTTAGGTACACGTGAATTATGGACAATATTTTTATCGTAAAAGTAAGATTCTTATAAAGTTGGGATTTTCAAAGTGGCATGTTTTTAGCATAAACTTAATATTGTTGTATAAATGGTACCATTTGATTTAACAGATTCAACTGTCGTTTTTACCATATATTTAAGCACAATTTTAAAATGATGTTGACTAAATGCACCTTTATAGTTTGAAGTTGACAATAAATAACTCAACAATATTTTGATGCGTAAGCTGTTGAAATAACAAATAGCTAAATATTGTTACCAGGACAAAGTCTGAATTAGGTTTTGATCGATCTCTATGGAGACGAATGGTCGTAGGTAATATACCAAGACCATAAGAAATATCCGACTATAATTTTCTTCATGAGAACCTTGTATTTTGACAATTTGATAAGACCATATCAACATCAATAATCTAAATAATTCCCGAGGGCTTTAGTATAAGTGTCAAAGTTTGACATAACTCAGTCACTCAAATGAAAAATGAAATGTCTCGTTCTGAGTTATCTTCTACTACAGAATGGTTGTTAAAATACGGTTTGAATTAAATGTTGAAACGTATTTGAACGAGAATGTGGATGATTTTATGTTGTTCATGAAATAATCTTTTTCGGCACCCATCCGGGAAGTGTTCACTTCTCGGACACTTTTCCTTTGGGAAAGTAGCACTTCCCGGCCTAGTCCGGGAAGTACGTACTTCCCGGACTAGGCCGGGAAGTGCTCGAATTTTAATACAAATATTAATATAAAGTCCGTAAAATACTGTTTTTTTTTTGGGCAAGTGGACCAAATTCTAGAACGAGCGTCAGCGAGTCCTGGAAGTCTACGAGTCTACGTGTTGTGTACACTATTTTTCGGCAATCATGTAGAATAACAAATCAATGAGACGCATTTAGTCTAAGAGACGAAGAGAGGTCGACTTTCACCCATATGTTAACCGGATGAAACGATTCCAAATTTGAATATTTCGAACATTTCAGCTCTTTTTTATATTATACAGTGTGTCCCACTTACCATGCTCACCATGGGTATCTTTTCAATGGTGAGAGATACGAGGTCGGTTAATTGACACCAAATGTGGAGTTTATCAAGGCCAACTATAATGTGAAAAAATATTTTTATAAAATCTATTCGTATTTGTTTTATACGCCAAAAACAGATTTTGATCATTTTCATGTCTCGTCCGTAACTTCTTTATTTATGAAAATATTTGAATAGGAATTTCACACTCTTATGGCAGTTTTTTAATGAGATTTCGAAAATGATATGAAATTCATACCAACTCTTCTAGAATTCGAGATATCAGTATCAACTTTAATTTTTCAAATGTAGGTCATAGCTCACTATAGTTATGAACAACTTTTTTCTCTCTTATAGATGATGTCACAGTAATAGTTTTTTGCTGATAACAACGAAGTTATCGTCATTTATACAAAAAAAAGAACAATCTTGAATTTATAAATTTTAACAAAAAAATCATGATCACCGACCTCAAAAACCCCCACATACCAATTTTGCATGGAATCGGACCATAATCACAAATCTCGTCCGCCATATTGGAGGAGCCGCCATTTTTTATGTTTTATATCAATAAAAATGCCATAGTGCATTGTCACCGGAATTATGAACATCTGCCAAATTTCAAGTTATTAGGACCGCCAGAAGTGGGTCAAAATTCACGTGCAAGAGACATGAAAATGATCAAAATCTGTTATTTGTGTATAAAACAAAAACGAATAGATTTTATCAAAATATTTTTTCACATTATAGTTGGCCTTGATAAACTCCACATTTGGTGTCATTTAACCGACCTCGTATCTCTTACCATTAAAAAGATACCCATGGTGAGCATGGTAAGTGGGACACACTGTATATTGAAATTCGAACAGAAGATAGGTACCAACAGAAACATTCTAATTCTTATTTATATTAATATTTGTTTTAAAATTCGAGCACTTCCCAAAGAAAAAGTGTCCGGGAAGTGAACACTTCCCGGATGGTTGCCGAAAAAGTACTTTCCCGTATCGAAAACGATACGGGAAAATTTTTGCCGGCTTCCTTACATTGTAGACAGTTATTGAATTCACGCAAACAATATGTAGAATTCCTTAGTTTTTGATAATGCTGATTGCGATTTCACAAAAAATAGTATGTGTACCTCGTAGTAAAAGCACATTCCCAGACTTCAATGCTTGTTGGCCTCGGCTTAACGCCTCGGCCAACAATTTACATTGTCGTCCGGGAATGTATTGCTTTTACTACTAGATACACAATATACTATTGTAATTGGTTGATATCAGTATCAAATTATGTTGGAATCTGTGTGGAAATATATGTATGTCGAAGTTTATAGACAGAAAGTACGCTTAGTAATCAAGTATGATAGGTTCAAATGATGAATTCACCACACATAATAGATTCAATACATTTTTCTTCAAAGAATACTGATTAATAATCAATTCTTACCAAATCCGAATGGAGATGAAACTAACTACCACACTTAAAAAAAAGAACTCGCCACGCTCGTTCACGTTATGGGACGGATTGCTCACATAAAAGGAATCATTATTATTCAGTCAGGAATTGGGTGTGTGTATGTGTTCATAGAAAACGTTGTTTATGAGGTTCACTTTTTCTGAGTGATTGATACTTATTGGTAAAATGGATATTCCCTAAATATGCGAATGGGAATTCCTCAGATAATCATAGAATATAACCAAGAGGATATTTTATGGAAATTCATAAAGATAGCCTGGAATATTTCAAGGATATTCTGAAGATGTTCCCTACAAAATATTCCTATAAAACATGAATAGAATAGACTATCTTTATTGACCATTTTTTGGTACAAGAGTACATGTGGTAAGTCAAAAATCAATTACAGAACAGCTAATTACATATTCTAAGAATTCTGATATTCTTCTCTGCTATAAAAACAATTTTGTATAAAAAACTCCTTAGCCTTATTGCGAAAAGCTTGATCAGAACTCGATTGCTTACTAGAGTTCGGTAACTCATTGTACAGAGTTATCGCTTTGTACAGTGGAGATTCCTTGAATTCAGAAGTTTTGTGTAAGGGAACCTTCAACAACCCACCATTTCGAGTCTTGTACAAGCGTGAAGAACATTTTTCCTTACATGACAAACACACTTCAGAATATAAATTGAGGGAGCAGCTAAAATTTGTTAATTCACAAAAATTGGCTTACAGCTGTCCCTGAAATGCAAACCAAATATCAGCCTTATGATGCGTTTCTGAGCTATGAATTGGAAATCTTTCCCAAAGCCCTAAGACATCATATTGAGGAAAATATGAAAGAAAACAATTGCATGATGAACATTTAACAAGCTTGACCTAGTCACACACTTTGATAATTGTTTAATAGCGTGAAATGCCTTATAACATTTATTGCAAACACTCCGAATTTGTAGTTCCCAAGTCAGACTGGAATCTAGCACCGTGCCTAAAAATTTGATATCAGTACCTATAAGTATTACATTACCTAAGTATGTCTGATCTGCTAGCTGATATTTTCTGTTGTGGAAACTCATAAATACTGACTTACTCGTATTTTTATCAGATTCTGTTATAGTGGTATCATCGGAAAACATTGTAATGTGACAGTCACTCATGTGTTATGGGAAGTCATTTGAAAACAAAAGAAATAATAACGGTTCCAATACATAACCCTGCGGAACTCCCAATTTTATATCATGAAATACTGATCGTACCACAGAACGTCGTTCCATATGCGATTGATCATATAATCAATGTCTTAATAAACTCTGAAGTTATTAATGAAATGTAAATATTTGTATAATTACCTACTATAAAGACATGTTGAAAATATAACAATAATTTTTTATAACTTTTCTAAACAAGTTGTATTCATAACAATAATCTATCGCAAGGAAACACTGAGTATACACAAGGAATGCTCCACCAAATAAAAATATAAACAATAACCAATGAACATTCACAGAATATCTGGAATATTCCAAGATCATCACTGGAATATGAGTACAATCAAGGAATATTCTGTGAATGGTGTGATCCCAGAATATCACAGTAATTTTACCAGAGTTTCCTTTTGGAATAATCTCCTCAGAACATTTTCTGTTTTCTTACTGTTATTTGAGAATTTCCAAAACTTACAAGATGAATATTTAAAAACCATCTTTTGAGGAAAGCAGAAAATTATGGAGGACTCGCTGTTTCTTCATCCTGTTACAGAAAATAAAATCATGAAACTAATATCTGAATTGAAAAATAACGCTTCTCCTGGTCAAAAAATTTGTTGATTGACCTCATTTTTGAAAGACATTTTTACATTAGCAATCTTCAAAATAAAACGAAAATAATGTTACACAAACATGTACAAGGTTAGGCCATCGAGGTGATACATAACATGAGAATTAAAGCTTAGTATTGTTCGAAAGCATACTTGTTATCATCAGATTCTACCTTAAAATTATCAATAATAATAAAAATTCTGAGAGTTTTTATCATTGAATACATAATCTATTATCGATTTATTACCGATACTTATTGTTTAATCAAACACTGAAAACCGATAACACGCACTACAATTAGGTTCACAATTTGAAGCATTCACGTATTTTCTCTAGCAAGCCTTGAATACAAAGCAGCCAAAACACACTTTGCCCTTTTGTTTCATTTAGTTAGGAGAGTGATGAGCGTTTCATCAGTGTCAAACCTGCACGCCTGCAGCGTGCCGGGGTGTACCACAAAAGCAGACGCTAATCGCAAAAGATTTATCATTGGTAATTGCGGAAAAAAATTAGTCTCGATTTTGCCAACCAATCATTAGAGGTGTAACATCAACTTTTAGTTAATCAATAGAGAGAGAGATAAAGAGAGAGAGAGAGAGAGAAAGAAAGAGAGAGATCAACTTCTCATTGACATAGCATGCTTACGAATTAAATAAGTAAAAATCAATCACATATTATCAGTTAAAAAAATCAACACATATCAGATGTAAAATCAGTGCTTGTGTAAAACCAACAGAAAAGTTTACAGAAAACCAGTAAAATATAAAATAATACTCTTAAAGGTTAAAATCACATGAAAAATAAAATCATAGCAGAGTTTCACTGTAAAATTCCTCATGATTGTAATATGCTTTATTGAGTAGAGCTTCTTTCATTACTTTTCTGAATTTGTAATATACTTCCTCATTTCTGAGGGAACATGATTAAATATTTATTTATTTAGAGGTTGGTTCATAGGGTTTTCTAGAATGCAAATGCAGGTGAGAGTTAGAATTCCACTGCTGATGAATGATGGTCTACACATTTGAGCTTTGTAAATGTATCTAACTGCTCTTTTTTGTAGGACGAACACTGATTGTGATAAATTTTTACTGCAACATGCCCAAAAAGCAATTCCATATCTCAAATGAGCTTCAATCATAGAGTCGGTAAATAATCTTCGCTGTTTGTGTGCTCAGTTCATTTAAGACCACCTTGAGTGCGTAACATCCCGCTGCTAGTCTTTTTGTTAATGTTCTAATATGCTGCTCATATTTCAATTTGTTGTCAATTACTATTCCTATGAATTTTGAATGATTTTTGTATTCCGTTTTGTTATATCCGTTCAGGCTCAAATCAGCACAAAAATTGCTGAAAGTAAGTACCTATATTTGTTTTCTTTGTATTATTCCAACAATGGCAAAAGTCATAGAAAAACTGGTGATATTACGACTAACTGATTTCCTGGAACGCTACATACTAAGTGAAAATCAATAAGGTTTTCAACACAAAATTGATACGCATGATGCAATGCAATGCAATGCAAACATAATATCATTCAAATGCAGACTTGATGACCTTCTGTTTAATGATAACACAATCATTGGAAACAAGACCCAAACAAAATTTCTAGGTATCTACATAGACTATAAACTTAAATTTGACACGCACATCAAACAACTGAAAAGTAAAATTTGCTCTGGATGCTATGCAGTGAGAGTAACATCAATAAATTTGGGAACTAAATACGCCAAGACGGTATATTACGCTTTCATACATTCCCATTTACTATATGGAATACCATTCTGGGGAGTTTGTAATTCAACTGCACTACAGACCGTTCTAGTTCTGCAGAAACGGGCTATCAGATATTTATGTAAACTGAAACCTCGCGAGTCATGCAAACTCAAATTTGCCAAACAAAAAATTTTGACAGTGCTTTCATTATTTAATTTGGAATCAGTATGCCTCATAAATAAGAATATATCCATGTTCCAAGCCACCAGCAATCCGTACGACACACGTACTAATGGGTTAAAATTTCCACTCCCCACAACAAATCTTATAAGGGATTCCATCGATTATAATGTGGTCAAGATGTATAATCACTTGCCTCATCATATCAAGACGGTTTACAGGAACCCAAAAAACTTTAGGAAGATAGTGAATGCATTTTTGGCGGATAGGCCCTACTATAATTTGCAAGAGTACTACAAATACAAATTTACAAAGGTATTTGATTAGCTACCAATAAGAGTGTACTTGTGTTTTTTAACTTATTAACTTGTATGTAATGTATATAGGGTGGGTCACGGTCGATGGTACCTTAGACGTTTACGGAGAACGGGACATAGGATCATTCTGAAAATTTGGTTTCTCAAGTAGTTGCTTTTGGTCTATCGATCTAAAATATTTTCAGCAATGCAGCGTTGCCGCTTATACCAGAAAGTAGCAGCATCTTTGTTATTTCAAATGGATCACCCTGTATATTACCGCATTTTTGAACTTGTCATTCCTTTCTGATTATTTCTTTCCCATACTCCCCTATACCTATCTCTAACGGTTTTTGAGATATTGGTTATTTTCCATATTTTTCATCCAAAACATAGCTCGAATTGAATGTTTATTTCTGCGGTATTTGGATTCTTAGGAAGTTGCAATTTTGTGTTTACTTCATCCAGATCATGTACATTGATTCTGTATAGAGAAGTTTGTTCAGCGTTATACAGGGTCGTTCAAAATTCAATTATTTCAAATCTCAATTATTCGAAAACAGTTGTTCTCAGTGACCCCTACCAAGAATATATTTTTACACAAACTGAATAATAAATATTCCCAGATACCAAACTTTACCCAAATATCAAAATTATTTTGAAATTATTCACAAAATATAATAATAAGAATTCAACTTTGACACTCTGTATCTCAGAAACGAATAACTTGCGGATATATGTTTATAAGAACTTTTCTTCATATTTTGATGTCAGCAACACGCTCCTAAATTTTCTACACGTACTTAAGAAACACCCTGTATATAAGTGTTTAACTTTATGTAATTGTATGTATGTATGTGTATGTTATATATATATATATATATATATATATATATATATATATATATCTATATATATATATATATATATATATATATATATACAAAGCAGGACATTTTTGGGTATAGCAGCAAGCAAAACGTGTACTCTTTTAACACTATATTTCCGATATTTCAACAGTGAATACTGTCATCTTCAGGGAAGCTACAAGTAACAAGCAAAATTGTACGATTAATGGAAAGAAAACTTTGAAGAAGAACCACTTACTGTGTTGATGAGAATGATTGCTAAGGATGTAATATTTAAAATTATAAACAACATGTCATGTAAGTCACATGTGACAAAGATGAACAAAACACATTAACAATGACTTAATATTAATATTTTTATTGTTTGACGTATTTTAATGTGTTTTGTTCATCTTTGTCACATGTGACTTACATGACATGTTGTTTATAATTTTAAATATTACATCCTTAGCAATCATTCTCATCAACACAGTAAGTGGTTCTTCTTCAAAGTTTTCTTTCCATTAATCGTACAATTTTGCTTGTTACTTGTAGCTTCCCTGAAGATGACAGTATTCACTGTTGAAATATCGGAAATATAGTGTTAAAAGAGTACACGTTTTGCTTGCTGCTATACCCAAAAATTTCCTGCTTTGTATCCTAACTAGTCAGCAAAGACTACCCTTCTACTATATATATATATATATATATATATATATATATATATATATATATATATATATATATATATATATATATATATATGTATAATTATTTTTCTTTTCTATTGCTTGTAGAAGACAGACGCTAAACTGTTCAGTTCGAGATGGATTGGGACCACATATGTGTGTATATTATTGTATATCTGTACATAATACAAATATTTTTGAAGTATCGTGAGTGTTCACTTATTCGTCAAAACATTATGGACAATATACAACCATTAACTCGTTATGACAACATACATTTTAGTTTTGATTTTAACGTATTTTGTATTTTTGTATTTTGTATTAATGTGACTGAATATAAGTAAATCTAATTCTAAAATTTATCCATATAGGCTTATTAGACCACACTAGATTACTAGATTTATGACAATATGTATATCAGCATAGTAACATTTAAAGCTTTGTCAATAAGAATGTAATTCTTCGAACAATAAAACATAATTAGACTTGACTTTACTTGAAAACATAAGTAATTGGAATTGCACCATTTTTTTAACGAATTCAAGATCTCTAGAAAAAAAAAATTGAGTTCATCGAAGAGCAATTTGGGGTAGGGCCAATAATGAGCTTCATTAGGCCATGATGAAATAAACAATTAAGAATAACTGGGCGCCATGCAACTCTATGATGCTCCACAGATATTAGTTTTTTCCTAGTTACAAAATTCAAAAACAAGCACTAGATAATTTTTTATATGCTGTGAGAAAAAAATATGTTCTTGAAAACAATTCAAAAAGATAAATTCATGATAAAGAACTCGATTATTGTTTAAAATTAAAATTGTTTAAAATTGTTTTTTCCGTTAACCAGCTGTCGTCCCCTTACGAACGGCAGCCCTCAAAAGTCGAAACTTGTGCGAGCCAAGGATTAACAAGGTCTTACCTTTTAACGTGCGATTATCAAGAGGGACATTGGTTCAAACGGAAAGGACCAAGCCTTATGGAAACATTGTCACTGGTTCATTTTTCTGAATGTTTGGTATGTTGTAGAATATGACCTTCTGAACAAGAGTGTCCATGGGCCCAACTCAATCCTATTACTAGTTTTCGAGATACAGGGTTTCGACGTTGGAAAATGGACATTGCTCGTAGGAAAACATCTTGAATGGAAGAGTTTTGCGAGAAAAATATTGCTTACCCATAAGGCAATAATTTTAGAATGGTTTTCAATGAAAAATATTGTTACATACGGGGTAAATCAAGCATCATTCAACATGAACTTGGCATATGAGCTTTTTACACAACTCCTTACATATTACTTTGAATTGTCATTCCCATCAAGAAAAGTATCCACTAAGGAAAAAATCTAACACAAAAGTTATGAAGTCCACTGAGCTAGAATACCTACAAAATAGAGTATCACTCTTTAATAAATTAGCAAAGAATGACAGCAACTATAGTGAAATGTGTAAAAAAGTTAACAAAGAATATAGAGAGGAACTTCAATCTATGAATAGAAAATTTCATGATGAATTGATCACTTACTCTGACTACAAGTCTAAAACAACCTGGAGAATTATTAATGACTTAATTAAAAAAAATATATCAACAAACAGGAACTGATTTTAGTTGAAAACAGTATTCAATAGAAGGTTGAAGCACTTGCTGAAAAATTCAATACTCATTTTACAAAATCTTTATCTGACAACTTCTCAATTGATACTAGTTTTCTCGAAAGTAACATCTCACTCAATTCATCTACTTTTTTTATGTCCCCCATCACTGAGAGGGAATTAGTACAACTATTCAATAAACTCAAAAACTCCAACTCATGCGGAACTGACCAAATATCGAGCAAGTTGATAAAATGCTGCTCCTCTGAATTGTGTGTGGTGCTTACGTTCTTAATCAATTTGTCAACAGAAAAAGGCATTTTTCCAAATAATTTAAAATTAGCCAGTGTATCTCCTATTTTTAAAAAAGGTGATGTAAATAACTTGAATAATTACAGAGCAATTAGTATTCTCTCTAGCATTTCAAAACTATATGAATTGAATTTAAAGGAACAGTTAAGCGCTTATTTTACGGCAATGAAATTACTATCACCATCACAACATGGTTTCACGACCAATAAAAGCACATGGTCAGATAAAATTGTAATATTTTGGATTGACGTGGCCTTTACTTGATGGAAATTCATAGTATATGACACTAAGGTAAACACGATTAAATTTCCACAGATTTATTGTCTTCGCGACATGTTTCGATACACTGTATCTTTTTCAAGCGAATGTAATACATTCGCTTGAAAAAGATACAGTGTATCGAAACATGTCGCGAAGACAATAAATCTGTGGAAATTTAATCGTGTTTACCTTAGTGTCATATAAAATTGTAATAGGATTGTTCATTGATATCTCACGTGCGTTTGATTGTGTGAATCATACCCTTCTGCTAGAAAAACTATCTAGATATGGAATTAGAGGATTGCCGCTTAATTTATTGATCTCCTATCTGGAAAATAGGAGACACGTAGTGAAAATTGGTGGGAATATAAGTTCTGAAAAACAAATCACTGATGGTGTACCACAAGGATCGGTTTTGGGACCTTTCTTATATCTAGTTTTTGCTAATGATTTATTAGTAATGGGAACTGCTCCACTCATTGCAAATGTTATGCTGATGACACAAATATATTGATTATTGAAGATGACTTGTGTACCTTGAAAAATACCGCTCAAAAATCACTTTCAATAAAGTCTGAGAAAAATAATTTGCAAATGAACAAAACAAAAACCAATATGATACAATTCATGGTAAAAGGACAACAATATGAGGTGAGTCTGTTTGAGAACACTGATTGTGAATTGGGTTCAACAACATCAACCAAAATGTTAGGACTGTTTTGCGATAACAAATTACAATGGATGCCACAAGTAGACAACCTATGTAAAAAACAGAGAGATGTGTCTGCTATTCTCTCAGGTACCTCTCCAATCATTGTAGTCAACAAATTCTGTTAACCCTGTATTATGCAAATTTTAATTCTCAACTCAGGTGTGGTATTTTGAACTGGGGTAAAAGCTCCTCTGTTAGCAGAGTATTTATAATCCAAAAGTATGCCATAAGGATCATTGCCGAATTGGGATTCAGGGACTCTTGTAGAGAAGCATTTCAGAATATGAAAATATTAACAGTTGCTGGTATATACATCATTGAGGCATGCACATATGTATACCGCAACAAAAACGAATTGGATGCCAATAGACCACAACATCCCAATAGACCACACCATCCTTATTCCACACGCAATGCCCACTTACTCCTTCCCAGTCAGCATCGCACTGCACTATTTCATACATGTTTTGAATATCAAGGATGCAGACTATACAACAATCTTCCCGAGGACATCAAGATTTCAGGAAATGTATACCTTTTCAAGAAAAGAGTGAAGCAGCTACTTTTGTCAAAAAATTGCTACACTGTGGACGAATTTCTGTCGAGACTTGCTATTATATGTGACGTGTATGTTTTTTCTTTTTTTTTATACTAGAGCTAGTTATATTTATACAAATTTTCTATTATATTGTTCTTAAAGTGTCTGTGATGTCTCTATATACACCTGCACTTATACCTATTTATATTTGTCATTTTATATTTACATTTTTATTCTTTATGTTGTCATGAAGACTATATTTGGTAATTTTTAAATTTTACTGACGTTTTCCTCTTTTTTATTTGTATCCCCATGCTTTTAGTGGGCTAACTAATTTGAGAAAATAAAGATATTATTATTATTATTATATTATTAATATTCTCATTCGATATTATGAAATTAAGATGTGATGAAACCAAGTAACACGCTGAAATGCCCATCGTTTGAATATGTCAAAAAGTCATAGTTTTTTTAGTGAATTTTGGTTTATTTTCATTTTATATTTTGAGCTTAGGGATACTTGACTACGAACCAATTAGCATATTGCTTGTCCGAAATTGATATACAGTGTGACATAAACGCTAACTTGCGAAAAGGCATTCAGTTCATAATTAATTATTAAAATTTCATCCGTAAAATTTTCCTTTTTTTTGTCATTACCCTTAGTTTGAGTTCACTATGACCAGTTTTTGAGATACACAGGGTAACATATGGGTATGTACCCACTGATGTAAACACATAACATTATTTGTCATAACCATCTATGTAGTTTTCAATAAAATATACCGCACGATAACAGAGATCATTAGTCGTGGTGTCTACGGAAAATATAAAAAATTGTTATGCATCAAAGTTTTTTCTATATTTTCCAACAATGTTCTGAATTTAACAGGGTCTGTGATAATTTTTGGCTGGTAATTGTATTTTTTTGGAACGCGGCCTCCGAGCGTGGAGTTGTAGCATTAATATGTTTATGAGGTACTTCAAACTTACATCGAAAAATGTATTATTTTGAACCATGGTGGTTAACGTAATACATGAAGGCTCGATATTGTATGGAAGTAGTCCTTCGGAAGGAAAATGTAAGAATACAACTATAAAAAATATTTGCACGAATGCACATTTCATATACACATATATGCATATTGTTCCATGTGTATTGAATCTGGAGCTCGAATTTTGGGCACGTACCATGATGCATGTTTTTAGGATATGCACGATTCGAAATTAAATCAGCGATGATGCTGAAAGACTCCTACCGGAAAATTGTTTGTTTCAATGCCCTGTGAACCGTGAAGTGAGTCTAGTGGGTTAAAAATGTGAGAAAAAAACGCTCCCTGTAATCTCCCTCAAAAGTATCAAGAAAACGAATGCATTGATATACAGGGTGTTAATTAAGTACGTTGACAAACTTCGGGAGGTGATTCTTTGAAGGTTTTCAAGACGAAATGTTCACATAAACATATGTCCCAAACGGCTTGGTTTTCGAGATACAGGGTGATAAAAATACATTTTTTTCAAGATTTTTTAGAGTTAACTTCTACATTTTCGACAATAATCAGTTCAAATTAGGCAAGTACAATCCATTCAATAGTACGCACGATACAAAATAATGCATTTCTCAAATAATTCACAGGGTCCTCCTTTTTTCAGAGTCAAGCTTTGTTCAACCCTTCAGAATTTTTTTTTCCGCCGTCACTGACATATTATGGGAAAGGAATAATGAATGTTGTTTCATTTAACATCTTTTTGCTCTCTTGATGTTTTTTATTTACTTGTACGGTTCAGGAGTTACATTGAAAATATTAACGCAAACATTTTCCAGTAACGCATAACATAAAGAAATTTGAGAAGCAAATAGTCTAACAAACTTGAAGGGTGATTCTTTGAAAGGTTTCAAGATGAAAAGTTCATATAAACATGTCCCAAGCGGCTTGGTTTTCGAAGTACAGGGTGATCAAAATACATTTTTTAGGAGTTTTTGGAGTTTACTTCGAAATTTTCGACAATAATCGATCCAAATTAGTTCAAATTGGACAAGTACAATCCATTCAATAGTGCGCATGATATAAAATAATTCATTTCTCGAAGTGTCATTGCCACTCTCCAAAGATTAGCGCGTGACGCAATACGTCATTTTGTTCTCATTACACAAATAGCTATTTTCTGCTCGTGTAGAGAAAATGTAATGTTATGGAGCTCCCATACATTTTTTACCATAACTCAGGTTGAATATGTATTGCACAAAGTTAATTATGGCAAAATAATTTTGGACATTTTCAATAGTGAATAACTTTATTATCAAATACTAGAGCAAAGTAACATAAATTCCCTAGAAATAAAATTAAGTTCAGAAAAGGACCATTACTGAAATTGATATGTCAGAGCAGCTGCTGGAAATGGCCACCGCCAACTTCAATGCATGCGTTTATGCGCCTAACCATAGACTGGCGGACACGCTCAAAAATACCAGGAGTGTTTCTTATAATTCCGCATGACTCCTGTATGCGATTCCTCAGGTCTTCTTCACTTTGAACTGGAGTTCGGTACACTAATGATTTAAGGTGCCCCCAGAGGAAAAAATCAAGTGGATTCATATCGGGTGACCTTGGTGGCCAAAGTTGTGGCCCACCACGCCCAATCCAGCGATCAGAATAATTCTCTTCTAAATATTGGCGTGCAACCAATCTGAAGTGTACTGGAGCATACATAAACCAAATTCCAATTCTTTCCCTCAGTGGATCTCTTCTAGGAGTCCAGGTAAGATTAATTCAAGAAAATGTCGATAATGGTCACCATTGAGTCTATGAGGCAGAAAATGTGGCCCGATAAGGAAATTCCCTACAATTCCAACCCAAACATTCACAGAAAACGTCTCTTGAAAATGGTTTTCAATCACGGCGTGTGGGTTTTCATCAGCATGCCTCATCGGTGAATGACACTTGAGATAAATACCATGGATTTTCCAACAATTTATTTCGAATCCAAGTGCAAAAAGTTAATCTCTTTGGAAAATCCCTTGGCAGAAGAGCTTGAACACGCTGTATGTGATAGGGATAAAGTTGTTGCTCTTTTAAAATTTGCCATACCAATACATGGGTTACGTTAAACTGTGCAGCAATTTGTCTTGTACTGGTGTCTCGATGCTGCTCAATTTCGTTAAGTACAGCTTCTTCTATCTGAACTGTTCTAACTCTCCTGGGTCTTCCTATGAGAACAGCAGACCTCTTGAAAGTACCCGTTTCACGAAGACGGAAGTGAATATTGATGAACATTTGTGTGCTGGGAATATGACGTTGTGGAAATCTTTCTAGATACATTCGTCTGGCGGCACGAGCGTTACCATCAGCCATTCCATACATTAAGTGCATGTCTGCCATTTCTGAATTTGTATATTCAACCATTTTATCCAAAGGAATATTGAATGAATCTGCTTTATAGCTTGCACTAATGAAGAATTAACAATGAGACAGTTTCTCAACTTTCGATAACTGTCAAGTTGTTGATATTTAAATAAATGAATTAATATCAAAGCCCACTTTGCTATTTTTATGAATTCAAATTGATTACAAAATTTCTGCGTTACTGCAGAAGAAAAAACAAACCGAAATTTCTGATAAAATAATGTACTCCGTACGGAAACAAAAATTTGTTTGATTTAGTTTTTCGGAGTTATGACCAGAGATTCATAAATGAAAATCAAATGTGTAATGATCTGCGACTATTTAGATAAACCCTATTAACTATCTTCCATTACAGGATTACCTTTCGGAAGTTTTTTATGTTGAAAAGGACACGTTCAATTGAAAACTAAAAAATATCTTTTTTTAAAATAACAAAAAATTTGTATGAGTTCTCTATCAAGACTGATGGGTAAAAACATTTTTAATCAAATATCTCAATGAAAATGCACATTTTGACCATCAGAATCTTCAGGTTGAAAGTTAAGGTTTTCGCAATATCTGTCAGATCTAGTTTAATATCCAGCGTACCGCAGTGACGGGGAGATAGTAGTTTTCTGTTAGATATCACAAAAAGAAATCACATCTTTACAATAACAAGCTTTTATTTAGCTTCACTTGTAACTAACTAACAAACAATTTAATAAAAGTTGAATTTGACTTCTAATACTCCGATTAATTTGAAATTTGGCAGGTTTCCGTAATTCCGGTGACAATGCATTAAAAAAAATTTTGTTAAAAAACAAATTGGCGGCTCCAATATGGCGGACGAGTTTTGTGATTATGATCCGATTCTGTTCAAAATTGGTATGTGATGGTTTTTGGGTTGGAGATTTTCAGTTTCACATAAAAAATAAACTAAAATGTTAAAAATGAAAATTATAAAAAGAAAACATTTTAAAGTTTTTATACAATACACTGAAAAGGAAAAAATAATTCATTTCATTGTTTGATCTAGGTAATCTTGTACAGAAAGATTTTGATACTCACAGAATAACCTACAAAAAATTAAACAAATTATTTTTTCATTTTCAGTGCATTTGTATAAAAGCTTGTCTTTATATTTTTTATTGTATAATTTTTATTCATCGTAGATTTTTCTAATTCTGAAAAAATATTTCCATCAATTTACAATAATTGAAAATGTTTAATTTTCAAATTTTCTAATGTTATGCCACACTGGAAAATGTTTAAATTAATATTTTCATTATAGCCCCTGAACCGTACAAGTAAATGAAAAAATGCAAGATATCAAAAAGATGTTAAATGAAACAACATTGATTATTCCTTTCTCATAATATGTCAGTGGCGGCGGGAAAAAAAATTCTGAAGGGTTGAACAAAGCTTGACTCTGAAAAAAGGAGGACCCTGTGAATTATTTAAGAAATGCATTATTTTGTATCGTGCGCCCTATTGAATGAATTGTACTTGCCTAATTTGAACTGATTATTGTCGAAAATGTCGAAGTTAACTCTAAAAAATCTTGAAAAAAATGTATTTTTATCGCCCTGTATCTCGATAACCAAGCCGTTTGGGACATATGTTTATATGAACTTTTCGTCCTGAAAACCTTCAAAGAATCACCTCCCGAAGTTTGTCAACGTACTTAATCAACACCCTGTATATTTTATAATTCGTCTGGGTCGACACAAAAACTGTTGATTAGATAAATATGTATGTAGGATGTGAATACAAATTAGCGACTGCTTTTTACTTTCGGATGCTGGTCCTGTCACCAGCAGCACCTCAGCATCTTGAGCTTTTTGTGCTTTCCAACTGGTTTCACAGCACCCACTCCGTAACTCTAGTCCACCGTACCAGTCTGTTGATTAAGCCGCGAATAGAATATGTTAATATCAATAAATGAAGAGTTTCATTTACCTTTGTTTTTAATGTTAAATACAATGCCTTTCATTGTACTATGACGAAATAACAGTAAGTTAATGCCAACATGTCTCTTACTTTCACTCTGTATGACATTTTCATTGCATGAAACTTTTTTGTCAACTTTTGTAATAACGGATCTATAGCCGTTCGCCCCTCTTGATATATTACCCTGTTTATCTCAAAAACTGGTCATAGCAAAGCAAAAACTTTTTGATTTTATAATAGTGTACTCAAACTAAGAGTAATGACAAAAATTTGGATAATTTCACTGAAGAAATTTTTAATAACAGGGTGAATTCTAAAATAAACGCATTTTCGCAAGTTTTGTCATCACCTAGCGTTTGTTTCACACTGTATATCATTTTTGGACAAGCAGTATGCTGAAAGGTTCGTAGTTAACTCTCCCTGAAGCTTAAAATATAAAATGAAAATATACCAGATGTCACCAAAAAAACTATGGTGTTGAAGGGGCAGGTGAAAAATTTTATCGAGAAACTGCAGTTTTATGAATAAAAATTGATCAGTTTCGGGATTTTTCATTTGCATTCATAATTATGTAGAGAATGAATTTATCCGTAACTTTAGGACTTCACTCTATAATAAAAACTGATAATATTCATATCATTTGCAGGTGAATACACAACTCTAACTACCCACTAAACCACGAATATAAATGAAACAAAACGAAGTGGAGAACAATGTACCTAGTGAATTACTGGAAATGAGATAATTATTTCAACCCCTAGCGGGTAATTTATAAGCTCTGGATTAGGATTATTTACATACACAGTCACAATATAAATCACCTCTACTCTTTTGGACAGGTGAAGCCTCCGAGAGCAAATTCAATTAAAAATTAAAATCTTTCAGAGTTTTTGCAAACAAATTTTAAAATTAAATAGGTACTTTGCCATGAATATGGAAAGTACATGACATGACATTGTTATCTAGCAATAAAAAAGTGGGGTTTGATTTCATTTTGTCAAGAAATGTAAGGCTTCACCAATGTAATTAAGGGATGGTTGAATTGTCAAATACGCCTCAGATTCTGGAAATCATTCAAGAACTTGTAAAAACGTAGAGGTTTGGCTCACTGAAAGAAGTGTTTTGTGAAATTACAGTTGAAATCATGGCGTCAGCTTAGTGTGTTAACCTGCTAAGTCCACTTAGTGTCCATTTATCGTTTGTTGTACCATTAGAAAGAGAAAAAAAAATCTGCATTGACTGTGTAAAACAGCTAAGCTGTTAGTAAACGGAAACTCCATCGTTTTCTTTGATGCGTATAACTGCTAAATCAACGACCTTCAAATTCCACGTCGAATAACTGCAATCCATTGGATCTCAGTGCATTGTCATAGAACAAGTGCACGAGTTTGCAGACAGTTACAGTAAGAATGTTTTAAATGATAAATAAATTGAATAAATTGAGTTTGCAGTGTGTGTAACTAATAGAGGTATATATAAACATAAATTATATGCCTAATTTTCGCAAAATGATCCTAAGATAGTCATTTCAAGATTACAAAAACTCCAGAGGTTAAGTATTTGGGAGTTAGCAGTATTTCTGTCTTATGCTGAAACGTTAAAATGTCGTATAGCAGTTTTTCTGTTATTCTGAAGTATTCATTCACCAACATATACATGGAGTGGTTCGAGGAATTGGATATCAGAAAGGCAAAATACAAACCAAAACTATGGCTAAGATACGTAGACGACACCTTTATCATTTGGAACCATGGAGATGAACACTTTGGGGAATTCTTCGCCAGAATGAATAACTTGGGGGATTCAATCAAATTCACAATGGAAAAGGAAACCAATAGTACCCTATCGTTTCTCGATATGAGAGCTGAAAGAACAGACACTGGAATCCTCACCTCTGTTTACAGGAAGGAGACACACACAGGACAGTACCTCAACTACGGCTCTAATCATCCAAACTCCACAAAGAGGGGAATCGTAAGAACGTTGGTGGAGAGAGCAATGTCTATTTGCAACAACCAGGAGTCATAGGAGGCGGAAATTAACTTCATCAAAAAGGAACTACGCCGAAACGGATACTCCGAGAAACTCATAGGAGAAGTTCGGAAACAACTCGAAAAGACCAAGACAACCGAAGAAAGACCACAAAACCACGTTCTCATTCTCCCCTATATCAGGGGTATTGCCGAGAAGATCAGAAGGATCGGAAATAGCATCAAGAGTTGCTTTCAATCCGGCAGTACCTTACGAAGCTTCCTCACCAAGACGAAACCAGAGAACACAACAGAATCCAGCAAAAACTGTATTTACAAAGTCCCATGAGAATGTGGAGATTCCTATATCGGAGAGACCAAGAGGCCATTATCAGTAAGAATAGCCGAACACAAAAAGTTGACTCAACGAGGGGAAACATCAAATTCGGTAATTGCTGACCACGCCTGGACAAAACACCACCGAATTCTTTGGGACGAAGCTAGTGTTCTTCATAGAGAGGAACATTGGTTCAAACGGAAATTTATGGAAACCACCTACATAGAAGCCAATGGTGCCTTCAGTCAACCAAGCGTGGGAATTAAAAACGTATGGAAACCGCTCATGGACCGTTTTGAAGGGAGAAAAAGCGCGAAACCACGCGCGCCACAAGACCGCGCGTAATTACACCGTAATTACACTTTCATTACAGACCTATAAAAGGTCGCGTAGCATCTGATTTTGTCATTATTCACCAGAAGACGATTGCGGATTCAAGCAATTGAAACGTTTTGAAAAATTTGAAAGAGATAGAAATCTTTCAACCATTAAGATGATGGACGTCCGAAATATAAGTAATCAAGTTACTACATCGTCTAAAACATTCAAACAAACATTCATTCAGGTATGTAAAAAGACCACGTGGTCGTAAAAACGAAAACGTGTCTAGAAGGACACAAAGCTTGATTTACCATTTAAAAGTAAATGATCTCGCTGTCAGAGTGTGCAGAACTTTATTTTTAAACACTGTTGGAATTGGTAGATGGACAGTATCGCATTGGAAACAGCAATTACGTACTGGTGGGGAGATTAAACAAATGATTATCAAACCTAACACTTCAAAGCATTTTGAAAAGGAACATAAAGACCTAGAAGCATTTTTTGATGCACTTCCAACTTTAGAATCCCACTACTGTCGTTCAATAACCACGAAAAAGTATTTGTTACTTGAACGTCTGTATGATTTCTATGTTAAAGACTGGTGTAAAAGTCGTAACGTACGCCCACTCTCAATAGCCGTATTTTAAGAAATATTCGACATTAAAAATATTGGTCTGTTTCACCCAAAGAAGGATCAGTGTGAAAAATGTGCAGCCTATAAGGTAGGTCAAATTTCTAAAGAGGACTATAATATGCATCTACAGAAGAAAGGAGAAGCGAAGAGAGAAAAGTCTAAAGATAAATGCTCAGAAATATTCGTTTTCACTGTTGCAGTGCTTCTGGCGCCTAAATCGAATAGCAGCAACCTTTATTATAAAACGAAGTTACAGGAACATAATCTAGCCTTCTACAATCTCACCAATAAGGATGGTTACTGCTTCATCTGGAACGAGGTAGAAGGGGGACTGAACTCCGAAGAGTTTGCAAGTATTTGGGTAGCCTTTCTCGAAAGCAATGTTATACCACATATCCCGTCAGATGAAAGACATTCTAAAATTATCTTCTATAGTGACGGGTGTACCTATCAAAATAGGAATTCTATTGTGTCGAATGCTTTACTGAATGTTGCTGTCAATAAGAAAGTGATAATAGAACAAAAACTGCTGGAAGCTGGACACACTCAAATGGAGGTCGACTGCATTCACTCAACTGTAGAACGTTCTCCAAAAAACAAGGATATTATTGTTCCCGCTGAATATATATCAATTTGTAAAGAAGCCCGAAAGAAGCCACGTTCATATGAAGTAACTTATTTACAACACGATTTTTTTTTTAAATTCGACTTCAGTTTTTCAAAAGCATTCGTCCTGGTCGAAGTAAGGGAGATCCCAAAGTGACATGTGCGTGCTCTCAGATATACGCCTGACTGAGAAATATTTTACAAATTGAGATTTACTGATAACTGGCTTCCGCTACCTCAACGGAAATCAAAGCCTGTTAAACCGCTTCAATGGGACCAGTTGACTAGTCTCCACACCAGCAGAAGAAAAATTAAAGCCAGAAAATTTGAAGACCTTGAAATGCTTAAGTTAACTTTACTAAAACATTATCATGAATATTATGACAATCTACCTCATGAGTAATAGTCATACTTATTGAATGGGTGACTGATCCAAAGACTGAAAATGAGAAGTTACCGGAATGTACCTTTTCGTAGTTCTTTTTGGTACTTTGTTAAGTTTTTTTTAATGGCCAAACTATGGCGCATGAAGTTATTTTTGCAAAAAGACTGTTTTTTGTTTGATTACAAAAGTATTATTCAAAGAATTCGTTTGTTATCATTTGGTTAATAATAAATAAGAAGAAGCTGCTAAATCCATCCCGATAGTATTTTCAGGTTCATGAAAAGCTGCCAATTCTGATAAATACCAAATCAATCAAGGCATTTATTTGTTCATGCTATTTTATAGTTCAGGAATCAGAACCACACGAATGATATTTGAGTTTTACCATTCTTATTTTTATTTATATTATTAAATTATTTTTGCCATGGAAAATTTACCAAAATGCAGTTAGCAGGTTAACACGCTAAGCCGACGAATTAGATAGATAGATAGATAGATAGATAGATAGATAGATAGATAGATAGATAGATAGAGTTTATTAGATAGATAGAGTTTATTTAACCACGTTACATACAGTATGTTTGCGGCAGGTCAGAATCAGTACAAAAACAATTTCATGTTAAAATATCAATACAAAACAATTACATGTTAAAATATTAATGGTAGTGGTAAAAAGATTAAAAAATATAAAGATTAAAAAAATATATCAAATATCAATAGGTAATAAAATTGTAACGTGAGATACATTGCTGTTAATTCACTAAAACTCATTAAAATAATACAGGATATATATATATAATCGTATCTATAATATGAAGAACAAAGAAAGAACACGAAACGCAGGATCTTTGCAGTATTTGCATCGTATCTATAATATGACGAACAAAGAAAGAACACGAAACGCAGGATCTTTGCAGTATTTGTAAGTCTAGACTCTAAGAGAGTTGGCTTTTTGGAGGTATTCCGATACACTGTAGAAACAACTTTCGAGAAGAAATCTTTTGATTGTTATTTTAAATTTTTTGAATTCTAGTAATTTTACTGATCTATCGAGAGTATTGTATAAAGTGAGATTTAAAGAGTTTTGGTAGCTTATAGCTAATCTGTGTCTTTGAGGATTTAACAAGTCCGCAGATCTGGTATTGTAATTGTGTATATCGGAGTGCTTAGAAAAATTGCTCCTGTTTTTATGTATTTCCAGCAGAACTGTAAATATATAAAGGGTAGGGAGTGGCATTATACTTAGTTTGATGAAATAGTGTTGACAATGATCTCTATAGCCAAGATTTGCCAAAATTCTTATTGCCCTTTTCTGTGATCTGAAAACCCTTATTGCATTATTAGAGTTACCCCAAAGAAGAATGCCATAGGATATGACAGAGTGAAATAGAGAAAAATATGTGATTTTGAGTACATTCGTGTTAGTGACAGGTTTGAGTTGCCTCAATATGAATAAGACACTTGATAACTTGCTAAGCATATAGTCCACATGGCTGGACCAATTTAATCGATCATCGATTTTAATACCCAGTAGTGAAATATTTTGTCCTTTTTGATAAAGAGGATTTGAGGAGACGATCAAATTCTGAGTTTTGTTTTCATTTAATTTTAATTTATTTCTCGTAAACCAGCTTTTTGCCACGTTCTTATCGTGTTCGGCAGCTTTAGGTAGAGCATCATATGACTTACCCGAGTATATGAGGGTGGTGTCATCAGCAAATAGGACACATTTTATCGGTGCAATAGACTGACATAAGTCGTTTATGTATACTAGGAACAAGAATGGTCCAAGTATGGAGCCTTGAGGTACACCATGTTCAATTTGTTTGAGATCTGATTTCCTGTTATTCAAATCCACACACTGATATCTATCGTTGAGGTAAGAGCTAATAAGGTCCAAAATGGTACCTCTCAGTCCGTAGTGACTCAATTTGTCTATAAGTAATGCATGTGATTGGGTTATTTGTGGCCCTAGATTTTTACTGTAATTGATTACCTTTATAGTTGTGAAATTTCACAGGGAGATTTAAAAATTCACCAATTCATTGTGGAATTACAGAGAACGCTTCGGCTTGAGCAGGCTCCAGAGTACTTGTGAAATTGATATTATTTGTATTTTTACGTTGTGAAATTATTCGAAACTTGTGAGATGACAAGTTATGAATCACCGTACAACTGAAAGAGTATTGCAATTTCATATGTTACTTTCACAATATGTTCTTGAATGTCAAACGTGTTGTGAAATTAAATTGTGAATGTGATTCAATATGGCGAATTCGCATAGTATTCATTTCTTGTATAATCTCATCAATAAAGAACTTCTCATGTCGAAATCACAATTCAAAATTTCAATAATGATGTGAGTTCACGCGATATTGTGAAATTACTTGAAGCCTGTGATTGGATTGTAAAATCACAGTGATGAATTACAATTCCATTGTAAAAATACGTGGAGCTTGTATTAGTTCATTCACGTTGGTCTTGTATTTACAACTTTTTTTCATATCCCCGTATTTTGCGGATTCCTGCCAAAGGGCAACAAAAGCTCAATAATGAAGAGTTCTGAAAACAAATTGCTCTATTTTAGAATTTGATATTCATATTGTTTCACATGGTTCATTTCTACAATCAAGACAAGGTTAAATGACTGACATTCTCTCCTTTTTTAAATGGCCATCTTTTTGGATCAAGCTAATACATAATTTTTAGTTCATATAATCGTTTACATTCACCGTTTAAAGTAGAAGATAATTATTTAATATGAACCATACTACCACAGGATAAAGATGAGAAAAATTCTTTTTCACGCTTTATGCTTAATGATAATGATTTTTTCGCTAAAAAATTTCAATGAAAACTAATTTCGGCAAAACTAAAAATTCACTTAGATCTCGAAAAATGTGGAAGGAATTGAAATATTGGTTGATTTCATGGTATTTTATTTAACACAATTACTGTGATCCAAAAATAAATGTGAAATAAATACAATATAACTACAAAAATAATAAGCAGTTCGTATTTTCTTAGCGTTTGCATACGATACTAATAAATGGAACATGTAAACATCGTCAAAAGACAGAAGACATAATTGACATATACCTATATGATATTAACTCACTTCCGTTGCACTTTTTCACAAACTGCAGATCACAATAGTCACTCAAACACGTTTTGTCTTGTTTTCAGTAGGAGTACAGCAAATTAACTAATAGGTGACGAGACGATTACACTCTGACTAGGTTATGCACACTAGAAGTGGAATTTCTCGAGCGTCAGACGATTTCATTGATCAGAAAATAAAGCAATCTCAGAAATTCTCAATGCAACTGTGTAGAGTGAACAGAATTCCTGTATAATCGTTTGCATTCTGATTTCCAACGATATCATGATTGATTCACATATTAGATACATTCAGAATCTGAAATGAAAAGATTTCAACCTCGAATTATGATACTGGGATTGAAACAATTGTTTTTTTTTGAGTATCTCCGTATATAAATTTTGACCATTTATACTATCGGAACTACTGTAAATTTTAATATTGAACTGAGTCATTGCAAAAGGCTCAAGAGACAGTATCTTTGGAAGAGCCGAAAATGTATGGACACGAAACTATTTACTGAATATTATTTATGATATAATTCTAACCTATACCAGTCGTTACATTTTCGAATATGAAAGTGTATCTTTATAGTAAATGGAAAGTTTTGGCCTTATTTATAATTTCTAGCTGTATTTTCACAACTCACTGAAAAGAAAAGATGCAGATGATTATGAAAGAGCAAATATCTTTTGTAACTCCCAACGAAAACACTTGAAAATTTCAAAACTACTGCAATATTACAATGTGACATTCTTGTCAATGTAATATTACAGTGTGATATTCTTATCAGAATGCAAATTCACAATTCATTGGTAAATTCACAATAAAATTTGATTTTTTCCTCAGGTCTTGTTATTTCAGAGGAGAGTGGGTAAATAAGTTGTGTTTTCAAAATGTGAATTCACATAGCTAGTGGACTGTAAATACACATAAAAATGGTGAAATTACAATACATTTTGAAAAAAACAGCAAGTATTTGTGATTTTACATTGCGTTACATTTTGAGTAGCAATTTAGAAAAAAAAAAGTTTTATTACGAACATATCTTGTGAATTCTACAGGTTATATGAAATATCACAATATTTTTGAGAAAATAAGTTTTTCTCACAGGGTGCTTGTAAAAATCACTTGCTATTGTTGTCAATTTATTTTTAAAGTTATGGGAATGTAAACTCTCCAGTCAATATCTACGTCATTGTCATTGTGATCCCAATATTTTTTTCAGTGTATAATTTTGTAATAAAATATAGAATCAGTGTGGAAAATCTCCATTTATTATTAATTCAAAAATGAAACATTCATTTGTGAAATAAAACTGGCGAATAAAAACACGTCATAACTTCGCATCGGAAACACTAACTTCAGGGTGGTAATACGTGGGTCTGAAAAGTTTTTACTGGTAATTCATAAAGTGTCTGCGACACTGTCATTTTATACAGAAACCGCTTGTTACTCGAAACCAATCTTCGCTGAATAGTGTCATAAAAGTTTTTATGGGGTGTCATGTTGTTTAATCTTGGAATAAAATTGGCGGTGTTCGAATTTCATTATTTTCTTCTGCATCTCAGTATTGCCATTATCCGTCGCACCCAGGAAAAATTGTGAATACCTACTTTGCCAAATACCAGCAACTGGATACCTCCATTCATCCCCATGAATGATCTCAAACTGTAGAAATCGGAAAAGAGCATTCTGATGTAAATGCTTTTGGGGGTTTTGATCAAGTATTTGCTATAGCGGAAGAATTCCTAACCCATGGGTAGGTATTCTGAGGAGAAGATTAGCTTGTAGAAAAAGTATCGCACATCATCACGATAAAATAAACATTGATGATGAAGAAGTATGGTTTCCGGACTTCGGCCGTGGTTGGTTTACCTAGCTATACAGGGTGTTTCATAATAAATGCGCAGGACTTCTGAATGTGATAGCTCGTTCAAAAATATGAAAAAAAGTTTCTATTAACTTACCCTCTAAAATTCAACATTTTCGAGGTACAGGGTGTTGAAATTTAAAAAAAAATATAGTTTTTTGGGAAAATCTCTGGAACCGTTTATCGCACAAAAACAGATTTTGAATGCATTTTCTACTCATAATAAGCTATGTTTTGTACAGATTTTTTATATTTTAAAATTCATAAATGGTGAAGATTTTGAAGGAGTAGTTGGTGTTTTTTTCTCCAACTTCTAGGCCACTGGAAAAAGTATGATTTTGAGCCGCCTACTTGAACCGCCAATGTTTTCTACACAAATCTACGCCAATGTTTTCTACAAAAAAGGTACTCTTGGTCATAAGCTCTAAAGTTGACCGTTTTCAAGAAAAATCAATTTTCATGTTGAAAAACATGGTAAATTTTTTTAAATAATTTTTTTCCTAATTGAACAAAATTTATTTAAACGTTAAAACAAGTGACAAAACCAAACGTTGCAAAATAAAAAAAAAACAACAATAATAATCATACTCAGTTGAATTGTTGGAAATGTCCGCCGTTAGCTTCAATGCACGCAGCATTTTTTCAAGGAAAAAACATTATTTAAACAACATGAAAGTTGATTTTTCTTGAAAACAGTCAACTTTAGAGCTTATGACCAAAAATCCCTTTTTTTTTGTAGAAAACATTGGCAGTTCATATAGGAGGCTCAAAACTGTACTTTTTCCAGTGGCGTAGAAGTTGGAGAAAAAAACACCCACTACCCCATCAAAATTTTCACCAATTATGAATTTGAAAAAATGAAAAATCCGCACAAAACATAGCTTATTATGAGTAAAAAATGCCTACAAAATCTGTTTTCTGTGCGATAAGCGGTTCCAGAGATATTCGCAAAAAACGATTATTTTTTTATCTCGAAAATGGTGCATTTTAGATGGTAAGTTTTTGGACGAGCTATCACATCCTGCGCATTTTTTATGAAACACCCTGTATAGCTGAAACTGTGACATATGTTCGAGACGAGTGTTCCAACATAACAAAATAAAAAAATCGATAATAGAATGCACGCAGTCCGCGAAATTTGAGAATTCACCTTAATTCTTGAACAGTACATTTACTCTTTCAGTTTTTCAAGATTTGTAATACAATGAAATTTTTCTGTTCCAGGAATGTTCGGTATTTCTGTTCGAAAAACGCTGCGCCGAGAAACTCCACAAACCCAAAAGAAAAGAGACTGTAACGGAGATCCTCCGCAGCTCCGTTCGGCAACTGGAACGGTTTCGTCACCCGAAAATCCTGCACGTCATCCACCCCATCGAAGAGTGCGCCGAGACGCTCGCCTTCGCCTCGGAGCGTGTTTACGCCAGTCTCGCCAACATTCTGGCGTTTCAGGAAGGAAGCGTGAATCAGGGGGGGATCACCTCGACTGCCGGGCAGCAACCCACGCCCAGACCGACATTTCCGAGGGAATACAACTTCCTGGATATCGAGTATAAGTACGGAATATTGCAGGTGGGTGGATCGAGATATGACGAACGCTCGTTTCGTGGATTTGTGTAGGAAGTTGCTTTCTGAAATTAGTTATCAGAAAATAACATGTTTTGATACATTCAAATCGAATAGCAATCAGCAATCACTTTTGAATACATCAAATGAACATTGTAGTTACAAAAGATAAGGGTGATGTCCCTGATAACTTGAATTTTCCTGACTTTGACTCCCCGACAATAACCAATGTACTCAAAAAAAATCGTTATCAGTCTGGGGGGTTTTGTCATGGGGATAATTGTCCTGAATTGGTCGTCCATTTACTAATGCATGAACGGTTGTAAAGTATAGAATGAACCATCCATAAACCAGTGTGATGATGATCCTAAAACAATCAGATTATTTTGGTTTAATAATAATAATAATAAATGTTCTTTATTGAATTATAAGCAGGTTATAATTCAAACGGCAATTGACCGAAGTCCTACAGCCATTGAATGTACATTTGTATATAAACATAATAATAATAAAAAAAGTCTAGTTCTATATGATATAAAATGATATCTGAGTATTACTATAAACTAGCTGTTCTCCGTAGTTTTTCAAGTAGCGTGTGTTCTGGGTGTTTGGGAACATTTCGATTCTGAGGAAGTCTTGTTACTGCAAGATTTTGAATCACTTCCACATTTTGAGGGTTTTTAGCAAATCTTGCAAGCTCATCTAGTCTGGTCTCAATAGGTACGACTTTGGCGGTTTCACATAATAATTCATTCGCAGGATTGTGGATAGGGTTGTTTGGGTGCCTTATTTTTGTTATTTTTTTGAGCGCTGTTGTCTCTGCAACCTGTATTATCTTTCTGGCTCCTTTCTTAATATTGAGAAATAGGAGGTGGCCATATACCAGCAGAGGGCGACAAATGAGGGTATATATTTTGCTTCTCGTTGCAATATTGATTCCTTGGTCTCTTGATGAAATGCATCAGAAATATGATGCTCTTGTAATGGTGTTACGCTCCTTCATCTTTAGGTGTTGATTGAAGTTCAGCTTATTGTTGGGTTGTGGTAGAAAATGATGAATTGTGATTTAAGAGGGTTAGGGGTGAGACGCCATTTCTTAAACCATAGACTGGTAGAGTCACTGAGTTCTTGGAGAGATGATACCGCTGCAGTAAAGGATTTTTCATGGCAAATAAGTGAAGTGTCATCGGCATATTGCAGAAGGTATTTTGAGGGATTGAAATGGCTAGGGTCGTCATGTAGGTGGTGGTAGATGTCTGAACAATATAAATTATAGAGCAACGGAAACAATGAAGAACCCTGTGGTAAACCTTGTTTTGTACTAAATTCCTCCGAAACACTTCGAGATTTTAACTCTGAGTTTCCTGTTCATTAACCACCTCTTGATGAAGGCAATTAGATAAGCGGGTAAATCCATTTTGTGAAGTTTATATATTAATCTTTTCTGCCAAATGCTGTCGAATGCTTTATTTATATCTAGGAAGAACGCAGCTGTTTTAGCTTAGTTTAATTTTGTGGTTTCTATATTGCTCACCAGTGTGCAAAGCGGATGCAGAGTTGAGCGCTCACTGCGGAAACCAAATTGGTAGGAGGGGATTTTAGTATCGTATAGGTTTTGAAGTTTGTTCCTCACGATCTTTTCTAAGTTTTTTGCTAACACTGGTAAGAGGACGATAGGCCTGTAGTTTTTTGTGCAAGTAAGGTCTAGACCCTTTTTTGGAAGGGTTATTATGACTCCTGTTTTCCATGTCAGAGGCAAATACGCGTTTTGCAAGCAGTAATTGTATATTTTTATATTGAATAGTAGTCCAGTTTTCTCAATAAATTTTTTGTTAGGAAATCATGGCCTGGGCTAGTGCTCTTTCCTTGTGAGACAACTTCGAAGTACTCTTCTTCATTTACTAGAGTAGTGTTATTGTTATTCTCATTGATAATGTCCTGTAAGTTTTCATACCATTTATAAGGTTATAGTTGGCTCTGTTAAAATCTGGGTTATCGCTCTCTCTAAATGACGTTTTGTAGTAGTCCGCAAAAACACAGGCTTTTTCAGAAGGTGTTTCATAAGATATGTTGTTTTCGATGATTGTACACTGTTTGCTGCTTCTGCACTTGTATTTGGACATCTTGCGGATGTCTTGCCAGAAAGTTTTACCTTCTTTTGCATTGATGTTTACGCAAGTGGTAATCCATTTGTGGGCTTTGTACTCCTGAATTAATTTTTGGATATTTTTGTTGAACTGATTGAGTTCTCTTTTTGCGACTGGATTTCTGTCTCTTAGATATACCCGATACACCTGTCTCTTCTTTTTGATGAGTCCTATAATGAATTGAGGTAATTCGTGGGAGTAAAATGTATATGTGGTTCGCGGAGTGTTTTCTACAAGCACTTCTGTTAACTTTTGAGTAAATTCTTCGATCTTCCTTTCACAGATATTTCCATTTTTTACAGGTTCCAGAAAGTTGATAACCCCATTATTGACTCTCTCCACGTCGCGTCGGTTTTGAGAAAGTTGAACCGTTTTATTTCTCCAGTGCTATGGGGAGCTTGGTCTAATTCAATATTAACTTTGAACCCTAAGTGTTCCGTTCCGAGGTCAGGTGTAGTTTCTACCTGCTTGATATTGGAGGATAGGTTTGAGGTATACAGCAGTAAATTCAGTGTTGAGTCCTTATTACCTCGTAACTAATATGATTACATTAAATCAAATTTTACGGTTAATATTGACGGTAAGCAGGTGAGTGTTGAGCACTCAGTAAAAAATCTAGGTTTGATATTAGATGATGATCTCGGTTTTAAAAATCATACAAATAATCTACTCAAAAGAACGTTTACTTCTCTAAAAATTTTATATTCCAATAGGGAGATTCTGAACAGTAAGTTGAAAATACAGTTGGTGGAGAGCTTAGTTTTATCCCAGTTTACGTACTGCGATTTTCTCTATGGTCCTTTCCTTAATGCTGACTATAGAAACAAAATACAAAAAGTTCAAAACTATTGTGTTCGATTCATTTTTGGGCTTCGTAAATTTGATCACGTAAGTCATAAATTGAAGGAGCTCAATTGGCTCAACATGGAGAATCGTAGGATATTCCATCTGGCCACTTATCTACATAAAGTAATGTTGGAAGGCCCTGAAAATATAAAAACTAAACTTATGCCCCGTTCGCAAATGCATTCTGTCAACATCAGAAATAAAAACACCATAACAATGCCCCAACACTCAACAGCTCTCTTTCAAAAAGGTTTCACATACAACTCCATTAAATTGATCAATTCCTTACCTCCTGACGTCATACACCTTAGCAGAAATGCGTTCAAATCATGGTTCAGACAAAAACTTTTGGATAACCTTTAGAGCTTTCCTCATTTGGTTCACAGTTCCTTCTTGTTCTTTTTTGTTTTTTCAAATGGCTGTAAATTTTTTAGCGTATTCGCATTAACACTTCAGGATGAAGATTGTTATGGGGTTGGATGGAAGAGTAGCTTAGGCTAAATCTCGCCCACTAGCGATCAGCCACTGATTTTTTGTATTGTTTTTGTTTTAAGAAATAAAGACGATTATTATTATTATTATTATTATTATTTGGCATAATGAATCTTGGTCCTGTTTCCCATTTACAGAAGGTTGAATTTTGAAGGAATGTTGATAGTTGTCTCTTCTTGACTTTGGTTCCTGGGTTGAAATCACCTATTATTAGTGCGAATTTACATCCTGCCGCAATTGTGAAGATGGTTTCTTCAATTCTACTCGTAGGGTGTATGTATACTAAGAAGATGTGTAATTTCTCATTTTGGAATTTTGGGTTTAAAAAATTAATATCTTGTTATTACTTACTATACCAGAATCATATAATAGAAATTTTTGGCTATCTCTTGTGAATTCATATTTATCTGTAATCATTATTTTGCAGATGTTTGGTGAAATTGGTAAGGGTTTTTTTTCTGGAAATTTATAAAATGCGAGCACAACAAACATCTGCTATGATTCCACCTTTTCATACTAATTAGTGATCGAATTACCAGCAACTGAATGAGTTAGCATAAATAGGTTGGTTAGGTAATGTCCCTTCTTATACTTTTAGAATTTCGATGGGTAGCCAAAAAAATAGAGAGGGAAAACGTAGTAATTTAAAAAGTATGCCGAAGGCGTACCTTATTTTCAAATAAATTCATCAAGACTGTCGTGTCTTGGCTAATATTGGCTTATAGATTGTCTGATAGATTGGCTTATAACTTTGATAACTCTTCTTAAATCAACCGTCACTATATACAAACTTGTATACAGTATAAAACAATATCAATAATCTTCAACATTCTTCCCCTCGTATGATCACTGAATCATACAACTTCATCAATTTTCAGTCTTCGCTACAGGTCTTTTGTAGACAGTATTGTTGATTTTAACATCAACAACTCTAATTCGATCGTCTCTTCCAGTTTTGGGTCCACTCCTGTTCACAGTTTATATAAACAGTCTTCTATCAATGAACTCCTCAGGAGAAATACTCTGCTTTGCTGATGATACAGCGATCTTGTACGATGCCGAATCTTGGAAAGAATTGAAGGAGAAATCTGAGTCGGATTTCCAAAAAATTAAAGAATGGTTTAAATTCAATATTCTTACCTTAAATTGCCTTAAAACACACTATTTGTCATTTACCTCCTATTCCAACCATCTACCCAATTTAGGACCACTTATCATTGACAAAGATACTCACATACCAGAAACAAACTCGGTAAAATACCTAGGAATAATGATCGATAGACATCTTCGATGGGATCTTCAAGTTAAGCACATAATAGCCAGAATAAGAGGTCTTTTATACAAATTCAAACAACTAAACTCACTCTTGACTACCAAATTTTTGAAAATTCTCTACTACTCACATTTGAACTATGGTATTTTGGGTTGGGGTGGAGTCAGTGATGTTCATCTACGAAACCTGAATGTGTTACACAAATGGATTCTGAAAGTAATCTTCAATAAAAAAAAGTCCTTTTCAAGCAATGACCTTTTCAGGCAATTGGAAATACTAGATATCAGAAAACTCTTTGGTTATAATATTCTACTGAAAATTGCCCAAAAAAAGATAAAAATAGATCATGTTACTCACCATAACTATGGTACAAGAAACAAACAAATCAATACTCGAAAGCAACGGTCAAACAAAACAATTGGAGAAAAAAACTATGTCTACTTAGCCCCTAGATTATATGACATTCTTCTCGATGAGCTAAAACAAAAACAGGTAAAGAAGCCAAACAAACTGAAAGCACACAAAAAAATTCTAAAAGGATGGATGCTCCAAATTCCAAGACAAAATATTCACATTATAATAAATTAGAAATGATTTTAGAATTTATATTTCCATTATTTCTGTTGAAATTGTTTCCTTAAGGCATTTCACGAATTCACAATATTTTTAAATAGTAGTAGTAGTTTTGATGCAATGTACCTATTGCGATTTGTCTTTTATTTGAAATAGGATGTTCTTTTATACTACCTAAAGTGATTTTTATGTGATATTTACATACAACTCTTCTCGTACCTCTTCATACTTCTATGTTCTTCTCTTTTGAAGATTTTATATTTATACATTTCAATTCATTTTATCATAACCATATTATACGTACTACATTACTATATATATATATATATATATATATATATAACAGACAGTTAATTATGACATCAACAGTCACTAGTTGAAACTTAATTTGACACGAACCAAGGAATCCAAAAGCGGAGGTTTGTCCACAAATTGACAGGCAGCCAACAATTCGTTGTTCTGACCAACCCAAGGTTCAATCAAGTTTCTAATACGTTATGAGGAACGCAAGCAGAATCTAAGTGAAAATAGAGTATATTTCGATTTAATTCCGAGAGTTCTAACCTTTGACAGCTGTTTCGTGCTAACGCACTCATCAGAAAGGATTTATGGAGCTCTCGAAATTAAAACGAATCCACTCAAGAATTAATACCGTGAAGGCAAGACAGATATAACAGAAATTAACTTTCGGAATTAAAACGAAATATACTCTATTTTCGCTTATATATATATATATATATATATATATATATATATATATATATATATATATATATATATATATAAACAAGGATGGATATAGCGAGGGGCAATATATGAAAATATAAGTAGAAAAGTTATTGGGTATAACCCTCAAAATATTCTGCAACCGTAGACACGCGTTTCGAACTTAAGCTCTCATCAGTACGGCAAAATCAAGTGTGAAGATGTACAACACTTGGATGTAAAGATAGAAACAAAGGAAGTCAACAACAGGAAGCCAACCACACATTTGTGGCTTCGGTTAGAAGACATTGTGCTTACAAGGCAACAACTAACGTCGCCACGAAGGCAGCTATAGCTACCAGCGTGACAATCCTACCCAGGAAAATACAAATAAGGATGGATATAGCGAGGGGCAATATATGAAAATATAAGTAGAAAAGTTATTGGGTATAACCCTCAAAATATTCTGCAACCGTAGACACGCGTTTCGAGCTTAAGCTCTCATCAGTACGGCAAAATCAAGTGTGAAGATGTGTCTACGGTTGCAGAATATTTTGAGGGTTATACCCAATAACTTTTCTACTTATATTTTCATATATTGCCCCTCGCTATATCCATCCTTATTTGTATTTTCCTGGGTAGGATTGTCACGCTGGTAGCTATAGCTGCCTCCGTGGCGACGTTAGTTGTTGCCTTGTAAGCACAAGGTCTTCTAACCGAAGCCACAAAAACAAATGTGTGGTTGGCTTCCTGTTGTTGACTTCCCTTGTTTCTATTTTTACATCCAAGTGTTGTACATCTTCACACTTGATTTTGCCGTACTGATGAGAGCTTAAGCTCGAAACGCGTGTCTACGGTTGCAGAATATTTTGAGGGTTATACCCAATAACTTTTGTACTTATATTTATATATATATATATATATATATATATATATATATATATAATAATTTTCAAATTAGTGGGAAGCAGTCAATTGTAGACCATTAATACGATTTCTTCGTTTTTTCGTCAAGCTTTCGAAAATTTTTATTTTCTTCTTCAAGACTTAACTAAAATTAGTTGTATATAAAAATGACATAGTGTTACAAATAGAGAATACTTACTAACATGAAATTCAGAGTAAATTGGGGACAAAAAGAAACATGGGTGTCAAAAATTTGAAAGGGCAGGATGACAACAATTTATGATTACTTAATCATATTATCGGAATTCCAAAGAGAGTGATACAGAGTGAGAAAATAAAAATGTATAATAGTAGGTATAAATATTTATACCTACTATTATACATTATAAATATTTATACCTACTATTATACATTTTTATTTTCTCACTCTGTATCACTCTCTTTGGAATTCCGATAATATGATTAAGTAATCATAATTTGTTGTCATCCTGCCCTTTCAAATTTTTGACACCCATGTTTCTTTTTGTCCCCAATTTAATCTGAATTTCATGTTAGTAAGTATTCTCTATTTGTAACACTATGTCATTTTTATATACAACTAATTTTAGTTAAGTCTTGAAGAAGAAAATAAAAATTTTCGAAAGCTTGACGAAAAAACGAAGAAATCGTATTAATGGTCTACAATTGACTGCTTCCCACTAATTTGAAAATTATTTATCGAATCAGTCACGAATATAACCCCTTATATATATATATATATATATATATATATATATATATATATATATATATATATATATATACATATATATATATATATATATATATATATATATATATATATATATATATATATATATATATGTACATTACTAAGTTCATGGGTTGAACCGCGTTGAGAGTTTATAACTCGACGTTTCGGCTCCTGCTTTGGAGCCATTTTCAAGAGTGTGACTGCGAGGCCTCTATCTGCCTACTCCTCGAGTCGTGGTCTTGAGAGATATCAAGGTCTCAACCTGCCTACTCCTTGATCTCAAAAGACGATCCGATGTTGGTTGCACTGTAGTATTTATAGGTGGTTGGCTACCTGGAGGTGGGCGGGTCTTACGGGTTTTCTCGTTTGTCTTGTCTGCTGGTGCCTGCTGTGTAGTTGGAGTTAATGGGATAATAATTGATTGCGGATAAGTTTCACGTGGCCTGGTAATTACGGTTGGAAGAAGGGGCTTCCAAATGGGGTTCAATTTACGGCTATCATCTTTAATGTTCAGGCAATCAGGCCGTTTTTCGATTTCGATGGCTTCTCTGATAAAACGAGAAGTTCTTGAACGTACTGGGGCGATGGTTTTCGTTTTCTCGAAATCTATGGGGTGACCCGTTTGGATGAAATGAAGAGCTAATGCGGAGCTGGTGTCTCGATTTCTAACTGAAAGGGAGTGTTGATAGGATCGAAAATGGATCTGTTTCGAAGTTTCTCCTGTATAAGAGTGGGGGCAGATAGAACAGGGAATTTCGTAAATACCATGGTCTTCGTTGGGAATTTTGTCTTTTGTTGGTCTGGTGAGGTGTGATAGTTTTTGTAATGTGGTAAAGATGGTTTTGATATTTGCTTTTCTGAAAAGTCGACTGATTTTGTCCGTCACCCCTTTGATGTAAGGTCCCTACAATCAGTTTTACTATATATATATATATATATATATATATATATATATATATATATATATATATATATATATATAGAATGTCAATAGTTATATATATATATATATATATATATATATATATATATATATATATATATATATATATATATATTGACATTCTATGATTTTTTACCAATAAGTATATCACGCACAATCTTGTAAGCTTCAATGATTTCTCATGTTTATTTTTCATCAACGTTATATTTGTGCACTGTATTTGTAAATTTTTGAAATAAAAATTATTATTATTATATAGCTTCGTCACGATGCCTATGTGCCATGTGTTTCTTGGTGCATTACTGTCGACGACGAGAACGAATTCACCAATTTTCATTGGATCAACATATGCATCATACCACTTTGTTCTTTTTATCAATTCAGGCAAATATTCGTGCACCCAGCCACCGCTTCCAAAACATATTCGTTAAGTGTTGAGCAACTCTCCAATGCCGTTTCAAAGATACATGTCTTTCTTCAAATAGTCCTGGTGACTCGATTCGGTTGTTTGTTCCTATCAAGAAATGATTTGGTGTCAAACACTCCATGTCTTTGGGATCTAACGATGAATGCGTTAATGGCCTCGAGTTTACAATATTTTCAGATTCTGCTAATAATGCTTTCAATATCTCTTCTTTTGGCACTCTTTCTGATAAAACTGTATTCATTGCAGTTTTTATAGACTTAACCAAACGCTCCCAACAAGCGCCCATACGTAGTGAAGCTGGGGGTATGAAATGCCATGTTATCTGCTTATTGGTTAATGTTTCTCCAATTATTTTATCATCCAATTCTTTTACTGCTTGTTTCAATTCTTTTCGGCTGCTTTAAAATTAGTGCCATCACCCGAATAAATATGTACTGGCTTTTCTCGTCTTAACATCATTCGTCTTATAGCCATAATAGCTGAGTTGGTATCCAGACTGTTAGCTAATTCGATATGAACTGCTCTTGTGGTTAGACATGTGAAGAGCACACCGTAACGTTTTTCTCGCCTTCTTCCTACGGACAATTCAAGGGGGCCGAAATAGCCCATGCCAGTGAAATTGAATGGTATCCTGCATTTTGTTAGTTCACTCTTAATGGGAATTCCTAGGTTTGTTTTGTTTTTCTTGCAAACAATACATTTTTTGGTAATATTCCTGACTATTCCTCGTATGTTCACAACCCAAAATTTTTGACGTATTTTTGTTAATTACGTAGCCTTGTCCTGAATGACTACACTTCTTATGAAAACATTCTACCAAAAGATATGCGAATTCATTTTTTGAGTCCAAAATTATCGGATTCTTCATATCTTCATTGCCAACTTCTGCTAACTAATTCTTCCCTGCAATCTCAGTACATCATCTTTGTCCACAAATGGGGTTAACTGGTAAATAGGACTATTCTTTCCTACGCAATTTCCCCTTTTCAAGTTTATTTCTTCCTGAAAACTATTTCTTTATACCATACAATCTCTGCTTTTCTTATATGTTCTGGTAACAGATATTCAGAATTGTCAGTTTTGCGTAGTTTCTTGAAAAATAATAATATGTATGCCGTGGTTCTTATCAATCTAGTCAAATTCGAAAATCTTGATATATCAGGAAGACCAGTATTTTTGTCTGTTATAAATGCTACATTTTCCTTACGAATCTCTAATTCTTTCTCTAGGTTCTTGAGCGCAGTTGTATAGGCTTCTTCCTTCATCAGGTAGTTTCAAAAATGAGGGTCCTTGTAACCTTTTATATTCGGTGTCTACCTTTAGCTCAACTGACCATTTGGTATCTTCATCAGAAATGTTTTCCTTAGTACTAATCCATCGCCAATTTTTTATATCTTTTGTATTTCTCTGAATTTCTGCGACTCCATGTGAAACATATTGTTTAAATTTTCCTGCACCACTTCTCAACCAATATAAAACCGTTTTTGAGTCTGACCCAAAATATTCTCTGGAAAAGTCTAGTTGTGAGTTGTCTTCGATGAATTTTGAAATTTTACTAGCAAGTAGAGCCGCCTGTAATTCTAATCTAGGTATGGATAAATGTTTGAGAGGTGCTACTCTAGTTTTGGCAATCATCAAAGCTGTCTCAAATATTCCGTCGTTTTCTAGTCTCAAATAGGCAACCGCAGAATCAAATAATATTGTGGAATTGTGTTTTGGTTTTTTGTTCCGTTTTTTTTGTTCCAATGGTTTTTTATAACGAGGGTATTTTTTACTTGTGTGTTAATGCCCCGGGGGTTATTATCGAGTTGTTTTGCCCGAAGAGTGTTTGATGCAAAAGTTCTCGATTGAACATTTTTCGCTGAGAGGCCACGTTTCGCTGCAAATCGCAAAAAAACTCCTTTCAACCCCTAAACTGCATCCCCTTTTCACCATTTTGTGTGATTTCGTGTTTAATTATTATTTCTCCTCAAAGTTGGAACCTTATCAACATTTTCCACCTGGTCCTTGCCAGTTACTTTTCTTTTCACAAAAATATAAGCTCCAGTAACTGCCAGTAACTGCTCCTGATTGAGGAGATCTCTGAGATTGAGGAAAAGAAAAGTAGAAGAATTCAGTTTGTTTGCTAACTCGTTACTATGTGTCTTCCTGTTTAGAAATTCATCCCGGAACACTCCTAGAAATCTTACACTTTCATGAGTATTTGACAGGATTGATTGTTTCACTGTAAAATCCAAATTTCCAATTATATTCTGCCGACTGTGGATCCTCAACATCTCCGTTTTTTCGTATAGAAAAATAAGTCACGTCTATTGAAAAAGTCTAACACTTCATTCAATAATTCGGAGCAATTGGCTTCAGGTAAATCGGTACTGGAGGCAGATAAGACCAGTGATAAATCATCTGCAAAGGCTGAGTGGTGATAACTCGTTATAACGTCTATCTGATTCATGTATAGTATAAACAAAATAGGTCCCAAGATAGATCCTTGTGGAACACCATTTTAATTTCCAAGCAATGTGTCGCACTATTAAATGTCTTGTCAGCGGAGTTTGTGTGAATTGAAACATGGTTTCCTGCCCTCGATAAATGACTGAATCCATTTTAATGGTATTCCCCTCAAACCGTATTTCTATCACCCCTAATAATTTGTTCATGGCTAACGCAGTCGAATGCTCGGCTCAAGTCACAAAAAATGGCTACCGGACATTCTTCTGCCACATTATATTCAATGATTTTATTATAACGACTGAGAAGGAATTGTGCAACAGTATTTAAAAAAAGTTCAAATGATAGAGAACTTCCAGTTACACTGTACTTTTACATGAGTAGAGCATTTGATACAATCAATCATGATCTTCTAATTGAGAAACTATGTATATGGACTTGGAAAAGTAGCCAAAATCTGATGATACAGATTAAATTATCCTCGAAAAATCCCTGTCCAATACGGTCATGTAATAATTTTGCACATTATCCAGTCAGTGGTGTAAAAATAATGGGTTCATTTAACACTTTAAATTCATTCCATAAGCTTTTACAATTGAAAAACATTCGTTATGAAACAAATCCCTACAATAAATTGGACTCAAGAGAGAATTAAAGAAGTATCGCATATCACATGTTTGGGTGTTATATCAGAAATGTAAATGGGGATATGCATGTTCATTGTTTAGGAAAGACAATAAATATTATTTTTCGGCAGCTGAGGGAACTCTCTCGACAATGATATTCATCCATAATAAGTTAAAAAATATTTCTATGGAAAAAAGGGTTTCGCGAATGAAAAAAAAATACTTTTAGCAAAATAATCAAATGTTTTTCACAACCCAAACATCAAACCTAACCTTACTACACGTTATGAGTTTCTAGAACTTTTATTGAGAATGATAATAATATGTCAATTTAGCAAACTAGATTAGGTACCACATATCCAGTTTGAATGATTTTTTTGTTGAGAAAATGACATCGGATCGATAGAAAATATGGAACGCGCCCGAAAAATATCACAGATTTTTGAAAATAAATAAAACACCAAATAATTTTTCCTTATTTTGAATTAACTTATTGTTTATAATGAAATGATTACTCATAAAAAAAACATTCAAAACACAGCTCAGGTGACATGAGTGGGGCTCGGGAGTAGAATCGCTATGATCTGGGAATATAACCTGGTATACAGATGGTTCAAAAACAGCAACAGAAGCAGAATATATGGGGTGAGACAACAACACAACAGTATTCCAAGCTGAGATACATATCATAAGGAAATGCATGCAGATGAATCTAGACAGTGATAGTATAATAATAGAAAACACATGTCGGGGCGGCGATAGATCGAACGGAGAGCGCTGGTTCACCGATATTTGAAGCCAAGCAACGCTAGGCGAGGCCGGGGTTGGATGGGTGACCAACGGACCTCCTTTCGATATTCTCCCCGGATCGTGCTAGGAATCGCACGTAAAAAGGTAAGACCTCGTTCATCAGAAAGATGAATTGTAAATAGACTACCAAACCTGGTGAAAAATACAGGCATATTTTAATAGGAACCACTGACAATTTACCCTAGCTGGTCTCAGTGTTGAGGTGAATCTCAAAGGTAAACCCGGTATCTTGCTCGTCAGTCTTTAACCAACCACTAACTAACCAAATAAAATTATCCCGTCTCATTTTTTTTCCGAAATTATCTATATACAAACTCCATTTTGTTTTTATTCCATCATACACATAAAATAACAAAAAATTGAGTGGAGACTAGGCTCTCTTATTTCTTTCTTCTTTTGTAATAAAATATGGCCTTCATATCGTATCTTCATTCTAAATAGCTACACATATTGCCGCCATAAAATCTTTCTACATCAAAATAAACCACTTTGAAATCATTTCTCCTGATAGAGTAAGTTCAGTATAATTCAATCCAATTTCATAAACATATTTATAACCCTCAAATCCCGAAACTGTGAATCACGTCAATCCTGGATATTCGTGATGTCGACAACTGGCCGCTAGCCTCTAGGCATATTTTCTTGGTGCAGGAACCACGCACGAAAACGTATGGGAAATTGGGTTTTGGTCAAATTCACTGAAACTTTATCACGTTATAGTGGGGTGGAATATTGGGAAAATGTGTGAGATTGAATGAATTTGTATGTGTTGTTTCTCAGATATAAATGGGAATATGGCCTGCTTTCATGGATACAATCGTCATTCCAATATAGAAAAAGGGTGAAAATGCCTTGGCCAGTAACCAACGACCGACATCACTAATTACAAACTTAACTAAAATATTTGAAAAAGTAATAAAAAATAGACTAGTATCATACCTGAACCACAACAAAATTCTATCTGATAAGCAATTCGGGTTTAAACAAAATGTATCTACATAAAATGCCATTACATACTTGACAAATAAAGTATTTTCGGCTCTTGATAAAAGTATGGCATGTCTGTTCTTATTTACGAAGTCATCTCAGAAAAACAGTACGGATTCCGACAAAACCGCTCTACAGCGGATGCGATTGCGAGCTTGACAAAAATGATAAACAATGCCATAGATAAGAAACAAACTTCTATATGTATTTTTGTCGATCTCGCAAAAGCATTCGACACAGTAAACCATGAACAGCTTCTTCTGGCCCTCGAGAATGTTGGTCTTCGGGGAATCTCGTATAACCTAATGAAAAGTTACTTATATAACAGAACGCAACGTGTTAATATAAATGGAACTCTAAGCGACCCAAGAAATATTGGAATTGGCGTACCACAGGGAACCGTACTAGGCCCACTTCTCTTTAACGTGTTCCTCAACGACCTTTTTGAACAAGAAACTAAAGGAGAAATCATCAGCTTTGCTGATGATACGGCAATTTTTTATGAAGACTCGAACTGGGTTTCACTTAAAAATACCATAGAAATGGATTTCTCGACCATCACAAATTTTTTCAACTATAAATTACTCACAATAAACTTCAAAAAAACATTCTACATCCCCTTCACCTCATACAGTAATAACCTACCTTCATATCAGGACATAAAAATCAATGATACCACCAATACACAAACAAGTATAAAGTCAGCACTGAAAATTAAATATCTAGGAATAATCATAGACTGCCACATGAAATGGGACGAACAGGCACATTTCGTAATAAAAAAACTCCGGTTTATGGTCTATAAATTCAAAAATCTGGCAAATTTTATCGACTTGAAATATCTGAAAATATTATACCATGCTTTGGTGGAATCTCACCTGACATACGGACTTATTGCCTGGGGTTCTACGTCGGCAACCAACTTCAGCAGAGTGGAAAAAATACAAAAAAGCGTATTGAAAAATATTTATAAAAAACCAAGAAGATATTCTTCTGAAGCCTTATTTTCTGAATTAGAAGTATTGAGTATGAGTCAGTTATTCGCCAAAACAATTCTGTTGAAACAATACAAACATAAAGAAGAATTGATTTCAATCAACCATCCCTATAATACTAGATACAGAATAAATGCCGTTACTATACCCCGAGCAGAAAAGACAATTGGTCAAAAATGTTTTACCTACCTTGGACCTACACTATTCAATAAACTACCACCAGATATAAAAAAAATACATTCATATAACTTTTTTAAAAAGCTGATTACAAATTGGCTACTGACTCTCCCCTACAATTACATATCTAATATTTTATACAAAAATAGGTCATAAAATACATCACTCAACTTACATTAGTAATAAAACAAGTTTCCATTTGTAACAGTGTTTAATCTTTTATTCTTATTCTGATGTAATGTATATAAGTCCCTGTAACCGTATGTACATGTACATGCGTAAGTCCTTATGTGTTTACATGTTGTACATAAAATAACATTCTACAATTTTTACTATTTTATAACTAATACTATTTTTACTATTTTTATAATGTTTACAATTTTTACAATTTTTACTATTTTTTTACTATTTTTACTAATACAAATTAATGTCTACATGTATATGTATATGCGCGAGTCCTTGTATATCAACATGCACGTAAAATAATACTCTACAAATTTTACTAGTCTATAGCTATATTATACAGTTTTATTCATATCATTTACTTGAATGAATTATATTTATGAAAACTTGAACCAAGCTCCAACTAGCGCACAAACATATAGATGGAAAAATCAGCCCACGCACAAGTTTTACTTTTGTGGGCTTTCTCCCATTTATTCACCATGTGCTATATAATTAATGTAACGCACAATCGACAATTTTGTAATTTCATGGTTAATAAATTATATTATATTATATTATTATATTATTATTCATAGATCTGGCCAAGGCATCTGACACCATGAGTCATCCTCTACTTCTAGAATCTTTAGAAGACATTGGAATAAGAGGAGAACTCCTTCAGTTATTTGAAAGTTATATTTCGACCAGAACTTCAAAGTGTAAGAATTGGGAATGTGTGCGGCAATAAATTACCTATAGAATATGGGGTTCCCCAGGGGCCAATTCTATTTTCCATATACATCGATAACTTGTACAATATAGAAAGTAGCGGCAAAATCATAGGTTTTGCAGATGATACGGCTATTTTTTACAAAGCGGCTAGCTGGAACGAACTGCAGATCCAAGTTGAAAATGATATTTCTTGTGAAAGGCTTTCGCGGCCATCGTCACTTACATGGAGGTTATTCGGGTTGTAAGGCCGACGTATGTTAAGAGAAGATCTCGACGTTTCGCCAACACGAGTGGTTAGCAGTTTCAAGAGAAAGTTTCTGGTTTGTTAAGTCGCTGTCAAATGCTTGACATTTGTTATACGTTGTCTCAATAAATACCTGTGATTTGACGTTCTTACATCTGATTGGTCCATAGAGTTAGCTGACATCATAGAATCGTTCGTACCGTTATTTTGTGGGTAGGGAGCTAATTGAGAATTTTTGAGAACTGGAAGCCAAACCTTGTTCAATTGTAGTCCTTCTTCGGTTCTGTTGAAGTTGTTGTGGTGTTTTTGAATTTCAACTGATTCCTGGAAGAATCTTGAGTAATAAGCAGATGTTGAAGAGATGACTTGGGTTTCTTCAAATTTCACTCTATGGTTATCGCTGTTGAGAGTATGTTAGGGCACACACAGAAATCCGCTGTCGCAGAACAGGGCGCTCAAGTTAAAAATCAGTAATTTTTATTTATTTATTTTCTCGGGATTTGAAAGTGCCAACTGCATTTTTTTCGTTCAAGGTACCTTCATTTTACCAAATATCATTCAGATGGTGCAGATTATATCATTATGTACAGAGCGAAAATTAAAAACATTTTAGTAATGTCTGAAAATTCGATGTAATAATGCAATATCGATAAAATTATTTGGGCATGCAATATACTATTCTTATTCCATAATTAATCACAATCCATACATTTCGTATAGGGTTATTTGAAAAATTAGTGAAATATATGACTAGTTCTTTCGTACATATCCTGTATATTCAAGTGAATTATCATCCTCCGAAGATAGCTGATACCGTGTTAACATGATTTCGTTGGGATATATAGGGTGATCAAAAACAATTTTGAAAATGAAAATTACAAAATATCAACGTTTCAGAAATCACCCTGTAATTCACGATTAAATCAGTGAAATTCCTATATTATCATTAAATATATTCATCACCCTCTCCTCAACACTGTCTCAAAAATTTTGTTTCGTGCTATGACTAGTTTCATAGTTAATTGAGAAACTTATTAGCATTTGCATGACGAGTTGAAGGAACTTGTTCTCGCGCACATTCTACTAGTGGCCAAGATTTTTCACGAATAGTGAAACGTGATAATGTGGAGATCATAATAAATGTAACGTTTTATGCAGGGTGATGACCAATGACGGTCCTTCCAATTCCATCTACCATTTAGGAACTGACTAAATATACGACACATCAGTTACAACTTACAACTCAGGCATGAGCCAGATAAAATTCCTAATGCTTGTATACTTTGACTTGCCCAATCGTGTATGAGGCCCCGGTACGGACATATATGTTGGATGTTAGATGTTAGGGGAGCTGGCCCCTGGGCTTAATCCACTGCGACCTTTTCAGATCTATTGTGGAGGCTCCAATTGCTTATAGCACATCATCTAGCTTCGTCCATTTTATAAGACTGAGCAGATTTGATAATGGCCTCTCGAGATAGCTTTCCGGTCTTGGTTTTTCATCTCCAAGTTGTAGAAACCGCACCCTTGCTAGTCCTTCGCACTGGCACATTACATGTATTGCGGTTTCCTCTTCTTCTTGGCAGAACCTGCAGATTGCTACTTCCGCCAGACCTATAATATTCATATGTCTGTTAAGCCTACAGTGGCCTGTCAGCAGACCTACTATTTGTCTGACGATCCTCCTTTTGTAGCTGAGGAGGTCCGTCGTGAATTTTGGCGAGCGTCTTTTGATGAACTCCTTGGCCTGTCTTAATCCTGGTCGGGTTTCCCATCACTTTTGAGATTTGTTTTGTACCCACTGTTTAGTGTGGGCTATCGTGGTGGATTTTGCTACGCCGCAGAAGGGTTCCGGTCCAATGAGCGCTGCCGAAGAGCCTTCTCTGGCTAGTGTATCGTCCCGCTCATTGCCCAGGTGTCCCCCGTGGCCCGGCACCCAAGCTAGGGTCACATTGTTACGACTACCCAGCTCGATCAGTTCACGCAAACGGTCCCACACCAGTCTTGATTTGACTTGGTGGGAACCGATTGCCTTGAGCGCAGCTTGACTGTCGGAGTAGATGGCCACTGTTTTATTCCTTATCTCTCGTCTCAGTATTTCTCCGACACAGTGTTGTATAGCCGTTACCTCTGCCGGTATCACGGACATCACTAATCACTGAAGGTGACAAGGAACAGACTTAACCGAACCCACGTCCCGCGTAGCAGCGCTACGGTCCTCATATGACAAGAAAACCCTATCGGCTATCGGGTCCATTTTGATTCTGTCGTTGACGGAAAGTGAATGAAAAAGGAAAATCAGTTAGTTCCAACAGTGATAATTATTATCACCTTAACGTATTGAATTACCTATATTGATGAAATGTAAAATATGTCTATACGTTTCTGTTGGAGCCAGCAAATATAAAAATCATGGAAACCTCTATCCGAGTGGAACACGAATTGGAAAAAACCGTCGCTGGCCAGATCAAATTCTTCTATTAGAAATAAAAGCGTTCTATCAATTATTTTCACTTTTCCCCGATAGTCCATTTTTCATTCCGACAAAGCTCAAACCAACAAAATTCACTCAACTATCTGTACCTTTCATTATTAAATTCATATATCTGATGTGATTGTTATCTCTAATCTTCACCCTCTTTTACATTTATTTTGATCTCCTCATTCTCATGTTTCACTATTTGTGAAAAATCTTGGCCACTAGTAGAATGTACGCGTGAACAAGTTTCTTCAACTCGTCATGCAAATGGTAATAAGTTTCTCAATTAATTACTAAGAAACTAGTCATAGTAGGAAACTGAATTTTTGAGTGTTGAGGAGAGAATGATGAATATATCAAAAAATAATAAGAGTTAATCGTTAATTTCAGGGTGATTTTCAAAACGTTGATATTTGTTATTTTTATCATCGAACATTTTCATGATCACCCTATATATCCCAACGAAATTAGGTTTATACGGTATCAGTTATCTTCGGAGAATGATATTTCACTTGAATATACAGGATATGTACGAAAGAACCTGCCATATATTTCACCTATTTTTTAAACCACCCTGTACGAAATGTATGAATTGTGATTAATGATGGAATAATTTAATCAATATTTAATCAATCAAATCCCGAAAAAATAATTAAATAAAAATTAATGATTTTCAATTTGAACGCCTTGTATTTCAAAATCTGTCCATCAACGAACTTTGCGATTCTGCACGTTCAATCAGTACATCGAATAGTACAATATACTAAAAATTCAGACAATTTCACCGAGAACCATTTTACCCATGAAAAGTGTGGGTCCTTTCTTTTCCTTGTATATTGCGTAATATTCCGTTTTTCGACTTTGAAAATTTCAAAAATACGGAAACCCGCGAATATTACTTCATCTTATAAAAAATTTCCTTCTGAATCCGAGAAGGTACTTGTTCTTCGAATCAGAAAGCTAAGTCACTAAGAAAATGTTGATTTTGTGAATAGGTGCATATTTTCGTTGGAAAAATTGCCTTTGTCGATTTGCATTTTTGAGGTGACATTCGGAATCAGCTCGTCGAGTGTAAGTCTGCGGAAAGGTTGCGATTTTTCGAAAAATGGAAAAGCACGTGTAAATGATATTCAACAACAACGTGATTAAAAGTATTAGGCTCATTAGCTAATCCAAACCTTCCTTCATTTCAGATAACGGAAGCGCTTTCTTTCCTTCATTATTCCGGCCACGTGTTGCACAGAAACGTGTGTCCCGCCAGCATTTTAGTCACCAAGAAAGGAACGTGGAAGCTCGCCGGCCTGGAATTCACAGGTAATTATATAAGCCTCTTCTCTGCTAATGAATGAGAGCTTAGAGTGTGAGGACTTGAGGAGAAACATTTAATTGGAATCTTGAAAGTTGGGAATTTATCCGAAATGTCGGGATTATTTGATGAAATTTGACACAATCTCAATTTCGCATTCCTTGGAAAATCTCTCGAAATTCTCAAGTTCGTATGTACAAACTTTAAAGTAATTTTCTAGTGGATATAAATCATGGCATTCGTACTTGATGAATTTTCCAGAATGTTCTCTTCATGAAATTATTCAAACTGAAATTATAAAGCTTCAATAGGGAATATGCAAGTGATTTAAATTTACTTGACTTTTTTACCACATGTACTTTATTGTCTCGAAATTACACCTAAACCATTAGTTCATCATTTAGTTTGTATTTAACTCCATAAAACTTCAATCAAAAAGTGCATAATAAGCGCGCGGAATTCAAATTTGCGAAACGCATCACCATTGGTCGAAACGAAGAATGACGTCACATTGCACGTTATGAAATTTATCTGTGTTGATATTCATACTGTGCTAGTCGTCTTTCATAGAAAATTTGTTTTTATTTATATATTTGTAGTGTTTTCCATTACATAGTTCGATTTTGGTCTAGTGACAATTGTAAATTATCAAGAGAAATGACTGAAAGCGGTTTTGTCAAAGCACAATCCGACAATATCGGAACTGATTTATGCATACAAAACTTACTTCTGATCAATTCACTTCATGTTATATCGAAATACAATGTACTCACATTGAAATGATCTTCACAACAATGTAAATGTAATATTGGAGATACTTCGCCTCTTCTCATAACCTTACACCATTGTTTACGTATTTTCGCATCTCTTGGAACAGAAAAAAATACTTTACTTGGTGTACTTATAATTGTGTTTTGGCATTTCGGTACTAAACAATACCTATAAGATAGTTTTTTAGCATTTTCCATTATCGTAATAGCGATTAAAACTGCAAGTTATTAACCTAATTAATAACTGTCAATAGTGTCAATGGCCATAACTATAGAAAGGCTTGTTCATTGAAGGCTGCTCTGGTTGATCGAGATCACTTTCACATATGTTCATCTCTATCTAACACTTGTACTGCATTTGTCTTACTCTTTTATAAAATATCAATTTCAAGCAAGTAGAGCAATCAGAGTACGTCAAAACGAACGACACTGAAAAAGAACAACACTGATAGCGCTAGGTGACGTCATCCATAGCGCGCGAAAATGGAGGCGTTCAAGTAGGTCAAATTCAATCGGTATTTTATATATTATTTTAAAAATTAATTCCAAGACATTCAACCGTATTTATATTTTTTACTATGTTGTAACGAAGTAAAAAATTGATTAAACAAATAAAAATAAATTATGCATATTCCCTATTACCGAACAATTTGTTTTTAATTTCCTTGTCCCCACAAACTAACCTGATTTCACCAAAATTTTTTTTTTTTTAGTAGGGAAATTGAAAATTTGATGATATAACCTTCCACAATTCCATAAATAAAAATAAAACAGAAAATCTAAAAGTATTCAAAAGTATTACCTAGAAATTAGCAGCGTTAACAGACGATTTCAACTGCACAGATTCCTAAAAATTCTAAACAGTATATGGGAGTTCGGAAAATTTAGGGTAAATTGAAACTGAACTAAGAAAAATTAATAGCGAATTCCATTGGTAAAACGGGTGCGCACCGAGTGCATTTTTTGTATTCCATTGGTAAAACTGGTGTAGAGTTTTGTATTCCATTGAGAATCTGGTGCACCTGGTTTTGAACTCGGTGCATTTGTGAAAATGGTGGAAAGCTCAAAAATTCAATAACACAGACTATTTCTAGTAGCATTTTTGTTAATATAGTCATCAAGCAGTGATGAAGACACGTACGAAGTAATAAAGGTGAGACCACGGCATAAAATTAACAATTTTGTAGAAAATTTCCGTAAATTCAGTGATGAAGAGGTCAGAGAAAAATATTTTTATAATTGTGATTTTTTATGCTTCATGTTTCTTCTCAGAGCAATAAATGAGATCTAATTGCCTAGAGTTTATTATGCGGAGAGAACTGCTTATAAAATAATTAGTGACTTTGGAAAATCACAGTTTTATTCAACAAACACATGCCATGGGGACAGAAATCCTATAACAGCAGAGACTCATCAAAGTGGATTGGTGTAATATAGAAACAAGGAGAGAATTATTCGAATCCAGTAGTGAAATGAATGAAAAATATGGTCCTCGAAGTTGACCTCTCATGAACTTTTTTTTTGAAGAAGTATTGATAAAGAATTCATGTGGGATTCCAAACTGAAGAACACACTTCCATTAAGTTACTGCTTATGAAAATAATTTTTAGGTTTTTTCAAATTTGAACTTCGTATTGTACCTATACGCTAGGCGTCAAACTCACCATATACAATTGTTTCATTATACTTGGTTCGAAGGAAATGAATCATCTACAGTGTGACCCACTTAAGACCGGAGCACCCCTATAAAATCAACATTTTTCAACGGATTCGAAAGATTTTTTTTTTTTCATCAGGTAGACATTCTAGAAGTTTACTAGGACACCAAATTTCATGAATAAATCTCCATTTCCAGGGCCAACTAATCTGATTTTTCAAAGTCAAAAATCTAAAAAAATTACTAGCGATTTTTTTTAGAAAAATTCTAACACACCACTGGATTTGCGACATTTTCAAATGGTTCTTATGTAAATAACGTTCAAATGCGTCAATCAATAAAAAAGTTATGAGGGAATTAATTTTGAAAAATATGCCGTTTAATCAACCCACCAATTCAATTTCAAAACTTTTATCAGAACTTTGATTACACCACTGGATTCAGGAAGTCTCGAAATATCACTGACTGTAATTTCATCGAAATCTGTTGACAAATACAAAAAAAATTAGGAGATAAAATTGACATTTTCCTGAAATTCCATTAACATATTTTTTACAATTTCCAACCGACTCAATTTTTTTTAGCAGGAAGAGTAACAAAAAGTCTACGTTTGAACAAAACATTTGCAAAATATTCCAAATTTCATGGTATACAACGATTTTTTTTTATGTTCTAATTGCTAAATTTCATTAGCGAATTTTTTCGTGAAATTTCGACTGAGCCACTGGATTCAGCATTCTTCATTTAGGTGAATTCTGAAATTTTATTTGAAAATATTCATAGGCAACAAAGCTATAACATTATTAATTTTGATAACATGCCATTATTTTTTAATATGTCAGACAAATTCTGAGAATCGGCAACACTGTCAACACAAACGTAGAAGATCATTGAGGTTTCTGATAGAAATTCGCTTTCATAACACAAATTGTTCTCGAGTTATAACATCTAGAATGGTATTTTTGGAAATAATTTAAAATCCATAACGTCGAGAAACCGGCTCCTCGTGATATCGATTATTGTACAATCAACCAAGAACTTTGGAATGAACTGAAAACTTTATTTTGATTTAATTTCCAAATTTTACGATGGCTAAAAAATGACATCGATAATACAACATTGAGTAATTTTGGTCCTAATCAATAAATTTCAAATTTTTGTTGCTTCCACCAAACCACCATTCAATTCAATACATTTTTCGTATCTCTTTCGAATATGTTTTACAGTATTTTTGAGTCCTTCTGGTGTTATTTCTCTACAAGCTTGACGTATTCTTTCACACAACTCCTGTCTAGTTCTTGGGCGGGATTTGTAGACTTTTTGTACAAGAAGACCCCTCAAGAAGAAGTCAAGTGGGGTCAAATCGAGGGACCTTGGTGGCCATCCAATCAATTCACTTCCTCGACCAATCCAGTGACGAGGAAACTGTTCATTCAGCCATTGTTTAATAATTCCAGCATTATGCACAGAGCATCCGTCTAATTGGAAATGTAAGTTTATTCGCTCAACAATAGGAAGATCATGAATAGCATTCCATAGTTCAGTTCTGAGAAATTCCAGTAATTTGGTGGCATTTATAGTTCCTTCGAAAAAAAATGGGCCAATAATTCGTTCATTTAATTTTCCGCACCATACATTAACTTTTTCCGAATATTGTCTTTTGCAGTTTATAACCCAATCAGGGTTTTCGGTTGCCCAAAATCTTGTGTTTTGAGATGAAACAACACCGTTAGTCGTGAAAGTGGCTTCATCGCTGAATAATATACATTCTAAAAATCGTCTGTTACTCAGGTGTTCTCCTTGTGCCCACAAACAAAATTCAAGTCGTTTTTCTTGACCTCCGTTTTCCAGGGTATGCAAAAATTTGGGTTTGAATGGTTTCATTTTGTTTTTTCGTAGGCATCTCCCCTTGGTAAATTCAAATCTAGGCTTGCCACTCTCAAACTGGCATTGGGATTATTCCTAAAGTAATCTAATACAACCTGTTCGTGTCCAATCCTTCTTCTCACATTATTCCTCAAAATATTCTTCGATACAGCGCCTGTTTCATTGAAACTGTACTATTACTGATAGGGGGGCGATCTGGATGTCGATCATTGAATATTCTGCACACTTCTCTTTCACTCCTATCATTGTATCCAGTAAGACGCACAATTTAAATTTTTTCTGGCAAAGACAATTGTAAAGCCATAACGAAATTTAGTCCTATTGCAATTGAATATTGATCAATACCTTTCTCACATTCGAATTGAGACTCAATCTGTCATTGTCAGGGCTTACTTTTGTTTTATTCAAATAACTATTAAAAATAATAACGTCATCACAGCCTACCTTTCTCGAGTTCGATACATTTTAAAATTTTCAATTCAGTAATTGTATTTTGACACTAGCGAACGAAGAGGTAAACAAAATAACTTTGTGGAAGAAATCGGATAGCCTGTATGAAAAAATAATACCTGAACCCAAAAACTCTGACAGTATCTTTCAAAAATTGTTTTAAATAAATTTTTATGATAAGCTGTCTTTTCGACTTCATTACTTTATTCCTCGTTCCTAGATGTTATAACTCGGGAACAATTTGTGTTATGAATTTGAATTTTTACCAGTAATCTCAACGATCTTCTACGTTTGTGTTGACAGTGTTGCCGATTCTCAGAATTTGCCTGACATATTCAAAAATAATGGCATGTTATCAAAATTAATAATGCTATAGCTTTGCTGTCAATGAATATTTTCAAATGAAATTTTGGAATTCACCTAAATGAAGAATGCTGAATCCAGTGGCTGAGTCGAAATTTCACGAAAAAATTCACTAATGAAATTTAGCAATTAGAACATAAAAAAAATCGTAGTATACCCTGAAATTTGGAATATTTTGCAAATGTTTTGTCCAAACGTAGACTTTTTGTTACTCTTCCTGCTAAAAAAATTGAGTCGGTTGGAAATTGTAAAAATATGTTAATTGAATTTCAGGAAAATGTCAATTTTATCTCCTAATTTTTTTTTTATTTGTCAACAGATTTCGATGAAATTACAGTCAGTGATATTTCGAGACTTCCTGAATCCAGTGGTGTAGTCAAAGTTCTGATAAAAGTTTTGAAATTGAATTGGTGGGTTGATTAAACGGCATATTTTTCAAAATTAATTCCCTCATAACTTTTTTATTGATTGACGCATTTTAACGTTATTCACATAAGAACCAGTTAAAAATGTCGCGAATCCAGTGGTGTAGTTAGAATTTTTCTAAAAAAATCGCTAGTAATTTTTTTAGATTTTTGACCTTGACCAGATTAGTTGGCCCTGGAAATCATTCGAATCGGTTAAAAAATGTAGATTTTATAAGGGTGCTCCGGTCTTAACTGGGTCACACTGTATAAGAGATTTGTCTCAAAGGTTTGGCATGATTGAGATGGTTGTGAAAACTGACAAAAGGTGACAAGTTTCACGTGTCTGTTAGAACTATTTCGTATTCCATTGAGAATGAACCAGTGCACATTTTGGAGAAAACCAGTACAGTGTCGATGCAGTACTGGTGCACAACTAGTGCAACACTAGTTTTACCAATGGAATTCGCTATAAAACGACTCAATGAAAGTTCCGGATAGGGGTTGGGGGTAGCTAAATATACGTTGGATATTGTATTTTTACGATTCGTATCTGAAATATTTATTTTATCGGAAAATATTTCAGGTAATTGAAAAATCTGAAATATTTGTTTCGATAATTTTTCAACATTTTTTCAAAATTGACGAGAAAAATTATAAACTTTTTTATTTTAAATTTTCATCTTTCGCCAAAAAAAATTGAGAAACCTAGTGAAAACGTTATTTTTTGTACCTATTAAATGAGCTGTGATTTTTTCAAATTCGATAGTATCGACTTTAAATGAACCTTTAGATAGCCATGCTCTTCAAATCGACGAAGATGCCCAAGCGGAGTCTATGAGGGACCCCATACAGTTTTTAGAATGATTGAATCCTAATGTTTAAAATAAGATTATTCCTAACATTTTAGTTAGAAATTAATATACCTAATTATCGTAATAATCAACATTACAGAAAATCAGAAAAACTTTTACTATGGTGGTTCTTCGGGTTGTAAGGCCGACGTATGTTGAGAGAAGATCTCGACGTTTCGCCAACACGAGTGGTTAGCATTTTCAAGAGATATTTTACAAATTTTCTGGATTCTTAAGTCGCTGTCAAATGCTTGACATTTGTTATACGTTGTCTCAATAAATACCTGTGATTTGACGTTCTTACATCTGATTGGTCCATAGCGTTAGCTGACATCATAGAATCGTTCGTACCGTTATTTTGTGGGTAGGGAGCTAATTGAGAATTTTTGAGAACTGGAAGCCAAACCTTGTTCAATTGTAGTCCTTCTTCGGTTCTGTTGAAGTTGTTGTGGTGTTTCTGAATTTCAATTGCTTCCCGGAAGAGTCTTGGGTAATAGGCAGATGTTGAAGAGATGACTTGGGTTTCTTCAAATTTCACTCTATGATTATCGTTGTTGAGAGTGCGACAGCGGATTTCTGTGTGTGTCCTAACCGACAGCAAGCCTTGTGCTCTTTAATTCTTGTTTTAACGGAGCGTTTCGTGGTTCCGATAAAATATCTCTTGAAAATGCTAACCATTCGTGTTGGCCAAACGTCGAGATCTTCTCTGAACATACGTCGGCCTTACAACCCGAAGAACCACCATTTAAGTGACGATGGCCGCGAAAACCTTTCACAATTTAACTTTTACTATGTTGTACTAAAAAATATTTGAAAAGTTAAAAAAATCAAACTCAAGAAATTCTGACACATATAAAATGATGAAAATTTAAATATGACAACCATTTTAACTTTTACTATAATACGTTGTACCAGATCGTCTAACTGAAATATTCCTTTTCAGTCTTTTGGTTTTGTTGAACAGTTTTCGCAGTATATTGAGGATCACTCAATTCAGTTATAGTTTCATCAGCTTCAGATAATTCTGCGCCTGACTTCTGCTCGCTTTGTCAACATTATCTTCCCTTTCGGAAATAGTTTCCAGGAGAAAATAATCATCTTCTCCATCTTGCAAATTTCGATCCTCATATTCATTATCTGAGTCTGAGTCATTATTACAAATATAAGTTAAAAAGTTACAAGGGAGGACGGGACTTTTGACTAGCACTGTATTTTACCAATATGAATTTTGTGTAACCAAATATTGCCAAATCAAGGTCGAGAAAATATTCGTTGTATAACAATTTTTTTACAGAACGTGTCAATGACGTAGATGGAGTGGAACCAGTACCTTGCCAACCTTGGACATCGAGACTTTCCAAAATGGCTCAACCAAACTTAGATTATACCGGTATGTATTGTTTCGATTCATTCAGCTTCAACATTTTTGACTATTTTTTCAAAGGAAATTACTGCAGTTCAATTCATTACGAGCTAGGAATTCTAGTATACTTTCATAATAGATTGCTGATTATTAAGAACAATAAATCTTTCATGATTTTAAGGAAAATTCTTTATATGGTGATGCATCAGCAACCGCTTTATTTCTGAGATAAATTGTGATAAAATTTAAGAGAACAGAAGTTTTTCCCAAAAATCTCTAAACCCGCTTCGTGTTTTTCTGTCAATTTGGTCACAAGCAAAATATGCATAATAGTTATTTATGTATCAAGCAGTGGCGTAGCCAGGGGGGGGGGCCAGGGGGCCCGGGCCCCCCCCCGAAATTTCTGAAAATAAACATACTTTTGAGTTTTGACGTTCATTTCCATTTCATAATAACTTGTACATTTTGTAATAATTAATGTTACTGGAAATAAAGAAGTATCCTACTATATTCCATTCCATTCCAATCTGGCAACGGTGGCAATGCTGCTTCTGGCCAATTGACATCTGGACAAGCATCTATGCGTCTTGCTTCTCGGACGAGTCTCGCCAGGTTAGTTCTAACTCCTGTCTATGTTAGTTCTTCGCCGTCTGTGAATAGAATCAGTTTGTAATTCTTGATATATCTATTTATAAAAACATTCCCAAAATGTCCAACAGTTTGAAGAAACGCTCTCTGGATCAACCAACATTACTGAGTTATTTCAGCACAAAATCTTTGGTAAGTCGGAACAAAAACTAATATGAATTATCTTTCACATCGTTTTTATTCAATTTCGTAAGTTGTTGTCAATGTGCAAGCGTTCTGTTATCTAGTTAGAGGTAGATGATAACTAATTATTCTGTTCGTTTGTGAGAATTTTCTGTATGTATTCTATTGCTATCAAAGTTATTTCGACGGGCCACTTTGTTTTTGTTAAGAACTTGTTTTTTTTTTCAGAAAACTGAAAATACCTCTGACATTGAACCGACTGGTTCAAGTAGTTACAAATTATCGAATGTTCAAACAAGTGATGGACATCAAGATCAAGTAAATCAGTTGATCATCTACAATAAATTTGATATTGGCTTATACGTGAACAAAAGTATCTCTGATTTAGAAATGTATGAAGTACTGAAAAACACTTGGACTCCTGACACCTCAACCGTTTTCGAAACACAAATTATTGGTAACAAAAAACGTACGTTTCAAATACACTGGATGAAGAGATTCACTTGGTTGGCATATTCTGATTTGTTTAAAGGCGCTTTTTGCAAAGTCTGCGTAATATTTCTTACTAAAGCTGGTGGAGTAGGCAAAGGTTTCCATGAAAAGCCTAATCAGTTGGTTTTAGTTCCATTCAAAAACTGGAAAGATGCCATAGAAATATTCACAAAACATGCAATTAGCAAATATCATAAAGAATGTATCATGGCGATGGATAATTTTTTTGGTATTATGGAAGGGCAACAAAAAGACATAATGCAACTTCTAGAAAAACGTAACAAAGATGACATAGAAAGGAATAGAAATATTATAAAATCTATAATAGAAACAATTATACTTTGTGGCCGGCAAGAATTAGCTTTAAGAGGCCACAGGGACTTTGGAAGGATTGATTTGGAAGAACCTCAAAGTAATGATGGGAATTTAAGAGCCTTGATTCGTTTCCGTATCAACAGTGGCGACAAATTATTGAAGGAACATATTGATAGTGCTCCTGCAAATGCATTATATCTCAGCCCAGACATACAAAATCAAATCATTTTATGTATAGGAGAATATATCCAAAGCGTCCTTGTTAAAAAAATCATGAATACAAAGTTTTTCACCATTCTCGCAGATGAAACCAGTGACGTGAGCAGAACAGAACAATTTTCTTTATGTGCGCGGTACTTAGATGAAGACAAATTTCAATTACGAGAAGATTTCCTCACGTTTGTTCCTGTCCATGATTTGAGTGGGCAAGGGCTAGCACATGTTTTAGTGGAAAATGTTCAGATGTTGGGTCTTGATATGAAAAATGTTAAAGGGCAGGGATATGATGGTGCATCATCAATGAAGGGCGAATTTCTTGGTGCTCAAGCAGTTATAAAGGAAATGTTTCCGATGTGCATATACACTCATTGTGCATCGCACTCCTTGAACTTATGTTTGAATTATAGCTGTAAAGTTGCTCTTGTTAAAAATGCCCTAGGAACCGTAGGGGAAATTTGTAATTTCTTCAGGTGCTCCCCTAAACGTTGTGATATCCTTGAGCATAGACTGAGTCAATTACCTGATAGAAAAGTAACATGCTTGAAAAAATATTGCCAGACAAGATGGGTTGAAAGGCATGATTCAGTTATGCTTTTTGGAGAGTCTTTGTATTATATTGTTCAAGCTCTAGAAGATGTTCAACGTCTTCCAAACCCTTCCAATGCTTCATCATTACATAGTGCAATTTGTACATTTTCATTCATAATAACGATTAAAATATTGGAGAAAATGTTATCTCTGACTAAAAATATTTCGGAGCACTTACAAAGCAAACAAATAGATTTGTGTTATGCAATGAAACTGATTGAGGATGTTGCTATAATCTTACAAGAATATAGAGAAAACGCAGACAAAGAATTTGAAAAAATCTTTCAAAAAGCTGTTGACACCGGTGAGACATTAGGTGTTGAACCAGTTATGCCACGTAGAGTTGGAACTCAAAGACACCGCGAAAATTATCCAGCTTCTGACTCTATGGAATATTATCGCAGATCTATTTACATTCCATTTATTGATGACATGTTATCATCTCTAAATGAAAGATTTTTAGATCATCAGAACACCCTGTTGTCTTTGCAGAGCATTATGCCGGAAAATAAAATACATAATAAATTTGCAATGGTTCAACCAGCAATTGATTTTTATGCGAAAGATTTGCACGATGTTAACATAAATGTATTAGAGAGCGAATGGGAGATGTGGAAGAGAAAATGGGTAAATGTAGACAAAAATAAAACTCCACTGCCGGTGTGTGCTCTTGATGCCTTCATGCAATGTGAAAAAATTATTTTTCCGAATATAAGAATACTGCTACATATTTTAACAATTTTACCGGTGACAACAGCCTCGGTAGAAAGGAGCTTTTCAACGTTGAAAAGGTTGAAGAGTTACCTCAGAAACCAAACCGAGGAAAAGAGACTGAACGGTCTTGCATTAATGTCCATACATAGAGATATCAAAATAGACGTTAATGATATTATCGATAGTTTTGCTAAACGTTCAAGAAAGATCAAGTTGACTTAGAAAAAATATAGAAATTTTCAAGAGGATCTTTTGATTTATTTTAAAAATGAAATTTCAGTTATCAGAATGATAAATTTAAAAAAAGCAAAGAGTTTGTTTTCTGTTGTCCTAAACCCTATGTAATCAGGTGTTACCTTGGATTACACCAGCTTTTCGTGTTTGGAATCACCTTAAAAAAGTAATACTTGTCAACCCTAGCTCTCACAAGTCTCTCGAAGACTTCTGAGGGTTAATATTAGGGGTGGAACGAAAGGTTGGATCAAATTTCAGAACAACTTAAACTTTTCATACGAGGCCCCCCCCCAAAAGAAAATTCTGGCTACGCCACTGGTATCAAGGGCGTAAAGTAGGCATTTATGGCCTGCGGCGTGAATGATGGCCCGATGGCGTTAGCCGAGGGCCATCACACGCCGAATGCCTTAAACGCATTTTACGCACGTGATACATACAAAATTTTATGCACCAGCGGTTTTATAGCGCGAATAACAAATACTGACTTGAATTGCAATGGTCTACACGTTTCATACGTTATGCATACAATAATTAAGGGTAACATAATACGAGGAATGTGAAACTATAGTAGCTGAGTGCTATATTGGAGAATCTATTTCAAATAAATAGATCCTCACCGAAAAAATTGCCAACGATTATGAACAAATGTTAGAAAGAGTATTGCTCTATTGAACTGAAATGATTTTAATTCGTGTTAGGAATTGCATGAAATGATGTGTGAGTATAGACAATTTGAGAATTTTGAATACTTTACGGCCCGTCGGGCCATAATGCGCCCACGGGCGGTAAAGTGCCACTTTACGCCCGGCGAACCTGGCGGTAAAGTGTACTTTACCGCCCGCTAGTGCATAAAAATACATTACTTCCTTGTCGAAGTTTTTTTAGTCTTCATCAGTGGCGTCCCTGTTAACAGGACATGCAACATATTTATGGAAAAAAATATTCGCAACTGTTTTTTTTCTCAAATAGGTGTCATTTCAATTATTGTCCTCTATCTCCCCATGAAAAATTCCTCTGACATTTTTTTCTCGCGGCAGACTTATTTAAAAAATAAAATGCATTGATTTGCTTCCCTATGCGATTTTTTCTCCTAGTATCAAAAAACGCATTTCATTTTCTGAATCGCTTGCCGGACGAAGAAATATCTAAGGACGATATTTGTGAGAAGAAAGAGAAACATTCCGAAAATAATTTTTACTTGAAATAAAAAACATTAGCGTATCATCATTTTGATTGAAATCTTCAACACCCTTTACTCAGAAATAATGCAGTTGTGGACCTACGTTCAGTAGAAGAATTTTTCTTAGAATTACCTAGGATTATCGCCCACAAAATCAGCATTCATTCATGAAACTCCCTGTACTCTATAAAATTTTAGATTTCCTCAATTCAGTTTCCCGAATACATTATTATTCACAAGAGCGAATTTTGTTCCCATTTCATTTCCCATTTCATTTCAGAGTATGTGGATTAATTAAAATGAAATTCAAACACTAAAACTACCTAGTTTGACTTAACTGAAATCGCGTTTTGTCAACAGAGTTAACTTAATCAGGAGCTATTTTGAAGTTTTGGTAGTTATCTATGTTTGAGTTGTATTTACACCAAAGGTTCTAATATACACCAATATGCGATTGAAAACATCGTTCAAAATGAGAACATTGATTTAGGATTTCCTTCGTTTTATAATTTGTGTTGGTCACGTTTCAACTGCTTCTATCCACAATCGTCTTCAGGTGAGTACTTCCAAAGGCTAACAATGGTTTGAATATCATGGTAATATTAGTCACTAGTTCATAAGTTCTGTTATGCCTAATTACTCGTTTCAGTTACTGTGTCTGATAAATGTACTGAAGGATTTATTAACAATACAAATGTCTATTGAGTGTGACTTTTCAAAAAGGAACCTTTTTGTATATCTCCGAAATAAGCATATTATATACTTACTCTAGAATGCTAATCCCGCCAATTTTCACGGCGAAAAGCATGCCACGTATGCGACCCGTTTACGATGTGCGCATGCGCGTCATCAGTATAGTTTTGGTAGATACTTGCCAAGATTGAAAATAATTTAGTGTTCCAATTCAGAGTTTTTTGTTATGAGGCAAAAAAAACACATGTCATTTGAAAAAGGGAAATTTGACAGCGCATTTAGGACCTTTTGAAACCGAAAAGAACCTTTTAGAGATAGATTACTCCGAATTGTTAATATCTTCAAATGATTTAAATTTGTAGTTGCGTATTTTGACATGAATCGTTCAAGAAAAAAACCTCGTGCTTCCAAGCATCCAATTTTATAAATCCAATTTGAGTTGAAATTATTCATGAGATTAGCTGAAATAAATTTTCATAGTTTTTTAGTACTTTCAATTCATTTTCCAATCCAGTGCTTCCTTGAAATTCGCACCGACGATTTGGGGTGGTTTCGTAGGTTTTTTGGTTAACTACAGCTGAAAAGTGAATGTGATACCAAAAATCAGTCGCTTCAGAGCGGTACATAATAATAATAACAGTACCCTACTTTCTGATGGCCTTTGCTGACTATTCGGGATCATAAATATGTGAAAATATATATTCAAATCGGATTAATACTAATAACAGGTATAAGTAAGCTCAATGAGGTTTCCAACCTTATTCTCCGAGATTCAGAATTAACGTTTTTTAATCTTCACAAGTATCATAATATTTTACTAAAACCGGGCCAGTTGCAAAAATCACTAATGACGCGCATGCGCATTGCGGACTAGCCTGAACTTTTTACAACACTTTTGACATGGGGATTAGCATTCTAGAGTAAGTATAAAATATATATTTCTATGGAAATAAGACAGCAATAAAAAATTCCGGAAACGCGTCAATTTTCGAATTATCGATGAGATGCATATTAATTACTCAACCTCTCTTCCCTACACTCCATCAACCTTTATTAAAAAATTTTATCATGACCAGTCAAGTTTAATCCTAATTTACTCGAAATTGAAGGAATATTATTGGAATATATTTCGATTTCTTTTCAAATATGACTGCATATCCAGAAAAAGAATTGATCTAAAAATTGATCATTTCATCATCGACGATTATTCAAAAACCACTGAATATGTTTTCCATAAGTAAGTTTTGTTTCAGCTCCAGAAACACAGTCACATTCGGTATGCAGCATCTTGAGTGACATGTTCTCCCTTGGAATGGTTATTTGTGCGATATTCAATCACGGCAAAGCTCTCATTCAAGCGGGCAACTCGACGTCAACCTATCTCAAGCAACTGGAACTGGTGAGTTCACTTCATTTTCGTCAAGTGCAATCATTATTTGAATAATCATTCAACTAACGAGGAAATGGAGAAGTGTCGACTCTTAGTGAAATGTGCATGCAATTGCAAAACGAGTATTGGTAAAATAATTTTCAGCCAATCTGCTTTCAAACTTAGATGCACAATATAGTTCTTCATCTCTAGAATCGATGTATGAGGAAAATTGAGATTGCAATATTTATTCTAGATGTTGGGAACAATATAAAGACAATTTCATTTTATTGATATTAGTAAATATAATGAATCCAATGTTGATATGATTTGTTGAATATTGGCAAAATGATATTCAACAAACGTGCAATCAAACTTGCATATACAATATAATTTTTTATTTCTAGAATCGATATGAGTGGAATATTGGGATTGTTATATTTATATTAGATATTGAAAACAATATGTAGGCAATATTGTCTTATCAATATTGGTAGAAATTATTCGACCAATATTGACCAAACATCATATGTAACAATGAACATTCAGAATAGTTTGAACCAATATTCCACCAATATTATCAATATAATATTTTTTATCAATTTTCACCAATATTGGATCATTATTATTTTCACAATCATAATATATCTATATTGGCCCAACATGAGACCAATATTCAGCCAATATGAGCATGAAACAAAATCACAGAGATCATTAATATAGACTGAAAACAGGAGTGGTTCCAAGACCGAGCTTTGGGGCATCCCATGCTTGATAGGGATAATATCAGAATTGGCCTCTGTTTCCCATGTATAATTTTATTAGAGAGAGAGAGGTGCTCCCCTGACTCTGTTATATATTATGTATTCATAGTTGTGTTCCTTTGTATATTATTTTATGGTTTCACTATATTTGGGTATCCGGGGAAATGACAATATTAGATAGACGGGTCTTGAGGAACTTGTATAGATTATAAATAAAAGTACTTAAAAATGGTGTCAGAAGTAAAAAGATAAAGAAATAGATTGATAGGTGAATGATTCCAGCACCTGCAAGTTTTGATAGTTGCGATGAGAATTGGATGAAATGGAAACAACGATTTGACATATTTTTGAAAGCGTCAGGAAAATATAAAGAAAATCATGAAATCAAAATTGCCATCCTGCTAAGTTTGATAGGGACCGAAGGTTTGGATGTTTTCAATACCTTCGAAGAGAAAACGAAAAAACTTTTCAATGATGATATTAAAGCTTACGATGAACATTATATACCCAAAAGCAATCCTACCATGGAGACCTTCAAGTTCAATAGTATGCACCGAAGTTCAGATCAATCAATCGTAAAAAAAAAAAAATTTAGCAGTTTCTTACCGATCTTAGAAAGCAGGCAAGACTTTGTAATATTAGCTACTCGCAGTTTGAGTGTTCAACATCGTATGGTGATAGTATGATACGACATCGACTAATTTTGGGTATATTCGATAAGCAGATACAGCAAAGGCTGATGAGAGAAACAGATTTGGATATCACTAAATTACCAAACCTTCATCATTATCATCAACCAGCACAGTACTTCCAATGAAGTAGTCATGCAAATACTGTGGAATCTTGATAATTCTCTTATTGTACATTCGAGGCTGGGATAATATTGAAGATGGTTCATAAGAGGCACTTGAATTATTCGATTCAATATTTGACTCCTCAGTTACTAACTTCTGAGAATCTGAAGTACCCAAATCATCAATGTTGCCTCTAGTATCCTCAGGATGAATCAGTTCATTAAAATCATACCTATAGACATCAAACCCATTATTATCAAATTTGGACTTCAAATGAGTTGTATTCAGAAATTTCCTATTTCTTCTATATACACCACCACTCTCATCTTGTACAATTGTTGAGAATTATATCTCAAACCATTTTGCAACATATTGTATATTCATATCTGGTTGAGTTTCCATAACAAATTAATGTTTATATGACTGAATTGTAACTTGTCAATTAATATTGTCAAACATAGAATCGTTCCCAAATAAACCTTGTATTAGAACCATATCTACTCTCTGATATTGCCATAACCGCTTTACTGGATCCCCAATAGTCCATTCTCTCCCTGAACAACAATATATGACCTATAATCATTCACCGTATCTTTGACTGTACCTTTCACCCACTGTTTTCCTTTCTGAATTAAAATCAGATCATCTTTTTCCAATTTACTCAAGTCTTTAGCATTAACATCATACTAAAGTTTTTGATTATTGAAATTTTTACAATGTTCCTCAAAAATTTCATAACAGTTCAAAATTCCATTCATTTGCAAATTCCGACATTTGTATTGACTTATACGGAACGTTATCAGCATAAAGAATATCTGGCACCCCAAATCTTGCAAACACGTATTTGCAAAAGTTTATCACATCTAGTGATAGTTTATGTGTTGGTATTCTCAACTTCAACCCAATTTGAATACGAATCCACCAATAGAACATAATTTTTGTTATTGAATTCGAAAAAATCTGAAAACAAATATCTGATTGGTATTGAGTGTGATAACAGTTTCTTTTTGATTTGATCTTCTGTTTATTTGACATGCTTCATAATTATCAACCAAACTTTCAATATCTTTTGACATGCTTGGCCAATAAAGTAGCTGACGAGCTCTCAATTTTGTTTTTACAATTCCTAAATGAGATTCATGGACCAATTTCAACATTTCTGGTCTCAAGGAGTAAGGAACAATGATTTTATTATTGAGAAAAATTAGACCATTTGAAAAATAAATATTGTCTTTCATTCTGAAATAATATTTGATCTCAGAAGATGATTTTTTATCATTATCTGGCCATTGGTTCAGAAGAAAGTTTTTTATTTGAACTAAAACGGATTCCTCATAAATGGCGGTTTTGAAAATACCTCTTTTTTCTTCAGACATAGGAATGTTGTTATACATACTATGAACAATGTAATGCATTACTGGGTCATCTTCAACTTCATATTTTAAGTATGACCTAGACAACGCATCTGCGATGTACATCTCTTTACCTGGCAAATATTCTATTTTTATATCGTATTTCAATAGCCTCAACAACATTCTCTGCAATCTCACGCTGACTTTTTCTAAGTCTTTCGAAAAAATTGGTATTAACGGTTTATAATCTGAAATGAACTTTTACTGTTTGTCCATAAACAAAGGTATGAAATTTTTCAAAAGCAAAAACAATAGCTAGTAGATCTTTTTCAATTTGAGCATACCTTTTTTCTGCTTTTGTAAGACATCGAGAAGCAAAAGAAACGGGACGATCCATCTGTAATAATACACAACCTAATCCATCACCCGATGCATCACACTGTATATTAGTAGGTAGTTCAATCCCTTCTACTTCTTCAATATTTTCTGAATCAGGCCTGACGCCTTCAGCAGATATTATTTGTCCCATGAACTTGACCTCATCGAGTTTATACTGAAATTTTTTTAAATTAAATTTTACGCAATACTCTTCTGAAACCCTCTTAAATACTTTTTCCAGAGCCTCATCATGTTCAATCGCAGTTTTTCCAGAAATAATAATATCATCAAAGTAGATATTTACACCAGGTATATCACCAAAAATATCATTATATTTTCGTTGAAAAATTTCGGGAGCTGATGAGATTCCGAAGGGAACGCGTTTGTATCTATACCTTCCGAACGGAGAACTAAAAGTACAGGTCGACAAGCGTAAGGATGCCTCTGATAGCGAATTCCATTGGTAAAACTAGTGTTGCACTAGTTTTGCACCAGTGTTGCATCGACACTGTCCTAGTTTTCTCCAAAATATGAACTAGTTCATTCTCAATGGAATACGAAATATTTGACAGACAAGTGAAACTTGTCAGTTTTCGTTTTCACAACCATCATAAGCAAATCATAATATAGAGAGGTTACAAATAAATTGCGTTGGAAATAAATAATCATTCATATTCGTGCCTTTCCGGAAAAGAGCAGATGAGTGCATGAGACATATTGCAAACCTTTGAGACACATCTCTTGTAAATGATATATTTCCTGCGCACATACAGTGCTAGTCAAAAGTCCCCTCCCCCCCTCGTATCTTTTGAACGGTTATACTTATAATAATGAAATTTGGAGGGTGGAAATAAACGTATGTAGGCTTCTCAACTTGCCATAACAGGTGAAGCAATAGTCATAAATGACGTCACAAGGCCACTGTGACCAATAATTTTAAATGGGACCCTATGGCAAGTGACAGCTCGTTTGAAAGGTATTGAAAATACCTATTCAGTCATACCAATTTTGTTTGGGTTTCGGCTGATTTTGATTAATAAATTGAATAAATACTAAAATTATAGTTTCGCATTTAATTAATAAAGATTTAATAACCAGTTCTTATAATAAGTGTTCAAAATGTGCTCCATCTACTTCCTGGCAGTAATGCATCCTATTGCTAAACTCTTGTCGTACTCGTCCCAGTGTGTCAGCGGAAATTGCCCTACATTCTTCAACAATTCGTTGTTTCAGAATGGCAATACTGTCAGGTGCTGTAGCGTAAACCTTAGATTTCAAGTACCCCCATAGAAAAAAATCTAATGGTGTAAGGTCTGGTGACCGAGCTGGCCATTCTATCGAACCTCGTCGTCCAATCCATCTACCACGATATTCTTCATCTAGGTATCGTCTTACTGCACCGTAATAGTGTGCAGGAGCACCATCTTGTTGAAACGTTATATCCAAGTTGTCGAATTCATCTGGATTATCTTCTAGAATTTCAAGAATTAACGACTCAATATCATTTTGTAACATCTCCAGATACAATTCACCGGTTAAGTTAGTATTGAGAAAAAGAGGCCCAACTATGTGGTTTCCCAAAATACCTGCCCAAACATTTACTTTTTCTGGAAATTGAGTATGTTTTTCACGAAAGATGTGAGGATTTGTGTCACTCCAATACCTCACATTTTGAGTGTTAACATTTCCATTGAGAAAGAAAGTACTTTCGTCACTAAAACAAATTGTCTGTATGTAGCCTGGTTGTTGGTTCATTTTATTGGACATAGTTTCACAGAATTCTAGTCTTCGGTCGGGGTCATCATCTGAAAGTTGGTGCACCATTTTTAATTTATATGGATGAAATTTGTTTTCAGCCAACACCCTATGTACTGTCCTTTGACTGACTTCACAGATAGACGCAACTTGGGCTGTGGAAGAAGTAGGGTTTACTACCATTTCTCCAATTATGTCAATTTTTTTGTCATCACTAATTGTTGGTCGACCAGATCGTTTGGCATCTTGAACACTACCTGATGCTTCAAACTTCCGAAGAAGCTCCCTCAAATAAACCCTCGATATAGGGCGATCGGGGTACCTCTCATTAAACAGTCGTTCCGCTGCATGGAAATTGTTTCTACATTCACCAATTATTAAGATAGCTGCTACTTTGTCGGCTACAGTACGTACCATTTTGCCTACGTAAACACTTAAACGCCTCGTTAAACAATAGCTTAAGTAAATTTTCAAGGTATAAACACTTTTGACAAGTAGATAATTCAAAAACGTCAACCTTTTTGACAATTAACCAGAGGCGTACTTTAAAATCTTTATTAATTAACTGCGAAACTATAATTTTAGTATTTATTCAATTTATCAATCAAAATCAGCCGAAACCCAAACAAAATTGGTATGACTGTATAGGTATTTTCAATACCTTTCAAACGAGCTGTCACTTGCCATAGGGTCCCATTTAAAATTATTGGTCACAGTGGCCTTGTGACGTCATTTATGACTATTGCTTCACCTGTTATGACAAGTTGAGAAGCCTACCTCCGTTTATTTCCACCCTCCAAATTTCATTATCATAAGTATAACCGTTCAAAAGATACGAGGGGGGGGGGGGACTTTTGACTAGCACTGTATACCTATAATAATGAAAAAGTTTAATATGGTTGGTTTGACGCCTATAGCTATACAATACGAACTTCAAATTTGAAAATCCAACAAATGTTTTTCACAGGCAGTAAGTAAATGGAAGTGTGTTCTTCAGGTTAGAATCCCTCATCTATTCTTCATCAATACTACCTCAAAAAAAGTTATTGAGAGGTCAACCTGGAGGACAATTTTCTCCATTTATTTCACTATTCAATCCGAATAATTATCTCCTTCTATTACACCAAAATCCACTTTGATGAGTCTCTGCTGGTATATGATTTCAGCCCCCATATTTGTGTTTGTTGAATAAAACTGTGATGTTCTAAAGTAATTCATTCATTTACAAGCAGTATCTCTGCGCATCCCAAAGTTTTTAACGGAACTGCAAAAATATGGAGCTTGAAAAACCACAATTAAAAATATATTTTTCTTTACCTCTTCATCACTGAAATTACGGACATTTTCTACAAAATTGTTAATTTTAGAACGTGGTATCCTCTCTTTCATTACTTCGTAAATGTCTTCATCACTGCTTGACGACGATGGTAACAAAATTGCTACAAGAAGTAGCCTGTCTTTTTGAATTTTCGAGCTTTCCGCCATTTTCACAAATGCACTGACTTCGCACGACCTCAAAGAGCTCGTATTCAAATTATTGCACTGAGTTCGAAACTAGGTGCACTAGATTCCCAATGGAATACAAAACTCCACACCAGTTTTACCAATGGAATACAAAAAATGCACTCGGTGTGCACCAGTTTTACCAATGGAGTTCGCTATGAGATGCGCAAACGAGAGAAAGCGTGAGTAGATGTGCGACAAAGATCGACTACGGCTGGTTATCATCGGAATGTACAATCGGGAGAGAAATTTTTCTGCAACACGTAGGAACGTAGGTTCTTATCTGAATTTTCATTAATTCCTAATGAACTGTTCGAATAATATAATTGTCTGTGATCACTGGACCGTTTATGAAAATTGCATAATTTTCCCGAAGCCATAAGTGTAAATAAAGTACGACTAGAAAAAGAATGCATCGCCACACAATATCAGAAATAGGTAAATAGGTAAAAATAATAAAGAACACGAGGAACATACTTACAGAAGTTGACTAACAATATCACATGACCTCTGACCACTGCCAAATCAGCATTGTCCATGGTAACTCATGATTTTTTGTTTCTCTTTTTATTTGGAGTTGAGAATTGTTCCATTTCACCTTTTTCAATTTTATTCATTTCTGAATTAATTTTCCTAATGCTTCTAACGCAAACTCCCGTTGCGGCAGAAACTCGTTCTTGAACCTTCACAACAGGAATACTGGTTTTACCTATAATTGCTTCTGCCTGCATAAATTTGATGACATTGCTCTTTGAAGGCATTTTCAAACACAACAAACTACACTATAACCTATCTAATAATATTTCAAAACTATACACAACACAACCACAACACAAGGATTTCAAATTCAACACAATCAGAATAACGCCACAATAATTTTATTCCACTGACTGTACACTCACGACGTTAACTGCTTGAATAATGCAGAGCGAGTGAGCTCCTGCCCCACTCCAGGGTTGTGTCTACTGCGCAACCAATTCTCGGAGGCATCCTTACGTTTGTCGACCTGTACATAATATATAACAGACTCCACAGTAGATTAGAAAGAATCAGTACCTTCAATATGTATGGCATGTAGATGGCACGCAAATATTTCAATGTGTTGAAAAGTATCGAGTGAGCTGGTTGTAAATAATTATGAACAAATTGAATATCACTGTTGGTGATTGACTATATGAACACATTCGACGATGCAGGAGTACGTGGAACACCTCTCAAGTTGATACAAAGCTATCTACAAAACCGTATCCAGGTGGTAAAAGTGAATACAGAACTAAGCCAAGAACAAACTGTTGAGTATGGAGTGCCTCAGGGGACTGTATTAGGACCACTGTTGTTCTCCATATATATCAATAGCCTAACCTCTCTTGATTCGTGCGGCAAAATATTTTGTTTTGCCGACGATACTGCAGTCGTATACTCAGCTCCATCGTGGGAAGACCTGAAAAAGAAGAGTGAACGAGATATCGCTTACATCATAAATTGGTTTAATCATATGCAACTCACTATTAACTACGAGAAGACATTATTCGTCCCTTTCGCGAGTTATACATCATCATTACCAACTTACCAAACATTGTCAATAGACAATCAGGGAGTGATAATAGATGTTAAGTCTGCGGATCATATAAGGTATCTAGGCATAACGATTGACAAACATTTACGATGGGACGAGCACGTCAACACGGTTAGTAGAACTTTAAGATATATGATATACAAATTCAAGAACATCAGAGATTTACTGGATACAGCTCACCTGAGAACTATTTATTTTGCCCTCGTTGAATCTCGAATTCAATATTCAATCCTCAGCTGGGGAGGCATTTTACCAATACATCTTAAAAAATTAGACATCATTCAAAAAAAATTCTAAAAATAATATTCAATAAAAAACATACTTACCCCACAGTTAGCCTATTCCAGGACGCAAATATTCTGAGCTTAAGAAAGCTGTTTGTATATAGCATCATTGTCCACCTTCACAGAAATAAGAATATATTGACAAAAATAGAGCACGGCTACTCAACACGGGCAAAATGCAGTGAATATGTGAGAATACTCAAAACGAAAACATCAGTAGGACAAAGATGTTTCACTCACGTAGCAGGCAAAGTATTCAATTTCTTACCTGAGATGTACAAACTATATATTTATAATATAAATTCCGTTCCACTCCTGAAAAAACTTTTTAAAAAATTCCTGTTGAACATAAACCTCGATACTGTAGATATGCTACTAGAAGGCTGAGGGACGTATAATACTAACGTTTACACCATCTGAATGTTTTACAATTAACCTTCACAATTTAAACTTTCATATGATATCCAATTGTAAACTGTACCTATTACTGTTCAAATTCAAATTATAATATTATTCACCCCAACAACACACTAGTGTTAAGGGGTTACTCACATGTTTATGTACTTGCTTAATGTAATTATTTGATACTATTATTTTTGAAATAAACATATATTATTATTATTATTACTATTATTATTCTGGGTGGGGGTTGGTTGGTTGGTTAAAGGCTGACTAGAGGAATACCGGATTTACCTTGAGGTTTCCCTTAAAACTGAGACCAGCTGGGGTCTATTGTATTGTTCTGTCGTCAGTGGTTCATAGTTAAATAGGCCTGTGTTTTTTACCAGGTTCAGTAGTCTATTTACTAGGTGTTTTGGGTGGGGATTAGATCATTCCTGTTTTATCCTGGATCACTTTTTATGCATGTCTCATATGCATTTATAATTATAGCTTTAAAATGCTGCTTTTGGAGTTTATTCATCTTTTTTTCAGCTAGAGGATCAAGTTCACAACATAATGCCCCGAATCCCAATACCTCTTCAGGAAGCGACAGTTAGGCTTCTGACCAAGGATACTAGACAACGACCGACGGCACAACTCCTGACACTTATCAAGTACTTCAGGTAAATGAATGCACCTATTTCTCTTCCACATGTTCGAACAATATAGAACTTTTATCACGTATATCAATGGAATAGTTAGAGAGCCGCGGGTCATACCATGACCAAAAGTTCACTGTCAAAAAAGTTAGGGCAAATTAAAATAAATAACTATTTTTTGCAAAAGTTATTCAAAATAATTAAAAATACATTCTCAACTTCAACACCCTGTATCTCCGAGACGAAACGTTTGTTGACACATGTTCATATGAATTTTTTATCCTGAAATTAGTGAAAGATTTACGAGTACCCAATAAATACCCTGTATGTATATTTTTTGGCACAATTTTATTTATTCATATTTTGAGTTGAGCCATATTTGAATAAATATTATTATTCGAAATCGAAATTAATCGAATCACATCTGAGCAGTGGAATTGCATTTTGGGGAGTGTGTAGTACATATCTGTTCCATAATGTATTTATATTACAAACAAGAGCTTTGAGATATATCTGTAAAGTAAGACCTAGAGAGTCTTGTAGAAAGCTATTCAAAGAACACAGAATTCTAACTGTTGTCTCTTTACACATTCTGGAATCTGTCAGTCTGATCCACAAAAATAAAACTACTTTAGATAGAGTCGACTAACAATACAACACGCGTCAGAACAACTTCCTCAAACTACCAATACTTAGCAACACAGCTGTGAAGGATTATATAATTTACGATGGTATTAAAATGTATATCACCTGCCAATCAATATAAGGAATATAACATGTATCAGACAGTTCAGGAAAACTCTGAAAAATATATTGATTCAGCAAGCTTTCTACGATATTGAAGAAAGAAAATGAATCTGTTGAAAGCCATGGAAATCAATAAATCAATTAAAAACCCGAAATATAGAACCCTCAACGAGCAACTCGATTTATGTAGGTCTCCACTTTTGAATTTGTGATTTAGACAACCCAGGTAATTTCCATAACCTCCAGTATTGAATTTATATCGTTTCACCCATGTTCATTTTATTTCATTTATTTTCATTTAATTACCTCTCCATCCAGTTTACCTGCAAACTCCCTATATAACTAGGTTTAAGAGTACAATTGTATTAGTTAGTTTTTATACTTGATAATGGGATAAAGCCCGAAACCGGTCGTAAATATAAAAAACTAGTGGAAATAAGACAAAATTGTGTTTCTTTCGTTTCATTAAAGTGATATTGAAGATAACTTCACCACCACTTTATAGATTTATTTTTATAGTATATGTGTAGCTATTATTGTATTTGTATGTTTATATATTTTCTTAACGCTTGTTCTACTGATCGTTATACACGATAATGACTTGAAAATTTTTAATCCAGAATTATGTACCACACCTTAGATATTTTAAATTCTTGATTACTATATACATTCTTTTATGTATGGAATTTCATATTTAAGATGGTTGTACTGCAAGTTAGATATTTTCATCTTTTATCCTTTATGTACTTAAACACTTTTACCCTTGCATCAATTAGGCTTTGTCTATGAGAATGATGTTCTCCGACAATAAAATATATCTTGATTGATTGATTGATTGATTTCATTGTAAAATACTTGATATTGGAAAATATTGTTTCAGTGATCCTGCAGTTCACGCACTTCAATTTCTTGACGTCATCAACATGAAGGATCCCACCCAGAAGTCACATTTCTATAGAAATACCCTTAAAGAATCATTACCATTTATTCCAAAGGTGAGTTTTATCATGAAGGTTCAAGTATTTGTTAGGAAATATTGTAAATGAGCTTTAAATTCAATGTCTTCTTCTACATTCAAGTATGTACAGAGAGAGTTTAAAATTGGAAATGTCTGTATTCCTACTGATGTAAAAAAAATATAATGAAGAAATAATTCTTATTTTCTGGGCATTGATGAATCCAGGGTGTGGTCAATCGGTGATTTTTATTTAACTTTTGTGCTATTTTTCTTTTTATTTCTTCAAATAGATGCATCGATCTAGATAAATGTGTAGGTAAATCCGTTCAATTATCTATATAAAGTCTGAGGAGATACAATATCGTTGAAACATAAAACTTTCATCATAATATTTATTTATTATGATGATAATATACAGTGAGCTCATCATCCATGGAAAAATTCATCATACCTGAAAATATAGATATTTTGGAAAAATACTCGACTTGGTCGATTTTGTTTTCAACTGCTAGTTCCAGAATCCCACCCAAAACATATAAGGTGATAGAATTTTATTTTTTTTTGTTCACTCCAAAATTTTTGTATATGCGATTGCATAATTTGAGACTTGATTTAATTTTGGTGGTAGGTAGAGAGATTATAATAAATTTTCCTATTGTATAGGATATTTGCAATGAGCTGTCCTGTCAGGACATTTTGTTTTTTCATTATTATGCTCATTGTGAACAAATACAGATATCTTCATTTGCTACTTGGGTCTTGACCACAACTGAATTGGATATAGCTAGTGGGAAGGCTGAGGTTGAGTTGGCGGTCGTAGTTTGGATTTATCTACTCTGCGGGTGCTTTTTCAGCTTTTGTCTAGAAATGGAGAAGTTGCCATCCTCGGATTCCTCGGCCAGAAATACTAAAAATGAAATTTTCTTTGAGGGGTATATCTGGCAGCGGAGCTCTGATAGGCTCCGCCCACCAGAGACTTTGCTCCGGCATTGGCCGAAGCAAATGTAGAAGACTTCTATGTGTCATGATCTGCCAGAAATACTACTCGGAGAGTATATCTGGAGGCGAGAGCTCTAATAGGCTCCGCCTACCAGCACTATTGCGATACCATTGGCCGACTTAAATGTTCGGCAATGGTATAAATAAAGGCTCAAATGGCTGTTTTAGGCAGTCATCCAGGAGCCGCCCGAGGGCTCGGACAATTCCCAGGAGAGAAGCCCTCACTTCTGGATGGCTCAGTAGTGTTTTAAGTGTAAATAGTATTTCTGGTAGTGAGTGATCTTCGGCCTGGCATGCGAATTAATGGGACCTCGTTGGTTGGCAACAAGAATTCGTATGTCAGACGCGTTCCTGCTGGTTTTCCAAATAAATGAAGAGCTCCGGAGTTGCTGAGATTTTGCGACGATGCTGTACTTCGGATAGGCGGTCTGAGCTAGCCGGAAGAGGCAATGCGTCCTAACTTCCAACTATCCGAGTACACGCATTTGTTGACATATGTAAGAAGCCAAGTTGGCTTCGAAATTTAGTCATCCGGGTGCCACGGAACAGCCCAGATAGTGGTGATCTTCGGGGAGTGGTAGCCGGATAGCTGACCCGCGGCGTTGTGCCTTTTATTTTTGCTGTTTATTTGCGTTTCTAGAATATTTCTGGCCAGGTTGGCATCTACAGCCTGGCAAAGGAAAAATTAAGCGTCGTTGATTAAACACCAACTGTTTAAAAAAGAATTCGTGTTCCTGACTGATCCTGAAATGAAAGAAGAGTTACGGAGTTGCTGGATTTGCGACTGTCATAGAAATATAATAAACACTAGAACGCCAATTAGTTCAGTATAACGTGGTCCCCCTACGGCAGAAACACTAACCTATGAGTTTGCGCAATAGAGCGCAAGTGTCGCCAGGGACGGTCTTAGGATTTTTGACTTTCTGTTCCTGAATCTGGTGTAAGCATTTGCATTATAATAGAGTTTTCCTTTAATTATATATATATATATATATATAGAATTGAAAATATCTTGAGGTTGCAGTCTGATATTGGATTTAAAGAAAACTCTTTGTCATCTTGCCAAGCTTTCGGAAATGTTTATTTCCTTCCTCAGGACAACTACAAAAGGACAATTTAATAAATGCAGAAAAAAAATATTGAATCTACTTACATAACTTGAGTAAAAATAGAAATTAGCATCAAAAAAAGAATGTTGTATATAAAAATATTAGACAGATAAAATTTTAAATATTTTTATATACAACATTCTTTTTTTGATGCTAATTTCTATTTTTACTCAAGTTATGTAAGTAGATTCAATATTTTTTTTTCTGCATTTATTAAATTGTCCTTTTGTAGTTGTCCTGAGGAAGGAAATAAACATTTCCGAAAGCTTGGCAAGATGACAAAGAGTTTTCTTTAAATCCAATATCAGACTGCAACCTCAAGATATTTTCAATTCTACAGTTATTGTCAGTCACGAATTACCTATTTTCATATATATATATATATATATATATATATATATATATAAAACCAGTTAATATTGGGGATTGCAGCAAAGTCAAAAGTGTACTCTTTTATAGAGATTATTCCAAGCTTTCGTAAATTTTATTTACATCTTCAGGGAACTACAAAGAATTATTATGTCAATTATACATTTTGATGTTATTAAAATTTTACTTACAACTATAGTGAGGTTAGTTGACATGTTCTTAGTTCTTTGTATAGTGACATTACAGCTTAAAATTGTAAATAATAAGGAAAAACGACTTTACGAATATAAATAACAGATAATTTTGAAATTTCAGTCGAAAAACAAAAGACTTGTTGATTGTATCCAAGGGACACAAATCAGTTGTCAATAGAATAGAAATCTGTAATTTTCAAGTCAATGTTACCAACTGTAATCTTGTACCAACTGTAATCTTGTACCAACTGTAATGTAGTACCAACTGTTGAAATATACGACTGTTGTTTTGTAAGTTAGGAAAAAATTACATTTCCAATTGAGTAGTTATGGAGATATTATTATTCATATGGAGAGTGTGGTCTAACGACAATAAGAAGGAATAAATCTCACTCAAATGATTTATATCAGTTCTTTTATTCATACATTTTTTGTCTTGATATATGAAGGCCATTTCCAAAAAAGTTCTCTTAGTCATATGTGTCTCTTTAGCTAATACCCCAGTTAAGTCATAATTTATTCGATGGTCAAATTTGTTTACATGATCAGCAAGAGCACATCTTTCAGGATGAAGTCTACAATCACTTTTATGTGAGGAGATTCCACCTTTCAGGCTTCCAGAAGTCTGGCCAATATAATTTTTATCACAGTCCTGACAAGGAATGCTATATACTACATTTGAAGTGGAAGTTAATGGAATTTTATCCTTCACTTTTGAATAAATTGATCTTATTGGTAAAATAGTTTTATTTGCTATTTTGACATTACATACTGAACGAAAGAGCCTGGACAATCCCGGTGCAATATCTTTTATATATGGAAGTGAAGTGAATGTAGGAATTGTAGGATTTGTAGGATTAGTATTAGCAACATTGCTATTAATGGATATGTCCAGATTGTTAGATATAATATCTGTTTCAACATTTAATGGTGTGCTGAACAGAACACTTCTCAGCAATTTTGGTGGATAAGCACTGTCAGAAAAGAGTTTGAAAAGAATATCTAGGTTTTTTTTATGAAAGGATCTATCTGAGACTTTGAGTACTCTAGCTTTCATCTGTTTCACAAGGTTTATTTTCATTGACCGCTTGTGATAAGACTCGAAGTTAATATATCTTCCAGAACTGCATGGTTCTGGATACAATCAACAAGTCTTTTGTTTTTCGACTGAAATTTCAAAATTATCTGTTATTTATATTCGTAAAGTCTTTTTTCCTTATTATTTACAATTTTAAGCTGTAATGTCACTATACAAAGAACTAAGAACATGTCAACTAACCTCACTATAGTTGTAAGTAAAATTTTAATAACATCAAAATGTATAATTGACATAATAATTCTTTGTAGTTCCCTGAAGATGTAAATAAAATTTACGAAAGCTTGGAATAATCTCTATAAAAGAGTACACTTTTGACTTTGCTGCAATCCCCAATATTAACTGGTTTTATTCTTAACTAGTCAGCAACGACTACCCTTTCTATATATATATATATATATATATATATATATATATATATATATAGACATACAGTAAACCAATAATTGACTTCTTGAAAATAGAAATAGTTTGTGTAGGTCTTCTATTTTGAGCTTTCTTGCGACCAAGTAGGGAGAAATTATTGTGATAGTAAAAAAATTCAAAGATATTTTGATGGGAAATGATTTTACTCCACTCAGTCTGTAAATCAATAAAAGAACTCAATTTGTGTGTCCATCGGCCTCACGCCTAATACAGGAAATCCATATCAGAGTGAGGAAACACTTTCTTAAGGTAGGCATATTTTTGATTTTCGAAATTCTGAATATTAATGATGGTTTTCATGAATATTTGAGAAATTTGGGTATAGTGGCCTATGTGTTCAAGAGATTATGAATGCTTTTTTATAAATGATGTGAGTTGAATTATTTAAGGACCCAATGTATGTAGTGACTTTGAATCATATCATGGAATGAGAGAATCTACTTCTACAAATTGAATGAATAATTGATTAGTTATTAATGCAAAAAGTATGTGATATTAATAACAACAAAGGCTTTTATTGACATTATCACTCTTCCACCATTTTTGTTGATAAACAAATATTCTTGATTGGAGATTTAAAATTAGGAAAAAATCTGTCAAATATAGTTTCTCGGGAAAAAATACATTTTTGCATTCGGTCAGAGGTTCTCATTTATCATTATAAATGTTGTTAGATCGCATTTCATTCAAATCACAATTTTTGAAATGAGAAGTAGAATGTCGAATGTTGAGAGAAATAAATACAAAATGTCAAAAATTCAAATTGTTACTGGATATTTGTTTCACATTGTTTCAAATGAGGAGAAATGGTAGGATTGGAGGAAAAAAGACTATAATAATTGTCAACACATTTCATTTCGTAATGTTACAAACTCATTTTTATCAAACAAAAATTATGGCATTTCGTTTCAAAATTTATTGATGGGAAAATAGAATCCCTTGGGTCCTGCTCTTTTTGTCTGACCATCGACGAACTCAATAGAAGTTTATCATCTGAATTTAATTGTTGGTAATTTGGACGATGGCCCAATCGCTGGCGATGAAAACATTGTTTAAAAGGATTTAGAAAAAATCAGTGATTATTCAAAATGTCTTGGACTTGAACTGAATTTTGATAAATGCGAGCTGATTTCTCTTTCAACTTCGAATAATATTTCCAAATCCATTATTTTGAAATTGGCTCCTGGTATAAGAATTTTGAATAAGTCAGAGTGGAGTCTCCTGGGTGCGCCTCTTTCTAAAGATTCACTTTCAGAACATCTTCGAGGAAAACGGGAATCACTCCAATTGCTGACAACTAGATTGAATGAACTTCCCAAACACGTCGCATTTTTTCTTTTGAAGAATTGTTTGGCAATTCCAAAACTCATGTACGCCACCACTTGGTCATGTCAGTTAGAGCTCGACGAATTTGATAATTTACTCCGTAACACGACGGAATATATTACAAATTATTATTTCAATAATGATTCATGGCTCCAAGCAACGCTTCCTGTAAACCTTAGCGGACTAGGGCTACGTTCGTTTTGTAATATCTAACAGAAAACAACTACTTCCCCGGCTAAAGTACAAAAAAGTAACTTCAATTTTATCGTAGGGTTTTTCCATTTCCAGAGGAGTCATGTATTGATTCAATTTTCAATTGAGAATGTTTCTCTTTAAAACATGAATCCCTTCCAAGAGAGGTTATCTTGTACGATGGAAAACAGCGACTAAATTCCAACTTTCAGTCGCAGATGATTCCACAACTGACTTTATGAACATCCTGTTCATATTTTCATTGAAATCCACGTCTTACAACTACTTGTCGCCGAAAATGTATAACACTGTCCCTTCACATATACAGAAAATCTATTATCTGACTTCATATAAGAAAGAATTGAAATCATTCATATTCAGCCAACAACGGAAAAAATTGCTGACTTGGTTAAAAGATAAATGCTGCGTCTTCCCTAGCTCGCACAAGTCTCTCGAAGGCTTCTGAGGGTTGCACGTAGGGGTGCAACAGGTCGGCGGAAATAACAATTTCAATTTCAACTCTAACATCTTGTACTCCCGTGAATGATGGCTGTATAATGTAATTTTATATTTTTGAAAGAAGGTACATTGCAATTACTCGGCTGATGGCGCTGGAGGCACATCAATTTAAAAATTTCGAAAGGTATAACTGAAATTGTAAAAAAAATTATTGATGAAATTCGAAACAATCAGATGATTAAAAATATAATTGAATGATATCTTTTAAATCTCACAAGATTAAAAACAGCGTTTTATTTACCACTTTAAATCCAATGACTCTCGCAGGAGTCTGTTTACGTTTCCTTTTAAAACATATGCTTTAATTTGTTCAAACTCGTGACCTCATTGATTTAAAGTGGTCTTGCGCTCGAATGGAAGCCTACCCTCACAAATTTTGCTGTTTTTGTGAATGAAGCGAGTAGTGCATCTGAATGTGGAGGGGATATAATTAGTTTTAATAAAGTCATCCAAAGACCAAAAAGTATTTCTTTTTACCAAATTAAAACCTTTGAACTTCATTATACTCTTAATGTACTCATTAAAAGGTAAAAATTATGTTTTTGGATTTACTGTGGTCTTAGGATAAAATAGTTTTCCTAATGAGTTTTAAAGAATACATCAAGGGTACTTCATAAAACTATAAAACTGCATTAAAACTATTTTTTCTAGAACGGATTGTTTTAAAACCAACTTGCTATTTAATTCTAAATAATAGCAATTTAGTTTTAAAGTAGCCAATGTTGAGAGTAACATAAAACCAGTGTAGGATATTAAGAACTAATAGCATTTTTATTATGATTTAAAGAGTGCATTAAATTCTTTGTTTAAGAATGAGTGGTCTTTTTTTTAGGCTATTCGCATCAGCCAATCGGCTATTAGCAGCCAAATTTTAACAATAAGTACATTAATCACAATATTCATATTTTGAACAGGATATTTGATTCTCGGAGGAATGAAATGATATTGTCTGTGGTGCAGTTGTTGAAGATTTTGCTAAGATCACTAGGTATTCCGTTATTTAGTCTTTCTACTTCGAAAAGAGGACACTCCACTAAAATATGTTTTATGGTTATTGGCACTTCACATGCAAAACATTCCGGTTGAGGATCCTTTGTCATCAGGTGTTCGTGTGTTAGACGCGTGTGGCCGAGTCGAAGTCGAGTTGACTACTTGATGGAAGCGGTTGGTTGATGTGTTCGGCCATGGTTGGAAAGTTGGTTTGATCTCTTTCAGTTTAGAGACTTTGTAAGAACTTTTAGTTCATCTTAAGGTTACTTCAAATCCGATGTCGATTCATTGAACATATCAAAGCAGTTAAAATTGTTACTTGAGGTGTCAGTGTAAAAATGTCGAAACTGGCGATGTCTTTGAAGAAAACATTCATTTTTTGTTTACGATCAAACGTGTGAACACTCGTGGCTCAATTGCGAATTTTAGTTGTGTTCTTTCAAGGCGTCTACAAGGTAAGTGAAACTTCACCCAGTCAAACAAGCTACCACTCGAGCTATATCCTAAACCACTTTAAACGGGATTCTCCCTGCTCGTGAACCTATTCAAATAAAACTTCAGGACAATGCGACTCAATTTACCACAAAATCTAGCTTTTCGTAACCTGGATGTAAAATTAATTTACATTTTGGTGAGACCCGACGCCTTGCTACCGAGACCCCAGCGAGACTTCAGTGCGAAATATTTGTCGTGACTAACATTTAATGAGTGTGCGATGTGGATATATTCAAAATGGAAATAACTCCAAGTATAGTTCCCATTATGTTTATTGTTAGTCAGAATTGGGACAAGAATCAGGTTACATGTTCCCAGTAGCGGATTCTGGATATTTGTTGATGATAATGATAATATGTTTATTGTACATAATAATAAATTCTTGTTGACAAACACAGGTAGAATTATAAATAACTTCCCAAACACGTCGCATTTTTTCTTTTGAAGAATTGTTTGGCAATTCCAAAACTCATGTTCTTCCACTTGGTCAAGTCAGTTAGAGCTCGACGAATTTGATAATTTACTCCGTAACACGACGGAATATATTACAAATAATTATTTCAATAATGATTCATGGCTCCAAGCAACGCTTCCTGTAAACCTTGGCGGACTAGGGCTACGTTCGGCTTCTTCCTTAGCTTTACCAGCTTTTTTGTAGTCAGTCAATAGTGTTTCTGTTCTTATCGATGCCATCCTTCCATCTATATTTCTGAATATCAAAGACGATTTTTATGCTGAAGGTGAATTACTTTGGCATGCCGCAACTAATATTGATCCTCGTACAGATAAAAAGAATATACAAAAGATATGGGACCGACCTCTTCTGAACATTATTACTGATGAACTTCTGAAATCTACAAGTGTATACGATAAGGCTCGTCTGAAAGCAGTAATGATCAAGGAGTCGGGTGCTTGGCTGAATGCTTTACCTGTTGCATCTCTTGGAACGCTATTAGACGATGAATCTTTCAGAATAGCAGTAGGTCTTAGGAAGGGTTCATCTATTTGTGTGCCTCATACTTGTGTTTGTGGTGGTGTAGTTGATGAGAAAGGTGTGCACGGTTTAAGTTGCAGGAGAACTGCAGGGCGTGCATCTCGACATTACCAGGTGAACGATATATTGAAGCGTGCCATGGTGTCAGCGGATGTTCCTGCAATTTTGGAACCCTTAGGTACAAGTCGAGATGATAGTTAAAGACCAGATGGAAATATGATAAACCTGTGGTATGGGATTTCACTTGTGTTGACACGGTCGCGGCTTCCCATCTAGCCGAAAGTTCGAAGTCTGCTGGAACTGCAGCTTTGTCTGGCGAAAAATTGAAACGAAAAAAATAACAAAATCTTGGTAACAATTATTTGTTTCATCCAGTAGCGGTTAAAACTTTTGGTGTTTATGGTCCGGAATCTCTGTTATTTGTTCATGAACTTGGAAGGAGATTGGGCCACGCAACGAAAAATTACCGTTCTACCACTTTTTTGATAGAAAGAATTAGTATTGCTATTCACCGTGGTAATGCTGCTTCGGTTCTTGGAACTATTCCTCCATCTCAAAATTTTCATGAGATCATGCATTGCCCTCTATTCAATACGGAACTAAAATCTATTCGAGAAAAGCCGAGAGCAGTGTATCGTCATCAGTCTATCAAGTTTAATTCGCAAGTGATTGATCCACCTTCTTCTTTTTCAGTGCGGTCAAAGGACATGAGTCATTCCTGCACCCCATTTATGAATTGCATTCCTCGAGGTTCTGGTTCTCTTTCAGCGGAGGAGCTTCATCGAGCAAGAGTCGAATCGATCCATCTACGATACCCTTCTTCACGGATTGATTGTAGCTTACGAAATGGATGCGATGCAGAGTCTGACCAGCTTCCCTACGAATCAGTGGAAAGTTGTCCTGAGGATCTTGTTAATAAAATTGGATTAGATAATTTGGGAAACACTTGCTACATGAATAGCATTTTACAAGTATCATTCATGTCGAGGAATTTCAAGAACGAGATTTTAACAATGAACGAGAACGTTTCCTACTTATTCACCAATCTCAAATCCCTGTTTATGCAATTGAAGTTTCGTAAGAATTTATCATCTTTCCCACCAGTCTTTGAAGTCTACTAGATACTCGTTAGGACAACAAGAGGATTGTTCCGAATTCTTGGGATTCTTATTGAATACTCTTCGTGAGCAGGAAAATAACAAAATCAGTAGTCTCGACCGTTCTGGATCAAATGGTTCCGTACAGCTTATCTCGTCTTGTGTTTCTAGATCTTTCGCTGAAAAAATCCACACTAGTTTATGTTGTGGTACATGTTTGAGAGACAGTAAAAACGTATGTGACCTTCTGGAGCTTCAACTAGCATTTCCTGATATGTCTGATAGCCAGTCCGTGCGGAGCTTGCTGTTTCATGATATGAAAATAGAACTTTTAACTGGTGATGATCAACTGTATTGCCCAATATGTACCAAATTGAATGATGATTATAAGACAACGAGTATAACTGAGGCAACAGTCAATCTGATAATAACACTGATGCTCTTCAAACATGACTCAACCTCTGGCGGAGGCACCAAACTTATACGAAGATTGAAAATAGATGAACACCTCAATCTAGCAGACCACAATTATAATCTTCATGTAGTCATTGTTCACTGTGGTTCCGGCGTTGAATGTAGCCATTAATACGCATTGGTGAAAGATGGAACGGACTGGTTTAAGTTTGACGATAGTTTTGTTTCAAAATGCCCTGATGATATCTTGGAATTATTGGAGCCTCTGGGGACACCCTACATTTTATTTTATGAGAGAGAGGACATTGGCAGATCAAAATTTTCAGATGATGTGGTGCTGCAGGTTTTTCCGGGTTTTCCTGCAGCTGAAGAAGCAAATGTGCCACTGGAATCAATCAAGTCGCCCCGGAGCGCCAATTAATTTTTGTGTTTGTTTTATATTTTTATATTTTTATATTTAATTATTTTGTATAGTTAATTGTTATGAAATAGTTTTTCTCTTCATTTCACCTCTAATTGTCTCAGTTTGCGACATTGCAATATTGAAAAATCTAATTCTGGTGCAAATTTTTGTTAATTTTCATTTTGTGACCCACCTCATAGGGAGATATATCGAAAATGTGTTTTTTATGGAGCTGAATAATTTTTCATCCTGAAATAATATTGATGAAGTTTGGTGTATGAAGGTTCCCAAAAAATTCGTTTCATTTGGCATGAAATTATCGGTAATTGCAAGAACCTGTCGGATTTTTTTCTCAAGGAGAATACAAATATTTATAACAGTTTGTGATAGCATTATGAGACCACCTCTATTTTTTCTTTTCAATAATTTGAAGTTTTCTGCATCTGCAGAAGTTTCTGTAACGTATTCAAGAGTAGACAAACACACTCTTCATTTCATAATTTTTTTATAGATTCAACTACAAATTCTGATATATGTGTTACCACATTTTCAGTCAGAGTACTCAAATAAGGGCGGAATGAAATTAAATGATAAAATTCCCCATCTTTGATTAATATGTTGTTGACATCAATGTCATATTTTGTATCGTCAATATATTGTTCTTATCCATATCAACACAGTTTCCCTAAACAACAATTCCTAAAACGTAACAATGCCAAAACTCAGAAGCCTACACTGTTATCTTTCTTTGCTTGATACGTCACGATATAGGATTTTGAGCCGGTGTTGCCAAGTTTACTGGACTTCCCACAATTACCTGTCCTAACCACAGATGATATTCCGAACTTCATTTGGAACACGACAAAAAAAAATGGCAACGACATGACCAGAAAAAGCAATAATGCGCAAGTGCAAAGGTTGGTCATCAGGCCATCATTCCCTGTGAGGGGTCATTTAACTGAATCACGGACAGCGTGTTTGGCGTTCTAGTGTTTATTATATTTCTATGGACTATGCTGTGCTCGGAGATAGAGCTAACCGGATGAGGTGGAATCCTCCAATTTCCGGACCTCCGAGTACATACATTTGTTGTCAGAGTCACCGAATCATTTGTTGCAGATATTAGTTGTTGTTTGCGTAGACCTACCCTATACTGATGAGGGGCAACTACCCGAAATCGATCTATAGGTGGTTCAAATTTTTCGATGACCATTTCCATGCAGCAAGCAATTGCAGAGAAAGCCTTGTAGGAACTCTGCAGCGAAATTCACCAGATGTAATTCAACGTTCGTCGTAGTATTAGCCAGGAAAGTAGTTGTTTTCTGATGGATTTTCAACCCAAATTTTCCTATTGTATAGGATAATTGCAATGAGCTGTCCTGTCGGGACATTTTGTTTATTCATGAATACCATAAAATAATGCCTCGCGAAACTAGCCGTAAAAGGACTTTATGACCCATCATCAAAATTCTGAATATGAATAATAATTTCATGCAGGTCTGAGTGCAACAATAGGCTCATAAAATCCCTCGTAATATTTTAACTGCCTTCATTTGCTTACAGAAACTTTGGTATCAACACGTATGGCCTTCTTTACAACAGGAGATGAGAACCCAAGAGGTATTAGCGGCGGTTTTACAGCCAATCTTATATTTGATACAAGAATCTACTTTAGAGGAATACGAGTCCATTATTCTTCCGTCCTTTAGGTAAGAAATTAAGAGTGTTTTTTTATTACCAGGTAGATTTGAGTTTGAACACAGTTCACCCTGAAGATCTGCCTTTTTATCCACCTTGATTTTTTTACAGATTTTATTTTATGGTGCCTCCATTTACATTCAGTCAATTGCATAACTAACATTTTTACAATGAAATCAAAGTGAAATTTTCAATAATTCTAAAGAAATTTGAAGATATTTTTCAAAACTGTCGATGACACTGAGAATGAAAACATGGATCACGAATTTATGACTGAAGGTCTAGTTTACAAGAACTATTTTGGTGAATTTCTCTCCAAGGGCAACGAAAATTATGATCCAGGGCTCATTCGATTCGGAATGACCCCTAGAAACTTTTTGAAAAATTTGCAAATATCTCGGAAACTATTGGGGATATCCAAAATTTGAAAAAAGATGCTGAAAGAGGAGCAAATTTCTTAAAAAAGACTCACCTCCCGGAACTCTACCACCAATATTTAGAATTTTAATTTAGAGGTGAAAATAGCGCTAAACGCTGACTGATACGGACCCTCGAACAATAAAAATAATTTTAAACCATTAAATATCAATATTAAGAAACGAAAAAATTCTTTTATCTTTTAGACACTTGAAAAAACGATAATCCATGGAAAAAAAATTCTTCCCGTAATTATTTTATTACATATGCTTTTGTTAATTAACTAGTTTTCACAAGTTACAAATTTACATACAAACCCTGATGATTGTTAAACTAAAAACCTCAAATTTGTTTCACTCCTTGGAGCTATTCTTGAAAAGCTTTGAAAAATAAAGAAATATTCATTTTCCACCTTGTTATCAACAATCTAAGATACTAAAATTGAAAAATGCAAATAAAGCTATTAATTTTCTTATTTTTTTCATATTCCAATTTGTTCGTATTTTAATTATTTGAAGTTACATAAGAATGATTTTTTTTATTTCTCACTCTGATTATTTAAAGTTCCTACTCTGATTGTTTGAATAATTGTTATAAATAAATGCATTGTTTATAAGATATTTGAATCTTTGTTTTTGGAATTTTAATCAGCAATAAATATTATGATCTTTAAGAACAACATCATATGTCAAAAAAATGTTATTGCTTAAAAACGCATTTGTTGATTTACTATTTTTTTTGTACCAAATATTAATATTACTTAACCATTTTTTTAAATCATAATTTCCATTGCTCTTCGAAATTCTAAAAAAAAAGAATTTTATTTTCTTTGTTCATAATAAATAAGTTTTTGTAAACAAATGAATTTTCACTATGCAATTTTTTTTAAATACTGCAAAAAATAACAAAATCAACCCTGTGTCAATTACTGTGTAAAAAAATTAATATTAATATTTGGTAGCAAAAAAATTTGTTAATCAATAAATGCGTTTTTAAGCAATGAACATTTTTTTAAAGAAATGATTTTGAACTTAAAGATCATTGCTGATTGAAATTCCAAAAACAAAAATTCAAATATCTCATAAAAAATGCAATTGTTTATAACAATTATTCAAACAATCAGAGTAGGAACTTTAAATAATTAAAATACGAACAAATTGGAATATTGAAAATAAAAATTGTTAATAACAAAGAGGAAAATCAACATTTTTTTATTTTTCCAATCTTTCTTAAAGAAGTGGAACAAATTAGAGGTTATTATAATAACAATTATCAGAGCTTGTATGTAAGTTTGAAACTTGGAAAAACTAGTTTATTAACAAAAGCAAGTGTAATAAAATAATTACGGGAAAAAAATGTTTTCCATGGAATTTCTAAAAAGTAACAGAATTTTTTTATTTCTTTATATTGATATTTAATGGGTTAAAATTATTCAGAGAGTCAGAGCACGCTATTTTCGCCTCTGAATTAAAGTTCTAAATATTGATGGTAGAGTTCCATAAGGTGGGACTTTTTTTCAGGAAATTTCCTCCTAATTCAGGATCTTTTTTCAAATTTTGGATATCTTCAATGGTTTCCGAGATATTTGCAAAAAACCAAACCATCTCCTTTGTTTTCAAAATCGTTTATAACTTTTGCAATTTTTGCCGCTCACCTTCAAATTTTTCAAAAAGTTTCTAGAGGTCATTTCGAAACGGGTGAGCCCTGGATCATAATTTTTGGTGTCCTTGAAGAGAAATTCACCAAAATAGTTCTTGTAGACTATGAACTCGGTTATGACTGAAACTCTTCATGATTGTTGAGAAAGTCGACGTTTTGGAAGCTCATTTTTAAAGGTGTTCAATACGTCTTACACCGGATAGTCTGCAGCATTTTTACAAACCTGGTCCTGTCGCTTATATTGAGAAAAAGGAATCCCTAAGAGTAAATGCCAATTCAATGGAACTTGGTACATCTCCACTCTAATAATCCAACAAAATTTTTTTGTGAAACTTTAGGGGAAAGGGATTTCCTGAACTATTTTTCAGTTGAATTTTCTGAAACTTACATTAGTCAAACGTAATTTTGAAACCATACTTCTCTAGATACAGGTCTTCAGGAAAGTACAAAATTTCCCAAATAGGGAATTACATTAGTATATTTTTTTAAAAAATTCTCAAAGATTTAGAAGTCCAACTGGGTGAAAAAGGATTTTTCAATTTTTCTTTCGATTTGGTTTGGCCCAGAAAAAAAAGATTGAAGTGGAATTCAAATTTAGCTTCGGTCGCATTTTTTCCACACTGTCCATAAATAATAAAGAAATCAACTTCGCTATTTTAAAACATTATTCACTACTCGATTACTATTACTATAGACCAGGTAATGACTGTTCAGAATATCAGAATTTCACATCATTAAAAATATCACCGTTTTCGAGATGATGGACATTTTAAGAATTTCTGGAAAATCGCTACCTAACCCTGGATTCTTGAGTGCCATGTATACAGATTAAGACGAATTCAAATATCTTTGCTGCTGAAGATTGCTGATGAGTGATGCTTTTAGACGAACAGAACAGTTTTTCAGAAAGTGGAAAAAAAGTTCAAGAAATGAGGGTGAAATGACAGATTTGAGTTTGATATTATTCTCTGAAAGAAACATAACCAATTGGATGTGGACATCCATTTCAAAAGAAGACTCATTTTGTCCAAACTATACCATGGTATAGAAAAAAAATTTAATTATTTTTGGAAGAAGTGATTTCCATTGAATTAGGCGTGGTTTTATTCTAGGCTTCCATCAACTTTTATACTTACGCTCAAAAATTATTTTATTTCGATTTTATCAAGATTAAATGTGGAAATAATTATTGATAATAAAGAATAGACTGCTTGGTAGCATTGAATAGTATGTCAATAAAATTAACTTTACATGTAATTAGTCCTAATAAAATTATCGAAATGATATATATGTCGATTATCCGACATGGCACCGATTGATACGAATTCTTATGATAAATGTCGCAATTTTCCAACATCCAGATTCCAACGAAGTTTCAGAGACCAACAGATACACAGGGTGTAACCAAATAAGTGCAAAAATTTTTAGCACGTGAATCCTTGTCGAAAATTAAAAACTTTTATCCTGATAAAAATAAAAGACATTACTGACAAAGTCTAATGGAATTGATTTTAGCTCAGAATAACATCACACTCTAATATAATCGAAATTAGTCCTTCCAAAAATATTTATCGTATGTTTTATACCATGGTAGAGTCTGGACAAAATGGGCATTCTTTTGTAATAAATATCCACTTCAACTTGCTTATATTTTTTTCAAACAATAATGTCAAACTGTTGTTAAAAAATTGGTGAAACTCAAACCTGGCATTTTACCCTAATTTCTCGAAAAATTGTATCGTTTTCTGAAAAACTGTTTTGTACATCTGAAAGCATCACTCATCAGTAATCTTCGGCAGCAAAGATATTTGAATTGGTCTCAATTTGTAGATATGGTACTCAAAAATACAAGGTGAGGTAGTGATATTCCAGAAATTTAAAAAATGCTTATTATCTCGAAAACGGTGAGATTTTTACTGAGGTGAAATTCCGATATTCTGAACAGTCATGACCTGGCCTATCACCAGTTTCAATATTGTACAAGGTTTTACCTAACAATCATTCACTTCAAAATTCACTCATTTGCAGTTTGGACATAAAATCACAAATCTCGTTCTAATTTAACTGTCAAACACTGTCGATAAATGTAACCTCATAAGTACAACAATTCGATTGTTTTCCATGGCAACGGCAACTATGACTTTAATAACTATGCGAGATTCGGCAAAATTTTATTTAATAATGAAATGGACTTCTTCCAGAGATCAAATAAAAGTAAGTTGGGATGAAAGATGGTAGTAAGTGTTATACAATTTTGGATTCATCTTGAAATAATGCATATAATAGTGTTATGAAAGTGATTTGGTAACAATTAAGCTTTTTTGAATTAATACAAAAAATTTAAATTATACAACCTTTCAGCCTTTCTCTAGGCTAACGAACAGAGATGATACTCTTTTTAGATTTTTCTGAAAATAGAGAGTCGACTTAGAGAAATTTCAGGATGGTCATGGCACTCTAGCCCTCTCGCTCACGACTTATGAATTTTGAAAATAAAAATCTGAATATTTTTCTACAGTATCTATGATTTTTTTGCAATTTTTTTATATACATGTATTTTTTCAAAATGTTAAATGTTCTTTTGTGCCCTAGGGCATGTCCCCAAATGGGGACAGTGTGAGCCAACGAAATAAAAATTCTATGATCACTAATATATGAAATAAGTGTTTATCACATTATTACAATGATATTTTATTAACATGATAATTAATGAAACAGTTTTTTTCGACAAACATAAATAAACATTGCACTTGCTAGAAAGTATTCTTGTTTTTCCCGTACATCATCATCGTCATCACTGATACATTCAATATCTGATAAACTTCGTTCAATTATTTGCAAAATCTCCTCGTCAGTGAGAGGTCTCATGGCCATTTTTTATGCACTGAAATATATCATAGTGATATATAAAAAGGTTACGTTGATTTTACCGTTGACTCACAATGTCCACAAAACAGTACACCACACTATAAAAATCTTAGAGTTCAAAATATACGAAAAACGAATGATGCACTAATTATCAACTGAAATTCAACAAGTTTTCTCCACAATAGACTTTATTTGACAGTTGCCACTATTCGAATGTCACCAAGAAGAGTTACAGAATAAAGCTCTACCACAGTATTATGCTTAAAAGAACCAGTAGTTGCAGTCTTGTCGGAACCTTTGATGTTTCTGTCTCACAGTTTTATTTTTTTAGGACCACTGCGCATCATGAATTTACCCGCCACGAGTGGATTTGTCAGCGTTGGACATTTCATACAATGCTCAGCAAGTGGATACTAGATATAAACTGCTCCACAGTAATACGAATCTTATGGGAAACAAAATGGGTTGCTTTACAGTAACATATAATTATATTAATAATAACATTTTCTAATCAAAGTTACAACGTTTTTACTCACTACTTGTACTGTTTGTCTGTTCGGTACTTATTTTGCAATTGATCTTGAACTAAGTTATCTATGAGCTAGAGAGACTTGAAACTTTAAGCTTAGAACTGGATAACAACACAATATATGTGCATACTATGTTAATAATATAAACATAACGATAGTCGTTGCCAACCGATGTTTCACCTTTTTTTACTCCCTTACACCTACAATATAGGCTGTTATGGCAAATACCTGTCAGAAAACAACTGGACTAGTCTGTAGGTGGTCCCACAGAGTCTGAATCAAAGATAAATTCTGCTAGTTGGCAATTAGCTCTTGCGGCATATTATATAGACAGGGGAGTAGTTGTTTTCTGATACGTACTTGCCAAAACAGTCTACATTGTTGGTGTATATGGGAGTAAAAGAAAAGGGTGAAACATCGGTCTACAACGACTATTGTTACTAAACGATTTCCCAAAAAACTGTGAGCTTTGTGCTCACTGTATGATTATAATATATAACCATTAATCAAAAAATACTTTTAGAAAATTGGGTTGAGTATGAATTAGGAATCTTCTGAATAGAGATACGGTCACGCACCGAGTGCCCTACGCATTGATTCGATATAATATTGAAATGAAAATCAAACTGAATTAATTTTGCTTGCTTTTTTACTTTTTCAGGAAAATAACAATCAAACAGATAGATTATTGGTAGGTAGGTATAACAATTTTCTATTTCGGATATGATCAGGTGAAGGTACTTAATGCAAAAATGGTTCATCTGTAGCAATAGTATTGCACTGCAAATAATACCAACTGTTGTTTCAGTTTTCTCAATAACAGCTACTCCCTGCACACCACGTTTGTCGTTTCATAGCTATTGCAATTACTAAGTATCTGTATTGGGTTAGGAATCTGTATGAGACTAGGAGAAAGTATTTTATTCTTTTTAGTGTGTTTTCAAAACGAGGTATATTGATTTAAATTACTTTTCAAATGCCATTCCGATGCCTTTTTGAGATGTTTAAACGAATTGCTCTCCATTATTCAAGTTCACAATGATTACAACACGAGAGGGTAATAAAATCACAGGTAATTAGGAGTCCGTCCTACTACACTTTAGTCACTGAAATGAAATTGTATTATGTTGACTGGAATGCTTGACAGGCTGCGCGAAGTGATATCTCATGGAGGCCGCCATGTTTGTTTTGTGGTTCCTGGCAGTGGCGGAGGAATCGAGATTGAGTTGATTGTAACATATAAAACTGATACAAAGACGCGCTGCACTGCACTGGCGTGTTTACAAACCATAAACTGGGAAAATAATTACACGTACGTGCAGATGAATGTCTCTCTCGCACCCATACAAGTAAGCAATAAAGTATTTCTCTGCTAGATTGCATGTGCCATGTGCCTCCTTTCTTCATCTCCTACAGTTATCACTTTATACGGGTGCGCAGTGGAACGAAGAGCATTATAATATGATGCATTCATCATATTATAATTTCATTTCAGTGACTTTAGTACGTAAATGAATAATACCACTTTCACAAAATTTACATGAATCACACTGATTACAGAACGAGGTAGACGTTAAAATGTTAAAATCAGGAAATAAATATTCTTCTTCTTCGTTCCTTTTTTGAGCTCGGTTATCGTATTCGAATATTACTGAAATGTTCCAATGTTGCCAAGTTTTACTGAAAATATTCTCATTTTGAATATAATCATTCTGGTATACGAGATTAAATACGGATACAATATACAGTTCATCAAAACTTGCAATGTTTCAGGCGAAGTAGTGATTCTGGACAATATAAAACTTCTTATAGAATTCAACGAACCAAAAGTCTTGATTCTGATAGATCGAAGTGGTAAATTACAAGAAAATTTTTAGACATGGAAACGTTGCCGATTAACGAGGCAATTCAGAGCGTATCCAAAAACTTCACGCCGCGATTCGATCATGCGCTCTGTGATTTCATACCAAAAAGTGGGGATGCTGACACTACTGGTTCTTTTAAGCATAATACTGTGGCTCTACACGGTAATATACGCAGACTTCTAAAAACGCTTATTTTATTTGAATTTCACCTTCTCACTATATTCTACAGATGGCTGCACATGTGTTCTTTTGAAATAATATACTATCCTGATCAGAGTGCGATAGAAGATTGCAGTGAAAACAAACAGAGCTCAACATAAATAATGTTTGAATAGGTTGTCCTTATTTGGGGACACGTGAGCGAAAGGGCTAGACTGAAAATTGATAATTGATTTAAAAATATAATTTAAGTCAGAATCAATTGGAAAATTATGAATTCGGATATAGAATGATTGTTGTTGATGAAAGTTAAGGTCATTTCCAGGGAAACCGGAAGTTGTAGAAATTTGTCATTACATCATTCAAATGACATTTAGTTCGAATATTAACTCTGCCAAGTTTCGTTTTACAGGGTGAAATAATTAAAAAATGGCAGCCCGAAAGTGATCTCGTCGCCCGGTATAATCCCCCATTATCTTTCCAGCTGAGCTTTGTTTAAGTATTATAATTAAATGAACATTTGCTGTGCAAATTTTCCATTGACCGGATACTATTTCTTGATTTTTTTGATATGATTGATATTTTCTCACAACTAGGTCCATCACAACTCTGACAGCTGACGCTTGTTTCGATTGCTAGCTATATCTAGACTACACAAAAAAAAATCAAAAATGCAACGCAGTCTCCCGGACTATATCTGTGCAACTTGGGATTCTCCACAGAGAATGGTTACCAAATATAAGTCCATTCCTTTTTCAACAGACATACTTCATAAGATTAAAATGATATTGTGAAAGTACTGTCGTACTAATACACAAACTGAAAAACTGCAAAACAAATACATCGAAATAAATTCAATCATTGCAAAACATAATTAGATCAATTACAATAATATAATAATAACAATGGCTTTGATATAAAAACACGACGATGAAAATGAGCGATTGAACGAAAATACGTGAACCAAATGAAAACAAAAAGTGCCTTTGACGCAAATGGCATTATTAATATTCATCATGAAATGTATTCACATATGATAAGAGATATTGTAATTGCACGGCACTGTTTGGAACATTTAAGTAATGAATAACTTCTTTGATTGATGATCTATTTAATTTGTGGAAATCCGTGATGAAATATTTGAAATATTTGGATCAATTTTAATCGCTGTTAGAACAGTGATATCCGAATCTTCGCTTACAACAAAATGTTCCCCATCATTATGATTATTCCGTTCTTTCCTGAACTGTGATTCTAATATTGCATTATATTGGATTAGATAAATATTGATACATGAATAAATAAAAAATTAGAACGTCTAGAATAAAAACTAAATTAAAAAAAATGACAACGGACAGAATGACATATGGAGGCAGAAATAAAAATATTTTAAAATCGAAGAGACCCACCGTGCATAGAGTACTGTAAGAACTTCCAATGTACAATCTCAGATCATTCATTTCCATAATACTAATCGAAGTATCTTTTTCACAGGTATGTATTTTCAGCACCGAAAACTGTACAGGCGTCTGTAACGCTTTTAGAGAATCTGCATATAATACTGGAGAAAACCCCAAGGGAAGATATTCGATCAGAAGTTTTACCAATGCTGTACAATGCATTTGAAAGCACAACGATACAAGTGCAGGTAATATATTCAGTTTTTGAGTTTCATATAATATGTGATATTTGCTCGGGGATTTACAAATAATATTCACTTGGTATCAGAAATATTAAACACCGAGGTAGAGAAAGTTGCTACGAATACTAGTCCAGGAAGAATCAGCGCATGAGTACCGAAAACTATTCAACCTCATTGCCCTACTGATGATATAAATGCATGTTGCCATGGGGCAACCCCACGCCATATTGTCATATTGCCAATGTGATTCCAGAATGTGAAAAGTGTTCTTTATTTTTTTGTGCGCAAGTATATTCATATTTGTTTGCGCACATTTCCGTGATCAGTCTTCTGGAATCACATTGGCAATGTCGCAAAATTAGCTACGCCCTTCCGTCAATTCCATTGTTACCAACCTGACAACTGAAATGACAGATATTCACTAAACAAAACAGCATGAATTTGTTGATTTTGTATTTGCTAGAAAACGCTACAATTTGCTGATAAAAAACTATTTTTGTATAAAGAATTCTAAAAAAATATTTATGTTGTATTTTTTTAATAATTCATGGGTCGAAAGTACCCAAATTTGAGATTTTTCGAAACTTCAAAAATTCATATCTTTAAAAATATTAACTTTCTCGTGAAAAGTCATGGCATCTTTTTTATTTGTTTTTCAATAAAAAATATAAAAAAAATTGTCCGGTTGGAAACTAACAATTCCTTCCGATTGTTTAAACAATTTCGGTTTAAACAATATGGCACGGGGTTGCTCCATGGCAACATGCATTTATATTATCAGTGGGGCAATTTGAAGAGGATCGCATAAAAAAATTGAGGTGGAATAGTTTTCGGTACTCATGCGCCAATTCTTCCTGGACTATACGGTTGAAGGCACAAACTAATGGCATTTTTATTTTTAATGGCCTTCTCGATAGTGAAGACAAAAAAAATCGACAGTATGAAAGACTGGTGTCAGTTGTAACAAAGAATAGATTTGATTTTTTATATACTACAGAAAGACGAACATTTTTTACAAAAATTGTTTCGGATGGATGAGACCAAATTTACGAAAAATGAAATGTTCAACATTCATAATTCACAATACTGGAGTGATATACTAATCCAAATGTGTTTCGAGAAAGACAGCTTCAAGGTTACTGTAGTTTCAACATTTTCGCTGCAATAATGCATTTTTATGTTGAAAATTTGAATGGTACGCTTATTGCAGATCGAATGGGGATATAAAAAAAAATCTTTTTCGGTTATTTTATGTCAGAAATATCTCGACATTTCAGAAAATCATTTACATCTATTAGATTCGAACTGGAATCAGCTGTGGTATCAACAACCTCGAAAATAGTCTGCAGGTGGTCACCCTGTCCAAATCAAAACATAATTCTGTTGGTTGGTCAAAGAGGGCACTTGCAATTGCGTTCTCTGATGCTTGAGGAACGTTGCACAAGTATCTGTTAGACTTAATTCAATACCCGTCGTGGTCTTAGCCAGGGGAGTAGTTGTTTTCTGACAGGTACTTGCCATAATAAGCCTACGTAGTAGGTGTATATGGAAGTAAAGGGTTCATCATCGGTCGGCAACGACTGTTCGTTAGGTTTACTTTTGTTTTGCTTTTCGACACACTGCCCGTGTGTCAATAACCATGTCAAATTCTCCATAAATAATTTTTTATATTCTAAATGGAACATGATAAAATATTTCACTACGCTTAAATGCAAATTAGTAGCAAAATTGTTTGTTGACCCTTCAGCATTTGTTTCTTGTCGATTTTTCCAAATTGATAATTCAGATATCTTTAACAACCACACGGAAATTTCAGTTTTTACAAGTTTTTACAAAGACCATTGAATTCAGATATAGGGTTGTAAGCATAAACAGCTTTGATTTTCTAACGTAGAGGAAAAACAATTTTGTTAAGAATTGTTCTGATAAAAATATTTTTTTTGTGGAGGGCTGGCAGCATCTGTAAATATTTTCAAAAAAATTAAAAAACCTCAATACTGGAGCCCCTTAGATATATGATAATTCGAATAAAGTTATGATAGATGCAGCTACTATTTGAAGCATAGGAAGCGAGATATTTGCGAAAAACTGATTTTTGTGACCTTTGACCTTTAATATCTCAAGACGCGGACACGAGATTCCATGTAACTTTTGACACATCATTTAGAATGCCAAAATGAAGGTTCATGCAAATATTCAGTTCATTACATCTCATTCAACCGTTGACCCCCTTTTTCGGCATATATGACCGTACTATTATACTGAATTAAATTTTTTCATTCTCCAGAGCGCTGCGTTGGTGGCCGTTACGAACGTGTCCGAATACATAGATGACACCTCAATTAGGAGAATGATACTGCCAAAAACGAAATCGATATACGAAAAGAACCAGGCGGACCTCAAACTCGTGTCGAATGTGCTTTCCTGTGTCGAAAGGACTTTGGATAGACTGGATAAATCGCAAATAATAGATGAAGTGTTGCCTCTTCTGTCCGACATAAGGCTCGCCGACTCGCAGATAACATTAAGGGTTGTAAGTAAGTGACAAGTTGGTTGCTGTGAGTGTTCGTTCGTCGTGTCGGTAGGAAAATTGTCAATGGAGCACCCCTAACGAGTTACATGATATATTTAAAATTTCATGAATTCGTGAATTGTTCATCTTTCATTGTTCACATCCAAATACGATGTGCTCCGTTTCTTCTTCGAACATATATTAACTTTCTGTGAAGCACCACTATACACTGTGTCCAAGATAAGTCAAAGTCTAATATACTATCAGAAGTGTTTCAACTTATCGACAAACCTTTCAAGTTAAGATAGAAATATAAATTGGAATAGATATGTATTAAATAAACTATAATGGTGATAATCTCCCCGATGTGAACATAAGTGAAGACGAAAGAGAGTACCACTACCATATGCGCTCCGGGGCGAGAAAAAGGTGGCTTACTTGCTATTCCAACTGCTGCAAAAACCCGGAAAAACCTAGAGTACCACCCAAGGAGTCACTGAGGCGAGAATGAACGCTCATAATCAAATCACTGACCCTTTCAATTATGCCAGCTTCTGCAGCACTTGCTGAAAACTTTTCAGTCCATCCATGAAGAGAATGTACATGAAACTCGAAAAGTGATGAAAAGAGATTCAGATGGAAACAATAAAATATATTTGAATTAAACTATGATCGATTCATGCTTGAATTATGAATTTCAAAACACATCATTATAGAACTCTTGCAAACTGTAATACACTTTTATGCACTAGCGGGCGGTAAAGTACACTTTACCGCCCGGTTCGCCGGGCGTAAAGTGGCTCTTTACCGCCCGTGGGCGCATTATGGCCCGGCGGGCCGTAAAGTAGACAAAATTCTCAAATTGTCTATACGCACACATCATTTCACGCAATTCCTAACACGAATTAGAATCATTTCAGTTCAATAGGGCAATACTCTTTCTAACATTTGTTCATAATCGTTGGCAATTGTTTCGGTGATTATCTATTTATTTGAAATAGATTATCCAATATAGCACTCAGCTACTATAGTTTCACATTCCTCATATTATGTTACCCTTAATTATTGTATGCAGAACGTATGAAACGTGTAGACAGACCATTGCAATTCAAGTCAGTATTTGTGATTCGCGCTATAAAACCGCTAGTGCATAAAATTTTGTATGTATCACGTGCGTAAAATGCGTTTAAGGCCTTCGGTGTGTGATGGCCCTCGGCTAACACCATCCGGCCATCATCCACACCGCAGGCCATAAACGCCTACTTTACGCCCTTGATACATAAATATTTCAGACAACAAACACTTTACGTCTTTTCCAAACCGAAAAAGTGGTTTGATTCATTTAATGTTTGATGGAAGGTGATTGAACATTTTGCATTCCTTAAGAATAATTGAATTTATGACCAGAGTTCATTAATTGATTGGCAATTCCAATTCATTATTTTGTCTCATGATATGATAAGAAGAACTACCAATAGCAAATTTTGTTTTATGTTCGTATATCAAACAATCAGTTTCAATTATGAAAATTGCAACAACTGTTAAAATTTGGTGTTTTGAAAACAGAGGTCGACATGAGTATTTCGAAATCCGTAAAAGTACAAAGTAGGTTAAATTGGCAAAAAGTTAGACAATTGAGGGGTTAACAGCCAGTTTCATAATCAGACTTTAAAATCTACTTCAACTAAAGATAAAGTTTTACTTCAAGTCCACTTTAAAGCGAGCTAAAGGTGGGGTGTTTCATAATCATACCCATCCAAACTTTTAACTAAAGTACAGTCGATGACAGAACAACAAAATTTGACAATTTTTCAGGTTAGCTTTAAGCTTTTTCTCAGTTTTCAGTGATTAGTGGTGTAATTACAATTATTTTGTTTTCATCCGTTGATGCTATGACTAAATCAAAAAGAGGTAATAATTTCTCCACGGAGGAGGAACTTCTTTTGGTGGATGAAATTGGAAAAAATCAGAAAAAAAATGGAAAACAAGAAAACCAACAATATTTCTTGCAATGAAAAGGTATCAGTGGGTCATATGCATAAAGTTGAGTTGCTACTTTTTGCTCACATTTTTAAAGATGCTACTCCATTTGATATGCATAAAGATGTAGGTATAAGCTCCAACTTGTGAGTGTCTACTCTTTCCACGAGGAAGTCCTCGCTCCTTAAGTACCGACTTTTATTTTTATATGCATCAATGCGAGCGTCAACTCTCAACTTCAAATAAAGCGAGGCTCCTTAGTAGCAGACTCAGCTTCATCAGAAGTAGATACCTGTACGAGATGGCTCAATTTATGACAATTCATCAGCCTACCAAGGTGTTTAAGGTTAGTTTGGAATCAAGAGAAGTAGAGTATCGTGCCCTATATTTTGTTTTTACGAAACTCCCAGGTTTTCGGAGAAAACCCCTCAAAAGCAGAGCTTGTGCGAGCAAGGGAGATCCGGGACCTACAGTTTAAATAAAAGTGGAATCCGAACCACTCCAGCTCAGTGATACACGACCGGGGATCGAACCCGGACCGTCTGGGTGGAAGCCAGTTTAGTAGAGTAAATGTTCAGTGGATAACTAACTATTCCTTGGGAATATTGAAGAATGTAGGGACTGAGCCTTGAGTAATGAAGAAAGAATGGGGATTTTTTTACGTTAGTAGCAGAATATATTGGTGACGGTACCCCGAACCGTTATACCAACGTCATAGCTCGTATTGTGTAGAAATCAAATGTTTAGATCAAATTTCCATCCTCACATGAAAATCTACAGAATGCTAAAAATAAGTGGCAAGAAAAGTTCAATTTTCCTTAGAGTAGACTGTACTCATGTTCCTATACCGACTGTTATCCAGCAATAGTAGGATTTGTTTCTCCTTGCAAGAAATTAAACAGCTCTTGTTCCCATCCTTTCAATTTTATTAGTTTATTTCCTGTTCGATTTCTGCCACAAACATTATATTGTGTAACGTAGTTGAATATTCTATTTTATTCTTTCATTTCTTCAACCGATTCACGTCGTTTCTTCTTTACCTCCAGGATGTTAAATTTCTCTAACAAAACAGGATACTGTTTAATAATCTTCACAAATACGGTTTGACTTTAAGAAGAATCCTCTCAACTTATTAAACATACACAACCGATGTAAAATTTTTTCGTTTTATATTTTATGCATACTCAGAGGAGTAGTTACTCTCTACAATACGGAGTCGCTACTTCTGAGAGTCCACTCAACTTTATGCATATGACCCATTATCTCCACATTATCATCATAATCATCCAATCTGTTTTCTCTTTTTCTATAAAGATGATATTTCTGGATTTTCTTCATCAGATGAACTTGAACTTGAAGATTACATTCTTTGGTACAGGTTTATAACGTGGAATGTTATTGAAATTGAAAACTGACATAACAAAATAATGAGACATCTATGACTTGGTGAGTCAATGTGTGAGGTTAGATCGCACTTTAAGTTGATTGAAGTCTGGATATCGTTCCTTTAACTTGAAGTGGCTTTAAAGTCACTTTAAAGTATTATGAATCACCAACATTTTTTAAAGTCGACTTTTACTTTCAAAGTCTGATTATGAAACTGGCTGTAATAAATAGAATGTTGAGATATCAAAATAATGTTGTGTATTCGCGGAGAAATCCGAAAGAACTAAAATTTGACCATTTGGTTTTTCATTTTTTTCTAGCGTCATTTGAAAAGTTTCAAGCAAACCAAAATCTCTATCCAATCTCTCGGGTCTACAAAGTGGCTTTCACATCATTTCAGTACGTTTCGTTTCTAAGGAACCATCATCAACTTTGTGTTTTCATATTTTAATAGTACCATTATTAAACAAATTGATTGATACATCCTTTGACAAAGGTATATTCCCAGTTGCATTAAAAACTGCTAAAGTCAAACCAATATTTAAATGTGGAAAAAAAACTACTTGGGAAATTACAGTCCAATTTCAATTCTGACAATACTATAAAAAATCATTGAAAATTTAATGGATAGAAGGTTAAGAGAATATCTGAAAAAATCAAAATTTTTGTATTGCGAAAATATGGTTATCGAAAGTCTAGTGATACTGAGTATGCGGCAGTAGACATGATTTCAAGAATGAAACTGGAATTAGATTCGACAAAAAAATGCGCGTTATTATCACTAGATTTGCGGAAAGCCATCGATATGGTTAACCACAACATTCTTTCAAGATTATTATATGATATTGGAATAAGGGAAAAAATTTACATTTGATTCAATTAAAAATATAAACTGTGGGGTGCCACAGGGATCTAATACTCCGAAATAAATTATTGACAATCTGTAAGAAGCGATCAGGTATGAAGAAAACTGAAATTATATCGGTTAACTGATACTCTTTGGATTTCCAAGCCTACCAAGCATCGAAAGATTATCGAATTCGGGTAACAGCCAACTTGATGTTTTTCAATAAAATGCAATTCATCTGCGAATCGAGAAACGAATGCCACTTTGTGATACACGGTTGAATAGAGAATTTCAAGACAAATAAGATAGGCTAGATAAATATACAGGGCGCCCTTCAAAAACAAGAAGTTGGAGTTACTGCCGGTCAAACAGGTAGTTGAAAAAAGTTGTCGTTAGATTCAAATGAAGCGCTATCATTTATTACGTAACTTCCGCAAATTTAAAATTTGTATCTCCTCAAATAAAAAAACTACAGGCTGCTACGTGTCTGCTGTGTCACCCGGTATATGACGTGGAGTATGAGTAAAAGCATTGTTTAAATTGGAGTAAAGTTGCCAAACTTATGTTGGCGACAGTGATCTCGCATCCAAGTCATGTCGTAACTTCAGTGATCTGCCCAAGTAGCTTTTTGGCGACATAACGATGCTCTCTAAACCACCAGACAACGTTGTCTTAACGTTGAGCATTACATCAGTTAAGCTACGACGTTGTCAGAACGTTTACCAATCGAACTACTTCTAGTAAATATTTTGGGAATTGGAATAACGTTTTCAAAACGTTCAAGTGATAATTTTAGTAATGTTAAACGTTTTCCTGCGGTGGGTCGACCTTGTAAGATTCAACTAAGTAGTGGGCAATTTTCCAGTAAAGTTGAAAACGTTTTCGTGGAGTCATCTTTACAATTAACCTCTTTCCGAATATTTACTACGGACGATGTCAACGCTTGCGCGACTTGGGTCAATTTGGAAGGTTGGAATTCCTTTCCTCTTTCGACTAGCTCGATCACCACAAGTACGCAATGTTGCAAAAGTCCAGCAACTCCGGATACCATCTCCATTCACTTGTAGCAGCAACAGAATAATAACTCCAACATGCACTGTGAGTCTTGAAAAAGACTTAGGCATAAACGTCGTTACGAATTCTTTTATAATATTTGTTGGGTTTTCCAACGATTTCCCATCAGCTGCAGGCCGTAGATTTCTCAGTGGTTGAAATGCTCCATTATTTCCATATAACATCGCAAATTGGATTAAAATCCATTTAAAGGCAAAACAAGCCATTTAAAGTTTTATTGAGCCACTCGGAGAGTGTGCTCTCAAATCGGACAACTTTTGTCCTTTCGCCAATGCTAGCGAGCAACTCGCTGCCAGGGCTAGCGAGCGACTGCCGAACGACTGAGTTTTTCGGTCAAAACGGACTTCTTAAATAGCCGAGCTAGACATTTACTCCGGCCAATGCCGAAGCAAAGTCGCTAGTGGGCGGGGCCTATTGGAGCTCCGCTCTTGGATATACTCCAACTTCAAAATTTCATTTGGCATTTCATTTTTATTTCAGGAGCATTTCCGGGAGATTATAACAACGAGCTGGCGATATTTGGATAATAAAAATTCACTCAATTTATTAGTTTTTTTAATCTAGTGACAAGGACATACTACTGTCTAAATTGCTTGATAAAATAAGTATATAGTAAAAGAAGAGGAAAAGGGATGATCCTAACCTAACTTTCGAATCGGAAACGAAAAGAGCTTTCTAATACACTGCCTTCTATTACAGGCAAGAAAAACAGATTGAGTGGTGAAGAAACTTCACAGACACAAGCCCTCATGAAGACAGACAGTTTGGAAAGCAGAAGTTTAAACCTTGAGTATAAATTTTTCGTCAGTAGTACTTGGTTCAGTTTCTGTTCGGATAAGCAACTTCAGTCGAGCTCCGGGTATGAAGTTGCCTGGCAGACTAACGTTGAAAGTCGGTATATTTCTAATATCCAAAGTCGCGTTGACGACTTTTATACTCCTACGCCATGTTGGATGTGTAATTTTATTAGGAAACATGGACGATCTTTCGAATTTTTGACAAAAATAAGCAGAAATGAAGGATTAGGAAGCAAAAATTCGAACAAGTTCGAATGTTTTGCCAGAGAGTATAAACAAATTATAAGAATAAAAGTACCGTGCTCTCCAAATATTTCCACAAAGTGGAAAATATGAGGCAAAAATCTGACAGAAAACAACTACTTTCCTGGCTCATACTGCCTCATATTTTCCACTTTGTAGAAATATTTGGTGATAAGGGTACTTCGACTTGGTCGATTTAATTATTATCATTTATTTGTACCCTTTGGCAAAACATTCGAACTTGTTCAAAGTTTCACATTTACTCTTCCCGGAGTCTTTTGCTGTTGTTTGAGGAGTGCTTAATGACTTTCCTGGCGGATGGCGCAGCGACTGACTTACTGTAAGTCGCTGCTTTATCTGTATGGTATTATTAGATAAACAGTAGATTGTAATTCATTTGGCAGGGACAAGACAACTCAAAGTTGTCGGACCTACCCTTGCAATGATGAGAGGCAACAACCTGCAGGTGATCATCCCCAGCCAAATTGTGAGGACAATCTGTTGTTTGTCTACAATAAGCACTTGCAATTGAGTGTTCTTGCTAGTACGTTGCTCAAATATCTGTCAGATGTAGTTCAATATCCGTCGTGGCATTAGCCAGGAAAGTAGATGTTTTCTGTCAGATTTTTGCCTCATGTTTTCCACTTTGTGGAAATATTTGGAGAGAAGGGTACTTCGACTTTGTGGATTATGAAGCCTCGTTTCAGTTTTCTAGAAATAATTCATTTGTTTTCCACTTAGTTAGAAATTTAACCAATATCTAGAGTAGATATTGTTCATCTAAATGTTTTTTTTTTCTTGAGTTTCGAAAAATTCGCAACAGCTTAAAAGCCCGCATGCTTTTTGGCATGAAACAATAGTATATTTGACAGTAAAATGAAATGCGTTGTCAATTTCTGTTTCGAAATCGTTGTTTTTCAGGTATCTTGAGCATAAAAATATAACATTTTGATATTAACGGTAGGAGCAACCAGAAAGTTTTCTTTAAGTGTCCATTTTGGCCATCAGTAATTATTTGGTTGATAAATTAACTATGTTTCAAACAACATGAAAAGTAAACTGTCATCGCTGCGCGAGAGGGCTCTGCTGTGTGGTTGTTTTTAAGTAAACCTAGCAACGATTAGAAAACGACCATCAGCTACCTACAGTTGGAGCTGAAACGTTTTAAAAACCCAAAAATGATTGACAAAATTGGTTCAAAACAGGGTTGTGACAACTTTGTGTCGAGGTCGGAACGCAACTTATGTTTGATAGCGCAACTTTTTGAAACACGTCGCCGCAACGTTGATTTGCTACTTGAGTGACCTCCAAGTCATGTCGTAACTTAATTGAAACAATGTAGACGGAGAGCTGAGGGACCAAAACTGCAAGAGTTTTATAAAAGCTGATATTTTGAAATTGGGTCATGAATAGGTTGAATATCAATAGCCTGCCGTCAGTCAGCCAGTTTTTGGGACAACTGACGTGGAGGTGGTTCCAAACTTGTAAAAAAACACGTATGTCGCAACTGTTTCATAAAATCTGAAAATTTGTCTGTGGATAGCTAAGCAACCAACAAACTGTGTGGACATAGTAAGTCAGCACAATATTGGAACACTACGCGTCAGCGGTCCGGCAAACCCGTCAAAAAAAATGGGTTCGTGAAAGAGTGTTATAAAATCTTAAAATTAGTCTGTGGATAGCAAGAAAACTAACAAACTGTGTGGACATAGTCAGTCAGCACCATATTGGAACACGACGCGTCAGCGGTCGTTTAAACCCGTCAAAAAAATGGGTTCTTGAAATAGTTTTATAAAATCTGAAAATGAGTCTGTGGATAGCAAGACAACTAACAAACTACTGTGAGGACATAGTCAGTCAGCACAATATTGGAACACGACGCATCAGCGGTCCGATAAACCCGTCAAAAAAATGGGTTCGTAAAAGAGTTTTATAAAATATGAAAATTTTCGGGTAAGTAGTTAATATTACCTAAAATAAGACTAACATAATTAGTCGAAAGTTTCATGGAACAAACACCGTCAGCAGGCAATAGAAAGGCGCGCCGCGCGTCTGATTTATATAGCGCGCTCGACAGCAAAATGGTTTTATATTCAGAAATGTGCAATATTCAATACATTATTCAGTCTGCCATATTCTGTAAATTATTATATTCCAGTGGTGCCGTGAGCTTTGTCTCGAGTGAATGCATCATTGATTTTTTCTGTGCATTTTAATGTAAGCTTGTCTTAATTTTTTTTTTATATTCTACATTCAAACAAGCTTGATGAGGTTGTATTGTGTGAATTTGGGAACCAAAATGAAAGAATATAGAATGGCAAGTTCAACATGCGACGTTGAATGTAAAACATTCATTACTGAAAATTAGGCTTGTAAAAATACCCAAGGTAGACTATAAAATATGTGAAATCTGTGTTTGAAAAAAGTTTGTAAATGTAATTTTGATGTCGTATCCAATCAAGAATGTGCAGTTTCATATTCGTGGCAAGTCTCTACGCCTTCCACTATGTAAAATCTCTAAATCATTGCATAATTTTAATTAGTATATCCGCTATATTTTTGAGTATTCAAATGTGACAATTTCCATTACTTTGCACATCTATGAAACACCCAATATACTATTATTATTCTAAACAATAGGTATAGTTTTTATTTTATTTGCGATTATATATCACAAGTTTGGGTTTGGTCCAAAAATCAAAATAAAAAAGTACACTATAAGGTTTTGAAACACCCTGTATTCGTTCCAAATCATCTCAATTTGAAATTATTAAAATCAAATACAATTGGTACAAATGCAATATAAAGCCTTTCAGGTGCAAAAAACTACATTTCTAATGTTTTTTAGAAAAAGTGGAAGAATACACTGAAAAAACAGTTTATTCATAGTTAACGAAATTAATTAACATCTGATAAATCATTTATTCGAATATTGCGGAATAAACGTTTATTTATTAGAAACAAATAACGCATTTAAATTATTTAAATATTCCTCATAAATAGTTAATTCTAATCAATTTTCAATAAACTATAGATTTATCAACTGTAAATAAAACATTATTTATAATAAATAAAGAATATTTATTAATAACCAATATTTCATAACCATTCGATAAACACATATTCATTATTAATATGTTTTATTCATTAAAAATAAACGTTTGTACATAACAAACAATAAACAAAATTCAATATGGAAGAAATTGGAATCAAATCAACAAAACTGTTATCATACAGGAACCTGATCCATGCTTATGACGCGAGACCGCCTTGATGAACTGCGTTATTAAGTAGGTACTTGTGATTTTTCCAGCAGATGTCTTATTGTAGATGCACAAACCACGCATATAATTATTATACGTGTTATAGTCTTCTAGTCTTTTTAGTTACACTTCAATCACATTAAAATAACACGCGACCTAACCTGCACAACATTCACAAATGGCACCACACACCACACGACTTGAAGACAAACAACGAGAGAGACCCAGACGTACGACGTGATACGTGGCCCATCATAGCGAAGCCACCACGCACCTATCGCGGAGATTTGATAATAATGGCAGCGCGGTATTTTCAATTAATATTAATTTATTATCTATTACTAAGACTTATTCACTTTGAATAAACTCATAATTATTAATGAATACAATTTTAGTAATATCACCCAATAAATGATTTCATTAGGAATACATTTATATTGTTAATTATAAACATATCGACCTCAAACAAACTATTAATTTTTTATTAATACATCATATTATCGCATTTACTAATATTAAATAAAATCACCTTGTACGAAATAAAATATTCTTTTCTTTATTCATTGTAAATAAAAGGCACCCAAACAAATATTTATTTAATATAAGCCCTATCTTTTTTTTCAGTGTTTGCAACTTTTTTTTGAGCCTTCCACAGATGCTGTATCAGAAAACAAACTGTAGCAAATATTTCTGCTCCCAAATGGTACGTTATATAGAAAACCTTTAACGAGTTATGTTTCATATCACGATTCGAAACAATATTCAAACTAATTAAGTTTGAATTTCAAAACTTGATGGCACATTGGACAAATTCAATTCAATACACTAGGTATATAGTATAATTATGTACTCATCATCAGGAATTTGTTACATCGTCAATCAAATAATTTTAAGTATCTCCTGTGATAAAGAATAGTATATACTATGTACTTCAAAAGTGACGAATGTGAAACTTCTGACTGACTATGTTAGTCTTGTTTTACGTACTTTGAACTAGTTTCTCGAAACTGTTCAGATATTATGTACGCTCTTTCACGAACCAAATTTTTTTGACGGGTTTAGCGGGCTTCTGACGCGAAATGTCCGAATATTCTGATGACTGACTATGACCACAAATATTGTTAGTTGTCTTGCTATCAACAGAATGATTTTCATATTTTATAAAACTCTTTCACGAACCCATTTTTTTGACGGGTTTACCGGACCGCTTGCGCGTCGTGTTCCAATATGGTGTTGACTGACTACGTCCACACAGTTTGTTAGTTGTCTTGCTATCCACAGACTAATTTTCAGATTTTATAAAACTCTTTCACGAACCCATTTTTTTTACGGGTTTACCGGACCGCTGACGCGTCGTGTTCCAATATGGTGCTGACTGACTATGTCCACACAGTTTGTTAGTTGTCTTGCTATCCACAGACTAATTTTCAGATTTTAAAACACTCTTTCACAAACCAATTTTTTTTGACGAATTTGCCCAAACCGCTGACGCGTAGTGTTCCAATATTGTGCTGACTGACTATATCCACACAGTTTGTTGGTTGCTTGGCTATCCACAGACAGATTTTCAGATTTTATAAAACAGTTGCGACATACGTGTATTTTTACAAGTTTGGAACCACCCCCACGACAGTTGTCCCAAAAACTGGCTGACTGACGGCAGGCTCTTGATATTCAACCCATTCATGACCTAATACCAAAATATCAGCTTTTATAAAACTCTTGCAGTTTTGGTCCCTCAGCTCTTAGACTAATGGTACAGCAGTAAAATCAGGGTTTCTTGAAGAACCCTGCAATAAAATGACGTCAAATATTCACGTTTGTGACTAATCACGCTGGATGACACTCGCGTTTGGGTCCAATACCAATTTCACAGGCATTGACCAACTGTCTTACTTCTATTTAAACAATGGTAGAATATAAGTTAAAAGTAAAGGTTGGTCTATAAACCAGCAATTAGATATATAGAAAGTAAAAGTACCAGTTTTTCGAACTAACTTTGAAAGATAGTACCAGTGTATGGCCTGTGAATGCGCACTCAACTCATCAGTATATGTAATTGGTGTGAATAACATCCCAAAAAATTATCTTTCTAGCCTCAAATTCTGTCTCACAGATATTTACCGGCTGATGTTGAGCGACAAAAGGTACGGCCTCTCCGTCAATCTGATGGCCACGAAAGTGATGCCTTCGTTGCTACCGCAGACCGTCAACCCCTCCCTCAACCTGGAGCAGTTCACGATCCTGATAGAGGTGTTGCAAGACATGCTGGACCACATCGACAGGAACCAGAGGAACAAGCTGAAGCTGGACAATCTTTCTCTGCCCAGTCCCGACCGGCACCGGCCTCTGAGGCATCAGTACAGTTCGGATAATATGCACGTACCCCCCTTCAATATACCGAATTTGAGGATAGAACAGAGGAAGACGTCCAGTGCGGAGGATATGGCGAGGAAAAACTCCACAGGTGAGATGTAATTTTTATGAATAAACAAAATAACTCATTTCAACTCACAACAAAACATAAATGTGAATTGTTGGATGTACACCTCTCCCCCCTCCTTGGTCCATTTCTGCGGAAATATTTATGAATAATTTGGAGACCACTTTAGTAAATTTCGACCTTGGTGAGAAACTTATTCATTTGTGGTGAAGATATATTAACGATATTCTTGACTGTTTAACATTTCTATTCTTTAAAAAATCGTTATTTAACGAGTTGTTGATTTACGATTGTAGTTCAGTTTTACGATTACGTCAATCTAAACGACAATTCAGAAATTCCTATCCTGTAACACTGTCGTTAAGGCTTCAGTCGTTACCAAATGAATAATAATAATAATAATAACTTTATTATTCCCAAGAAACATATGCTGCTTATATTAGGGAAACATCAAAATTAAAAAAAATTTACAAAAAATATGTATACAATATAATATATACATAAATATATATAATAAATTGTCAAATCAGATTTATTTCTTATAATATTGTTTCAATTTATACTTAAATTTTGAACATTTAATATTTCTCAATGTGCTTGGTAGTTTATTATAAATAAGTATACCATTATGCATTCTATTTTTTTTTCCAATTTCAGTCCTGTTTCTATTGGTCTGCAGTTCATGAACATTCCTTGTTCCATAATTATGAATTGCAATGTTATCATGAACATTTAAACTGGTATATTTCTTTTTTGTTCTACTAAGATGAATAAATGAACACACCCCCAATTTATAAAGTGAATCCAAATTCAATAATTTTTTTTGCTCTATATAAATTTTCAGTAGGTTCTAAATGAGGCAATTTGTATATGCATTTGATTGATTTGTTTTGCAGTTTTTTAAGTGGTTTTAATACAGAAGCTTTTGCAGATCCCCATATAGATACTAAATATTGTAATCTAGAATATATGAAACTAAAGTAAATATTCATTAAAATTTTTCTTTCTAACGTTTGTTTGAATGTTTTAGACGATGTAGTAACTTGATTACTTATATTTCGGACGTCCATCATCTTAATGGTTGAAAGATTTCTATCTCTTTCAATTTTTTTCTTTCTAAGTACCCTCTAATTTTATAAAGAATACCGATAATGGGAGATATTTTTTTTCGAACAATTTCTATATGCTTTTGACAACTAAGAGTTTCATCAATGTAAAGACCCAAAAATTTTTTTACAAACCTGAAATTTCAAGACGGGTAGTACACGTAAATTCGTGTTTTGTGATTGAATGAAGAATGAAAATAAATCTTTTTAATCTTTTGGTGTCGGTTATTTGATTATTTTATGGAAATTTCAATTAACTATGGGAATTGGTGAATATTACGAAATTTTTTAAAAAATAAGGAAAACTATTATATAGTTAAACATTTTCCTATATTTTGATGAATTGGATTTTTGGTTTCGTACAAATAAGTATGAACAAAGCAAACCAGAAATTCTAAAAGAAACCTGCGACCTCATAACAGCCAAACTGAAACAGCTCTTTATGATAGAGGGGCAAAATTATCAACCAATATTTCTGATAATTTGTGAATACACCTGCTTACAGAAGACTTGGAAATGGCACACGATTAAATTTTTTGCATAGACTTCTAGTATTTGCCTAAAAAATGCAATGCTCAATAAAAACTGTGCAATTGGTTATAGAATAGAAATTCATAGTTTTTTGTTCACTTGTATTACACGAGGTATCGTCTTGTTCCTGCTGGACATTGCAAAGTGATGGCTCATTTCGTTAAATAACTCCCAAGCTAGTTTTCTGTTCTATCTAAATGATCTTCTGGAGTCTCTAAAGGGTTGCTGATATACCCCAATTACATATTGAATCTCCGATTCCACCCTCTACGGAACAACATATACAAGAGCCGATCTACCTTAAGAAATCATCATAATATAGTCTTCGCAGTTCTTCCAGGATTACAACCAATACGTTCTGCTCGAAGTAGTCCATTTCTATTTGAGTACCATTTGAATTTTGCAAAGGACGAGTAAGAATTATATTTCTGCTGAACACAGCTATTATTTTTGACACTCACGACAGCCAAATAGATGTCGTCTGCTCAGCGATGTTTTGGCAACGATATATCGTTAAATAACGATGAAGAAATACAATTTTGTGATTTTCTCGTTATTTAAAGGCATATCTTTTGATAACGACTGCTAACGATATCGTTTAAAGATAGTGAATAGACCTGTAAGAGGTACCAAACGAAAACTCAACCAGTTTCTGATATTTATCATCTTGCTCTGTGTGTAACTAGATCACCAGAAATATCTCGAAAGGTTCCTGTATTCAGGTGAAATACTCATTAGAAGAAAACTTTTTCTATGTCAGTTGTTTTACCGATCAAACATAACCTGAACCTCAGTAAAAGTGATGGAATCAGCTCAATCAAATTGGGCTCTGTTTGTGAGCAATAATACATAATAATGAAATGCTTTGTTCGTCTTTTGCTGATGCATCAATCACGTAGTTTAACTTGATTCTTTAGATATGTTATGATGTGGTTGAAAACGTAAATCAATCTTTCCAATTTTCTCTTCATTTCCACCTTGTTCAATTATAAAAAAAATCCCATTCTACCAGTACCTTCTCGTATTCCTCTAATTTATTTAGAGTTGAGAGTTTTTTGGTGGTACTCTGTAGTCGTGTTTCAGTCAAATTTTCATCACTGGAAAGTTCCTAATGCACTTGAACCCATGGCAGACGTACTTCATATGTTCCATCCTCATTGTTATCGATGTGGTCATTGGAATACTTTCGATTTTACTTCAGCCAGATCTTTGATTCCTGAAATATATAAATTCCATAAATTTTCCAGAGTACAATTTGTGACCTCCGAAAAAGTTGGTGTATTTGAATTATTGTTCAGTTGCCATATATAGTCTAGTTGAGTTTCAATCGAAATGAGTTTTTCATCTAAATTACTGATATTTCCTGTCAGTATTCTTCTAAATATATCAGCTCCTAACAATGATTCAACTTCACGCGGTTCATTTTCAACTTCGATTTCATTCAAAATTAACATTTTTTGTTTCAAAATGTTGAATATTCGCAGAGTTTTCTAGTCTAGGAATTTTGTTCTGTTCTAATACTCCCAAATTAAATTTGAAATTTCTTTCAAGATTTTGCACCACAACATCGTAACTTCCGACAATAAAGTGAAGGTGAAGGTGATGTAAAAATTCAATATGAAATATAACTATATATATATATATATATATATATATATATATATATATATATATATATATATATGTTCCAGTGACTGTAAAACAGTCGAAAACAATCCTTTAGGAACTCACTATACCTTTGTATAGATTGTATCTATACAAAGGTATAGTGAGTTCCTAAAGGATTGTTTTCGACTGTTTTACAGTCACTGGAACATTTATTGCTCCTTGAAACAAGTATTCAGCATATATATATATATATATATATATATATATATATATATATATATATATATATATATATATATGTTCGGAAAGGTTTCCGCGGTCAGAAATATGTACATTACTAAGTTCATGGGTTGAACCGCGTTGAGAGTTTATAACTCGACGTTTCGGCTCCTGCTTTGGAGCCATTTTCAAGAGTGTGACTGCGAGGCCCCTATCTGCCTACTCCTCGAGTCGTGGTCTTGAGAGATATCAAGGTCTCAACCTGCCTACTCCTTGATCTCAAAAGACGATCCGATGTTGGTTGCACTGTAGTATTTATAGGTGGTTGGCTACTTTTCAGAAAAGCAAATATCAAAACCATCTTTACCACAGAACAAAAACTATCACACCTCATCAGACCAACAAAAGACAAAATTCCCAACGAAGACCATGGTATTTACGAAATTCCCTGTTCTATCTGCCCCCACTCTTATATAGGAGAAACTTCGAAACAGATCCATTTTCGATCCTATCAACACTCCCTTTCAGTTAGAAATCGAGACACCAGCTCCGCATTAGCTCTTCATTTCATCCAAACGGGTCACCCCATAGATTTCGAGAAAACGAAAACCATCGCCCCAGTACGTTCAAGAACTTCTCGTTTTATCAGAGAAGCCATCGAAATCGAAAAACGGCCTGATTGCCTGAACATTAAAGATGATAGCCGTAAATTGAACCCCATTTGGAAGCCCCTTCTTCCAACCGTAATTACCAGGCCACGTGAAACTTATCCGCAATCAATTATTATCCCATTAACTCCAACTACACAGCAGGCACCAGCAGACAAGACAAACGAGAAAACCCGTAAGACCCGCCCACCTCCAGGTAGCCAACCACCTATAAATACTGCAGTGCAACCAACATCGGATCGTCTTTTGAGATCAAGGAGTAGGCAGGTTGAGACCTTGATATCTCTCAAGACCACGACTCGAGGAGTAGGCAGATAGGGGCCTCGCAGTCACACTCTTGAAAATGGCTCCAAAGCAGGAGCCGAAACGTCGAGTTATAAACTCTCAACGCGGTTCAACCCATGAACTTAGTAATGTACATATATATATATATATATATATATAACTATATATATATATATATATATAACTACAAATTGTTGAAAACAGTTTCCCATGTATACCACTAATTTCAATTATTCAAATGAGAAAAAAAAACATTTTATATTGATTCTGATTCACAAAATTCTAATAATTTTTCATTCTATGAGTCCTTCCTCGAAGAGTCGAAGAGGAAATAATTTTCTATTCGCTTTCTATCATTCATAACTTCTTTTCTTAGTTTCCCGAGTGTAACCTCTTCCTCAATTATTTTCGTGCAGAAATTTTAACAAGTAATGTGCCTATTTCCATATCCCTAATCTTTGAAGGTACCCCATAAATGAACGTCTAGGGGGGTGAAATCAGGGAAACGTGGGGGCCTCATCACGAGAGGATTAGGTCCTATCCATTTTCTAGGTGGGTTACAATTCAGGCACTCCCTTGTTATTCCGTAGCTGTGAAAGTGTGAACCCTCCAACTGAAAAATCAATTTAATTCGTACATCGAGAGGCACTTCTTCCATAGAGTTGGAAATTTCATTCTGCAGAAAATTTACGAATACGTCTTCATTTAGATTTCGTTCAATATAGGTCCTATGATCCTATCATTTAGGACACCACAGCACACATTCACTTTTTGGAGTATTTGATCACGAAAATCAACTCCTTAGTGCGGTTTTTGAAACGTTCAATATCTAAAGACTTGATTTGATAACCAACAATAAAACACTGTCTTCATTGAGTTTTCAGGTAAGGAAATTAAATTGAAAACATACAATGTTCAATAAAAAAAAAACTGTTCTATATTATGGCCGTAGAGAAACAGATGAGTTAACTTGAATGAATGTCCATTTGTAGACACGGAGTGCCACAAGGCCCAGTATTCGGGCCCATTTTGTTTAACATTTACCTAAGTGACTTATTCAAACAAGAAATTGTAGGGCAGATAGTTAGCTTTGCAGGCGACTATGAGCAATCCTCTATACTGAGAATGACTGAGAAACAGCCTAATGAACCGCCGAAACGGATCTTTCGAAAATTTGGTGACAAAGCCAATTACATACCGTTTTCTAAAAAACGACTTTGTGAGGAAGCCTCATTGAGGTTGAAAGAAGGTATTTGCATTAAACCGGTGAAGATAATCAAAAATTTAAATATCTTCCTAGATGAAAGCCTCAAATACGATCAACTAATAAGTTTAGTTGTTGGAAAAATCCGGTGGTGCTTTCATAAATTCAAGTTCCTGAAACAAATCTTGGATCTGTAACACCTATTGATGATATACGGTGCTCGTACAGAATCACATAAGGGCCTCTATTCTTGACGGCGATAGAATAGAACACTTCCTGGGGAGCGTTCCCTGATTTGCTTCTACTGCTGACTAAAACCGGTATTCTTGAACTCGAGTGAGAAAAAAAATCGTCAGAAACCAAACAACAGTGTTGCCTATTATCTTGTCCAATCAAAATGAAAGAAATCTTGACAGACTGATAGGACCGGTAACGTCAAACTTTTATGCACAAAGTTCTAACATTTTCAATTCAAGTTCTTGTTTATTTTTATTGCCGCAACACAAGGTGGAAGAAAACACAACAAAGAAATTGAAAGGCAATCCAATGACAGCGAAACAGAAAGAACCGGTTAGTGCCTGTTATCTGCTGATAACTGCCAGTACCTGCTAATACCAGCAAGAAATATATTCGCAAATAGTTACAAAAAACATCTCCTCATATCCTTGTTCACACAGACATGGCTGATCTTCGTCTTGGTTCTTCTATGTAATGATTCAATGATATCTTGACAGATATTTTTATTCACTCGAAAAAGTTTAATAAACTTATCATCCGATAACGTGTTGAAATGATTTTTTCTTCGGCAGCACTTCCCTGACAATATTTAAATCATCCTCTGCTTCGTTTACATCTTCCGATTTTTGTTCTCACAGTAATATTTGATTCATGTCCATGATGACAAGCGTCGAGTACAATGTTTTGATCCAATTCATAGGTTGAACATTCGAATATGAAAACATTCCCCAACCACTCCTTAGTAATATTGAGAGAACGATATCATTCGATAAAGGGATCAAGGTTCTATCAGTATTCAATAGAACGATATTCAAGAATACGGTTGTTGTGATTTCAGTAGAACCACACCCACTTTCTCCCACTTGTTCTACTCCACTGTCGTCAAGAATAGGGCCCCTGAGGTATTGTATCTTGTCTTGGGGAGGAGCTCACAGCACATACATGAACACGTTGAGAATTATGCAAAAGTGGATATTAAAAATTATACACAATAAATAAAAAATCAAGTGAAGAACTTTATAGAATCGCGAAAGTTATGGATCCAAGGCAGATTTACTACTCCATACTAATACTACATGAAGAAAAGAACCTAAATAAACAGAATATTGATAACAAATACCTTAAAAGACTGAAGATCAAAGAAAACCTGATTCAGCCAAGGTCTAAAAAAACACCTACACAAAGAAACTTCACCCTTCCCACCATTATCGGCCTCCAACACACTCCTAAAATGAGGAAAATCAATTGGTAACAAATATTTGAAGCCAATCTGATAATATGGATAAATGAAGGAAACAGATATTTTGCACAAATTATAGATATTGAAAATACATATCATCACTTAAAAATAAATACACACTCTGTGCTTGTATCTTCATTAACAGTTATTTCGCTCAATAATTTAGTGTTTTAATTATTTCAAATGTATGAAATAAAATTTTTAAATAATAGTTGATATAACAGTTGATATAATAGTTACGAATGGTGTAGCATTTGATATTCAAAAAATGAAGAATTTTTGTGGAAAATTTTATTTGAATGTTTATTTGCAATAGTATATTGTGTATCTAGTAGTAAAAGTAATACATTCCCGGACGACAATGTAAATTGAAGTCTGGGAATGTGCTTTTACTACGAGGTACACATACATTTTTTTCTGAAATCGCAATCAGCATTATCAAAAACTAAGGAATTCTACGTATTGTTTGCGTGAATTCAAAAACTGACTAAAATTTAACAAGCCGGCAAAAATATTCCCGTATCGTTTTCGATACGGGAATAGTATATTATGTATCTAGTAGTAAAAGCAATACATTCCCGGACAATGTAAATTGCATTGAAGTTTTGGAATGTGCAGTCAGCATTATCATAAATTGAGGATTCGAAATTACGTGCTTTCCTGAAACGTCAAAGTGACAACTATAAACCCAAGACCGATTTTGACGGCCTAGACCGGCAAAGTACTTTCCCGTATCGTTTTCGATACGAGAAAGTATTAAACGGTCCGGGAAAGTTCGTTGCTTAGCAACGAACTAAAATACTGGATTAGCGTATTTTGAGGCCTGCAGTTGCTCCGAGAAAGTGGGCATTCTTGAACGATTTCAGGAAAAGTACTTTCCCGTACCGTTTAGGTCCGAAAATGGTCCGAGAAAGGACTGAAATACTAGATTAGCGTATTTTGAGGACTGAAGTTGCTCCGAGAAAGTGGGCATTCTTGAACGATTTCAGAAAAAATAAATTATTATAATTATTGAATAAGGTGAATATTTTTTTTGTAAGCTACAGAAATTCTGCTTTCGATTTATTTTCAGTGTACCTAAAATTTGGATTCGTTTTATGAAAACTAGTACTCAGAACCACTTCCTTGAATATTGCATACTCTACCGACAAAACAAATCTTTCCATTGTTTCCATTTACAGGCGGTATGTTAGGCAGTTGGTGGTTCGGAGGTTCTCCATCTTCTCCAGATAGCAACTTCCTCAGGGTGGTGAACTCTTTTCCTAATAGAAGACTGTCAGACAACACACTGATGACTCCTAAGATCCGAGTAGCACCATCATGCGCCTCTTCGCCCGGTGGAACTCCAGGAGGAGGTCTACCAATCAGGAGGCATTCCAGCATCGGACCGCAAGAGAGGAGAGGATCCACGGTGAATCTTTCTCCGCCAACGGTGAGTGGACCAGTGGCAGTTTTTGTTTTATTGTCGGTACTGAAGTACTGAAGATTGTGATGTTGTTTAATGTAGCGATGTGATTTTGAATAAGCATAGGTATTGAATAAAAGAGCTATATTAAACTCAGAGTCGTCTCCACAATATACAGGGTGTTTAAAAATTCACTACCAAAGAATTTAGGTACGTAGTCTTCAGGTCAAAATAATTTTTTTTCCCACAAACTTGTCTGCAAACGATTCGTTACTGAACTTCGATCTAAAGAGCGTTGAAGCTCTTTCAATTTCCGAGATATGAAGATGAAATTAGAATTCAGTTACGCTCTAAAGCTCACATCATCCAGCATACTGATTGATTGTAAGAATCTACACAGGGGTATTTTTTTTTTTTTTTAGGGTTAGAACCTTTTTTGCTCCATAAACTTTTTTGTGATGCGCAGCTGGTGGATTCTAAAATCCGAAATCAAATCTTTCTTTTGTTTGAAAACTTTTTTGGTTTTTGTAATTTTTACGTATCAGCGACCGTTATCGAGATTTTTTTTATATTTCTCTATAATTCAATACATTTAAGGGTCTTCATCCCTGAAAAAAGGGGAGTAAAAAACGATTTTTTCTGAGTGGTGAAGGATTGTATGAAAATAAAAATAATGAAAAACATATTCTTCGAGTTCAAAATGAATGAAAATAATATTTTCCCCCATTTTTGGGCATTTTCGTTCAGTTCCACCATCAAAACGAACGAATATTTTGGTGTTGTTTCATTTCAGTATCGAAGTCTATCATTCACTTAGTTAAACGACTTTTTTATTTTTCTCCAAGATGTTTCCTTTTTTTGTGAATAATTTTTCAAAAATATGTTTTTTTTACGAAATGGGTTTCCTTTCTTAATTCCATTTAAAATGAGAAATATCCAGCTTTATCAAAGTCAACTAATAAAGGTTTGGTTCAGCCGTCGACCAGTGCAAATTGATTATCACTTACAATTCTGGATTCAGACATGGAACTGAATTTCTTTTAAATGTCACGCCCCTCAGGTTGCTCCTCCCACACGACGAAAAAGAAAACTAGTTCGAAATATTGTAACTTTTACAATTAATAGCTTTTTTCAAAAACAAGTGTTCATCACTTGGGGGACAATACTACATAACATTTTCATATTTGAAAAAACCAAGAGGCGGCTCTAGAATGTTGGACGAGTTTCATGATTTCTAATACGATTCCATTCAAAATTGGTATATAGAAGCTTTCGGGTTTGGGACGTCATAATTTTTTTTGATGATTCAACGTAGCGGCTCCAAAATAGCAGAAGAAATTTCTGATTCTTGGACTGATTCTATTTTGTATTGGTATAGGTATAGGAATTTTTGTGGTCGGTGATCATGATTTTTTTGTCAATGTTTAATAATTCGAAATGACAGCTACAAAACGGTGGACGAATAATTATTGTTCGATTCCGTTCGAACTTAGAATGTAGGGGTTCTTTAGATCGGTGATTTTGATTTTATTGTCAAATTAAAAAAATTCAAGGTAGCGGCCCCGATATTTAAGGTCAGATTTTAGTCAAAATTTGTATCTAGGAGTTTTTGGAATAGGAGATGAGTTTTTCAAAACTAAATAATTCAATATGACATATTTTACGAATGATCTAGTGATCACTGCATTTGAATAAAGTCTTAAAAACATTTTTTTATTTATATTCATCAGAAAATACACTCTCCACGTCGTCAGTGCTATTTAGCGAGAATTTCAGTTTTATTAGCACATTTTTACGCATATTACTAAATAACTTGGTATTGTGACTTCCATAACGGCAACTCCGTTCCACATAGGTTTCCAGTACAACGTTTTATTTGGGCAACGCGGCGTTTTTTATGTTCCTTTAAAGTTGAGAAGCTACAGCGGACTTTTATTGAATGTTCCAATGGGGTAGCGCGGCAAGGTGAACCAACGAAACATTGACTTGATAAAAGGATTGTTACGGCTTCATTTGTTTCTTTGGCAGCATTTATATTGAGAATCGTTATCATTCGAATTTATTCACCCCATTTCTTTATTTTCATTAATGATTCTATGTTGAAGAAGAATCACAATTATTTTTATCAAATCAATGACGACTAGATGTAACCAGAAGAAAATATTGCGATTTAGTTATATATACGAAAAATTCAATTCAATTCAATTTAATTTATTTTTTCCCAAGAAACATACAGTTTATAAGAGGGAAAAAATCACATAATGTAAATAACATGAAGGTAAATACAACAGTAAGAATGAATTAATGAATAAAATCATGAAATCAGAATTAGAATGGATTCAATGAAGTCAATACTTCTTTAGATTATTTTTAAATCGCAATTTACCATACGTGATTTCAATGTGAATAGAATACACAGAGACATTTGTGTCTGGGAATCAATAATGCTACCAAAGCTGAAATCATTTTATGTAAATTGCATTCTACCTGAAATTTTGGGAGCATTTCTTTTTGCGGTATACTTCTTCTTAAAATTCTCATTCAAAACATTTCCGAGATAGTTCAAACAGATTTTGCTAAAATATTTTTTCAATTTTTGATAAATTTTGTTACTGGATTCCATTATTTTTATTCATTTGAAATTTTCATGCAAACTTTCAGATTACTACGAAAACAAACTGGTTTTAATCTAGATATGTAATTTGGAAGAACGAACACCGAATTATCTAATTCGGACCTATATCTTACAAGTTGAAAGTAAGGCGGAGTTTGTATTTATTCCATCGGGAGAACACGCACTGCCATCTGGCGATATACGTTACTTATTTAGGATGCTAAAGGCCGTTAATTGAAGTTTTTGTCTAATGGGATAACAATATTATCACAATGATAACAAAAAACGCTACTTACTTGGTTTTTGATCTGAATCACAAGTTTCCTTAAACGTTACCTAAAAAATAACGAACCCTGATTTTTTCATAGAAGGGACTGGAAATGCTCCCCTTTTTCTGCAATACAACCCTCCACTCTTCTTCTCATAGAATGACGTACGCGTTCTAAAATTCCGTTCATGTCCCTATGGAAGGAATGCGGTGCACTACAAAAAGTTCATGCAGCGACAAAGGGCATGACCCATGAAAAAATTCCCCCTATACATTCTTAGAATCACTCTACATGCTGGATGATGTGAAAGTTCTAAAACGTAACTGACCTTTGATTTGATCTGAATATCTAAAAAACTAAAGTATCTATAAGGAAGAAAAAAATCTATATATATATATATATATATATATATATATATATATATATATATATATATATATATATATATATATATATATATATATATATATATATATATATATGGTGAGGAAGCATTTGCAAATAAAACCCACCTGAAATGTTGATACTGAATTTTTAAACAAGTTTTGTGTTTTTAATTTCTATATTGATCTAGTACACTGATCGAAAAAAGAAATGAGTTGCAGATCGTTTTTCATTTATGAGCCGTTGTGGTCGTTAAGGCAGAGCTCTAGCATAAGTGCGTGGGTTCAAATCCCAGCATGATACTGCCACCACGAATGCCATCACTTGAAGATGTTTTCACCAAATCCATTTTCACATGGATCAAATCTTGCAACACTTCAAATATTATCAATCTGAAAATATTGAAAAATTATACGTGTCCTCAATTTACACTAATGGAATGTTTGTTGATTTGTGAAGAAATCAGAGTGTTATTCATTGGAAAGCGACTCAAATTTACGATACTCAAGCCATATGCCTCTGCTGATTTCTAATGTGAATTTATGTTCAATGTTCTGTACCGATTTCAAAGAAATTAATATTCAAATATTTCCTACATTAAAAAACATCACTATTATTGTCAAACATGAACGTTTCTATCTTCTCAAACGAGATAAAGGTGTGAAGAATAGGTAGCCCAATAGCAAAAATTTGATTTATGTAACACTGCTAAATGTTTTATAGGGTCAGATTTTCTGATAGAAACGTTCATGTTTTTATTTGCACTAGTGAATTTAGAAGTTGTAATAGTTATTTATTTAAAAAACGCTTCGTAGGTCGAGCTTATTTAGAAATGGGTGTTATTAATTTGGTAATCATCATTCATTTTCATCTGGTAGGAAGTATTATCACGTTGGCAACAGTAGGAATAGGTATTTGATTGATTGTCATCCATCAATAATTGAATTTCATCACCTTTTCGTTCAATTCTACTCTCGTCCGAAAATCAGTGCAAAATGATTGAAAAGTACAGTCCCATCCAAAACTATCCTTAATATCCCAATACCTTCATTTCATAGATGTCTGGTTGTACTAAAAATTTAATGGAAAATTCCTGTTGTAGATAAGGAGAATTAGCTTATCATTTCATACTAACAGTCATTACAGAATTCACTGAGTCTAATTAATGAATTTGTACGTACGAGTAAAGTTAGCAATATTCCCGAAAAAAAAGAAACAATTTTGAAATACAAGTTCTCATGGTTATTGTTAAGATAGTCCAAGAGATGAACTAATTGTGGATTCATACCTCATATTTGCTGGATAGTCAATCTTTTCAATTCATCATACTCGCCTTACCTTAAAAATAAGCTTATACCAGCCGTAAAATAAATTCCAGAAACATTTCAATAAACTAACTATGCCGCATGATGGCTCATCCATATTTCGGACATCTATTATATTTAAGTCAATTCAGCTTTACAATCTTCTACCTGCTTTTGAATATGGATAAATTCAAATGTAAATTCAAGCAATCTTTAATCAATAAACAGTGAAATGATATTGATCACATCAATCACCTATGCCACTGGTGGATCAACCCATTACAAATCATAGTATTTCACACTATTTTACCAATTAAACCATGTATACATGAGATCTAAGTATTTGCTGCAACAATCAATAGTTATTATTTTTCATTTTTTTCTCTGTGGTTGAGTTTGAGTAGCTCTAAGCTAGACTCCGCCAAAATTAGTATCCTCTTACCTACAGTCAATAATGTATTTCTAATTTGGTAACAGAGACGATTTATTATTATTATATGATTGTTATTCGATTCTCACGGCCAACCACCACAATATATTAATCGGAGCTTATCTCAACGGATTTTTTGTTTTGAAAAACAATTATTATTATCGTCACCAACTCAAAGCTTATTCTGATAGAGATTCAAAAAGTGTGTCGATTGGATATGAAAAAGTTGAGGTCACTGGCAAAATTAATACAAACAAAACGTCTGATGGCATTTCAAATCCCAAATCGCAATCTTCAAAACTTCAAAAAAATGGGGACGTATTCACGTGGTCACCCGGATTTACAAAAAAGACATCAGTGAAATATCTTTTTCCTTCATTCCATTTATTTTTTGTTAACATCATTAGTAGTATTTGGATGGTCCTGTAGACAATACTTATAGATGAGGGTACAATTGTGAGACATTTTTAGATTCTGACAGGTAAGTTCACTTCATCTCCATTGTAAGTCCATATAATCTGTGTGTCAAAGTCAATTGTCTTAATGGGGTTCTAGTTCTCGTTCTGGAAAGGATATGAATGATTTCAACGTTGTCTAAATGACTGTCTCTTGAAATATCTCCACAAAGTGAAAAATATGACGCAAATATCTGACGGAAAATATTATTTCCCTTGGCCAATACCTCGATCTGACAATTATAAAAGCATCTTGTAATCCATCATCAGAGCTTATCCTTGAACATTGAGGTTAATGTGATGTTATGTCCGCCGTTTAAAAACGTGCAACGACACAAGATTTCAGTGTTTGTGAAGTCCGCCGTAAAACCATAACGTATAGTTTGTGGTTAAAACGTGCCAGCATATATTATAAAGTGTAAATGATATGGGATGTAGTATTGCCTAGAGCAAGACAACTGCCTCGCTGTCTACCCCGGTTGAAGGCCGGATGGGAACGGATTTTTTGCAGCGGGTCATGTCCATATAGCGCCGAATGGAAGCTGACGGACAAGAAATGAAGAGAGAGAGAGAGCTTATCCTTCATTCGACCGGGGATCTGCAAACCAGTTTCAAGGTTTTTGCCTCTCATCAGTGCTAGGGGAGGTCGGACAACTTTAGAATGGTTCGTGTCTCAGTTGATTGAATTTGAAGCTACGAAAATCTTGCATATTGTTCAAATACCTAGAACAATGAAACTTCAGAAAAAAAATTGGAGAATTAGACAAAATCTTGCAGAAAAAATTGACAATACTGATAATGATACGAAAACTTCAGCATATCTAATATTTTGTTGTATTGGTATGAAAGGCAATTCAGTAATATATTTCAATATTAGGTTCAGTATACATATTTTCTGTTGCTTATGTTCTATAAACATGAAGAATCTAGAATATGTGATTCCTTTCACTCTTTCTTCCTGTTGAAGTTAATGAATACATAATATTGATAATAGTAAACTCAGTTTTGGTAAAAAAGGAGCAGCTGTTTTATTGCATGAAACCAACATATTTCTGAATAAAGAATATGTCCCAGTTTATCCAAGGTATAACCGATGGCATTAAAAATAAAATAGAAAATTTAACACTAATTACTTTGATATCAACAAATGTAGCAAAAATTAGAAAAATTTCAATGTCCAGAATTGAAAAATATTTCCTTTCTTTCGAACTGTTAGGATTTCGAAAAACCCTTTCAACTGAAAATGCCATATCGTCACTGAAAGCGCAATAAGAAAGGGGGTAAAATTGTGACAATTTCTGGAGACACAAACATCTTTCCAATTTTTATGAATTGTAGTGTATGTTATTTATAAAGTTTTCAGGTAATGATCATAGCAATCTTTGGGCGTTGATACTTATTCATGATAAGGACTACAAAGTTTTTGTCTTCCCAATTTTATGCAATATTTTGACGTATCACATTTTGCACTTTCAGTGATGAAATGTCATCTTACAAGTAATTTTTATATAGTTCATTAGATATTGATACTCCAAATTTCAGTTTATTTCTTGATTTAAAATTAAAATTCAATGATTTCCGGAAAATAGCTCACCATGACGTAGGTTTCAGTGATTCCATGAGTTTTTGTAATGGAGTATATCAAGGTAGCCTCTTAGGAATACTACTATTCTATACAGGGCAATTCAAATTCGACCCCCACCATTGGGATCTCCTAAACTACAGGAGATACGTCGAAGCTTAAATTGGGGTAAAGTTGCGTATTCTGGTGCTTAACAAAATACTGTTTTTAAAATTGGAAAATTCCCAGTATTTCCGGAAATATCGGGAAAAAACTGAAAATCGGAATTTTCGTTTTTATTTTTTTCTCTCGTTATTTGACAACATAGCTCAAAACCAAAAGTATATTTTTATTGATACTTTTTTCAGCTACACGTTTTCATGTTCAGATTTACTATCCGTCGCTTCGTCTTCTGGCATTCATCATCAACTTTTTTTTCTGTTATGGGCGCCATATTGTTTTTTTATACAGAAGAATAGTGATTCTCATTCTGATTTCATTGATGTATAATTTGTTATGATTTGCACTTCTGAAACCACAGATATTAAAAAAAAAAAACAACTTCATCTGAGATGGTCATGACTCCATCGAAAAATTTGGTTTAATAAACACTAGTTGTCAGAACTCATTAAACATCATAAGTTTGCACAAATACTTCAGTCGAAATGTCCTCATTCTCAAATGAAGGAAAACGAGATATGTTGAAACTTTATTATAAATTTGATAGGAATAGTACGAAAACAGCACAAATTTATTTTGAATTATATCTGGAAAGACATCAACAGCCGGATAGAACATTATTCGGAATTTTGGACAAACTCTTGGCTGAGTACGGCGCGTTTCAAAAACCAAGAATGAAATATGGAAGCAGAATGGAACAAAATATTAGACGTAACTTATTAGCCGAGGTAAAATAATTATTCATTCCATATTCGAAGAAGTATAATTATTTTTGGTACTTTTTTAGATAAATGCAGATCCTTCTAAATCAACACATCGAGTCTCGTCAGAAATGGATGTGCCACAGTCGAGCGTTTGAAGGGAATTCAAAAAAAGTGGTTTGAAATGTCATAAGATACATATTTCACAAAAATTACATCCAGGTGATCCTGAGAGAAGGATGGAATTTTGTAGCTGGCTCTCGAATAGGGTAGACCCTACATACTTCTTGAAAAACATTATTTGGACCGACGAAAGTACTTTTTCAAACTGTGGTGTTTTTAAAAGAAATAATGAGCACATTTGGAGTGAAAATAATCTACGACACTTCAGAGAAGTCAGACCACAAGTTCGGTTTCGTTTGAATGTGTGGGCTGGAATTTATGACGACCGAATACTTGGACCACATTTCTTCTCTAATACTTTGAACGGGGAAACCTATCTTCGGGTCCTAAGAAACGAATTATAACAGCTGCTGCTTTCAGCATGACGGGGCTCCTCCACACAATAAAAGAGCAGTTTTACACCAAAGATTTCCTAATAGGTGGTTAGGAAATTCTGGACCAGTGAGGTGGCCGGCAAGGTCACCTGATCTTACAGTTTTGGATACTTTCTTGTGGGGTACTTTAAAGAACAAAATCTATGGAGAGCAAGAATATGACACAGTAGATGAACTTAGAGACAATATCATCACGCAATTCAGGTCTATCAGAAGAAGGGATATTGTTAGGGCTGTTCTTAATTTGAGACGACGAGCTCGGTTATGTATTCAAGAGGAAGGCCATCATTTCGAACACTTGTAATACTTTTTGTACATTTTTTACAAGCTCATGATTTCATTCTTGGTTTTTGAAAATCACTGTACTCAGCCAAGTGTTTGCCCAAAATTCCGAAAAATGTTCTATCCGGCTGTTGTCTTTCCGGATATAATTCAAAATAAATTTGTGTTGTTTTCGTACTATTCCTATCAAATTTATAATAAAGTTTCAACATATCTCGTTTTTCTTCATTTGAGAATGAGGACATTTCGACTGAAGTATTTGTGCAAACTTATGATGTTTAATGAGTTCTGACAACTAGTGTTTATTAAACAAAATTTTTCGATGGAGTCATGACCATCTCAGATGAAGTTTTTTTTTTAATATCTGTAGTTTCAGAAGTGCAAATCATAACAAATTGAACATCAATGAAATCAGAATGAGAATTACTATTTTTCTGTACAAAAAAACAATATGGTGCCCATAACAGAAAAAAAAGTTGATGATGAATGCCAGAAGACGAAACGTCGGATAGTAAATATGAACATGAAAACGTGTAGCTGAAAAAAGTATCAATGAAAATGTACTCTTCGTTTTGAGCTGTGTTGTCAACGATAGAAAAAAATAAAAACGAAAATTCCGATTTTCAGTTTTTTCCCGATATTTCCGGAAATACTCGGAATTTTCCAAGTTTTTAAACAGTATTTTGGTAAGCACCAGAATACGCAACTTTACCCCAATTTAAGCTTCGACGTATCTCCTGTAGTTTAGGAGATCCCAATGGTGGGGGTCGAATTTGAATTGCCCTGTATACCTCATTGATTCATTAAATTGGGAGTGCATTGGAAAAATCCACGATTTTGCTGATATCTTTTGCCATGAAAAAATGAGAAATCTGATTCCCACTTTCAAGTTTCTAAAGCAATTCCTCTCCTGAAGTACCTTGAAATGCTGCATTTCTCGACCACAATTATTGAGTAATGGTATTCTAAGTTGGGGTAGTATTAAAAATTTTTTCTCCATGATTCGGAAGTGATTAAAAAATTTGCTTGTTTGATCAATTGTTTATTAATCGAATATTTACTGATTAATATTTTCAAAAATTAAAGGAATTTCAGGTTTGAAAATTATTCGTATGTATAAAAATACTATCAGAATAAAAACTTAATTGAATGAAAAATTGGTCGAAGGAACTTCATTCATATTATACCACCAGCTATTATTGAAACGAATGAAGAGAAAGTGAATGAGTGGTTAAATCAATAGGTTTATTTTATTCCAAGATCAAAATCGGACATAGAATTTATCAAGGAACAATACTAAAAATTCGCGACTATGGTGGACCATTTTGAATATTTTGTGTTATTATTAGTATGCATACAGACATCCCTAGCCCAAAATAGAATAAGCTCTGCTCTTTGATCTTAGGAAGCACTTGGCATAGTGTCTTACTTGAAAAACGTTACACAAATATGTGTGAGAAGTATTATAATACCAGTGGTGGTATTAGGCAGGGAAGTAGTTGTTATTTGCCATAAGTTTGCTTCATATTTGTCACTTTGAGGTAACGTATTTCGATATCGTTGAAGGTATTCGTATCTTGTATTTGTTAGTGTTCGGTAAATTCAATCTTTTCAGACTCCGAATCCTAAACAGTGAGACGTATTCAATCGTTTGAATTCGTTCTCGATGAAATTTAAGAAAAATGTGAGGAATATTTCTTTAACGAACAGTCGTTACCGACCGATGATGAACCCTTTACTCCCATAAACACCTAACTATGTAGGCTTATTATGGCAAGAACCTGTCAGAAAACAACTACTCCCCTGGCTAAGACCACGACGGGTATTGAATTAAATCTAACAGCTACTTGTGCAACGTTCCTCAAAACATCAGAGGACGCAATTGCAAGTGCCCTCTATGACCAACCAGCAGAATTATGTTTTGATTTGGACGGGGTGACCACCTGCAGACTAGTTTCGAGATTGTTGCCTCTCATCAGTGCAAGGGCAGGTCAGGGGAGTAGTTGTTTTCTGACAGGTTCTTGCCATAATAAGCCTACAAGTTAGGTGTTTATGGGAGTAAAGGGTTCATCATCGGTCGGTAACGACTGTTCGTTAGCAAACGATCTCCCAAAGATTTCTGTCTTCTTCGATAAAATCTCTCAACCCGGAGATTCGGAGTGTCGTCCTCTGCTCGCTAGGTGGAGCGGCCTAGAAACTGCTTTCATCTCGTGAACCAGAATTGACTAATCAGCGGAGTGTGTATTGGTTTGGACGGGGAACAGATGGCTTCAGTGCTGTCTGTGTTGACCTGCCCTTGCACTGATGAGAGGCAACAACCTCGAAACTAGTCTGCAGGTGGTCACCCCGTCCAAATCAAAACATAATTCTGCTGGTTGGTCATAGAGGGCACTTGCAATTGCGTCCTCTGATGTTTTGAGGAACGTTGCACAAGTAGCTGTTAGATTAAATTCAATACCCGTCGTGGTCTTAGCCAGGGGAGTAGTTGTTTTCTGACAGGTTCTTGCCATAATAAGCCTACATAGTTAGGTGTTTATGGGAGTAAAGGGTTAATCATCGGTCGGTAACGACTGTTCGTTAGCAAACGATCTCCCAAAGATTTTTGTCTTCTTCGAATATTTCTCTACTGCACCCTAACACTTTTTTCCCTTACTCGATCCAAATTCCGTTAACAAAGTTAGCATAATCACAATTGATAATCGAACTAATTTGACTTGATAGTTATTAGATTTGGATGGATAGACTAAATTATTAGAATTGATTGAACATAGCATAAACAGAGGTAATTCTTGAAGTTTAAATCACTCGATCATCACTCCAGAAGATGATAACTTTGTTTCTCCAAACTCAACTATAGTTTAATGAAATTAATCAACATGTACCAGCATTACTCATATATTAATTAAATTTTAATTCGATAATTATTTTTGCAGGATAAATAATGGTTGCTCTTTTCGACACTATCGGTATATTTTCATAAATAAATGACTATTACTTCCCTACTGAAGTCTGAGTTTGCAGAATAACTGCGACAATTGTGATATATTATTTTTAAAGATACATTATTCATTCTGGTGATTACAGTGAAAATTGGAACATCATTCTCAAGTGTTTTTCTTTTTACGATTTTTTGCATGGTTGACATTTCAGTTATAATATATCTAACCAGACTGTGGTATAACCATGCAAAGATCAAAGAGTTGACAACAATGAAATCATCGACATTTTGCATCACAATTCACACCTCTTTAAAAAAAATACAAAGCCATGATTAAATGTCATTTAAATCAAAGGACGAAATGAATCTCTTCTATCTCTAATTTGAAATAAACCTAACCAACCCCTCTGAAGTAATGAAAATAATTGCAAATCAGAAATCTAGGAAGGCACTGTAACATGCTTAAAATTTCAATAGTATATATCTTTTGAAAAGTCTATAAACTATACGAAAAATCAGTGGCGGCGCAAGACCAAAATTATATGTAAAAAAGAAGGTACATTTTGAGAGGCCCTCTTTTGGCGCAAAAGGACAAATTGTATATACAGGGTTATTCTCGTTATTCGACACGAAGCATTATGGCTAAAGCATTTGATTTTTTGAAAGTTTTTTCTTTACGATTTATAGGGACCTATTGGCGCTACATTTTAAAAATATTTTCATGTTGTACAGGGTGTGCCAAAAACACGAAACATATCAAAGTTTTTATTTTTTAAATGGAATACCCTGTATATTATTTCATTTTCGGATTTTACGATCGAAATAAAGGTAAGTTTCATTAAGGTTTAATTCACCTAAACCTTTCGGTTTTTGAAATATCTCTTATTTTGTGAAAATGCAGCATCAGCTTTAATGCTTAAATTCTCAACCAGTGTTTTCTTGTTTTCAACCAAATCAATGCTAGATGCTACTGACAGAATAACTTTCATATAGCAGTTGTGAAATATTTACTAACTTATACAAGGTGTGTAAAAATTAAGGCAAAATAATCACAATCTTTGAACGGTAATAACTTGATTAATTTAAATGGAACGCCCTATATTTTATGTCAAGAACAGATGTCAAATTTAATTGTCTATCAAATTCTATCATACATTCCTATAGCTAACTCTTCACGTTTTCAAGTAATACGCATATTTCCATTTTGCAAACTGATTTTGAGAAATTTATTATTCATCAAGTCGCCTATGGCAAATCAGAATTTATTTTGATTGAAATCACCGAGATTTAATAACAAATGAGTTTATTTTTCAATATTTTAAATAATAGGTAGGTACTAGTTTAAATTATGAAGAAAAAATGGTGGGTATAAAACAAGAAATATTTCATATCAAGTGTTCAAAATGGCGACCAACAGACTCTAAACACAAACGTATCCTCTTTCTAAAACCTTCTGCAACATTTGCTAACATATGAGGGCTAACATTCAGAAAAGCTTCTCTGATACGCTGATACAAGAAGAAGTCAGGTGACGTCACGTCGGGTGACCTTTGGGGTCTATCAAATTCTAGTATACATTCCTATAGCTAACTCTTCACGTTGTCAAGTAAAACGCATATTTCCATTTTGCAAACTGATTTTGAGAAATTTATTATTCATCAAGTCGCCTATGGCGTTTTCACAAGTTGCATTATTATTTACTTATGGTTGTCAGTTATTTAAAAGTGTTTGAATCCAAATCATCCTGTTAGTGATAGCGGTAGTTTGTCATTTTGTTATAAAAATGCTAGTTTATCCAAAAGAAGAAAGAATCGACATGATTTTTATACTTGGAGAATGTCTTCAAAACTGTTTTCTAGCATCACGAATTTACGCTGAAAGATTTCCCAACAGAAATCATCCAAATAAAACAGCATTCGAAAGATTGTTGACACTATTTAGACGAACTGGGAGTGTTCAGTATGAAACACCCATTAAAAAGAAACCTGTAACAGAAAACGAAGAAAATGAATTCGCGGTGATTGCCTCTGCAATTGAAAATCCTCATACAAGTCAAAACCTAATTGCGGGAAATATTGGCATTAGTCAAGCAAGCGTATCAAGAATTCTGAAAAAATATAGTTACCATCCTTATAAAATCCAGCTTCATCAAGAGCTTTCCGAAAACGATTAAGGGAAACGAGTTGAATTTTGTATGTGGCATTAGATAAAGTTGCAGATGATGAAAACTTTTTTAATTCTGTTCTATTTAGTGATGGGTGCACCTTTCATAACAATGGGACTGTTAATAGGCATAGCTTCCACTATTATGCTGATTCCAATCCACATCAATTTAGAATTAAACATAATCAACAAAGATGGTCAGTGAATGTATGGGGTGGAATAATGTGTCAATATTCAATTGGTCCTTATTTTTTCGAAGAAAATTTAAATGGAATGTTGTTTTTAGAATATTTAACAAATCATTTTCCGGTCCTATTACAAGACATCCCCTTGGACTTAAGAAGAACGATGTGGCTTCAAATGGTTGGAGCTCCCGCACATTTCCATCGTCAGGTTCATGAATATTTAAATGTTCATTTCCGAAATCGATGGATTGGAAGGAAAGGATTCCAAAATTGGCCTCCAAGGTCACCCGACGTGACGTCACCTGACTTCTTCTTGTGGGGATACATTGATGGAATCGTTTATAATACACCTTCAACAACACCCGACAATCTGAAACAGCGTATCAGAGAAGCTTTTCTGAATGTTAGCCCTCATATGTTAGCAAATGTTGCAGAAGGTTTTAGAAAGAGGATACGTTTGTGTTTAGAGTCTGTTGGTCGCCATTTTGAACACTTGATATGAAATATTTCTTGTTTTATACCCACCATTTTTTCTTCATAATTTAAACTAGAACCTACCTATTATTTAAAATATTGAAAAATAAACTTATTTGTTATTAAACTTCGGTGATTTCAATCAAAATAAATTCTGATTTGTCAAAACGCCATAGGCGACTTGATGAATAATAAATTTCTCAAAATCAGTTTGCAAAATGGAAATATGCGTATTACTTGAAAACGTGAAGAGTTAGCTATAGGAATGTATAAGAGTATTTGATAGACAATTAAATTTGACATCTGCTCTTGACATAAAATACAGGGCGTTCCGTTTAAATTAAACAAGTTATTACCGTTCAAAGATTGTGATTATTTTGCCTTAATTTTTACACACCTTGTATAAGTTAGTAAATATTTCACAACTGCTATATGAAAGTTATTCTGTTAGTAGCATCTAGCATCAATTTGGTTGAAAACAAGAAAACACTGGTTGAGAATTTAAACATTAAAGCTGATGCTGCATTTTCACAAAATAAGAGATATTTCAAAAACCATAAGGTTTAGGTGAATTAAACCTTAATGAAACCAACCTTTATTTCGATAGTAAAATCCAAAAATGAAATAATATACAGGGTATTCCATTTAAAAAATAACAACTTATATGTTTCGTGTTTTTGGCACACCCTGTACAACATGAAAATATTTTTAAAATGTAGGGCCAATAGGTCCCTATAAATCGTAAAGAAAAAACTTTCAAAAAATCAAATGATTTAGCCGTAATGCTTCGTGTCGAATAACGTGAATAACCCTGTATAGGGAATTTTTATAACTAAATAAAAATACAAAATCTTCTCTTCAACCAACATTATTGAGTAATAACTTACAGTGAAGAATTATACGAATATAAATTTCCTGCATTCAGATTCACTGAATCCTTATCAATAAATGCATTGTAATCCATCTCAAACTTCGCGACTTGTGTAATTTTCGAAAAATTCATGTACTCGAAAAATTTCCGGCAATAATTCAAGCACTTGGAAGATTACAAGTGAAAATTGCTATCTCGGAATTCTGGCTATTTAGGTATAGGAACATAAATAATATATCAATTCGAAGGGAATTTAGTCATCTTTCAGGATATTTCATAATATACAGGATGTTCCATTTAAAAAAACGCACTTTAAACCCTTTTCGTATCTAGCAGTAAGATCATGAATTTTGAACGACCCTGTATAACGCAGAACAAACTTTTCTATATAGAATCAATGTACATGAACTTGATGAACTAAACACAAAATTGCAACTTCCTAAGAATCCAAATACCACAGACATAAACATTCAATTCGAGCTATGTTTTGGATAAAAAATATGGAAAATAACCAATATCTCAAAAACCGTTAGAGATAGGTATAGGGGAGTATGAGGCAGAAATAATCAGAAAAAAATGACATTATCAAAAATGCGGTAATATACAGGGTGACCCATTTGAAATAACAAAGATGCTGCTACTTTCTGGTATAAGCGGCAACGCTGCATTGCTGAAAATCGATAGACCAAGATTAACTACTTGAGAAACCAAATTTTCAGAATGATCCTATGTCCCGTTCTCCGTAAACGTCTAAGGTACCATCGACCGCGACCCACCCTGTATATTTCGTGAGGAATACCATTTTGAATATTTCGTATGATTTTTCTTCTTGTTCAGTAAATGGAGAGGATTCATTAAGTCATTCAAGATTCAAACATTTTTTCAAATCGTCATAGAGTCGCTATTTTTAGTTGATGTGTGTGATGCAAAATGTCCATCATAACAAGATAACACTGTACAATATATACTGAATGAGTGCGATTGTTCGCACAGGGTGCAATCGGGTACAGCTCAGTGTCCCGAGAAGGCTCGAGTCTATCGGTGCCATCTTCATATGTAAGTCCCCTAAATGTCGTAAAAGTGTTTGTTTATACAGTATTTGGTCTTCTTGAATTTCAAATGTCAAGAGTTTTCTGGAAAGAATCAATTTGCAATTATTCGTTTTCATAATTTTCTACACTCTTGAAGCTTTACTTGACACTGAAAAGACATGGATGAAAGATGTCTTTCCTAGCTCGCACAGTGTAAAAATGTAGATGAAGAATGAACGGTTGTAATTCTTTTTTTTTGATGAAGGTATTTTTACAAACATGTAAAATTTGACAATTCAGAGAAATTGATATTAATTATTGACATTGTTTGAATGCATTTGTTATCCGTCGTCACGTTCGCCAAGAGCAGTCATGGGCGCCGACTTGGGAAGGAAATTGGACATGTGGTGCCGCGACCAGGATTGATCTCTTTGTGATTGTCTTAGGAAGAATCTCCGAAGGGATAACATATCTAAGATAGTCAAATTTGGGAAACCAATGAAGTCCAAGTGTTTTTGTGTTATCGTTTGATCCAAGAGAGAGGGCGATGTCCAATGAAGAAACTGATTGCTGGATAGCATCTAGTATTGAAGGATTGTTAGAGACTCATTTGCGAAGTGGGAAGTGAGCTTTGGACAGGATATGGATGATTTGCTTACAATGAACAATGATTTCCGAAACTGAATCAAATCCAGTTAAAAGATCATCAACATAGAAATCATTCACTATTATGTTGGAAGCTTCAGGAAAACTTCACTCAAGCATCTGGTGGCAAGAAAACCAACCGATGCAGTACCATGAGTGACCGTGTCCAAGGAAAAGGTTTGCAGAGGCTGACATGGACTAGACCTCCACAATATTTGTTGCAAATGTCTCTGAGAAGGACAGACCAATATTTGGCGATGAAACTTTGCCAGATCTGCTGATACTACGTGAGAATGTTGCCTGAATCGAAGAACGATCGACAAAAGATCACTTTGAACGACTGGCCCGACCAGTTGGACGTCGTTGAGTGATAAACCGCTTGAAGAAGGAGACGATCCGTCGAACACAACACGAAGTTTCGTGGTGAGACTGTCCTCCTTCAAAACTCCGTGATGTGGGAGGTAATAGCTGAATGGTTGATGATGATCAACCTGAGTCATGTCACCCATGGAGGCATACGGATGGTCAACAATTGGCGTGGCAGTAGAATGGCAACGGAGTGGTATGAGAGTGATTTAATGTGCACTGCAATGGCAAACAACGTATGGTGTCACCACTTCATCAGTTATAAAATGTCATTCTCGGAAGATGAAGATGCTCTTTCATTTGTACAACTGGCTAACCTAAACGCTGAAAATCAAGATAGAAAGAAAAAACATCAATATTGGGTTTATCATCTCTGGCGTTTATAAAAAGGAATTCAACTTGGATGATAAAAAATTACAACTTTTCCATCGAATGAAGAAACTGACATTTCGCAAGTAACTGAAAAAAATATGACCTAGACTATAAAAATAGTGTATTGAGACGCTTGCAATGTAATCTCCACGTGGTAACTACCCGCTGGCCAGTCGAAAATAAACATGTTGGATATTAGTGTCAACAGACTGATACCACGTCACTTGCAAAAAAACACGTCACCGCTACTCCGTTTTGATAGTGGCAACTACATTTGTTTACATAGGCTTCAGCGATTTCACCTTCCACTTGTCCTCTACGCCGTTGCCACGTTCACTCCAGTGCGCGCCTTTTTATCACTTTTTCCAGATGTTTGTTCCAGGTGAGACTCGAATCTGGGGTATTTTGTCTTTCCTGAGATCTGTAGGGTTTCGCCAAAGATTTGAAGAGCTTTGAAGAGATTTGTGAGGGCTGATTGCATCAGATCCATACAGATCCTCGTATACTTCCCTTTAACCAATATGACGACATCATCAACATAGCTCTGAGCATACATTCCCCTCCGGTTCAGGTCTGTGAGGACGTTATCCACTACGAGATTCCACAACAGTGGGGATAGACCTCCCAATGAGGGCAGCCTGTCGAGGCTCATAACCCCACTCCGTCCCCCGAAAAGGAAGGCCTGTATTACCCTGTATCCAAGCATGGCCAATATCCACTGGTTTAGGGTTGTATCAACGTTTTTTCCCTGAGGGCTGATGTGATGGACGGATAATATGATAAGTTATCGAACAGCCCTTCCATGCCTAAAACAGCTGCAGGTGCAGTCTCTCCATTTGAGAGAGATTTTTCAATCCCAGCAGCTAGGCTATGGAGCGTTGTCTGGCAGGATTTTCCACGATGATGGGCGTGTTGATACTCAAATTGCTCTTAATGCATCCGCCTTGGCATAGGATGGTTTCCCCGCTTTCGGTATGAAGACTACTTTGACCCTTCGCCAGGTGTTAGGTATGTATCTGTAGGCCGGGCTCACCCTGAACAACCTAAGGTAAGGAATCCTCAGGAATCAGAAGGTATACATAATACGTTGCTTAAAATTCCAGTGAAGTAGTCAAGAGTCTAGAAAATTATGAAATCAGAATATTATGAGCAATTTGATTTTAACTTTCGATGTACACTGAGGTACTTTTTATCCAGTCATTGAAAGTTAAATTTATATTGTATTTTTCTTGTGAATTGAATCTTCTTGAAGTATTGACCCATTGAATGAATGTGATTATTAAACCCGAGGTGTCTGAGGAGAACTTTACTCAAGCAAACTATGTTTGCATAGGGTTCAATAGGTTACAGATCAGTGAGTCGACAGGCTTCAAGCCAATCTATGCCAACTACTTACGTAAGTTCAACACCATTAATATCTAATTATTTTATTTGTGTGAGATGTATGTATTCAATGCAATGCGTGGTTTTTATGCAAAAACTACGGAAGTTAGATGAACCAAACGTCATCAGGTCGCAAACACACCAATATAAATAATTATTCTTCATCGTAGCAACCATTCTTTTTCAGAAATTAACTTCGTTTGTCTTAATTCCAGTTGGCAGAATATGATAGCAGAGCAATCAGCTTAACCTTTGTTAATAAATTGAAATAATATAATAATTGGATGGAAAATTGGTTTTTGCTCAAACCTAACACAAACATTTCTTTTTTGAAATTACGTGTCCTTATGAACTTGTTGATGCGAGAAATGAAATGTACTGTGAAATTTGAATGACCAGATACTGAATTATGTCGACTGAGGGATCCTGCATCGAATGAATTCTGATCGGTGCCAATACGATGACCATTTTAAATTGAATTGGAATACTTTGCTACTTTCAAGTGATCTGAGAGTCCACGAATGCGAAAAGTGAAGAATTATTCGGTTGAATATTTCACATACATCACTGCATCAGTCAAGCGATAGGTCTACAATAATGGAACAAATTATGTGAATCATCAAAAAATCCTACTAAGATTGTAAATTATTGATACTGAGAAAAATAATTATTATACAGGGTGTCCCGAAACTATGGTTCTAAATTGAAACGAAGATTTCCATCGAAAAATTAATAAAACTAAACCTAATTAATTTTTTCTCGATTACCGTTCGTTACAGAGATACAAGGTGTTGAGTATGAAGAATTGAAGGTATTTTTCATTCATTATTTTCACAGTTTTGAAAACATTTCAATTGAATTGGGACGAATGTGTTTGTTCAATGAGTCCTTTAATTTGAAATGGTATTGTATTTTTATATAATCAAAAAACATTTTCGAAAGAGGTATACACTTTTTACTAAAAAGTTACGAGTTTCGTGGAACGTCAGGAGGAAAAAAAACATGGTACTCCTCTACGTCACTGGGACAACTGATTCTTCATTTTCAAATAGAGCACCCATTGAAGGAAAGCAGACCTTCAATTTTAATCGATATTGTTTTCAAAGATATGAAAGTTACGAAAATTAGGATAGCAAAGTTCTATTCAACAGTACAATTTTTTCATTATTGGTATGTTTATATTCAAAAAAGTGCAATCATCTTGAGAAGTGTTAGTTTTTCCAGATTCATATAGGTACACATTTTTTACTCAAAATTGAATGAAAAATTCGAAAAATTACTAGTTTTTTCTGATTTACCAGCGGCTTAAAAAATAGGGTGGAAAAGGGACCATGATGACCCTTCTTGTATGCCACTGGTGGAAACTGAAAATGAGATTCATTTCAAAATAAAGACCATTTTGAACAAAAACATTCGTTTCAATTCAAGTGGAAAATTTTCCAAACTGTGAAAGATATGAATAAAGTATGCTTTGAATTTTTATCCCTGTATCTCTGCAACAAACAACATTCGAGAAAGAAGATATTGGAAAAGATTTTTTCATTTTCACCGTTCCAATTAGTTAGCATAGTTATGGGGGACCCTGTATAGTTAGATTTGTAATAATTTTTATTTGAAATGTGAAGAAAAACCAAAAAAAAAAAAAAATTCACAAATTATGGTACAAGTGATATTACATTGTTTCCTGTTATTTCAACTATATCAGTAACAAATTCTGTTTTTCAACTTGACAAAATAGAACTCTGAACCAAATATTCACTAATTCCCACGAGTGAAATACTCAGTGTTTTTCTATCATTTACAAGTTCTGTGAATAGGATTTCAAATTTTATAAATAATCAAAAATACCAAAAATTATTTCGTAGTTCATAAAGAGCTCATGAAGCTTTTGAAAAACATGATGGATTCTATTGTTTTCAAAACCGATTGTTTCCAATGTTTTCGGATACTATTTTTACTTCAAAAATTAAACTTTTCAACCAGATATTTTTTTAGTATTCATTGGTAGATACAGTAGCATTTTTTCAAAGATAGGGACATTCTTGAAAATGGCATTTTATTCCAAAACGCTTCTGGCAAATGGTCCATACTTCTTCCGAGCTATGTACTTGTTTGACGTTTCCACTCACATCATCCACACATCCACGGTGTTGTCACTCTGTTAATCATGTTCCATCGGTTCCATCACCATTTGTACCGTCCCTCCATTCGCTTAGCTCATAATGTGTCATGCGAGTTTATTTTTGCCCTGTCTCTGTTCAGCTTGCACGGAGCATGATAGTGAGTATATGTACTTCTAACGGTATTATGTAAACATTATTTAGTGTAGAAGATATTGTGTTTTTAAGAATTGTATGATAACATCATTCGGTACTGAAATTTTATTTCAGGTATTGAATAATTGAAGAATGTGCAAACGTCCATTCTGATTAGAATAAAATATTGGTTGTTTGATTATGAAACGACCTCGCACCCCACGGTTATACACACTACAAAGGATGGATTATTTCCTATCTCCGTACACTGGCCAAATTTTAGCGTGAGTTCATCGTCATTTGACGTCATCAGGCCTACTGAACTGTTCGTCTGCCATGTAACTTTATAGATTTTGACAGCGGTTTTTTTTATTTTTGTTAACATTATCTCGTCGTGTTCTTTATTTATTGTGTGAGGTTGGTGAATCATTTGACTTTCCGTTCAATAGTTTTCTAGTACTAAAAACATCTTATTTTGTGGTGAAAAAGTGAAAATTGAATCGACTGTTGAGTGCGTGTTGAATCCCACTTCGTGATTTAACACTTGCTTATTTGACTGTTTTACGATTTATTGAAGATATTTCAGTTTAAAATAGCTCTCGAAAAATGCTTTAGGATCACCTGGTTTGGAATGTCACATGTAGGTATTTCATTTTCTGAAATACTCAATTATTTTCATTCTCTCAGAATCTCCTGAGTGAAATAGCTAAATACAATACCTAATAAATAATAAACTGGAATGGGCTGATAAAAAAGGAAAATAACTGGACACAAGTTTGTTCTATTTATTAATGAATCACTTTTCAAAATGAACCACAATTCTATTCAAATTGTATCTATATCTTTATTTCAAAGATATTCAGTTTTCATAAAATTCACAAGATATTCATGAAAGATATGCACAGTTGAATTAATTTCAAATAAATCCTTACCAACAATTTTTTCTTAATCCAAAACTTAGAGTCGCATCAATCTACAAGATTATTAGCGACTACGTGGCTTTTACAATCTATATGTCATTGATAATATGTATATCGGAAAGGTATGAACATAATTGTTTTGATTTGCTGCTGTCACTGAAATTACCAACAATTGATACTCCTCTTTTAAAATCACTTCATCATAGGTATATTATTACTTTAACGTCAGTCCAATAGGGAATATGCAAGTGATTTAAATTTACTTGATTTTTTTACCTCATATACTTTATTGTCTTGAAATTACACCTAAACCATTAGTTTATTATTTTGTTTTTATTTAACTCCATAAAACTTTAATCAAAAAGTGCATAATAAGCGCGCGGAATTAAAATTTGCGAAACGCATCACCATTGGTCGAAACGAAGAATGACGTTACATGGCACGTTATGAAATTTATCTGTGTTGATATTCATACTGTGCTAGTCGTCTTTCATAGAAAATTTGTTTTTATTTATATATTTGTAGTGTTTTCCATTACATAGTTCGATTTTGGTCTAGTGACAATTGTAAATTATCAAGAGCAATGACTGAAAGCGATTTTGTCAAAGCACAATCCGACAATACCTGAACTGATAAGTAGTAATAGTTTATCAAATGATTGTTTTCCTTTTGTAATTCAGGTGAGGCAGGTATATACAAAACATTTATGCATACAAAATTTACTTCTGATCAATTCACTTCATGTTAACTATCGAAATACAAAGTACTGACATTGAAATGATCTTCACAACAATGTAAATGTTGAGATACTTCACCTCTTCTCATAACCTAACACCATTGTTTACGTATATTCGCATCTCTTGGAACAGAAAAAAATACTTTACTTGGTGTACTTATAATTGTGTTTTGGCATTCTGGTACTAGACAATACCTACTTATTGAATGGTTTTTTAGCATTTTCCATTATCGTGATAGCGATTAAAACTGCAAATCCGTAACCTAATTAATAACTGTCAATAGTGTCAATGGCCATAACTATAGAAAGGCTTGTTCATTCAAGACTGCTCTGGTTGATCGAGACCACTTTCACATATGTTCATCTCTCTCTAACACTTGTACTGCATTTGTCTTACTCTTTTATAAAATATCAACTTCAAGCAAGTAGAGCAATCAGATTACGTCTCAACGAACGACACTGAAGAAGAACAACACTGATAGCGCCATGTGACGTCATCCACAGCGCGCGAAAATAGAGGCGTTCAAATAGGTCAAACTCAATCGGTATTTAATATATTATTTTAAAAATTAATTCCAAGACTTTCAACCGTATTTATATTTTTTACTATGTTTTAACGAAGTAAAAAATTGATTAAACAAATTTTAAAAAAATTATGCATATTCCCTATTCTCAACTAATAAAAGTATCGATAAACTCATCAATTTCTATTTATTGAAATGACTATTGCAACCTAATTTTCCACAAACATTTTCTGTAAATCAAAATGCCTTCTTACTAAATGACGTTCAAAACATTCAAATGCATCAGTTCAAATTATAGATTATCTACAGCAAACTAGGCCATCTAGATTTCTGAAAACTTACTGGAGCAAAATAAAGTTGAAACATCAACCAGAAACACCTAAAAAAATCAACAGGTTTGCCTTATAAAAACCGACATAAAAGGTTTTTATCCACAATCACCTTATAATTGAAGTTTTATCCACACTTATGAACCCTATAAAGTACCACTTTATCCACTAGTGGAATAATGAAATTACTTTATTCCACTAGCGGAATAATGAAAAATACAATCTTGAATATCAATCACATTTTACTTATTTTCACCAACTTCACAAATTTTTACAAATGGAGTCGATAAACAATCTAAAATACATAGCAACCATTCAACACCTCCCGATATTTTTGTATGTTATTTCAATGATTTTTGAGGAGGTGACAGCCGCTGTCAGAGCAAAACGTCAAATCATTTTATGATGAAAAATTTCCGCGATTCTGATTCTGAATGAATGTGATTGTGAATAAAACGTTGTATTGCATGCGTGTTTTAGATACATTTTATTTGCTTAAGAAATTTAAACGCTCTAGCTTCGCTCTCGCGTTTAAACATTCTTGCGCAAATAAAATGATATCTAAAACACTTATACAATAAATAACTATAAAAACCGAGAAAAATGCATGGCATGGCTTTAAGGCAAACCAATTGGATGGCCGTTACCGTCACTCATAGCTGGTGGCAAGCGGAGATAAGGCAGATAAAAATCACCTAAATGGGCCATCCTTCGTAGTGTATAATCGTTGCCACGCACCATTTTTATGGAAAATGGCTTCCAGTTAAATCTCCGGAATCTTTGACACAGAACACCTTACCTACATTCATAGATGTTCTGAGTCTTAGGTATTTTGTAAATTTTGACTTCCTCGGCAAAAGTGTCTATGGGCACAAAAAAAATCACTGTACGAGTTTTCGAAAAAGATGGTGTCAAAGATGAAAAGAGACGCTTTCTGCTGAGAATTTTTAATAATTCTGAGATTTGACAAAACACCTTGATCTCGTATTCATTACACTTTTTCGTTTTGTGCTCTACAACAGGGCGAACAAAGAAAAATCCAATTCGATTAATTTCAAACCAAAAAGTGTGAGTTCTCTGGCACCTACAGGGTGGTTGGAAAATAGGGGTACATCAACTAGTTTTTTGTTAAGATAGAGTAAAACATGTCATTTATATCAAAAATTCTTCAACAAACGGTTTTTTGTGACTGATTTCAAACGAGACAATCTCCACTCCAGTGGAAGCACATCTGTGTATAACTGTATGATGTTGCACTAGATTGATTGGGGTAGATGGTGTTCAACGTGCTCTAAACGTTTACTGAACGTGATTTATTTGGTTGTATACCGGTATCTGAATACGAGCAACGCTAGGCGAGGTCGGGCGTTAGATTGGTGACCAACGGACATCCATTCGAGATTCTCCTCGGATCGTGCTAGGAATCGCACGTAGAAAGGTAGGACCTCGTCAATCCTTGGCTCACACAAGATTCGACTTTTGAGGGTTGCCGTTCGTAAGGAGACGACAGCTGGTTAACGGACAAAAATATTTTGAAACAATTCCTAACTGCTTTCCCTCTGCTCTCACGATAAACCAGGTTTTACCGTTTCGTGGGATCCGAAACATAAAAAAATTACTCGAATCAAGCTGTAATACTGAAGTTTGTTCATGTTTTCCTTTTACAAAACAGGAACATGAATTTGAGAATCGATTATTATCAGTTATTTGTTTCATTTTCAGAATTTCCATCGATTTCAGTGACTAGCCTCTATTACTATTTTCTACTTTGTCATAAGTACACAGCACAATTATTAATGTAAGTCCTTTTTTCCTCGAACGTGAAATCATACAATTCCATTGATGGTGATTATTTGGAATTGAGATTTATTCAATTCTAAATTGAATTTTTTGGTGGTTAAGAACTGTACCTGTAGAATAGTCGCATGGTTTGTAAATGTATTATTGGGATATTAAGTGTCCATTTGTGTTGACTTACTTTGTTCCAAAAATATTACCCAGTCTCTTTATCTATCAATTGGGCTGAGAAAAGTACCAGAAGGATAGAAAAAATATAAAAATGACACTGCTTTACATTCACTATAACTGAACAGTAGCAAAATAGTTATTTGTGTAACTAGTGCAAAATATGTATATTTGTTGCACGGAGCATGAAGTTTACATCTCGAGACGAAGTAGAGAACTGTTAAACTATATACTTCGTGCAACAAGTGCACTTTTTGTACACAACATTTTTTCTACGATCGAATCAATTTTTTTTCACTTTAATTCAATGAAATATTTAATTTTGATACGTTAACTAATTCTAAACTATAATGAAACTATAACTGAAATGATTTTCACTACAGCTTCTTCAAGTGAAAAAGATATTCTAAATTACATATTTGCTATGTTCCCTTGAATAATGATTGTAAACTTCCGATGAGTACCAGTACAATACTGATTATATTTATTTTAATCCAACCTTCACAAGAAAACATATTAAGCAGTGGCGAATTATTATATAAAAGGTTCTGAGAGTTTTTTCCATGTATTAATTGTTGAAGTAACAATTCTAAATAATAATCAGAGTAAGTTGTTTTAAATACTGGCAGTGTCAGTCTTTAATATTGTATTGTACCGATCTGTTTCTTCTATAATTAAATTTCTCACGCAAAGTATAACTTGTATAATCTCTGCATCCAATGGATGATTTCAGTACCCCTATTCAGTAGTGTCACAAATGATATACTGGTTGAAACCTCTGACATTTTTTAGACCTTTTCTGATATGGTTCAGGGTTGGAATGGATACAATTTTCAATTAGAAAGATTCCTAGATGTTCTCGGATCAAAGTACTAATGATGATATTGTCAAAAATAAAATATTCTAGGGAATTTCACGCTAGTACGTTTTTCAATATGACAGATAAAATTCCATAAAAAATGTTAATTTTGTCCATTTCATCAATGTTACTTCGATTCATGTATCCGGGAACACCCGTTATTCTTTATAATTGAAAATTGTATCTTTTTCGACCCTGAACTGTATCAGAAAAGGTCTTAAAAATGTTAGAGGTTTCAACTAGAAAATCATTTGTGACAACACTGAATAAGGGTACTGAAATCGTCCATTGAACGTTATAATCTCTATACTTTCTGAAAGATTAAGTTTCATGCTTTCGTTTTGAACATGAAAGATTTCAAAATCTTTGGTGAAGTATGATTTTTGGTTAATAAATGGGTAGCATGCTTCTAGGAAAATTACCCCGTTGCCAAAACATCCCGACAATAACCCTCAGGACATACCCCTGGTACAAAAAAACAACAATCTTTCACTAATTACTATGAAAAGGTGAAATCAACGCAGATGCTCGCTGCTCCGGCGTTTCTCCTTCTCCTCTAAAATTTTTGCGTACGATCATCTTACAATGCCCACCGAATTTCTTAACTTAAAAAAAGGGACACATCCTAATAGCCCAGTCGTCAGAGCAATAAAAGGGGCTCTACCTAAAAATCATCGTTTTGTTAAATACTACTGTCATTGAAGGTAACCTCGGTAACTGCTAATTCTGATAAAGTTTATCAGTTATTTTCTTTCAGTTTCCGCAATATAGTTTGTCCACCTTCAGATATACAGGGTGATTCAGAATTCGATGTAAATATTTCAAGGGCGTATTGTTGGGATCAAAATAAGACTTTTTCTTCAAATCAACATGTGTCCTAAAATGCACCCCCTCCGAACTATCGCCCCTGTAAGTTAGGAAAAAAAACAAGATCATCTAAAACTGTGACTATAATAACGAATCGAATCTTCTGAAAATTGGTATGTCCCTATTTTTTTGAACACTCTATTCTTTTTTTGCTTCAAAAATTATGTAAACTAAGTTTTGGGGGAGTTGGAGGGGAGTACACACTTTTATTGGCCCAATTTTTATGTTCAAAAAGAGAAACTCCGAATTCCATTAGCATAATCTTATTGGCCATGAAAAAAACTAAGAATTCGGTCTCCTGCATTTTTGTCGTACAACCAACCGTTTGCCGGAAAATCGTAATCAACGAAAGGGGGTTATTTTCACAATATCAAACTAACAAAACATGTATAAGCTAATTTATTCAAAATTCGATATGAATATTTCAAAAACTTATTGTTGGGATCAAAATAAGACTTTTTCTTCAAATCAACATGTGTCCTAAAATGCACCCCCTCCGAGCTACAGCCCCTGTAATTTAGGAAAAAAAACGAGATTAACTAAAACTGTAGCTCGGAGGGGGTGCATTTTAGGACACATGTTGATTTGAAGAAAAAGTCTTATTTTGATCCCAACAATACGTTTTTGAAATATTCACATCGAATTTTGAATAAATTAGCTAATACATGTTTTGTTAGTATGATATTGTGAAAATACCGCCCTTTCGTTGATTACGATTTTCCAGCAAACGGTTGGTTGTAAGACAAAAATGCAAGAGACCGAATTCTTAGTTTTTTTATGGCCAATAAGATTATGTTATTCGAATTCAGAGTTTCTCTTTTTGAACATACAAATTGGGCCAATAAAAGTGTGGACCCCCCTCGAACTCCCCCAAAACTTGGTTTACATAATTTTTAAAGCAAAAAAAAGAATAGAGCGCCTAAAAAAATAGGGGTATGCCAATTTTCAGAAGATTCGATTCGTTATTATAGTCACAGTTTTAGATAATCTTGCTTTTTTTTACTAACTTACAGGGGCTGTAGGTCGAAGGAGGTGCATTTTAGGACACATGTTGATTCGAAGAAAAAGTCTTATTTTGATCCCAAAAATACGCCCTTGAAATATTTACATCGAATTTTGAATCACCCTGTATAAATATTATGAATTTTTGAAAAATGGTCTCTTTTTCGAGGTTTTCCCAGATTTTCTCAGTGAAGAATGCACCGATCTGGGCGTATAAAAATCATTTATTTTGTAGGTTTTATAAATTTCTACAACAGTTCCATTGACTGTAGAACCAAAACCAAAAAAGTTGTAATTTTTTTCACTATTCCTTGTTTAGAAAATTCCACAAGCGATTTTGCTGTGGTGAAAACCGGGGTTTTTGTTTACGAACCATCTTATAAAAAGTAGTAAAGGCCGTTTGCGTCTTCCATTTTGTGTGAAAAGAGCCTCTTACTTTTATCTACAGCTTGGCCTAGTGGTTGGTATCTTATACCGAAGGTATTCTATACAGTTTTTTTTTCAACCGGGTGAATTTTATACGAGGGAGTTGAAGTCCAGGTGGGGACTGTTAGGGGAGTTTTTCTCCAGAGGATATTCTCCTGAAACTGGGTAGCTTAGGCTGAATTTGTTTTTCTGTTTACAAAGCTGTTTCTATAGGCGTGTTCCGTTTCATGCATTGAGGACATAATGCGCATATGACCGTTCCGTTTCCTACATTGGGAGCGCATTGACACGCCCACTTTTATATTCCCCTCTTTGGCCTTGAGACATAGAAAGTGCATGAACTACTGCCCGTTCGTCTAGCAGCGATGAATGCGATCCAAGTTAGATCTGTAAAACTCAAAAGTCAAACAGAATCGTCAGAAACCGAATTAAAAGTTTAAATTTAATATTTGATGAAGTGTCAAGTATCGTGCATTATCACATCCACCTGATTTACCGTACAATGGAAGAAAAACTCGTCAATTCATTTAACATCATTCGTCGGTCTCACGCCAAAACCACTAATGTGCAATTTGTCATTTCGAATGAGAAGAGTTTTAAGAATATTCGTGCTTTATGCTTTGAAAGGTAAGTTTTCACATTTGCGAATTCACTCTCGTTCACAGTAGACAACCTGATAGCACTTTCGTGAGTTTGGCATTGAAAATTTTGGTAGAAAATTAGTATTTTACATATTGAAGTCAGAACCCTGGAATTAGCATATTCGCGGTTTTGGCGTGGGACAGACGATATTATCCTCATAATTATAACTTGTATCAGAATCTGAGCTACTCTCATTTTCACAAAGCTCGCTTCCTACTCTTGCCATTAACACTTTCGTTCTACCCATATTAATTTATTTACTAGATTAACAGATTTGTTTCGGTTAAGTATTTGGTCAACTGATGAAATGTCAACATCTGCGGGAAACGCATCTCGCAAGCAAAAATCGTTCCGATTCAACCCACCAACGTCAATGATAGTTGAAACGGAACGCTTGATTATGTCTGCAACAGTGATGCGATGAATGCATGAAACGGAACACGCTTTATGTTTGGTTAGACGCTGTGTGAATATTCGGCCAGTTTGGCCAAGATAAAACTTGATACAACTACTACAAACTAATTCATAGACTTTATTTTTTGTTGAATTTATTATGCTTGCCCAAAGAATTTTCTGTTTCGAAAGCAGTATTGAAACTTTGCCGTTTCTAAAAAATTACCTATTTGATTGCTTGGTTCACTGATGTGAGTAACTTTTTGAACATTTGGTGGGCTCTTACAGAGGAATGAACTCCTTGAATTGCTTTATTATATTGCTTCTTAGACAGTAGGCTCATCTATCGAATTCGATATGTGAAAGAATATATGCTCCACTTGAAGAAGCTGTAGCGGTTTTGTGAAGCTCTTTAGTAAAAATCATTTCGGTTATAGCACTGTTTCGATAAAAATAAGATAGTCAATGCCTGTGGAATCAGCATTGGATCTAGGGTCACTGAATCCTAGAAGGCTTTGGCCTTCTTACGGGTATGGCCAATGGGTGGAGTCTAATAGTTCTAATCTCTTTAAATAGTTCCATTGTTCCAAATAACCCACAAAAGCGCCAATTAGGAAGCAAGGGTTATAAGAGAGAGAGAACCGGTAATTTTGAAAAAAAGTTTTTTTTGTAAGTCAGAATGTCAAATAAGTAAATTATGGATATCATGTTCAATTTGAATGGATACATATCAATTCTAATATTTTTATGGATTGAAATTGTCAGGTGTACAATTTACTCGAATTACAAAAAAGCGTCGACTTTCGGACACCATCCATTATGGAACATGGAGATTCAGCCCTTCAGCCGTCAACCATCTCTGCTACTGCTGCAGACACAAGAGTTTTTTTTAGAAGGGCAGAACCTAGTGTTGTTTTCAGAATGATGTGTAAAAGTTGCCAATGACTGATTAAATATGTCCTCAGAGTTCCAAACTTTTATAAAAACACTGAAACATCTTCATTGATGGATTCATTATTCAAAATTAGAGATTACTGCTCTTCCAAATACTTCTCAATACATACCATTGTTTGATCAATACAAATTTTCAAACGTGGGTATCAATTTGAGGTACTGCTACTAACTCAAAAACCAAATAATATCACTTATCGAATTTGAATCTTACAGAAGTGCCTAGCATTCGTGAACATAACACATGTCAAATATATTTGCTGAATGCCTCTAAGATGAAATCAAGCTTTAGCCAAAAACTTAAGCCGAAAATTAATACCTATCAGACATATAGGTATTACAAAACATCCAAAAAATATTGACATGATTGAAATACTGCATTTCTGACTCACCCATTTATAATCTTACATTTTTGTACATTCTCGTTTGTATGATTATGAAAGTTCCTTTATATACCTAATGAATTTTTTTTGTATTCCTATCAAAAATTAAAAGTTTCTTGAGATAGTGAATTATGATCTCCATATGGTATGGTTAAAACAAGAAAATATAGCCATTCACTTAAATGAAACAGCTGTTCTAAAGAGATTACCAATATACTAACACTATCTTTTATATTATGATCTAACCAATTTTCTCAAGATAAATATAAAATATAAAATATTTAAACTTGTTCGTAAGAAAAGGTTCCATTTTTGCAATTTACAACTTTTCCATTCTGGGTGCTTATTAGAATTGGCCACTTTTTTCAATGACCATTTTTGGGTCTTTCGTTCCAGAATGAATTCAGAAAAAATGTGTCAGTCCTAATAAACACGAAAATTGTTATACTTACACTGCACATACTTCATTTATTGATCCCAAGAAACATTTCTGTTAAGAGAGGGATTACATTTTAACATAAATTGTTCAACAGCAATATACATATGAAATAAAAGTTGATGAAGAAATCATACAATTATTAGAAAAGGAATGATGAGAATAATTTGTGAAATGAGTAAATAAGTCATATCAAATCAAAAACAGTCAAAGGTGGAACATTGTTATATTATATAGGAATTGAAATCATCTGTTAAGTATACATTTCTCAAGTTCATTTTTTAATTTAGTTGTAATCCTGATTTCAGTCACAATTTTACACTAAGTAATTAAATATTGATACTATTGATAGCCATTTCTTTCTCACGGTTTCCTGTTTCAATCCTAAAAAAAAAAGTTTGAATGAAAATATAATCTGCATTTATCTTCAGTGAGGAAAATGGGGAAAATGTATTCTTCAATCTACTTATTAACAATTGATAAACAAAATGATCTTGAACTCACCTCTGAGAAAACAATATAATGTATGACTTTTGTAGGTATTCTTGCAGGTTTTCACTGCACAATAGGTACTTCACTTTCAGAAGAAACGAATATTTGTATCAGTATCAGTACCCAACACATTCCTAAGTTGGATCAGTGACAGCAGGGCTTATCAGAAGATTTTGGGAGTTGGGACAATCTGCTTTCATTTTCTTTTCTGTGAATCTGCTAAGCTAAAACTATTTTTGAAAACATTTCCAATGTTAGCAATTGACGGCAATGACATAAAAATTGACATTTCACATCTGTCACTAGTCCAAAACATCGGACCTAATTTTCGTGATGTTTTTGGAACATTGGAAATATTTAGACTCCACCCCTTGGCCATAATCGTGAAAAGGCCAAAGCCTTCCAGGATTCAGTGACCCTAATTGGATCCAAACGCGAGTGTCATCTAGCGTGATTAGTTACAAACATGGATATTTGACATTATTTTAATGCAGGGTTCTTTAAGAAACCCTTATTTTAATGCTGTTCCATTATTTCAATCAAGCTATGACATGACCCGGAGGCCAGAACACTGATGTTACGACATGACTTGGAGGCCAGACCACTAACGCCATCTACATGTCGCCTCTATTTGGTTCCAATATCAATCCCATGAGGTTGGCTAACTATCTCACTTCTATTTAAACAATACTCATAAGGGCTTTTCGGTAACTTACTCAGGGTTACTAACCCGATCCAAAAAATCAACCTGAGTCAGTGATCGTCGTATGCAACATTAAAGTTTCCGAACGCGGGTTGGTAACTCAGGTTAGGGACCTCATCAACCCGAGTAGGTTTCCGAAAAGCCATATAGTTTCATTATAGTTATTAACATTAACGTTCATCAAGTAAGACATTTTCTATGAAAACTGATCATTTACTGATTTCGTAGTCAACAGTGCAAAAAGTGAGTAACTTCTTGCACTAAATCAAGAAAAAAGAAACTTCCCAAACACCAAAACTACGTCACAATCACACTCGACGCGTTTCGCCAACAAATTTAGCATCTTCAGGAGCTAAAAGCTCAAAAGTAAGCGTGTAGCTTCTGAAGATGATAAGTTTGTTGGAGAAACGCGCATCGAGTGTGATTGTAACGTAGTTTCGGTGTTTGGGTAGTTTATTTTTCTTGAATTGTATTCACACCAAAAGTTCCAAAATATTCATTTATTTGATTCTTGCACTTACGCAAAAAGTAGAACTTTTGACACTGCTATCAGTGTCAAAAGTGATAGCTTTCTACACGATGGTATAAGAAGTTTATTTTGTGTCTCCACTTTGCCAAAACTGATTATTTCGCCGCTACTTACAGGGAGGCTCCATGCCGAACACCAGCAGCAGCGTGCCGTTCCTGCTGAGCAGCAGCATGCAGAGCATCAGATCGCGCCGCCCGTCCGCGGTGCTGGGCGGCTCCCAGGGCTCGGGCCTGCTGCAGCAGCTCGGCTCCGGCATGGTAAGACTAACCTCTTCGCACCAACTGATCAACGGCCGAACGTTTTCTAGTAGCACTGTTAGGAAATGCCCCTCTTTGAATATTACATTTAGCTGAACGTACGTACGTATGATCGTCGTTTTTAATGATGAATCAACTCACATTTTCACACTCCTGCTTCTACCACACTCGCTCACGGCAATCATTTGTTTTTTCGTATTTGTCCTGCATTTTCATTCACCTGGCGGGGGCTGTCGAGGAAAAGTATCGTAGAGTAGTCGGCCTTCGTCGAGAAGTTATGAAACGGTGGGGGAACAAATGATTCTGAGAATGTTTTACTAGCCAAGTACACCTTTCAACGATTAGAGAATTAAATGTCGACCTAACCCAAGGAGACTAAACATTATTTGACAGGAGAGTCTAATCCCCATAAAGCCGCGTACTCACTAGGCGAACAAAAGCGAATGAACAAGACCGCACGTATGCCTAAGCATGCGCTTGTGTTTGTTGTTACTGTCCACACTGGCGAATGTGTTTACACACGAATTCGTGCGTTGTTGTATTTTGCCGCACCTGTCGTACCATAGTCAGTGCAGTGACATTTCGAAGGTATTAAGTATTATTATTACGTAAATTTTTCATTGTAAACAATGTCATTCGAAAATGAAGATATAATTGCTATAGCAAGTGCTTCATATATCATATTCAATGAAGAAGTTAAATCTAAACAAAGAAAACGACGGTGGTGAACAACATCATTATTTAAAAGAAGGGGCACGTTACGGTGGTACACAGTTAATGTGCGATTTAACAGCTGATAAAGAATATGGTCTTTTTGAAAACTACATGAACTACATGAACAAAATAAATCACACTTGCCACTGGCTTGTGTTTGTTTACATAATTTTTATCGAATGCATTCGCTTGTACGTACATACTAGCACATTGCCCACCGCATGCGGACGAAGTACCGACTGCTGGCGGAACTCTGCCGAAAGCAAACGCATGCGTTCCTTCACGTGCGTTTCTTGGTACACAGTTGCCGAACGTATACGTGCGGTTCTGTACATTCGCTTTCGTTCGTCTAGTGAGTACGCGGCTTAAGACAATGGGGACACTGATAGAAAGAGATGAAAGAACATTTGTGACGAAATGTGACGTAGTTGGACGTGTCATGGCCGTCGTTCTCTATAGACAGTGACGGACTAGCTATTGGTATATCAGTCGCCTAGATGCAAAAGCCGACAAGTCCACTGAAACGGAAACTGAGAAAATAAAAAAAGAACAGAAAATAAAATACTTATTTTCGGAAAAGTCCCATTCCTACAAATCGTAAAAACTGCAATGGATTTATGGACATGTCTGTTTTTGCAATAAAAATTAGGCTAATTAGTAAATAAGAAAACAAGATTATCGTATATTATCTGGTTTTATTCGTTAACAAACATTAATAACAGTACAACCTCAAATTGCAAAGTTTATGTTTTCCTCTTCACACTGGTTTTCCTCCTCTGGGTTCGGTTCTGCTTCTAGGTGGTTCTGAAAGACTTCCTTGAAAAACACAAGACTATCTTCTTTTTCCCACTCTTTTCCAAAATGTGCTTCTAAAAGCTTCTTGATGCTTTCTTTTTTGTATTTTTTTATAGGTACTCCAACATCTAATTGTTTAGGGCATATCAAGGAGATTGTTTTACCTCTTTTGCATAAACTCTTGGATTGACACAAGGAATTTCTATAGAATGCTTCTCCTTTTACTAGAACCCTGCTTCCGTCTTTAGTAAATATTATTCTCTTTGATTGTTGAAACTTAAAATGCCAATACCCTGTTTGTTTTAGAACTTTTTGAGATTCACTTCTCCAGTCTTTGATGCTTACTTGACTTCCAGTTTTAAAATTGAATACAGTGGCAAATTTCTTAATAATATTTACATACTCTTCAGGATGGACAAATTCCATTTGTTTTTTGTATATCCGCTCAATTTGACCAAACACCCGGTCAGGTGGAATGTAAGAATGACCAACAACTGGGAATATCAGCTCCACTTTTTCAATGTTTGAAGGGGCTTCATAATGTAGCCAATACATCAACATACCAATAACAGTGGAATTTTTATTTTGTGCACCACAGCCATCACAAAAAAGACGAACTATTTTAATTTTCTCAGTAAAATTAAATTGCAAAAGTGTGTGATGGACAGCCGACGAAACTTCATTGGAACTCCTTTGATGATCAATTTCGGTCCAAACATAGGATCTAACGTTTTCTGGATTAAGTTTGGCTTTCGATGACCCACAAACAATCGCCAAATGGTAAAAGTTAATTTGCATGCTGAAATACGCTGACTGGTCTGGAAGTTTTGGAAGAGCTAAGTTCTTTTGACAGTCAAAGGAAAATGTAGCTAAGTCTTCGCGTACTTCTTGAAGCAGCTGGTAAAAACAATTGGCCCTGATCATGTGTAGTCGTTGTTGAGATATTAGGTTGCCTTTTTTTGTGTCGTCCTTTTCTTTTTTTATGTTAGCTTTATATTGTAAGCAGGTAGAGCATAGGTCCGTTTTCGGTGTACCAAAACCCAGGTTGAAATTTTTATTTACATATTGTCTAAAAAAACATTCTTTTACCTTTAATGCTTCGTCGATACCTACAGTATCGTTATAAATTTGCCAAAGTTTAATGATGCTTAGTTCGGCAGGTAAATAAATTCTATTGAATGTTTTTGATCGACAGTAGTGAGACTCCGTGCATTTCAAGGATGCTATAAACTCCTTAATAGCTTGTTTTTTGTTGTCGTTTTTGTTACCAATTCTGTCGCCTCCTCTATTTTCCACTGGCAAAATGGATTTCTGAAAGAAACGTTTTACCAAGTTCAAAATCCTATCTCTTTTGATGCTTAGGATATTTAGGAACGCGTCTCTGCATACTGGAACTACCAAGCCATCAGATCTTTTAACCTTATATTGTATTATTAGCATTTTTTTTTTGTTTCCAACCTCTTTTCTTTGTCTACGCCTTTTCGGTATTTTTGAGTCACAGTGTCGTAATATGGACATGTCTTGTTCAGTTTTTTTCCTTGTTTTTATAGAAAGCCTCATGAAACTCCTTAACGTCTTTCATAGAAAGCTTAGATGTGCACTGATAGGGTTGAAATGCTTTACCTTTATGGCCGCAACGGGGATATACTGGTAAACCTTTTGGAGTGTACCTGAAACACACAATAAATCATAAGGAAAGCCCGCCATAAAGAATAATATTTCTCAACATGGTAAAGGTTTAAAGATTAAAACCACATGAGTGTAAGTTGCTACATACCTTGTTCGTTTTGCCTTTTGTCGTTTGGTTTCTAGCTTACTTCTTTTTCTAGCTGTATTACCCACACATAATTTAACTTGCGCAAAGTTATCTGGATTATGAAATTTATTCAACTGATCCATTATAAAACCAACAACTATACTTTTATTGATTTTTAATAATTAGCAAACAGTGTATATCACAGGATAAACAGCTCAAAACTGAATTAAATTATCTGACAAAACATTGCCTGTATGTTGGGGTCACGTGGTACTATTATACTAAGCCACCATTGGCTCAATGGATGTGTCGAGTTTTGCAGTTTGAGCGCGAATGGACTTGTCGCGTTTTGCATCGAAGACGATATTTCGGGGATCAATTATAAGTAGTTATGTTGCGTTTTGCACCAAATATTTTTGATGGACATGTAGCCCTTTTCATTTTAATATTTTTGGTATAGTAAACCCGATTCTGAGAAAAGTGTGACTTGTCGGCTTTTGCATCTAGGCGACTGATATGACAGTTACTGCTGACAGTTTTGTCGCTTGGTTCGAGTTCGACTGTGTACTCATGTCCAAGTACGCCACTATGACACGTTGATGCTACAAGATTCTGATTGGATAGAGCTTATTAAACCCTCCTATTAGTTTAGTCTCTTTGGACCTAACCTAGACAAACGATGTCGAAAAACAGGCTCTCGTTACAAAAAATCCAGTAGTCGGTTTTCTCATAGTTTTCTGTTTTTTAAGTGCCCAATCTGGATATGAAGTTATCGATCAGAATTTTTTAGTGTAGTTTGATTTATTCGCAAAAAATATTTTCTCACTTTTTTCAATTTTTCTATTATAATGTTTGGCACTGGAAAAATAACTCAGACTGTTTTTGAAGAAGAATATAATAATAATAATAATAAACGCTTTTATTGATAGTTAGAAAGAACAGTGTACAGACATATACGTATACTTGGTACCTACTACTATCAAAAGGCAGAGTTAGCGTTTACTGAAAATATCGGGTATCAGTAGGGAATTAGGTATATTAATTGAAAATTATTGGGCATTCGTGAGTAATACTCGGGAATTAGTGATATTAGTCGAAAATTAATGAACATTAGTCGGTATTTAGAGGCATTACTCGAGTAATATATGGGTATTACAGGAATTATTTCGTACAAGAAGAGTTAGCGTTTACCCATGTGTGAGACTTTCTTACACTCAACCCTGACAAAAACAAAAGAAAAACAAATGTAGAATATTCATACGATTTCAGCAGTGAAAATAGTAATAGTAATAGAAATGAAATTATTAATAGTGATAATTTAACTGAATACAATACTCATTAGATCATTTCTTTTGGGTAATCAGATGTATTACATTAAAGAATATACATTCAATGAGCAGAAGTAATGAAAATGGGAAAAGAATTCTAAAATCTTATTTGATCAGTTTCCAATAACTTTCTCAACTTGAACTTGAACGAGTCAATGGATACATTCTTCAAATTATCTGGAGCCTTGTTATACAGCCGAGTTACCATGTAAGAGAAAGAAGACTGATAAAAAGTGGTTTTATGCAGAGGTGGTGTTAATTTTGACTTGAACCTTATATTTATATTGTGAACGTCAGTTCTGAAAGATATTTTTTCAAATAGGTATGGTGGTTTTTTATCAAGAATAATTTTATGAAACATCACACATTGATGCAATAGGAAGCGTTTTCGTACATTTAGCCAACCTAGTTCGCGTAGTGGAACTGAAATTCGGTTACGCTTCCTCAAGCCGTAGATCAGACGTACACAAGAGTTTTGTACCAATTGAAGTCTATTCAGATCTGATTTCATTAATGCTGGGCCGCACGAAGACACGTGGAAAATTGGCTGAAATTTCATTATGTTATAGTGGGATCGGTCGTTAAAAAAATGTGTGAGTTTAAATGATTTTGTATGTGTCGTTTCTGAAAAAGAAGCGTTCAAAGTTCTTAAAAACGTCGTACTTGGGTAGGATTGACAAAGAAAAAAACTGTTTTCTTAGTCGAAATAAGACGAATTCAGGATGAAAATGTATTCATCGGAACTCGTTGACATGTCCAATTATAATCTTATTGATGATAGTACATTAGGGTGTATACGGGGAATAGTCAAAAAAGAAATTTTTCGGGATTTTTATTCTAACACTATTACAGAACCAACAAGTTATATTTTGGCAAGACATTATAGTTTTAGTCTATCCTAGCTGGTCAAAATGTGTTTTGTTCCTTGGCCCTCTCTGTTCGAAATATGAATTTTTAAAATTTTTGAGAATACCCCAATACTGAAAACGATTGACTGGTCGTTTTGTGTCACAAAAAAGTTATGAATTACTGCTGTTGATTGAATAAAATATGAGGTAACTTTTTGAATAATTAAGCTGTTCAATATTACCTTTCATTTAGATACAGAGTGCGTTACATTTTTTGGCGAGGCGGAAATCACTGAGAATACTAATTCTCAAAAATCCTGAGAAATTCAACTAATGCCCAAGTGAATATCAAGTAATTCTCGAACAAATGCCACTGGTTTCTCTGATACCTATAAAAGCAATAGAACTCCGAATCTTTGTTTTTTTTCATGAAGCAATATTATGAAGACCTTTTTTCCATTTTCAATTCCACAATTGTGATTCCAACACCGATGTTTTCTGTTATCTGGTTCCATGGGTTGAGGGCCTTTTTTTTGTTCTTCTTGTACGAAATAATTCCTGTAATACCCATATATTACTCGAGTAATGCCTCTAAATACCGACTAATGTTCATTAATTTTCGACTAATATCACTAATTCCCGAGTATTACTCACGAATGCCCAATAATTTTCAATTAATATACCTAATTCCCTACTGATACCCGATATTTTCATCTAATTTCAATAATTTTTCACTAATACCTAAGTAATAGCACTAATACCCAAGGCTTGTACACCAAGATTCCCCCACGGTTTCATCCTCATTTTTTTGTTAGGTCATTTACAATGCTTTTATTGAATATATATCAAAAATTGTTCCGGTAATTTGGACATGACTTTACTCACACTATTTTGAAAAAGTCGACTTTTATGTTTGAAAGTTTTGTCAACTTTGTATGTTGCGTTTTTTTCAATCTCAAGAACATAATTAACGATTTCAACAACCCCATATATCGTAATACCGTGAACTTTAAAAAATTATTTTCTCAGAGACGCAAAATACAAAAATGACAAAACTTTCATATAAAACAGTCAACATTTTCGAAATAGTATGAGTGAAATGAGGTCCAAATTAACTGACCAGTTTTTGAGATATTCAATAAAAACACTGTAAATGACCTTTAAAAAAATGTAACGGCACCCTTTATTTAAGTGGGAGGTAATATTGAACAACTGAAATCATCAAAATGTTACATTATTTTTTGTTCAATCAACATTGGCAATGAATAAATTTTCTGTTGTCAAAAACGATCCGGTACTTCCGGTAGTTCCGGTACTTTTTCAAGTGGTGGTAGGGTATTATTTGGCCGAAAATTAACAGGTTCATTGGTATTATTGATTTTAGGATCAGGGACTAACTTTGAGCTGTTGAGCAAATTGCTCAGTTCTTGGAGATGTAATGTTAGGATTCAGGTATACAACGACTCCTGTGGGCTCAATGGTTGACTCATAATTAGTAATACCATTTGAAATCAGTAAAATCTGTAATTCATTTGAAGAAAAGACTGACTTCACGAAATCTAACTACTTGAGAATCTTAAACACAGGATTTTGTTTCCATTTTCGCGAATTTTCATCTTTTTGTTGACTATCGATAAGAATCATTTGTTCCCTCGGTATTACCGTGCAAAACATCAGATCCTTCATATCATTGAAAATTTAATTACTCGAAACTTCGACACAAATCTCACCTCTATCATGAAGAAAATTATCCAATCCAATAACTCCAATTAATATTTTAGAAACAAATTTTTAAATCATTAGCAGATGACACCATTTTTGTTGATAGTTAAAGAGCTGCCTATACGATTTACTGACAGGTAAGGAAACCGTCTGCTGGGCTTGAAAAAGCATGTTGCCCCAAGTCGCCTGGATGTATTTTTAGAATGTCTCCAGGTCAAAGTCAAGGTGGAGGGGGGGCGTTTGAAAACCAGTCAGTTTGTGACCGTTTGCTGGTTTCACATTTTGGTAGATAGGGCGCTATACATACCTTCTGCCAAGTTCGACCCGCGTACGAAGTCAGGGTCCAGAGTTATACCAAAAAAACCGTTATTTTTGAAAATCGCGGTTTTTTCAGCATAACTCTGTATATTGACATCGATCGTAGTCAAACTTGGCAGAAGGTATGTACAGCACCATATTTACTGAAATGTGAAACCATCTGCCACATCTGACTGGTGTTCAAGCGCCCTCCCCCCTCAGCCCCCTTCATGCCCAGCAGACGGTTTCCTGACCTGTCAGTAAATCATATAGGCAACTCTTTAACTATAACTTGGTCGAAATGATCTTTCTGAACTCTCAAACAGTTCGAAGAGGTACCCTTTTATATGACTTATAGGCTTAGACTTAAGGGCTCAGACTGTTTTTTTTCACAATACAAATACCCAATATTGAACCACTCTAACCATCAAGTGTAAAGTAGATATATGTCGACCCAAACTTTTGCGTTTCTCCAGGTCTAGGATATCTATTCTCATAATTTCTTCTACAATTCAGGCCGTCACTTGAAAATTCGTTGAAAAACTGGGATTATAATAATCTAATGAAACTGACATGGGTGATCCATCGTTGAATTCAGCTTAAAAATACTTTGAAAATGATAATGATGGTCGTTCGATGACGAAACGTCAGACAGTAAAACTGACAACAAAGCATGTACATTTTTTGTGTAGAAGTATCTTTTATCTTGTTCTCTCTGACGATAACACTAGAAAAAATAAACAGGGGAATCGAAAAATTCAGTACAGATTTGAAAATTAAAAACATTTTTGGAAGATTTGACATCCATATACAGTGACATTTAAAAAGTACGCAACAAATGGAAAAAATCATTTGTTATCAACTCGAAATTGAAACCTACTTAGCCCCATCAGATAAACGGAGTGATTTTCATGAATTTATCGAAACCCAATTTCACATTGAAATGGTGCGAGGTCCTTTGTAATTGATACAATTAAAAAAACTCAATTATTGGAGAATTTCTCAAACAATTAAAGAATTTCTTACATTTTCATTTTTTAATGAGCTCCAACAAAGATCACCTTTGTCAAGGTGATCTTGTTACTTATTTTCTAAAAAATATAACTTTGAGATTTTGCAAACTTTGAATAATGTTTTTTTTCAAGAAACTCTTTCAGTATATCTGACAGGAGCTTTGTAAGTTTTTTTGGAAAATCCCAAATGAAGATTTTTTCCATCTGTTTCTCACTTTTTGGATTTCACTGTTCACATTCAATCGACTCTGTATCTATTATCTTTATAGATATCCCCGAGGTGGACAACTACATTTTGGACTAACATGTGTGTATGATTGATATCAATACCTCACTAGATGCTTTGAGATTTTTGTCGTATCGATAGCTTTCAAAATCGTTGCGGTTGGAGTATTGGATTGACAAGATGTTAATAATTCTTCTCCATCGTGTGGAGGTGATTTTTTTGTAATGAAAATCGAAAGCTAACACACTGAACTTTAAAATACGATATTTTCCAGTAATGTAATAAGAATATTCTCAAATCCACCTCAATTCTATTTCAAAGTTCACTGTTGATAGATAATGACTTATTGATGCCCTCAAAGTAAAACTCAGCCTCAGTAGCCCCTGCATAATAGTTTTTTAATTTTCCAGTACCAGCTATTTGCCGGACGTCAATAAGCACCCCATCCTGCTGACTCGACCTCGATTTTTTTTCGTTATATTGTTTTTGGATGTTTATATGAAGACCGGAAGTGGCAATCCGAGCGACAATCACAGTCGACAGCACGACTTCCAGATATGTTTTTGACTGTTTGTATGTGTCCATTCAAGTGTGTCTTAAATTAAATACCCATCATCCGATTGGATCATTCGGAGTATCGACTACATATCCTTATCTGTAAGAGAATATGAACTTTTCGACGTTACCTTTCCTAAAACTCTATGAATTTTCATATCATATTTTCTATTTCTTATATAAGTAGTTTTGGAATAATTGTTGAATCAAAGAAAAACAGCACAGCGTTAATTGAACTTTCTCATGACGTTGACTCAAACTATCAAAATGTTTATTAAAATACACCAAAATTTACACAAAATAAAAAGTATGTTTCATATTATTCATTATATAATGAAGTAATTTTACGTCTGAAGTCAAATCATATTCGAAAATAAGATTATAGCATATCAGACGAGAAAATGAAAATCAGAACTGAATTAGAAAAATGTGGATCAACCGGGATTCGAACCCTGGTGTCATTGTTCTCTGCAATGTGCATCAGTCCGCTAAGCTACTGAACCTCATTCAAAACCCGACGATTCACACTTAAAATTCAGGTCTTGTTCAGTATGAGATGATGATGAGGATTAAATGAAAAGATGGAAACATTCTCGCATACACACCCAGTGAAATTGTATTGATGTATCAGCTGGTGTCAATTACATATAGGATTATCTACCGACTTCACATCTGAAATTTCAAGTATATTTGACTCAGCCAAGTAAATATAAATAATGAAGTAGAGTCACGTCTGTAGTTGAATTAAATTTGAAAATAAGTTTATGGCATATCGACGGGAAAATGAAAATCATATCGACGGGAAAATGAAAATCAGATCTGAACTAAAAAAATGTCGATCAACCGGGATTCGAACCCGAGTCTCATTGTTTCCGGCAATGTGCTTTAGTCCGCTACGCTATTGATAATGTTGAATTGATAAGGTTAATCGATAAGGTTAAAAGCACATTGCCGGAAACAATGAAACCCGGGTACTAACCCCGTTTGATCCATATTTTTTAAATTCAGTTCTAATATTCATTTTCCCGTCTGATATACCATAATAGTTATTTATGCACTAGCGGGCGGTAAAGTACACTTTACCGCCCGGTTCGCCGGGCGTAAAGTGGCACTTTACCGCCCGTGGGCGCATTATGGCCCGGCGGGCCGTAAAGTAGACAAAATTCTCAAATTGTCTATATTCACACATCATTTCATGTAATTCCTAACACGAATTAGAATCATTTCAGTTCAATAGAGCAATACTCTTTCTAACATTTGTTCATAATCGTTGGCAATTTTTTCGGTGATGATCTATTTATTTGAAATAGATTCTCCAATATAGCACTCAGCTACTATAGTTTCACATTCCTCATATTATGTTACCCTTAATTATTGTATGCATATCGTATGAAACGTGTAGACCATTGCAATTCAAGTCAGTATTTGTGATTCGCGCTATAAAACCGCTAGTGCATAAAATTTTGTATGTATCACGTGCGTAAATTGCCGCAGGCTATAAACGCCTACTTTACGCCCTTGATACATAAATAACTATTATGTATCAACGTAATTACGCAAACCATTGGGTTTTGCTGTTCACTGTGCACATGTGCATGTTACTGACCCTTTATTTGGAAAATTTTTGCTTCAAATAGACATCGCAATCAAATTGTGTTGGTGTTGACCTAACGAAATATAAAAAAAAATTTATCTTGAAGCCATTTTGGTAAGATTTTGTGCCCCATACTTTACATAACGTGTAATTATGTTGAACTAGAATATTTCAAACTTGTTCAGAATTGATTTGATTTTTACAATGATCATTCATTTAGAGAAGAACTATAAATACTACTAATGAGATTCAAAGAGTGGAAAAGAATATATTGTCATCAAAAAGATGTGGTGATTTTTAAAATGGCTGCTACTTTAAATAGTAACAGTATTTGGTACCAAGAACGGTATAAAGACAGTTTACTTGTTGAAGACAATATATCTGTAGTAGCCCAATATGAAATATGAATTCAACCAACAGGAGGTTCTATCTGGGGAGCGCAGTCTCCAATTTTGTCTGAGACCGAGAAACCTCACCTTTCGTGGTACCGTTTTGTACGACCAGTACAGTGTCCTTCATAAAGTTCGCATCATATGGGAAAAACTTTTAATAATAATTTATTATGAAATTCGACTTGGGCGTTAAGTTGTGCTTCAAAAAATATAAAAAATGACCTACTCGGATGTGGTCACGTGACTTTCGCTCCCTGTCAAAAGTAATATTTTTTCAAATTAATCGCTGAAAATAGTCTTATTTATTCGAATTTCAAAAAATTTTAGAGTTGTTTCTTTTTTTATTTTACAACTACATTTCGAATTTGAACGTTCTATTGCAACTTTCACTTTTTGCCATTATTTTCATAATTACAAAATTTCTGTATCATTAAAAAATTCGTAACTTCGACAAAACTGTGTCATACCAGTAGCTCTACTGTGCGACTGACTTTCAATCACGAATCATCAACGAAAATATATTTTTCTCAAGAAAATGGGAATTGCTGCTTTACATTTCTGTTATGTTTGATGCAAACTTCAAGCATGTAGGATAAGAATTCATTTAAGTGGATTTTTTCGGCATTGAAATGATACCAAAGTCATAATTCAAAACATCATAAAACTTCTTTACGTATCTAACTAAAGTTTACGACTTTTCACGGTACAAATCTCAAATTAAATATTTACTCTCCTGGCTATGAAACTTTCATCAATTTTGTGAAGTAGGCTTTGGAAACAAATTTCGTACTTGGTATTGTTTGATAGTTAAATACGCGGTTCAATACGTTTGAATCAAAAAAACGTAATAATTTTATCGGTACAAGAAAAATTGAGATTGTTTCAATGTGTGGAGAAAGTACACCCCATCGACAAGTCGCTGAGGATTTTAATATACGACACCCAGGAAAAGATATAAAAAAAAATTACACAGAAGAACTATGTTATGTATTGAAAAAGAAGGGTGACAAATAGAAATGTAAAGTTGAGAGAGACTCAAAAATTCTTTCTCATAATTTGTGTTTTTTTATTAAATAAGTTTAAATTTTTTTGTTTGACTTTATTTGACAATATTTTTGTAAGTTTGTTTAAATACATTTGATTTTTATCATAGAATACCCATTTCTTTTGTCTCCATAGCCTACTTCACAAAATTGATGAAAGTTTCATAGCCAGGGTTTTTTAGGTCGGAGATCATGATTTTTTTGTTAAAATTTATAAATTCAAGATGGCGACTTCAAAATAGTTCTTGTTTTTGTATAAATGACGATAACTCCGTTGTTATCAACAAAAAGCTGTTACTGTGATATATCATCTGTAAGAGGAAAAAAAGTTATTCATAAATGAGTCATAGTGAGCTATGACCTACATTTGAAAAATAAAAGTTGGTGCTGATATCTGAAGTTCTAGAAAAGTTGGTAAAAATTTCATATTTTTTTCGAAATCTCATCGAAAAACTGCCATGAGAATGTTTTATTTATTTATTTATTTATTTATTTATTTATTTATTTATTCATTGTTAATAATAAAATATTTATCTATAATATAAAGAATAAGAATAAGAAACATGATCAAATAAGTGAAAAACTTGTCCATGATCATGTAAACTTAATTATGAAATAATCCACATCAAAATACACATGATAAATATCCATAATATATACATAAAAAGAAAGAAAATAAATAGCAAAATGAACTTGAATGTATGCTTAAATAACATTGGTCACATTTTGAATAAATAAAAACAATAACAAAAAACTATGTTGGTACAAATTAAAACATCAAAATTCGAAATTATTTTATATACAAATAATTTTCCAATTTTTCAGAATTCTCAATCAACCAGAATTTGAATTTATTTTTAAATCCCCAAAAACTAGCTTTTTTTTAAGAAACTGGCAAATTATTATAAATCTTTTTACCTATATAAATGGCATGTTGTTGCATTAAAGTTGTAGAGAACTTTTCAGTTGATATCCAACCATCCATTTTATTTTTTGTTTAATATTTATGTTGTATACGATTATCAATTTGAAAATGTTTTCTTATGTAAACTGTCGATGCTTTATAAAATAATTGTTTGACAGATAAAATTTTATATTGTTCAAAGAGAATTTTAGAAGAATAATCAAAGGGTTTTTTAAAAATTATTTTCAAGGTATACTTTTGAATTGAAGTAAGTGGTTTTAAAACTTGTTTGTAAATGCCTCCCCAACCACCATACCATACCATACCACCATACCATAGGCCAAGATAGACTGAAAGAGACTATAATAAAAACTTATAATTAATTTACGACTGACAATGTTTCTCAACAATCTAAATTTATAAAGTGTTTTCGTCAGTTATTAATGTGAAAGTCCTATTCGAATATTTCCATAAATAAAGAAGTTACGGAGGAGACATGAAAATGATCAAAATCTGTTTTTTGCGTATAAAACAAAAACGAATAGATTTTATCAAAATATTTTTTCACATTATAGTTGGCCTTGATAAACTCCACTTGTGGTGTCATTTAACCGACCTCGTATCTCTCACCATTTAAAAGATACCGATGGTGAGCATGGTAAGTGGTACACACTGTATACGGGCCAAACCAATAGAAATTTTGACGTAAGGCTCCGTGAACACGTCTGTTTTGACAAAAAATCAACAATGTACGAACATCTGCAAGAATCCAAACACAAAATAAGTAAAGATAATCTAAAAATCCTACACATATGTAATAAAAGGAAGAAAATGAATCTGTTGGAAGTCATGGAAATTGATAAATCAATTAAAAACCCGAAATATAGAACCCTCATATAATTTTGACAACCCAGGTAATATCCATAACCTCCAGTATTGAATTTATATCGTTTCACCCCTGTTCATTTAATTACCTCTCCATAGAATTTACCTGCAAACTCCCTATAAAACTAGGTTTAAGAGTTCAATTGTATTAATTAGTTTTTATACTTGATAATGGGATAAAACCCGAAAACGGTCGTGAAAATAAAAAACCAGTGGAAATAAGACAAAAGTGTGTTTCTTTCGTTTCATTAAAGTGACTTACTTCTGTCAACTCAAATTAATTCCAATTCAAAAATTATTTATTTATTTAACTTCTTGGGTGTTATTTAGCTAATGAATTGCCTAAGATTTAGTGTTTACGTTAAATATGGAGCATTTGGATGGACGTTTCCATCCTTTGGCGTGCTTTTGTGTATTTGTGAATTTATCACTATGACACATTTTTACAAAAAAACGTATGTTACATACTTTTCCGCGCTGAAATTTCGATTGTGAAAGTTTCATCCCAATTGCTTTGGTGACCATATAGTGCAATTCTCCCCGAATAGCCTGTTCACCCTTCCCCCCTACAATCAGCTAAAACTTACCTTATTTTCTGCTTTCCTCAATTCAGGCGAGTATCTTCTTGATATATGCCTCTTTTCTCTAGAACGCCTTTCCTCGCGCCTGTCTTTTTCATTTCGTCGATCTTTTCTACGCTTCGATATTTCCTCTCTCTCATCAGAACTTGTTTCTCGAGAATGTTTATGCGCAGAATTCTCTTGTCTTCTGAACTCCGACACATTAATCCTTTGTCTCTTCGGCTCCGACTCATCATTTAAAGTTTTTTCCCTAACCTATCCAATACTGAAGGTTTTTTGGAAAGAGGCTCCTCCTCAAAAATTATAGGAGTGTGTCTCCTAATTTTTTCAGGAGTGAAGCTGGTTTCCGTATAGTCCCGGGCATCAGCTTCTACTTGCTGACTCTCAACTTTCGATTCAATTTCGTCAATCTGTATTTCGACAATTCTGTGACCTTCTAAACTGGTACTGTTGGACTGTTGAGATTGGTTTTCAAACTTATCTGAAAAATGCAATCAAGAGTTGAACAGTTATTCGATAGCAAATTTTTTCATACCGACACCTTTAACTTATAAATAATTTTAAGGCCGAATTACCTTTATCGGATTTTATATTTTGAATTTCTGCTTCCAAATCGCTATCTACCATCAGACCCAGTCTACTTTTGACGTTCCTTATCTTTCTCTCAATATCTTCCAAGTCATTCTCGCTTGATATACTAACTTCTGAAAGAAGCGGGATATCAAAACCATCATCAGCTGTGTCTGCGTCCTTGTTTTCATTAAAAACGGTAATTTTTCTTTGTTCCGAGAGTCTATTCACGTTCATCGGTAAATTATCTGTCAAAGATTTCTTCAGGTCCTCTTCTCTTTTTATGTTCTCAGCCATTTTCTTGGAAGACTTCTTTTCTTTCTTTACTTTGATATCGGGTCCTTCGCTTAATTTTCTTTTGGTGACCTTCTTATAAACCTCTGGGAAAATACGAATGAAACTTATAGTATCCCTGTATTGAACGTTTGTCAAAATAAAAAAAAGGCGCCTAGACCTAAATGGTATATCATGTGAAAGAATAATGGAATTTATGATAGACAGACTCAATGAAGCATGCAATAGTCCTCTAAATATACTCCATGGAATACCACAAGGATCAATTCTGGGTCCCTTTCTTTATATACTCTTTGCGAATGACCTAATCAGACATTTAAACAGCAATAACACAATATGTTAGGCTGGTTATAAAAATATCTTGGTAGCTGAGAGAAACTTGATTGCCTTGAAAAACAAAGCTGAAAAAACCTATGAACTTGTTCTGACGGGCGTGAAAACAGCCACGGTTTTTCCATCCACGGTTTTCTATTTGGCAACACCGCGCAGTTCCGCAGTTGCATAGCGTTCACGTAAGTTACGGCTCAATAAATTAGCGATTCAAATGGTAGATATGTTATTTTACAACTGGATTTTGTTAGGAGTTACAAATCACAAAAAAAAGATAACATGAGACAGTGGTGTTTGGCTCATGAGGTAAAATGTAAAACTCATCCTGAAAAAAATTATCGGTTCATGGCACGCAATGTGATTTTAGTGTGGATTTATGCAGCACCAATTAACATTTATCAATTAACATTTATCTTTTAACATTTATCAATTATAAGTTGAACTCCTTGTTTTGAAATGACTGCATTTATGCAGACATTTAACAATTAACATTTATCAATTAACAATTACAAAGTTGGCCAACTTTCAACTTTCTTAGATTAAATGTACCGAATTTTCTTCAAGTGCGCATCTAATACGCAGATAACTGCGGATTGGTCCGTCCGATCATAAAGTTAACATGTGATATTTAATTTGAGATTTGTACCGTGAAAAGTCGTAAACTTTGGTTAGATACGTAAAGAAGTTTTATGATATTTTGAATTATGACTTTGGTATCATTTTAATGCTGAAAAAATCCCCTTAGATGAATTCTTATCCTACATGCTTGAAGGTACGTCAACTTTGCATCAAATATAATAGAAATAATAGTAATTCTCATTTTCTTGAGAAAAACATATTTTTGTTGATGATTTGTGATTGAAAGTTAGTCGCCCATTGGAGCTACTGATTTAAGACAGTTTTGTCGAAGTTACGAATTTTTTAATGTTTCAGAAATTTTGTAATTATCAAAAAAATGGAAAAAAGTGAAATTTGCAATAGAATGTTCAAATCCGAAATGTAGATGTATAATCAAAAAAGAAAAAAATTTTTCCTCTAAAATGTTTTGAAATTCGAATAAATAAGACTATTTTCAGCGATTAATTTGAAAAAATATTAATTTTGACAGGTAGCGAAAGTCACGTGACCACATACGAGTGTGTCATTTTTCATATGTTTTGAGGCACAACTTAACGCCCAAGTCGAATTTCATGATAAATTATTAATAAAAGTTTTTCCCATATGATGCGAACTTTACACACACACTGTATATGAAAAATCCTATAAATCATAAATCTTATGGAATGTTGCCTTTCCACTAATTTTTTTTGCTATTCATTCATCTATTTATAATAACATGATCAGTAATTTATGAAGGATTTCACTTCAGTTTTTCCAACAGTAAGTACCAACGAGTTTGGCTTAGCATCAAGTGAAAACGACCTACTCACAGAGAGACGTGGTAAAAAGTTGAAAACAGCCTGGTCGTTCCAAAATGCATTTTATATTCATTTTCAAGAACTGTCCATCAGAAACAAGCCATTTTCATGATCAGCTCAATATTTCATTGAAATGGATAACCTTTCTGTACTTTTTATCAATATCTCATTTATGAACGTATTGGTGATGGCTGAACAGAATAGTATATTGTGTATCTAGTGCGTGAAGTATACTTTTTTACGCGAGTGTGGAAGTTTGTGGAACGAGCCGAAGGCGAGTTTCACAATCCGCACGAGCGTAAAAAAATTTCACGCACGTGGTGCACACTATACTTTTTCTACGACCTTTTACTTAGAGATTGAATTAAAGGAAATTTGCATCGGGTGCCTCTTTGAGAAATTTTAAAACGTGTTCCTTTTCCAAAACGCGTGATTTTTTAGGAATGTAACCCTCGTTTTTCCGTTTCAAGAAAGCGCGAACTTTCGGATAATCACCAATTTGTACGTTGTACTTAACACTAAGGGTGCTTTTCAACATTGAGTAGTGACTCCATAAGGTAGAAGATTTAACCTTTGTTGATATTTCAGATAGGTAGGCTAATATTACCCTTTCGGAGAATGATTGGACGTTGTTTGTATTGCGCCATTGCATAAACTTTTCCAAAGTGTTTTCGTAAATTCCCAATGATTTTTGTGACAATAACGATGAACTTGCTTCACTGGCTGCTAACGTTATATTTGGAGGAGTTGATGGGAGTACTTCAATGCTGTCCATTAAGAATTTGCGTGAAATACACGGCTAATCGGTTTAAATCAAAATTTCGTCGTACTATTTATTAATTCAGAGGGTAATTAATTACTATTTATGGTCTATTAACTGACGTAACTCTGAACTTCACTCTGCGGGAACTGTCATATTTGTCAATTTCTCTCGCCACCGCTACCTAGACCAGCGACCGGTGTGTGAATTTGTATTGACTCTTATGGCACCGGTGCGTGAAATAAATCCCATAAGAAAAGCATGGCTCTTCACACACCGATTCGTGAAATGAAGCTTTACACATTTTTATCGATGTGTGACGTTAGTAATTCACATACGGGAGTAGAAAAAAGTGTTAGTCATTCTTGTAGCTCCACATTTCATATTTTTTAAAGATTTCTAGAATGAAATTTTGGTGCTTAAGCATTTTGATAGATGAGTCAATCGTGAAATTTTTCGCACCACAGTGAGAATAAAACTGAAGCAAATCATATGTTATATTACGTACTTACGACTCTTCACTTGTGAACGTTAATATGAAGATTTCCTAAAATAATTACTAATTAATGAAAATAAACTTTGTGTCAAATGTTTCTTGTTTCTGAAATACATGTGATTTCTTCAAAGAATTATTATCACACTATCAAGCAAAATGTTTCAATACCGGGTGTCCATGAAGTCGCTCGCCCCTATAACTTTTCTTTTTTAGACGATAGTGGATTTATATTTAGAGGATCTGCATGAGACTCAAAATTGCATCTTTTGACTCAGATTCGTGCAAATTCCGGTTTCACCAGAAGTGACATAAACATTCGATTTTTAAATGACAGCCCGGTATAGTTTCACTTATTTTATGTCCATATAATTATTTTACTGAATACAACCATGTGTCAATTGTCACTCTTTGTAACCGAATTTTAATTTTATTCCAAAATGCATTCTTTATTCTAGAGTGCTATGGATATCTTCAAATGCCTAACATTCAATACTAATATTTTGAGAATAATAGAACTGTTTTTGATCAAATTGTATCTGCTATGCAAAATTTCATTTTTAAAATAGAAATTCAAAACTAATTTTTTTCAGATGGAAACATGGTGGCTCGTCGGATTGGGAATTAGAGCATTCGAATACGATTAATTTGATACTGCACATTATTAGGTTTCAAACAAACTGAAAGATATTAAAATATTAAAATAAGATTCAAATTCATGGACATATGGAACCACGGAGACGAGGACCTTGACGTCTTTTTGGAACATCTGAATAACATTTAAAAGTCCATAAACTTCACGATGGAAAAGGAGACGCAAGACGGTTTACCTTTTCTAGACGTGAAAGTACAAAAGAACAATGATATGTGCCAAACATCAGTATACAGAAAGCCGACTCATACCGGACAATACCTGAACTTCGAATCGAACCATCATGGTGCTACAAAGAGAGGGGTTGTTCGATCGCTGGTGGACCGTGCCTACAACCTATGTAACACAGATAAAAGTCTTACCATCGAATTGGACAATATCAAGAAAGATCTGCGACGAAATGGGAACCCCAAAAAACATATAGAAGAGGTTCTAGCCCGCAGGGGGGATAAGAACAAGAAACCAGACGAGCCGACACAAACCACCCTGTGCGTTCTGTATGTTAGAGGTCTATCGGAAAGAATAAAGCGAATTGGGTCGAAATACAAAATACGGACATGTTTCAAGTCAGGTAACACCATTCGCAGCCATATCACAAAGACCAGACCACGTAACGCTGACATTGACTCCAAAAACTGCATCTACCGCATCCCTTGTGAATGCGGCGAAGCTTATCTTGGAGAAACTAAGAGACCACTTAGCGTTAGACTCGCTGAACACAAGAGAAACACTCAACGAGGAGAAACACTCAACGAGGAGAAACATCAAAGTCAGGAATAGCGGATCATGTCTGGACGACCCAACACAACATAAAATGGACTGAAGCCGAAGTCATCCATAAAGGAGAGGGCTGGTATAGAAGGAAGTTTAAAGAGAGTGCATCTATTATGAACAACAAAGTCTTTAGTCAAGCTAGCATAGAAATCCGTAATGTGTGGAATCCCTTAATTAGTGGCATGGATCAATTGAAATTGCGATAAGAATTAACAATGCTCTACCGGAGGGACCTGGCACTGTAATTAACAAGCTTACCTGAATACCGCCAAATTACCCCTAGGCTAATGACACAAAATTATCCACAGCATATATAAGAAGAATCCTTGAGATTGTCGCATTTATACACTTGACAACGACTGTAGATTTTAACAGTTGAAACGTCGTGATTAAAAATTGCAGAGAATTGAATTTTTCTTTGTTCTTTTTTAGACAATGAAAGTCCAGAATAACCTTACTCAAAGTGAAACATTGTCAACCACTTTCAAACAAACGAAGATTCAAATGCATCGAACAACCTGTAACTAACACAACTGATAAAACAAAATCAATAATTCAAAAGCTAATAACATATTATCTTCTTTCATAAATATTATCGTCAACATGTTCTCTAAATAAGTACCTAACTTACTTTTGCAGAAGCGAAGTACAATAAAAAGTAGTCCTCATTGATTTTGTTTTATTAGTTGTGTTTGTCAAAGATTAGTACATGCATTTAAATCTAATAACAAAATATGCTTTATTTTATGAAATATCTAACGTAGTTTTTCAAATTATTTAACGGAATTTTGTTTGAAACCTATAAGTGTGTGGTATCAAATGAATCGTATTGAATACTGTAAGAAGTAAAGTGTTAATTAAAAGTGAAAATCGTTGGTTATGTTAGGCCAGTACGAACCATGGTAAAATCCCATGCAGATTGTGATATTCCATTGCGGTTTTTAAACGAGTTTCCGCAAAAATAACTATGTATTTACTGCACTTTTGTATACAGGGTGTTTCAAAATTCGGTATCAAGATTTCAGGGACGTATTTTTCAGGTCATAATAAGACTTTTTTTCCCATAAACATGTATCCGCAACCGCTTCATTTCTGAGATACAGGGTGTTAAAGTTTCAAGATTTTTTTAGTTTTTTCTTCATAGCTCTTTCAGTTTTTGAGATATCAAAATCAAATTTGAAATAAAGATTACTTTTTAGGGTTTACATCATCCAGTATGCCGGGTGATTGTAACAATCTACAGGGAGATATTTTTTCAGGGGTCAAGCCCTTTTTCGCCCCATAAACTTTTTTGTAGTACGCCGCTAGTGGAGTCTAACATTTGAAATACATTCTTTCTTTTGTTCATGAATTTTTTTGTCTCCTGTAATTTTTACGCATCTGCAACCGAGAAAAAAATTAATAGCTATTTGAGTATTTAGAGCGCAAAGTGAAGCGACGCGAAGCAAAGCGCGGTAATCTTTGGAGAGCAGCAATGACACTTTGTGCTCGAAATACACACATGATTTTTTCTACAAACGCAGCTCCTCAGACATAAAAACGATAGACACTTCATTCAACATAGGCACATAATATTACCTATTAGAAAATTCACATTCAATAGTATTCCCAAATGTATAAGCTATCCAAATATCCAATAATTTACATTTCTAACAAAAGGAAAAAAAAACTTGCGAAAAAAAAAATTAAAAAAAATAGCGAGCCCAGAGTTCGAACTCACGCCGGGAACGCTAAATCAGTTTCGTACGAAGAATCTCTGCCATTACACCACCGCAGTACATGATATTGCCATGAATTTCTTGTGTTCACTTTCCATCATACAAGAATGGGTTTGTTTTCAACAAAAGCTAGGGAGATCGAGCGTTTTTTCAATATTCTCGCTCTAGAGCGTAAAAGCTGTCACAAAATGACATTCCTCGGAAAACGTCAACTTTGCATTGAGATCTGAAAGCGTCAAAGGCTACTTTGGTGAGCGGTAGTAGAAAAAACCATTTCTGTAATTAGCTGGATTTAATTACATTTTTCAACGGAACAATGAAAAAGCGAATTAGTGGTCTTTGACAGCTATTTTCATTTTGACGTTTAGGTTTGTTTTTGAAGCATTTGACATTATTTGAAAGTTGGTGGATGTCTCATCGTGTATTTGTTTAACTTTAAAATGGAAAATGGACCATATTCATTTGAACATCTGGCTGACATCCATTTTGTTTATAGTCTGGCTTCCTAATCGCCGTCTTCCCAACTATAGAACTTTTATAAATTCCCATCAGCACCTTCGGGAATATGGTAGATTTCAGACTCCAAGGCACGATGCTGGCAGACCACGACAAGCACGCAACCCAGTAAGAGATGAACAGATTTTAAATGTTATCGACGAAAATCCTGGTATAAGTACTCGACAAATAGCAAGGGATTTGGATGTTTCCCAACTGTCTGGAGGGTTTTACACAAAAACATGCTATACCCATATCATATCCAGCGCGTCCAAGGTTTGCTTCCTCGAGATTTTCCGCGGCGCTTGCAGTTCTCCCGATGGATACTGAGCAACTGTACTAGAGATCCTGAATTTTTATCTCGTATCCTTTTTACCGACGAAGCTCACTTTACACGCGACGGGTTAGTGAATTACCACAACGTTCATATTTGGGCGCTAGAAAATCCACACATGATCAGACAATCTCGACACCAGGAGCAGTTCAGCCTAAACATATGGGCAGGAATAGTAGGAGATACTTTAATTGGTCCTTTTAATTTACCGCGAATTTCAATTGGTGCCACATATTTAAACTTCCTACAGAACGAGTTGCCTGTATTATTGGAGGACGTGCCTTTACAAGTTCGTCAACAAATGTGGTTTATGCACGTTGCCCTCCCCTCATTTTCGAGTCATTGTCACACGATTATCTAGATACAGTGTTTCAAAATCGGTGGATTGGCAGAGCAGGTCCAATTGCTTGGCCCCCACGGTCCCCAGATTGCAACCCGCTGGACTTCTTTTTATGGGGACATGTAAAGGGTCTAGTTATGGTTCAGAACCAGTGCCTTTCATCGAAGTTCTTACTGAACGAATTATGGATGCCTTCCACACATCTATATATTGATGTATTTTGCTAGAATTATTTGAGTTTGTAAAACGAAGACTTAAGAATGCATTAGCGGATACTGTTTTGGGTGTTCACCTGTTTGTATCCCGAATTAGTAAATAAATAAATAAAATAAATAAATAAGCAACACTCCCGGAATTTTCAAACGCGTACGGCAGTCTATGAGAAGAAGAGTGGAAGGTTGTATTGCAAAAGGAGGCGGGCATTTCCAGCACCTTTTATAAAAAGTCAAGGTTCTTATTTTTTAGGTAATCTTTAAGGAAACTTCTAATTTAGATCACAAACCAAATTTGTTAAAAATTTTAATTAAATGTAGCGAATTACAAAAATGGTTTTAATATTTTTCTCGATAATGGTTGCAGATGCGTAAAAATTACAAGAGACAAACAAATTCATGAACAAAATGAAGAATGTATTTCATATGTTAGAATCCACCAGCGGCGTACTACAATAAAGTTTATGTGGCGAAAAGGGGCTTGACCCCTGAAAAAATATCTCCCTGTAGATTGTTACAATCACCCGGCATACTAGATGATGTAAACCCTAAAAACTTTTCTTTAATTTAAATTTGATGTTGATATCTCAAAAACTGAAAGAGATATGAAGAAAAAACTAAAAAACTCTTGAAACTTTAACACCCTGTATCTCAGAAATGAAGCGGTTGCGGACACATGTTTATGGGAAAAAAAGTCTTATTATGACCTGAAAAATACGCCCCTGAAATCTTGATACTGAAATTTGAAACACCCTGTATAATATACCAACGCATAACATAATTCAATGAGGAATTGCTTCAATAAATAGTGAATATTCGTAAATTTCCAGATATGTGGAGATAAATGTTTAGCTTTTTACATATTTATCTATAATTTTACATCTCTAGAAATTGTCTGCAACTTTCCAGTGAATAAATATGCACATCATAAAATATTTATAAATCATTTGATTTATTGCATAATTGCTTGTGAAATGACAGTGACTTTCGGGGTTAGTTTTTTACAGTTCTATTTGTAAATTTATCAAATCTTCTTGTAATAATTTGTAAAATAACAGTGACTTGGCGGGTTTATTTTACTTTTGTTACAGTTTGTTTTGTAATTTTACAAAACCTTGTAATTGTTTGTGAAATGACAACGATTAAGGGGGTTATTGTCGATTTGATCTTCATGTTTACAGTTATTCACGTTACATAGGAATATAATATTCAAACAAGAATCTACAGAAACCTTTCGTCGAAAATGTACTAATTTCAAATGACTGGTAAATGTTGTATATTTCATGTTACATTCCAGATGTACACAAACGAATTTCGATTTTTTTCTATGTTGAAAGAGATGGCTATCATAACGCTGTATCGATTGGAAATATGATTAACTGTAACTACAAACGAACATTTTCTAATGAAAATTTATGAGCAATGAGTGTGGATTAACAAATTGGGAAAATTCACAATAAATGGGTAGTATTTTGTAAAATTTAGTCAAACGGTGTATTCTACTGTAAAAACAGCTGTGAATCGTTGTAAATAGTTGAAACATTTTGTAATACCGTTTGAGTTTATGTAATTCTCAGTGAAGGACCCTGCAAACTCAGTATGGAATTTGGGTCCCTGTGGATCTTTTTGAATTTCTGGTATGATGTAGTCCATGTAATTTTCATTGCGCCAACCCAAAAAAATGAAGAGTTTTGCTGCTAGAGGGCGTTGAAATCACCACTTCCGCAGATTAGGCCATTTATTTTTGAATCTGGTAACATTATTTTCTCTTGTTTCATTTTTGCTATTGTTGCGCAGTATTGTGCTGTTTTATCAAAAAAAATCTTACCCCTCCCCTTCCTTCCCCAAACGCTAAGAAAAAATTCTGTGCCTTTGAAGGTATCGTTGAATGTTCAAATATGCTGAATAAGGGAAATAGCATTTGACAGCGACTTAAGAAACCAGAAACTTTGAAAATATGATAACCACTCGTGTTGGCGAAACGTCGAGATCTTCTCTAAACATACATTGGCCTTTCAACCCGAAGAACCACCATGTACGGAGATAGCAGTTATTTATGATTATCCCCCCTCTCCCCATTCGGGACAATTTTTAATATGATGCAAATCAAGTTATTTTCAATAGAAATTAATTGGGTGACAAACCCCAAAAATGAGTAGTTTTGATGCTAGGGGGCGTTGAAATCACTCCTTGCTCTGAAAAGACTATTCTTATTTTTTGTGTTTTGGCATCGACTGCTATGGTCAGTAACCATGTGTTCTGGATAGGCCTTGTTACTAACTCCTTGCCCAGATTAGACTATTCATTATTATAGGCCGAAATAATATCATTACGTATTTCAGTTTAGGTTATGCTGAACAATTGTCTAATTTTTCATAAAAAAACATAAAGCCTCCTCCTCCCCCCAACTCCTATTTTAAAACAAGAAAAAAATCAATTCAGGAACCAACTTTAATTCAAAATGTTGTTGTCTAATTTTCATTTATTTTCAAAAATTTTGCCCAATTAATTGATATTCAAATAACATGAACTACGCCCTACTAAGAAGTCAGCGAAATCCTCCCATGTTTTTTTGAAGGGAGGGAATGGTGAAATTAAACAACTGGACGATTTCCTTAATTTGAGCTGATCAAAACATTTATTTTGATAAAGCATTCACAAGTAGTAGAGAATTAATTTTTTTCTTGTTTTAAAATAGGGGATGAGGGTGATGTAATATATATGTTCCGGGGGATATTGAGTCCGTGGTGGAGAATGAGAGGTGCCGAATCTATTGGAACTACTCATTCCCCACCCTCAGGCAAATACAAGCCAATAAGCCTGATGTTGTCCTCCTCGACCACCAAAGTAAAACGATATTCGTCGTGGAGTTTTCCGCTCCAGGCGAAATGAATATCGTTCGAAAAGAGGAGGAAAAACGGACTAAATATCGAGATCTTCTCTTTGAACTCCGCAGGTTGTATCCGGACCATTCTGTCAAAATGGTGGTTCTGATCATAGGAGTCCTTGGTGGAATGATGGACACACTGATCTCCAATTTGAAGATAATACCTGCTTGCCATAATATGGCAGAAATCTTAGCAGCACGAATGCAGAAGGCCGTTATTCTTGGTTCCCTCCGTCTACTCAGGGCACATGATTCTCGGACCCATTAAATCACTCACCCTACGGACGTAAGGAGTGGTTGTTGGGGTTAACGACACCAGCGCGCCCTCCGGATGGGTCGGAGCACCGGAGACAGGGCCTGACTGGTACAGTCCTAGGGAGAAAAAAAAAAAATAATAATAATAATAATAATAATAATAATAATAATAATAATAATAATAATAATAATAATAATAATAATAATAATAATAATAATAATAATAATAATAATAATAATAATAATAATAATAATAATAATAATAATAATAATAATAATAATAATAATAATAATAATAATAATAATAATAATAATAATAATAATAATAATAATAATAATAATAATAATAATAATAATAATAATAAAACTCGCAAAGTGATGCATCTCAATAGGTGCTTGCATCCTAAATCGTCCGTTCCACGGTTATACTTTCCCAGACAACGGGGAGGCCGTGGACTTTTGAGTTTGGAGTGTATGCATAACAGAATGGTTCTGGATGGGGCCTGTAAAGTCATCCGGAGTTCAGATCCCCTTCTCTGCATGGTCCGCGACCATGAAAAAGCAAGGATTGGAGCATTTCTTTTTAAGGCAGCAACCCGTGCGGCCGATGAACTCGGTCTCGTATTCGACACTGAACGGGCTAACCCAAACTCTGTCACCGAGTTGGGACCCGTTCAGCAAAAAGCTCACATCAAAGCTGCGGAGACAGAGGTCCTGCTACAGCTACATATGGATAAGCCAATGCATGGTGTCTTCTTTCACAACATCGAAGACCTTGGCTTATCCAAAAGCTTGACCTTTGCCTTCCTCAGGTCGAGTGAGCTGAAGTCGGAGACCGAGGGATTCATAATGGCCTGCCAGGATGGTGTCTTCAACACCCTCGTCTACCGTAGTCGCGTGATGGGTATAGACGTCCCTGACACCCGATGCAGGGCATGTCGTGGGGCACCTGAGACCGTAATGCATTTGCTATCAGCATGCCCATCTTATGCGGTCTCAGCCTATATCCACAGGCATAACGCGGTGCTACGAGTGTTATACTACCATCTACGACACTCGTACGGTATAGACGAGACACCGGTGTTGCCTTATGTTCCGGGGGATATTGAGTCCGTGGTGGAGAATGAGAGGTGCCGGATCTATTGGAACTACTCATTCCCCACCCTCAGGCAAATACAAGCCAATAAGCCTGATGTTGTCCTCCTCGACCACCAAAGTAGAACGATATTCGTCATGGAGTTTTCCGCTCCAGGCGAAATGAATATCGTTCGAAAAGAGGAGGAAAAACGGACAAAATATCGAGATCTTCTCTTTGAACTCCGCAGGTTATATCCGGACCATTCTGTCAAAATGGTGGTTCTGATCATAGGAGTCCTTGGTGGAATGATGGACACACTGCTCTCCAACTTGAAGATAATACCTGCTTGCCGTAATATGGCAGAAATCTTAGCAGCGCAAATGCAGAAGGCCGTCATCCTTGGTTCGCTCCGTCTACTCAGGGCACATGATTCTCGGGCCCAACAGTCACTCACCCTACGGACGTAGGGAGTGGTTATTGGGGTTAACGACACCAGCGCGCCCTCCGGATGTATCGGAGCACCGGAGACAGGGCCTGACTGGTACATTACCAACGGGGAAAAAAAAAAATAATAATAATAATAATAATAATAATAATAATAATAATAATAATAATAATAATAATAATAATAATAATAATAATAATAATAATATATGTTCCGGGGGATATTGAGTCCGTGGTGGAGAATGAGAGGTGCCGAATCTATTGGAACTACTCATTCCCCACCCTCAGGCAAATACAAGCCAATAAGCCTGATGTTGTCCTCCTCGACCACCAAAGTAAAACGATATTCGTCGTGGAGTTTTCCGCTCCAGGCGAAATGAATATCGTTCGAAAAGAGGAGGAAAAACGGACTAAATATCGAGATCTTCTCTTTGAACTCCGCAGGTTGTATCCGGACCATTCTGTCAAAATGGTGGTTCTGATCATAGGAGTCCTTGGTGGAATGATGGACACACTGATCTCCAATTTGAAGATAATACCTGCTTGCCATAATATGGCAGAAATCTTAGCAGCACGAATGCAGAAGGCCGTTATTCTTGGTTCCCTCCGTCTACTCAGGGCACATGATTCTCGGACCCATTAAATCACTCACCCTACGGACGTAAGGAGTGGTTGTTGGGGTTAACGACACCAGCGCGCCCTCCGGATGGGTCGGAGCACCGGAGACAGGGCCTGACTGGTACAGTCCTAGGGAGAAAAAAAAATAATAATAATAATAATAATAATAATAATAATAATAATAATAATAATAATAAATAATAATAATAATAATAATGATAATAATAATAATAATAATAATAATAATAATAATAATAATAATAATAATAATAATAATAATAATAATAATAATAATAATAATAATAATAATAATAATAATAATAATAATAATAATAATAATAATAATAATAATAATAATAATAATAATAATAATAATAATAATAATAATAATAATAATAATAATAATAATAATAATTAACGTGTTTATGTCGGGGCGTGGCGCAGTGGTTAGAGCGTCCGACTTTGGATCGAAAGGTCCGGAGTTCGAGCCCCAGTTGCGGCTGGGATTTTTTAATTCAATTTAACCGATTAAATTATTCAAATTTCATGGCTGGACTGGGGTGAATCATGCACGATTCACAGTGCTGCTCCTAAGGTGGCGTATGGAGTTAGTAACAAGGCCTATCCAGAACACGTGGCTAATGACCATAGCAGTCGATGCCAACAAGACACCAAAGAAAAAAATAACGTCTTTATTACTCACAAACTAAATATACATTTCTGTAATAAGATAAGGTAAAAGAAAATCAAGTTTGGAGTAAAAGGCGAAGTTCAATTTACGTGGTGATAGAACAAATCACCAGTAAATTGTTCTTCCACTTAACCTTGTACGTCTCTTTGCCTTGATGTAGTAGTTTTTATTCTGAATAAGCCTATTATATTTAGAAAATTCATATACATATGCCTGTTACGACTTATACCTAGAGAATCAATAGATCATTTGGAGATGAGAAAATAAGAGATTGAGAGAGAAGGGAAAACGTGAATGAGTTTTATCTATTCTATACACTGTTGATGGAAAATAAATTTTTTAAAATTGTTTTTGAAATTCGACAAAGTTCCTGCTTTCATCACTTGAGGAATGAGTTATACAATTTACAGATCTGATAGGAGAATAACCGTTTAAAAAATTCTTATCTGAAAAAGGGCAGTGTTAAAGTACCTTCATATCTAATATTCAAATTGTGGATATCTGAGCGAAATCTAATTTTCCCATGGAGGTATGAGGGAGTTTTGCTTAAAATAAATTGGTGGTAGAGGCAAGCACCGTGCATAGTTCGTCTATTTTCCATATTCAACCAACCAGCTACTTGTTATTCAGATGTGATTATTTGACGTCTACGTATCCCATATATCAATCTCAAACAAGAGTTTTGAACTTTCTGTATTTTATTCTTATACTGATTGGTTAAATTTGGACCATATCTGCGAAAGTGGTGATTTCAACGCCCCCTAAAAGCAAAACTGTTGATTTTTTTGGGTTTGCGCAATGGTACCATTTATTGAAAATTACATGGACTACATCATATCAAAATCTCAGAGAAATCACTTGGGACCCAAATCCCATAAGGAGGTTGCGGGGTCCTTGAATAAATAAAATAAAAATAAAAAATAATTTAATTGCCTATTATAGATTATGAAATAAGTATGGATATCTGTGTGAATTCAATGTAATTTTTTTGTGATTTCAGCACTATTTTTTACAGTGAAATGGTATTTATCCCAACCCGTCCATTTGAAAAGAATTAGTATTTCAATATTGAAATTAAATGTCATATAGCACATTCATTTTGACCGAACAGCGAAAATGTATTTTTCTAAATATTTAGCACCCTAGATAAAAAAAATTAAATTATAATCAATAAAAAAAAAATTGTTACAAAATGTGACAAATGATACATGGGTGTATTCAGAATGTCATGTGGAGACAAAGAGGTGAAAATATTATGGGTGTCCCATTTAAAAATCGGAACTTTATGTCTTTTGTAGTGACACCGGAAGTTGCATGAACTTGAGTTATTTGTCAAAAACGCATTTTCACGCATTATGCAGATCCTCTGAATTTTATTCCATTCTCTTCAAAAACAAAAAAGTTATAGGGACGAGCCACCATCCGCGAGCTCCTGGTATAGAAATATTTCCAAAATCTCCACATATCTTACGCAACTCTCAAACTTAGCTTCTCTTATCATCAGTGGGATGATGGTGTATTCGCTGTGAAAACTTCAGCATGCCTGCAAATCTGTGTCCTTCTAGCCTTGTTATATGAAAATACTCCCTCGACAATCGTATAAAAAATACAATTCCATATTTTTCATATGCATATTTGATAGATACTCTCTGTATGTGTGTGCATGTAATCGTCCTTGACATACATCAATGTGATTTGAAATCATTATGGCCGTAATATGTTCTTGTAGAGCAGAATCTGTACGGAGTGAGAAGTCATTCTGAAAATGAATTTTTAGTTTTGCTCCTCAATCATATTACACGATTGATTCATTCGTTTGTAAGTTCAGTAACTGGAATGAGAACTTTTCGATCAGTGAAGTAATTTTAGAAAATTATTACAGCTGAAATAGTATCTTTTTTCAAAATCGTTTCCTAATGTGAGATTTGTTTCTTAAACTTCCAATTGACGAAATAACAAATGTGTTCTTAAACCCTTGCCATGTTTGATATTTTACCAAAAATTCCATGTCTCTCGAGAAGTTTTATAGCTATTTGAGAAAATATTGACTGTTCACTTGTTGGATTTTTTACCTCGAGGTAATGTACGCAAAGAAAAAAGATTAATAATGGAAATAAATGATGATTAAAAACTTGAAACTATTTGAGACAGATATACAGGGTGTTAATTAAGTACGTTGACAAACTTCGGGAGGTAATTCTTTGAAGGTTTTCAGGACGATAAGTTCATATAAACATATGTCCCAAACGGCTTGGTTTTCGAGATACAGGTCGATAAAAATACATTTTTTTCAAGATTTTTTAGAGTTAACTTCGACATTTTCGACAATAATCAGTTCAAATTAGGCAAGTACAATCCATTCAATAGGGCGCACGATACAAAATAATGCATTTCTTAAATAATTCACAGGGTCCTCCTTTTTTCAGAGTCAAGCTTTGTTCAACCCTTCAGAATTTTTTTTTCCACCGCCACTGACATATTATGAGAAAGGAATAATCAATGTTGTTTCATTTAACATCTTTTTGATATCTTGCATTTTTTCATTTACTTGTACGGTTCAGGGGCTATAATGAAAATATTAATTTAAACATTTTCCAGTGTGGCATAAAAATTAAACATTTTCAATTATTGCAAATTGACGGAAATATTTTTTCAGAATTAGAAAAATCTACGATGAATAAAAATTATATAATAAAAAATATAAAGACAAGCTTTTATACAAATGCACTGAAAATGAAAAAATAATTTGTTTCATTTTTCGTAGGTTATTCTGTGAGTATCAAAATCTTTCTGTACAAGATTACCTAGATCAAACAATGAAATGAATTATTTTTTCCTTTTCAGTGTATTGTATAAAAACTTTAAAATGTTTTCTTTTTATAATTTTCATTTTTAACATTTTAGTTTATTTTTTATGTGAAACTGAAAATCTCCAACCCAAAAACCATCACATACCAATTTTGAACAGAATCGGATCATAATCACAAAACTCGTCCGCCATATTGGAGCCGCCATTTTGTTTTTTAACAAACATTTTTTTAATGCATTGTCACCGGAATTACGGAAACCTGCCAAATTTCAAATTAATCGGAGTATTAGAAGTGGGTCAAATTCAACTTTTATTAAATTGTTTGTTAGTTAGTTACAAGTGAAGCTAAATAAAAGCTTGTTATTGTAAAGATGTGATTTCTTTTTGTGATATCTAACAGAAAACTACTATCTCCCCGTCACTGCGGTACGCTGGATATTAAACTAGATCTGACAGATATTGGGAAAACCTTAACTTTCAACCTGAAGATTCTGATGGTAAAAATGTGCATTTTCATTGAGATATTTGATTAAAAATGTTTTTACCCATCAGTCTTGATAGAGAACTCATACAAATTTTTTGTTATTTTAAAAAAAGATATTTTTTAGTTTTCAATTGAACGTTTCCTTTTCAACATAAAAAACTTCCGAAAGGTAATCCTGTAATGGAAGATAGTTAATAGGGTTTATCTAATAGTCGCAGATCATTACACATTTGATTTTCATTTATGAATCTCTGGTCATAACTCCGAAAAACTAAATCAAACAAATTTTTGTTTCCGTACGGAGTACATTATTTTATCAGAAATTTCGGTTTGTTTTTTCTTCTGCAGTAACGCAGAAATTTTGTAATCAATTTGAATTCATAAAAATAGCAAAGTGGGCTTTGATATTAATTCATTTATTTAAATATCAACAACTTGACAGTGTTCGAAAGTTGAGAAACTGTCTCATTGGTAATTCTTCATTAGTGCAAGCTATAAAGCATTTTCATTCAATATTCCTTTGGATAAAATGGTTGAATATACAAATTCAGAAATGGCAGACATGCACTTAATGTATGGAATGGCTGATGGTAACGCTCGTGTCGCCAGACGAATGTATCTAGAAAGATTTCCACAACGTCATATTCCCAGCACACAAATTTTTCATCAATATTCACTCCCGTCTTCGTGAAACGGGTACTTTCAAGATGTCTGCTGTTCTCATATGAAGACCCAGGAGAGTTAGAACAGTTCAGATAGAAGAAGCTGTACTTAACGAAATTGAGCAGCATCCAGACACCAGTACAAGACAAATTGCGGCACATTTTAACGTAACCCATGTATTGGTATGGCAAATTTTAAAAGAGCAACAACTTTATCCCTATCACATACAGCGTGTTCAAGCTCTTCTGCCAAGGGATTTTCCAAAGAGATTAACTTTTTGCACTTGGATTCGAAATAAATTGTTGGAAAATCCATGGTTTTTATCTCAAGTGTTATTCACCGATGAGGCATGCTTTTCCCGTAAAGCCATTATTAATTTTCACAACAATCATATGTGGGCTGATGAAAACCCACACGCCGTGATTGAAAACCATTGTCAAGAGACGTTTTCTGTGAATGTTTGGGTTGGAATTGTAGGGAATTTCCTTATCGGGCCACATTTTCTGCCTCATAGACTCAATGGTGACCATTATCGACATTTTCTTGAATTCATCTTACCTGGACTCCTAGAAGAGATCCCACTGAGGGAAAGAATTGGAATTTGGTTTATGCATGATGGTGCTCCATTACACTTCAGATTGGTTGCACGCCAATATTTAGATGAGAATTATTCTGATCGCTGGATTGGGCGTTGTGGGCCACAACTTTGGCCACCAAGGTCACCCGATATGAATCCACTTGATTTTTTCCTCTGGGGGCACCTTAAATCATTAGTGTACCGAACTCCAGTTCAAAGTGAAGAAGACCTGAGGAATCGCATACAGGAGTCATGCGGAATTATAAGAAACAGTCCTGGTATTTTTGAGCGTGTCCGCCAGTCTATGGTTAGGCGCATAAACGCATGCATTGAAGTTGGCGGTGGCCATTTCCAGCAGCTGCTCTGACATATCAATTTCAATAATGGTCCTTTTCTGAACTTAATTTTATTCCTAGGGAATTTATGATACTTTGCTCTAGTATTTGATAATAAAGTTATTCACTATTGAAAATGTCCAAAATTATTTTGCCATAATTAACTTTGTGCAATACATATTCAACCTGAGTTATGGTAAAAAATGTATGGGAGCTCCATAACATTACATTTTCTCTACACGAGCAGAAAATAGCTATTTGTGTAATGAGGACAAAATGACGTATTGCGTCACGCGCTAATCTTTGGAGAGTGGCAATGACACTTCGAGAAATGAATTATTTTATATCATGCGCACTATTGAATGGATTGTACTTGTCTAATTTGAACTAATTTGGATCGATTATTGTCGAAAATTTCGAAGTAAACTCCAAAAACTCCTAAAAAATGTATTTTGATCACCCTGTACTTCGAAAACCAAGCCGCTTGGGACATGTTTATATGAACAATTCATCTTGAAACCTTTCAAAGAATCACCCTTCAAGTTTGTTAGACTATTTGCTTCTCAAATTTCTTTATGTTATGCGTTACTGGAAAATGTTTGCGTTAATATTTTCATTGTAACTCCTGAACCGTACAAGTAAATGAAAAACATCAAGAGAGCAAAAAGATGTTAAATGAAACAACATTCATTATTCTTTTCTCATGATATGTCAGTGGTGGCGGAAAAAAAATTCTGAAGGGTTGAACAAAGCTTGACTCTGAAAAAAGGAGGACCCTGTGAATTATTTGAGAAATGCATTATTTTGTATCGTGCGTACTATTGAATGGATTATACTTGCCTAATTTGAACTGATTATTGTAGAAAATGTCGAAGGTAACTCTAAAAAATCTTGAAAAAAATGTATTTTTATCACCCTGTATCACGAAAACCAAGTCGTTTGGGACATATGTTTATATGAACAATTCGTCCTGAAAACCTTCAAAGAATCACCTCCCGAAGTTTGTCAACGTACTTAATTAACACCCTGTACATTGTGATAATGGTAAATAATAGTATATTCTGTAACAAGGTTAGAATGAAAATTCGATGAGAGTGGAAAGTTCCGAGCGTGAGCCGAAGACGAGCGTGAGGAACCACGAGCATCACGAATTTTCATTCTAACCAAGTAGCAGACTATACTTTCTCCACGCTCAAAGATTTCAAATATATATTTTTAAGTGGAAACGAACAAAAGGCGATTTATTTTACAGGACTCAATCACAATTATATTAGGTAAACAATCAATAATTCAAGAAACCTTCTACTTTGTATTAATTGTTATATTTGTACAGTTCTCGAAATGAAAAACTTGAGCATTATTGGAGGACATTTCAACAATTGCGTGGTTCAAAAAAGATGAACTAACAGTCACATAACTTGAAGTGGAAGGCATGATTGGCGGAGTATTAGATCCAGTAATTGACTTGTTTGCTATATTTATTCGATTTTGCACCGAATTTTCTATGTATCCTTCTGCCACTTGAGAAGAATTCCACCCCACATGCCTTTTTAGTGTTTCCAGATCTTCTCCTGCGTCCACTAACACTGTAGCCGACGTCCTCCGATGAAAATGACCAGTGTATTCTTGAGGCTTCTCGAAATTTAAAAAAGTGGCAATTTGTTTGGGCATGCTACCAATTTTATTGAAACAATTACCTGTTTCGGGCACTTTCCTCTTTGAAAATTGACAAAAAAATTATCAGAAAGGATGTCTTGTGGTCTCAAATAGCAATATTTTTTCACAATGTTGTAGAATTCTCCTGTTACGGTAAATTCTCTTGGTTTTTAGATTTCGTATTTGGAATAAGAATTGAAAATACCGGTCCTATATCTTTTATATCCGAAACCTTCAGGCTGTAAAGCTCCCATGACACTAATGAAAAGAACGACCAATACTTTTGAAAAAAAATCAGTTTTTAAATAATAACTGATATAATATTGCAGACATCTTTATAAAATTTGTTACATGTCTTCTATGCGTCAAGGTGCATTTTGTGATGTACGAAAATTTTCATTTCCTCTACCAGTGGCCTCCGTACGGGTTTTGCATTAAACATTTTTAAAGAAACAAATACTACGCCAGTGCTTTCTCTTAAAATAAAACTATTTTTAGGATTCTTATTCATTTTAAAGCAAATTTGAAAAAATAAAAATCGTTTTACTTCAGGATCAATTCCTCAAATATCTGATGCGGTGTGGAAATGTTTGTGCATCGAATGGGAGCAGATTGCAAATTTGCTCAGAAATGGATGAGGATCTTCAAAATATTTTTTATTTCGAGAGAAAGCAGTGGCGTAAGTTTATCAACCTGTATCTCAAAAGTAAAGACTTTAGGACATACGTTCAAAGGATTTTTTTTCTTATAATGAGTCATTAGCATGTCTTCAAGGAAGAAGGAAGGAGGAAGGTATAATATTTTCGAAAACTTTCGACAGAGCACAAAGTATGCTTATTTGTAGTAGAGATTTATTTATTTCAGGCAAGAAAAAGCACAACGGTTTTTTCCAATTGGTTGAATAGGAATTATTCTCTATGTATGGAAGATTATCACTGATGATGTCTTGGCAAAAAAGGAAAGGGGCCTGATGACTTTTGAAAACATTGACTCAATGCAAATCTTTTACAAAAACAAAAAATTAAATAATTTCCAGACAAATGTTAACATCTTGGAGATAAATCATAATTTCCATCAAGATGTTTGTATAATAAGTGTGTATGGTATAAAGGCTAGTGAACTGGTTAAGGTGAAGTGGGGGTTTAAAAAAGTTATCCACATAATTGAAATATTTTTGAATCATCTTTCATACATATAGCAGTTTCTGTCTATACGTTTAACAAAATAATCTGTTCATATTTCTGTCTTTAGCAATGTGTAAGGGATATAAGACTTCAAAAAGAGAGCATGGAATATTTGGTAATATGAAAACTGCTTTGCTCAAACGAATGAACATATATTCATATCTGAACTCCATTCTTTATCTCCACTTCCTCTCTTCAGATAGCTGAATAAATATACTTCCATTCAAAGATCATGGTCTTGGAGTATTTTAACAATTTTCTTCAATCAATGTTTACATATTTGGAACAAATATGCGAATCAGATCTTGATTTTATCTTTCAATGTTCCATGTTAACTATTCGACAATCTATTCACGCATTTTTGCACTAACTCGTTAAACTTTTTGTAAAAAGATACACTATTTGAATGTATTTAAATACATTTTTTCGAATGTTCATATCGAGTGTACTTATATTTGTATATTAACAGTTTTCCTGAAACTTCGGTGTAAATAGTCGATGAAAATAGTATATACTGTGTGTGATCGATTTTGTAGATCAGAAATATCAATCAAAGAAGAAAGTACAAAATAAAGTTGTGAGGGAGACGAGGTTTCATAGTAGAACAGACAATCTTCGATTGGGCAGTTTTCTCTGAGATATCGTCTTCGAATTCATATCATTTTGCTGGTGCAAGAAAATGAGAGATTAAAATGTGATATATTTCTACATGCGTTTTATTTGATATCCCAACCCAAGAAGAGGAGTGTGGTAGGAAAAGAAAAGGAAATAAATTGATTGCGCTTCTTGAAAATGGATTAATCTTTCTGATATAAACTACTCAACACTAATTTCGTCGCACCCCAAAATTTTGACAATGTTAAAATCTGAATAACTTTTTTCTGCATTGAACAATTTGAATTCTGTAAACACTGTTCGCTAGCCCAGTCCTTCAGCTATAATCTCGTACTTCTTCAAAACATAAGGTTTTTCGCATAAAGTCGCTACAGGGTATTATCTGAAACTGTGCAAAATTTCGGATTTTTCAAAAGGATCCCAAATGAAAAAAAAATTTTTTTTATCAAATTTGACAGCAGTGGCATGAAGATGGACTCATTACCTCAAGACATTTTTCGAATTGTCTTATTATCTCTTTTGTTTACAGGGTGATCTCCAAAAATTAACTTTTTGGTTTTGCAGTCATAACTTTCTTCCTCGTCAACCGATTTTCAAAATCTCCGGCTCATTTTGAAGCAGAAACTTTAGATGAAGAGATCTGGGGATCAGAATAGACTCAAGATGAAGATTGAAGATCAAGGGTTTCCTCAAAGGTGACCTAAATCTGAAACACCCTCAAAATCCGGTTGGGAGGAGAATTAAATGAAAATTAACTTGTTTTCGGAATGATCATCCATTCTGAATACGTCCAGATCATTCTTGCTGTCAGTAGTCAAGAATTGTGCATGAAAAAACCCAATTGTAACGGCAGGATTTTGAAAAAAAAAATAAAATCAACCCATTGTTCGCCTGAAATGCATGGCCCGTAACCAAGGTAACAAGAATCACAATCAATGACTGACAAGCTAGGTTAGACGTCAATTTTGATTCGTTTGCAAAAAAAAATATTATATCGATGCCGCATCTAACGCCCGACCAGCTGGAACTGATTCTACGAATGATGGAACAAAAGGTTTATCTACCCTCCAAATTGCCAATCTGCATGGAACAACAGTTAGATCCGTCCAAAGAGCCCACGTCCGAGCTAACGCTGGTGATATTCAGCAGTATCGACCTAGGGGGCCTAGAAGGGGTACAAAAATAAGAACATTTCCCGCTCAAGACCGCCTTATTGGAAGATTGGTACGGCGTACTCGGACTTCAACCGCCCCCAAAATTCGTCTTGAATTGATCGATGCTACGGGAATTCAGGTTTCAAGTCAGACAATCCGACGCCGGATCCACGATCTTGGATTACACGCAAGGAGACGAGCTGCCTGCCCCTTAATGAAACGATTATGGGGGGAAGAACATCAAAATTGGGGAATAGCAGATAGGTGTATGTTTACGGATGAGAGTAGGTTCAACTTGTTTCGAAAGGATGATCGTGTGTTGGTTTGGAGAGGGAGGAATGAAAGGTTTTTGGAAGGAAATATGGAGGCGAGGGTGGCTTTTGGAGGAGTGACTGTGTGGGGTGGAATATTGATGAATGGAAGGAGTGAATTGGTGATTCTGAGAGGAGAGAGTATGAATGGTGAGAGGTATAGAGATTTATGTATGAGAGAAATCGTGGTCCCTTGCGCCGCAAATATCGGCAATAACTTTCTTCTCGTTGATGACAATGCGAGACCGCATAGGGCTCACATTTTCTACAAGTTTTTGAGGGATCACGGTATTGAGCGAATGAACTGGCCGCCGTTCTCTCCGGATATGAATCCGATGGAACATGTCTGGAGTCGTATGAAATTGAAATTGAAAGAAAGGTAAGGGCGAATGGAAAATTTGGATGACTTGGTGAATGCGGTACAGCAAGAATGGACAGCTGTACCACAGGAGTTCATTGATAGTCTGATAGACAGCATGCCGGAAAGGGTCAATGAAGTAATTGTCAAAAGGGGAGGGCCCACTAAATACTGAATATCATAAATATTTTTCAATTCTAATGTTATCCAAGTTATTTTCTTCTTGTTTCTGTTGTTCAATAAAAACTCAATAAAACTTGTTTTCTTGTTCTTGCTTACTAACACGATAAATGCTTCACGATTGAGAAAAAAACCACTGTTGTGGAATGAGCCTCAGCTGGTCAGGCTTGTCAGTCACTGAATGTGATTCTTGTTACCTTGGTTACGGGCAATGCATTTCAGGCGAACAATGAGTTGATTTTTTTTTTTTTTTCAAAATCCTGCCGTTACAATTTGGTTTTTTCATGCACAATTCTTGACTACTGACAGCAAGAAAGATCTGGACGTATTCAGAATGGATGATTATTCCGAAAACAAGTTGATTTTCATTTAATTCTCCTCCCAACCGGATTTTGAGGGTGTTTCAGATTTAGGTCACCTTGGAGGAAACCCTTGATCTTCAATCTTCATCTTGAGTCTATTCTGATCTTATTATCTCTTCATCTAAAGTTTCAGCTTCAAAATGAGCCGGAGATTTTGAAAATCGAATGACGAGGAAAAAAGTTATGACTGCAAAACCAAAAAGTTAATTTTTTGAGATCACCCTGTAAACAAAAAAGATAATAAGACAATTCGAAAAATGTCTTGAAGTAATGAGTTCATCTTCATGCCACTGCTGTCAAATTTAATAAAAAAATTTTTTTCTTCATTTGGAATCATTTTGAAAATTCAGAAATTTTGCACAGTTTCAGATAATACCCTGTAGCGATTTTATGCGAAAAACCTTATGTTTTGAAGAAGTACGATATTATAGCTGAAGGACTGGGCTAGCGAACAGTATTTACAGAATTCACATTGTTCAATGCAGAAAAAAGTTATTCAGATTTTAATAGGCTCAAAATTTTGGGGTGCGACGAAATTAGTGTTGATTAGTTTACTTTGCCAGAACATTTGTTAAATCCATGAAAATCACATTTTATGTGCTCACCCAGTTAGCACGAAATGATCTCAGAGATGTTACTGGGCTTCACTTTCATGTTTCAGATTTCCTCAGTGAATCGAAAAGTGACTATATCGCGAAAACATTTATTCGGTGCCCCGTTGGTCATATCGAGATATTTTTTTCTATTGTCACAAACACTTCAAATTTAGAAGTCTATAATGATTTCACATGTATGATACTTAAGGTCATAATTGTGGATAACAGTGTACTCGCCTGTTAGTCACACATACTTATTGAAAGTTTCATATGAGTAGTTCAAATTTTCAATGAACAGAAACATCTAAATCAGGAATAATTGAAATTTCAATCCTTCTACTTTCAAATTCGTCAAATAAAATTTGCAAAATGCCAAAGGACGGCGGAAACATGTATTCCTGGTGCTCCACAGATTTTTTTTATTTTTGAATGTATCATTCTAGAGGTCAAAAGAAGCAATTTTCTCCACAAGACTTTCTTCAGGCCCTACAGGGTGAGCTAAGAAATTGGGTTGAATGTCTAATGTCAATTGTGGAAAATACTGTGTGTAAGTTAATTTTTTTGATTTCTGGGTATAATATGACATGAAAAATCTCAATCGACTCTGAAAGGTGTGCATACTTACAGGATGAGGCAGAATATGCGATTTTTCTGAAAACTGTTAATTACCTTCTCGCCCAAGCATGGACTTTTCATTGAATATCTCAATGCCAAAAGTTCTCCTGTGGTTGTTCGTGTTAGCATTTTTGTTTTTCACTTGTTTGCATCCATATACAGTGTGTTTCACTTCTCATGGAAACACCATTGGAAAACTCACAAAATTAAAATCGGAAAAATCCGTAAAAATAGTGAAAAATTCGGAAAAATTTCCAACGGTTACATACATGAAAAATTACGACAAAAAATATGTCTGCCAGTTAGCTCGCTCCCTCCACTCTTTTCAAAAAAGTTGAGAAAACTTGCGACAACAAAATCGGAAAAATCCGTAAAAACTGTGAAAGTAGGGTCAATTCACTGGAAGGTCTCCTCATTGAAGAACTAGATTGAAGTGAGTTAACAGTGTTCTGCTCATATACCATCATCAAGAGCACTCAGTTGATAATGGTGTAAATGCAGAAACTGGCCGTATTCAATAAAACAAAACTCAGTGAATGATACAAAACCTGTAATTTTATTTATTTTCCATTTGAATATAATCCATTTATTTTCCATTAGATACGGTTGCTTTATGTACTCATAACGCCCTATTGCGTTATGGCCATAACGCCCGCTAATTGTACGAGGAGAAATGAAGAACAAGATATTCCGAAATTTTTAGATGAATTTGAGGAAACTTTGTGTGTGATATTTCCGAATGTTGATGAAATCGTCTGCATGGGTGATTTCAATATCAATCTCCTTGAATTTGAAAATGTCAACGTTGATAAAATCAAGTATTTACTAGAAACTTTCGAACTGACTCAAATTGTTGACTGCCCTACAAGAATAACTAACAATTCCGCCACTCTTCTGGATTTCATTATTGCGAATGAAAATAATGTAGTAAAGATGGAAGTCATTGATAGTAATGGAATATCAGACCACCATCTTGTGTACTGTGAGTTGAAACTACAGGGCGAGCAGCATGAACCGAAAATGATATCTTACAGAAATTTTAGACACTTTAATAATGACAACTTTCAGAGGGATCTTTTCCTAACTCCTTTTTATATGATCTACGATCAGGACAGTGTTGACGAAAAAGTCGCTTTTCTTGTAAATTGTCTCATAAATCTATTCGACAGACACGCCCCATTCATCACTTCTAGGGTAACAAAACCACGAGCCCCCTGGCTAACGGGTACGATAAAAGAAATGATGACTACCAGGGACAAGGCTTTAAGGAGATATAAAAAAAGTAAATCCGATACACATTTCAGATTTTATAAGGATATGCGTAATTATGTTAATAGGGCCATTATAAATGAAAAAAAGGCGTATTTCACGCAGCAGTTCAACACTGCCAATAAAAAACAAATGTGGATTGCACTGAAAAATTCTAAAATTATTCCTGATAAAACACGTTCGTTTCCTCCGCACTTGAAAAATCCAGATGAAATCAACGATTACCTCATAAACTCTATCCAAGTTATTGAACCATCTGAAACAGTTTCCAATTTTTATAATTCAAATTTCAAAATTGATACATCATTCAGTTTTGAAGAAGTTAACGACTTGTTCGTATACAAAGCCTTATGTGATATCAAAACAAATGCTTGCGGATGTGATGGGCTGAATATTAAGCTGATTAAACTTTGTTGTCCATATATTGTGCAATATATAACTCACATAGTCAACAAATGTTTAACCGATAATGTTTTTCCAGCTATATGGGGTAGAGCGCTGGTAAAAGTCTTACCTAAGAAGTCGTTTCCTACTGAGTTTAAGGACTTGAGAGGAATAAGCATTCTACCGACCTTGTCGAAAGTTCTGGAAAGAGCTATTGAAACACAACTTAGGGTACATTTGACAAAGTACTCATTGCTCCCTGCAGTCCAATCTGGTTTTCGTAGGGGTTATAGCTGTACCACTGCTTTACTGAATGTTGTTGATGATATTTTCAGGGCCAATGATCAAGGACGATGCACAGCATTGATTCTCCTAGATTTCAGTAGGGCATTTGATACAATTAATCATGATTTATTATTAAAAATATTGCATTACATTGGACTATCTGCATCTGCTATAACTTTAATGAAAAATTATCTGAAGAATAGAGAACAGAAAGTGAGTATTGATGAAAACAACTCTCAATTTATGAAACTCAGTTCGGGCGTTCCTCAGGGATCCATCCTTGGACCACTGCTGTTTAGTATATATACATCTGGCATCATTGAGTCCCTTGAAAACTGCTCAGTCCATCTATACGCAGATGATACACAAATTTATTATAACTTTCTTTCAGCAGAAAAGGAGATTGCACGTGCAACTATAAATGAGGATGTTAACGCCTTCGTAAAATTAGCTACTGATCATTGTCTGCAAATAAATGCCTCTAAATCGAATGTTATTCTTTTTGGCTCCAAAAAACATCGTGATTTTTGTTTGGACTTCGACGTTAAAGTGAATGACGAGTTACTTCCACTGGTCAATGAAGCAAAGAGTCTCGGTATTCTCATCGATGTAAATCTCAGATTTGAAAAACACATCAATGGACTATTGAAACGGGCTTACTCCACCCTTAAAATGGTTTACGGTAATAGGCAATATCTTACACTATCCGTAAAAAAAACTCTATGTGAAACCTTGATCTTGTCACTTTTTAACTATGGAGATGTTCTGTATGGTCCAAGTTTAACCAGTCAGTACACAAAAAAAATTCAAAATGTACAGAACTCATGTCTGAGACTCATTTATGGGATCCGAAGACATCAGAGAATTTCTTATAAACTTCATGAGGCTGGCTGGTTGAATATGGTTAATAAAAGGCATCTACATAGCGCAAATCTATTCCACAGAGTAATCCTAAGTAAAACTCCACCTTATCTACATAGAAAAATAACTTTTCGGTCTGATGTACACAATCTGAACGTGAGGTTCAAAGGTGTTTTGACACCGCCTGCCTTCAGAACTGAAACTTTCAAACGTTCTTTCTCATATCAAATTTCAAAAATCTACAACGAAATTCCCCGTACTATGAAAAATGAATCTATCTCACGTTTTAAAACACAATTCAAATCTTACCTTCTTCGAAATCTTCAGTAATACTATCAAAATTTCAATTTATTAATGTTACTAGTTCATCTGTTTTCCTTTTGTGATTGACACGATCTACCATTTAATTTATTTTTTGTTTAGTCATATTTATAGAAAATTGGGCGCACTTCTTTATATGTTTTCTTTTTTGAAACCTCTTGTTCATTTGAGTTCCTTATATCTAATCTACGACGCTACAGGACCGTTGAGGTTGAGTGGAAGAACAAGTTTTGTGGGTTTTCTATCCACAAAAATTGAACTCCGCCTTTTGTTTCCAATCGAAAATATTGTAATGCTGTATGTGATGAAAATTGTAATTAACGATTGGAAGTAATAAAGACGTTTATTATTATTATTATTATTATTATATATATATATATATATATATATATATATATATATATATATATATATATATATATATATATATATATATATATATATATATATATATATATATATATATTTAGAGCTTCAATGGTCATTCGCTCTATATCCATGACTGCGTCATGTGATATTAAAATTTTATAAAATACTCCTATACCTATCAATTAGGTAAGTAATCAGTTTGAAAATAATTTTCTCGTAATCTTTTAACCTCAGTTCTGATCCACGTACTATGCCCAAGGTTTGACTCTGAAACTCTCAGTTCTATTACGTCAGGATATGTTGTACTGACGAAATTATTTATTTGTAAAAAATTTTATACATGTATAAACAACAATTCAACAAACAACAACAGACTTTTTTCAATAATCTTTACTATAATCAAAATTGAAAGTGCAATTTTCGAATTTTTATTTCTCCCGAAATATTCGGATTTTTTCGGAATAAATTTTTAGTTGCTTAGACACAAAGTTTTATTCAATAAGTTATTAATTCATATCCAATGATAACAATATTGTAAGTTTTTGCAGTACATTGTAATCGTGACTAGAATTTTATGGTGATTAATGTAAAAGGAGCATTCGTAGAGCTCAGAAAAAGTCGTGTGTTCTATAGTACTGATTTATTATATCTCTGTTATTACAATCATCGTTTTTACCAGGGCACCTATTGTTCCATTTTAAAATACCGATTAAGCATGTTGCACAAATCGATGTTGAATTATTTAACAAAACAATACTTGCATCAAATGCTTATCAGAAGAAAATATAAGTAAACCACCTCAATTTAACAGTTTGGTTAAAACTAATTCAGAACTTTCTCCTTTGATTTTTTCTCGCAGTGTTGTTATTATTTGTCCTAGATCGGCCTCATTAGAGATTAAACCTCTTGCCTTTCCGGTCAGTCTGGTTTTGACGAATGCAACTGCATTTGCAGTGTGTGTCTCAACATTTTCGTTTAACAATGTTAGAGAGTCTAAAAATGATTGTACCTTTTCAGGGGAACCATCGAACTCGTGAGCGACTATTTTACTTGCTATATTGAAAAATTCAATGTTTGACATCGGCATCGTGTTTGATTTGAATGTATTATTCAACTTATTATCGTAAATGTCGACCACTAGTAATGGATCTATCAATTCTAAACAACTTTTAGGTACTTTATAATTAACTCTTAAAGCATAAAACGCTCTTAAAATTGTGTCTCTTATGTTGAAAAATATGTCATTAACAGCTAATCTCTGATCCTCGTTGAAACATTTCCAAAAACTTGCTATGTATTTAACGATTGTATTATAGGACAACACAAGATTATCTCGAATTTCTTCGTTTTCCTTAATTTGCCTAATACCTTGCGAGTTTATTACAGGTTTTGCAATGGCAGAAATATCCTCCCTAGATTTGATTATTCTCTGTAAGAACCTTTCCCAAGTTACAGACATATATAGGTTCAATTGAAGCAGATGAAGTACAAATATTATCCCACAATTTACGCATTACAATCAATTACTAAACCGTTTACGAGTCCATAAATAGAAAAATATGTGAATAACCGATTAATCAATTTCTAATAGATAGATATAAAATGCCACTCAGAATAGTATGAATATATATATACCTATTTTCAGTTTCGCACTTTAACCATTATACATTAGTGCCTCGAATCCACCAAACAGTCTTTTAGCTACCTCACAAAGCCAGTGATTCTTCATAACCTTGCCTCTCTTGATTATTTCAGTGTGTTAACACCTGTGAGCCGGCTGCGGCGGCGGTGATGTTACCCATGGAATAGCCATTCATATTTCTTCGCATTTGCCCCTGAACGTGATTTAACAGCACCTTAACGTCCTTCGTGATATTGTATTCTTGTTCTTGTACAATAAAGTTGGAATTGACGACTCCGTTTTCTTGGACCCTTTGCGAAGTTTGTTTGCTGCTACACATAATTTTCCTCTTATTACCAACTGTGCTGAATAAACTTCCTGGCAACCACCTAACACCTCCAGTCTAACATCGTTTTAGCAGGATCGCCATGTAAAAGGAGCATTCGTAGAGCTCAGAAAAAGTCGTGTGTTCTATAGTACTGATATATCTCTGTTATTACAATCATCGTTTTTACCAGGGCACCTATTGTTCCATTTTAAAATACCGATTAAGCATGTTGCACAAATCGATGTTGAATTATTTAACAAAACAATACTTGCATCAAATGCTTATCAGAAGAAAATATAAGTAAACCACCTCAATTATATTCTTTGGGGTTGGTAACCCTACATTAATCTTTTGCTGGGACTGTACCTAGATTTTATCTCATTACGAATTAATGAGCTCCGTCCGCCCTTATGCGGATAGTGAGCACATCAAGGTCAAGTCTGGGGTAAAATTTGCTTAACTGTATTATTTTAAGAACAAAACTCCAAAAAAAGATAATTTCCCAGTTCTCAGCTATGAGAAGCCAATTAAATTCTGTTCAAAGGAGATAAAGTTTGGCTGGAGATTTGGGCATCCTGTGGTTTGATTACAATAAAGCATTTCCTTTCTAAATAACATCGTATATAGCACTCAACTTCTCAGTTTCGCATTAATTTGACGTACAGCACCAGTATGTTGAGTCACTATATATTTTTGAATTGTATTTTGAGTGCTCTTAGTGCTACCATTACAAATGCTGCTGACATCCAGGTAAAGACAAGCATTTTTTCTTTTTCAACAAAAATCATCCGAATTTTATAAATATCACAGGAGAGTGGGAATGAATTAAAACTATATGACAGATGTTGGTAAACTTGTTTTCAGGTGATGTTAGATTCGAGATTTCCATGTGCCAAATGGCAACAAGTTTGAGAAAATTACTGGAGAACTATTTTCTATTTCTTCAATCTTTCCTGTGGTATTCTGTAGATTAGACTTGGTGTTACATCCAAAAAACATTTCCTAACTGGTTTTATCGAATGGCGATGTACTGAACCGTTTTTGATTTATTTTTCACTTTTCGTGAGAATTTATGACGTCTAATCAAAAGGTAAAAAATACATCAAAGAATTTCCTTGGCCATTTTTCAGTTAGAATATACCAACTATACGAATGTTTTGATAGGCCAAAACCCGCTGTGCAAAAAATCGTGGAATAAACGTTATTATATACAAGGTGGCCAATTTGAAAGCGGACCACCTCTCTAAAACTGTTATTCATTATCCGATTCAAAAGTTACTTCTCCAATAGATAGATCATCAATAGTTCTAGTTGAGTACCATAAATTCGAAATCGAAATGAAAATTTTAAGGACTGCTTCGAATTTTTTTCAGGGTCAAAAATTCAAAAAACATACTAGCGATTTTTTAAATAAAATTTGACGTCACCACTGCATTCATGATGCTTCTTTCAAATGGGTGACGAATATTTTTCTCAAAGTTCCCATTTTGTGGAAGTTTATGGAGAGAAGGGTATTTCTACTTCTTCGAAACTATTCGTTACATCATGGGAATGCTGCTGATTCATCCTGTAGATGTCTCTGTCTTATTAAAAAGTCTGTATTATGATATTTTCAAATTATGACTCACAAGATTGCTATCAATTTAGCTACGAAATAGAGAAGTGTAAATGAAATCCAGCAGTACACTGTTGAAATACTAGGGTAATTAAAAAATTACAATATATTGAAAATAACTCCAATTTATTGATAAAAAATTCCAATATATCGAAAAGAAATCTAATATTTTGGATTTATTTTCAATATATTAAAAGAAAAATCCAATGTACCGATTCATGGAAATAATTTAATTTAATTTGTTTGAACCTTATACGCTTTCGTATGTAATTGAAAGAAAAAAAAAAGTGTGTTTATATATTGAATTCTTGAATGTTGAATTATTATTTTGGCAAAGAAAAAAATATCTTCGCGCACACGACTCTTTTACATAAACAATGGAATCATGACATTTAAATTGATCAACTTCTATAATGACTATAAAATATTCTCCAAAATTTGTTTTTCGATTAACCAGCTGAACCTTTATAAATAACCCCAGTCGACGATTGTTTAACAGACAATACATCAGTTTTATTCTTTCCTAAAAACTTGAGAATTATAATTAAAATGGCAAAATTGCATAAAGTGATGAAAACACGTTCCCATGCTTTCCTCAAAAATTGAATGGGGAGACAAAACAATAAATTCAAGTCAACTTTTCGAATATATTCCATGTATGACCTTGTAAAACTATTACAAAACATAACTGACTCAGTTTTATCGCCTCTCAAGCGTGGGGTCGAGTGTTCAAATCCCCGCATGACCATCGGTCTCGAGCATGACATCACACGTTAAAAGGTAAGGGCTGCGTCTTCGCTAGCTCACACAAGTCTCTCGAAGACTTCTGAGAGTTGCGCGTAGGGGTGCAATCGGTTGATGGGAATAACAAGAGCAACAACAAAAACAATAACATACTTGAATCAACATTAGGCATTCTCCAGAGACACCTTTTCTTAGAGAGTTTATGAAATTTTACTCAGAATAGGTCTTCACTATTTGTTTCTGATAAAATTCAATGCAGAGTGATGTCGATTTACTTTTAATATTTTCCTATTGAAAAAGATGCCTGTAGTACCTCTTCGTCTTTTCAACCGTTGAGAACAACAGCTCCTCAAACGTTCAGTTTACTTTCATTTTGTAGTTTGTGTATCTCAAAAATAATGGGACCTACGATACCAACGAGACGAGATTTTCATAAAGTCTTGTGTCGTCTCGCCGATGAAATAATAAAACTCGTATCAGGTCTCGTCTCGCAGCCTCAAGTCTCGTCTCGCTTCTCGTACGAGATTCTCGTAAAAGTATCGAAATTTTGACAAGCTTAACCTTATTTTTTCAGTGCAGTAAGGAATACTTGTGTTTTTGTTTTTTTTCGTTAACCGCTGTAATGTAAGAGTCGAAAGAGAAAATTACAATTGTTGAAAGATAATATCATGTATTTGAGAGTAATATTTTTGAACAAAATAAAAACCGATCGTTAGTTTAGAATTGAAATAGGTGAAAAAATCAAAGTAAAAAAACAGGCCTCATTCCTCTCGGTCGCAAATGATTTTGTTTTTCACCCACTCGTTTAGGCATGACAAACTTCGTGCACGGTGATTTTGATGTTATCTTATATTTTTACTGGTATTATACAAGGTGTTCCTTAAAGACATGCTAAAAGTCTTAACTTTTGAGATGCAGGGTGATGAAATAAGAAAAAATCAGATTTTTAATAATAACCAAGATAATATTACAGACTTCCCCATAAAATTTATTACATGTCTTCTATGCATCAAGGTGCATTTTGTGATATACACAAATTTTCATTCGTTATAACAGTGACGTACGTACGGGTTTTGCATTGAATATTTTTGGAGGAAAAAATACTACGCCACTGCTTTCTTCCAAAATAAAAATTACTTTTGAGATCCTCATTCATATTTGAACAAATTTGATTTCATATGTTTTCTTTGTCCGACGCATGATATTCGCTTAAATAAATGAAAATTGTTTTACTTCAGGGTCAATTCCTCAAAATCTGATGCGGTGTGGAAATGTTTGTGCTTCGACTGAAAGCAAATTGAGGGATCAGATTTGTTCCAAAATCCGAAAAATATGTTTTCCTTGTCAGATGCTCTGTTCATGATTAAAATAATTAATTTAAAATTGCTTCATATCGCAGTACCGAATAATAAGTTTTGAAAACATAAATCCAGTTATCCTGAAATAAATGACGTTTTTACAAACGCATATAGCCTCTCCGATGGTAATGCAACAGAAGCCAGACATTTATCAGGAAAGATACCATACCAGATCGTACCTTTTCAAATATTCATCGCCGACTTAAGGAAACTGGTCCTTTCAAGGAAGGTTGGTGGGTTGGTTGATTTTTTGTCATACCCATACCATATTTAGACAGTACAGGTATTACTTCTCAGAAATTTTCCACAGCGTGTGAACTTCTGTCATCTTCTGGTATCTGCAGATAGTATTACACTAAATCCACAGTTTAAGTCACAAATTTTGTTCACAGACGAAGCAAATTCTTCACGGAATACTATTCAAAATTTCCATAATAATCATGTGTGAGCGATAGAAAACCCCTATGTCATACCCGAAACCCATTTTTAATACCAATTTTCGGTCAATGTAAGTGTAGGAGTTATTGGTGATTATTTAATGGGCCCATTTTTTCTACCAGGACGCCTTGATGGTCGGTCTTATTTACACTTTCTCGAACAAGAACTGTGTGATTTGCTTGAATACGTGCCAATTGCCTCAATGAATCGAATACCATTTAAATACAGTTTATCATAATAGTTGGATAGGTCGCGGAGGACCTCAGCAATGGCCAACAAAATTTTCCGTTCTTAACAATTTAGAATTATTTTTATGAGGGCACCTTAAAACTCCCGTTAATACTTTAGAAGATTTAAGAGAGCAAATAGTTGCCTCGTGCGAAATTATACGAAATACGCCGGGAATATTTGAACGTGTGCGTAATTCCATGCCTAGATGGGCGGAAGTATGCCTATCAAGTGAAGGTGGCCATTTCTAACAATATTTATAATCAGTTCCTGTATTATCAATAATTAATAAGTAAGATCAGCTTTAAACTTACTTTTATAAAATAAAATAAAGCACGTTTTGTACAAGCTGAAATCCGTATACTTTGGATTCCCATTCATTTTGGAACAAATCTGATCACTTAATTTGCTTTCAGTCGATGCACAAACATGTCCACACCGCATCAGATTTTTGAGGAATTGATCCTGAAGTAAAACGATTATTATTTCTTTAAGCGAAAACCTTGCATCGCAAAAAGAAAACCTATGATATCAAATTTGCTTAAAAATGAATGAGAATCTTAAAAGTAATTTTTATTTCAGGAGAAAGCAGTGGCGTAGTATTTTTTCTCCAATAATATTCAATGCAAAACCAAAACGGACGCCACTGGTGGTGAAAATGAAAGAAATGTACATCACAAAATGCAACTAAATGCATAGAGGACATGTATCACATTTTATGAGGATGTCTACAATATTATCTCAGTTAATTTATTTTTCAAAATTTTATCACCCTGTATTTCAAAAGTTGAGACTTTCAGGACATAAATTATACGAAGTTTTTTTCTTAAAATGAGTCAAAGAATTACTTTCTCAAATATTAGCATGTGATAAATTGTGAAAGGCTTTCGCGGCCATCGTCACTTTCATGGTGGTTCTTCGGGTAGTAAGGCTGTCGTATGTTGAGAGATCTCGACGTTTCGCCAACTCGAGTGGTTAGCATTTTCAAGAGAAAGTTTCTGGTTTTTTATGTCGATGTCAAATGCTTATAACAAATGTCAAGCATTTGACAGCGACATAAAAAACCAGAAACTTTCTCTTGAAAATGCTAACCACTCGTGTTGGCGAAACGTCGAGATCTTCTCTCAACATACGTCGGCCTTACTACCCGAAGAACCACCATGTATATATTAGCATGTATTTAAGGAACACTCTGTATAATAATTTTTAACAATTTTTATCTAAGTAAATTAATGTAAGTAATAGATGAAATATCTTCAATAGAAAAATTGGTTTATACTCCAGCTCATTTCGGAAATACTATAATTTTTTTTTATTAATATTTTTATTAGGCTTTCTAGTCCGCACGTAGAATTCATGTACCTCATGTCTTGTCCTAGTATCGCTTTTAGTCTCGTCTCGGAAACGAGACGAGACCATGCGGGACTCTTGGTTACGAGACTCGTGTGCACCACTACTCAAAATCGGTTTTGTATATTGAATGAATCAAATAATCATATTCATTGTGCAATAATTTCAGGACAATAAAAGTCATGGGAAGAAACAAATCAACAGTCTGGAGCTGAATGCGGAGGAGCCGTCTGAGGAATTCATGATGACAAAATTATTAGACATTCGCTTGAAAGGAGGCTATGATCACTCCAGAACAGGTCTGCGAGATGTTATCCGCTCACAATTCCAATCAAATCTAGGTAATAATAGTATATAGTTCATACTTGTTCAGTTAACCAAAAAAGAATTCACTTCGAAAAATCAATGCTGATATTTTCCCAATTCTATTCACTTTGCTAGAATCCTTAGTCGATGTTGATAATGCAATAAAAACAGTATTAACTGGTTTTAGAAATTTATTTGAAACAGGTGAAAAATACAACTCTAAGGGCAGGTTGTACAATACAAGTTCGCCATCAGTTCAATTAAACTGAGTTCAGTTGTTAAGGAACTAGAAATTTTATTGGCTATTCCATAGCAACTGAAGCGAGTTTACTTGAACTGTTGTTGTACAACCCGCCCTCACTCGTTTACACCTTATTCATTCGTTTATAACTCAACTGCCAAGCCAACTCTGTAGTTATGTCTATTTGCAACTAACTGCGGCGGTACTTGAACTGCCATCTCTGGGCGGGGGAACTCCTTTTATATTCACAGCCACCTAGATTTGGAGACTAGACTTTTCGAGAAGCGGCGAAAGCTGTTGTCGAACACTTCGGAATGCTCATAGAATATCCATACATACAATTGAAATTTGATATGGTTGTTGAAGCTTTAAGTGATCAGTTCCGCTATTCCACAGGCTTTAACCAAGATCGACACTCCTCACGAGTACAAGATGAAAGCTGTCCGGATGTTTGCGTTGAAAACAAAAAGATAAATAATTGCGAATTTTTGCTGGAGAAACTGGAAAATATCACCGTAATGCAAAGGTCAGTATAATATCATTATGAATAAAAGTCTGGATGTGGAAATGTCCACATGTTCCCTTACATCAGAGGAGATTTCAACTAGATTTGGTATACACAGCACTGATTCTCTAGAAAATAATTCAGTGGGGGCTAGAACACCTCAACACCTTCAGGATATCTGTAGGTGGAAAGTCAAAACAGTTGCCAACATCATTTTATAGGGGTGACTGAATTCCGCCCTTTCATACAGTCGTTCTGCTACTAATACAAAATATACTTTACAACCATTGATTATAACTGCATGAATAAATATTAATATAATTATTTCCATCATAACACTCAAGCGCCTGCAGTTATTTCAACCAAACTCGGACATGACATACTACTGAGAAAACTTTTTGGATATGGCATTCGGTGTAGCGCTTTAGAGTTAATGAAAATTTATTTGTCACAGAGGACACTGAGAGTGAAAATCGGTGAAAAACTCAGTAGGCAGTCGAATATATCTGTTGGTGTGCCTCAGGGAACAGTTTTGGGTCCAATTCTGTTCCTTGTTTCCATAAACAGTATCACATAATTTGCTACGCTGATGATACAGCCCTAATTTTCAAAGGAGAAACATGGCATGATGTTTTGCATACTGCAGAAATAGACCTTCAGAAAGTACTGATGTGGTTGAATTATAATCTACTGAGTTTGAACGTTAAAAAAAACAAATTCATGACTTTCTCACTGAATTCGAGTGATCAGCCAAGCAACATTAAATTAAATTTAGGTGTCATGTCAGGTTTAGGTTTTGAACGTGAGTGGGCCCGTATCAGGCCCTCCACTGCGGCCAATGGCCTATTGTGGCTCACCCTATGGTTATATTTCTCCCAGTATATCCAATCTCTTGACGAAATTGAGGAATGCATTGGGAGAACAATTTACCAGGTTTTCTGGCCTTACTGTCGTATGGCCAAATATTGAGAATCTGGTTCTGGCCGCTGCAGGGCATGTACACAGAATGTGTTCAGCCGTTTCAACATCCTCCATGCATAGCCGGCACTCTGCATCTTGTGCAAGTCCGATTTTATGCATGTGATGTTTGAGTTTGCAGTGGCCAGTAAGCAAACCTACTATAACTCTGAGATGCGCTCTGCTGAGTTCTAGCAGTTTGTCAGAGTCCTGTTTTTTCCTTGTACAAGCAATAAATGCTTTGGAATGGGCTAGGCCCGGTAGACTACGCCAGTACTCGAGTCTTTTATTGTCTGCCCAAGCTGTTATGACATTCTTGGCAGTGCTATATGCTAAACCGATTACCGGTTCTGGTCCAGTGAACGTTGTTTCGGCCCCCCCTTTTGCTAGGGCGTCCGCTATTTCGTTTCCTTCTAGGCCTGTGTGACCTGGTATCCAGACTAGTGTAACGTTGTTGCGTTGCGCCAGTCGGTTTAAGGTGTCTCTACAGTTCCATACTGCCCTAGATTTAAAGCAGTTGGATTCAAGCGCTTTAAGTGCTGCTTGACTATCTGAAAATATTTTTATTGTTTTTCGTGTGTGGAGCCGATTTTCCAGCTCCCTGGCACACATTTCAATGGCATATACCTCTGCCTGAAATATCGTAGCTAGTTTGCCCATACTGAACGAGCGTTTCACTACTGGGTTCATCCCATATATTCCGGCTCCGACGCCTTCCTGAGTTTTGGAACCATCGGTGAACCAACGTTCATTTGCCCTACATAGGTTGGTTTCATTCCGGACCCAGTCTTCTCTTTCGGGAAAGACCACAGTGTAGGACGTGTGAAGGTTGATAGTTTTAGGCATGATGTCTGAGGGCATTCCTAGAATGTTGTGAGCTATTATGCCCTCCAGCATGCCGCTGCCTCTCATGACACATGCCTGCGGTAGACTAATGGCCGCTTGATAAAGTCTGTATGTTGCCCATCTTGCCTCTCTCTCCAGAACTATGTGGAGAGGAAGTAATCCAAGTAGGACTTCCATTGCTGCCGTTGCTTCCAGTAATCGCCAGGCACGCTTGTCTCTGTAGTCCGTTAAGTTTAGCAATGGCCATTTTTTTATGTCCCTTGCTCCACCAGACTATAGAGCCATACGTTATCATTGGGCGTATGACGGTCACGTACAACCAGTATACGTGTTTTGGTGACATGCCCCATGTTTTGCCACATATTCTGCGGCATGTCCATAATGAAAGGCTAGCCTTCCGGAGAGTCTTTTCCAGGTGCGAGTAGGTGTCATGTACCCATTCAGAAGGAATTATATAATATGAATTTTTAATATTTAACTGTTGTACTTTAGAATTGAATAAATTGAAATTGGATTGAAACAAATTGAACATATTGCCATATCAGGGGGACGTTTGGAGCACGGGGCTCATCGTAGGATGCGGCTCTCCAGATGCCACCAAGGAGGGGGCGTGGGAGGCGAAACCGCCTGGAAATGTCGATAATGTTTTCGTAGCATTCCGAAGGTTTTGGGAAATTCTTGAAAAAATTTTCGTAAAGTAAATTTGGCGGCCATGGCGACCATGATCGATTCAAAATTGGTATGTGGGGGTTTTGAGGGTTGGGGATCATGAAGTTTTTGTCAAGTTCATACATTCAACATGGCGGTTCCAAGACGGCGGACGAGTTCAGTGGAAATATTTTTATTCAGTGCATTTTAATAATAGCATGTCCCCAAAAAAAAAATCCTAATTCATTTATTTCGATTACAGCTCACAGAATGCCGATTTCATTGCTGATTGTAATTCTCTGGTAGGAGTTGATAAAACATCGCGTTGTAATCAGATTGTGAATAAAAAGCATACGTTACCGAAAAGTTGCAAGGAGATTCAATTGAATGGTAAGAAATGGCAGGAATCCTTGCTCTGACTTTTTTTATATTCTCATTAATCTAAGTAAGAAATTGCAAAAGCCAAGGTCAATAAAAGGTTGCGGAATTTTGTTATAGTTGATTACTGGTATTTAGTTGAAATAAAATTTTGGTATTCAAAGTGGGTTTGGTACTACATTCCTCTTTATCATATACAGTGTCACAAATAAAGTACGCGTCATACGGAAGTTTTTTTTTATTACTAGATATAAAGAAAATTCGACTTCGCAGTTAGTTTGTGCTTGAAAAATGAGTGTCATTTTTGACATTTTTTTCGGAAATTCTCAAAAAATCAGTTTTTTTTGGAAATTTCGAAATATGCCAAAGAAAAAAGTTGCTCAATTTCCAATTTTATACATTTGCTCCAAATTTGGACTCTCTACTGTCACTTCGACTTTTTTCCAATTTTTTTAATTTTTCGAATCTTTCGCTCTATCGATTCGAACGAAACATGATTCAAATTTCATAATTTTGATGAATATGAATAGTTATACTATATTTGTTATTTGTTTGTAACTGAATTATTAAGAAAAATATTCAAACTGAATAAAAGTATATTAAAAAAAGAAATACGAGTGTAATAAGAATGAAGAGAAATTCGTTTATTCGATTACTAACATATTAGCGTCCATAAATTGAAAATACAAATCAGTTTAACAATGAAATGAAAAAACTAGATGAACTTTGCAACAACAAAGACGAATTTCTGGAGGTGCATTTTTTAAATTTTCTGGTAACAGGCCAATGTGGGTATTTTCTGGGCAAGTATATCTATTAATAAAAAAAAACTTCCATATGTCGCGAACTTTATCTGTAACACTGTATATCCTCGTTAGTTTTTTTTGGTCGGTACTCGTTTATTCAAGCATGACTAATGAATGTTTGTTTTCATTAAAAAATGTACCATTTTTTCAGAAAAAACATTCGGTACACATTTGTGTATCTACACCAAAATCAAATTTATTTTTCGTTATATGTTTCCTCAAAAACACATCTCTGAGCAGTAGTTGAATTCTTTGCTTCTGGCTCATCTTGATCCTCTACAATTCTGGAACGATTGCTTGCTACCCTGGATAGATGTTCATTTTCAATAATATTTCTGGTTTCATTTTTACTATTCATACTTTCACAATTTCAGGCCAAAACGTTTCTGGAATGTATGAAATCCAACCAAAGTTATCGAACAAACCACTTATGGTCTTATGTGATATGGATATTATGGGTGGAGGCTGGGCGCACATTCAAAGAAGGATAGATGGTTCGCAGGACTTTTTTTTAGGTTGGCGAGAGTATAAATTTGGATTTGGAAACCTCATTGGGGAATTCTGGTTGGGACTTGAAAACATGTATGTGTCCACAGGTAGGTTTAGTTCCAGTAGTTCTTCAGACAGTCTGTGGTTGGTCATTTTCGAAGTTATGCCATGCATACCTATCCGTCAACCGCCTTTACACTTACGAGCAACCCCCAGTAGGTCTCCAAAGACTTGTACAATAAAATCATAGACATCTCATTGATCTATATAATTTTTAAAGTATGGTTCTGTTTATTCCTTTCACTTGAAAACTGGAAATAACTGTTCAGTAGTAACCTTCATAAGACCGACTTGAAAAACTTACGATCAAGACCAATTGGGGTACAAGTGTACCCACTAGTTTTTTCTGTCAGTTTCGGTTGACAAGACAATTGAGCATTTGAAAAATAACACAAAATAAAATTTTATGTTTTTTATGTATTATATTGATTTGTTTTGCAACTGGGTTAGCCATTATATTATAAATTAACCTCAATATTGGCAGTTTTAGAATTGTTCTGTTCTTTCACAAAAGAATTGTGTTTATAGGTGTTTCATCAATCTGTTCAATCAAAAATCTATCACTATTATAATCATTACTTAGCGCTGTTAACTGCTCCCCCAAAATATCTTTCACAGCAATATCAACATCATTATCTTGGTGGTTTGTGAGTACCTCCTGTTTTACAATAAATTCATTTTCGTCAGCCCACTTCTGTTTAGTTCTTTTTTCAATATTATATTTTTCTTTCGTTGCAATTTGAATTCCTTCTTTATTATTTTCCACGTTTTATCTTCCTCCTTCCATAAAATACTATAGCTTATCCTGCTCTCCACAATTTTCTTGTATGTTTCGATAAAAGTTGGTCCTCCTCCGGTGTAGAATTGGTATAAAGTAAATAGTTTCTTTTTTTTTCGGATACCACTGTTTTCATTTATTGCTGCTGAAATAAATTCATCTACAATAATAAATAATAAATAAATAATATTTTATTCCATTCAGATCATTTACACGATATTGGAAAAGTCAATAGAGAAAGTATAATAAGTACATAAAATATGTTGTTATACATAGGTAAATATATAAATAATAAAAAGGTATTAAAAACTACATTCCAGAAATTCATTCAGAGTATAGAATGAGTATTGCAACAGGAGATCTTTGAGGGATTTTTTAAATACATTAAGATTTTGGATTTCTCTTACAGTGATTGGTAGTTTATTAAACAACTGTATACCTGTATAAGATGGACTCTTTTCATAGAAAGTTGTCCGATGAGGCGGTATTCGAAGATGATTACCATGCCTTGTCTTATAGTTATGTTTGTCAGCACTTTTAATAAAGTCATTTAAATTATTTTTAACGAATAGGATTGTTTTATAGATATAAATACAGGGGAGAGTTAAAATTTTGTTTTATTGAAAGAAGCCTTTACAGGAAGTTCGCTTATGAATACCAAAGATGAGACGTATTATTTTTTTTTTGTAAAATAAACAATTTTATTTAAAATCTAGAGTTTTCCCATATCATAACATTATAAGATAAGTGCGAGTATGTCATCGCATAGTAGATATTCATTAGTTGTTGTTGGGAGAATATATTTTTGAGTTGTAAGATTGTATAGTAACTGCTACATATCTTCTTAGAAATATGATTAGTACATGTCTGAAAGACGTAATGTTAATATAATCAGTATTTATTTCAAAAGACGTGTTGGGATCATGTGTTATGTTAAATTTCATTAGAACCGTTTTCCCGTGATTCAGAATTAAATGATTGTTCAGACACCATTCAGTAAATTTATTATATAGTAAATTTAAATTATCTGCCAGTTCTTCGGGAGAGTTGCCACAAGTTGCAAACGAAACATCATCTGCATATATGACCTTACACTTCGCTTCCATAAATGCTGGTAGGTCATTAATATACAATATAAATATAAGTGGACCCAGCACAGAACCCTGAGGAATACCCAGATTAACAATTGCCTCATTTGACTGAGTTTGATTTATTTTGACTGCTATTTTCCTATATCTTAAGTATGACATCAGCCAAGTCAACACGTTTCCACGAAATCCCAAAGCGTATAGTTTTTCTTCAACAAAATCTAAATTTAGACTATCAAAGGCCTTAGTGAGATCAAAGAATAATGCCCCAACAGTTTTCTTATTATCAAGTTCTTTATATATAAATTCGACAAATTCATAAACAGCCCCTTCTGTTGATCTCCCATGGTAAAACCCGTTTTGACATTTTGTCACAATATTGTGATTATCCAAATAATTAATCATTCTATTATAAGCAGACTTTTCAACAACTTTACTAATCACATTTGAAACAGGTATCTGTCTATAGTTATCCATACACAGGGGATCTTTGTTATATATATATATATATATATATATATATATATATATATATATATATATATATATATATATATATATATATATATTCAGAAGAAAATATTTGATGACACTACTTTAATATATATGTATATATATATATATATATATATATATATATATAACAGAAAATTACTTATGACAGCTATATATATATAGAGCGATCATCCCCAATGAATGATATATTACTAACAGCTCGGTCTCTATCATTTCCATTCGATTGAATTCCATTCAACTGCTTAATAATGACAACCTTTTGACCACGTCAACATGAAATCTCGTTGCCAACAAATAGGAAATTGACACTAACTTGTGGTCACTTGACTCACATAACTTTTGTTATTGTGAAACACTTCAAACTTCAACCACTAGTGAACCAAGTGGTCTTTGGTAAAGTGATTAAAAAGATCATAAAAAAGGTTCTTCTTATATAAAAAAAAATCATATTGTAATCTTTTCCTCTCCATAATTTTAGTTTTGCTGATGATGAGCATATATAGGCTCGAAACATGTACTATGTTACTACTTAACTAATCGATGGTTTCTGATCGATCTATACCATACATAACATTGGACGGTTGTATGAAATCGTGGAGATGACTGTGTTTTTCTACATCGTAAATCTGTAGCACTTCATTTCGAGACTCAATGGACTTCTACCACAGGTTATATTCTGATAGATCAGATGTTCAATAGTATATGAATAAACATAAGTATCTGATTGGTAGTAAGAAGAAAGAGCATTATTTCATATATCTTTCTATATGATTACAATTGGTACGGAGGAGGTGGAAATGGTGGAAAAGATTAAATTTTTATCGATAGAAATTTAAAGTTCAAAGATCACATTTCATACATTACCAATAAAATATCATGAAACATAAAGTTCTCGTTTAGAGTGGCACCATCTTTAACTCCTTGTTCTAGAGAAACAGTATTTAAACGATAATGTTGCCCCGTTTCACTTTTGCTTCGTCTATACTGTACCTGGCAAAAAATGAGATGGGACGGATGCAGAAATTGCAGAATAAAGCCACGAGAATTATATTGAACGTTCCAAGAGACACGTCAATCAAGTCCATGTTGCGTACATTGAATTGGCTTTCGATTCAACTTTACTTAGAGTACCATACAATGACGTTGATCCATAAAATGAAAATGTCATTAACCCCATCGTATCTGTCTTCTAAATTGATAGTCAACAACAGTTTGCACAACAACAACACATGAAGAAGGGCAGATATACGAGTCTCAACAAAAAACAAGAAAAGCTCAGAAAAATCAATTTTCCATGAAGGCATAGGGCGTTACAATGAATAAGAAGATTTTCTGAAAATCTCTAACACGATTACTACTTTCAAAAAAGAATTGAAAATATGTCTGTTACGCGAGTGTCATACATGATTGTCAATATTAGTCTTGCCTACGTACTCAGTTTATATGTTTTAATGTGAATGAATAACAATGTTTCTACCATTGTTTTATTGTATAATTTTGTTGTGATATTTTTGTGACTGTAATTGATTTGTATTGTATATTTATTTTAATATTATAATTTTAATAATTATATTACTTGCTAAATAAAGAAAAAAATATTTTCGTTCATTCCTTACAAAATAAAAATATTTGCTTCATTGATTTCAGCATCAGAAGCTAGCGAGTTATTGGTGGAGATCGTCGATAGGGATAATGTGAAAGCTCATGCTCATTACAAAGCATTCGCGATCGGGTCCGAAGCTGAGGGCTATCCATTGAGTGTATTGAAAGATTGCACTGGTGATGCCGGAGACAGTTTGAGCAGCCATCTTGGAGCGAAGTTCACCACAAAAGACTTTGACCAAGACTCAAATGCCGGAAATTGTGCTGTTATGTTCAGTGAGTAAAAATAGAGAGAATTGTGGTTTTTCTAACACTCGGAATACAGGGTTATTCGCGTTACTCGATACGAAGCATTTGATTAAATAAAAGTTTTTTCCTTATGATAGAACCTAACACGTTTTAAAAATATTTTCATGTTATACAGGGTGTGCCAAAAACACGAAACGTACGAATATTGTTGTTCCTCAAAGTGAATACCCTGTATTTTATTTCATTTTCATTTATCAATAACTGCTCAGATTATAAGGTATTGATGAGTGAATTCGAAAAAATAATAGACCGTCAGATAACGACAGATTTTGCTGACTCATTTTCTCTCTTCTGGTATTTTAACCACTGGAAATTATGACAGTGTTGAGCACAAAAATTGAAAATTTAGCGATCGGACGTGTGCTAGGCATATAGAAAATTCATTTTCCTTTCACAGAAAAAAATTTGTGTTTTTTTTTTATTTTCTCGTTTATGGCATTTTAACACATGAATAGGTATAACAATTTAATAGTGAAGAACCAAAGCCATAAGATTTGCATGTGCTTAAAGGGTTGAAATAAGGGCGCGAACTTGTAAAAAAATATTTGGTTGCTGATGCATTTTCTCGCTTATGGCAAACAACAGAATGAAATTTAATACCGTCAGGAACCCGAAAAAAATTTCCCATAAACCGGTCAGCTGTTGAAGTATATTTTCCAGACGGAAAATTTTGTGAATATTTTATTCGTTTTCCGGCAAACTTTCTCGTGAACGAAATAATGTGCAATAGAAAATTATTAATGTGAAAGTCTGTCATATAAAAAGCCATAAGTCTAGTTCGTGTTTAACATACTGTATAAAACTGGAAAACTTGCAGAAAAACACAGGAAATTTTGTTCATTTTCTCGTTTATGGGAATTGGCCTGTAGGAAGAAAAAGTGATTTCAAGACTAGAAAAAAAAAGCCATAAGTCGGAAACATGATTACGATGTTTATATAGTGAGGTCCTGAAGTAACGGATACATTAATTTTCTACGTCATTATTTTTTAAGAAAAACGCCAATCAAGGTGACAGTCATTCACCCAATTTTTTTAATGGAGCAGGGGGTCAGTTGAATACCCTTGAGATTCAACAATCCATTGAAGAACAGAAATTTTTGGGGTTTCAAATATTTTCAGAAATTCCAAGGAACCTATGTTATGGGTAGTTTTTAGAGAAACCGAGAATGATAATCTAGAAGATCAGCCCATCTTAGGTTACAACGGTACTTGTATGTCCAGTGCTAGGACATCAGAGATTTGTGCACACATATCAAGTATGATATGGTTCCTAGGATACGCAGGAACCAACAAAATATTACATTTCCTTCTGTTCACCATTTGAATTGTACCGAAGACACTGCAAATCGATTTCAACCTATGGTCCAGAACTGCTTCTAATCTGGAAATGAGTTCGATTTTTCATTTAGACAAGCAATTTATTATTCTGGAACTTTCATTTCTAAAAGGTGAACTAGGCCTGAAGGGCAGGTCACTATGAAAAAAAACGCGCCGAAAGCTCTGCCTCTAAGGTGGTGGGAAAAAGAACTAGTGTTTATTATATTCCTGCGCACACTGGCTTGCTGTGTTTACTTTTTTGTGAACTTTGATTCTCCACATCGTGTCGCATGGTCACAATAAACAGGTAATGGGCATAATCACATTATTTCAAAAATCTGATGTTCCGATCATCCGATTATCACACAGCAAGCCAGTATGCGTGGGGGAATTACGCAATTGAGATATTTAACTTATAGGGGTTGAGGCAGTTTGTCACAATAATGCCCATAACAATTTTCTTGCACTCTATAAAAAATTATTTAAAAAAATAAATTATATGGTTCCAATATTACTATCATACTTCCGACTTTTTTTATGGCCTAAGAATGAAATAATGCATATGCCAAATCCCATGGAGGAAGAAATGAGCAATTTTATCTTTATTAATTTCTCGCAGCAAAATTTTCAAATAATTGTATTTATTTATGCAGTGTGGCCCATTTAAAATGGAAGCACTCATATCAAACTTTTTCAACCGATTGGAATGATTTTTTTTTCAGTAGGTAGACATTCAAAAAGTCCATCAGGACACCAAATTTAGTGAGTAATTCTTCATTTTCTGGGACAACTCTCATTTTTCAATGTTAAGAATCTAAAATATTTTTTTTAGGAGAAATCTCACCAATTTTACCAAAGTTATAAAAAATTAAAAAATGAAATTTAAAAATATGCCGGTTCAATATATACCAATTCAATTTCAGAACTCTTATCAAAATTTGGAATACACCAAGAAGTCTCGAAATATCACTGGTCAGAATTTTATCAACATCTATTCATAAATAAGAAAATTACAGGATAACAAAATTTGAAAAACATGTTGATGGAATTTAATGAAAATATCATCTTATTTAATGATTTATCATTATTATTTATCAATAGATTTTGTTGAAATTCTGATCAGTGATATTTTGAAACTCCCTGAATCCAGTAGTGTATTTTGAATTTTGGATAAGAGTAGAAATTGAAATGGTGGGTTGATTAAACGGCATATTTTTTAAATTTAATTCTCCCATAACTTTTTATCGATGGACGAATTTCAACAAAATTCCAAAATTAACCATTTGAAAATGTCTCAATTCCAGTGGTGTAGTCTGATTTATTCTCAAAAAATTGATAATAAATTTTTCAGTTTTTTACCTCGAAAAAAAAAGAATAGTAGGCCCTGAAAATGAAGATTTATTCATGAAATTTGGTGTTCCAGTAGACTTTTTGATTATCTACCTAATGAAAAAAAGCATTCCAATCGGTTGAAAAAAGTATGATTTATAAGGGTGCTTCCATTTTAAATCGATATCATGTTTCCGACTTATGGCTTTTTTTTTCTGGTCTTGAAATACTAATTTCTTCTCACATGCTAATTCCCATCAACGAGAAAATGAAAAAATTTCCACAAATTTTCATACAACTTTAAAACTTATGGCTTTTCTTGAGGAACAGAGCTTATATGGGAATTTTATAATGATGTTTATCCATCAACAGAATTGATTCTTAATTTCTCTGTAACACAACCAACACGTATATATCAAAGAAAAGTGGGACGTGCATTGATAACTTGATAACAAACATAAGTGACAATATTCTAGTTGAAGTTCATGACTTCTGTTTATCCGATCATTCTGGCATTTTAGCTACCTTAAGAAAAGATAAACCTAGACCATATGTCGATAATAAAAAGATTAGAATTATTTCCCAACAAAAATTGTCAAATTTCAAACAAATCATCTCTGACTTAGACTGGTCAGACTTATACAGGGTGTCCCTGGACTTCATCTTTTCCTCTTGGGAATGTATAGATGGGGTCAAAATATCACCAGTACTTCATTTAACATTTTTTCCTAAAGGCCTTCGTTACCAAGTTACGGGCCCTCAAAGTTACAAAATGAAAAATGTTTTTCTTTGATAACTTTCATAGTAAATATGCAAAATAATCTAAATTTTGGTGATTTACTGAACAAATGAATTCCTTCGATGAGCGTTCATGCAGGAGTCAGTTGTTTTGCTGCAAAGTCAGGAACGGACTACCCCCGATGGTCCACACCCAAAACTTTGAAATGACAGATATTTTTCTATATTTTTCAACAACATAAGGTTGCGTAGACAATTTTATGAATAAAAGTACTCATGTGAAAAGTCAATCGGAGCAACGATTTTTGATAAAAATGCAGTTTTACTTGACGATATCAAACCCGAACGTGCACCATTATTAGAAATTGAAAATGTTCACAGCAGAAATAATAATGCTAACGTTAATTAACAACATTTTACAACAGGAATAATACAAAAATGCTGAAATGGAGTCGTAAACAAAAAGAACAGTACCTAGTTGAAAGTTTCATTCACAATGCAGATATTTTTTCAAATGAAATATCAAGTTCTGTAGATTCGTGATGTTTTTGAACTAACAAGCTACTCCACTATGAAATATCGAATTCAGTCCGTATTTTGTATGTACGTGTGGAATAAGCACGTTTCGTGTTGTGTTATCTGAATCTCATGAAACTCGACATTTGAAAGTTTCAAATTTGTATTCACAGCTGAAATGTTGAGGAGTTTCACTGATAAGTATAATTTCATGGAAGAAAATCTGGATTTAAATGGATGGATTTTAATCCGGACACAGCGGTGGCCATGAATATGACCCACCTCTACCAATCCATCTATTGGGGAAAATCTGGTTCAGATCGTCCCGCCCAATCGAACTAAAATGAAGAGGAGCGCCATCATGCTTAAACCACATATCTCCCTTGCTCCCTTGCTCCCTTGCTAGAACAAGCTCTGCTTTTAAATTTTCTCCGAAAAAAAGTCCATTCAAATCTTTCTGAATGAACTCCAAATAACGTTCTCCATTCAATCGGTCATGTAGAACAAATAGTCCTATAAGATATGGTTTCCTGTGATACCAGCCCAAACATTCACGTTGAATTTCCGTTGTTGTTTGGTTTGCAATATCCCATGGGGATTTTCTTCGGCCCATAATGTATCTCTACTGAATTCTGCTTCATCAGTGAATAAAACTCTAGTAATAAATGTCATATCTTCTCTTCGCTTATCCATAAACCATTTGGCATATCAAAACACTTCAAAATATCCTATACAATGTTGACAATACAATGACACGCACCACTCAACAAAACAAAATCGCATTCCAGTTTGTCATATTTTATCAAAACTAATTGTATTTCATTCTACAAGGTGTTTTTGTCAACATCTGTGGAAGAAATGGGACATAATAATTATTCACCGGATATTTTTCACCTATTCATGTGCAGCCGTTTTTGTAGCTTATTCGTTTGTTTTTAATTAGTTATTTCTTCCGATGTGCGTTTTGAAATACATTTTGTATTTTGTAGTAAGCCCTACGTATGAAATTGCCAGTTGAAAGTGTCAAAATTGTCACTTCAAAGTGACAATTGTCAGTTCAAAGTGACAATTGTCAGTTCAAAGTGACAATTGTCACTTCAAAGTGACAATTGTCACTTCAAAGTGGCAATTGCCAGTTCAAAGTGACAGTTGTCATTTCAAAGTGACAAATGTCATTTCAAAGTGACAATTGTCACTTTGAAGTGGCAATTCCAAATGTTTTGAAAGATATTTTCTTGTTGGCCCTTCTACGCCTTCGTATGGACGATCGGGTTTGATATCGTCAAGTAAAACTGCATTTTTATCAAAAATCGTTGCTCCGATCGACTTTTCACACGAGTACTTTTATTCAGAAAATTGTCTACGTAACTTTATGTTGTTGAAAAATATTGAAAAATATCTGTCATTTCAAAGTTTTGTGGTGTGGACCAACGGGGGTAGATTATTTTGCATATTTACCATGAAAGTTATCAAAGAAAAACATTTTTCATTTTGTAACTTTGAGGGCCCGTAACTTGGTAACGAAGGCCTTTAGGAAAAAATGTTATATGAAGTACTGGTGATATTTTGACCCCATCTATACATTCCTGAGAGGAAAAGAGGAAGTCCAGGGACACCCTGTATACTAAAAGAGAAGCGAATGATTCATTCAATCACTTTTTTCGAATTTTTATGAACATCTTTCATGATAATTTTCCGGAAAAATCAATAAAAACTACTAACAAGACAAAATCGCATTCCAGTTTGTCATATTTTATCAAAACTAATTGTATTTCATTCTACAAGATCTGAAAAAAATGAGAAATGAACTTGAAACAATCAATATCTTGAAAAAATCGTTACAAACACAAGAAGTAATAAGTCTTTACAAAAAAATGAAATTAAATTACAAAAATGCAATTGATAACGCCAAACGGAAAGCAAATAGGGATTTCATTGAGCACTCAAGCAACAAATCTAAAGCAATCTGGAAATTGATAAATTCTCAGACAGGAAAAAATGCCGTGAAGAGCAATACTAACATTTCAGCAGAAAATTTCAACCATTTTTTTGTGAATGTTGGCAGAGATATCATCAGCTCTGTACCCCACAGTAACCTTGACATGATACAAACACTTAGAAATACTCATGTTTCTCCGTGTTCTTCTTGTTTCATCAATCCAACCACTGATCTGGAAATCAAGAGTATCATTAGAAATTTAAAAAACTCACATAGTAGGGACATCTACGATATGAACGTGAAAGTAATTGAATATCTATGTGACGAATTGGCTCCCATATTATGCTTCATATTTAACAAATGCTTAGAACAGAGTATATTTCCAGATAAACTGAAAATTGCCAAAGTGGTACCAATTCCTAAAAATACCGATAACAACAATATCAATTCATTCAGACCTATCTCAGTTCTTCCGGTTTTTTCAAAAATTTTCGAATCTTTGCTGAAATCCAGAATTGTTTCGTATTTTGAAGAAAGACAAATCTTTGCCAAGGAGCAGTTTGGTTATCGTAATGGTAGATCAACAACCAAGGCATTGATACTTATTTTGGAGAAAATCATGGAAGCAATTGATGAAAATAAGTTCTCGTGCGCCACCATGTTAGATTTATCTAAGGCATTTGATTGCGTCACACATAAGTACCTCTTACAAAAATTAGATTTTTATTGTATCAGAGGTGGGGCACTAGAGTTAATCTCCTCCTACTTGAATCACCGACAGCAAAAAGTTGTTATACCCTCAGGTGAGCAATCAGGTATGTTGCCCATCGAGATTGGAGTTCCTCAAGGATCCATATTGGGGCCTATTTTTTTCATTATTTCCATTAATGATTTACCAAAATACCTGAACGTGCATACGATGACACTCTATGCCGATGACACCACAATTTTAAATATCAGCCCAGACATGAAAGAACTATCAGAAATAAATAACGAAATAATAGCTAAAGCTTTGGACTGGTTCTCAGCAAACAATTTGAAGCTTAACGAAGAAAAAACTAATCGACTTACTTTCCTGAATCAAGACCAACAAAGCAGTGTTAAGTTGTTAGGTATTTACATTGATAGTAAACTAAATTGGAAAAATCACATCGATTATACGGCAAAGAAATTAAATAAAGGCATACCAAATCAGGAAACTCACAGAGCTCACCAACCTAGATACTGCGTTAACGTACTATTACAGCAACTTCTATTCTATTTTCTCTTACGGGCTTCTACTGTGGGGCAATTCAGTAGGAAGTGACAGAATCTTTAAAATACAAAAAAAAGTTATACGGATAATTGGGTTTCAGGGATCATTGTAAACCGTTGTTTGAAAAATTCAATATTTTAACTCTCCCTTCCGCATTTATTTTACAATGCGTTATGTATGTGAAAGAAAATGAGAATGCACTCTTTTCTAATTCATCGTATCATTCTTATGACACCAGAAATAAAAAGCATTTGAGCATTTTTAATTTTTATATTTTATACTTAAATACTTCAAGATCTTGGATATTTACGTTTTTACTTCTATTGATTTGTTTTGTGACAACCTCAAATGTTTTTATACATAGCTTGGGCTAATAAATTTTTATTATTATTATAAAATTATTATTATCATATGGTTCAAATGCCATAAACGAGAAAGTTTGCCGGAAAACGAAAAACATTTTCACAAAATTTTCCGTCCGGAAAATGTACTTCAACAGCTGACCGGCTTATGGGAAATTTTTTTCGGGTTCCTAACGATATTAAATTTCATTCTATTGATTGCCATAAGCGAGAAATTGCTTCAGCAACCAACTATTTTTCTACAAGATCGCGCCCCTATTTCAACCCTTTAAGCACGTGCCTACCTTATGGCTTTGGTTTTTCACTATTAGATTGTTATACCTATTCATGTGTTAAAATGCCATAAACGAGAAAATAAAAAAAAAAACAATTTTTTCTGCAAAAGGAAAATGAATTTTCTATATGCCTAGCACACGTCCGATCGCTGAATTTTAATTTTTTGGGCTCAACACTGACATAATTTCCAGTGGTTAAAATCCCAGAAGAGAGGAAATGAGTCAGCAAAATCTGTCGTTATCTGACGGTCTATAATTATATGCCCTTTTCATGTTATGAAAACATAAATCCTCCATTCAGTGACCTCAAAATTAGCGATAAGTTGAGAATAAAACAGTCCGAATTAATAAAATATTTAGGAAAGAGCACTGATAAAACTCTAAGATGAAACGTACATACAGTGTGTCTCACTTCTAATGGAAACACCCCCGTATCTTCCGTAACAATAGAGGTAAATTGATGAAACTCACAGGACTGATGGAAATGCTCAAAATGCACCTACCACCTGAATGGGGTTGGCCTAAGTGATATACACTGTCCGCCACTCGCGATGGAACAACCCATTTTTACGGTAAAACATACTAGAATAGGCTCAAAATTCCTACAGATTCGTGATCAGGACCACCAACTTACTACAGATACACTTTTTCCCTGAAAAAATTTCAGTCCTGAAAAATCCGAATTTGTCTCACTTCTCATGGTAACACCCCCGTATCTTCCGTAATTTTTACGTAGAACCATAAAATTTCCAGGATCGATAGATACACTGGAAGTGAACTCACTGCACGGAAATGGTCAATCTACGTAATATACACTGCACGCCAGCAGCGAAGGAACCACCCATTTTTCCATTGCTGCTGGCGTGCAGTGCACATCATGTAGGATGACCCGTTTTGTGCAGTGAGTTCATTTCTAGTGTATCTATCGATCCTGCAATTTCAGGGTTCTACGTATAAAATTACGGAAAATACGGGGGTGTTTCCATGAGAAGTGAGACAAATTCGGATTTTTCAGGACTGAATTTTTTTCAGAGAAAAAGTGTATTTGTAGTGAGTTGGTGGTCCTGATCACAAATCTGAAGGAATTTCTATCCTACTTTGCCACCTAGTATGTTTTACCGTAAAAATGTGTTGTTCCATCGCGATTGGCGGCAGTGTATATCACGTAGGCCAACCCCATTCAGGTGGTAGGTGCATTTTGAGCATATCCATCAGTCCTGAGAGTTTCATCATTCAACCTCAATTATTACGGAAGATACGGGGGTGTTTCCATGAGAAGTGAGACACACTGTATATTTACCTAGACTGAGAAATGCCCTTGAGGAGTATCTCATACCGATTCAACTACATCGCCAAATTTTTTTAAGAAAATCTGAATGATTTATCACGCATTGATTGAATCCAGATTGACATATGGGATGATAGGATGGGGAAGTGCATTGCAAGAACATATTAAAAATGTAGAAATTGTTGAAAAAACCTCTCTGAAAATTTTACTAAATGAACCTTCTCGATACTCATTTGATTTGATATACTCTGAATCTAGAGACCTTGACATTATTTCTTCATCCAATCTTGCTTTGAATCCGAAAGTAAATGTAACCTTTGGAGACTAGAAAATTGTTACCAAACAAACCACAAATACAGTTATTTCAGAACACCGCTTGATACAAAATCCATAGGACAAAATATGAACTTCATATTATTTAGTACGAAGATTTTCCAATTTTATTTTTCATGAAATAAAAAAGATCTGTTCTTATACAGGATTTTAAAAAAATCACTTGATTCAGACAGACTTACTTGTTTAATGAGATTTCATTCCATTTCTTGTCCATTAGTTAAATGTCTTCACTCAGTTACACATGTTGTTTTGTAATTTTCGTTTTCGTATTTGGTAACACCTAGTTGCATACCTAGAAATGTGTTTTTTTTTATCAAATCCTGTGAACGTGAAAATATAGTATCAGTTCTAATGCTCAAATTCCCAATTGGTGTTTTCTTGTTTTCCCAAATTGATGCTACTAACTGAACACCTTTTATACCGCAGTTGTGAATTATATACTAACTTATACAATGTTTGTAAAAATTAGGGCAAACTAATTGAAATCTTTGAACGGCAATAACTTGTTGAAATCAATTGGAACGAAATCTTTAAAAAAAATATTGGTAAAATTCCGTTAACCGGGCGCTACAAGCTATCAAAAAAATTTTTTTTGAGACTTACGTAGTTTGACCTCCTGAATAAAAAATCCAAATGAAATTTTTGGCGGTCTCAAGTAATTTCGGAGATATGGGCCTTTTTTTGAATGAAAACTGGCTTTTTCTAGCACACGTTTCTTCTTCGAAAAACACACTCAAATGCCTCCTGATTTTCACCAGCACATTATACACACCCTAATTCACCAGTTTTACACTTTTTTTTCATTGAAAATAGTTTTTTATCACCAAATTCTACTTTATTTTAGCAATAACAAAATCAACAAATTCATGCTGTTTTGTTTAGTTAATATCTGTCAGGTTGGTCACAATGGAATTGACGTAAGGGCAAAGCGACATTGCCAGTGTGATTCTAGAAATATTCAATTCACGTATAAAGTCTTGTTCATACCCTCGCGAATTTCGCAGTTTTTTTGCGAATAAAATGTCTGCCGACATGGTTCTGCATCGACGATTGGTCCGGCATGACTGGCAGCCATTTTATTCGCAGAAAAATTGCGAAATTCGCGAGGGTTTGAACAAGAATTAACATGGAATATTTTAGTGAATGAGTAAGAAAAATGAGTTGATAACCACAAAATTTTCCCATCAACACTTTAACTGCACCTATGAAACAATGGTACTTATACTGTTTCTAAATGACTAGCAAAATTCAAAGGACGAGACAGATCACGGAAATGTGCGCAAACATAACATGAATACACATGCGCACAAAAAATAATGAGCACTTTTCACATAAAATGAACCTACTTCAATGACTATAACTTATCCCGACAGACCCGATCTCATGCAACCCGAACCGAACTTACCCGACTATACAATACAGTTAGGTTTCATCTTTTCTATCTGTTTGCGCATGCGCACTTACCAAAAATGAATGTTTGTGATCCGACACGTTTATTCAAGTAATTATTTGTTCGCAAAAAATGTCTCCTAGCTCTGTCTATTTGAAAATATCTTTTGTGCATTCAAAATATTAATACCAAGACTTTTTCCAAATCCTGTTCTCACAACGAAATGGCTTGTTTCATACCGAGGTAGCCAGTATCAATGTCTTTCATTGAATCAACAACAGCGAGTCTTAAAAACTTTACAATACAATGCGACGTTGTCAGATTCTCTAAAATTCCTGAATACTGAATACTCATGCATATGAAGTGTTTGTAGTGGATAGTTTTCAGGAGTATTGGCGCCCTAGAGACTGAAAAAATTTTTTTGATAGCTTGTAGTAAATTTTATAAATACACACATAATTTGATGAGAAACTCAAGTAGTAAAAATATTCAAATCCATTTTACAGTTTTGTTCTCTTGATTCCATACTTTCATTTGCACTGACGTTTAAAGAAAATTCATGTGTGACGTTAAAGTACGATAGTGACAGTCAAAGGTGTCTAGAATGTGAAAAAAATTATTTCTGCAAATTCTTCTCTTTAATAATTTGCAAAGTTTCGAACAGACTCAACTGACCCATAATTCATTGTTAGTTGGATAGTATTTGAAGATACAGAAGCGAAATGTAACAGTAAACTTCTGTCGAAAAGGCTATTATATAGCGAAATAATTGCTGCCGTTTTGTAAACCAATAATTTGTGAAAGTCAACATTGAAATTGAAGTAAACGTCAACATGGATTTCTATCAATTATCGACTACATCAATTCAAGACAGTTTGAGGATCAAATTTCTTCTAATGCTACACAAATAACTTTCAAGCGAAAATTTCAATACACTCATTTTGGGAATCATAAAATATCAGCAGAAGTTTGCATTGCTCTGTATATCGTTGGTTGAATTAAAACTACATTTTATTATTTTTTATAGGCGGAGCTTGGTGGTATAAAAGTTGTCATGCAAATAATCTCAATGGAAAATATCTGAATGCTGTTCTTCCTGAGCAGTACAAATATCATGGATTGCACTGGAATACATTCAGGAGTCATGAGTATTGTCATGCCAGAGCCAGAATGTTGATTAGACCCGCTTGAACTCATGAAAATATGTTATATAGACGTTTTTGGCTACATAATGTATAAATTAATATTTGCATCATATTGTAATGCGTTGTTCACCAATACTCTATCGTCCATGAAAATAAAGAATATTTTTCCTCTGTCCGTCTATCACTTTTTCGCCCTAGTTTACTTCTGTTTATCTTTCGGAAAAAATCAATATTCGTGACCAATCATTCGAGATGAAAAAATTAATTCTAATTCAGCGAATTATAGTTATTTATGTATCAAGGTAATTATAAGGGCCTGAATTATCGAAAGCAAATGCTGTCCCGAGGGCCTCCGGTTGCTTTTCATCAACGAATTTTTTAAGAATATCTCATTTGAAAGTGTGCCGCTGACGTCACGTTCATTGGAAACAACCCCCACCATAATCCACGTTCCGAAACATTCAATACCGTTCTCCTCAAAAATATAGATTCTAGCTTGGTATAAGCCATTGAGAAATCATTGAAACTTCGTCACTTGATCAACTCATAGAAAAAAATACACATATTAGCTACTTTTTATTGTATTTGTAACTTTCAAATTTCCTGAACGGACCATCCTTTCGATGAAGAACCAGCATTGACAACTCCGCAAATCGTTATGACAGTTCTCATGCGACAAAAGTGATCTCGAGATTTGAGGTTAATGTTTGTTTTTTTACATTCGACATTTACCTGATACATTCATTAATACTGTAGCGAGGTGTTGTTAAGACCGAACTGGTGTCCTATTCTCGAGTTTATTTGTATGCGAATTCGATGAACTGTTTCACACTGATACACATGAAATATGTATATTTGTCTCTTTTATTCGTATACGAAATGGAAGTCGAATGATTCGAGAATAGCACCGCTAAGGTGCGTTTCAATTTAACGTCTGTCGTCCGGTAACGGACGATGTATGACGTCATAGTTGTTTCGTCGGGCGATATCTGTCAGATTGAATTTTGAAACGCTCTCCTAAATCGTGGGGTAAATAGTTGACGGTCGGACGTTCCACTCAAGAATTTTGAAACGATGGAATGAAGTTTTCGGACAAGACGTTCTAATATCGAAACGCTTCATAAGAAAAGTTAAACGTCGGACGCACGTCGGACGTAATATTGAAACGCACCTCTGGTGTGAATTTATTTGTGTATTAAATGGATGGTGTTATGAGTCAAACCACATTTTTCAATAATTGAGCTATCACGGTCATTGGAATCGCCAAAGTATAATTCTGCAATAAGCAAAAATGATTAAATCCGCAATTGTAGGGGGCTCAATACACTGACGATAGTATTAAGCCACATTCCATCATCCCATGTGATACGTGCCAAATCTTCAGCACGTAACAAAATATAAAATTCAGCAAATTCATAGTCTTAGGCCACCATAAAATGATCATTCAAAGATACCAATATTTATTGTCAATAGTATCAAGGCGATATGCAACTAAAATTTGGCGAAGGTGTATAGTTGGTTGCCTACGCATGGAATTTAATGAAATGAGGGCTGTGTAGGGTGATTGCGCCAGTTTACCGGCCACTTCCAGTTGTCGGCCGTTTTCATCGTTTTCATGGAATAATAAGAAAAATAACCAGTCTTAAAATTTGAAAATGCCGCCAAACTTTCGGTTACAGTTTTCCCTCCATTTTCCGTTAGATTTACCCGTCCTGACAATAAAATTATTAATTTCCTGTCAGTTCTATTCACGGTGGTCGAAGTGATCGTTGGCCGGGCGTTGCTCTGTTGGAAAAAAATAGTGGAACACAACTTTTTCAACGGTAAGTTTCTGTCTAATTTCGCTAGATATTCTGAATTTTTTTATTTAGAAGGTGCCTGGACGTGTTAAACTTTTATTTTGATGTAAAAAACTGAATATTAATGATTTTTTCTTTGTATTAAGCGGAGGGAGAAAAAAATATCGTCTGCGACAACTGCATAAGATGGTACCACCTGAGGTGTACCAATCTTTCTAATATACCGTATATTGAAGCTGCCAAAAAGGAATACATCTGCGAACATTGTGTGTGATCGCAAATACATAAACCCTGGGCTCCAGACATTTTTAGTTAACCATAGTTCCTTATTTTGTGTGATATGATTTTTAATTTTTTAAGGAGAAACATTCTTTTTGCGTTTTTATATTTTACTTTTGTTTTTGTTTATATTTTATTTTTTGTATTTTAAATAAACTCATATCTGCGTTGCACATTTCCATTGTCAATTGGAGAATACACTAATATCGGCCTTATTGATGGGGAGCATAAGATTAATGGCATTAAAATAGTCGACAACTGGGAAGGTGGCCGAGAACTGGCGCACTAGTAGGCTGAGAAGTGGGATCTCGTGGCCGAGAACTAGCAAAAGTGTATTTTTTGTAAATACTAATTTTTTCAAAATAATGTGGACATTCTATGAATTTCTAATATGTAAATTTATGATTATAAGGACTTATTCTGTCCCTCAATTTTTTTTTTATTAATTTATATGTTAATATCCACCTACGGAGCCATCGCAAACCTATGATTTACTCTTAAGTGGCCGACTATTGGCGCGTTTACCCTACTATGTTATCAATTCTAGAGAAAACGAAATATTGCTACTTTATTCACAAAAATAAAATAATAACAGAACAAATAATAGAATCACATTCACACTCAGTAAGGGAGCACTCAGGAATTATCGAAATCAGGAACCCATACAGCAATGTCGAACACTAGCGAGAAACTGATGTTCACTGTGAAATATCCAATTTTCTCGTAATTCTTATCACAACAACAGGTTGTAGAGCGCCTTGTCTGTGCCTTGGTAAATACTAATCGACCAGTATGATTTTGTGATGGTTTTCATAAGTACATCAAAAATTTCCTATCGAAGTCCTTGGATTTTGTTTCTACAGCTGCACCTGGAATAGAAAGAAAAATAATAATTTAGAAAAAGAGAAATTAAAGAAATTAATGTAATATAACTAATATAACTGTAATATACTAAATGCACTAGATTCAATACTTACTTGATATTTGGTTGTTTAGTCGTCGTGTTGTTATTTATAAAATGTAAATATTGTTATAATAATAATAATAAATTGCTTTTATTGATAGTAGGACAGGTTACAGAGACTATCAAAAGGCAGAGTTAGCGCTTCACCCGTCTAGGACAGGTTGGTACTCTCTTACACTCAACCGTACAGAAGAAAAAGAAAGTAAATTAAACGTATATAGGACAAAATATCATTGAGTGCTATCCTAAAAATACAAAAAAAAATATAGAATATAGTTGTATCACGATGCATAACCATCTCATGTTATTCAATATGAAAATATGGAATATGAAAAAAAAATAAAAGTATGAATAAATAAAAAACTAAAAAAAAAAACTAATTAAAGAACATTTCTTCATTGAACAGAAGCTTCTGTATCTTTTTTTAAAATAAATGAATAGGTAGGGTCTTGATTTCGTCGGGAACCGTGTTGTATAGCCGGGTTATCTGGTAAGAGAAAGATGATCGGAATTGAGCTGTTTTATGTAGAGGTGGGGTTAGTCTTGTCTTGAAACGGACATTGAGATGGTGCACATCAGTGCGAAATGTTATGGTCCTATAGAGATATGGAGGTTTATGTGATTGTATTATTTTGTGAAATAATGTGCAAGCGTGTAATATTTGCCTATTTTCAATATTCAGCCAACCAACGTCTTTTAAATGATTAATAATAATAATAATAATAATAATAATAATAATAATAATAATAATAATAATAGCGTTTATTGCCCAACAGTTTCCCATTTACAGAGCAATTTTATAAATGACAATACAAGATTAATTAGTAGCACTAATTTCTAAATATGAATGAATGACAATCACAAGTCCTATTTGAATACAAAAACAAAAAAAAAATAAAAATAAAATAAAAAATACAAAAATTCAAAGATGCGCACGAGATTTATTCTTGAGTTCACAAACACTGCAAGAAAAGAAGTCACAAACACTAGAAAGTTTGTTTGCATTACTGCACATAAAATGTATTGGTGCCTTTAACATTAAATTTGTTTGAGCTCTTTTGCATAAGAAAGCAGTGTTGTGTCTAGATGTTATTCTTGGAACAAAAATATTAATTTGCGACAGTAATGCGGGACAGTCAATTTTACCATTGAATAATTTATACAAGCATAAAACAGAAGCCTGATTTCTACGTTTTTCTATTGATACAAAGTCAAATCTATGCAACAAATCAAGATACTAACAATACTATTTATGTGTTGATTGAATGTGAGTTGCTGATCAAAATAGACACCTAAATCCTTAATGGTATCAGTTTTTTCTAATGTGACATTATCTATGCTGTAGGGAAATTGTAATGTATTGAGTTTCCGGCTGAATGTTAAGATTTTACATTTAGATATGTTCAAATGCAAGCAATTTTCAAGACACCATGTGTGTAAAGTATTAATTTGATTTTGCAATATCATACAGTCATCTAAACTGGTTATAGTAGCGTATAACTTCAAATCATCTGCAAACATCAACCTATTGCACTCCAATAGATTGCACAAGTCATTAATAAATATCAAAAATAATAATGGACCAAGATTGGACCCCTGAGGTACTCCGCTAGTTGCAAAATAGATATTTGAATAAAAACCATTGTAATGAACATACTGTTTGCGTTGATGGAGGTATGATTCTAAAAGTTGTAAGTAAGTTTCATTAATGCCCATTATTGAAAGTTTGTGAAGAAGTATATTATGACTGATCTTATCGAAAGCCTTAGAGAAATCTGTGTACACCGCATCAACCTGCCCCCTAAGATCTAAAGTTTCACACAAATATTGATTAAAAACAGCCAGGTTACTAACGGTGGATCTAGAATTCATAAAACCATGTTGGTATTCAGATATAATATGTTTGGTGGACAGATAAATGCGACTGTACAAGATGGTCTCCAGAATCTTCGCAAAGTTATTCAAGATTGATATCGGTCTATAATTATTAATGGCATTACGATCTTGACTTTTATGGATTGGGCAAACTTTGGCAATTTTCCAAATTTCTGGAAAAACTGATGTTTTCAAAATTAAATTGAAAAGGATTTGTAGAGGGTGAACTAATACTCTTAAGCAGTCTTTCAGGAGAAATGATGGTATTCTATCTGACCCTGAAGTGAACTTATTCTTTAATTTTTTCCCAGCTTCCAAGATTTCTGTTTCCGTGATTGTTTCACAGCTAATATCTACTAGAGTATTATGATCAAAATTAAATAATAAGTTTTCCTCTACGTTTACAGGTAATGAATAGGCACTTTCAAAGAAATTCCCGAAGGCATTCACAATCGATTGCGGATCAGTATACGATTCCCCTCCACAAACCATTTTACCAGGAATTCTTGAAGTTCTATTTTTATTATTGACAAATGCCCAGAAATTGTTCGGATCCTCTTTCAACTTGATTTCTACATTCTGTAAATACGATGCATATGCTTCTTCTAGTTTTTGTTTGATATCTGCCCTTAGCCTACTGAATTCCTGATGAAAATAAAAATTTCCTGTGTTTTTGAACTTTCTATGTAGCTTGGACTTTTCTTTAATAAGCTTTATAACCTCGCTTGGATACCATACTGGATATTTATGTTTAAAATTTTTGGAAAGTGGAATGTGTGTAATTAGAAATGTGGTGACGTCTGGTCAGTCCACAAATCAGACGTATGCATGAATTCTGTATGAGCTGTAGACGCCGTTTGTCGGAATTGCACAAAGCAGGACCATACACTACATCAGCGTAGTTCAGGTGTGACAGAACTAATGCTTCACATAGAGTTATTTTACTTTTTCTATCCAAAATTCCTCGGTTGGAATATATGAGTTTTAAATTACAAAATGCTCTTTTAGTTATCAAGTTGACATGCAGTGTATAACGAAGCGAAGAATCCATAATCAACCCCAAGTTTTTTGAACTATCTGTGATTTCGAGTGTTTCATTATTTATTTTGACTGACAATTCATCAGCGCATCGATTTCGAGCTTTTTTGCTGCCGAACAGAATAACTTTGGATTTCATGGGGTTAATAGACAGGTAGAATTTGTTTGACACTTCGACCAAAGCATCAAGGTCGGTATTGAGTCGGTTCGTGGCAGTTATAAGATCATTCTCAGGGAAAGAAATGTATATCTGAGTGTCATCTGCGTAAAAATGGCATTCAGTGAACTGTAAATATTTATGAAACTCGTGGGTGTAGATAATAAAAGGTGTGGGCCCTAAGATGGATCCCTGGGGAACTCCATTTTCCACTGCCATATAATCGGAAGTAATATCACCCAGAGTCACCGCCTGTAGTCTATTAAGGAGATAAGCTTCCATCAGAGAAATGGATTCTTTTGAAAATCCAATATAATGCAGGATGGCTAGCAGCAAGTCATGTTTAATTGTGTCGAAAGCCTTAGAGTAGTCTAGTAAGACCAGAAGAGTTAGTTGTTTCTTGTCCAAGGCTGAATATATATCGTTGCTTACTTTCAAAAGTGCCGTGATGCAACTGTGATCGGTTCTGAAGCCGGACTGTTGGGGTGGAAGAATGCTTTGAGTTTCTAAGTGAAGCTTCATTTGGGTAGAAATAATTTTCTCAAATGCTTTAGAAAGCGTGCAAAGAATGCTAATCGGGCGTAGAAATTTAATGTCATCTGGATTAGGTACCTTAGGTAGAGGTATAATGAAATATTGTGTCCAGATTGATGGATGTACACTATTTTCGATGCAAAAATTAAAAATATGGGTGATTATGGCAAGCACTTGAGGGCAGGAGTATAATGACATGCTGATGCTCAGTTTGTCTACTCCAACAGCTTTTGATTTTATTGTCAAGAGTGTTTTGTATATTTCAGACTCATTAGTTGCGGAAAATTTGAAAGTATTCACATTTGGCCGGATATTGCTCAGATAATGAGTAGTAGTTTCTCTGTCGGGCAGATTAGATTTGGAAGAATCAATGAAGAAGTTATTGATTTTTGTAACGTCAGTGAGATGTTCTGGAATTGCGTTGTGGATTTTTTTTTAATGGACATTCAGGTTTTTCAATTCTTTCCAGAATGTCTTGTTGTTTTTGCTAGTTCTGAGTTTGAAAGCAAAATAAGCTTTTTTTTTCACGTTCTATTGCGTATTTAGTTTGATTTCTAAGTTCTTTATAGAAGTTCCAATGCCTTTCCAGTCTATTTTTTTTGTATCTGATGAGAGCTTTATCTCTAGTGGATATCATCAATTTTACATTGTACGTTAGCCAAGGTGCTTGGGGACGACTTATTTTCACAGTCTTAATGGGTGCATGTAGATCGAAGATCTCAGTTAGTGATTGATTTAGTGAATTCACTTTGTCATCTATATTGTGAAGTTCAAGAATATTGGCGAAATCAATTGCTTCTAAGTCATCAACAAAATTATTTTGATTAAAATTTTTATAATCTCGAAAAGTGTATAAAAAAGGCTAGGTTGATATAGGTGAAAAATCGAGTGCACATGTAACCAAGCAGTGATCGGAAATACTAGAAGCATCTTCAACTTTCGAACTTTTAACAGGTAACGTTTCAGACAGCATTATTAAGTCAATTACTTTGACACTTGTTGGGCCGTACCTAGTAGGCTCGGATATCGTTTGGAGCAGTCCGAAGGTGTTGAGTATATTCAGTAGGCATTTGGTGGAGTAATCTTCCAAATCCAATATATCTATGTTCAAATCACCCATACAGATAATTTCATCGAAACTTGGAGCAATTGTACTCAGAGTTAACTCGAGTTCATTCAGAAATTCATCAGCTGGTTGGCTAGGAGGTCTGTAACAAACTCCCATAGCAATATTTTTATTATCATGTTTGAAAGAAAGCCAGAGTTGTTCTATATTATTTTGCGTGACGTTAGTTAAGACTTTTATTTTAAGTTTGTTTGTGATGTAGAGAGCTATACCACCACCCATACCAATGGCTCGATCTTTTCGATATAAATTATACCCATCGAGTGAGATCGAGTCATTCAATATGTTCCTTGTTAGCCATGTTTCGGAAACAGCGATAATTTCAAATTTATTGTGTACCAAGGTACTGAAATCTGGAAAGTTTGGTGTCAGTGATCGAACGTTCAAGTGTGCTACTTTAAAATATTTTCCCATATTTTTTCGAGACAATGAGATGATCACCCAAGCGAGTAAGTGAATGAACTGTTACAAATATATAGATATATTAAAAATGTATTATGAAAAGAAGCAAATATAAAAAATTAGATAAGAAAAAGTGTGACTATTCAGATCAAAAACAAATTATAATTGTAGACGTCTGAGTATCATAGCATGTCTCGTGGTATTTCGGATATTTTCACCATGTGTGGAGCTGCTTCCAGACGTAGTGTTTTCTGTAGAGATCGAGTTGGTGCGGGACGTTTTTTTCTGGGATCCTAGAGTTATATTTTCTGTCAGTTCCGATAAGGTGAAGGTTTCGCCATCAATCAGTAAAGTATTTTTCTTTAGTTTAGCGTCTATATTTTTAGATTTAGCCTCCTTCAAATGGACAACGAGCGATTTACGCTCTTGTCTGTCCTCATATGGTAAATCGTCTACAAATACCAATCCAGAATTCTTAAGCAGGAAAAGTTTCGAGAAAATTTCGGATTTTTTTAGATTTGAAACCAGTTCCAGAATAATGGGTTGGTTTTTTATCTTATTGTTAATGAAACAAGTATTTATTTCCTGTTTACTCAAAGAGACTTTCAACTTTTCATTAACTAATTTTATAATGAAGTTTAGCACAGAAGAGGGATCCGTATTATGTCCAAAAATCAGAAAAGTGTTTCGACGAATGCGCCAATAGTTTTAATTTCAATGAATTATTTTCAGCCTGCAGATTTTCTACAGATATCTCCAAGGCGGTGACTTTATCCTGGAATTCCTCTCTGAGATATTGAAGAATAAAGATATGAATGAACGTAGCAGTCGAAATAGCTTATCGCCCTAGTTTTTTATGCAAAAAATATTCTACTGATAGGAGACTTAGTAGAAATGCCGAAATATTACCAGGTTATGGATGCTTTCAGCTTAAAATTCACTAATTGCAGCACATCAAACAACACGATAATGAGTTCTGCACTTCGGCCACTATTTGTTGTAACTAAGAAACGAAAAATCAAATTTTTAACGTTTTCTTTAACTTCGAAAACTTGTTTTTAAACAGAGCTCACAAATCGACGTCTGACTTGTTTGATCGATTGATATGATCGACATGATATGATGCCCCTAGGCCCTAACATGAGAATATCACCAATTTAATTCAATTTTCAAATAGTTCAAGAATAGAGGAAGGTATTGTACCTTGGGACACTATTAATTTTATATTTTGATATCTTATTACCCATGAGGGTGTAAAATAAATTTTCTTAGTCCATTCGATTGCTTTACTACTATACTCCAGTTCCAAAATTGTAGATAGTGACTCATCGTCAGTTTACGTGGTTTCAGAGAGCGGAATGCACCTAAACTGACGATGAGTCACTATCTACAATTTTGGAACTGGGCTATAGGCTACAAACGGTTCTGTTTACAAATATATTTATTGATCGTCAAGGATGAAAATTAACTTTTTACAGTTATTAAAAAATGGTCCAACTACCATCATGTACCTTGGGTCAGAAAAACGGGGGATATCAATCAAATTGAACTAATTCTCAAAATAAAAAAGAGCAAAAGGAACGAAATGTGAAACTTAGAATGGGGAATGCCTTGCTGTTCCTCCAGCACTATGTGGTGTAGGCAATTTACGCACAACGTCATCTTAATCTTAATCAACTTTTTTAGTATTTGATTTCATTGTTTTCCATTTCTATAACTTTCGCAACATAGCAAGAAAATGTCTTCTTCCCTGCTGCTTTCACTAACACAAATGCATTGCCTTTCAAAATGTGGTCATGGCTATCTTTAATTTAATTGATTTTAGTAATTTTTTTTCTGTGCTGCTCCAGTTTGTTAACCAAACGAGTTTCGTTTAATATAAAGAATATGCCTAGGTAGTATCGCCTACTCATTTCTGATCATGACTATACCTGACAAGAAGGTATTAACAGGTAAGTTAACGTTAGGTAATATTGAAAAATACCTGAATAAATAAATAATTAGTTTCTACCACAACAAGATATGATAGATAATTGTAAGATTCACAAGCAATTAAGATACTACAAGTTTCGGTTTTGGAATAAATTTTAATATTTTGTACCGACAACGTCCATATTTCTTACCATTTTCTTGACATCAATGAAAGACGTTTTTCTTAAATAAAAAACTGTACAGTGGATTTAAAAACAATATGAACAAAGAACGGAATATGGGAAATCTTGAAAAGACTCTAACATAAATATTTACATAAAAAGGTGATGTTACTTGATAACTTTAAGAAGTAATATTTTTACCTTTTCTCTGCCGGAAACAATAAAACGAAAACCACTTACAAGAAGGAGCACTGATTCCAATGCCATCTATGTATAGATGCCGTATTTTATTTATTTATTTATATGAGTAGCGATGCAATATGCCGATGAAATACTATACGTCAAACGATCCGAGGTACATACCGGTCCAAGGTACGACACCTCCTACAATTTTCTTCTGAAGCCCCCCCCCCCCGTGTTCTTGAATTAATTTCAGAAAAATTTTTCTCTTGCATACATTCTTGGCGAAAATTATCCTAGTCGCAGCACCATTGTCAAAAAATTCATTTTCTCGAAAAATTTCCTTCAACAATTTAATCACTTGGGAGATTACCAGTGAAAATTTCACATCGACAATTTTCGACCAATCGAATGATGTTATTTTTGACATAACCAAGGCAACCACATCGATTTCCGGATTTTTTTCGCCTCTCCCTAGAAGTGATTACATTTGACATTTTTTGACGTTAGTCACGTGATTGGACAGAAACACAACAAATTTTTTCAGATACCTACTTTAATCGGTCTAAAATGTTTGCACATAAATAAAAAGAGGAGAAAAAAGAAAACGTATATTTATTTCGAATAAACAAACTATACTACTCCAACTATTATTTACACATATTTCGCAACATTCTGGATTGGTGTGGCCCAAAAAGACGGATTCTCGATAAATTAAAAAGACTTTCCTCTGAAGAGCACTCTCTTAACGTTTAGCACTCTCAACTACCTACTTTTGATAGGCAAGGCAATTCTCTGTGATATATCTTCTATAATTCATCAATTTTCTTACAAAACTTGCCTAAAGGATAATTCTTGTAATAATAAATGTTAATTTTGAAGTAACTACACACTCGCTGCGCTAGGTAGAAAAGTAAATATCTCCACAAAAAAGTGCCAATCAATGTCACTCTTTTGTTTCAACGCCTAGCTCGTATGGCACATATTGGCGTAAACTTGTGACCAAAAAATTTAAATTTTAGATTGCTGCCAAAAGTCCCATAAAAAAGTGGCCTAAGGATGTCGAAGTGAGGTTAAGTGCCGGAATTGAATTTTTTATATGAAACCCACGCGACGATCGCTAAAATTTTTCATCATTCTTGTCAGAATGTTCATATTTTTCACTGGTCTCAAATGCATTTAACGAGAAAACCGTCACCTGAAATCTGTCACCATTTCCCAGTCTACCGGGTGACACAGCAGACATGTAGCAGCCTGTAGTTTTTTTATTTGAATAGATGAAAATTTGAAATTTGCAGAAGTTACGTAATCAATGATAGCGCTTCATTTGAATCTAACGACAACTTTTTTCAACTACCTGTTTGATCGGTAGTAACTCCAACTTTGAATGACACCCTGTATATTTTCCAGCCTATCTTATTTGTCTTGAAATTCTCTATTCAACCGTGTATCACAAAGTGGCATTCGTTTCTTGATTCGCAGATGAATTGCATTTTATTGAAAAACATCAAGTTGGCTGTTACCCGAATTCGATAATCTTTCGATGCTCTTCTACTCTAGCGAAATAATTATCAGGTGGATGGCGTCTTTCCAGAAATCTTTCGACATACAATTGTTCAGCCTGTATACAATTTCTCTTGCACTCTCCGAATATCAACAACATATCGACCTTTTCGTTCTTTGAATACATATTTAGTATCTGATTAAATGATGCAATTTCAATCAGCATAAAACTGACGGAGATAATCATTGCAATCAAATGATGTTTACCTGTCAAACATTTTGTGTACACCGCCTACTAGGCAAAATATTATTGCAAATATCTAGACTAATAGACTTGTGAATTGGTGGATCAGGGGAACAATTTTAATTTTATGTTTCCAAATGGAAAGATCATGATATGGCTACATGGCCAAAGAGAAAGGCAGATAGTTTCTTCACAAGTAGCCAAATTGAAAAAAATATGTTCCTATCACAGTTTTCGCAATATCGTGAGTTATTTTCAGATGTTTTTTCTTTTTATTAAAGAAATTATTGACAATCTGTAGGAAGTGATCAGGTATGGAAAAAACTGAAATTATATCGTTTAACTGATACTCTTTGGATTTTCAAGCCTACCAAGCATCGAAAGATTATCGAATTCGGGTAACAGCCAACTTGATGTTTTTCAATAAAATGCAATTCATCTGCGAATTGAGGAACGAATGCCACTTTGTGATACACAGTTGAATAGTGAATTTCAAGACAAATAAGATAGGCTAGATAAATATACAGGGTGTCATTCGAAAAAAAGAAGTTGGAGTTACTGCCGATCAAACAGGTAGTTGAAAAAAGTTGTTGTTAGATTCAAATCAAGCGCTATCATTGATTACGTAACTTCTGCAAATTTCAAATCTTCATCTCTTCAAATAAAAAAACTACAGGCTGCTACATATCTGCTGTGTCACCCGGTATATCGTTTTATTCATTACATCCATTGCAATTTCTTTCTTCGAAACATTGGTACAAAAATTGAATTAAAACTTGAAGTTCTGTTTCTAATGGTGGATTTATAAACTCAAATAAACTAAGAATTAAATTAACAACTAAGAATTAAGAAAGATGAATACAAGGAAACCCCATCAGTGTTTTATAAACTTTCAGCTGTCAATTAAATTAAGAATTATCAACTAAGAAGATGTTATCTTTAATCTTTTCAACTAAGAATGAATTGTCTTAGTTGAAAATGGAAACGGGCATGCGCAAAATCGGTGAATGAATGTTTGAAAATGAATTTGTTTATATTTTGCAGTGATTTGTTCGAATATTTTCTTGCAATAACAATACAATGGATCGAGAAGAAATGTTGACCATGATGGCTTTCATTATAGTTGTAACGATTTTCTCTACATGCCATAATTCATAACTTCTTAGTTGACGTTTATAAACACATTCTTAATTGCTTATTGTTGATTCTTAATTGATAATTTTGAATTCTTAGTTTAGCTGAGTTTATAAATCCACCATTAATCTATCAAAGCATTTTTTATATGATAATAAAGTTTACGGAAATTCGTTTTATTGGCCATAAAAAATATCTATACTTGAATTGCGTGGGTAGGAAATAAATTTATTATGAGTAAACATTTTTTGAGATTTTTCATAAAAATAAACACTTTTCTTTAAACTCCAGTACCTAAAGCACGTTTGAATGAAAACTGAGGTATGATATGTTTTCGATATAACAAAAAATATTTTATTTTACTTACTAAAGTTTTAGGAAACGCCTAATTCATTAAGCCAAATGCCAAGAAAACGCTGGAAAAAATTAATATAAACTTTTTAGGACACAAAAACTGCAACCTTAAAAAATATTTTCGTTGACTTGAGTAACATGTTTAGGTAAAATCAATAACATTAAATGATTTTACACACAGTATGTTTCATTTGTTGTCACTTAAGTTTCAGAAAATAATCATATTTTTGTTAGAAAATAGCTGAATAGCATAAAACCAAGGAGACTAAACGTTAAGTTTAGTCTCTTTGGCATAAAACAACGTATCTGTCATCATGACTTTTCAAATTCCATAGACGACTTTGATAACTTTTACGTAATAATTATCACTCGTCTGCGACGACGATTTTCAATACATCGTACACTTCAAAAATTTCCGGTAATATCAGTCAATCAATCAAGATATACTTTATTGTCGGAAGAATCGAGTTCTTAAAGACAAATCATGTGTAAGTAAGGTATAACTATAGAGAAACAAAAAATAAATTAATTTTTTATTTGTCTATGGGTATAACTAAAAATAAAAATAGGATAAAAATAACAATATGACACAACTATAACTAAATAAATCTCTAAAATATGGTGTACCTATACAGACATAAAGGACATTCGAGAAAATACAAACAGTGGTAAATAAATAAATGTTGACTATAAACACAAAACATGCAATCTGTAGGTACATATAAAACCTAACGAATATTTTACTTTCTATATTCAGTCATAATGAGTTCTTCAAGAGCTCTGACGTGATTCGTAAGCAAGGAGAACTGAGCATGTCATAGGTTTGAGGTAGGGAAAGTAATCTTCCATTTCATAGAATGATTAGAATGATTGCTGTGCCAGGAGTTTTTTGTATCCCTTCTGAATTGACTAAATCCATGTTGTATCCTCAATGTTTATGGGCAGGTGATTATACATTTTGATGCCGTTGTATATTATTCTCTCACGATATTGTTAGTTGATCTAGGTAATCTGATGAAGTGACTTCGACGTGTGTTGGTGAAGCTCATGGGTTTCAAGGAGATATTTGTTTTTGTGTAGGCTAACGGATTCTAAAATGTAACTGTGAGTATTTTATGATCCTTGAATAACTGTTCACACGAATCTTTTGGCTTTTTGCAGATATACCCCAGAGCTCTTTTTTTGAGTAAAAAACATTATTATGTAGGTAAGAGCTGCAGTTATGGCAAAATAGGCGGTTCTGGCTTCGGAGTAATCCAATACTTTATACAGGGTGTTTCATAATAAATGCGCAGGACTTCAAGATGCGATAGCTCGTCCAAAAATATGAAAAAAAGTTTCAATTAACTTACCCTCTAAAATGCACCATTTTCGAGATACAGGGTGTTGAAATTTAAAAAATATAATCGTTTTTTGCGAATATCTCTGGAACCGTTCATCGCACAGAAAACAGATTTCGTAGGCATTTTCTACTCATAATAAGCTATGTTTTGTGCGGATTTTTTATTTTTTCAATTCCATAATTGGTGAAAATTTTGAAGGGGTAGTGGGTGTTTTTTTCTCCAACTTCTACGCTACTGGAAAAAGTATGATTTTGAGCCGCATACTTGAACTGCCTATGTTTTCTACACAAAAAGGTACTCTTGGTCATAAGCTCTAAAAGTGACCGTTTTCAAGAAAAATCAACTTTCATGTTGAAAAACATGGTAAATTTTTTTAAATAATTTTTTTTCTATTTATACAAAATTTATTTAAACGTTAAAACAAGTAACAAAACCAAACGTTGACTCCTTAATTGCAAGAAAAAGAATAACAATCATACTCAGTTGAATTGTTGGAAATGTCCGCCTTAACTTCAATGCACGCAGCAATTTTTCGAGGCAAAAACATTATTTAAACAACATGAAAGTTGATTTTTCTTGAAAACGGTCATCTTTAGAGCTTATGACCAAGAATACATTTTTTGTGTAGAAAACATTGGCGGTTTATATAGAACGCTCAAAACTGTACTTTTTCCAGTGGCGTAGAAGTTGGAGAAAAAAACACCCACTACCCCTTCAAAATCTTCACCAATTATGAATTTAAAAAAATAAAAAATCCGCACAAAACAAAGCTTATTACGAGTAGAAAATGACTACGAAATCTGTTTTCTGTGCGATAAACGGTTCCAGAGATATTCGCAAAAAACGATTATTTTTTTAAAATTTCAACACCCTGTATCTCGAAAATGGTGCATTTTAGAGGATAAGTTGATAGAAACTTTTTTTCATATTTTTGGACGAGCTATCACATCCTGAAGCCCTGCGCATTTATTATGAAACACCCTTATAATTCGAATTGCGTAGCATCCTGACGATAACTTGTAACAGATTATTAATGTGAAAATCAAATTTTAGTTTATTATCGATACTTAATCCAAAGAATCTTGTTGTTGTTTTGTTGAGAATATTTTCATTGCGTTCATTGTGTTGCGTTCCAATTAACAGTGCTGCTCCTAAGGTGGCGCATGGAGTTAGTAACAAGGCCTACCCATAACACATGGCTAATGACCATAACAGTCGATGCCAAAACACCAGAGAAAAAAACTTTGGATAGGAAAATTCTGATTGATATATGTATTATCCTTTGGTATATTGTCATATTGCCTACAATGACACTATACAGGGTGTCCTGTAAACCTTGTACAATATTGAAACTGGTGATAGACCAGGTCATGTCTGTTCAGAATATCGGAATTTCACCTTAGCAAAAATCTCACCGTTTTCGAGATAATGAGCATTTATAAATTTCTGGAAAATCACTACCTCACCTTGGATTTTTGAGTGCCAAGTCTACAAATTGAGACCAATTCAAATATCTTTGCTGCTGAAGATTACTGATGAGGGATGCTTTTAGATGTACAGAACAGTTTTTCAGAAAACTATGAATTTTTCAAGAAATATGGGTAAAATGACAGATTTGAGTTTCACCAATTTTTTTTAACGACAGTTTGACATTATTGTTTGAAAAAACATAAGTAAGTGGAAGTGCATATTCATTACAAAAGAATGTTCATTTTGTCCAGACTCTACCATGGTATAAAACATACGGTAATTATTTTTGGTAGGAGTAGAATTTCGATTATATTAGAGTGTGATGATATTCTGAGCTAAAATCAACTCCAGTAGACTTTGTCAGTAATGTCTTTTATTTTTATCGTATCAAGATGATATGATTAAATAATTATGTTATTACGTTATTATTATTATTATGTTATTATCGTTATTATGTTATTACGTTATTATCGTTATTACGAATCAACTGCTAGGAAGCATTCAATGAGATGTAAAGAAGTAAAGATTAATTCAACATTTTTTTTAATCAACCCACACTATAAACCACAATAACTATTATTCAACATCGCACTGATTAATATTACAAAAATGTTATTTTCCATCCACTCGTACGCAGAGACGACATCTTTTCAAGAAGAACCCTTTCAAATGCGTTATAGGTTATATCCCCCAAATCAGCGATTCTCTGAGCGGCATTGTGCAATCGGATATCGTTCTGCATAAATCGCTGCTGCAGCAGTAGCACTACCTCCACATTCACCATAAATGAAGTGCATATGCGCATATTCTCGGGGAGTATAACGTGTGAACGGCATGAGAAAGGAATAAATACCACTGAATGAAACAAGCGGAATAATGAAAAAAAAGTCACAAGTTGTTCAAACAAAATGTGACAGCAACCTACTAGATGTTTTCAATTCTTTTACAGAAGATCCGTTCATGCACAACGATGTATTTTATTTTTTCATCAGGAAACTATTGCTTCTACGGACACAACACAGGAGTTAGAAAAGTTTTTGATTTTCGACAAGGATTCACCGCCTAAAAAAATTTGCACTTATTTGGTTACACCCTGTATATCTGTCGGTCTCTGAATCTTCGTTGGAATCTGGATTTTGGACAATTGTAACATTTTTCACAAGAATTCGTTTTATTCGGTGCCATGTCGGATAATCGACATTTCATTTCGATAATTTTATTAGGCTTAAAATTACATGAAAAGTTAATTTTATTGACATACTATTCAATGCTACCAAGCAGTCCATTCTTTATTATTGATAATCATTTCCACATTGTATCTTGATAAAATCGAAATAAAATAATTTTTGGGCGTAAGTATAAAAATTGAAGGAAATTGAATAAAACCACGCCTAATTCAATGGAAATCACTTCCTCCAAAAATAATTATAGTTTGTTTAATTCCATGGCAGAGACTGGACAAAATGAGCATTCCTTTGAAAGGAATGTCCACTACCAATTGGTTATGTTTCTTTCAGACAATAATGTCAAAATTAAAAAAAAAATTTGATGAAACTCAAATCTGTCATTTTACCCTCACTTCTTGAATTTTTTTTTTCACTTTCTGAAAAACTGTTCTGTACGTCTGAAAGCATCACTTCATCAGTAATCTTCAGCAGCAAAGTATTTGAATTTGTCCCAATTTGTATACATGGCACTCAAAAATCTAAGGTAAGGTAGCGATTTTCCAGAAATTCTTAAAATGTCCATTATCTCGAAAACGGTGATATTTTTACTGAGGTGAAATTCCGATATTTTGAAGTCATAACCTGGTCTATCACCAGTTTCAATATTGTACAAGGTTTAACGGACACCCTGTATATGGGGAGATAGAACTAATTCTGAAAGTTTTTTTGTTGGCCAGAAGCGTGTATTGAGGCTCATATTCGACTTCAGTTCAGAAATAGTTGTAAACCCATATTCCTTCTTTAACAAATTCACGCCCATACAAAAAAGTCCTACTTTATGAACTTGTATTGAATAGTTGTGTTGAGCTTCGTACTCCCGTACTCGTCATCTTAAATCAGATATATGCTTACATAATAATCATTAAAATGTATATTAGGTCTCATCTGATCCTTTATTTTGAGGAAGATTTTTCAAACTATCGTGATTTCGGGTTAAACCTATTATATTTGCCATTGATTCCAAGTTTCCAATATTTTTGGCCATAATAGTTTATTTCCAGATCATGAACCTAACTAATAGCTCTCAGAGGCTGGACACATTCTTCAACATCTTACTTCTCATAGCGGGAATCAGCCAAGCTTTTGCAGAAAACGAAGTAGTCTCTCCCGCGTCTACCCCAGTACCCCCAAATCCACGCTCGTATCCTTTTGATGTCAAACAACCTATTCAGAAAGAACAACCTTCTGGGTATATGTCTTCGGTAAGTCATATTTTGACCATAAAATATTTGTTTTTAATTTTTGGCAGGGTATCATATTGTAAGGTTGGGATTAGTGAGTAGTAAATATAAGTATAATCAATTGCAGTAATGTTGGAAATTGTAAATCTCTAGAAAGAAAGAAAGTGAAGACAATTTTATAATACATAGAAAGATAGTAAAAGTAAGGTAGATATAATACAAAGATGTTCATATTTATATTTCAATTTCGAGATTTTGCGTATTATACAGGGTCATTCAAATTCGACCTCCACCATTGGGATCTCCTTAACTACAATCAATGACAGAATACTGTTTTGAATAATGAAACTAACAAGTGACGGCTCGGAAGTGGAAGGGATAGGAAGTTAAAGGGCCTAGAAGTTTTAGGGATTTTTTTATTATTACGACTTCAATACGTTTAAAACTATAATTGGACACCAATAATATGAATGCACGACTTTGAGAGAGCTAGAGGAATGGATTTCTCTAAAAAAACTGCATCCAATAACCCCCTACCCTCCCACACTTAACCTTTAAACCAGACTGCCAATACCATATTATTAAAATTGATCCAATTACGAAATTGACTGGTGGCCATAGGACATGACCATTGTGTCTGTTATCTGTCACGGGTCACGGGTCTAGTACGAAAGCAAGTGGAATGTTAAAAAATTGAGTTTTCATTTAAAGACGTGAATATTTTATAATTGTACATCCATGAATCATATTTCCTCTCCTACTTTCACTTTGAAAGAGTAAGAAGAAAATAGATACCCAAGCAATCCTCAGCAACTGACATTTCCCTTGGGCTTAGTGTTGGGACCGGTACTATTTATTTTATTTATAAATTACTTAAACGTGTCAATATATGCACTTACCATAAACGCTGATGATACATCACTGATTGTATCCCCCAAAAAAAATGATATTTCACTACAAAAACAGTGTAGTGACATTTTCCAAAAGTTGATCTCGAATGTATGGTTTTTGGCTAACTCTATTTAAATTCTGAAAAGACAGACTGTATATCGAAATTAGTGATAATCAAGTGGCTCAAAATGGATCAATTTCTAGGTATCCATTTTGACAGTGCGTTGGAAAATTCACACAAAATCTTAATTCTCATAATTGCTTACTCAAAAACTTACGGGAAGTCTTGAGTATAAAACAAACACTCAACATTTACTATGTACAGGCGGAATCACGGCTGGGATATGGTGTTTTTGGGGCTGGTCCGCACATGCAAATAACGTTTTTCTTGTACAAAAACGCATAATCAGAACTATCTCTGGTGTTTCGGGACGGCATAGTTGTAGGGATTTTTTAATAAAATTGAATATCCTAACATTACCTTCACTTTATATTTGAATTATGCAGTTACATTTTCAATAATAAAGATCAATTTATCAAAAGATCAGAAATTCACGATAAAAACACTATAGGTACAAAGATAACTTTCATATTCCGCAAACTAGACATTCAATCTCATACCGATCTCCTAAAAGTGCTGGTTTGATTCATTTCAACAGATTTCCAAATAAGTTAAAATTTTGTTCAACTCTCCAAAACTTTAGCAAAAAGTTGATATTGCTCCTCGTCAATAAACATTTTTATTCAGTCAATGGCTTTTAAATATACTAATTTATATTGTGATTGTGATAGTTATATAATTTTTTTGAATATATTTATGTACGTTTGCAATATTTTTTAATGTTACTTATGATTAATTTCTATACAGATTTATATTTGGTTTAAAGGAAAATTAAGCTAATTATTATCAATGTAACTTACACCATACTTCAACAACGCACATTTCAGTCGATGAAAATTAAGGATTCTTACACCAAAGTACAAAACACTTCATTTTAACAATATTTACTCCAGGTAACGCCAATGAACAAATTAACAATATGGCTCCCCAGATTGTTAAATATCAATTCTTTGGTGGCTCTTGCGCATTGCGCAGACACGACTTCAGGATGTTCAATTGGATGAGTTTTTCGAGTGGTGGGCATATGAGAACTAGCAGCCTAGTTTAAAGGTTAAGTCGGTGTACGCTCCCCGAAAAATCATATCTCAACACATATTTTATATTCGAAGAAAGGAAAAAAATATTTTGTGCAATCATAAAATTATCACCAAATCTAGCCATACCGTACCAAACTTGATCTTGACTTCATTTTTAGGTCATTTTATTGACGAATAACTATCATGGAACAATTATATTGATAAATTGAGAAAAAAAATTAATCCAGTCAATGGTGTACTGTTCAAAATAAGAAAATATGTGCCGACCAAATACCTTAAAAATATTTACTTTTATCTTATCTATTCTAACCTACAGTATTCGATATCAATCTGGGGAACCGCTAATAATTCAGTTTTGAAACCTCTAAAAAAATTACAGAATAAATCTTTGAAATGTATCCACAACTTACCGGTTTTAGAACCAACAGCAAACTTATATAAACCTAAGAGTTTACCAAATTTGAATTCCCCTTATAAAGTAAAAATTTGTTCATTTATTCACTTTATTCGATTGAAACAGGAAGTTTCTAATTTAAATTTCACAAAACAAGACAAGCAAACTGTTTAAGCCTCAGCAATGTCAAAAGTAATTTGGATGGTATAGATATCTACAATTAACTACCAAATGAAATAATATTTTTATATAAGTGACGCTTTTTAAAAATAGAATAAAAACCCATTTTCTTCGTCAATTAGTCTAAAATTACATTTTTTCTCCATAATTTATTTAATTTTTCCGTCCAACTATTTTGAATTGACATGGATAACTTTTTAATTTTTTTGAGTTGATTGTTATTATTATCATTATTGTTTATCCCTACCATAATAAAACCTGTTTCTTGGGATATTATGAATTGATTAATTAAAGACCTAAACAAATCGAAATTATATAAAAAAAAATCCTACAAAAATACATTTTGGAAAAATTATGAAAAAAATTTATGAGCACTTTGTTCACGAACCTTTTTTCGAAATCTCGTTTAATTTTCGGGTTTTTGGTGTTTTTAGAAAGAAAATGTGACATTTTTCGAATTCCATAAGTTTCGGTATGTTGCGAAATTGAATAATCTATCGACGAGGGGGAGAAATAATAAAAAAACTGGTCACGAAGATCCCGTAAAACTTTGGGGAGGTGGGAAAATAATCAAAAATCCGGACGTGAAGCACCCTGAAAAATTAGAGGGGGGGTGAGGGGGGACAATGATCAAGAATCCGTTAACGATGCGCCCAAAAAAATTTGGGCAGGGAGGGGAAAGAAAAGAATAATCAAAAATTCGTATGCGAAGCACTCTGAACATTTTGGGAAGGGTAGGGAAAAGGGGGGAGGGAAGGAGGGAGAAGGGGTAGTAGCGGTCCCATCGAGACTGACCCGTCGTGCTCAGTCTTCACATCCCTCTGTGGTCACTTGGATACATGCCGAACATCTCTTCTCATCACTGCGTCAGGAGGTGTTCCCTGAGTCTTATGGACATATTTTTTTCGGGTTCCTAACGATATCAAATTTCATTCTGTCGATTGGCATAAGCGAGAAAATGCATCAGCAACCGAGTATTTTTTTTACAAGATCGCGTCCTTATTTCAACCCTTTCATTACGTACAAATCTTATGATTTTGGTTTTTCACTACAAGATTGTTATACAGTAAGATGCAAATGTATGGAATAATTCATTATTTCTGAATGTGAACATATTTTGGAACACGTCGATTTTTTTTTTCCGATTGGCCAATTTTTGAACCCCACCCCAAATACATAGGGTGTTCAGCATTCGACTAAAAATAATTTTAGAGATATTTTTGAATGTGACACCCAGTGTATTTTTCCATATTTGGTTAGGGATCGCATTACAAATCCAGTGATACCAGGTTTAATGGGAAGTATAATCTTCAAAACTGATCAAAATAAACAAATAGTACCAAGTTCTTGCAAATTATTAGGCATTTACGTGGATTCAACCTTGAAATGGGAACCTCAAATTGAATATGTATGTTCCAAACTCTCCTCTTGTATTTATTCCCTCAGAGTTCTTGCAAGAAATCTTGATTACAATCTTACTCGCACCGTATATCACTGTAATTTCATCACTGTAATTTCATGTCGTTCCTCAAATACGGTATAATATTTTGGGGTAACTCGTGCTCTTTTGATCGAGTCTTTAGACTACAAAAAAGGGCGATTAGAATCATGTTTCACCTGGATTATTTCCAATCTTGTAGAAATTTCTTCAAAAAAAACTGTTTACTCACATTGAAAGGAGTACATCTCAGACAACATTAGATGTTTCTCCAGAATATTCTCAATCAATTACAAAATACCGATCATTACCACACATTAGAGAATTAACACCTAAATTGATTAATGTTATTAAAGAAACTAATATCAAAATTGGACAAAAAAACATTAAGACCATTAGTAAACTTTTTTCAAAATTAAAAACTCCTCTAGAAACAACCCAAAATTATAATGTAGTTTATAAAATTCCTTGTAACGATTGTAATAAAGTATACATAGGACAAACATCTAGACTCTTAAAAGGTAGAATAACATCACATAAAAGTGATTGTAAAAGAAATATGAATTCATGTGCATTGGCTCAACATGTTAATCAATTTGACCATCGAATGAGTTTTGATAATGTTAGTGTACTTGGAATAGAAAACAACATTTTTAAAAGGACATTTTTAGAAATGTTGCAAATTAATGAAGAGAGTAACAGCCTAAATAAAAAAACTGATCTCAATAATTTGAGTAAAATTTACATTTATATTTTAAAACTGAACAGAGATAAGTTAAAAAATTATAGTAATGCTGATATACCCAGTAGAGTTACTTGATTGTTTCTCATCATATTTGAAGTTGATTGACATTCATTTAAAATTTTATCTGTCTAATATTTTTACATACAACATTCTTTTTTTGATGCTAATTTCTATTTTTACTCAAGTTATGTAAGTAGATTCAATATTTTTTCTCCATTTATTAAATTGTCCTTTTGTAGTTGTCCTGAGGAAGGAAATAAACATTTCCGAAAGCTTGGCAAGATGACAAAGAGTTTTCTTTAAATCCAATATCAGACTGCAACTCAAGATATTTTCAATTCTATATATATATATATATATATATATATATATATATATATATATATATATATATATATATGATTGATTTAGCAAGGGGCAATATATGAAAATATAAGTAGAAAAGTTATTGGGTATAACCCTCAAAATGTTGTGCAACCGTAGACACGTGTTTCGAGCTTAAGCTCTCATCAGTACGGTAAAATCAAGTGCGAAGATGCGGTTTCGGGATGTAGTCCCTCATCAGTGCAGTCCAGGTTATCACGGTTGTATACACGCGGGGGCCCGGTGCCCGTCATCGTTCGCCGGGATGAACACTGCAATCGCTTACAGGATCCACCACGGCAACAGATTGTCTTTACATTTGTTGTTATTTTTGTTCAAAATGCAAGGGATGAAAAAGTGGACATGTTAATTATTTATGGAGAATGTAGGAAAAATGCCGTTGCGGCTAGAAACCTTTATGCCGACCGATATCCTGATAGATAATGTCCAGCGAGAAATTATTTTAATCGACTTGAAAATCAATTCCAAAGAGAGCCTAACCATGATCCCGAGGAAATTGTTATCATTGACGAAGGAACGGAAATTAATGTTTTAGCTCGAATAGAAGTTGATAAGACTGGTTCTTTAAGGCAAATTGGGTTTGAATTGGAAATTAGTCACCAAACGGTAAGCCAAATCTTGCACAAACATAATTATAAATCTTTCAAATATCATTTGCACCAGCACCTGTGCGAAAATGATTATGAACGTAGGATGGAATATTGCAATTGGATCTTGCAGAATAATGTGCAGCCAAACAATGCTTTTCTGGGAAGGATTTTATTTTCAGACGAGTCTAGGTTTACAAATATGGGATTATTTAATCGACAAAAGGGTAACTTTCAAGTGCGGTTCGGTTTCAATGTTTGGCTTGGACTCGGTCATAGAATCATTGGTCCAATAATATTTGAAGGACTCTTGAATGGAGCTAGATACTTAGGATTTCTGCAAAATGAAATTGAGGACAGTTTAACTGAATTACCTGTCCATTTACGACAGGGAATGTATTTCCAACAAGATGGAGCTCCTCCCAATAATTCAAGAACAGCAAGTGATTACCTTGAACAGGCATTTGAAGAAAACGTAATTTCGTTGAATGGTCCTGTGCGATGGCCTCCAAGGTCACCTGATTTGACACCTCTTGATTGCTTTGTTTGGGGCCATTTAAAAAACATTGTCTATACAACCGCCGTTACAACCCGCGAAGACCTGGAATTGCGAGTAAGACGCGCAATTAATAGTATAACGGCCCAGCAATTAGCAAACGTTCTTCAAGAAACAGCTAAGCGAGTTCAGAAGTGCTTTGACGTTGATGGACAGCATTTCGAACAATTGTTGTAATGTTTTGTAATAATTTTTTGTATTTCAAAGCCACCTTAGTAACTTCTTAGTATTAAAGAAGAACAAAATAATTGTATTTTCTTATATTCTTTTAGCTGTAATTTTGATTGATACATCCGGTATAAAGGACAGACTGAACAAATTATCACTCGGTACATAGTACATGCACTGTATCCACAATGATAATTAATTTCTTCTCATTAGGATGATTATATCACGAAAACGTTTCTGTTCAGGACCTAAGTTCTATGGAAACTTTTGATTGAGTTCAAGTTATCACATTTTGGAATTACATCAGATATAACTCTCTAGCACTTAGTACAGTCTTCATTGAAATAAAATTAGGCAATTAGAAAAAACGAATATCAACTTTATTACATAAATTAGATTTGTTATAGAATATCCTACAAAAATTGTGCCCTCACTAAAAAACAGATGAAGCCATAATAAATAATATACTTTATTATTGCTAGTTCGATTGTTGGCAATAACAAAGTAATTTGCTGATTTCTATTTTGCACATAGGTACTTTGATTCCACAGGCTAACCTAAATAATTTAAAGATCTATTCTTTGTTTGGTCACATAATGAACAAAAAATATAATTCAGATTTGATTCTTGCAGCAAGATGCTTGAGAAAATATCCATCTGTTTTGCATACTTACTTGGTGTGATAATAGACGAGGAAAGTGTGTCGTCACAAATGTCATATTTGTCAAATACTGATTCCAAACAAAGAATTTTAAGTGACTTTCTCTGTTGATGATTTGCTGCTTTGCTTATTAGTTTGTGTTTGGTTGTTTGGATTTTGTTTTCTCTGGCAAAAGAAGTTGAAAAACCTTAACGGAAACAAAATCGTAGTTATCGGAAAAATGATTTAAATTCAACGGAGGTTTATTTGGAATCAGTTTTTGACAAGAATGACATTTGTGACGTCATCACTTTCCTCGTTATTGCATCATATATTAGGCCAAGTTATAGATAAAAATAAGAGGCTCTTTTCACACAAAATAAAAGACGGAAAAGTCCTATACTACTTTTTATAAGATAGTTCGTAAATGAAAACCCTGGTTTTCGCCCCAGGAAAATGGTTTTGGGGATTTTTTTAAACAAGAAATAGTGCAAAAAATTACAACTTTTTTGTTTTTTTTTTTGGCAAAAGCATTTCAGGAATCGGTTTAGTCAATGGAACTTTGGTAGAGATTTATAAAAACTACAAAATGGATTTTCATACGACCGATCGGTTCATTTTCCAATGAGAAAATCCGGGAAAATCTCGAAAAAGATACCATTTTTCAAAAATTCACAATTTTTATAAATCTGAAGCTGGACAACATCTTTTTCAAAATCTGTAAACGGCATTTGGAAGTGGAGGTTAATATCTACAATTTGTATATTTTGGATTTTCACCTGAGAGGTGGGAAATGTGTTGAAAATGTCACTGGAAAATACTCTAAATGCTTCAAAGTGATCAACTTCCAGTGACATTTTCAACACATTTCCCACCTCTAAGGTGAAAATTTAAAATATACAAATTGTAGATATTGATTTCTATTTCCAAATGCCGTTCACAGAATTTGAATACTGAACGATAAAAAGAAGAACATAATAACATCTCCAAACACCAGTGTTATTCTAGGAAATAGTAGTAAGTTTCTAGGTATTATTATTGAGGATCGACTAAGTTGATTCAGCCACATAGAAACTACATGTAAAGTATAATTTTTTATTTGTTCTTAGAGAACAGGAATTCTGTAGGTTTGATGGCACTGAAAATGGCGATCATTCACCATTCCACTCAGTAATTTCATAAGGAGTTTTGATTTGGGAGCATTCCGCAAACTCGATTACTATTTACAAATGTCTGAGAAAAGCTATAAGAATCATGGTAAATGTAGGATATAGGAAACATTTTCGTCCTCTTTTTATTCACTTTTAAATCATTCCACTTCCTACTTTATATACAGGGTCGTTGATATGAATGGAAACGGTCGATTATTTCCTAAAGTAAGATAGCTTGCGAAAAATGTTGAGATACAAAAGTTCTAGGGTTTTTCAAAATCCATCATATCAAGTATACAGGGTCAGTCAAAAAATCAGGAGGAAACAAAGTTGCTTTTTCTCTAATGGGACAACCTGTATATTATTTCATATTTAAATTTTTCTCAAAATTTTGAACAAAATTTATTCAGCACATCATTTCCTAAATTCAACAGTTTTCGAGATATCGAATTTTGAAATTAAGTTTCTAATAAATTATCCAAAAATGTTTTAGTCCATCAAGTTACCTTTGAAAGTTTCCAGCTCCATAACAACGCCGCGTCGTTCTCTTGTCTACAGTGATGATCTTGACAACACATGTCAAAAATACATTTAGTGTAAATTATTTTCGCGCAAAAATGGCACGTTCATCTGATACTGAGCGTATTGAAATTTTAATGATCATAGGATACGGTGATAGAAGACGAAGTTGTGACCAAGTAGTGGATATTTTTAATGAATTGCATCCCAATCGGGAACCCATTTCTAAATCGACTGTTTCGAAAACATTGCAGCTTTTCATGAAACTGGAGTTGTCACAGATCGACCAAAAAGTGGAAGACCAGTAAGCGTTACAAATGAAGAAAATTCTTTGAATGTCATGTTAGATGTGGTGGAAAATCCAATAAATTCAGCACAACAGAGGGCTTTGAATCATAACATGCGTCGATATTCTATTAAAAAAATTTGCAAACTGCAAAAATTCCATTCATATAAAATTCATTTGGTACAAGAATTGAGTGAAGACGATTTTGATCGTAGAATCGAGTTTTATGAAGTTATTATGGATAAATCAAATGAAAATGTCAACTTTGTCAACCACATATTGTTTTCTGACGAATCTACATTTTGTTTAAACGGGCACGTAAATCGTCACAACTGTAGGTATTGGTCAGACCAAAATCCACATTGGATTGAGGAAGTTCACACTCAACGGCCACAAAAAGTAAATATCTGGTGTGGCACTATTGGTGGACACGTCATAGAACCTTATTTTATTAACGGAAATTTGACCTCTGAACGATATTTGTCACTTTTACAACAGCATATTATTCCAGAGCTTAGACGATTATTCCCGAATAATAACAATCCCAATTTGCTGGCAGAACAAATATGGTTTCAACAAGATGGGGCTCCTCCACATTTTGGACGTGTGGTACGGGCATATCTAGATGAAACTCTTCCTGATAAATGGATTGGGCGCAGGGGAGCAATTGAATGGCCAGCTAGGTCTCCCGATATCACCCCACCTGACTTTTTTTATGGGGTCACATAAAAAATGTAGCCTACAAAAATAGGCCGCCAAATATCGAAGAGTTGCAAGAACTAATAAGGCATGAAATTTCTACCATTCCTCCTTACATGGTTTTAGATTCACTACAAAATTTTGTTCAGCGAGTTCATTACTGTCAGGAGGTAAATATATCCATATATATATTTCGTGCTTTTTCTTTAATAAATATGAGAGTAGTAACAAGTTATTTTCAAAATTCGATATCTCGAAAACGGTTGAGTTTAGGAAATGATGTGCTGTATCAATTTTATTCAGAATTTCGAGCAAAATTGAAATATACAGGGTGTCTCATTAGAGAAAAAGCAACTTTGTTTCGTCCTGACTTTTTGACTGACCCTGTATACTTAATTTTACGTTAATATGATGGATTTTGAACAACCCTAGAACTTTTGTATCCCAACGTTTTTCGCTAGCTATCTTACTTTAAGAGATAATCGACCGTTTCCATACATATCAGCGACCCTGTATTTATTTCACACAAATTCACACAAATATTAAAATGTTTCCAAAACACTCCAACAATCACATGTACTAAACATGATCTGCATATTTGTTGAATAATACAAGACACATATTGACGGTTACTAAAAAAACTGGCTTAATTTTGTTGTTAAAAAAAAATTGTTAAAATTGTTTTTTCCGTTAAACAGCTGTCGTCCCCTTACGAACGGCAGCCCTCAAAAGTCGAAACTTGTGCGAGCCAAGGATTAACGAGGTCTTACCTTTTTACGTGCGATTCCTAGCACGATCCATAGAAGAATATCGAAAGGAGGTCCGTAAGGTCACCCATCCAAACCACGGCCACGCATAGCATTGCTTGGCTTCAGATATCGGTGAACCGGCGCTCTCCGTTCGAGCTATCCCGCGAATTTAGATTTATATAATTGTCTCCATCAATCAGTTAAAACTTTGGATTTCAGGAATTTCGAAAATAGTATCAAGAGAATTAATAGATACATTCTCAAAAATTGATTCTACACAATCAAAGCATATGTTATTGTAGCTGGTCAATTCACAGTTCTGGAGTATTGAATAATTTTAATTGAGTTGTGATTGATCTTTTTCAAAAAAATGTTTGTTGATTGACCAGGAGAATGTACGAGGATGAACTGATATCTAGTTAGCCTAGACCAGTTCCCTGCATAAACAAAATATTGCGTTACCATAGCAACGAACAATAACTTATTGGGAGTGTCAGTGTGAAGTTTGACGTCAAAAAAGTAAACCAGAGTTACGCAATAAATCACAAGAAAAAATATGTCCACTGAAATTGTGAAAATCGAAAAATTGGATATCGAGCCATCATCAAGTACCTGTATTTAAAAGGGTTAAGAGGTAAGCAGATTTACGAAGATATGCTTAATACCCTTGGTGATCAATGTCCTTCGTATGCGACCGTGAAAAATTGGACTGCAAGCTTCAAAAGAGGTAAATTTTCCATTGAAGATGATGACCGATCGGGAAGGCCAGTTTCTGTGCCAGTCCCCGAAAAAATTGATGCAGTTCATGACATGATTTTAATAGACCGTCGAATTGGGCTAAAACGGATATCTGAAGAACTGAATATTTCATACGAACGCGTTCATCATATAGTACACGTCAATTTGGACATGAGAAAAATTGCTGCAAAATGGATCCCCAAATGTTTGAATGTTGACCGAAAGCGTGCAAGGGTAGTAGCATCGCGTTCGATCTGTGCTCGATTTGAAAACGATGTAGACTCCTTAAACCGAATTGTTACTGTGGATGAGACTTGGGTACATTTCTACGATCCAGAAACAAAGCAACAATCGATGGAAAGGCGACACTCCGGTTCTCCAAGACCTAAGAAATTTCGTGTCAAAAAATCTGCTGGAAAAGTTCTTGCTTCAGTTTTTTGGGATTGCCATGGAGTAATCATGATTGATTTTTTGGATGAGGGTAGAACAATAACTGGAGATTACTATTCGACATTACTGACCACTCTACGGGAAAAAATTAAAGAGAAAAGACGCGGAAAGCTATCCAATAGTACATTATATACCGCGGGACTGAAGTAGTACATTTAATCCTGAAGGTAAAGTTTATGGCCCGACCGCAGGGAGGGCCATAATTTACCTGAAGGATTAAATGTACTTCAGTCGCAAGGTATATACGATACTTTTCGTACTTCCGGTATGATTTTATTAATTATTTCAATAATTTCAATCAGTTTTTTCTCTCTTCAACTCATTTAATAAACTGTCTTTAAAATAAGTTACCATAGTAACATTGCGTTGTGACAGTTATAATTTAGAAACATTGTCATTACTAGTGTCATTGTAAAGAAACATTGTTATTGATAATTATTGGTATCATGAGTGAAGAAGGTGTATCTGATATTGATAAAAGAGTAGCCGAAGTAGGTGAAGAATTGTTACCACCGAAATCTAGAAAACTATACGAGCAGCAGTACGATGCTTTTAAAAAGTGGTGCCGCTTAAAAAATGTGAGACAACCTACTGAAAATGCGCTGTTAGTCTACTTCGATGATAAATCAAAAGCGGTTTGTGCTTCAACTCTCTGGGCACATTACTCAATGCTGAAATCGGTTATTAACATTAGAGAAGATATTGATATAAGTAAATTTCCAAAATTATTAGCTTTTTTGAAGAGAAGAAATGAGGGATTTAAGCCAAAGAAGTCAAGAATTCTCACGTCTAAGCAGGTAGATCAGTTCTTACGGGAGGCTCCGGATGATAAATATTTAATGCTTAAGGTAAATTTGGAAATTTGTTTATATTCAGAAATTTTAAGAAATCAATTTTTTTGTAGGTTGCACTTATTTTGGGCGTTGCGGGAGCTTGTCGTGGAAAAGAGTTGGTTGATTTAGAAATCGACGATGTGAGAGATTTGGGCGATTCCTTCCTAATTGCGATTAGAAACACCAAAAATAAAATTGACCGAAATTTTGTGATCAAAAATTCAGAAAACAGTGCCATCAGTTTTGTGGCGATATTTCGGAAATATGTGGCATTGCGAAAGACAGGGACAACTCATTCAAAATTTTTTGTTCAATACATCAACAAAGAATGTACTACGCGAGTAGTAGGAAAAAACATGTTTGGTACATTTCCACGGCAAATAGCAGCTTTCTTGAAATTAGAAAATGCGACGTCTTATACGGGACATTGTTTTAGACGCACATCTGCGTCTTTGTTAGCTGATTCGGGAGCAACAATAGACGTGCTGAAGAGACATGGAGGATGGAAATCCTCCAACGTGGCCGAGGGATATATTGAATCGTCTATTAAAAATAAACAAAAAATTTCAGATAAAATATTTGGTCAAGTCGCCGATTCGTCCACTATAGTTATGCCACAGTCCTCATTCTCGCTTCCTGTTTCCGCAGGATCTTCGAAACAAACACCAGTTCAATATGAAAAGGACCTATCTGTTACTCGTCAGTTACCTGCTGCATTAACCCAGGAAAGACTGGTCAATATGACGAACTGTCACAATATTAATTTGAATATTAACGTTAATTACCATTCTAATTAATTATATTTTTCAATAAAATATCCCTTAAATTCGTTTGTTTGTGATTTAATCGTTCCGGGAGTTTCGTCAATATTTAATCCCGGAGGGATTAAATGTGACACTTTAGTACCTGTCACAAGGGAGTGAAGTTGTCACTTTAGGCCCGGAAGTACGAAAAGGTGTTTTGTTTTTGCAGGACAACACCCCTGCACACAAATCTCATGTTGCCATGCAAAAACTTCGTGATTTAGGGTTTGAATTAATAGAACACCCTCCTTGTTCACCAGATTTGGCTCCGTCCGACTATCATAGCTTTCCTCAACTGAAAAAAAGTTTAAAAGGTAGTAAATTTTCTTCAAACGAGGAGGTAATTTAAGCTGTGGAGGTCTGGTTTGCAGAGCAAGAAGAAACATTTTTTTGAAAGGTCTAGAGACGTTACAGGTTCGCTGTAATAAATGTATCCAATTAAGAGGAGAATAAGTTGAGTAATAAAATATTTTGACATTGAAATTTTGTTTGGTTCTACAGTAGGCTAAGAATTTTTCAATATATCCTCGTATACACCGGTGATCAGTCAACTAAATCAGTTGAAATGAGCCTTTCCTGTCATTAAAAAAAAAATCATATTATAAGAAGACACTAACGTCACAACTGAGGAAGGCGTTTAAATTTATACATATGGAAATCACGTTTTCAATACTGAATAATAAATCGGTTTTTCACAATTTAGAGTGGACAAACGGTTATAACTATTTTATAAACTGTCCTCCATTACGTTATGTGAAAAAAAATGCCTATTCAAGATGTTGAAAATACCCATTTCAATAAAATTTTGTATCAAGGAGCATCTATCGAAATCGAAGGCCATAAATAAACTAATTAAGATTGGTGTACATGAAAGGTCCAAAATGGATGAAGCAATGTCATCTTGTAGCGGGTAATTTATTCTTAGAATAGACACTATCGACCTGAGAGGCCCACGTCAGAGAGTAATTACCTCATCACGGGTAAATTATCCGCATGCTAATGACACAGATTGCTATATAAGAACTGTCCTAGATATGATTTTATTGAAAATATGAACAGGATATCCATAATATCACTGAAAAACAAACTTTAGTCGCTATTTTCCATCGTTTGGAAGGGAATCATGTTGAAAAGGAAAACATTTTCAATTGAACCTCTGGAAACGGAAAAAACCGATAACGATAAAAATTAATTAACTTTTTTGTAATATCCAATAGAAAACAACTACTTCCCCGGCTAAAGCCACGTTAGACATCAAACTACATCAGATTTACATTGTGAAAAGATCCTAAGAACAATTTCTCAAAGATCTAATTTCCATTGTAGATTCTTATCTATAAATGAGATAGGGGAGAATGTTATTCAGAAGTATCACTCACAGAAGTCGCTCATTTCATTGATGCGTGAATGCGTGATGCAGGCCTAGCGAAAGAGATGCAATGTTTCCCTATTCTAGATATCTTGTATTCACACACTTGATATTGGTAGCAGATGTCAACTGTCGTGACTTAAACAAATGCAGGCAATTCATTTTCTTTGGTTTTTCAGGCAATTCTACTCAACTTAAACCTTGTCTCCTTCTTTAATTAAGTACTGTTACCCTGATGGAAGTTTCGTTGAAATAAAATTCTTCTGTCGATTTTTGTTGTTGTTATTATTATTATTATCTTCGATGAAATGTAACAAGAATTTTCACTCAATTTCGTTTCCAGTTGCATAGGCAAGATGATTCTACTTACTACTTGGGAAAATTTACCATCATTTCCATCTGGTGGAAACAAATCATTAACTTTCACACAAGTATGAAAGGAAAAAAAGAGCCAGAGTCACCTAACATATAATTAATCACAAATCACTTATCAGCAGAATGCTAAGGAAAGATGAATAGATTGCAATAATCTAATTAGTTTATTTATTAATTCTTCCTAGTTGATTCAAGAGAAATACACTTTTGTTCATTTTACAACCAACAGAGCAAAAATTAGGTACCCAGGAGAATTTTTTAATTGAAATGTCCAAATCAGTGAACCCCTGGTTCTTAAACATTTCAAAGATAAAACAAATAGGCCTGTGCCGAAAAGGTTTTCAGATGCCAAAAATCAAAAAACATTCTTAAAAAGTACAAGGGTGGTCGTAAAATATAGTATTTTAGTATCTAAAAGGGAGAACCATCAAGTAGGGTAGCTAAAAGGTGTGTTAGTAGGGATGAAACGGTTTTTACTATTTCTGGCAAAAGTAGACCCCCTAGCGTAAAAACTTGAATATAAAAGTTGTATGTTATTAAAAGATCTACAACTCTTATTCTAATAATTTTTTTACATAACATCAAAAATAAATAAATTTTGATTGTGTATTTGTACTTTGTACATTTATATAATGTAAAATATGTAATAAACTTTACTCTTTATGTATTTTTGCCCATAAAGCATAAAAAATGTCTTGCCTAAGGCAATTTTTTTGCAAATTGTTAGGTGAAATTATTATTTGAACATTTTGCTCTTCAGCAATCCGAATCTTGAACGGTCTGTTAAAGTTCTCTCATTAGTCTTTATATTTTGAAATAACAGTTTTGCATCACCTTCAACACTTTGAACGAACAAAGAAGAATTATGAATGATGGTTTTTCGGGTTTTTAGGCCGACGTTTATTTAGAGAAAAACTCGACGTTTCGCCAACACGAGTGGTTGGCATTTTCAAGAGAAATGTTTACAGTTTCGATCACTGAACACTACTTGTCACACAGTTACAGTAGTGTTCAGTGATCGAAACTGTAAACATTTCTCTTGAAAATGCCAACCACTCGTGTTGGCGAAACGTCGAGTTTTTTTTCTCTAAATAATCGTCGGCCTAAAAACCCGAAAAACCATCATTCATTCAACGATGGCCGCGAAAGCCTTTCACAATTTGTAAAGAAGAATTAGTAATATTTACAGAAAAATCGATCTCGACAAAAGGGGTTTTTCTTTGGTGTTTCCCATTTTGACGTTATTCCACATTTACAGTATGATTTATTACACCATTTCAAAGTAGAGGTTACAACAAAAAAAAACCGTCCTGAAGTTTTAAAAATTCCAAATTTTTCAATTATTGTTTTGAATTTCGAAAATTGAGTCTTTTTCAAAACAAATTCGCCAAGTAATAAAAAATTAATATTTCGCTTAAAGAAAACCAGAACCAGAAGTGATATAATCTTTCGATTTTCAAATAAGACTCACGGTATATTTTCAATTCTTTTGTCTCCACATGACATTCTGAATACAATCATGTGTCACTTTTTATGACCGAATTTATTTTTATTCAAGAAGGCTATGGATATCTTCAAATCACTAACTTTAGCCCCGAAATTTTGATAACAATATAACTTTACTGTTTTTGTCAAAATGTATCTGCTATGCAAAATTTTATTTTCGAATTTCTATCAATGATTTTTTTCAAATGGCAACATGGTGGCTCGTCGGGTTAGGAAAAAAGAGCACTTTATTACGATTAATTTGATACTGCACGCTATTGAGGGGCACCTGGTCAGCATCAGTTCAAAATTGTGCATATATATACCGGGTGTAACAGAATCATGGTACACCCCCCGTATCTCCGTTAGTTTTAAAGGTATTAGATTGAAATTTGGGATATCCCATATACATAATAAGCGGCACTTTTTAACCAACAAATGATTTTTTTCACTTCCGGCTTTGCTGGAAGTGATTGCTGGAAGTGATTGCTGGAAGTGATACCAGCATTAGATTTTTAAATGGAACACCCTGTATATTATTACATTTCTGAAATCTGCATAATTTTCTGAATCCAATGATACCACATAAGTGACATTTCAAACGTCGAAGTTTTTATAATTTAATTTTTAGTTTTCCATTTAAGTGTGCCATGATGGTTCCGTATTCCAATTGATCCGTCTAATACCAGAAAAATCGAAGTCCCCTCAAAAATACTAAATTGCGTTTTTTATGAGCAAAATAAAGTTCATCGTAATCGTTTTTGGGGTAAAAATCAATTTTTTCAAATGGAACCATATTGGTACCGTGGTACCATTTATTAGTACTATTAATAAGGAATTTATCCATACCTGGTAATAAAATGTGCGATCAATACAATCAAATTTACAGCTAAGAGAAAATAAGAAAATAAAATTATTTTGTTCTACTTTAATACTAAGATGTTACTAAGGTGGCTTTGAAAACAATGAAATTATTTCTTCAGGTTGTCAAATAAATATTTGTTGTTTAATAGGTGTTTTTATTGTATACCTATTTGTTGTTAGTTTTGTTCAAAATGCCGCACATTTATACAAGGGATGAAAAAGTGGACATGTTAATTATTTATATATAACCTTTATGCCGACCGATATCCTGATAGACAATGTCCAGCGAGAAATTATTTTAATCGTCTTGAAAATCAATTCCGAAGAGAGCCTAACCATGATCCCGAGGAAAACGTTATCATTGACGAAGGAACGGAAATTATTGTTTTAGCTCGAATAGAAGTTGATAAGACTGTTTCTTTAAGGCAAATTGGGTTTGAATTGGAAATTAGTCACCAAACGGTAAGCCAAATCTTGCACAAACATAATTATTATAAATCTTTCAAATATCAATTGCACCAGCACCTATACGAAAATGAATATGAACGTAGGATGGAATATTGCAATTGGATCTTTCACAATAATGTGCAGCCAAACAATGCTTTTTTGGGAAGGATTTTATTTTCGGACAAGTCTAGGTTTACAAATATGGGACTATTTAACCGACAAAATACAAGGTATTGGTCACAAGAAAATCAAAATTTATTGCGGGAGGGTAACTTTCAAGTGCGGTTCGGTTTCAATGTTTGGCTTGGAATACTCGGTCGTAGAATCATTGTTCCAATAATATTTGAAGGACTGGATACTTAGGACTTCTGCAAAATGAAATTGAGGACAGTTTAACTGCATTACCTGTGCATTTATGACAGGGAATGTATTTCCAACAAGATGGAGCTCCTCCCCATAATTCAAGAATAGTAAGTGATTACCTTGAACAGGCATTCGAAGAAAACGTAATTTCGACGAATGGTTCTGTGCGTTGCCTCCAAGGTCACCTGATTTGACACCTCTAGATTTATTTGTTTGGGGCCATTTAAAAACATTGTCTATGCAACCGCCGTTACAACCCGCGAAGAGAAGACCTGGAGTTGCGTGTAAGAAGCGCAATTAATAGTATAACGGCCCAGCAATTAGCAAACGTTCTTCAAGAAACAGCTAAACGAGTTCAGAAGTGCATTGACGTTAATGGACAGCATTTCGAATAATTGTTGTAATGTTTTGTGTTAATTTTTTGTATTTCAAAGCCACCTTAGTAACTTCTTAGTATTAAAGTAGAACAAAATAATTGTATTTTCTTATTTTCTTTTAGCTGTAAGTTTGATTGTATTTATCGCACATTTTATTACCAGGTATGGATAAATTCCTTATCAATAGTACTAATAAATGGTACCACGATACCAATATGGTTCCATTTGAAAAAATTGAGTTTTACCCCAAAAACGATTACGATGAACTTTTTAGTATTTAGTATTTTTGACGGGATTTCGATTTTTCTAGTATTAGACGGGTTAATTGGAATAAATCATCATGGCACACTTAAATGGAAATTTAAAAATTAAATTATAAAAAAATTCGACGTTTGAAATGTCACTTATGTGGTATCATTGGATTGAGAAGATTATGCAGATTTCAGAAATGTAATAATATACAGGGTGTTCAAAAATCGAAAGTTGGTATCACTTCCGGCAAAACCGGAAGTAAAAAAATCATTTATAGGTCAAAAAGTGCCGCCTATTGTGTTTATGGGATATCCAAAATTTCAATCTATTACCTTCAAAACTAACGAAGATACGCGGGGTGTACCATGATCCTGTTACACCCGGTATGTCAAAAGCGAAAGTTGAATCTGTTATATCAAATGGCGCCATTTATACAACAATGTTGAGTTTATGCTAATAACCTTTGATGTTGCCGTTATGTTTATGATAATGCTTGTGCTGAAGTTGACTAAATCCACCCTTAGGTTTCAAACTTCCGTTAAAATAACTTTAAAAGTGTAGAATAGAAATTTCTCAAAATGAACTATCTCTAGAGATTAAAATAAGATATAAATGCACCGAGCAACCTGTACCAACACAATACATAAAATAAAAATCAATAAAACCAAAGCTAATGAAGTATCTCCTTGTATACATATTATCATTAACATGTTTTTTGAATAATTTTCTAATTTACTTTTGCAGAAGAGAGGTAAAATAAAAAGTTGACCTCCTTAAGGATTTTGTTTCATCAGTTGTGTTTGTCAAAGGTTACTAGGTGCATTTAAATCTTTTTTTTATACCAAAAGTTTATTAAATATAAAAATATAAAACAACAACAAAAATTAATTCCGGGGCGACTTGATTGATTCCAGTGGCGCATTTGCTTTTTCAGCTGCAGGAAAACCCGGAAAAACCTGCAGCATCATCTGAAGATCTTGATCTGCCAATGTCCTCTCTCTCATAAAATAAAATGTAGGGTGTCTCCAGAGGCTCCATTAAACCCAAGATAAAAAAAATCTAACGAAGTTTCTCAAGGTTTCAAAGGAAGTTTGTTTAAAACCTATTAATGTGCGGTATGAAATTAATCGTAATAAATAAAATGGGTTTTTTCCTAACCTGACGAGCCACCATGTTGCAATTTGAAAAATAATATGTAATTTTCAAATTAAATTTTACATAATATTTTTACCGAAAATAGTGAAGTAGTTTTCCCTAGTGGTAGTTTTTGAGGGGTTCAATTAGTGATTTGAACGTATCCATAGCAATCTAGAATCAAAATAAAAAAGATATTGGTTACAAAGAGTGACAAATGATACATGGTTGTATTCTGAATGAGGAGGAGACAAAAGAGGTGAAAATATACTGGGCAACCCATTCAAAAATTGAAAGCATAAGTCACTTCCGGTGACACCGGAAGTTGTTAGTCAAAAAACGCAGTTTAATGTCTTATGCATATCCTCCAATTTTCATTCCAATTTTTTCATAAAAAAGTTATAGGGTCTGTCAGGGGACATCCGGTATAATAATACACATTTACATTTTCACCAAATTCATAAATATAAAATAATTTTTGTGAAAAAAATAGATTTTTGGCGTTTTGCTCAATATTTTTGATGTTAAAAAAAAAATGTTCAAAACAACGTTGCAGATCTTTTAATTATATACAACTTTTTTCAATAGGTTTACTTTTGACAGAAATCGTAAAAAAACACATTTCTCCCCTACAAACACACCATTTCGCACCCCCACTCCACTTCAGGTAATTTGTTGTGGCATAATCCCTTTTTGCACTTCTTTGTAACTAAAATTGTAAATTTTTTGACCACACACATATTACTAAGATATTTTTTGTTTTTATTGGCTCTGTTCTAAAATAATATGTCAGATTCAAAAGAAATAAAGCCAACATTAGACAACGAAGACAAAGCAAAAACTTCATCTAGAACCTCGAAAATCAGCTCCATAAAATGTTTCCGGTACTTCCTCAACTCAGTTAAAAATATATTTAGCTTGACTTATGAGCATCTCTTATAGAAATCAGTTCACATGCATATACCTAGATTATAATTATTAAAAAAATATAGCGACTAATTGCAACAAGACTTGGAAGTGGTGGCCTGCTGTCTCCTGTCCACCATCACCCTGTCCACGGGATCCCCCGGATCCTTCCCGGCTGTTTTGTCCAAGATGGCTTCCGCCAGCTCACTGAAGGCCCGTTCTATGTTTATGTTTGCCTTCGCGGAGGTCTCCATGAATCTTATGCTGTGTTCGCGGGCAATCTGAAAAATGTTCAATTTCAGAATATTGATTTTTCCAATTTGTTATATGCCACGTTGTTGGCAGTGAGAAAGTGTCGAATGTGAGAAATTTAGTCAAAATATCAGAAACCATATTTTATAGACTCTAGAAGATCCTACTATTGACACACAAATAGTGAACAGTTGTGAAGATTATAGTATATTAGTTTTGATAAAAATCCTAAATTTAGTATTTTTCCTAGAAGTATTGTAGTGAAACATTTTGATTTGATAATTTTTACAGAATCTTAAATCTTAAAATCCAGATTTGTACAAAATAAGCCAGGATATCAACAAATTTACAATCATTGAAACTTTAAACCAAAACGATTTTGTAATGGTTTTCGTAAAAGACAAGTATCATTCCAAAATATGATATTATTCCATTTGGTAATTCAAAAATGAAAAAAAATCAAAATTTTACCATTCATCAATATATTTTCTATATACCAACCAACTCCTTTCTGCCTATATATGTTCAATAATCACTTAAAATCATTCCTTTATAAATACAAAACAGTACTGAGCAAAAAAACTTCATTATTATTGGTGACTTAACACTGACCTACTTTCAAATTATGATTATGTCAATGATACTCGAATATTTCAAGTGAACATGGTTTTGTCTTCTATTAATAAAACCACCAGAGAAATGGGCAGACAAAAATCATGTTTAGATCACATTTCTATAAAAAGTAATGAAAATTCTGATTTCTTCAAACAAATCATCTTTGAATATAAAATAACTGATTATTTTCTCATTATTCTTCAAATCTATATTGAAATTGAGCAGACATAAATAGAACCAGTAAGATACAAATTGTTTACTGACTATAAAAAATTATATGAGCATTTTATGAAGATTGGAATGATTACTACAATCTAAAAACTTAAAGTGAATTGGCAAATCTAAAAAAGTACGAATTAAAAATCAAAAGTATCGATAGAGAAAAAACATTAATGATCTCAGTACTATTGAAATAAATTAATAAATAAAACGAAATGCATAAAAAACTGAACAATGGTTATAACAATTTTGAATTGGAAAATTGTTGTTGCTAAATTGAATAATCTCAGATGACAATATTAGAAAATGTTCAACACTTTTATAGACAAGATGTTTGACTCCTTTTACATTGAAGTAACCACTCAAAGTGATATTGAAGATACCATAAGTTCTTTAAAAACTGCAATTGATAAAATTACTGGTGAAGTTAAAAACACAATCACTGAAATAAATCCTGTATGAAAAATTATAGACCAATTTCATTAATATCAAGCATATCCAAAATATTTGAAAAAGTATTAATAATTCGAATTGAAAACCATTTCAGAAAATATGACATTATATGAAATTTACAGTTTGGGTAATTTATATAAATCACTAGACACAAAAACTCAGTCATGAAGTACTACTACATAAATTGGAGAAAATATGGTTTCGCGGAGTAGCTTAGAAACTATTAGAAAGCTATTTCAGAACAGTATTCAATATGAAGAAATTATTGAAAAATATAGCAATGCAGGAATATTTGAAAATGCTGTACCTCAGAGTACAGTATTAGGTCCACTTTTATTCAATATTTATCTTTATGACCTATTAATTCTTGAAAGTAATGGTAAAATATTTGCAGATAATAGAGGCTTCCACTTAGAATGAACTTCAAGAAATGGTTGAGCAAGACATCAAAATAATTAAAAGTTGGTTTGATAATAATATATCAACAATAAATTTTGAAAAAACTAAATACCTTCCATTCACTTCATACAGAAATACATTACCAAATTCAGGACCTCTCAATATTGATGACAAAAAAAATTATGAAACTGACTTTATCAAATATTTGGGTATAATGATTGACAGACATTCAAGATGGAATTCAGAAATTGACTATGTAATAAAAAAATTGAGATAGCTCTTGACGAAACTTAAGTTATTAAAAAAAGTATTGAATATCCATTATCCAGAAATATTTCCTTGTTCAATCACAAATAAATTATGGAATTTTGGGATGGGAAGTTAATGGAAACTTTCAGAAAAAGTTAGAAACTCTTCAGAAATAGTTTTTGGAAATAATCTATAATAAAAATTATATATACTCATTGGACAACTAAAATGGATTTTAGAGAATTATTTTGTTATAATATTATTCTACATATACATAAAAAAGAAGGTATTCATTTCAACTGAAATCAAATTCATAAAACAATAGGTCGAAAAAAATTACTTATATCATTCCTCATTGCAAATACAAAGGACACAGATTCGGTAACTTCTATGCAATGTAATATCCTGTCCCTAATATCTTATTTCAGATTCCTCAAAAGTTGGATCATTGGACAGGCCTTTGAAAATGAATATGTATCCATCAGATATGAAAAAGTTATTTTTGAAAATTAAATAATGGAAAGATTTTCTATAATTATTTATATCCAATAATTATTAATGTTATCTCAAAATAACAGAAATATCAGTAAGTGTTATCTATTTGGATTATTTTCTGTTAGATACTTGTAAATTCCTATTGTTTAATATTCTGCAGAAAATATGGATTCATTCGTTATTCAATTATTAGGTCTAGTCTGAGAAATGAATGGTGCATAAGTAAATATGAAATAGAGGTATTTCTGGAACAATCAGGATTCAGAGGAAAAAAAATCTTACCGTTTCACCTCTTTCCTTGCTTACTGTCCTTTTATCTGTCATATCACATTTGTTACCTAGAATCATTTTTTCCACATCTTCATTAGCATGCTGAAAAATTAAAACCGAATAATCTTCATTTGTTATTTTAGAAAAATGTACGGCACACACATCTTACGGGAAAATGTTTTTTGGTTAAAATGACTGGCTTTTTGATAGGTATATATTGATATATTTTCATTCAGCTGAATTTCTCCAAAAATCACAAAATTCATGATTTGGCGCCCTCTAGCGACGAATCTAGTCATACAATCGAGTTGGGCAAATGGAGAATTTTACTCAGAATGGTTCCAACTGCAACATATCAGAAATCTAGCCATTTTTGCTAAAATACCCTTTCCCAAAAGATGAGTGCAGTCATTTGGAACTTTTGGTATAGACAAAAAATTGGTTGGGCTAATGTCATAAAGACACTACACCAGGATTCCGTATTGTTGGAGAACACAACAAATAACAAGGTTGACAATATTAACATCCAACTACATTTATGTTGAGGATACTAGTAGAAAAGAGTACTGAAGTGTCCATTTCAATAACACATTGATGGAATGAGAAGTAAGTAACATAAGACTAGTCAACACACAAAAAATGTTGAGCACATACCTCATCTATATTCCGTAACCATTTCACTATATTTTCAAAGCTCTTTTCATTCGTTATGTCATACACCAACATAATGCCCATTGCTCCTCTGTAGTAAGAGGTGGTGATGGTATGGAATCTCTCCTGTCCAGCAGTATCCCATATCTGGAGTTTGATTTTTTTACCCCTCAACTCTACGGTTTTTATTTTGAAATCTATTCCTACAAAGAAATAATGGTTTGAATTTGGCGCTCCTTGAAACCTCACCCATCATTGTTCTTTCATAGTTATCTTGTAGACCATAGTTGATAATGTGACAAAGAAAAATCACTACCACAGGTTATATAAAATAGAAAATATTTGCAGAAACTAGCAAATATACATTACCTATTGTTGATATAAAAGTTGTAGTAAATGCATCATCGGAAAATCTAAAAAGTATGCAAGTTTTGCCTACTCCTGAATCACCAATTAACAAAAGTTTGAATAATAAGTCGTAAGTCTTTTTTGCCATTGCACAGTTTTAATATACAATTTTATATTTTGGGAGTATGGAGATCTTAAGATATTAAAAATAGAACCAACTATTACCAACGTATCAATCAAAAATATCAAAACACATCAAAGTCAATTGTCAAATGTCTTTGTCAATTTTGTCGTGCTTTTTGTGTTTAGGCATTTTTTTGTATGGCTAACAGAAAAGTTGGTTGATCACCAAAGACCAAAATATGTCAGAGGAAATCGTCAACACTTCCTAAACCCGTTTATACACCACATCGACTCTGCTCTACTGAACCGTAAGTTTGATATTTGTTTCTGAAATTCAGGATACTTTCCAGTAAACACACATGCACATATCCTTGCAACATTATTGTTATGTAACTGTTATACTCATTTCTTGAAAAAATTTTGTTTGTATAAAAGGTAGCATAACAAGAAATATATCGTACATATTATTATAACCATTGTTTAAATAGAAATAAGATAATCCATGCCTGTGGAATCGGTATTAGATCCAAACGCGAGTGTCATCTAGCGTGATAAGTTACAAACATGAAAAGTTGATGTCATTCCAATGCAGCGGTGGGATTACGTGAGCCATAGAATTCTACATATCGCTACGTTTTGACGTAAAAGGTATTCCGTGTATACAGTTAGCGACAGTTTCCAGGCGACAAATAGATATTTGACAGCATTTGAAGCGCCATCTTGGCCCTTTTACAATAGAATTCTACATTTAATAGCTACAGTGCTACAGTTGAAGAAAGTGGTATTCCGTATGCACTTTAGCTACACTCGCTTCGGACGATTGTCGTTATTTTAAGCGATGCCTAGAATATGTCGAGAAGACAAGGAAATTCTCGTTTAGAAAGGGATAGAGTGTTATTTTAAGAGGTTAATGCCGGAAATTTCGAATTTCAAACAACCGACTTTGTCTACTAACGTCACTATTTAAAAAAAAAAACATTGAACCAAATTTTTGGGTGCTTGAAGTAACTCGATAAATTGTTCCATTTCTGTATTTTTGTTTAATTTAGTAAACGGGTGCACGCCTTTTAAATAATTCAAACTAAATAAGAATTATCCAAATAATAGGTATACAATGGGCATATAAAAAAATTAATAGAAAAAGACAACTTGGAAATAAACAATTATTACAGTAGCAAATAATCAATAATTCAATGCATGACTTATCACATGAATCCAATCAATATTAAAATGAATAATAAGTGCAGTTTATTCATTTATTATTACAAGGAATGTTTCAGTAAATTTCCTAATTCCTAATAACTGTTACCAGTCTCATACTTTTAGATTCTAGATGTGTAGGAATGGTATGTAAGAGTAATTAGTAGAGGGAATTTTGAATACCAACTTTGAATACCAACTAGGGATCATTATAGGGGTTGAAATAATGGAGATTTGAATGGTTGCCAAACCTTTCTCACAGTTTATCGGAAGTTGCAAAAAACAATAAATATATAGAATCGAACGCACCTATTTTGGCAATCTCAACTTTTCCTCTGAATATTTTCCTGAAGTGAAAATATGAGTAGGGACAAGATGCATATAACTCCTGGTGGAATTACTTATAGCTGTGAAATTGTCATCCAAAACTGTTGATGTACGGCCTACTTGATTCATGAAATTTTTATTGCGTCAAGAGAGTTTACTCAATTTTAACATTGATGGCAGGCAAATCATTACCGATCATGATGACTTGACATGTCGTTTTGACAAACGCATGCTGCGTCATGCCGTCATGGACATAACCTCAAATTGAACCATGTCATGATTGTCATGTAATTGACATATAACCTGAAAATAATGTTAACGTTCAAAAACTCAAAAAATGTATCTAGTAGGCACTTTGGATTGTTGGAAACTCCACTATATTCGACTTAAGCGTCATACATTGACGAATGGAACAAACTCTTTTGACGCAATTAGAGGATCAAGAACTTTAGTTGAAACAAAAGCGAATCAGTAAACGCACCAGGAGTTATATGCATCTTGGTTTTCCCCATCCTCGAAGTATATATTTTGGACTGTAGGTGTCGCACCCTTTGCGCGTTTTCGCAAATTTGGCACTTTGTCACGATTTTCCAAATTTTACAGGTACAACAATAAACTCACATTCATTTATGAACACTCACTGTAACTATACAAAACTTCCAAACTAACAAAGGCAAGGGTCAATTATAAAAATATTTAATTCACAGACTATCACACACAACCAGAATATCAGTATTAAATGAACAATTAAACAAACCAATCTTTGCCAATCTAGCCTAAGATAATAACATAAAATTAATTTTCAAAAACCTGCTCAATGTTTTCAAGACGACACAAAACAATGTCAAATAATCCCGATCTCTTTCGATTCGAAAGCAAGACTTCCAAAGGTACGCGGAATACCGAACGAAGCGATAGTTAATCCCATAAGGTTGTCTATCTTACTTGTATTTGAACAATGTTATTACACATACAGTTTACCACAATATTTTGTTATTGTTGGTGATTTTAAACATAAAATACTTCGTACACCTTAATAAAAGGTAATTCAAAAGAAATGTAGATAGATAGACAGTGCCATCTGCCCGTTGATGCACCAGACTCTAGTTCTTCGTAGATGTATTACAAACAGCGCTCTTCGAAAGAAGGAATTCGAGGTTTGAAATTTCGATCATAGATGGAGCTATCAATTTCAGAAGTATTTCAAATCAGGGCAGACGTTTCGAACGATTCTGGTGTTGTAATCCTCATACAACGATTCTGGGCTCTGGGAGCGAATAGAGATTTCATTCTAATGGATTTGGACACACTAATAAGAAGAGACAGGTTCTTAATTTTTCCATCCTTGTTGGTAGGAGACGCGCTCTGTGATTGGTCACTATGATAGCAGGGAGTTTGAATAATAAGACAGCCACAGTTGAAAATGACATTTAAACTCCCTGCCATATTATAGTGACCAGTCACAGAGTACGCCCCCTGGCAACAAAGATGGAAAAATTAAGAACTTTTTGTCTCTTTTTATTAGGGTGTCCAAAGCCATTAGAAACATGGACAAGAGTTATATACTGAGAAGTAGAAATCTCTATTGCATTGAAAGTATCATATCGATGGTGGATTTGATTGGCAATTTTCGATACCAAAAATACTAATAGGTAGTAGGTACAGTAGAACCATACTAAGAAGGTCGTAAATCACCAACCACTTGATGTATTAGCAGGCTGTCAAGCAGTGTCGATTCTACACAGAGTTGTACCTGCCAATTCATTCAATTTTAGGTAGGTATAAATTATTAAAATGCCAAACTATTTCATGAGATTCTTCATTCCGGACCAGGTAATCTTTTAAGGGACACACACTTTTATTGCTTATCTTCATTTCCAACAATAGGTAATATTGATTTACGGCCTTCTTAGAATTATATAGTTCTACTATACTGAAGGGTATCGGACTCAATAAATTCCACTCTACAAAAGTGTTATGTGTTAGAACTTTAATGATGAACACACCGACGAGGTTTTGATAACAATCTTTATAATCTTTCTTTGGTATTACAGAATGAGCAGTATTCAGAAAGACCAAAAAAAATTCAAATATAATACATGTAAAAATTCTTCCATATTGTAAAAACAGCGGTCAATTAAGAATGCTTTCAATTTGATTTCAAAGTCAGTCAAGGATTCACTGTTTTTTTACGTAGTCTGGTAACTTATTGAATACTTTCAAACCCATATGATCGGGTATTTGAGTTTTGAACAATGGTACATACATGAAATTGTTCTCTTTGTTGAGTGCTATGATTATGAAAATTTTTATTTAGTGAAAATGTTTGTTCATTTTGGAATACATAATATTTCAAATTCAAATAGGCATGTTAAAGGAAAAATAATATATTTGATAAACAATTATCTGCATGATTCTTAAATGCGAGACTTTTGCAATGTCTTTTTGAGCAATAAAAACGTTCGATACAACAATAGCATTTTCCCAAAAACATATACCCACCGTACCGCAGTCTAGAATCTACTTGTGCATCATACAAATTCAACAGTTGATTTATTTCCAGTGCATCTCTCAGGTTAATGAAAAGAAATCTCAAGGAAGATAACTGTTCGGAAATCAACTTATTTTCATGACTTCAAAAGTGTTCGTATTTATAGTAAAGTTTTATTGACTACGCCACTGGAACTATTTGCTTTAATTCACATATTATATCAATGTGACAGAATTCAAAAATATTGTGCAAAATCAATTCAACGAACGTATTTACTTCTAAAACCAACACTGACCAATAATTTAACAATAACTTAGATGCTTATTTCTTACAATGTTCTATCCAGTTTAGAATCTCATAATTCTTTTCAAAAGAAATGCGGGGACATTATCTTCTCCTACTGACTTTTTATTTTTCATCTTTTTTTCATCTTTGTTTTAACAATTTTCAAGAGTTCTTTTTCAAATATTGCATTAAAAAATAGTTTTATCATTAAAATCATTTAAAAATGTGAGATTACCAGAAGGAATATCATTTATCAAATCAGTAGTTGGTTGGTTGGTTAAAGGCTGACGAGCGAGATACCGGGTTTACCTTGAGGTTTCCCTTAACACTGAGACCAGCTGGGGTCCATTGTATTGTTCTGTCGTCAGTGGTTCCTAGTTGAATAGGCTTGTGTTTTTCACCAGGTTCAGTAGTCTATTTACTAGGTGTTTCGGATTCATGCCTGTTTCTAGGTTGATCTGTCCGAATATTCTTCTGCGCTTGTTGAGCAGCGCGTCGCAGTCGAAGATGATGTGAGAGGCTGTTTCCTCCTCGTCACCACAGAGTCTACAGTCCACGGATTCTCTATTTATTCCCATAGTGTGTAGGTGTTTCCTAAGGCCGCAGTGTCCGGTTAGTAAGTCTGTGATCATGGGTATCTTAGATCTGTTAAGATTGAGTATATCAGCCGTTAGTGTTTGGCTCAGATGCCTCACCATTGCTGTGCTGTGTCGATGCCATTCGATTTGGTCCCAATACGTTTGGTGTTTTGACTTCTTCCACTCATTGATTAGGTTTCCGCATCGGGTTTTGCTAATTCCAAACGCTGGTTCTGGACCTGTGATTGATGGTTCAGATATTTTCTTTGCAAGTTGGCCTGCTTTTCCATTGCCTTCAATTCCCCTATGTCCGGGCACCCACACAAATGTAACCTTGTTGTGTTTCGACAGTTCATTGAGGCTCTGAAGACATTCCCAGACTTGCTACGACTTTATCTGTATTGAGTTCAGAGCTTATATAGCGCTCTGGCTGTCAGATAGAATGTAGATGTGATTTCTTTCATACCCACGGTCTAGATTCATCTGTATGCATGTCCTTGTGGCATGTGTCTCTGCTTGGAATACTGTGTGGTGTTGTTACAATTTTGGCCTCACCATATATATATATATATATATATATATATATATATACATTACTAAGTTCATGGGTTGAACCGCGTTGAGAGTTTATAACTCGACGTTTCGGCTCCTGCTTTGGAGCCATTTTCAAGAGTGTGACTGCGAGGCCTCTATCTGCCTACTCCTCGAGTCGTGGTCTTGAGAGATATCAAGGTCTCAACCTGCCTACTCCTTGATCTCAAAAGACGATCCGATGTTGGTTGCACTGTAGTATTTATAGGTGGTTGGCTACCTGGAGGTGGGCGGGTCTTACGGGTTTTCTCGTTTGTCTTGTCTGCTGGTGCCTGCTGTGTAGTTGGAGTTAATGGGATAATAATTGATTGCGGATAAGTTTCACGTGGCAATCCGCAATCAATTATTATCCCATTAACTCCAACTACACACCCGCCCACCTCCAGGTAGCCAACCACCTATAAATACTACAGTGCAACCAACATCGGATCGTCTTTTGAGATCAAGGAGTAGGCAGGTTGAGACCTTGATATCTCTCAAGACCACGACTCGAGGAGTAGGCAGATAGAGGCCTCGCAGTCACACTCTTGAAAATGGCTCCAAAGCAGGAGCCGAAACGTCGAGTTATAAACTCTCAACGCGGTTCAACCCATGAACTTAGTAATGTACATATTTCTGACCGCGGAAACCTTTCCGAACATATATATATATATATATATATATATATATATATATATATATATATATATATATATATATATATTCCTGCTCCTGTCCCTTCATCTGTTTTTAAACCATCTATGTAGCAGATAATGTTTCCAGCAGATGATAGTGATTCTACTCCCGAGTCCCATTCGTTCCACTTGAGCTGCGTTTTGAATGGTTTTTCGTACGAGTATTGTGGTAGCATGTAGTCTGATATCATTTCCAGTTCGGTAATGTTGACTTCATGGATGATTTTGGTGTGCCCAGTTTGTGGTTGGGTTATCCAATTACCTGTTTGTTTAAGTCTGTATGCACTCATCCTCGCCTCCCCCATGACTGTGATGTCTAAAGGTGGGAGGTTTAGGATAATTTCCATAGCAGCGGCTGGAGTGCTATTCATACCACTCGTGATACACAGACAGGCGAGCCTCTGTATTTTACCAAGGTTGGTTTTCGACTGTCTCTGTTTCATCTTGGGCCACCAAAAAAGTGAACCATATTTAATTCTGGGTCTTATGATGCATGACTTTCGGTTTCAGTCCCCATGTTTTTCCAAAAGCTCTTCTGCACATCATGAACTTTTGTTGACTACATGTTGTAGATTCATGTTCCAGGTTAGTTTCTTGTCCAAGAACAGCCCTAAATATTTGACATGATCAGCAACTTGTAGTGTTGTGCCAAAGAACTTGGGTGACTTCAAATCCTCCTGAATACTTTTGCGTGTGAAGGGAATGAGTGTGGTTTTGGTGGGGTTTGCCCTCAGTCCTTCTCTTTTGCACCATTCCTCTACGGCCCTCAGTGCATTTTGCATTAGCTCAGAGGTTATTTGGGCATACTTTCCCTGTATGAGGATTACTATGTCGTCTGCATAATCTTGGGAGTAGTATCACTGATTGTTTAAGTATTCCAGAAGTTCGTCAACTACCATGTCCCACAGTATGGGGGATAGTATTCCTCCCTGTGGGGTTCCTCTGGCAATTTCCAGCTTCGCGGAGTCTTCAAACATATTGGTATGGGCCTGTCGATTTTGGTGCATTGACTTTATCCGCCTGCAGGTGGTTTCATCAACGCTTCTCCTCCTGGCCGCTGAGACCATATTTTCGAAGTATCAGTAGTATCAGTAATACCTGCAACGAAAAAAATATTGAATTTTGCAGCTACAGTATTGGGGTCTCTCTTGACGACACCTTTATCATTTGTAATGGAAATTACCTTAGATTTCCCTTTGTTATTTGTTCCCTCACTACATCCCAAGGTCGTATAATATCATCGGAATTCATTAGGCGTTCTTGATAGAAACTATCTTTTCTCGCATTCGATAGAGCATAGAGCATACTTAGCTCCACTGTAAACTGGTACCATCTACCTAGAGTTTTTTCTTGTCGTACAAATTGCATTCTCGTTTGGGAAAATGAATGTCAAAATGTAGTTGAATGTACGAGGATATACTGAAGAATGCTTAGCCTACTATAGAACCAAACGAAATTTCAATGTCAAAATATTTTATTACTCAACATATTCTCCTCTTAATTGGATACATTCATTACAACGTCTCTAGACCTTTCAAAAAAAATGTTTTTTCTTGCTCTGAAAACCAGACCTCCACAGCTTTTATTACCTCCTCGTTGAAAGAAAATTTACGACCTTTTCAAAAAATTTTCAGTTGAGGAAAGAGATGATAGTCGGACGGAGCCAAATCTGGTAAATAAGGGGGGTGTTCTAGTAATACAAACCCTAAATCACGAATTTTTTGCGTGGTAACATGAGATTTGTGTTCAGGAGCGTTGTCCTACAAAAACAAAACACCTTTGGATAGATTTCCGCGTCTTTTCTCTTCAATTTTTTCCCGTAGAGTGGTCAGTAATGTCGAGTAGTAATCTCCAGTTATTGTTCTACCCTTATCCAAAAAATCAATTATGATTATTCCATGGCAATCCCAAAAAACTGAAGCAAGAACTTTTCCAGCAGATTTTTGGACAGGAAACTTCTTATGTCTTGGAGAACCGGAGTGTCGCCATTCCATCGATTGTTGCTTTGTTTCTGGATCGTAGAAATGTACCCAAGTCTCATCCATAGTAACAATTCGTTTTAAGAAGTCTACATCTTTTTCAAATCGAGCACAGATCGAACGCGATGCTACTATCCTTTGACGCTTTTGGTCAGCATTCAAACATTTGGGGATCCATTTTGCAGTAATTTTTCTCATGTCCAAATTGACGTGAACTATATGATGAACGCGTTCATATGAAATATCCAGTGCTTCAGATATCCGTTTTAGCACAATTCGACGGTCTGTTAAAATCATGCCATGAACTTCGGGGACTGACACAGAAACTGGCCTTCCCGATCGGTCATCATCTTCAATGGAAAAGTTATCTCTTCTGAAGCTTGCAGTCCAATTTTTCACGGTCGCATACGAAGGACATTGATCACCAAGGGTATTAAGCATATCTTTGTAAATCTGCTTATCTCTAACCCTTTTAAATACAGGTACTTGATGATGGCTCGATACTCCAATTTTTCGATTTTCACAATTTCGGTGGACATATTTTTTCTTTTAATTTATTGCGTAACTCTGGATTACTTTTTTGACGTCAAACTTTACACTGACACTTCTAATTAATAAGTTATTGTTCGTTACTATAGTAACGCAATATTTTGTTTATGCAGGGAACTGGTCTAGGCTAACTAGATGTCGACACATCCTCATATAGTAAAAAATGTGGTTGACGTGGGCGAGCGTTTTTTAACAAGTCTGGGCGTGGGATCCGCCTACGCTAGGATCCACCTAACGCTCAGACTTGGCCTCCGGCGGTTAACTCTCGCGCAAGCGCTCGACCTCGCGCTTCGCGCGAGCACTTTTCGAAAGCTCGGAAGTTGAAATGCCTGGAAGTTGTAGAATTTTTTTTTAATACAACGACCTCAATGTGTAGTCTTGTTTTTTACCTATAATTGGACACCAATAATATGAATACAACGACCTTAATGCCTTTAAAACTATAATTGGATACCAATGATATGAATACAACTACTGTAATTTGAAACTATAATTGGACACCAATTATTTGAATACAACGACTAATGCGAGACTTGAGAAAAAATCCAAGACATGAATGTCTTGACTGATTTCTCACAAAAATTCGCGTTTTCAATGCTTGACTCTGTTGACTAATTTTCCACAAAAAAGTGTTTTCTATACATGACTGGCTTGACTAATATCCCATAAAAATACGCGTTTTCAATACATGACTGTCTTGACAAATTTCCCATAAAAATACGTGTTTTCAATACATGGCTGTCTTGAATAATTTCCCATAAAAATACGCGTTTTCAATACATGACTGTCTTGAATAATTTCCCATAAAAGTACGCGTTTTCAATAGATGACTGTCTTGAATAATTTCCCATAAAAATACGCGTTTTCAATACATGACTGTCTTGAATAATTTCCCATAAAAGTACGTGTTTTCAATACATGACTGTCTTGAATAATTTCCCATAAAAATACTCGTTTTCAATACATGACTGTCTTGAATAATTTCCCATAAAAGTTCGCATTTTCAATAGATGACTGTCTTGAATAATTACCCATAAAAATACACGTTTTCAATAGATGACTGTCTTAAATAATTTCCCATAAAAGTGCGCATTTTCAATAAATGACTGTCTTGAATAATTATCCATAAAAACACGCGTTTTCAATACACGACTGTCTTGACAAATTTCCCAAAAAATAAGCGTTTTCAAAACATGACTGTCTTGAATAATTTCCCATAAAAATACGCGTTTTCAATACATGACTGTATTGACTAATTTCCCATAAAAATACGCGTTTTCAATACATGACTGTCTTGACTAATTTCCCATAAAAATACGCGTTTTCAATACATGACTGTCTTGAATAATTTCCCATAAAAATACGCGTTTTCAATACATGACTGTCTTGAATAATTTCCCACAAAAATACGCGTTTTCAATACATGGCTGTCTTGAATAATTTCCCATAAAAATTCGCGTTTTCAATACATGACTGTCTTGACTAATTTCTCAAAAAAATACGCGTTTTCAATACATGACTGTCTTGACTAATTTCCCATAAAACTACGCGTTTTCAATACATGACTGTCTTGACTAATTTCCCATAAAAATTCGCGTTTTCAATACAGGACTGTCTTGACTAATTTCCCAAAAAAATATGCGTATTCAATACATGACTGTCTTGACTAATTTCCCAAAAAAATACGCGTTTTCAATATATGACTGTCTTATTTTTCAAAATTTAAAGATAATTCATGAAAACTCCTTGTTTTTGTGAAATTTTTCCAAATCGCAATTTTTTTTAAAGATATGGAAAAATTTCATAGAAGTTTTCTATTGACATTTCTAAGTAAAATAAAACTGTCCCCAATTTTTCGTTTTTGTGAAATATTTCCCAAACTATCGATATCAAAGAAAAAATGTGTGGACATTTTTTGTAGACTTTTAGAAGCTGATTAAAAAAGTATGAATAAAAATTCAAAAATCTGTTGCCATCTTTGAGTTTTTGGTGATTTTTTAAAAGAAAATCAAATATTTTGTTTATTTTCCAAAATATGCAAAAATTTCATAAAAACTTTTTGTAGACATAATTAAGTTCAACAAAAATGTTGGAATACATTTTTTCGATATTTCGTTTAGTTTTCGAGTTTTTTGTGTTTTTAATAAAAAATGTGAAGTCCCGAATTTTTTAAAATCGCAATTTTTTTTTTCAAGATACAGAAAAATTTCATTTGAACTTTTTGTAGAACTTTATGCGAGCTATAAAATTGTTCATATACATTTTTTCGGTATCGTGTTTATTCTTCGAGTTTTTGGTATTTTTTGACAAAAAACGGAAAATATTTCCAAGTCCATATCTCTATTGTTATTCAAGATATGAGAAAACTTAGTTGAAATTTTTCATAGAACTTTTCAAAAGCAACAAAATTATCGGTATACAACTTTCCGATATCTTGTTTGGTTTTCGAGATTTTGAAGATTTTATAAAAAAAGTACAAATTTTAAATTTTTTTTAGTTTTTCCAATATTTTTTCACTTTCTCTACGAGTTGGAAAAAAACGGTTAAGAAATATCGATGTGGCTCGTGAAGATGTATCCGAAGCATTTTTAAGATTTTCATTTGTTTCTCAGTACGGTCAATATCTCGATTTTCCATTTTTTCAAAATATTTCCTGTACTATTGATTTTATGGAAAAAATGTTGGGAGGTTTTTTGTAGATTTTCTGAAGACGGTCAAAAAAGATATCTTGGAAAATTGAACCGTTTCTGAGATATTTCATAATTTAAAAATTGCAATTTTTTTTTTAGTTTTCTCAAGTTTTTCCGGTTTTCCGATCATTTTCTTGAAAAATAGTTTCCATAGCATTTGTTCATCTAGTTAAGCTCTACACGTCGCATCTTTCAAAATTCAGTTTCGACGAACGGTTCGACGTTTATGAATTTTTGAAAAAATGGACATGTTTCGGAAAGTCGCAGAAAAAAAAATGTAGGCATTTTTCGATCCTGCTCAAAAACTACACACTTCTGTAGGACATATTGAAGTATATTTAAAAAAATATGGAAGAAAAAAAATCACTTCCTGAACCTGTATCGAGGGAAGTACAAACGCCAAAAAAAACGGAAAAACCCTGTAAAATTTTTCCAGATTTTCCGATCGCGAAAAAAAAAATTTTTGAGAAATATTGTCCTCGAGTTATTGAAATGTTTCAAATTTCAGAGCGATATCTCCAGAGGTTCCAAAAATATAAAGGTTTGAAGTGTTCACAGACGGACAGACAGACCGACAGACAGAATTTTCAAAATTTTTTTTTTCGGCGGGGATCATTTTCGTAAAAGTAACTATGGGTCTAACTCTTCAAATAAAAAAGTTGATGTCCGTCTAGGAAGACGGTAGGAAATACAACTTCCTAAGAGGTCGTTGTATAATAATCCGTTTCTGTCGACCTACAGTATAGTTGCTGTTTCGTTTCCAATGACCAACTCTGTATTAATTACTACTGATTATTTCCAATCACCTGCCATTACCATCACTGATGCGTTATTATCACACACCAATTAGTCAATTATGATCCTCAATGGCCGTATTTTCACTTTACAACTCCAACACTACCAACTGGTATATCGATATCAGGTCCCATTGAATTAGCCATTGCAATCCCCTGTCGAGCATAATTCTCATATTTTATCGAACGGTCCCACGATTATCCCCTTAATTCACAAACACAAGCACCGAATAATCTGCTTATAATAATGTTATGCTGGAATACGAGATTGAAACAGGCATTGGAGTGTATTCCTGAAAATTATATGGGATTGTAGCGGGATGATTCCGACAAAAATTGAGTCATCAACAAACGAAATGGAATATTAGCGAGTGATGTTTCAACATTACCGAATACAGGGGTTATTCACCTATTTTTATACGAGATGAAAATCGATATTAACGTTTATGATAAAACTTAAATGTTGACTTTCACAAAATTTTAGAAGTAAACCATCCGAGAGTATAATATTATGCTCTATTGACCAGTGCCGATGGATGCCAAAAAATATAATATATATTTTTTACTTATTTTAGGCATTTACAATTTGTTTTTAACCCCCCCTTTCCGAGTACTTCAAAGAGGTTCGAAAAAAATATTCATTTCGCTGCAAAAAAAATTCTGAACATAGGTAGATTTCCACTAGATTTTGCGACAAGCAAAAAAAAATTAAAACGAATTTTCCTATTTTTCCGGAAAATTTGAGGTTATCTGGAAGAATCTTAAAGATAATAGTTGTATATCTTTTTAGTGCCAATAACTTTTTTTCTACCATTTTTTTGTTGGAGGTTAGTTTTTGCTGTAAATCGTGAGAAACCATTTTTACCATCAAAACTTCACCTCCTTTCGGACTTCTATCATAATCAAACCCTTATTTCTATTCTTGTTCATTCTTTGTACCTATTGAAGTAACATGAAATTAATAATCTCGAAATGTTTCAACTGTTAATTTCAATAAAAAATATGAGTTTAGAACAAAAATTAAAAAAATTGATATTTGCAAATCTGTTTTTTCATTTTTTCGATTTTGATGGATGAAATTATCTCAGTTGTCAATTCAATTCAATTTCAATTCAATTTATTTTTGGTCCATCGAGCTGAATAGCTGTAGGACAAGTCATGTTGTACATACAAAATTTGGTAATAAAATTACAGAAAATTGACAACACAGCAAACATTCACAAGAACATAAATATATAAAAAATCTATCTATCACAGTATAAAATTGTCGAAGTAATCCTTCAGGCAATAGGGACAGAAGTTGGGAGAAGTGTTTTTATTTTATTTTTGAAAAGTTATCGATCTCTTTTATTTCTTTTGGAAGAGCATTATGAACTCGTAGCCCCAAGATATCTGGTGATTTTTGGGATAATGTGAGACGAACGTTTGGGATATGAAAATCATTTTTTTCCTAGTGTCATGGTTATGATTCATTCGTGGTTAATTTTCCCCTCTGTCTGTGAACGTAGATCAAGAGTTCATATATATATATATATATATATATATATATATATATATATATATATATATATATATATATATATATACAGTGTGTCCCACTTTGAGCAGCCACACCCTCATATTTCGTTGAGCATGAAATAATTCGAAATTTTCTTTGACTCAAGTTGTAGTACTGGGAAATACCTACCTTTATGTTTACGTAACCTTTGCATATCCATTTTCCACGGCTAACTACGACCAAATGAAGAGTGAAAAATTGGGAAAAACATACTAGGCATTTTTTTATAGCAAAAATAACACCAGATTCTGTTTCAGAACACCTTAAAACCCCCAAATCTCAATGCTTGAATTATTTGAATATACAGGGTATCATCTGTAGCTGGTAGCATTATCAACTCTAATCCATAAATAATGCTTGGAAAATTTCCAAAATGTCTTCTCTTGTCACAGAATTCCCAAAAATATTTAATTAATACTTTGAAAAATAGCCAAATATCACTTTTCCAAGGCTAACTCTGATCAGAATGAATAATACCCTGTATATTAAAATGATTAATGCATTGAGATTTGGGGGTTTTAAGAACAGAATCTGATGTTATTTTTGCGATAAAAAATGCCTAGTATGTTTTCTTTTCAAATACGGACCTGTCTGTTTTAGTACAAATATTGATAAAGCGATAAAATCACAATTCAGTGGTACATCACACTTGATATTTTTATAACGTTTCATTTAAAATAACTAACATCATCAGTGACAACAATTTTTAATTACGGTCCTGTCGTTAGGTCGTTTATGGATTCCACAAAACCTAACTCTCCGATATAAAAATTATCAGTGACGCTTTGAATAAATGTATCTATTAAAATTATGTTTACACTATAATAAAAGATATCTGTAGTTTCAGAGACGAACGATAGCAATTTACCTCGGAAATAAACTTACTTAAGAGTAGAAGAAATCAAACAAACAGAAAACAATTTATTTCATATTGAATTTTTGAGTGAAAATAAAACCAATACAGAAAATGAATTCTTCATGATAACCTACATTAAATGCTCGAATTGCCGACCTCTTTGTTGAATGCACATAAGTTGTCTGTCCATACAATTTCTGTGGCAATTTTCTAGCATGATGGGTGTAATGCTATTACATGCATCTCTATTTTTTGTTTGAGATGGTCGATATCTGTACTAGTTGTCGAAAAAACTTTATCCTTTATGTATCCCCAGCCAAAAAAATCTAAAGGGGTCAGGTCTGGGGATCGAGCTGGCCAGGCAATTGGTCCATTGTTTCCAATCCATTTTCTTGGAAATATTGCATCTAAATGTTCCCTTACTATTGCTGCATTATGGGGAGGGGAGGGGCACCGTCTTGTTGTATTTCACGGCGGATGTTCAGTGGCAATTCATCTAAATAGCCATCAAACTCATTGGATAAAAAATGTAAATACATTCCACCATTCAAATGCTCGTCGTAAAAGAAAGGACCTAGTATGTTTGTTCCCAAAATTCCCAACCAAACATTTATTCCGAACCTTTCCTGGAAATTGGTTTCTCTATGCAAATGTTCATTTGTATTATTCCACCTATAATGGATGTTTCTGTTAAACCAACCATTGTTGGTGAATTTTGATTCGTCCGTCCATATTATTTTATTACAAATATTTCCAACTTCCCTATTTCTACGTCTCAACCACATCGCAAATCGTACTCTCCTTCCGTAATCCCTTTCATTGAGGTGATGAACTTTGCGTATCCTGTAGCATTTGTATTTGTTCTTTTTCAAAATATTTCTGGTAGATTTCACAGAAATCCCTAGTTCGTGGGCAATTTCTCGTAAAGAACAATCTTGATTAGAAATATTTTTGTAACTGACCAATCCTAAATTGAAAAAAAATATTTTCGTCACTTTGTTAATCTTTATGAAGTAATATTTGCTTACCTAAAACATTTATTTGGTTCCGCATACTTCCAGTTACAACACATTTTCTAGTTTTATTTCTATCAAATGCACCACAGTCTCTCAAATTTATTTCTAATCGTCTAAACATGTTTGGAATACGACGATTTGGGTATAGCTCACCATACATATTTTTTGCCAAAAGACGATTTCTATTTGATTTTGCATAAGCAAATAGCATATCAGTCCTTTCGTCATTTGAATACATCTTTGATATGACTGAGTGTATAAACGACTGACAGTTCTTAACACGTATCAACAACTCATTTATTTGTCCTGCCATAGAAACCAAGCAAAGCCTTCTTGTTTAAAAATGTTAAATGAAGTGAGATGCTATTTAATTGTACCATATCACACAATAGTCGTATTTTGACCAAAAACTAATATTTTCGTTACTTCTAGGATTGAGAATTATAGAAATATTCAGTATGATAATTGATTCAGAAGAAATCAGCCTTGAAGGATATCTCTAATACAAAAATGCCCAAGAAGGAAAAATACGAATGTTCGTTGTGTTGGGGTATCTTCTTATCGAAATTATTGGGTGAAGTCTGAAGTATGCCAATAGTTGAATAGGTTTTGAAGAAATCAAAATAATTTACAAAAGAACTAACGACAGGACCGTAATTAAAAATTGTTGTCACTGAGGATGCTAGTTATTTTAAATGAAACGTTATAAAAATATCAAGTGTGATATACCACTGAATTGTGATTTTATCGCTTTATCAATATTTGTACTAAAATAGACAGGTCCGTATTTGAAAAAAAAAAAAATGTTGATGGTGGCCGTATTGACACGAAACGTTTAATCAAAGATTAATTGTTACATTTTTATAGTACATTTTAAATACATTAAAACTTTCCTTATAATTTTTTTTATATTTTCAGAAGTAACAGTTCTATTCGTAAAAAACAAATAACAGCATTTTTGGTTTTCCCTGTATAACTCGGGAAGGGCGAGACTCCCTGTAAATTTTCTTTGACCATTATACTGTTCTCCACAATAGTTACTTTTTCTCCCATTTAATCGTCTTCGTATCTGTTACGGTTTAGAATATAGCAATGTTACCACATGATAAAAGAAACGGCCTGTATAACCCATGATACGTCATAGAATACTTCCATGACGTTTGAACAATTCCCTTCATGAGGTTCCATTTGGGACATTTGCTAAAATTCTACATTGAATTTCACCAAAGTAGACGAGTAACATTCCATGAATATCCAAAACGGATTTTAGAGATCTTAATTGATAACATTTAGTGTTCAATGTTTTAGCTAGTGCTTCACAGTGAGTATTGAATGATAAATTCTGGTCCAATTTGACACCTAAGAAAATAATACATTCCTGTTTATCTATTGTTTCGTTATTTATTTGTATATCTAAATTTGTAATTTTATTATTTTCCTCGTGTGGAAGTTCACATGACTGGTTTTGGAATAATTTAAGAACAATGAGTGTTCGTGAGACCACTAGCAGAGTGACTTGCAACAGGAGTTAATTTTATTTTGTATTTGAGCTGAACATTTGTCTGTGAATTAGAGCGTGGAATCGTCCGCATAAAGACAAGTATACATGGAGTACTAGAGGTAATCCATTGATATAAATGATAAATAATATGGGGCCCAGCACAGACCCTTGGGGGACCCCTATTCTACTAGAAAGTAGGCTAGAAATGTGCTCTGTTTTCACATTATCCTTTTTGTGATTAATCTTGACCTGCTGAAGCCGTCCGTTCAGGTAGGAAAAAAACCATTCATAGAGTTTTCTGCGAATTCCATATTGATAAAGTTTATCCATCAAGAGTTCATGCTGGACACAGTCAAAAGCCCGGTTGAAATCACAAAATATTCCAACCGAGCTCTCGCCTACGACGGCGTATTGGCGCCATCCTACCAGTATAGTTTTTTATTGAAATTTGAAAATTTTGAGATTTTTTCTCAAAATTTCGACTTTTTTTCTCAAAATTTCGACTTTTTTTCTCAAAATTCTGACTTTTTTTCTCAGAATTTTGACTTTTTATCTTAAAATTCTGAGTTTTTTCTCAGAATTTTGAGATTTATTCTCAAAATTATTCTGAGAAAGAAAGTCAGAATTTTGAGATAAAAAGTAAGAATTTTGAGAAAAAAAGTCGAAATTTTGAGAAATAATGTCGAAATTTTAAGAAAAAATCTCAGAATTTTCAAATTTCAATAAAAAATTATACCGGTAGGATGGCGCCAATACGCCGTCGTACTCGCCTGCTTCCATAGACTCCAATATTTTTTCGTAGAAATCATGAATTGTGGTGACTGTGGAAGGACCAGAGCGGAAACCATGCTGGTTGTACAGAATTATACAATTTTTATCCAAAAAGTTTAATAATTGATCCAAGATAGCAAAAATTTTCGAGCTACTCTATCATTACATAATCTAAAAGTAGACGCTTGATCTAAAAAACTGGCTACTGGCGAGATTGAAAAGACGAATTTTACCGTTGAAAATGAGGTAGTTTTCGGAATTTGTCGGAAAAAAAAGGAAAAAGAAAAAAAGGAAGAAGAAAAAATTACTGCCAACTTGAAACATAATAAGTTATATTTCCAAAAAAATTCGTAGAAAAAAATAGATTTTTGCGCGAGAAAAAATTGGTTTTTCCAATTTTCCCGGAAAATTTGAGTTGATGTGGAAAAATGTTTGATTCAAAAGTTATAGATCTTTTTATTGCCAACAACTTTCTTCCCTACCTTTTTTTTGTAGAAGGTCAGTTTTCGCTGTAAATCGCGAGAAGCCCATTTTTACCCTCAAAATTTCACCCCCTTTCGAACTTCTATCATAATCAAATCCTTATTTCTATCCTTGTTCATTCTTTGTACCTATCAAAGTAACATGAAATCAATATTCTCGAAAGGTATCAACTTTAATTTCAATAATTTTAATAAAAAATATGAGTTTAGAACAGAAATTAAAAAATTTGATATTTGAAAATCTATTTTTTAATTTTTTCGCTTTTTATAGAAAAAATTTCCACAGTTCTGGTACTCTTTCATTATATTATCTAAAAGTAGACGCTTAAACAAAAAAAAACTGGCTGCTGGCGAGCTTGAAAAAACAAATTTTACCAGTGAAACTTTTCAGTTGAAAATGTTGTCGTTTTCTCGGAAATTGTCGAAAAGAAAGGAAAAAAGGAAAAAGAAAAAAATTTTAGCTTACCTGAAACATAATAAGTTTTTTTTTCACAAAATTTTGTGAAAAAAAATTTTGCGCTAGAAAAACATTGCTTTTTCTAATTTTCCCGGAAAATTTGAGGTAATGTGGAAAAATGTTGATACAAAAGTTGTACATCCTTTTACTTTCAACAGCTTTGCTATTCAACTTTTTTCGATACGAGGTCAACTCTCGTTGTCGAAAAACCATGATATGAAAAGTAGTTGTAAAATTTTAATAGAAACAACTTTTTTCTTTGAAATAGTTCGAAATTCGAATAAATAAGCCTATGTTCAGCAATTATTTCATTCCGAGTATGTCATTTTTTGCAAAGCACAAATTGAAGTCTGAGTCGAATTTCAGAATAAACTAGTAATTAAAAGTTTTTCCCATAAGAGGACATTGAAGGACATTATATCTGTTATGGCTTTTGGAATATCAAATAATTATGCACTAAATAGGTGGGATAATAAGCTACAAAAATTTACGCTAAAATAATATTTATGTTTTTATTTCGAATTAAACATTTTTCAAAAACTCCCAGATTCTCATACGACAGTTACATAATTCATAGAACTAACAGAGATGAGAAGCAACACTGGTCAATTTCCCATTTTCTCTGGACCACCACCAATTCCGTGAACTTTCATTTATCCGCAAGATGGCAAAGTTTGCGAACACGTCGTTATTAGGGCCGCTTTATTCGATCTCCTAATTGAATCACCTGCCTTATCGGCCGAACTATGCTTTGATTATACTCAGCAGAATAGAATGGCGAACAGAGGATTCTTGGCCGGGAAAACAGTTTCCAAACAAGTTCCCAACTGGAACGCGATTCGATGAACCTTGTTCCGCTTTCCTCCGGTTTCTGTTGTGATGAAACTCATAAAGGGATGTGGAGGAACTGAAAATCGCTTTTCGTAAACATTGGGGGTTGAGAAGACACTGAAAGCAAGAATAGATTGAATAACGAAGCCAAAAAACAATATTTTTTAAGAAATGTATTTTAACAATTCGGTTTGTGTATTTTTTGGGGTAATATAACAAGACCTCGTTTATAGTCTTTTTAAATATAATTATTAACAGTGTCCTGAACAAAAGTTCCTATTTAAAAATTTCTTATAATAATAATAAGGTTTACTCGTAATTTTCAAATATTTCAGTAGCGCCAATAATAACTTGAAAGATACATAACAAACAATGGCATCACAGGGAAATCAATCCACTCGTGGACTATACAAAATTAACTTTTCACTGAGGAACATTTTCATTGGTAGTAAAAGGGCGTGAAAAGAGGTTAGTAAACAGGCTGATTTAAAGTCTAATTTATTTTGAAAATAATTTATTTGACGAAATACAAGGCCTCAATAACTTCAACACAATACTCTAATTTATATAACAATCACTGGACTATTTATGTTCGACTTCTGCTTCACTGACTGCCCAATTCTGCTGCGTGGTTCTTTTTATATACATAGTTCATTTCGCCGAACTCTCTTGATATTTCTAGTAAGCCTTAGGAACGTTCTTCGATTCGACCAGATTCTTCTCACTTCTCACTCTCTGCGTGAGCATTCAGGTCCGGTGTCGCCCGCAGCTTCGCCACACTGGTGAACCAGACACCGGATCACTTTGAAAATTTAAAATATTTTCGACAATGCGGTGTTGCCACTTCTATTAGAAAGTAGTAGCAACTTTGGTTTTTCAAATAGAATACCCTGTATATAATATTATTTTTGAAATCTCCAACAATTGCCCGATAACTTTTCTAGATATTTTTCTATACCTACCTGTTACCGTTTTCAAAATAAAAATTAATTTCAATTTTTTCTTTGGAAATCTTGACCTCTAAAAATGTTGATTTCTTTGAGTTAACACATACTATGGTTCGGAGTAAGGTGATACTTGGAGGCTTCCCTCACTTCAGCCTAATCTCCCTTACTTCATTACAGTGTGGTAAAAAAATACAGTTTTTTAGTTTGCTTGAGAAAGTTACTGAAAGTTGATTATTTCAAATGGAACATCCTGTATATTGTTAAACATTTGGAAAGCTGTTGAAATTTGCGATCTCTCTATTATATCATGTGCAAACATAGACTTCGTGTTAGAAACATCTCTTTGTATTTTTATATTTTTCAGTTGAAGTTTTTGAATTAAATTAATTTTTTTTAAAACTAAGTTCAGTGATCGGAAAACATAAGGAACATCTCTGACATATCATATGAAGCGTCAAAACATTAAACAATAATTATGTTAACGGTTGTAAAATTAATGAACAATAACAGAGACATTCATACAGAACAGAATTTAATCACGATTACTCTTCCGCGGAGACTATACGGCCCACGGCCCTGAAGTAATTTCAAATATCCATCCAAAATTTGTTCTGCTAATTAACAAACTGTAATCCAACCAAATCAAATTTGTTTGAAGTCTCATTATTCCACGTCAATAAGGTCTAATTATGTAAAACCCTATAAAGACCTCAAAATAACTTTAGCGTATTATATACATCAGTTAATTAATTATGCAAAAGTCTTTCACGGCACATTGAAAATCACCCCAAACTCCGCGAACATACTTTTGAGCACTGAAATTTGAAATAATAGGAGTATTACCATTGTGTATGAACGTAAATGAATGCTTTCGTATTACCAAATCGGTAAGCTGACGAACTTTGATTTAAATTCCACTGAATGGACTAATATAACGATAAGAAGATGGAATATAAAAAACCCAGTCTTTCGCATTTTCTTCCTATTCAATAGTAGTTTCGTCGGCAAGCATTTAACAGAAAATGATCCACGACTGCCGAATCATTCACTGAAAAACAGTTGATCCATAGTTAACTAAATTAATTAACAAGTAATGCAACCATGGAATATAATTTACTAGAACTTACCTAACTCCGCACTAAATGGGAACGGATTTCTCGCAGCGGGTCATGTCCATATAGCGCCGAATGGAAGCTGAAGGATAAGAAATGAAGGGAGAGAGATCTGGTACTATGACTGATTCACTTCGAATGAACTTAAAATCAATAATGAACAAATTTTTAGTAATATCACCCTACAAATGATTTCATTAGGAATAAATTTGTATTGTTAATTATTATAAACATATCGACCTCAAACAAACTTTTTATTTTTTATTAGTAAATTATATTATCGCGTTTATTGATATTAAATAAAATTTCCTAATACAAAATAAAATTTTCGTTTCTTTATTCATTGTAAATGGGATGCACCCAAACAAATATTTATCAACTATGAGCCTTATCTTTTTTTTTTCAGTGTACACACATAGGAATGAAGTTGAGTTTGGCTCAGAAAATTCTTACTAACAATTTGTGTTTTGTTATTAAATAAGTTTAAGACTTTTTTGATTGACATATTACACTCCAGGATACTTAATTGAACGAGACTGACAATTTTTTTTTGGAAGTTTGTTGAAACTCATTTAGTTTGTATCATGGATCACCCATTTCATATGTCTCTATAGCCTATTTCACAAAATTGATGAAATATTCATAGCCGGACGAGTGAAAATTAAAATTTAAGATTCGTACCGTGAAGAGTCGTGAACTTTGAATAGATACTGAAGGAGTTTTATGATGAAGACAGAAATCTTTGGGAGATCGTTTGCTAACAAACAGTCGTTACCGACCGATGATGAACCCTTTACTCCCATAAACACCTAACTATGTAGGCTTATTATGGCAAGAACCTGTCAGAAAACAACTACTCCCCTGGCTAAGACCACGACGGGTATTGAATTAAATCTAACAGCTACTTGTGCAACGTTCCTCAAAACATCAGAGGACGCAATTGCAAGTGCCCTCTATGACCAACCAGCAGAATTATGTTTTGATTTGGACGGAGTGACCACCTGCAGACTAGTTTCGAGGTTGTTGCCTCTCATCAGTGCAAGGGCAGGACAACACAGACAGCACTGAAGCCATCTGTTCCCCGTCCAAACCAATACACACACCGCTGATTAGTCAATTCTGGTTCACGAGATGAAAGCAGTTTCTAGGCCGCTCCACCTAGCGAGCAGAGGAAGACACTCCGAATCTCCGGGTTGAGAGATTTAATCGAAGAAGACAGAAATCTTTGAGAGATCGTTTGCTAACGAACAGTCGTTACCGACCGATGATGAACCCTTTACTCCCATAAACACCTAACTATGTAGGCTTATTATGGCAAGAACCTGTCGGAAAACAACTACTCCCCTGGCTAAGACCACGACGGGTATTGAATTAAATCTAACAGCTACTTGTGCAACGTTCCTCAAAACATCAGAGGACGCAATTGCAAGTGCCCTCTATGACCAACCAGCAGAATTATGTTTTGATTTGGACGGAGTGACCACCTGCAGACTAGTTTCGAGGTTGTTGCCTCTCATCAGTGCAAGGGCAGGTCAACACAGACAGCACTGAAGCCATCTGTTCCCCGTCCAAACCAATACACACTCCGCTGATTAGTCAATTCTGGTTCACGAGATGAAAGCAGTTTCTAGGCCGCTCCACCTAGCGAGCAGAGGAAGACACTCCGAATCTCCGGGTTGAGAGATTTAATCGAAGAAGACAGAAATCTTTGAGAGATCGTTTGCTAACGAACAGTCGTTACCAACCGATGATGAACCCTTTACTCCCATAAACACCTAACTATGTAGGCTTATTATGGCAAGAACCTGTCAGAAAACAACTACTCCCCTGGCTAAGACCACGACGGGTATTGAATTAAATCTAACAGCTACTTGTGCAACGTTCCTCAAAACATCAGAGGACGCAATTGCAAGTGCTATGGGAGTAAAGGGTTCATCATCGGTCGGTAACGACTGTTCGTTAGCAAACGATCTCTCAAAGATTTCTGTCTTCTTCGATTAAATCTCTCAACCCGGAGATTCGGAGTGTCTTCCTCTGCTCGCTAGGTGGAGCGGCCTAGAAACTGCTTTCATCTCGTGAACCAGAATTGACTAATCAGCGGAGTGTGTATTGGTTTGGACGGGGAACAGATGGCTTCAGTGCTGTCTGTGTTGACCTGCCCTTGCACTGATGAGAGGCAACAACCTCGAAACTAGTCTGCAGGTGGTCACCCCGTCCAAATCAAAACATAATTCTGCTGGTTGGTCATAGAGGGCACTTGCAATTGCGTCCTCTGATGTTTTGAGGGACGTTGCACAAGTAGCTGTTAGATTTAATTCAATACCCGTCGTGGTCTTAGCCAGGGGAGTAGTTGTTTTCTGACAGGTTCTTGCCATAATAAGCCTACATAGTTAGGTGTTTATGGGAGTGAAGGGTTCATCATCGGTTGGTAACGACTGTTCGTTAGAGTTTTATGATGTTATGAACGCTGACTTCGGAATACTGAAAAAATGCACTCAGATAAATCATACCGTAAAAGCTTGAAGATACGTCAACTTTACATCAAACATAACAGGAATTTTTAGCAGTAATTTTCAATTTCTAGAAAAAAATATATTTCTGTTGTCGTAGTTTTGTCGAAGTAAGGAATTGTTCATTATTCCAGAAATTCCCTAATTTTCAAAGTAAAGGCGAAAAGTGAAAGTTGCAATAGATCGTTCAAATTCGAAATGAAGGTGTTAAATCGGAATAGAAACAAGTTTTTTCTATATTTTTTTTTGAAATTTGAATTTTCAGCGATTATTCTGAAAAAATATTACTTTTGACAGGTACCAAGTCGAATTTATAAATAAATTATAAATAAAAGTTTTTCCCATTTATGAACTACGAGGACATAATGAAAAATTCTTAACCTACTATAGAACCAAACAAAATTTGTCAAAATATTTTATTACTGAACATATTCTCCTCTTATTACAGCGAACCTTCCACGTCTCTAGACCTTTCAAAAAAAAAAGTTTCTTCTTGCTCTGCAAACCAGACCTCCACAGCTTTTATTACCTCCTCGTTGAAAGAGAATTTACGACCTTTTAAACTTTTTTTCAGTTGAGGAAAGAGATGATAGTCGGACGGAGCCAAATCTGGTGAATAAGGGGGGTGTTCTAGTAATTCAAACCATATATCACAAATATTTTGCATGGCAACATGAGATTTGTGTGCAGGGACGTTGTCCTGCAAAAACGGAACACCTTTGGATAGCTTTTTGCGTCTTTTCTATTTAATTCTTTTCCGTAGAGTGGTCAGTAATATCGAATAGTAATCTCCAGTTATTGTTCTACCCTTATCCAAAAAATCAATCATGATTACTCCATGGCAATCCCAAAAAACTGAAGCAAGAACTTTTCCAGCAGATTTTGGACACAAGACTTCTTAGATCTTGGAGACCGGAGTGTCGCCATTCCATCGATTGTTGCTTTGTTTCTGGATCGTAGAAATATATCCAAGTCTCATCCATAGTAACAATTCGGTTTAAGAAGTCTACATCGTTTTCAAATTGTGCACAGATCGAACGCGATGCTACTACCCTTGCACGCTTTTGGTCAACATCTAAACATATGATGAACGCGTTCGTATGAAATATTCAGTGCTTCAAATATCCGTTTTAGCCCAATTCGACGGTCTGTTAAAATCATGTCATGAACTGCATGGATATTTTCGGGGACTGACACAGAAACTGGCCTTCCCGATCGGTCTTCATCTTCTGTTAGATAGTTATTGTTAATGAGTTATGATTTTATACCCCGTATAAACTGATTGTTTTTTGTCGATGTTTGACAAGACAGTAAATAAAATTTGAGATTGAAGTTGTCATTGAATAAAAAATATAAAAGTTTTCACGTTCTTTCGATTGAACCAGCCATAATATTTCTGGAAGACATCCAGAAACCGACTTGCAGACAGCAACATTGGTCCTTCGAGCCGGTTCTGAAGAATTGTGAAAATTTCAGTCGACAACATGAGCCATAAGGAAAAATTATGACACGAGGTCGAGCCGACGAACCACTACTAATCAAATACCAAAATCTGAAGCAGAGGATAACGTTCTGAAGAAGAATGATACGGCGAAGATAGATGAGAGTTCAGCGACTAAATCGAACAAGAATATTTCAGACAATGCGAGTTCTAAGGCGAATTCCGATATATTCAAAGGGAAATCTACTAATACAGCCTCCAGAGATGAATCATCGAGAAGTAATAAATCCAGTTCTTCAACTGCAGAAAGACGAAAACTATTGGAAATCAAGTTAGAAGCGAAGCGAAAGATTTCTGAAATGAAAGAAGAGCTGATTCGTAAACAACTAGAGTTAGACAGATTGAAGGTAAAGGAAGAATTTAGAAAATTGAGAAGCGAAAGGTCTGACAGGGTTTCGGTAAGAAGTGATGAATCAGGTGAGTCAGTTGATAAGGATTTCATGATAAATCATTATTGCCGGAAAGGAATGAAAAACCTAATCATGACATTCCACAAATGAAATATGAATCAAGAATTAATTACAGTGACAATTTGTATATTCGTAGACAATGTTTAGACAGGAGTCTGCCATATTTCAGTGGCAATCCTACTGAGTGGTTGATTTTTATTAACGAATATTCGGAGACGACAAAATTATGTAATTTCTCTGAAAATTTGATAAGATTACGCAAATGTTTGAAGGGTGAAGCTCTAGAATCAGTGAAAATGTTACTGATTTCCCATCAAAATGTTCCTGATATACTACAGACATTAAAAAATCTTTACGGTAAGCCTGAATATATAATAAAATATTTGATATCCCAAGTGAGAAGAGCTCCTGTACCTAAGGATCACAAGCCCGAAACGATAATCAGGTACGCTAATGTTATAAATAATCTAGTTGTTGCAGTTAAACATCTAGATCATGACGTTTATCTGAAAAATCCTATTTTATTGGAAGAATTCATTTCAAATTTGACTGTAGGATTGAAACAACAATGGTCTATGCATGCTATACATCTAAAGATATTACACTATTGAACTTTTGCAGCTGGATGAGAGATGTAGGACGAGCTGCAGGACTACTCTACAACCCAATGAATCGATTTGATCATCAGGAGCACAGGAAATCCTATTCAGTTTTACTTGCTGATTAAAATAGATACAGAAATAGTACAGAGGTTTCTAGGAAAAATTGTAGCTGTTGTGAAAGCGGGACGCACTATTTAGGAAAATGCTCGAAATTCAAGGATATGGACGTCGATAACAAGTGGAGCTTTGTAACAAAAAACAGGTTATGTATTTCATGTTTGAGACCGAATCATCGTATTAGTGACTGTCGTTACAAAAAATATTGTGCTATTGAACATTGTAAATCAAAACATAACCCATTGCTTCATAAAAATTTTAGCGATCAAATGAGACGAGATGAACACACTGATGGAAATGACAACAATACTGCCCAAGAATCCAGCCTCATTCATCGGTCAACAATGCCTGTAATGTTGAGAACTATACCGGTAGAACTAGAAGGTCCTGATGGAAAATTACTCATTTATGCACTCTTTGACGAAGGATCCACGGTTACGCTTCTAGAGGATGAGGTAGCTAATAGAATTGGTTTGGTAGGTGAAAACGAACCACTCTGTATGCAGTGGACCAATAATCAAACCCAAAGAGATTCAAACTCTAGACGGGTGAATTTACAAATTAAAGGTTCTTTTCCAAATGCAAAATGTTTTTCACTCATTGATGTTAGAACCATTGAAAGTTTAAATCTACCAATGCAATCTTTAGATATGGAATATGTTACTCGTTCTTGGCCATATCTGAAAAATATCCCCGTGGAGTCTTTCAAAAACATTATTCCAAAAATGCCCATAGGTTCTGATAATTATGATTTAATAATGCCTAGAAATTTTGTGGAACAATCGAGGTATGGACCAAAAGTAACATTAAGTAAGTTAGGATGGGTTATAAATGGCCAAGTACTCAAAAACAAAATTGATGACTCGTTTAATTTCCACTTTTGCGACAAGAATTACGATAACGATTCTCTTCATGTTTTAGTCAAAAATTCATTTAAAATTCACAACAGTCTGTTCTTTGATGAAAATTTGAATTCAGAAAATGATGATAAAATTATGAAATCGATTGAAATAAAAACGAAACGAATGGGTGATAGATTTGAAACAGGTTTAATATGGAAAAGGGAAGATATTATTGTTCCCGAAAGTAAAAATATGGCCCTAGCTCGACTGCACTGTCAGGAGAGGAAAATGGACAAGGATATTGAATTTGGAAAAGCATATTGTAAAAAAATTGATGAATACATTGCCAAGGGATATTTGAAAAAGCTATGCAAGAGTGATTCCATGAATGAATCAGAGAGAACTTGGTACCTTCCTCATTTCGCGGCTTTCACTACAAACAAGCCAAATAAGTTACGAATGGTTTTTGATGCCGCCCAAAGTCCAACGGAGTGAGTCTGAATGACATGTTATTACAAGGTCCAGACCTACTCACGCCATTGATTAATGTGCTTTGGACATTTCGTCAAAGGAAAGTAGCATTTTGCGGAGATATCCGTGAAATGTTCCATCAGGTGGTTATAAGGGAAGAGGATAGAACATCTCAAAGGATTTTATGGAGGGGTTCAGATAGAAATCGAGAACCCGATGTTTTCGAGATGCAAGTCATGACGTTTGGGGCATGTTGTTCACCCTGTTTGGCTCAGTACGTGAAAAACAGAAATGCCGCAGACTTTCGAGTTGATTTTCCGAAAGCGTATCATGCTATCCTTAATAAACATTATGTTGATGATTTCCTGGGAAGCTGCGATACTGAAACCGAAGCTTTGGAGTTGATTGAACAAGTTATTACTGTTCATAAAAAAGGAGGGTTTGAAATGTGCATTTGGCTCCATGAATTACCACAAAATATTATATCTAAATCAATGAAGAAATTTAATTCTGATATGGAATTGCCTGTGGAAAGAGTTTTAGGTATTTAGGTATTATGGCCGTGTATGTGTGGCAGATGTCAAAACTAAGAATGGAGTTTTCAGAAGACCGGTAGCGAAACTTTGTCGACTGGATGTTAAATGAGACCGGACCAGTTATGAAGATTTCGAGAATCCTTCATCGGGGGGGATAATGTTAGATAGTTATTGTTATTGTTAATGAGTTATGATTTTATACCCCTTATAAACTGATTGTTTTTTGTCGATGTTTGACAAGACAGTAAATAAAATTTGAGATAAGTTGTCATTGAATAAAAAATATAAATTTTTCACGTTCTCTCGATTGAACCAGCCATAATATTTCTGGAAGACATCCAGAAACCGACTTGCGGACAGCAACATCTTCAATGGAAAATTTACCTCTTTTGAAGATTGCAGTCCAATTTTTCACGGTCGCATACGAAGGACATTGATCACCAAGGGTATTAAGCACATCTTCGTAAATCTGCTTACCTCTTAACCCTTTTAAATACAGGTACTTGATGATGGCTCGATACTCCAATTTTTCGATTTTCACAATTTCGGTGGACATAATTTTCCTTTTAATTTATTGCGTAACTCTGGTTTACTTTTTTGACGTCAAACTTTACACTGACACTTTTAATAAGTTATTGTTCGTTGCTATGGTAACGCAATATTTTGTTTATGCAGGGAACTGGTCTAGGCTAACTAGATATCAATACATCCTCGTATTATATCTGTTTATTCATTTCTGTCTCTTTATACATTTTATATTCATTCATTGTATTATTTTGTGCTATGTCATTGTTCGTTGAAATATTCTTTATTCATATGCTTCATAACAACGCTGATTATTATTTCCGAAATTTGATCAATCCAAGCGTCGAGCGAAACTAAATAAAGTTAATAACGATGGAAGCCTTCGCGAACAGCGGGAGAAAATCTCAATCGTATATCAGCAGAATTAAAGAAGATTTGAAAATGCTGAAAAGTATTATAATCGATGTGTTCCGCGTCAGCAGAATCTCCACAGATTCGTTAGAAACGTCGTTCGCTTGGAATTGCATTACCTTTTTTTGCTTTTGAACCAATTTGCCATCATATTATAATCTCACAGAAAGAGAAGAGGGTGCTTGTGACTTTCAGTTGAAGTCGTTTTTTCAATGAACGCCATGAAAACGCTAATATTCTGCCGAAACTATGATATTCGCGAGAAAATGTACTTTATTCTGCCTACTTAGTACAGCTCCCGGAGTAACAAAATCACTAAGGCTTCAAATTGAATTGGAAGTCCATGAAATTTGGTATGGGGGTCAGTTCAATAATAGACGAACAGGTATCCAATGAGTTCCATGCCCTACTTTTTGAAAATCTAATGAAAATCCGGTTCAAAGAATTTTCCGATGCTTTTGCAGCCGTAACTCAGAAAAAACTTGAAAATTGAAAAAATATCACAGGACCAAAAATGAAGCTAGGAAAATTGAGAACAAAAAAACTCCCATATATTTTTCCGAAAAACCTCACGTTCCATCGAAAAGTTAAAGAGAAGGAAAATAATTATCCAATCCGACCTTTAATCGAAAATCTCAAGATAAAAAATTACTTCAAAAATGTATTCTTCTCTTCACGTTTTTATGCTTTCAGAAGAAAGTACAAAAGAGAAAACATTTTGGTTTACATCGAAACTACAAAAAAAGTAACACCTTTTGACTAACTTTCTTACTTAACAAAATAACCATTAACTTTATAAAATTCAGGAATATTTCCTGTGACTAACATAGAACATCACTTCTCTTATTCACAGGGATTGACACCCTAGCATATGCACTTCATCAGTTAAGCATGAATTCTTACCTTATTCACGATAATTTTGGAGATATGAATTTGAGTTCATGCAGGAATCCACTTTGAAAGTTCTTTTATTATAAATCTGCTCACAATACTGCCAAAACTAAAATATATACTCATATCTTGGTTGAGAAGAACCTGACAACCCACTTTAGAATTGACTTTTCACGCTGGTTTGTCAACACGTGTTGGCAACAGACAACTGCAACCGGGAAGGGCATGCGCAGAACGCGTCAGTCCGAGCTATTCAAAAACGTGGTTCCAGTCTGCCTCAATACTCCCTGAACGACACTGAAGAAACATCTGGCCTTTGGAAACCAGTGCACGAAACGTAATGTCACTATACGGGATTTGAAGAGTGAGACTTCAGCTTTCATTTTCCACCGAGAACGTATTCAGAATTGTTGAATGCAAAAATAACCAGGAGAAAAAGTAAAAATATGGATTTTCGGCTGAATGTTTAAATAAATTGATTGTTTTTTTGCTATTAATTCACAGGTTGAAAATCACACATGGTAGTTGATGGATTTCGAATCATCTCGGAATTTTTTCAAAATTTTCGCAAGCATCTTTTACTTCTAAAAAATGCTCGAGAAATATGAAAATTGTAGCCTTAAAAAAGTGCGTTTACTCAGTGAATGTCAGAGACCGATTGTTTAGAAAAGAGATCAGTAGGGCAGAGTTTCGTTAGCTGGAATCAAATTACATATTATAAGCTTCAAAACTGGTAAGGGACTGCAAGAGATATTGGTTGCATTTTCTATATAGGTTCTTAATACAATTGTAATAGAAAACTCAATAGTTGTGGAAATTCATTGAAGTTTCTGGGTGATGGAAAAATGTATTCCATATTTTATCCCCAGGATTCTGGAAGTTCGAGTCTTACCCTACAATCCCCCGTTTAATCAATCAATTTCGTTGAGCAGAGCTTGAGTAATGCCAGTTTGAACTCCTATATTTCAGACACTTTGATATTTTTTCAATTTCCACGTTTTTTTAAGTTACAACCGGAAAAGCGTCTGAAAATTCTTTACACCGGATTTTCTTTCAATTTTCACAAAGTAGGGCCTGGAACTTATTGGAAACCTTTTTCTCTATTGGTAACCTGAGCTCATAACAAATTTCATGGACTTCCTATTTTTTGAGCAGAAGAAATCTCTGGTTATTGTAGTAACTAGTTTGTAACGGAAGTTGTACCTATGCGTGCTCATGAACACTCTGACTCATTAGATATCTTTGCATGACCCTCAATACATGCTAATCCGGGATCACGAGACTCCTTATGAAGTTTGTCAGATTCCCAAAATATATTTTCCTGACATCGGAGGGCATTAAGAAGGGCCCTTTGAGAAACTTGAGTCTCTTGCAGAAAAGCGAAGCTCTCGCTCCAGTCGTAAATAAAATTTACCGATTTATATATTTTTTCAATTCGAGGCACATTTTGACTCCACCCGATGAAATTAAAACCCTAATAAATTCAATTGCCAATAAAATTGTACCGACTTCTTCGATTCAACTGGTATAAACTGAAAAAAAAAACTGAGTTTCTGGATATCAAATTATGTTTCGACATCACCCTGTATATGAAAACTATTTTCAAAAATCGACATATTTTTCCGCTTCACCATTTATAAATGAGTAAAATTTAACGAATTCGAAAGATTTCAAATTACATTGTACAAAATGAAAATAAAATCAATTTCAACAAAAAGAATAATCAACCCACTTTTCGGATTCACCTTGTGGAAAATGAAGAGGCGATAACTAACTCTTTAGATTTTAAATAACGTCCAAGTTTACCTTGTATAAAAATAGAAATAAAATCCATTCCAGCAAATAGAATATTCCCAATCCACTTTTCGGATCTTCTGAAAAATGAACAAAAGCTAATTTAATTTCTTGATTTTAAATCACGTTCAACTTTACCTTGTATAGAAAATCAAATCAATTTCAACAAAAAGAATATTCAATTCACTTCTAGGATTCACTTTGTGGAAAATTAACAATAACTAACTGACTTTCTAGATTTCAAATCACGTCCAACTTTACTTTCAATGAAAATAAAATAGATTTCAACAGAAAGAATATTCAACTCACTTTTCCTATTCACCTTGTGGAAAATGACTTTCTAGAATTTAAATTACGTCCAACTTCACCTTGTATAAATATTAAAATAAAATCAATTTCAATAAAAAGAATATTCAACCCACCTTTTGGATTCACATTTTGTAGAAAAAGCAACGAAAGGTAACTGACTTTCTAGAGTATAAATCACGTCCAACTTTACTTTGTATAAAAATGAAATCAATTTCAACAAAAAGAATATTCAACCCACTTTTTGGATTCACATTTTGTAGAAAAAGCAACTAAAAGTAACTGACTTTCTAGAGTATAAATCACGTCCAACTTTACTTTGTATGAAAATGAAATCAATTTCAACAAAAAGAATATTCAACCCACCTTTTGGATTCACATTTTGTAGAAAAAGCAACGAAAGGTAACTGACTTTCTAGAGTATAAATCACGTCCAACTTCACTTTGTATAAAAATGAAATCAATTTCAACAAAAAGAATATTCAACCCATTTTTCTGATTCACCTTGTGGAAAATGACTTAAAGCTCACTGACTTTCTGAAATTTAAATTACGTCCAACTTCACCTTGTATAAATATGAAAATAAAATCAATATCAACAAAAAAAATATTCAACCCACTTTTCGGATTCACCTTTTGTAGAAAAAGTATCGAAAGATTGTAAATCACGTCCAACTTTACTTTGTATAAAAATGAAATCAATTTCACGAAAAATGAGAAATAAAAACTTTTTATGTTTTTATACCGCTTCTATTTGTAACCAACGTTACTGCAGTTTCGTCCTATATGGACATTATCAAACAATACAATAATCTGAAATAATAAATAACACTCCTTAAATACCCTTAATTCTACTCGAGACCTGTCTTAATGACTAACGGTCATTAATGACTTTTACCTGGACCTTGTTTATTTGCGACAATGTGACTGAGCTGCCTTAAAAACCGGTGAATAGACCAAATCCAGTTGATCATTCAGTAGGTTACATCCACAATATTTGTGTTTATGAATTTCTAGGGATTCTAAATAATTCAGTTTCCAACCCTTGCTTGCATAGTGCAAAATTTCCGTATCGTTCAGACTCGGAAACTTGTGGTTGCATTCCAAGGAATGGTTTGAAAACGTTGAATCTTTTTTTCCTAGTCTGAAGGAACTTTCATGTTCAGCGTATCTTTTTGAAAAATTACGTCCACATTGTCCCACATAAACACCGTTACACTCTGGACACTTAAGCTTATAAACTCCATTTTTCCATTTTTGCTATTCTATCTTTATCATTGAAAAGAAAATTAGACAACCTGGCATGTGGCCTGTACGCTACTTCTATATCATTCTTTCTAAAGAATCCCGCAATAGCCTCTGTTCTTTTCCCGAAGTACGTTAAGGTTACAAATTTCTTAGTTTCTGATTGTTTGACCTGGGGGTATATTGATTTGTGTGAAAGTTTAAGACGATGTTTTCTGACTAACTTTTGAACACACACAAATTAATATACCCTCAGGTCAAACAATCAGAAACTAAGAAATTTGTAACCTTAACGTACTTATATTTAAGGAGTGTTATTTATTATTTCAGATTATTCAGATTATCAATTTATTGAAATCAATTTCAACAAAGAGAATATTCATCCCTCTTTTCAGATTCACCTTGTGGAAAGTGACCAAAAGCCCACTGACTTTCTAGAATTTAAATACGTCCAACTTCACCTTGTATAAATATGAAAATTGTATCAATTTCAGCAAAAAAAAATATTCAACCCACTTTTCAGATTCACCATGTGGAAAATGATCAAAAGTAGACTGACTTTCTATATTTTAAATTACGTCCAACTTCACCCTGACTGAAAATCAATTTCAACAGAAAAATTTCAACCCACTTTTCCGATTCACCTTGTGGAAAATGACTAAAAGCTCACTGACTTTCTAAAATTTAATTTACGTCCAACTTCACCTTGTATAAATATGACAATATATCTCCTTGCTTAACAACCAATCAGTCTATTTCAAATCTTGAAATGCAGCCAATAGAATCGGAATTACAGTGACTATTTCACTCACCTACGAAATGAACCAATCAGAAGCTCTAGTCAAGTTCGGCTTACCGATAATACCAAACTTGACTCTTGACTCTGATTGGCCTATCAAGTTCGGTGTTTTCAGATTTGTTTACAGTGCATGTGACAGTTAAACGTCAAATATAAGTGATTACGCTGTGCACGCATTCAAAAATGTGTAGATTTGGGATGAATTCTATCGAATCAATCAACGAAAAAATCGATGAAAATGTACCGAAAAATACAAGGAAATCGAAGGAGTACATTTACTTATAGCAAATGTAAGAAATTATAGCAATCAAGATGTAACAAATATTGCAAGTACAAGCGCGTGTTCAAATAAACAAGCTCAAAACATTGTATACAGTGTGGTCATTTAAGTGTGCAACATATGGGAATCTTTTTAATTAATTTGCACAACCAAAATACAAATAGTGCCAAAAGTTGGTGCATGCTCGGTAATCATTTTAGGTGCACTTAGAATGGCTGCAAGTCAAATAGCATACAGGGTAGGTCAAAAAATATAAAAATTGCTCAAGAGTAAAGTACCCTTATTTCAATTTCGTCAAGAGATTGGATATACTGGGAGAAATATAACCATAGGGTGAGCCACAATAGGCCATTGGCCGCAGTGGAGGGCCTGATACGGGCCCACTCACGTTCAAAACCTAACCTAACCTAACCCTTATTTCAGAAAATTCAGCAAAATGTTATTGAGAAAAGTTGTTAACAATTGAAAGTTATGCCCAAATACCAAAACATGGCCTCCTAAGACATTTTTTGGTTTTTCAATTTTTTTCGTTAATAATTTCCCAGTTTGTAATTTGTTTTATAATCACCCTAAACACTTTCATAAGTTAATCATAACAAAATCAGTTGAGTATAACTTTGTTCAAATTCGAGCATATTTGTTCAATTAACTTGGATTTTAATTTTTTGAGGGAAGCACAAACTTCATGTTTGTTGCAACGATATTCAACACAACTTCATAATTTCGCAAACCATATTTTTAACAAGGTAAAACATTAGTAATGATAATATGTATATTCAAAAACTCTCATTTGAACTGAACATTTTGTATTTGAAATGTTTATGAAAAAGCTATACAAATTAATCGCCAAACATGAAATCCTTTTAAAATAATCGGGAAACCCAAGGAACAAAAAAAATGAGGAAACATTATTATTAATAAATATTAACAAAATAATCAAAAAGGAATAATACAATGATTTCAATTGTATTTGAAAGCGGTGCCGATGGTTTTGACAATTTTTATTGGCTTATTTTTATCATAACTTAACCATTATCAAATGTGTGAAGAAAGATTTATCGACGGGTCTCTGTGTGTCCACCTTCTCGTTCAATGCATCTTATTGTCCGATCATGAAATTCACGAATAGTAGATCGCAACACACTTCCTGGAATATTTCTGCAATGATGTCGTATCGAATTTTCAAGCTCCTCAGCATTATTGAATGGTCGATCCTTGTAAACCTTTTGCTTTAAATATCCCCATAAAAAATCTAATGGGGTGAGATCTGGCGAACGAGGAGGCCATCGTGGATCAGTATTTCGTCCTAACCATTTATCACCAAATTTCCCATTTAACCATTCTGAAACAATTCTAGTAGAATGAGCAGGATATCCATCATGTACAAACCATAATTTATGTCGTTCTTGTAAGCTCATATTCTCCAAAAAGTCCGTTAGTTCGTTTTCCAAAAACTGTAAATTAGTTAGGTTGTGGCGAAAAAAAAAACGGCCCCAATAATTTGTTGTTAACAATACCGCACCATACATTTGTTTTTTGATAATATTGGTTTTTATTGTCAATGACAAAATTCGGATTTTCGTCCGACCACCACCTACAATTTTGGGAAGAGACAACGCCATTTGTTGTGAACGTAGATTCGTCTCCAAAAAGAATGTGTTTATGGAAATCATGTTGATCTTCTATTTGTCCTTGAATCCACATGCAGAAATCATACCGTATGTCATAGTCTCGTTCTTGAAACGTGCAAATAAACATAGGCTTATAGGCATGATATTTATTTTTTTTAAGAATCTTCTTAACAGAACTTTGTTTTACACCCGTATAACTGGAAATTTCTTGGGTGGATCTTCTAGGGTTTTCAACAACTGCCTGAAGTACTTCTAATTGATTTTCCTCATTACATACAGGTTTCGTACGTTCATTTTTATATTTATAATCCAAACTGCCAGTCTGTTTGAAATTATTTAAAATTCTGCTTACAGTGGAATAGTGCACTTGTTTGTCTGGATGACGTTCATTGAATATATCTGCTGCTTCACGCACTGGTTTATAGTTATCTCCACATATTAAAACTAATTCTGCCTTCTCGGCTAACGTTAACTGTCTTGGAGGAGGCATTTGAAATCAAATAAACTCAATAATCGAACAATAATTCTTCGAGAATGAGAAGGTAATGTCACCAAACTGTCATAATGTTTACTGTCAACACTCATTTGTTTTGTTCTTTGGGTATCCGTGATTATTTTAAAAGGATTTAATGGTTGTCGATTAATCTGTACAGCTTTTTCATAAACATTTCAAACACAAAATGTTCACATTAAATGAAAGTTTTTGAATATGCATATTATCATTAATGATGTTTTACCTTGTTAAAAATATGGTTTGCGAAATTTCAAACTTAAGCTGAATATCGTTGCAACAAACATGAAGTTTGTGAATCCCTAAAAAATTAAAAATCCAAGTTAATTTCACGTGTGTGTGGTTACTTTATGGAAGTGCTAAGGGTGCACTCAGAAAATTTCCTATGTATTATTAACAGAGGTACTTTTATGAACAGTTTAAAGTATAATATCTATTAACATAACAAAAATAAAATTCACACTATGAAAAATAAATCCTTTTTTGTAGTCGTTAAATCTTATATTGTTTTCGGAACCATAAAACCTCTATTGTGAGTATAAGAATATATTATATACATCGCATTTTTCTATTATCCTGACAGTAAATTACAGTCAAACATCAATAATAATTCCATAAATGGAACAAAATAATCACTCTGCATCTAATGGTAACAATTTATATAGACTACACGGTAGCCGGTTGACCCAACAGTATACATTATTATGTATAAAAATATGCCGTCACCAGAACAGTCTTTCATTATTTCAAACAAAAAATCGACATCGACAATTTGAATGTTGCATTGACAAAATTATTCTGTGAATTTTAACCAAGGAATATTAAATTTACAATGTGATTGTCTGCCTTCTAACAAGAGCAATTGAAATGAAATAATAAAAGCACTGCAAGCGGAAACAACCGAGTTGCACCGATAATAGACCGATTGTAACTTTTGTGGTTCATATAAGTCATTTCACTTTTCAAAGAATTCGTGTCTTCGTAATTCGTGAGTTTAGAATTTGCAGTGTCCTTGTTCACCAAGTTATTATAGTGGTGTTGGGAAGAAATCCGTACAATACAAACGAAAAATGGAAATATTGTTCGGGCTCAGTGGAATACGGGAAGTTGATAAAAGTATAGTGCATTGCGTTCGTTTAAAAAGTTTTTTGTTTATAGTTTTATTTATAAAACACCTGTATTATTACGTTATTATTATTATTATTACGTATCAGTACTATGTAATGTGTTTCTTTCAAAAGGCAGAATCTATTATAAGTCAGTCGTCACTTTTTTTAGACGTGGTTGTTTTCTTTCAACAGGTGGGAATTTATGAACACTTTAAAAAAAAATATTTTTCTGTTCATGCAATAAAATATTTGTCAAGAAATAATATCTATCAGTTGTTTATTTGACAGTAACCCTCTGTTATCAATACAACAATTACTTTTTATGAAAAGCACTGATTGTTGATTCAACAGTGTGATGTATATACACGTAACAGTATTTCTTCAATAACCCCATGAAACTTCACAAGCATTTTATTACAATAACAGTTTTTCTGTACTATTTAAAGAAATCGACCGTTTTCATTTGACGGACCCTTCTATTATCACAATAAAAAAGTTATTGTATCTATAGGATATAATATACAAGTGACCAACTAATAGTATATCAACTGTTATATTAACAGAATTTAAGGTCTACCAAATAGAGATCTTACCACTGTTAACTCAACCTACTTTTTTTGTCGGATTTACTAAGAAAATTTTCTGAGTGTGATTATAAAAAAAATTACAAATTTGGAAATTATTAACGAAAAAAATTAAAAAATCACTTGGGAGGCCATGTTTTGGTATTTGGGCATAACTTTCAATTGTAAACAACTTTTCTCAATGACATTTTGCTGAATTTTCTGAAATAAGGGTACTTTACTCTGGAGCAATTTTTATATTTTTTGACCTACCCTGTATGCTATTTGACTTGCATCCATTCTAAGTGCACCTAAAATGATTACCGAGCATGCACCAACTTTTGGCACTATTTGTATTTTGGTTGTGCAATTCATTAAAAAGATTCCCATATGTTGCACACTTAAATGACCACACTGTATAATAACTGTATCATTTATAATAATTATAATTGAAAAATATTTCAGTATGTTATGGTTATTGTTGGTAGTGTAGTATTTCTTTAGATGTCAATATTTTCTGTTCATTAAAATTTATTGATTTCTCAGGTCAACTCTTTTGCCAATTTCCTCTAATCCTGCCGAATTTCAGATTTTTTATCTTTCACTCTGTTTATGAAATAGTCTAATAAAATTCCACTCGTGATGGAATTTATCTCATAAGTCTGTCTTTCATTTGTGATCTCAACTGAATTGATTCGAGAAAACACCACTCGTCCTGCGGACTCGTGGTGTTTTCTCGAAACAATTCAGTTTCGTTGAGAAATGAATCGACAGACTTATCGCGAAAATTCAATCACTTGTGGTATTACTACTGATAATATAGCTTGTCGCTGTATTATCACGGTGATAAACCTGCTTAGTTTTTGTTTTACTATCTGTCAAGTGAAAATAATGATTTAAATTATAAACGTCAAATCTTTGTGTTTTGACTAGTTATATTTCTTAATCAATATGAGCGATCGTTGGGGACAAATGGCTATTGGTATCATAGATGAAGCAGTGGAAAAGAGTATTCCGTTGAATACGGCCAGAAATAAAGAATCAATTACCAGGCAATTCAACAATTTTCAAATCGATATATTGTCGTCCTAAATATAATTCGTGGTATGATTAATAACCTATAATTTTTTGGAATATCAATTCATTGGCAATCCCAATGCAAGAAAATACAACTCGTCCTGCGGACTCGTTGTATTTTCAGCTTTGGGATTGCAATTCATTAATATTCAATCAATCAATCAATCAATCAATTCTTTATTGGTGTTAGGACACAAAAGTGTTTACACAAGTCATTTGAAGTTGTACATAAAACAATTACAAAAATACAATATAGGTACAGAAAAGCTTTGAAAAAAAAAAGAGATAAAATCGTACATTGAAAGTCTGACAGACATTAAAATTAGGTTAAAATTTGTATAATTGAGTTGTTCTGAAATGTAAGAGTACCATTGAAAAACTCATTGACATCATAAAATGCATGTTGTAGAAGAAATTGTTTGAGTTTCAATTTGAAATTTTTGAATTCTAGTTCCTTGGCTTCCGCAGGGAGGGCGTTGTATAGCTTGGGATTCCATCGCGTGTTCTCGACAGTCTCAAATAATTGACTTGGATGTTTTGACGATTTCGTGTAGGGTAGTCATGAATTTGGGAGTGGTTTATATATTCATGCAAGTTTTCTTTTATGTATAATAGACATTGTAATATATATATATATATACAGGGTACAGTTAATACCTTATGTTCTTTGAATTTGTCCCTACAGTCGTCTCCGTATTTCAGACCAGAAACAACTCTCAATGCTCTTCTCTGTATACTGAAGATTTGAGAGCATTGGCTTGAGTGTCCCCATACTAATATGGCATAGGATATGGAGGATTGAATGAGGCCGTGATAGGCTGTAAGTGAAGTACTCAGGTTCACGATTTTCGAAAGACTTCGTAGTAAGAAAGTAAAGCTCGACAATTTCTTACATAGAAATTTACAGTGTTCTTGCCAGGTCATTTTTTCGTCAATGTAAACTCCTAAAAATTTGATACACTTGGATGTGAATCTAATTTCGCCAGTATTTCTCATACTGAAAAGCATATGTTCTGTTTTCGATTCATTGACTTTCAGTTTATTTGATAGGAACCATCGTTCTATTCGTTCTTTTTCAGTTTCAACTGTGGAAATCAGAGTACTTAAATTTTTTCCTGAATGTATGAACGTGCTGTCATCAGCAAATAGTATAAACTTTGATGGTGGAGATGAATAGGGCAAGTCATTTATAAATACAAGAAAAAGCAGTGGTCCTAAAACGGATCTTTGGGGGACACTATATTGTATATTGAGTAGAGAAGATTTTTTATTTTGGAAAAAATTATCGGTAATAATCATACCACTTATTATATTGCACCTGAAAATAAAATTTCAACAAAAAGAATATTCAACCTACTTTTCGGATTCACCTTTTGTAGAAGAAGCAACAATAAGTAACTGAGTTTCTAGATTCCAAAACACATCAAACTTCACTATGTATAGAAATGAAAATGAATTAATGAATTAGAAATAAAAGCTATTTTGATGCGGTTCCATAATGAATTCATTTCAGACTTCAAATAGAAAAATAATTTTTGGAAAAATAAATAGTAAAAAATAGTTGCCTATGACGGATATTATAAGAGGAACAGTTCAGTGAAAGAAGGGTTTACAATGATTTTAATGAATCATCAGTTTCATGAATGAATGAATACCCATTTCACCCTGCTCATTAATTCTCATCCGTCCTCAAAACTTACTATACAGTTTGGAATCAGCTTGAAAATGTAGGAAATCTAATCCAAACAAGGATTTCCAAAGGAATTCAGTATTAACGTTAATTGAAAACATGATGAGATACGTCGTGCACAATATGAAATGAATTGAAGTGTGCTATGGCTAACATCCTTTCAATATGTCGTCGAAATTAATTTTCAATCTAACCTAATAGTTTTCTGCCTAAACATAATATGAAGGCAAGACTAATATCGTGTCAAGTGACATGTTGATCTTTCTTGACGACTATTTTTTTATTTTCCACTTGTGTGATGTAGTACAGATAGATAATGTAAAATATCCAAACAAAATTGTCCTGTACAGAGCTTTCATTTTAATTTGTCCCCCTTTTAATACTTACTGGAGCGGAATTTGAAATAAAATTCCACCCAACTGGAGTAGTAATTTTTCAGGTTGATTCAGTTGATATTTTATGTTAATTGGTCCTGACATGTCGAATATAAGCCGAAGTAAGTGAATAGTTTATCACAGTACACATATTTTTAGCAAATAATAGTGGTTTACTTTCTGTACCACTGCTCCATATGCATAAATAATCACTGTTTTTTTTTCCCAATTTTTTCCTGAATAATATGTTGAAAAAATATAATCACCAACAGAATCTCATTAAAGGAAGAAACTGCAGAAATCAGTTATAATGGGATTGAAAGCAGGCTCCCAGGTAGCACATCATATCGGCTGAATCTTGGTTCCATATTGGGCCAATATAGATATATTGTAAATGAAAAATCAATATTGTTCCAATATGGGTGAATATTCAAAAAATAATATTATATTAATAATATTGGTGGTATATTGGTTGAACTAGTTTTGAATGTAGATTATCACACGGAATATTGGGTCAATATTGGTTGAATAATTTCTACCAATATCGATAATACAATATTGGTTATATATTGTTTTCCACATCTGAATAAATATTGCAATCCAAATATTCCAGTCATATCGATTATAGGGGAAAAAACTATATTGTATTTCCAAGTTTGTTAGAATATTGGTTGAGTATCATTTCCACTTTATTTGACAAATTGTAATAACTCATATTGAGTCAATATTGGTTGAATGATATTTACCAATATCGATAAAACAATATTGTCTTCACATCGTTATTAACATCTAGAATAAATATCGCAATCCCAATATTCCCCTCATATCGATTCTAGGAATAAAAACTATATTGTATATCCAAGTGTGATTACACATTGGTTGAATATCATTTCGCAAATATTCAACAAATGTTTTTAATTAATATTGGGTCAATATTGGTTCAATAATATTTATCGATATTGTTAAAACAATATTGTCTTCATGTTGTTTCCTACATCTAGATTGAGATGAAATTTGAATATTGGCCGAATATTCAATGAAACATATTGAAATTATATCATGATCAAACCTGGATAAAAATCCGCTAGGGGGCTCTACATATAGAACGTCTTCTAAAACCTACGAAAGTATATTAAATATACTTCCCAACTTGTTTTCAAGACAGCTCACTCAGTGGTTATGGCGATCAAAAGGCAGACTCTGGTGTCACCTTCATCAACTAAAAGACATTTAATAATTTACCAAGGTATATTGACATCTACCAATACATCCAAATGATATTGTACCAATATCGATAAATATTGTTCCAATATCGATAAATATTTTGAGGCCATTATTGCTTCAAGAATATTTCACCAAAACTATTTCTAAAATATTCAAACAATATTCGACCAATATCGCAAAATGTTCACATTTTACTTCTCGACAATATAACTTTTGAATATTGTGCCAATATTGTTAGAATATTGTATCAGCGATATTGTACCAATATCGCCGAACATTTTGATGCCAATATTAGTTAAGAATATTTTGCCAATATTATTCAAGTAATATAGGACCAATATCGCCGAATGTTCACATTTTTTTTCTCGCCAATATTGCATTTCAAATATTTCGCCAATATGTTCACAATATTGTACCAATATTTTACCAATATAGGTGTGCTACTTGGGCTCTTTGTTTCCCAAACAAAGGGTTACTCTGCAAGCGCTGCATATCCAGTCCAAAATCCAAATATTTTAGGAACTTTTCATCAATTGGAGCGGTGGTACAAATACTGAATCAGATGATAAGAATGTCTCATTTACCTATTCACAATTGGTTTAAATACGATACGATACAGAAATTTTGGTGACATAATTTGTGTACCACCTCCAAAGTGAATGTAGGGCTGTAAAATATTTATTTTTTAGCTAAGAGGTCGAATAATAAAATTACTTTCCTTTATTTTTCATTACTTTCATTTACTTTTTATTACTTTGATTACTTTTTATTTGTCTGAAAAGTTTCCCATTTTTTTTCAAAAGTCTTGCCTAGACTTTGTTTTTTTCCGAAAGTTTTCTCGTCAAAAAATATTTACTTTTTTTTAAAGGCTAGACCTTATATTTTTTGAAATATTTTTCTTCAAAAAATTTTCAGTTTTTTATTCAAAATTCTAGACCTTGTTTGTTTTTCGAAATATTTGGCTTCGAAAATGTAAACCTTTTTTTTCACCTTTTTTTTTTTATTTTTTTTTTCAAATTAATTTTTCATTATTTATTCCAATGGCTGTTTTTTTCGAAATATTTTTTTTTCAAAAAATGTATAGTTTTTGTAACGAAAAACACTACAACTCCTTTTTTATTCCATCTGTTATCTCAACAAATAAACATTTTACAGCCAAATTAAAACCTGTAGTTACGTATTTTCGAAATTGTTGATTCAAATTCGAGTTCGAACTTCATTGAGTTTAGTTTTCATAAAAAAAGATTAGATGAGTCACACAAAGAAGGAATACAAATATTTGAATCAATTCAAAGATAACAATTAAATAAACAAATACAAAAAATTGGAAATGGGAATGCTTCATAATTAAACAAAAAAAAGTGAAGATATTTTTAGCATGCATTCAAACAGGATATTAGGTTAGTGGGAATAATAAAGAAGAATATTTTCTGCTTCTAACTACGAAGGAGTAGAAGTGCCACGTTTTTTTTTATTTTCAGATTCCGACTTGTAACTCGGAATTCCGACTTGTAACTCGGAATTCCGACTTGTAACTCGGAAATCCGACTTGTAACTCGGAATTCCGACTTGTATCTCGGAATTCCGACTTGCATCTCGGAATTCCGACTTGTAACTCGGAATTCCGACTTGTAACTCGGAAATCCGACTTGTAACTCGGAATTCCGACTTGTATCTCGGAATTCCGACTTGTAACTCGGAATTCCGACTTGTAACTCGGAATTCGGACGTGTAACTCAGAATCCCGGCAAGATGGTTGGTGGATGTTCTGAAAGCATGAGGTGCGATATGGGTACGGAAAATAAAGTAGTAGGTGAATTCAGACTTCACCAAACCATGTTTTATATACGGAAAGAGTGTGCACAACCAAAGAATAAAAGATTGGTGGTCCATTTTGCACAACTGTGTCCAATTTTGGATGGATTTGTTTCAAACACTGAAAGATGAAGTTTATTTCTATGATACTTTTCTGGATGGATCAGTGATTCAAATTAATTCCATGAGTCTTATTCAGGTGAAAATCACTGTACCCATAAACATCGAAACTGGTTTCATTTATTCCAGTTCAGGAGGATCTGAATCAAGTGGTTATGGAGTGGAATGTGCATAAAATAAGAAAATCAAGAAATGGCATTTCTTCTTTTTTTTATAACGAATGTAACTTTTACCAGTATCTAGGTATGATTTGAAAACGAATTTCTTGTATATTATTCCATGTTTGCAGTTAGAAATTTTCAGTACGAATGTTCCGATAGGACCAAGTTTCATGGAAGTATTTCCTACTACAAAAGTGTTGGAAAAATATTTTCGACAGTTACCTTTTCAATCCTCATCATGCGCAATAGTTGTTGAATTTGTAACGAACTATGGAATAATATGCAGGATGTTCATTGAGAGCCGGTAAATAAAAAAGTGGAACAGAAAATATTTTTTTATTATACCTGAATCATAATCCTTGTCAAATGCATTAAAAAGTGTACGAAAACTTCAAGATCAAAACACGTCGGGCTCAAAAGGTCGTCGCTGTGTTAAATAAGCATTCATCATGGACATTACTCATTTGATTGGATGTAATATGAAATGAACAACAATATCTTGATCTAAAAATCATACCCAGAATGGTTTTTGAAGGCATAATAAAAAGTTGCGTATGATACAAATGTATACGTACCTAATGCTATACCTACTGCGATCAGATGAAACTTTGTTGTATCTGTTTCCAAAATATCCCAATCTGTCACATCATGTATGGCATGAACGTGTTACAGACGTTTACATTAATCAAACACTTTTACTTCATTTAACTATACTCACCATATTGAATCTTATTTTTCAAAAGGTAAACATGAAAACACATATTTTTCATGTAAAATATTTTTATTATTATCGAATAACAAATGTTCGAAAACTCTGAATGAATTAAACATTAGTTTTAAAAAATTAATTCTAGCACCTCACAATTTTGATATTCAATCGTACTATATAATATCCATAATACAAATATTAGATGATATTACATTATTGAATTCAGATCTGAAAGTCATGAAGTTTTCGTAGGAAATGGGAATTTGTAGTAGTTTGGAGCAGGTATGGGCCATCGGTTACTCTGGAAAACCCCAATAAAGTCTATTTTGACGTTTTGTTCAGCGACATAATAAATATGTCAAATCTACATCATTGAATAAAGTCATATCTCTGTAACACACAACAATGGCACTAACACAGTTTGATACGCCAGGTGCCCTAAATTCCACTACCAGTAAGAATTCCGAATTATAAGTCGGAATTCCTAGTTACAAGTCGGAAATCTAACCAAGAGATTTCGAAATATTTATATTTCTTTTTCAATCAAAATATTTGAAGAAAAATTACGATCACTGGTTGAGCAATATGATGTTGTAATTATAGTGACATTAAAATGAAACTATGCGAAACAGAAGTTTTTTTTGGAATATACAGTACATATTATTCAATATTTATTTTTTGATGGTGATGGTAATATTTTATTGACACTGAAATTGTATTTGGGTCATTTGATGATTTCAATCATCCAACTCATGTATTATCATTGTTTATATAGAAGTAAGATAGTTAGTCAATGCCTGTGTAATTGGTGTTGGACGCAAACGCGAGTGTCATCTAGCGTGATTTTTTTTGTTTTTTACGAAATTCCCAGGTTTTCGGAGAAAACCCCTCAAAAGCAGAGCTTGTGCGAGCAAGGGAGATCCGGGACCTACAGTTTAAATAAAAGTGGAATCCGAACCACTTCAGCTCAGTGACCGGGGATCGAACCCGGACCGTCTGGGTGGAAGCCAAACGCTCTAACACTTCGCTCGAATATTTGACGTCATTTTAATGCAGGTTCCTTCAAAAACCCTGATTTCAATGCTGTCCCATTGTTTCAATCAAGTTACGACATGACTTGGAGGCCAGATCACTGAAGTTACGACATGACTTGGATGCGAGCTCACTATCGCCATCTACATGTCGCATCCATTTTGATCCAATTATAATCCCATAAGGTTGACTAACTATCTTCTATATAAACAATGGTATTATTCATGATTTTTCAACTCCAACACTCTGTATCTCAGAAAGTAAACATTTGCGGACACATCAACATAAACTTTTTATCTTAAAATAAGTCAAAGATTCACCCTTCAAAATGTGTACAAGTACTAAATAAACACCCTGTATAATGAATTACAAAAAATTGAACAATTAATGACTGATCTAGAAACAATTCTACTACATTTTCAGTTGACAAATTATCGTTAACGAATGCTCTTCAGAAATACAAATTTCAGCGAAATACGATGGCTGCATTGTTAAAACTTTTGAGTTTCGAGAATAATTGCAAGGATAACGCGCGAAATTCCGCATAATTGGGAAAGAAAACTAGAGAAATTATTGAGAAGGGAGTACAATTTCAGTCACTCGATTTGAATAATGAAAATGAATCAATTTGGTACTTGAGAACACCGAATAGTTTGGGTGGACTGAAATGAATGAGTTCAGCCAAGAATGAGCAAAGACGATTCACTATTTTCGCTGACGATACCACTAATATATGGAATAATAAATAAATTTATTTGCTATCAAATATGATAAAACATTAGTTAATTTTATATAATCATTATTAACATAGACAATAAATGAAATTTCAAAGAACAAGTAACGAATTTGAATTTTAAATTTGAGTGTAAAAGTCTCCAGTGAGCATTACGCAACCAGAGTGATATCAAGTGAGCTATGTTTACATGTGAAATAAAATTTTGAATCAACAGGTGAAATGGAATAACCTACAAAATTTGTGAGGTTAGGATTCCATTCGAGCGCAAGACCACTTTAAATCAATTAGGTCACGAGTTTGAACATACTTAAGCATATGGGTTCCAAAAGGAAACGTAAACAGACTCATGCGAGATTCATTGGATTTAAAGTGGTAAATAAAACGCTGTTTTAAATGATCAATTTGTTTAAATCTAGATCACGCCATGTTTTACTGCAATAAAGACTCCGCCATTTTGGACATTTTCAATAGTAAACGAAAAGAATATCATTATTCAAATGATTCCGTCTTGGATCTTCTTACAAAACTGAAGAACGGTGTGTTGAAATATGCCGTTTAACTAAAAAAATGCATTTAGATTGCATGATGCAAAATAAACTTTGATAATATTTTTGTAATATTTTTTAAATAAGGAGAAATTACATTAAATTAGTGGCGCTCGAGTTATGTTGAAGTATTTTATTACATTTTATCAAAAAAGTGCCGTTCGTTGGTGAATTTTTCACCAAAATAGTGTGCTTTCGAATATTATGTTATGATAAGCTTAGTATACGGATGCGGTTCAGAATATTACCACTCTGCCGGCCATTATACAGTGAGCACGTAAAGGTTGGAACAAATTCGTTAAAAGCTTGATATGGCCATTGGGGAAAAAAAGCTCAGACAGATCGATTTTTTTTTCAGTTGAGCATTTTTTGGTAAACTCAGATTTTTGATGACTTCATCGCTGTTCGAGTTATGACGTCAATATATATTTTTTTAAATGGCATTACCCTATTTTATTAATTCTTTCAAAAATGACGCAGTTTTCTGTGTATGGATATCATATTTTGTCTAATGTTACATAACTGTATTTTGGATAAATAAAAGATATTTCATTCATAATTAGGTCTGCAAACGTAAACTTTTGTCTTTTGTCTTGAGCTATCCCCACAAAAACAAATTCTAGTGGGATTAGATCAGGAGATCTAGCTGGCCACTCAAAAAATCCTCGCCTGCGATTGAAATCCGGAGTATGGGGGAATGTTCCTCAAATACATCGGTATCGATAGGCGACCTGATACCTTGTTGCGAAGCAAGTGCGATGTGAGTTGCCTAGATGCCAAACCCGACGTCTGGTGTTTGCTCGAAGTGTGCAACCAACCACCCGGGTTGGGGCTGTAGGTTTTTCCGGGTTTTCCTGCAGCTGAAAAGTGAATTCGTCACCAAAAATCAGAATGTCGCCCCGGAGCGCCACGGCAAAACATAATAATAGCCGTCCTCTACACGCAGACGAGGATATTTAGAGTGACCAGCTAGATCTCATGATCTAACCCTGCTAGATTTTATTTTGTGGAGATACCATACTTCGGAAGTTTACGTTAACAGATCTAGATGACCTACGGTCATCTAACATAAAAAAAAATATAACACCAGTACACAGAAAAATGCGTTCTTTTTGAAAGAATTAATAAAATAGGGTAATGCCATTTAAAAAAATATATAATGACGTCACAACTCGAACAGCGATGACGCCATCAAAAATCTGAGTATACCGAAAAATGCGCAACTGAAAAAGAAAATCGACGTGTCTGAGCTTTTTTCCCCAATGGCCATATCAAGCTTTTAACGAATTTGTTCCAACCTTTACGTGCTCACTGTATAGACTTAAAAGTTGTCGAGTGATAGTAAACAAAATAAAACCCTTTCAGAATCAATTAATTATTTTTAAGTTGTTTTAGTCCGCTGCAAATACATTTTGAGAGCAAAACGTTAGATAATAAGTTTTAATCTATGTATTTAAAGTTGCCTTGAAGAACTCTTTAAGAATATAAAATTCAAACTTGCTCGTTTCAATACAGTTTTAAAAGTGAGTCTTGAAGGCCTTTTTTGGATGGACCCTTTTTGGCTAGAAGCTGCTTTATGATGGTTCCAGGGCTGTCTTGAAGATCATTTAATTTTACTTGATATTTTATTGTGTAGTTTTGAAGCGAACTTGAAGATCGGAATAAGGGCATTAATGTTACTTGGGTGGGGTATACAGCTAGAATGTCTCACTCACATATTCGCTATGAAATAGTTTTTTGGGGCCATTGTAACTTACAATCACATAATACGATATTTGTTCTCCAGAAGCGGTCTTTAATACGCGGATATATTGAAAAATTCTTAGCCTACAATAGAACCAAACAAAATTTCAATGTCAAAATATTTTATTACTCAACATATTCTCCTCTTGATTGGATACATTTATTACAGCGAAACTGCAACGTCTCTAGACCTTTCAAATAAAATGTTTCATCTTGCTCTGCAAACCAGACCTCCACAGCTTTAATTACCTCCTCGTTGGAAAAAAATTTACGACTTCTTAACCTTTTTTTCAGTTGAGGAAAGAGATGATAGTCGGACGGAGCCAAATCTGGTGAATAAGGGGGATTCTAGTAATTCAAACCCTAAATCACGAATTGTTTGCATGGCAACATGAGATTTGTGTTCAGGGCGTTGTCCTGCAAAAACAAAACACGTTTGGATAGCTTTCTGCGTCTTTTCTCTTTGATTTTTTCCCGTAGAGTGGTCAGTAATGTCGAATAGTATTGTTCTACCCTTATCCAAAAAATCAATCATGATTACTCCATGGTCAACATTCAAACATTTGGGGATCCATTTTGCAGCAATTTTTCTCATGTCCAAATTGACGTGAACTATATGATGAACGCGTTCAGATGAAATATTCAGTGCTTCAGATATCCGTTTTAGCTCAATTCGACGGTCTGTTAAAATCATGTCATGAACTGCATCGATATTTTCGGGGACTGACACAGAAACTGGCCTTCCTGATCGGTCATCATCTTCAATGGAAAATTTACCTCTTTTGAAGCTTGCAGTCCAATTTTTCACGGTCGCATACGAAGGACATTGATCACCAAGGGTATTAAGCATATCTTCGTAAATCTGCTTACCTCTTAACCCCTTTAAAACCCTTTGAGGCCGGAATTATTTTTTTTGAGAAAAAATTCAAATATTCAGTTGCAGATGATTATTAATACATTATTAAATAGATTTAAAGTAATTTTTTTATGATTTGCCTTCGATTTAGCTTAAGAAGGGAGTGCTCACAGTGAGAACACTAGGAGATGAAAATAATTCATTATTTCACATATTTAAAAACATCTAATTTTTTATGATATTCCAAGAAGAGTTTTTTTGTCGGAGAGGCAAAATGCGACGTTACATCTTAAACCAATGAGTATTTCCATGGAAAATTGAACAAAATATCAAATTTGTTATCTAGTACAATGCCATCTGGACTTATGAGGTTCCAACTTAGTGCTACACAATGAAACTTTTCATTTCTGTGATATTAGTTGGTATAAAGCCATTGGGATTACACCCAGCTTTTTGCAAAGTATGAAAAACTATAAGTTCCAAAAGTCGGTTTTAAAAAATATAAAGGAACGTGTCGGAAGGCGTTTCTGTATTTTCTGTAATTTATGGTCCAGATATCTCAGGAAATTGTTAGGTGGCAGTTTGAAGCCGATTGCGTTCAAATAATTAATTTTGCCAATTCCTGAGCCCTTATTACGTAAAGAGGGTATTCATGTCTAGTAAAACAGGATTCCTATCTTTAAAAATTCTGATCTGATTGTGATCTGAAAATAAAGAAAAGTGCTCTGTTGTTCCTAGTGTCCTCCAGCTGAGCACACCACAAAGTATGCATCAAAATTATCACTTTTTCTTATGCATATACTGTGACAACAATGAATATGTATTTTCCTATGCTTTATGAATCAAATTGTATTGAAACACACCTATCATTTTCCACTATTATTTTTATTTCAGATAAAACAGGTGGTACTTGTCAGCATAAAAAAACAATCGCTTAAATAACCGATACGAATCTACATCTATACCGGTTCGTTTGAGCAAATTTTATTTGGAGTAGGGAGACTTCAAAACGCATGAGTCATTTTATGTGTATCAGCAGTGAGGACTCTAGGCACATGAGAAATAATTAACTTGTGAGTGTCCTCACTGTGTGCACACTAGAAAACAAAGACAGGTACTTGATGATGGCTCGATACTCCAATTTTTCGATTTTCACAATTTCGATGGATATATTTTTTCTTTCAATTTATTGCGTAACTCTGGTTTACTTTTTTGACGTCAAACTTCACACTGACACTTCTAATAAGTTATTGTTCGTTGCTATGGTAACGTAATATTTTGTTCATGCAGGGAACTGGTCTAGGCTAACTAGATATCAATACATCCTCGTATATAGTAAAAAGTCTGAAACGACAGATCACTATAAGCCTCTATGCATCTGCCACAAAATGTTAACTGTCACCTGTCACATAATGGAAACATTTTGCCTCATTCACAAAAATAAAATTAACATGTACTCTCCCAGAACTAATTGTCACAGTACCAGACAGGACCATGTGCTATAAAGCATTCTCTGATTTAGGTAAAAAAATTTGGAACTGAACGCCAATATTCATCGCTATAATCAGCCCTAATCAACACAAAAACGCAGTACGAACCCTATTGGCGAAAGAAAGTAAGATCGCAGCGCCACCTATAGCAAGACTTTGAACTACGAATCACGGACAAAGGTTTTTGACTTTACACGTGTTTATATGGCGTTTTGACGATCTGTACTCCTATTTTCAAACAATTTGTGAAAATTTGTGATTTCTATAACTAAAAAGTGATTGTGTTTCTATTGAAAGACTCTAAAGAACGTTTCAGTAAGGTGATTCAAAGGTATTTCATCTCCGATTAGTTTTGAATGCTTCTGCAATTCAAGGTTGTATGGCGTTTTGATGATCTGTTCTACTATTTTCAAACAATTTGTGAAAATTTGTGATTTCTCTAACTAAAAAGTGATTGTCTTTCTATTGAAAGACTCTAAAGAACGTTTCAGTAAGGTGATTCAAAGGTATTTCATCTCCGATTAGTTTTGAATGCTTCTGCAATTCAAGGTTGTATGGCGTTTTGATGATCTGTTCTACTATTTTCAAACAATTTGTGAAAATTTGTGATTTCTTTAACTGAAAAGTTATTGTGTTTCTATTAAAAGACTTGAACGATAGTTTCAGTGTAGTTTACAAATATTTTACGTGTTTTTTGAAGTCATGATTTGTGAGTTATTGATCTGATTCATTCTGTTGATTAAGGATATTTCCATACTAGATTTCTGTTTCTGTTCGTATTTTTTTGGTTTATACCGTTGATAGACTGCCAAATATGGGAAAATACAATCCTAGTTGTTCAGTCCCAGGATGCAGGATATATGGTAAGAAGGAAAATGTGGGATATCACAAATTTCCCCCAAAAATAAAAGCAAGGTTAAAAAATCACCAATTGGTTCGACCAGATTGAAAAAATTGACCAAAGGAAAGCATGGATTTTGAAACTGAAAATTGGCAAGCTAAATAATATCGAAGTATATGCTTGTTTGACAAACAGACTGATGAATGAATCCGATCAATAATTGATCGCAAATCTGACCTCCAAAAACAAGTAGAATATTTGTAAACTACACTGAAACTATCGTTCAAGTCTTTTAATAGAAACACAATAACTTTTCAGTTAATGAAATCACAAGTTTTCACAAATTGTTTGAAAATAGTAGAACAGATCATCAAAACGCCATACAACCTTGAATTGCAGAAGCATTCAAAACTAATCGGAGATGAAATACCTTTGAATCACCTTACTGAAACGTTCTTTAGAGTCTTTCAATAGAAACACAATCACTTTTTAGTTATAGAAATCACAAATTTTCACAAATTGTTTGAAAATAGGAGTACAGATCGTCAAAACGCCATATAAACACGTGTAAAGTCAAAAACCTTTGTCCGTGATTCGAAATTCAAAGTCTTGCTATAGGTGGCGCTGCGATCTTATTTTCTTTCGCCAATATATTGTTCAACAGGAATCCATTTCTATAATGAAATTCCTCTGCTGTTTATTAATGAAACTCCATCTACTTCATGGAATGCGTCTACATCAGTAACTAATTACCTTCTGATCAGCATTGAAGCTCTTTCATTGATCTATGAATACTGTTGCCCCAATGAACGCTGCATAAAGGCCTGAGTTTTATATTACCTGCTATCAGATGATGTGATCATGTTTTGTGTGTAATTAGACTGCGGGAGGTTAAGTTCTGTAGCGAATATTTCAGTTCCCATGATGACATGCGATATCCCGTGATGCATTTTATTTGAACGTCAATCTACATAATGAGAGATTAGTTTTCATCGTGAGCCGTGAAGGTGTATTCGCAGTAAAAGACCTGGAATATATCAGTAAGGATGGAATATCTCCATTGTGTTGATTTTCCACAATAGTGAAATAAATGTAGACGAAAGAGCAGGGTGAAACGGGAAATGGACCTTTACATTTATGAAAAATAAATTGCAAAACTATTTTATATCGATATATTCTAGTCTGAAACGTCCATCTAACGAATAGTTCCACTATATTTTTTTCATTTTGAAAAAATATCTCATTTGAAAGTGTGCCGCTAACGTCACGTTCATCGGAAACAACCCCACCACAATCCACATTCCGAAACATTCAATACCGTTCTCCTCAAAAATATAGATTCTAGCTTGGTATAAGCCATTGAGAAATAATTAAAACTTCGTCACTTGATCGACTCATAGAAAAAATCCACTTTTTATTGATTTGTAACTTTCAAATTTCCTGAACGGACCATCCTTTCGATGAAGAACGAGCATTGACAACACCGCAAATCATTATTGACAGTTCTCATGCAACAAAACTGATTTCGAGATTTGAGGTTATTGTTTGTTTTTATTTACATTCAACATTTAACTGATACATTCATTATTACTGTAGCGAGGTGTTATTATGACCGATCTGGTGTGAATTTATTTGTGTATTAAGTATGGAAAGGCTTCGCGAAGGCAAGTTTGGATAATTTACCATTGGTAGATTATGAGATGATTGACAAATATGAATTAATTTTTTGCAATGACTAAAATTTAAAATCGTTCCTTGAACGCTGCTTGAATACAAAAATATTCAGTTGGAAATGTTCTTCACAAAAACATAACTATTTTCCGCTTTTTACACAAGGTTTATTCATATTTAGGAGCATAAAAAATTGTTTATTAAAATATTCACTGGTGTCATTGTTTATATAGAAGTAAGATAGTTAGTCAATGCCAGTGTAATTGATGTTGGAGGACGCAAACGCGAGTATCATCTAGCGTGATTAGTTACAAACATGACTATTTGACGTCATTTTAATGCAGGTTCCTTCAAAAAACCCTGATTTTAATGCTGTCCCATTGTTTCAATCACTGAAGCATTGTCTAAAGAAGTATAGTCAGTCAACCTTATGGGATTATTATTGGATGGCGATGAGGTTTATTAGTAGATGGCGCCAGCACGGTTGCCCCCAAAAAGGAGACAAACGAATGAGATGGAAAGAGTCGTAGTAATCGCGTAAAGTGAATAATGAATGGACATTATTTCGTGTTTTTGATTGGCTCAGTGTCCGTTCCACCTGCCACTTGCAATTTGCATGTAAACAAGAGAGCAAAGTAGCGAACTTTCGTGGTGTTTGGCATTTCATTGTTTTTGTCTTGTTTCGCTTGACTAATGTTTGGGGGAAGATGTCCAACGTTCATGATGACAAACGATGATTGGTTTCAAGTTATGAAGGTGATAATGCCATTTCCGACAGTTACCATATTATTTTCTGTTTTTATTGAAAGCTTTTATTTAACTTGCTCTGTGTGTGTTAGATGGGTACAAATCTTTGCAAGCTGAATTAGAACCACTTCCTCTCATTCTATGGAATTGAAATTTTTCGTGTTGGTTCAGTTCCGATGACAAAACATTAAATTGGAAGAAATTGTCCCCCCTGCACCCCGAAAGTTAGATAGAGAACGCGTAGGGTTTCGGAAGTTTTATTGACGGATTTGGACGTCAGAAATAACAGCGAAAAAAAAATAAGTAGGGAAGGGGGCTGCCCCCCCTTCTCTCGAAAAGTTGGAAAACTAACTCGTGAAATTAAAATCGAAAAAATCTCAAAAAATCGTGAAAAATATATGACAGTCGAATGTTATGGTTTATAAAAAGGAATTGTCCCCCCCCCATCATCCGAAAACTAGATAGAGAACGTGAAGGTTTTCGGACGTTTTCTCCCTCCTTTCTCGAAAAAAAAATGGAAAACACTCGAAATTATAATCGGAAAATTCTGTAAAAATAGTGAAAAATATCTGACCGTCGGAAATTATGTTTTAAAAAATTTCGCCCCTCCTTTTCCCCCTCAAAAGCTAGATAGAGTACGCAAAGTAATTCGTTAAATGTTTCAACAGTTTCGGACATGGAAAATAATAATGAAAACAAAGATAGATCGGGGAGATCGCCCTCCTTTCCTGTCACAATAAAAATAAGAAAACTCCGTAAAAATAGTGAAAATTATCTGGCCATTGAATAAAACGGTTTAAAAAAAATTAACCCCTCTTTCCCCCTCTAAAGCAATTTAGAGAACACGTAGAAATTTGGAAAAATTTCCAACGGTAAATTAACAGGCAAGCGACCGTGCAACAATCGCGCATTGATTGAAATGAACAGTCTGAGAAACATATTCACAGAAAACTAAAAAAGAAATAAATAAACAAACTTAAAAAACCTCTTCAGATAAAATATTTTATTTGAATGCACTAAAGCGAAAAACCCATAATTTTGTTAAATTATAAAATTTTAAATGATATAAAAGCTTGTCGTGTGAATAAATCTTGAGGTAATTTTAAATTTAATTTACTGTAAGAATTACATATATACTTCTCGCGACAAGCTTTTATCTCATTTAGAATTTTATAATGTAACAAAATTATGAGTTTATTCACTTTAAAATTTATTTCCTTCTTTTTAGTACATTTAAATAGAAGCTTTTATCTAAAATGTTTTTTTTCAAGTTTATTTTTTTACCATAAAGTCAAAGTTGTAAAACCTAATGATGGTTTTCTTTCGAAATTAGGTACTGAGATAATGGCATTATCTGCTACTGAATTTGAAGTTTCAGTCGTTCGTTCGAAATAACCTCTTTAAGTGGATATCCTTTTCAAAAATGAAACTTTATGACTTCATGACCAATATGCACAGAAAACTCATATAAAGAAAATGAAATAGTTATTTATATATGATACAAAAGTTCGTAAATTAGGAGCGTGGAAACACTTCAGTACAAAAAAGCTATTTACGAAAATGTTTCAATTGTAGCAATTGTTGAGTATATTTTATTCTATGAAGTTTTCATTTGATGACTTCCGAGTAAAATCTTCTGGAATTATATGAACGATGCATAAACATAACTCTACGCACATTTGATTTTTTCACTCACGTGTGCTGAAAAGTATCACTTTAGGCACTGTGGACAGTGCGTAAAACTATATTTTTTTCTTACCAAAGTAGGTAGTCTTTGACGCTTTTGGATCTCAACGCAAAGCTGATGTTTTTTCAGAAATGTCATTTTGTGACAGCTTTTTCGCTCTAGAGCGAAAATATTGAAGAAACGGTCGATCTCCACAGATTTTTTTAAAAACGAACCTATTCTTGCATGATAGACAATAAATTCATAACCCTCTTAGGAACTGTGGTGGTGTTGAGAGCGTAGCTGCTATCAAGCTGAAGGCCTGTGATTCGATCTCGACATTCGTTTTTTTTTCAAGCAAGTTATCTTGTTTTGTTAGAGATGTAAATTATTGGATATCTGGATAGCTTATTCATTTGGGATTACTATTGAGTGTTTATTTTCTCATGGGTAATATTAGGTGCCTATGTTGAATGAAGTGTCGATCGCTTCTAAGCTGCGTTTGAAGAAAAAAAAACATGTGTTTATTTCGAGAACAAAGTGTCATTGCCGCCCTCCTCCCGCTCTAAACACACAAATAACTATATTGTGATATGAATGATTTCTGGTGACAACCTCCTTTGAAACTCTCCTTATATGTTCATGAATTGTTGATAACATCGAACCATCAATTAAAGAACATCCGCCAACACTGGAATTTTCAAATTCTCCAGTGTCCTACCCAAATAATTCTGGATATCTATCATAGACGGATTCGGACATGAATCACAAAATTTGTTCTCCATCTTGAATGTTCGTATTGGTCTCCAACACAACAAGCCCCTATAGGTACAAATTTGAAAGAATCTAATCAAAAATCGTATTCGCCATTTCCAATTTTGAAAAAATACAAAATCTACTCGAGATTCTATGAATAATTGGACAATAAATCACAAAAACTGTTCGCTATCTTGTTTTTTCTTAATCATCACAAGTACCATAATATTTTACTAAAACCTGTTACAAAAATCACTGATGACGCGCATGCGCATTGCGGGCTAGCCTGAACTTTTTACATGTGAATGTCGTAACGAACCTGATGGACACCTGCCAAATTTAAAGATGATTGGATCAGTGGAATTGGCTCAAAATTTCCACTGAAATTTTGACCCCGTTATACACAGTAGATACCACACCTGTTACGTGTGAGTGAAACTAAACAAAAGCTTGTACAAATATTACTGATATATTATTATTCACCTACTTATTAGGTACCTTCAAGCACTAATGAATATTCTTTATGTGTTTTCAAAACATATCAACTGCGATAGAATATCGTAATAGAACATTTTTTTCAGTAAGAATATTGCTACATTACGTATGTCATTATATTAGGCTTAACTGCTGCAATATAAAATTACCACTGATCATCATCTGATATTCGAAACATCCGAATGCAAACTTTGACTTGTCTTTTATTCTGCTAAACATCTCACCAATGACAATATTCTGCACATTTATGAATGAAGTGAATGAAAACTGTCGTTCTATTTCAAAAAGAGACAGAAGTATAGTTTTGCGTGCCATCCGATGACGGCGCCACATTACTGGATACATTTTCAATGTTTCCAGCAAAATAGTATAGATGTCTCAGGTGACGGCCATCCAATGCATTTTGCACAGGGATTGTTTGACTATTCTTCTTTAGGCAATGACTGAAGTTACGACATGACTTGGACGCGAGATCACTATCGCCATCTACATGTCGCATCCATTTTGATCCAATTATAATTCCATAAGGTTGACTAACTATCTTCTATATAAACAATGCTGGTGTTCAGACAACCGGGTACGAAGCACCTTTTCGACATGTTCACAGATACAGGAATTGAGAAAAAAAATTGATACAAACAACAAAAACATTTCAAAACTTTGAAAACCGCATTAACCTCAAAAAAGAAATCAAGTGTAGGGCCTGTTCCTTTGCAGCATACATATTTGATGGAACTGCTCTACTTGTATTGGATATTGAAGTAGGCAAACGAGTTGAACAGAGACAAACGATTCTTATTGATGCTCCGTGAAACAGACGAATGAACCCATCTGCTATCAAATAACAACTGTCATACGACACAATCCAGCATAATGAGAATTTGAGATTCCAGGGTGCACACATTTTACAACGTTGCCAAGTCTAGTGTTGATGAACGTGACGTCACGAAACCACTTTTCTTCTGATTATAGAGAAAGTAGCAGTCAGAAAAAATAAATAAAAAATCCCGAGTGATATTATCGTCACTATCTAATTACAGTGTTCTCTCATATGTCGTGTAAAGGTCCATTGATAGATTTGTTAAAAAAAAATTAAAATTTAGGAAGTATCTGTCAGTTTTGTATATAAAATTGACAGCTGTCATCCCCTTACGAACGGCAGCCCTCAAAAGTCGAAACTTGTGCGAGCCAAGGATTAACGAGGTTTTACCTTTTAACATGCGACTCTTAGCACGATCCGAGGAGAATATCGAAAGGAGGTCCGTTGGTCACCCATCCAAACCATGGCCTCGCTTAGCGTTGCTTGGCTTCAGATATAGGTGAACTGGCGCTCTCCGTTCGAGCTATTCCCGCGGATATAGTTGCAAGGAAGTGAGTATGATGTGATTAGAGGAAAATGGGGCAATTTAGACTGGTAGACGAATGCTGATGGAAGCCAAAAAAAGCGAGAAAAAAATTAACAGCATAGGACCTACTAGAAGAGGAGCAGAATATGGTTCGAATGACGGGAAAAATAAATTGCAGTCGAAAAAATGGTGAATGGTGGAACTGGGTGAATTTTTAGGGGATGATATTTCACGTTTTTTCGCGTTTTTTTTTCACATAACCTAAAAATTTTCAAAATCAAAAAAAGTTGAATGGCAAAGTTGTTGAAAATGAAAAGATCTACAATTTTTGTACTAAGCGTTTTTTTCCACACAACCTCAAAATTTTCAAGAAAATCGGAAAAACCAATTTTTCAGTATTTATTCAAAAATTTATATTTTTTCACGAAATTTGATGGAAATATAACTTATTATATTCCAAGTGAGCTGGATTTTTTTGTAGGACAAATAATGAAATTGTTAAAATTGTTGAAATTGTTGATTCCGTCAACCGATTGCACCCCTACGCGCAACCCTCGGAAGTCTTCGAGATACTTGTGTGAGCTAGGGAAGACGCAGCCCTTACCTTTCAACGTGTGATGCCATGCACGAGACCGGTGAATCGGTGAATCGAACCCACGACCCCACGCATGCGAGGTGAACGCATTACCAGCCGACCACCACGGCCCATAAACATAAACAAGGACATAAATAAGGATTTGATTATTTGTCGCAAAATCTAGTGGAATTATACCTTTTTATGTTCTGGAATAGATGTTTTTTGCAGCAAAATATTTATTTCCTTGAACCTCTTTGAAGTACTCGGAAAAAGGGTGGCTCCAAGTTAGGTTGGTGCCAAAACGAATTTTGAACGCCTAACATGAGAAAAAAAAGTAACAGGCAAGGACCAGGCGGAGAATGTTGGAGTGGTTTTAAATTTTAGGAAAAAAATTGCAGATTAACAGTTCAATACGGTTTTTGGCGATTTGCGGAGAAAAAAAAATTGTTAAAACTGTTATTTCCGTCAACCGATTGCACCCCTACGCGCAACCCTCGGAAGTCTTTGAGAGACTTGTGTGAGCTAGGGAAGACGCAGCCCTTACCTTTTAACGTGTGATGCCACGTGACCTCGTAACGGAAAATATTCAATGGAAAATTTATAGGTGATAAAAAAAACAAAAACTTTTGTATTCAACACTTTTCGACATAACATCAAATTGAACGGCAAAATGGCGAAATAACTATTTTCAGTATTTAATTTTTTTCTAGCGCATAAATAAATGATTTAATATACATGAAAATTTGTAGAAATATGTCTTTTTTGTGCAGAATGAGCATAATTTTTCCATAATTCAGAAGACGACTAGTTTTCGAGTTGTGCACATGATTTTCGACTTTCTTCATTATTTTTATAACAAAAAGTAGTTTATATTTAATAATGATTTATAATAAAATATTCGAATGAATGAAAACACTAGAAAATTAGTTTAATATCATCAGTTATATTCTTTTTTACAAGTATTGAAAATCATTGAAAATATTGGGAAATAAAAATAATACTGAAAAATCGGTATTTCGCCAGTTTGACGGTCAGTTTGAGATTATTTCGAAAAGTGTCCGATACAAAAGTTCTGCATCCACATTCACAATTTTGAGTCTTTTCGTGTTGAAATATTTTTTACTTCGAAGTTGGAGGAGCCTCTACAACATTCTCCACCTGATGGTTCTTGCCTGTTACTTTTTTCTTATTTTAGACGTTTAAAATTCGATTTGGCACCAGCCTAACTAGGAGCCGCCAACTTTCCGAGGACTTCAAAGATGTTCGAGAAAAATAAATATTTTGCTTAAAAGAAAGTCTAATTCAGAACATGAAAAGTTTTTTGGTGAAACACAATATAATCAGCAGTTATCAATATGGGTATTGCCCTGGTAAGTCGACAAGAGAAGAAGCTTCAATTTTCCTGGAGCATATTTATAGTGGTATCGACAAAGGTAAATTTGTGGCTGCGCTTTTCTTTGACTTGTCCAAGGCATTTGACTCCATAGATTTTGACATACTTGCTAACAAATTATATGTCATAGGTATTCGAGGGAAATTTCTTGCATGGGTAATATCGTATATGAATTTTAGGAAAATATACGTGAGATGGGATGACACGAACAGTGATATATTCAACGTAGACATTGGAGTTCCACAGGGCTCAGTTTTGGGACCGTTGATTTTTCTGATTTATATCAATGACTTACCACAACATTTAGGTACAAAGTCAGTGTCACTTTTTGCCGACGATACTGCAATTTCAGAAGAAGCTGACAGTCCTGCGGAACTCCAGTTGAAGCTGAACACAATAAGTCGCGAATTTTCGAAATGGTGTCACACAAACAAACTCATAGTTAATGCCGATAAAACGGTATTAGTTAAATTTTTCAACCGAAGATACTTGGAGCAACCTATACAGGTTGATATCAACAATGTGACTATCTATCCGTCGGAATCCTTAAAATTTTTAGGACTTCATATAGATTCTGGGTTGAGTTGGAAAGTACACATAAATCAAGTTTGCAAGAGAATAAACACCAGCTTTTACGCATTGGTACAACTCAAAAAGGTTATGAATGAAGATCATTTGTTGAACATTTGCTATGCAATGGTTTATTCAGTACTTTCTTACAATGTGCTTTTGTGGGGAGAAGGAATCAATATTAGCCGAGCTTTCATCTCCCAAAAAAGGATTCTACGTATGATGTATGGTCTTCGACACACATACTCCTGTAGGCCAATTTTTAGGGAAAGAAAAATGTTAACACTACCATCGATATACATTTATAATTGTTTTCTTTTTGTAAAAACACGGGAGTCTGAGTTCGAAACGGATTCAAAGTGTCACAACTACCCAACAAGAAACGGAAACCTAATTAAACTGCAACAACATCGTACGAGACTATTTCAAAAATCGCCCTCTCTAGCAGCTTCCAAGCTATTCAATTGTCTGCCTTCAGAAATAAAGGGTATCTCAATAATATCTACTTTCGCAAGGAAACTTAAAGAATTCCTTTTAGAGGGATGCTTTTATTCTATCAATGAATATTTTGTGTATACTTCCAAGTAACTGTGTTCAATGTTTGTGAATGATATTTTTTTTTAACTCCGTACTATATATGTTTCTTTTACTTGACGTTTCCTATATCATTGTAAAATGATCATTTCAAGGAATAAAAACATTATTATTATTATTATTATTATTATTATTATTATTATTATTATTATTATTATTATTATTATTATTATTATTATTATTATTTTTTTCTCCTAGGAGTGTACCAGTCAGGCCCTGTCTCCGGTGCTCCGACCCATCCGGAGGGCGCGCTGGTGTCGTTAACCCCAATAACCACTCCCTACGTCCGTAGGGTGAGTGATTATTGGGTCCGAGAATCGTGTGCCCTGAGTAGACGGAGCGAACCAAGTATAACGGCCTTCTGCATTCTTGCTGCTAAGATTTCTGCCATATTTCGGCAAGCTGGTATTATCTTCAAGTTAGAGAGCAGTGTGTCCATCATTCCACCAAGGACTCCTATAATCAGAACCACCATTTTGACAGAATGGTCCGGATATAACCTGCGGAGTTCAAAGAGAAGATCTCGATATTTAGTCCGTTTTTCCTCCTCTTTTCGAACGATATTCATTTCGCCTGGAGCGGAAAACTCCATGACGAATATCGTTCTACTTTGGTGGTCGAGGAGGACAACATCAGGCTTATTGGCTTGTATTTTCCTGAGGGTGGGGAATGAGTAGTTCCAATAGATTCGGCATCTCTCATTCTCCACCACGGACTCAATATCCCCCGGAGCATAAGGCAACACCGGTGTCTCGTCTATGCCGTACGAGTGTCGTAGGTGGTAGTACAACACTCGTAGCGCCGCGTTATGCCTGTGGATATAGGCTGAGACCGCATAAGATGGGCATGCTGATAGCAAATGCATTACGGTCTCAGGTGCCCCACGACATGCCCTGCATAGGGTGTCAGGGACGTCTATACCTATAACGCGACTACGGTAGACAAGGGTGTTGAAGACACTATCCTGGCAGGCCATTATGAATCCCTCGGTCTCCGACTTTAGCTCACTTGACCTGAGGAAGGCAAAGGTCATGCTTTTGGATAAGCCAAGGTCTTCGATGTTGTGAAAGAAGACACCATGCATTGGCTTATCCATATGTAGCTGTAGCAGGACCTCTGTATCCGCAGCTTTTATGTGAGCTTTTTGCTGAACGGGTCCCAACTCGGTGACAGAGTTTGGGTTAGCCCGTTCAGTGTCGAAAACGAGACCGAGTTCATCGGCCGCATATTATAATTATTATTATTATTATTATTATTATTATTATTATTATTATTATTATTATTATTATTATTATTATTATTATTATTATTATTATTATTATTATTATTATTATTATTATTATTATTATTATTATTATTATTATTATTATTATTATTATTATTATTATTATTATTATTATTATTATTATTATTATTATTATTATTATTATTATTATTATTATTATTATTATTATTATATTTCCATTAGATTTTGCGACAAAAACAATTTTTACACAAAAAAATAGAATCAAATTAAAACGGTTTTTCCGATATTCCCGGAAAATTTAAGGTTATGTTGAAAAATTTCAGATACAAAAGTTGTTGATCTTTTTATTGCCAACAACTTTTTCTTCAAGTTTTTTTCTGTAGGAGGTTAATTCTCACTGCAAATCCTGAGAAACCATTCTTGCCCCCAAAAGTTGACCTACTTTTGCCCTTCTATCATAATCAAATACTCATTTAAGTTCATATTTATTCTTCATACCTATTGAGGTAACATGAAATTGATATTCTCGGAATGTTTCAACTATTAATTTCAATAATTTTAATGAATAAATATGAGTTTATATCAAAATTTTAAAAAAATGGTTTTTGTAATTTTGTTTTTTAATTATCTCGCGTTTCCTGGAAAAAAATTCCACGTTAGTTCTACTCATTTATTACATAATCTAAAAGAAGACGCTTCAACGGTAGAAATAGCTGGCGAGCTTGAAAAGACGAACTTTACCGGTGAGACTTTTCAGTTGAAAATGAGGTCGTTTTTTCGGAATTTGTCGAAAAAAAAAAGGAATTATCTGTATTTCGCTACAAAAAATTAACTGCTCACTTGAAACATGATTAGTTATACTTCTACCAAATTCCGTGAGAAAAACAAATTTTTGCTCGAGAAAAAAAAATAAAAACTGAAAAATTGTTTATTATAATTTTCCCGGAAAATTTGAGATGATGTGGAGAAATATTTGATACAAAAGTTGTAGATTTTTGTATTTTCAACAACTTCGTCATTGAATTTTTTTTATAGGAGGTCAACTTTCGTTGTCAATCGCGAAAAACCGCTTTCAACCCCTAAAAGTTCACCCCGTTCCACCCTTCTCCATTTTTTCTACTCCAATTCACATTTTCTGTCATTCGAACAATATATTGCTCTCCTTCCAGTAGGTCTCATACTGTAAATAATTTTTTTATCTCAAAAATGCGTCACCACTGGTCTTCTACCCTTTGAGAGTTCTGCAAATCTTATCGCTCCATCAATCCGAGTGATGAAAATTCCGCAACGGTGATTTCGGTCCATCTGCCGGAATCTGTCGGCATCAAACAGTTATCGCCGATATTATCGGAGCCGAAGCCGCAATGATCTGTTAATCCTTGTAACTTTAGATTAGCAGGAAATGGGAGGTCAGCGTTGCATTACCGTGCGACCGCAACATCGCTGTGGGACTTGACAGACCGAGTTATACGCAGAAACACGGAGATAGTTTATACTTGCGAATTACCCACCGGACAGATCGCGTTTCGCATATTTCATTGTTTGTCAAGTATGCCGACTAACTAATTGATTATTGTTCGATGTAACTAACTTCGAATGATGACTCTCACACTACAGGGTATATAGGGTCACTGAATCCTAGAAGGCTTTGGCCTTCTTACGGGTATGGCCAATGGGTGGAGTCCAATAGTTCCAATCTCTTCAAATAGTTCCAATGTTCCAAATAACCCACAAAAGCGCCAATTACGAAGTGATGGTCATAAGAGAGAGACAGGAGTGAGAGGACCGATAACTTTGGAAGAAAAAGTTGGGTTATGTTTCTGTTGAAAGTCAGAATGTTAAATAAGTAAATTATGTTATTATGTTAATGTATACCATGTTCATTTTCAATGGATACATATTAATTTTTTCATGGATTGAAATTGTCAGGTCAGTTTCTTTTAGAATGGCAGTACCTAGTGTTGTTCTCAGAATGATGTGTAAAAGTTGCCAATGGTTGATTAAAGATATCCAAAGAGTTAGGAAACCCTTCATAAAAACACTGAAACTTCTCCATTAATTGGTTTCATTATTCGAAATTAGAGATTATTTTTCTCCCAAATACTTATTCTTAGTCAATAAATACCATTGTATGATCAACACAAATTTTCAAAATTGTGTATCCATTTGAGGTACTGCTAATAACTAAAAACCAAATAATGTCGATTATCGGATTTGAACATTACAGAAGTAAAGTGTATTGTCAGTGTCACACTGTAATTTCGTTGAATTTCATGATTCCTTATCTAAAAAATCTCTGTATCATTCTCCATTATTTTTTGTTACATATAGTAGGTAGAAAGAAATATGTCAGATTGAAATGTTACTTCTTGTCAGTTGAAATTGAAATTTTGTACTTTCGAAAATATTGTATTTGGGCGTTTCCTGACGGAATAAATTACATTTTGGATAGTTTTGCGTAGTTTACTTTCGAACCAGTGACCAAGAGAACGGCGGGTAGCTTTTCGTCTGGGTCACGACATGCATAGAATTCGTTAACATAACACATGTCAAATACAGGGTGTCAATTTGAAAACTTCCCACCCTTAATATCTTCCTTCCAGTAAACAATATGAGTAATCGAAAAAACAGGTCAATTTTATTGTCAATGGGGACACTTTCACGGACTATTTGTAGCCCTCGTGGTTCAACCCCCTAGGAGGGGTAGATGTTACCCTTACAATGTTAAATGAGAAGGGGTGTCAAGTGGCACATCATTTTGATGGGCGTTCAATTCTTGTTCCAATGGTACCCTGACTTATTATTTTGTGATGAGCATTTTCCGAAAAATTGCGTTCTAAACTAACAGAAGTAATTATTAGAACGCCTATACTGAGATGCATTATTGTATTGACTTCCGTTAATAAAAATGGTTAGAAGAGTAGGTGGCACCGCTCCAACCCTTGGATGACAGGAATAAATTTATTACGCATGGGATTTTTTATTTGGTGGTTATTTTCCTTCTACACAATAAAATTTAATTTGCGAGAAAGACATTTCCAACATAAAATCTACTTACGCTTATCTTATTAGCTGTTCGAAATGTTGTCCATTTTGCTCTAAACAGTAATACAGTCTGTTTTCGAACTCCCCTCTAACATTACGGAAAACTTCACTAGGAATTGACTGGCATGCTGCTGTAATTCGTCTTTTAAGTTTGTCAATATCAGAAGGTTGTGTTTTATAAACAACGGATTTAAGATGCCCCCAAAGAAAGAAATCTAAGGGTGTTAAATCCGGTGATCTCGGAGGCCATTCAACTGCTCTCCTTCTGCCAATCCATCTACCCGGAAATCTCTCGTTTAACCACTGTCGGACGGGAAGAAAATAATGAGGTGGAGCACCGTCCTGCTGGTAATGTAACAGATCCTCCTGCAAAGGTTCATTACCTTCTGCATCAATTTGAGTTTCTAGCTCGTGAGTTATAAGAGTATCGATAGTCTCTTCAAGCATATCAAGGTACAGATTGCCAGTCAAGTTTTCTTCCAGAAATAATGGACCAAGAATGGCATTTCCAAGAATACCAGCCCAAACATTAACTTTTTGTGGGTGTTGTGTATGCCCTTCCCGAAAAATATGTGGGTTTTCGTCACTCCAATAGCGACAATTTTGTCTATTAACATTGCCATTCAGAAAAAATGAACACTCATCGCTGAAACAGATGTTTAACAGAAGATTAGGGATGGTATTGACTCGATGAGACATGATTTCACAAAACTCTATTCTTCTAACATAATCATCTTCGTGGAGCTCTTCAAGAATCTGCATTTTATATGGATGAAATTTATGCATTTTCAATGCTTTTCTTATAGTCTCGCGTGACATTCCCGTCTGTTCTGATACTGATCGTAAGGAGCTCGTGGGCTCTGCAGCAAATGTTCCTAAAACTTCAATTTGAGCTGCTTCATTTAGTACTCTGGGGTTATTTCTTTTTTTCATTTGTCACTGAACCAGTTTCGTAAAACTTATTCACCAAATCAAGCACATACCGGTGACTTACATTACAATTTGGATGTCTTTCGTTAAAAAGACATGCCGCCCTTCGTGCGCACTTTCCAACTTCTCCATAAATTACAATCATTTCAATTCTGTCTTGAAGAATGTAAACCATTTTTACACTTTTATACACTTATTAAAGTAATTCCTAAACAGCCCAACAGGTACAACGGTATTCACAATACTACCACATAGTTCAAATTTGCTAACCAATTTTTTGCCGGAAAACAGAAACTTTTTACAGCAGAAGTAGCAAAAAAGGAAGGCTATCTGTACAATTTCTGCGATGACACTTAAAAATTCAGCATTTAATAAACACAACTTTACTACCATCTACGTTTTACTATTAGACTACTTTTTTATGTAAAGTGTTTGGAGCTAATGGCTAATGTTACCCGTAATACAGGGTTGGAACGGTACCACCTAATATTCTAACCAGTTCTGGCCAAACCATGCATCTCAGTATAGGCGTTCTAATAATTACTTCTGTTAGTTTAGAACGCAATTTTTCGGAAAATGCTCATCAAAAAATAATAAGTCAGGGTACCATTGGAACAAGAATTGAACGCCCATCAAAATGATGTGCCACTTGACCCCCCTTCCCATTTAAAATTCGAAGGGTAACATCTACCCCTCCTAGGGGGTTGAACCACGAGGGCTACAAATAGTCCTTGAAAGTGTCCCCCTTGACAATAAAATTGACCTGTTTTTTTCGATAACTCATATTGTTTACTGGAAGGAAGATATTAAGGGTGGGAAGTTTTCAAATTGACACCCTGTATATTTGCTGAAAGACTCTCATATGAAATCAAGCTTTGGCAAAAATTAATATTAGACATTCAAAAAATATTGACATGATTGAAATACTGCATTTCTGACCCCCCTATTTACAATATTACGTTTTTGTACATTCTTATTTGTATGAGTATGAAAGTTCCCTTATATACCTAATGAAATCTGTTTTTTGTATTCCTACCATAAATTACGAAGTTTCATGAGATAGTGTTGTATAAATAAACAAAAAACACCCAGCTTTCACAAATATCTGCGAAATCTAAACGTGAATTATGAGCTCCACATGGCATGGTTGAAACAAGAAAATATAGCCATTCACTTCAGTGAAATAGCTAACACTATCTTTTACATTATGGTCTAACCAATTTTCTCAAGACAAAAGTCAATGTAGAATTTTTAAGCTTGTTCGAAAGAAAATGTTCCATTTTTGTAAAACAACTTTTCCTTTCTAGGTACTTACTTATTAGAATTGGCCACGTTTTTGAAAGATCATTTTTTGGTCTTTGGTTCCAAAGTGAATCTGAAAATTGATAAAATGGGTTGATAATCTGAACAAATCAGAAAAAATTTGTCAGTCCTGGTGAACACAAAAATATCAATACTTACACTGCACACACTTTACTTTATTTATTGATCCAAACAAACATTTCTGTTTACAGGGGAATTACACTTTTACATAATTTGTATAAAGGCAATGAATATTTGGTACAAATTGATGAAGAAGTCAAACAATTATTAGAAAAGGAATTATGAGAATAATTTGTGAAATGAGTAAAGTAGTCATATCAAACCACTGTTAAGTAGATATACATTTGTTGAATTCAGTTTTAGTCCTAATTTCTGTCACAATTTTCCACTAACTACTCAAGGTTTCCTGTTTCTATCCTGAAAAAAAGTTTGAATGAAATATAATCTGTAATCGTTTTTAGTGAGGAAAATGGGAAAAATGTATTCTTCAATTTACTAAGTAACAATTTATTGACAAAATGATCTTGAACTCACCTCAGAGAAAACAATATAATTTAAGGCTTTTGTACGTTTTCTTGCAGGTTTTCACTGCACAATAGGTACGTCACTTTTAGAAGAAAGGAATATTTGTATTATCAGTAAAAAAAGTAACCAACATATTCCTCAGTTGGATCAGTGACAGCAGGGCTCATCAGAAGATTTTGGGACATGAGTTGAGACAATCTGCTTTCTTTTTCTTTTCTGTGAATCTGCTAAAACTATTTTTGAACATTTCCCATGACACAAAAATTTACCTTTGACATGTGACACTAGTTCAAATATCGGACCTTATTTTCGTGGTGCTCTTTGGAACATTCGAACTATTTAGACTCCACCCATTGGCCATACCCGTAAGAAAGAAATAGGGTCTATCTCAATATCTATCAGATGTAGTTCAATGTCCAGCGTGGCTTTAGCCAGAGAAGTAGTTGTTTTCTGTTAGATATTACAAAAAGGTAACTTCAATTTTATCGTAGGTTTTTTCTATTTCCAGAGGGGTCATGTATTGAATCAATTTTCAATTGAGAATGTTTCTCTTTACTTTCATTATTATTACGATGAATCGGTTTTGCATTGTCGATAGCTGAATTTCATAATGACACTAATTTGCATATACTGATAGTACAAAAAATCATATTACTTTCATCAACAAATGCCCATAAAATATTCCTTGGGCGATAATTAAGCAACGCCACTAGTCGCTCGTTGGTCTAATTGCACGAAACATGTACAGGCGGATTTATTACTTTGTCTGGCACAATAAATCCTCATTCATAATGTTCGGTATACATGAAGCTCATAAAGTAGAACTGTTGCAGGCACAGCTGCGAAATAACGAAAAATCAACATACTCGCGCTTATTGATTCGCTGAAAATAATTAGGTGCCTATACCTATGTGTGTGAAATTTTGAATGAAGAGCTTTATTGTCTACAAAAAGTTAAGGTGAAGTTTCTACATTACTTCAAAAACAAATTACCAATTCCTGAAGAAATCATCAATTCATGTTAAAAAAATTACGAAGACCCAGTTTCCATTCCCTAACATTTTCCAAGCGCTTTTTCCCCTCTTCTCCCCTCCAAAACTTTCCGGGTGCTTCTCGCCCAGATTTTTGATGATTTTTCCTCCTTCTAGTAATTCAAACCCTGAATCACGAATTTTTTGCATGGAAATATGAGATTTGTGTGCAGGGGCGTTGTCCTGCAAAAACAAAACATCTTTGAATAGCTTTCCGCGTCTTTTCTCTTTAATTTTTTCCCGTAGAGTGGTCAGTAATGTCGAATAGTAATCTCCAGTTATTGTTCTACCCTTATCCAAAAAATCAATCATGATTACTCCATGGCAATCCCAAAAAACTGAAACAAGAACTTTTCCAGCAGATTTTTGGACACGAAACTTCTTAAGTCTTGAAGAACCGGAGTGTCGCCATTCCATCGATTGTTGCTCTGTTTCTGGATCGTAGAATTGTACCCAAGTCTCATCTATAGTAATAATTCGGTTTAAGAAGTCTACATCGTTTTCAAGTCGATCACAGATCGAACGCGATGCTACTACCCTTGCACGCTTTTGGTCAATATTCAAACATTTGGGGATCCATTTTGCAGCAATTTTTCTCATGTCCAAATTGACGTGAACTATATGATGAACGCGTTCGTATGAAATATTGAGTGCTTCAGATATCCGTTTTAGCCCAATTCGACGGTCTGTTAAAATCATGTCATGAACTGCATCGATATTTTTGGGGACTGACACAGAAACTGGCCTTCCCGATCGGTCATCATCTTCAATGGAAAATTTTCCTCTTTTGAAGCTTGCAGTCCAATTTTTCATGGTCGCATACGAAGGACATTGATCTCCAAGGGTATTAAGCATATCTTCGTAAATCTGCTTACCTCTTTTATATACAGGTACTTGATGATGGCTCGATACTCCAATTTTTCGATTTTCACAATTTCTGTGGACATATTTTTTCTTTTAATTTATTGCATAACTCTGGTTTACTTTTTCACGTCAAACTTTACACTGACACTTCGAATAAGTTATTGTTCGTTGCTATGGTAACGCAATATTTTGTTTATGCTTGGAATTGGTCTAGGCTAACTAGATATCAATACGTCCTCGTAACTGTACTTTTCTGCGATAACTTGACAATAATTCAAAATTTGTATCTGTCCCGCTCAGTATAAGCTAACTCGTTTATTCCTTCTGGCCTGCAAGGTCAATGGAAAAACCCCGATTCGAACATTATTCGTAAATAATCCCCACTAATCTAACCGAAGTGACGAAAAGGGGATGAATACTTCGGAGACCATGCACCACCCAGAACATCAATTCCGATAAGATGTTCTAAATCGCACCTCTTGGCCAACGCAGGCGTTAAAATTGTAACGAATGGCTTAATTTCGTTCGGTTCATGTTGAGTTCAGAAGAATAAATTACAGGCAGAAGCACAAATGAACTTATCCATGGTTGATGAGTGTGGTGGGAGCACGCGAGGCCATCTCATAATCTTGTTGGTTTGTTGATCTGTTGGTCGTAAAATAATGTTTTCATCAGCATTGATCTGAAATGTACGAAGGCGTAGAAGGGCCAACAACAAAATATATTTCAAATCATTTGGAATTGCCACTTCGAAGTGACAATTGTCACTTTGAACTGACTATTGTCACTTTGAAGTGACAATTGTCACTTTGAACTGGCAATTGTCACTTTGAAGTGACAATTGTCAGTTTGAACTGGCAATTCTCACTTTGAACTGGCATTTCTCACTTTGAACTGGCAATTGTCACTTTGAAGTGACAATTGTCACATTGAACTGGCAACTGCCACTTTGAAGTGACAATTGTCACTTTGAACTGGCAATTGTCACTTTGAAGTGACAATTGTTATTTTGAACTGGCAATTGCCAATTTGAAGTGACAATTGTCACTTTGAACTGGCAGTTGTCACTTTGAACTGGCAATTGTCAAGCCGAGCTGCCGCCTGGCTGACCTAGCTTTTTTAGTTGTTCTTTATTTTATTTATTTTTTATTTTCGAAAATCCGCGGACACGCGCACAGCCTAAACGGAGGGTCGCATCAAAAAAAGTGACTCCTTCAAATCTTCTTAGAATGATCCAAGGGTGTGCCAAGGGCTATTTAAAAAAATGAAAAAAATATTTTCCTCCCTTGAATCAATTTTTTTTGCCCCTCCCACCCCCTCTTTTAATTTTTATTTTCCAAATTTTTTTTTTCATTTTTGAAAATCCGTGGGAATGCACACGGCATAAACGGGGGGTCGCATCAAAAAAAGTTATTCCTACAAATCTTCCTAGAATATGCCAAGGGTGTGCACTCAGCTATTTAAAAAAATAAAAAAAAAATAATTCAACCCCCCCAAATCCAATTTTTTTTGCCTCCCCACCACCCACTCAGAAAAAAAAGTCAAAGACAGTACAATATTTTTTGTTTTTTTTTAAATATTTTTTCTTCAATTTTTTTAATTTTTTAAATTTTTTTGTTTTTGAAAATCCGCGGACACGCGCAAAGCCTAAACGAGGAAGTCGTATCAAAAAAAATGCAGAATACAAATCTTTCTAAAATCACCCAAGGGTGTGCCAAGGGCTATTTAAAAGAATCAAAAAAAATAATTTCGCCACCTCAAATCCAAATTTTTTTTTGCATCCCCAACCCCCCTCGAAAAAAAAAGTGAGAAACGGGGACCTACAATATCATATTTTTTGTTTTTTCTCAACATTTTTGTTTCTAATCTTTTCGTTTTTTTTTATTTTTTGGGGGGGCTGGCACCCCCCCAATACCTTTTTTTTTTCAAAAAAATGTTTTGCATCAGTTCAAAGTCACAATTGTCAGTTCAAAGTGACAATTGTCACTTCAAAGTGACAATTGTCAGTTCAAAGTGACAATTGTCACTTCAAAGTGGCAATTGCCAGTTCAAAGTGACAATTGTCATTTCAAAGTGACAATTGTCATTTCAAAGTGACATTAGTGGGATTTTTTTTATATTTTGCTTGGGCTTTATCTCGGAGTTTCATCATGATTTTTATCACGTCAGTAATCCAAGGGGTGAACGGTTTTTCAAAAATGTTGATTTTTTTTGTAGGAGCATGAACATTCAGCAAATCTATTATGATGGAGTTGAAAGCGTCAATTTTCTGGTAAATTGTTTTTTGATGTTTCACATTGTTCCAGTTGGCATTTTGACAATCGTTCTCAATGTTTACTGAGTTAATGTTGTTATAATCTCGATACGTTATTTGCTTTATATGTTTTTTAAGTTTTTCCTGTTTTCCTGTTGCGAGGGTGAGGCAATGATCAGTAACATCTTCAGGCATATGGATACACCTGACATCTGATAAGTTCATTTCAGCAGACGTGATTATCAAGTCTAACAAGGTGCCCTCCCCAGAATTATAATCGAACCTTGTCGGTTTGTCGACTAATTGTCTAAGACTATAAACACTTAGAACTTGTTCAAGTTTTGGCTTTAGATTACAGTGTCCTAGCAGGTTGATATTGAAGTCTCCCAAGACTATAATATTTTTAAATTTTGTATAAACTGAAGATAGGAGTGTATCGAATTGGTCTATGAACTTGGTTTCATCAGGAGGTCTATACATGACACATATCAATGTTTTTTTTTTTTTTAATTTTATTATTTAATCCGCATTGACCTCACAGGGTCATTAGCGGTGGAACATAAGAAAAACGGTACAAAATCATCATATTGAATTAAATAAATTGATCTTTTTGATATTATAGAATGACACTTGCGAGATCACCATTCAGAGTCAAAGATAAGTCACCGGTAAGTCTGAGGTTATTTCTTTCTTGTTCATAGTTTGGGCAGGCGAATATATGTTCCACTGACTTTCTAGTATCGCAGTATTCACAGCTTTTCGGGGCCTCTCTTTTCATAATATGCTGGTGGGTAAGTTTGGTGTGTCCAATTCTCAGGCGGGTTAGGATAGTTTGATGTCTTCGACTGAGTCCAAAATAGTTTGGTTTTGCCATATTATTATTTATTTTGAACAATTTGTTGTTAATTAGTGTCTGCCATCTCTCTTTCCATATTTTATTGGTGTGGGTTTTTATTTCATTGTATATGTCTTCATGTGGTGTTCTCTTGATTATTTTCGCCTCCGGATTTGCAAAAGTGTTGCGAGCCATAGCGTCGGCTCTTTCATTACCAGGAATACCAGTATGTGAAGGAACCCACACCAATTCGATATGTTTACCATCTTCATACAATTCACACAGGTTCGTCTTGATTTGTTGCAATAAGGGATGCTTAGGGTAAAGCTGTCGGGATCCTTCTATAGCACTCAAAGAGTCTGTAAAAATCACCGAATTGCCGTTCATCTGCTTTGCTTTTTGAATTGCCTGTGCTATTGCATGAACCTCTCCAGTGTAAACACTACTATTTCCTGGTAATTTGTAGCATTCACTGCCCTGGTCACTAATCACTGCTGTTCCTACTCCTTCTTCGGATTTTGATGCGTCGGTGTATATGTGGTTGAAGTTGGAGTACTTGGATAAGATCATATTGAACGAATTCTGTATGAGCTTGGTAGGAGTATCATTTTTCGGAAATTTTAGGAGTTCTGTGTTGCAGGAGGGAATAGCTATTGTCCAAGGAGGAGGAATATCCGGATTTATAGGATATGTGGAGTTTAGATCGATAGTACTCGACAATTTTTGGATCCGAGCTTGCAGGGAATTAGCTGTATCGGGATTTTGATGCATTTGAGTGGGTTGGTTAGGAAACATTCGTTTATGAGCAGGGTTGTTTTGGTTGGACGAGATTCTTGCAGCGTATGTGAGGCAGAGATATTGCCTTCTTACTTCCAGAGGAGGTTCTCCTGATTCGGTATACAGGCTGTCAACTGGACTAGTTCGATATGCGCCAAGAGCAGCATGATGAATACTGTCGAATTGTTTGAGTATTGCTTTCCGAGCACTAGAGTATACCACCGATCCATAGTCCAGTTTTGATCTTATTGTTGTTCGGTATATGGACATGAGTGTTGTGTAATCTGCCCCCCAGGAGTTACTCGCTAATATTTTCATCAGGTTGAGACCATTTTGACATGATTGTTTCAAGTTCTTCACATGTTTTCCCCACTGAAGTCTTGTATCGAAGGTGAGACCAAGAAACTTTATATCTTTTACGAATTCCAGCTGATGGTTGTCCAGTGTTATGGTGGGGTATTGAATATTAGATGTTTTAGTGAAAAGCATGCATTTTGATTTTGAGGTGGAGAACTGGAATCCGTTTCGTTTGGACCAATGTTCGAGATTGTGGATGGCGGCTTGGATGAGTTTGGCTGACGAATGTACATTTTTCCCTCTAGTGTATAAGACCAGGTCATCTGCATAAAGGTTGGCTTTGACTGGTGCTCTGATATTATCCACTATATTGTTAACGGCAACTAAGAAGAGAGTTACACTGAGGGACGATCCCTGTGGAGTGCCGTTCTCTTGTGTTTTTGTCCTCGATAATGCCCCATTGGCCCTTACTCTTAAGGATCTATTCGAAAGAAGGTTTTGTATGAAAGCCAGAAGGTTTCCTTTGATTCCCCACTGGAGTAATTGTTTGAGAACTTTGTATTTCCATACCCTGTCATATGCACGATCGATGTCAAAAAAAACTGCCATGAGTTTCTGTTTATTTGCAAATGCTTTTTGGATGTCTGATTCTAGGTTGACGAGGTTGTCTAGGGTAGATCTATTTTTTCGAAATCCGCTTTGCTCTGGGATGATGAGGTCGTTCTTTTCCAGAAAATAAACAAGTCTTGCATTTATTATTTTTTCGAGTAATTTACACATCGTACAGGTAAGAGATATTGGTCGGTACGAGTTTGGGTCAGATTTCTTTTTATTCACTTTCAATATCGGTATCACTATCGCCTCTGACCATTTGCTAGGAAATTGATGGGAGAGGTATATTTTATTTAGGATAAGAAGAAGGTATCGTTTTCCGTTTCCTGTTAGTTTTCGAAGGAATAAGTAGGGTATTGTATCAGACCCTGGGCTGGAGTCACTTGATTTCGATAGTGCATCTTCTAATTCCGTCATAGTGATGGGGAAGTTTAAAGGGTTGGAGTTATCCTCTCCTATCTGAATAGCTTCGCTCTCCTCGGAGCGCTTCAGTTGCAGAAAATATTGATGATAGCTTCCATTATTCGAGTGTTTCTGGAAAACTTCGCTTAATATTTCAGAAATTTCGGATTTATCAGAAATTGGTGAATTTTCTACCATTAAACAAGTGATGCCAGATTTCGAATTGGAGCCTTTGATTTTTTTAACCTTTTTTCCATATTTCTGACATAGGAGTGGATGAATTCATAGTAGAGACATAGTTCTCCCATGACTTCTTTTTGCTATGTTTCACAATATATCTCATTTCCGCTCTCCGTCGTTTGAAGATCACAAGGTTTTCCATCGTATGATTTCTTTTTAGTTTGTTGAAAGTTGTTTTGGTTGATCTGATTATTTCATCACATTCTCTATTCCACCATGGGACAGGAACATGTCCCTTTATTGTAGAGGTTTTTCCTATAGCCTCCTCAGCTGCTCCAATAATGATATCTGTGAATTGTTCAACGACTGTGTTGGTATCCCTTTCTAATGGCTCAGAAATGTTTATAGACGAATCGATAATTTCTCCGTAATTGCTCCATTTCTCAATATCGTCTTCATTTAGTTTCCATTTCTGGAATATTTCCGGCGACACTTGGTGACATCGATCAATTTTGATGGATATGGGAAAGTGGTCGCTATCATAGGTGAATGATGATACCTCCCAAGACAATAAAGTGAAAAGGCTGGGGTCACACAAGCTTAAGTCAAGTACAGAGTGATTTCCAGTTGCTGAGTTTATTCTGGTGATTTCTCCTGTATTTAGTAACGCCAGGTCAGAATTGTTGATGAATTGCTCTAACATTGTTCCCCTATTGTTTGTGGTGTTACTTCCCCAAATAATATTGTGGCAGTTGAAGTCTCCCAGTATTACACGAGGTTTTGGGATTTGTTGTAGCAGGTTTTCTAATTCTACAACAGATATTTCTTTGCAAGGTGGTATATATATATTGCATACATTAATTTTTAGTTGTGACTCAATCGATATTGCAACTGCTTCGTAATCTGTAATGAGGGGAATTTCTCTTGCTTCAATATTATGTTTACAATAGATTGAAACCCCTCCACTTGCTCTAGCGGCAGGTATTCTATTTTTATGGAAGGCATTGTAGTTTTTTAGTGCATACATGCGATCGTCCCTGAAATTTGTTTCCTGTAGGCAAATTATTGAGAGATCTTGTTTGCTAACGAGCAGTTTCAGCATTTCTAAATGGGGGAACACCCCATTAATATTCCATTGTAATAAGAAACCGGCAAAAAATGAACAAAAAATGACAAATCGAGTAGTGTTGGTTAGTAAGTTTCTTGTGAACATTCACTATCATTATCTGATAATGATATGTTGGAGGTGGTCTCTAATTCAGTATTAAGTTGTTTCAAAATTTTTTTCTTGATTTTTGTAATTCTAGCTGTGATACTTCGTTCAGTCAGTAATGGATATATCTTTGTTAACATTCCTAGAAGGGCATGGACATCTGCAGTATAATTTCGAGCTATATTCAGCGTATCAGGGGATCCGAATGAATTTTCTAAGAAGTCGTTCAGTTCATCGAAGTTCAAAATAAATGGTGCAGATTCCTTCTCGATAAATGATTTTGCTGGTAGAATGAGGGTTTCCATTTTCAAAGGGTTTTCAGTTGTTACCTTTTTATGCTTTTTTGTTATAGGCACGAGTGGTTTAGTAAAATTTGTCTCCTGAGATTCATTCTCGACAGTGGGACTGGACAAAGCAGAGCTTCCTCGTTTTTGGGAGAGGGATGGAATATTTACTTTTAGCATTTCATCGGCTTCTGTGGTTGAAGGTTCTGCTATATCTTCAATAGATTCTGTCTGAGTTGGTCGTAGTTCTGATTCTGGCGATTCGGTACTTTGCTCTATGTTTTCTGTTGCAGTCTGCTGTTGTTGTTCAGTACCTTCAGGACAAGTAGAGGCAATGTGGCCGTGTTTTTTGCACCTGAAGCAGTTGATTTGATCATCGGAGAGAAATATACGATATGAAGTGTTATCGTAACCAACAATAATGGATTCGGGGATGGTTAGGGTATCATCAGGGGAAAGGTAGGTCTGTCTGCCGAAACTGAGTATGTGATTGTACTCGGGATTTGTGATACCGACTCGCAAAAAGGTGATTGGGCAGAGTAAGTTCATTCCAAGATCTCTAAGTTTTCGCTCTATTACAGTGTGAGGAATTGTTGGGGAAACATTGGAGAGCAGTAAACGTTTCGACGGTGCAATCAACCGTCGTGCTATTACAGTTTCTTCATTGATTACAATTGATCCGTGTTCAATAAGAAATTTGTCAGAAATTAGCCAGAGAAGTAGTTGTTTTCTGTCGGACATATGCCATACAATCTATACAAAGGTATAGTGAGTTCCTAAAGGATTGTTTTCGACTGTTTTACAGTTACAGTTACAGTTACATTTATTGCTCCTTGAAACAAGTATTCAGCATATATATATATATATATATATATATCTTTATTTAGTTGAAAAACAAATTCATTTACAATAGTAAATACAATTATGTCACCTTATAAATAAAATAAAATTAACATGAAAAAATATAAACAGTCTGATTAAAAATTCACATGTATAAATAAAAAGTTACATAAAAAAGTCATACATAAAAATATACTAATTTTTCATTAAGTATTCCTTCAATCGTCTTTTGAATGTATTCATTAATTAATATATAATATATAATATATAATATATAATATATAATATATAATATATAATATATAATATATAATATATAATATATAATATATAATATATAATATATAATATATAATATATAATATATAATATATAATATATAATATATAATATATAATATATAATATATAATATATAATATATAATATATAATATATAATATATAATATATAATATATAATATATAATATATAATATTTAATAATTATATTATAAATTAATTTCTTGTGGGAGGTCATTAAAACAATCTACTCCTTTATAAAATAAAGAATTATGTGTACTTTTCTTTTTATACTTTTCAATTTATATGTTGTTTTTGTTTCTTGTATTGTACTCGTGTATTTCAGCCACATAAGTTAATTTATTTTGTAGATATACAGGTGAATATCCAATTTTGATTTTGAATATAAAAATTAGTGTTTGGAACTCGAAGAGTTTCTTCACTGGTAGCCATTGAAGTGTTTGCAACATATTTGATATTGGTGTTATTCTCGAACATTGTAAAATTATTCGCATAGCACGATTCTGCATCTTTTGTAGTCTGTTTATTTCATTTTGATTGAGAAAAAACAGAATAATTTAAATGTGGAAGGATTATGGAGTTGTATATTAATAATTTAGACCACTGGCTGAGATATAGGGAACATCTTCTTAAATAGTTGATTTTGTAAGCACTGTTTTAATAACCTGATTAGCATGTTCCTTGAATTTTAATTTACTGTCACCCAGGTACACGAATTTGTTCACTTTTTCTATATCACTGTCATTCAATCTTAGAAGTAGGTTTTCATTATTTTGATTTTATGTTTCCCTAATAACATCCATTTTGTTTTATTTACGTTCACCTTCAGCAGATTTGCACAGCAATATCTATACACCCTTTCAAGACCAGCGTTCATAGTATCAACACACTCTTGTACATCTTCACTACTAAAATACAGTAGGGTGTCGTCAAATAAGTGAATTTTACATTCTTCTGCTATGGTTACAATGTCATTTAGATATATGAGGAAAAACAATGGTCCCAAAATGACCCTTGAGGCACACCTATATTATTTTGCATTTCATCTGAATAAAATTCATCTAGTTTTAACCTTTGCTGTCTATTGCTTAGATAATTCATGATCCAGTTTAGTGCTATTCCATCAATACCTACGCTTTCAATCTTTCTAATCAGTCTGCATCTATCTACAGTTTCAAATGCCCTTTGAAGGTCAAGAAATACTGCAATAGTATACTGATCATTTTCCGCACTTTTCTTCCAATCTGTTAAAACACATTTAGACCGTCAGATAGTGACAGATTTAGGTGCCCCATTTTCACATACAAGCCTCGAATAGGGTTGAGAAGTACATCGATGTTGAGTAAAATGGAGGGAAATTTACAAGTAGCTCCTGGGGATAACATATGGAAAATTCAATTTTCCATGGAAAATTCGATTTTCCATATTTTAAGGCAAGCCGTGTTCACCTAATCATTAATTAATATAAGCTGGCTTCAGAAGATGAAAGGCTTGAGTGTTGAAGGTGGCTAAAGGGTTAAAATGAGGCTGTAATCTTGTAAAGAAAAATCGAGATTTTAACAGGTTTTCCCACGCAAGCCCATCGAAATTATGAAAACCTACATCGTCACTAGACCGAAAAACATAATGGCTTGAGTGGCGTGAATGGAAAAGTAGATTTTGTCGTCGGAAAATTTAATGGAAATTCTTTTTGATTTTTCCCTATGTTTTCCCCACGAGCCACTCGTAAATTTCCCTTCATTTTACTCAACACCGACTTACTTTTCAACCCTATTCGAGGCTTGTATGTGAAAATGGGGCACCTAAATCTGTCACTATCTGACGGTCTAATTGTAACGCAGTTTCACAACTGTTTGCTCCGAAAACCCGATTGATTTTCACATAGGACTTTACTGCCCTCCAAATAATCCACCATCTGCTGATATACAGCCTTTTCCAATACTTTAGCTGCAGCATTAATCATGTTTATTGGTCTCAATTGAATAGCTTGGTTTGTATTTGGCACTTTTGGTAGAGGTATAATAGTAGATAATTTTAATTCAGCTGGTACTTCACCTCTCTCTAAAGAACTGTTGATAATGTTTAACAATGGATTACAAATGGCACTGAAACACTTCTTCAGAAGTTCTACACAAATTTCATCTGGACTACTTTTATTTTTCAAAGAACCAACAATTCTTTCTAGATCTACCATATTGATAAGACTAAAGTTGGACAATTTCTTATGAGTTATTCTTTTAGTTATAGGAAAGCTATGAGAAAAATTGTTGTCAATTCCATCAGCGATATTTATTATACTTTTGATATAAAATGTGTTCAGGCCATTTGGTATCAGACTCACATCAGAAATTATTTCACCATTGCCCAAATCAATAGTTGTATTCTTTGTGATTATTCGGTACTAATGTCTTCAGTGTCTTTCACATTTCAGTGGGATTGTTCTTATTCGAGTCAATCTTTGTCTCTAGATAGTTCTTCTTCTCCTGTCTAATTGTTTTCACTGCTATATTTCTTTTTTGTTTATACTTTTCCCAATTATCCGTTGTTTTATTGACTGTATACTGTTTGTAACTCATATCCCTTTCTTTTGTAGCTTGCCTCACCTTCTCATTCCAGAATTCCTTATAATGTCCAAAGATCTTGACCGGTTTTTTTGGAGGGACTTCATTCAAAATTGACAATACATTGCCAAAAATTGTTCATATCTGTGATTTAAATCCCTTTCTGAATAATTCCACATTATGAGTTTTACACTGGCATGCAAAATTAACCGGACAAACAAAATTTTATTCAAAGTCAATCTTAAATAACTTTTTAACCTTTTCATCAATTTCGATCATTTTTTTGCCAAGTTGTAGGTACTTTCATTGTTATCATTCTCTACTATCGATTTTGCAGAAAGTTCTTAAAGATTTGTCGTTATACAGGTTATGATAAAAGGTGCACTTTACCCCAACATTTCTGAACACCCTGTGGAAAAATTTGACTACTGAATGATAGGTCTTCGTACGAGATTTTAAAGCCTGATCTTTCGTCAACAGTTCTTTTTTTGATTTCAATAACTGCATTCTTAAAGAAAAAACGCATTTTTAAAGAAAACCATGCGATTCGTTACCATAAAAAAATTTTATGCAAAAATTAACAGTGACAACAATGGCAATTAATTGGTTTCAAAATCGAGTGTTTCCTCCCTGGGCTTGAATAACAGCTCTCATCCTTTCTGGCATAGACTGAATTAAACCAGCAACTGCGTCTTGGGGTATTTGCTCCCACTCGTTTACCAGCGCCTGTTCCAACGCAACCACAGTTTGAAATTCTCCATAGTTCTGCCTAAGCCTTCGTCCTAATTTGTCCCACATATGCTCTATGGGGTTGAGATCCGGACTCCTTGGCGGCCAGTCGAGTACTTGGATACCAACATCATTGAGGTATTGCCTAGTCATTCTGGCTATGTGCGGCCGAGCAGTATCTTGCATTAGGAGAAAATTTTCTCCTATAAAGGGCATATAAGGGACTACATGTTGTTCCAAACACTCCCTGATGTATCTGTCAGCATTGAGGCTCCCTCCCCGTAGCGAAACAAGATCTGTGCGGGCTTCCAAGGAAATACCGCCCCATATCATCACTCCTCCACCACCAAATTGAACTCTAGGATAGAAACAACATTGAGCACAGCGTCCTCCAGGCCTTCTCCACACTCTTTGACGACCATCAGGTGAATATCTCGTAAAACGAGACTCGTCTGTGAAAAGAACATTTCGCCAATCGTCCATATCCCAATCTGCACGAGTTCGAGAAAATTCCAAGCGCTGCCTTCGATGACCTGCATCCAATAGGGGACCTGTAGCAGGTACACAAGATGATAGGTTTTGTTCTTTCAACCTTCGCCGTACTGTGTCAGGTGAAACTACGGTACCATGAACATCTTCCAATCTTCGAGCCAAAGCTGTAGCAGGAATTGTTCTTTCTCGAAGAACTTGGAGTCTCAAAAACCGATCTTCAACTGCGTTTGTTGCTTTCCGTCTTCCCTGCCCAGGTCTTCTTAAGTACGAACCAGTTTCTCTGAATCTTTCTATCGCATCGGATACTGTACTGCGTGGAACAGCAAGTCTATCTGCGATATATCGAATGGCACGACCATCATCTTGTAAAGCTACAGCTTGCGCTACTTGTTCCGGTCTCATTTTTTTTAAACTTTCTCGTTAGCGGTATACCTCCGAAACACAAATCACCTAGAGACACAACCACCTTAACATACACTATAAAGCAAATAAATCTGTGAATAATTGTTGACTACTGCTTAGCAAAAATCTTTTTGACAAGCCATAAAAAATGCTTAACTGAAACTTGTCATAACAAGCAAAGCCAACTTAAAAAAATCGCTTGTTTATGGTTACGAATCGCATGGTTTTCTTTAAAAATGCGTTTTTTCAGGCTTTAAAATCTCGTACGAAGACCTATCATTCAGTAGTCAAATTTTTCCACAGGGTGTTCAGAAATGTTGGGGTAAAGTGCACCTTTTATCATAACCTGTATAATGACAAATCTTTAAAAACTTTCTGCAAAATCGATAGTAGAGAATGATAACAATGAAAGTACCTACAACTTGGCAAAAAATTATCGAAATTGATGAAAAGGTTAAAAAGTTATTTAAGATTGACTTTGAACAAAATTTTGTTTGTCCGGTTAATTTTGCATGCCAGTGTAGTTTTGACTCAATCTGTTCATAATCAATGTTTTTTCCCCTTGTTTCAATTTTGAATGATTTTGTGTCTTTTGGTAGGATATTTGGTAATGATATTTTTATATTACAGTGTGTACTTATTTTTGGTGAATCAAATACAGTAACATCTAAATCAATATTCGTGAAAACTAGATCTATCATTGACCCTCCTGTAGCAGTTAAATGTGTGATCTCATCAACTAAGTTCGAAAAACCCATGTCATCCATAAAGTTTTTTAGTATTATAGTGTTTGTATTTGATTCTAAACAATTCAAATTAAAATCACCACAAATTATTATTCCAGAATTTCTTTCAGTGATATTTTCTTCGCGCCAATCTTCAAAAAACGTACTATGCTACTTCTGGGAGACCTGTATAAAACAAAGACAGTATAAGTTTTTTTTTGGAATAACACCGATACTCTCGTTAACCAAAACACTTTATCAATACATGCCTTAAACACTTCAACTATCGTTGAACTTTTTTCATTCAATATTTATATCTGGTTATCTTTTCCATCCATTGGATGAACTTTCCATTTCCTTTTTTATACGCATCATTGGATTCTTGCGAGAATTTATGATTTCAAAGTGCAACAATAAAAAAATAGCGTAAAGTATTCGTGGATAACAGGTCTTTCAAACACTCGCTATATTTCGAGCCGTCGTGCTCGAAAAATCGCGCGTGTTTGAAAGACCTTTTTATCCACTTAAACTTTGATGTACCATTTTTCTTAATTGCATATGGAATTTGGGAACACAAATATGAAGTTATTCATATATTTTGTGATAAAACTTATCACAAAACAAATCACCGACGCGGTGTAACAACGTCCAACTCAACCCAGGATGTGAACAACTGGGTCCATCAGTTTCCAGAACAACCGAAACGGAGAGAATCTTTCCGAAGTAAGACGTAAATCATTGAGTTGTGGCACCGTTAGTGTGAATCGGCAATGTAGTCAATAAAACCGATGGACGACCAAGCCAAGAAGTAGAAATTAAATATTCAAGAGTCTCAACCGAACGTAATGGAGAAAAATATTAGATTGCTACCATCACGTTTTATTTTTTCGACCCGAACAAACATCTCCAGTTGGCCCACTTGTGAGATCACTTCGGAAGAATTGGGACTGACGTGAGGGATAATATACAGGGTACGGCACCGAAAACAAAACAGATCGAATATCTTCAAGACGATTGTGTTCTAAATAAAAAGGAGGAACACGTCAATTTTTAATCCGAGGGGGTAACAACAATTGGCAGACTTGGAAGGTTTTGGAAATGTAGGAATCCTATTCCACTTTCGGTTAGCTCGACCATTTTTTCACCACGAGTGTGCAACGTCGCAAAACCAATAACCTCCGGATACCTTCTCCATTCCATAATCAGTTCCTTCCTGAATTGTAGCAGCAACAGAGAAATAATATGCACTGCGAGTCTTAAAAAAGACTCAGGCATAACCGTCAAAACGAATTCTTTTTGGAGTATTGTCGGGTTTTCCAACGATTTTCCATCAGCTGCAGGCTGTAGATTTCTCAACAGAAGGAATGCTCCTTTATTTCCCATTTCTCTTATCGAAAACTTATTAAAAGCCATTTAAAGCAAGAATAAGCCATTTAAGGTTTTTGTCTTATTTGAGCCACTCGCGAGAGTGTACTCCCAAGTTGGACGACTACGTCCCTTCGTCGGTGCTCCAGAGCGACTCGCAATGCACCCCTTGCACCCTCCAAGGTGGTGGCCCGGAGGGATGAACGCCCCAGCACTCGTACCTACTCGAAAGCTCTCCCCCCTATCCACCACCCTCGCTCGTTCATCCTGATGATTGGCGATCAGCAGAATAAAATCTGATCGTTTGATATGGAGAGCTCGGCCAATTCTCGGCCTGAAACTCTCTTATATCTGACATGACTTTAATTTGATTTGACAATGACTTTACTTAATGTGCATGGTGCCCCCTTGAAACTGGCTGAAGGCCATTCTCAGGCAGAAATTGAAGAAGGCCTGCATCCTCTGCATATAACCATTCGCGCATTGCCCCCAAGCAGTAGACGCGTGCAGCATGATTAGCAGAAGGATTGTCTTGATGAGGCGTAGTTTCAACTCGAGTGCCATGTTGCTCCTACGTCCGATGAGTGGGTACAGCTTATACCATGCGGCTTTCGCTATAGCTAATCTGTGGGAGACGTGGCTCTGAAACGTGAGTTTCTTGTTCAAGGTTACTCCTAGGTAAACGGCTTCGTCTACCCATGGAATTCTCTCATCGTTCATAGTAACATGGCCCTAGGGTGTCCTATGTCGCCTCGTGAACAGTATGGCCTTGCTTTTGTCTGCATTTATTCCGATCTTCCAACGATTGAACCACGGTTCCAGCAAGTTTATCTGAAGTTGCTGCTTCGATGTTAATCCTCTCTCATGAGATGACTCAGCAAAGATTGCAGTGTCATCTGTATAGAGAGCAAGTTTGGTCATGGGGTTGTCCGACATAGGCATGTCTGCATTGTAGATCGAAAACAGGTGTGGCGACAGTACTGCTCCCTGTGGTACTCCTGCTTCTAGCCTCCTTTATGAAGATAGAGCATTTCCGATCGCAATGCAGTCGACTTGGGTTATATTTATAACAAAGCCTCTAACCAATGGAAGGGCGATGCAGCGAAATTCGCTAGTGGGCGGAGCCTATTGAGATTCCACATCGGGATTTACTCAACTCCGAAATTTTTACACTTCTTCATTATTACTTCAGGAGCATTTCCAAGTGAATATGACAGGGGACATCTTCCAATCATAACCTCAATTTCCATACCTCCCCACCCACCCCTTGGTCACTATCACCCATACAAATTGAATGGGTAAAGTGTTATACACATCATTGAAAAGGTAATTTTATAAGAAATTCAGCCATGTGAGTGTGGGTAGATGTGGGTGGCGTATATTTCACTATTCAAATGGCCCAAAAAAGTAATCTACTGGGAGGATAAATCAGGAGATCGAGGGGGCCATTCAATGAATCCTCTTCTTCCAATTCAGTGTCTGGGAAATATTTCATTCAGGTACTGACGAACCGGTACAACAAAATGTAGAGGAGCTACGTTTTGTTGGAAAATTAGGTGATTTTCAAGATATCGGTTATAATTTTTAATTCTATCTGTTAAGGTTGGATCATCGGTACTCTGAATACATGTTCTCTATCAGGTTACCTGGAATAAAATATCGCCAAATATGCCAGCCCAAATGCTCAACTTTTCTGGGTGTCGAGTATGAACTTTATGAAACACTCTTTGATTGCAATCTGACCAGTTAGGTTAGGTTTGAATTTGAGTGAGCCCGTATCAGGCCCTCCAATGCGGCCAATGGCCTGTTGTGGCTCACCCTTTGGCTATATTTCTCCCAGTATATCTAATCTCTTGACGAAATTGAGGAATGCATTGGGAGAACAATTTACCAGGTTTTCTGGCCTTACTGTCTTATCGCCAAATACTGAGAATCTGGTTCTGGCCGCTGCAGGGCATGTACACAGAATGTATTTAGCCGTTTCATCATCCTCCATGCATAGCCGGCACTCTGCATCTTGTGCAAGTCCGATTTTATGCATGTGATGTTTGAGTTTGCAGTGGCCAGTAAGCAAACCTACTATAACTCTGAGATGCGCTCTACTGAGTTCTAGCAGTTTGTCAGAGTCCTGTTTTTTCTTTGTACAAGCAATAAATGCTTTGGAATGGGCTAGGCCCGGTAGACTACGCCAGTACTCGAGTCTTTCATTGTCTGCCCAAGCTGTTATGACATTCTTGGCAGTGCTATATGTTAAACCGATTACCGGTTCTGGTCCAGTGAACGTTGTTTCGCCCCCCCCCCTTTTGCTAGGGCGTCCGCTATTTCGTTTCCTTCTAGGCCTGTGTGACCTGGTATCCAGACTACGGTAACGTTGTTGCGTTGCGCCAGTCGGTTTAAGGTGTCTCTGCAGTTCCATATTGCCCTAGATTTAAAGCAGTTAGATACAAGCGCTTTAAGTGCTGCTTGACTATCTGAAAATATTTTTATTGTTTTCCGTGCGTGTTGTCGATTTTCCAGCTCCCTTGCACACATTTCAATTGCATATACATCTGCATGGAATATCGTATCTAGTTTACCCATACTGAACGAGCGTTTCACTACTGGGTTCATCCCAATCAGACGCCTTCCTGAGTTTTGGAACCATCGGTGAACCAACGTTCATTTGCCCTACATAAGTTGGTTTCATTCAATCTGACCAGTACTGACAATCTATTATTATGTCGATTGACAGTCCCGTTGAGATAAAAACTTCAATCATCAAAAAAAAATGTTGAAGAGGGAATTTGGATCTTGTATAGAGCACGTTCACTCATGATTTCACAAAATTAAGAGTGACGTTCAAAATCGTTTTTGTTAAGTTCCTGAACCAGATTCATTTCTATGGTCAAACAAATGGCTCTGTTTCACATGCTGCAATAAAAGTTGAATACACTCCTGTAGTACTTTTGGACTATATATATATATATATATATATATATATATATATATATATATATATATATATATATATATATATATATATATATATATATATATATATATATATATGATGGATATAGCGAGGGACAATATATGAAAATATAAGTAGAAAAGTTATTGGGTATAACCCTCAAAATGTTATGCAACCGTAGACACGTGTTTCGAGCTTACGCTCTCATCAGTACGGTAAAATCAAGTGCGAAGATGTACAACACTTGGATGTAAAAATAGAAACAAAGGAAGTCAACAACAGAAAGCCAACCACACATTTGTGGCTTCGGTTAGAAGACCTTGTGCTTACAAGGCTACAACTATATCCATCCTTATTTGTATTTTCCTGGGCAGGATTGTCACGCTGGTAGCTATAGCTGCCTCCGTGGCGACGTTAGTTGTAGCCTTGTAAGCACAAGGTCTTCTAACCGAAGCCACAAATGTGTGGTTGGCTTTCTGTTGTTGACTTCCTTTGTTTCTATTTTTACATCCAAGTGTTGTACATCTTCGCACTTGATTTTACCGTACTGATGAGAGCGTAAGCTCGAAACACGTGTCTACGGTTGCATAACATTTTGAGGGTTATACCCAATAACTTTATATATATATATATATATATATATATATATATATATATATATATATAGATATAACAGCAACGGCAGACACGAGTTTTCAATAATAATTATGTCAGTGATAGTGGTCTACATTTGTTGGGTACTTTTCGTACCTTCGAAGACTTCTGCAGTTGTCGTTAATAACGACAAAGATTCGGTGAGTTATTTATCTGAATACTTTTTTGTGTGAATTCCAACCAATCAGAATGTTCCTTTCAGTAAATGTAGCTTGATGATGATGTTGAATCGACTTTATTCATCATGAAACCAAGACGATGGGGTCTATGGAAAAGTCGAAGAATCATCAAAAACTGTTTTTCAACTCAACCTTATCGTTCATAAAATATCACACACGAACAAAAGCAAATGTCAAATTCTGATGTTTGTATTCATTTTTTTAATCGGTCAATTCGAAGTCTCATCACTGACTTATAATGATACATTGAAAACAAATAAGAACGCACTGAAACAGTTCAGTCCATTATTAGTGAAAGGAATCAACAAATACAAAATTGAGACATACGTAAAAATCTTGAATCCCTAGGTTCAAATCTGAATATTTATAAAAATACAAATGAACTTTATGACGATATCACCAAGGCTTTCTCAGCTAATTGTCCATCTAAATCTAATGACATTTACGACATTCTAAACCTTGGTTAAAATCGAATGTTTCAAGATTAAAGTTGAAAGTAATCTGCACGACATAATATTTTCTGACATGGTTGAAATCCAGAATTGGTTTGATTATAATTAACTTTTTCTAAATTCAAGGAAAAACAAGTGTTATTGTAATCAAAAGTTGTAGATATATCAAATGTACATAAGAAATTCAGCTAAATTTTTGGGATCACTTTTGAATAGTAATTTAAAATTTGAAGAGCACATAACTCAATTGAATCTGGTTGTTATGTTTTGAGAACAGTGTCAAACGAATTAGGATTTACAGCTGTCAAATCGGTTTATTATGCACTTACAGACTCCCATCTATACAATGGTGTATCTTTCTGGGGAGTATGTAACAATCAACTCATCGCATCGCAAGAAGCCAAACCTCTTCAGCCCTCGACGAGTGGGCAGAAGAAGAGCTGAATAAACTTTGGAGGGATAACACCGGCTGCAGGCAGTCGAAAGACTTCGTGGCCGGCTCCAATAAGTCAAGGACGACATGGATCTTAGGAGGTAGAAATCGCCAAGCACTACGCCTCCTTATAGGTATACTAACACCTATAGGTATAGGTATAGAAGACAGTCCCACTTGCCGAAAATGCGAAGAAGAAACTTCATCTCACTTCCTCGGCGAGTGTGAGGCATACGGGAGGCTAAGATTTGGGACCTTCGGAGTTGACAAACTCCAACAAGAGGAACTAATCAACTTGGAGTGGTCGGACATACTGACCTTCATTAGGAGGTCACAAAGGTTCGAAAAGGAAAACTAGGAGGATGAACGTAGATAAGTGGAGAACAGGGGATGGCAAAAAAGGTCCATGAGGGCCTACTTGCCTGGCTGCGGTTGTGGCCTCCCCAAAGAACTACTACTACTACTACTACTACAATCAACTCTCCCAGTCAGTATTTGTACTTCAGAAATGGGCAATTAGAAACCTTTTCAAATCATAATCGAGAGAATCATGTGAACCTTTATTTAAAGATCATTATATCCCAACTCTTGTTTAAATTTTTATATTGGAAACAGTTTCTATAATTCTTGAGAATATAGATTGAAGTGCAAAATCAACAACACCCACTATAATACTCGCCAGAACGGAATTCAATCGAAGCCATTCCCACATCCGCTTTAGTGAAATATTCTCAATCAATGGAGTGAAAATGTATAATAAAATACCAAGTGATTTTAAAAAGAGAAATATCTAGAAACAAAACGAACGGAATTACAAGTGTTCGATTTAAAGAGTCTCATCTGTTTCAACTTTATCTTAATTTTTTTTACCCAAAGTGTTAATTGATGTATAGATAATATTACCACTCGGTAACAAGATTTTCCAATATATGTTGTTGCTCTAAACTTCTGTTAAACTTTGATAGAAAGTTTAACTGCTTTATTAATTTAGTGAGTAATTGAATAATATTGTAAGTCCAAACCGATATCCAGCCTATTCTAATTGTTAAAAGAAAAGAAATCAAACTAATAGTTAAATGAGCCCCAAGTTTTTCACGCCCACAGGCTCGCATTTCCCAAAAATCGAAGCAACTTTGTTTAATAAATACCTTTCACCTGGGAATTCTTTTAGGAATCCATCTATTTCATCTCTGTTCAAAATCAGTGACTTTTTTGGGTTGTAACAAAAGCAATTAGCTTAGAGAACTTACCAATATCTATATTATCGTTTTATAGTATAGTCGATTTTATTTGTGATCTACAATAATTAAGATATTATCAAAACATGAAGATTCCATAGTTGGTATTACCCGCATTAATGACTATCTTTCACATTTTCCAGAATGGTGATTATGGATTGGTTAAAGAATTAGCACAAATGAAAGATCCTGCAGATTTCCGATTCACAAAATTTCTGGATGTTCGTATTGATGTTGACGACAACAAAAGGTTTGATAAAAAAGGTAGGGACTAAATTGACCAAGTGAGAATATCAGAAATTGGCATACTGATCAATCGTTCTCAAAATCTGCTTGTTTTTCTGAAAAGATGTCCTTTGGGGTTTTTATCAGGAAGTCATTCAAAATTACCTTTTTTCTGCTTCCCTAGAGAAAATAATAATTATTGTGTGTTTCCTTTGATTTCATTTGTTTATTGTTCTTCAGTTCAGGATACAATCATATCTGCAACAAAGAAACTAATGGTTGTTACCATAAATATTTCATAGAAAGACTCAATTCCGTGATAGTTTTTTATTATTGCCCTTGTTGAAATTCACTATAAACATTTAGTATTCATAATTTTTGAAAAACTATTTGCAACCGCTTTCATTTGATATAAAGAATGATGATGTTCCATTAGAAAAAACGTTCATTGATTGTGACCACTGAAAACTAATCACACTGTATATTCATAGGAAATATTTTTTTTTTATACGGCAATGAACCATTTGAGGCACTTTTGAAAGTTTCGGTGTTCAATTAAAAAAAGTAGGTGGAAAGAGAAGTTAGGGAGTCACACTGTATACTGCTTGCAAGCTTCCTGACCTGCCTATAACTTGAAGTGGTAATTGATGCTGGTGTTTTACAAGGATCCATCTTAGCTTTAACACTTATTTATCCTGTTCATATTTTCGATAAAATCAACATTCCACACCCATGACTGGTTTTATGTCAGAAAAATAATTTCAAAGTTTCACCCCACAAGAAATAGTCCAACAATTCCTCATTACAGTGTGAAATTGCTTCTGAAGAGTATGTTTTCCAATTCTTCCGACCTCCCTGATGATCTTAGAAGAGTGAAATAGATTTTTGTCGACCAAAATGTAGTGGAGGCCTAGTAGTCCAGTACGTGGGTACCGAAAAGGGGTGTTTGAATGCAAAAGGTGGGGTAGTAGCAAGTTGATTTGTGCTTTGTTTGTGAGAAAAGTTTAAGTGAATGTGACGTTGTCGTTGTAAAGGAAAGAGGTGTAAAGACACTTTTAAAATCGAGTGAGTTACGAGGTAATCGCGCTCATATGCGCATTTTCAGAACAGTATCTTCTGTAACTGTGCATTGTGCATGTCAAAAAAATTATATTAATGAAATACTGATCGCCGCGTATTGTCAAAAAAAATAACGAACCTCAAGTTGCGTTGACATCCCGCAGATCTAGTATACCGATGATGATGCCGATGTGCTAATTGTCAACACTGCAATTTCATTATGCAGTGAATCAATATTTGATGCTGATTTTGTGGTCGGGGAAGACGTTGACCTTTTAGTACTCCTGACAGCCCTAGCACCAGCCGAAAGTTCTATCTACTTCCGTAAACCTGGAAGAGGAAAAAATGCTGAGAGGATATATTCAGCAAGTAGCCTCAAATACGAAGAAACAACCCAGCACTACGTCATTTCTATTCAATCAAGGAAAAACTAAATTTTGTACGCTGATGAAAAAGAACAGAGCGGTTCATGAAATAGTTGAAATTTTCAACAAACAAGATGCCACGCCAGAGGAGATTGCCGAGGCCGGAGTACGCTTTCTTGTAGCATTATATGGTGGCAACATAGATAAAGATAGTTTGGAAGACATTCGTTTCCAACGCTTCGCCAAATCTACGCTGAAAAGCAAATTTAATCTTGCCTTTTTGCCACCTACAAAAGACGCGGCGCAATTCCACGCCTTAAGGACGTACCACCAAGTACAGAAATGGAGAGGCATAGAGAAAAATCCTGAAGACTGGGGTTGGAAGCATGGCGTTCACGGGCTCACACCCATAATAATGGCGGAAAAACCAGCTCCCGATTCCTTATTAAAAGCGGTATCTTGTAACTGCAAAAAAGGGTGTGGTGGGGCATGCAGTTGCCGAAAGGCTGGGCTTAGATGTTCGGTTGTATGTGGCTTTTGCTAAGGAGAATCTTGCGGAAATATGCCGGAAATCCGCATTGAAAGCGAGGACGAGGATGACGACATTTTTCAGGCTACTGACCCAAACTACGACCAGGCCACAGACAACTACGACCAGAACACCGACAATATCCAACCCGGACCATTGAAACGTACCAAAATATATAATATAAATAAAACTCAACCAAAATGAAGTTTCCGCATTTTTTTCAAATGGTGCAACTTCACGGAGCTGTAACTCCTAACATATGTGTGCTACACAAGAATTTTTCCTACAAAATATGTAGAAAATTTTGTCTTCCTCAACTTTGTATGAAACGTCTTTTGTCGTGAAATCCACCGGTTTTGAGTTATTATCAAAAAACTAAATTTTTGTACCTGAAATCCAAGATGGCGGCTCGAGCGCATGCGCCTCGAGGTCGAAAACTTGGATATTTCATTAGGGCCCCAAGCCTAACAACATATTGAAATATCGCTACTACCCCACCTTTTGCATTCAAAAAACTCCCACGTACTGGACTATAGTGAAAGAGATGAAATTCACGCATCAATGAAATGAGCGATTTTCTGTGAGTGAATAACATTCTCCCTTATCTCATTTGTAGATGAGAATCTCCAATGGAAACTGGACATTTTAGAAATAATCAACTATCTGAATGAAATTGCAAATTTTCACTTTCAGATTTTTTCTCTCAAATTACATAGGGTATTTCACAATATCTATCAGATGTAGTTCAATGTCCAGCGTGGCTTTAGCCGGGGAAGTAGTTCTTTCCTGTTAGATATTACAAAAACGTAACTTCATTTTATCGTAGGTTTTTCCATTTCCAGAGGAGTCATGTGTGAGACAGTTTCCCTTTACAACATGAATCCCTTCCAAGAGAGGTTATCTTGAACGATGGAAAATAGCGATTAAAGTTCATCTTTTAGTCGCAGTTGATTCCACAACTGACTTTAGAAACATCCTGTTCATATTTTCAATAAAATCATCAATACTTGTAATTTCACATGATCAAAGACAAGTTTTTTACTTATTTAATCATTTTTTTTTGAGGAATTTATTTCTATATATTGAAATTGTATTATTAATAATAAATGAATGAATAAAATAGATGAATAAATACAAATTTTTGATTTGATTCTCATTGCTTGGAAAGGTAATTTTCAAAGTCAGTATTCTCCAAAAGCTTCGAGAAAGGTAGCAGAAGATCATATGAATTTGACGTAAGGATAATAACCTTCGTCATATTCAATAGAATATTTATTGAGAGTAATACGTTTGCAACATGGATCGTCATAAGAAATAATTCTGATATTTTTATTAAAATAACTCTGTTAACTCTGTTAATAATTAACAATTTTTCAGGAATCGATTGGAATCGATTGAAAAAATTGGATGCCTTGACATACCAGATAGAAAACGTGTCTAAAATATTGATTGAAATTAATGGCGAAATGGCAGCGGTTAGAAAAAATATGTCCAATCTCAGCAAAAATCAAATGCGGTGAGGATTGTAAATTGTAACTTGAGCCACCACCAATTCAACATTTTAATTACATCTTCCTCACATACAGTGTGTATCAGCAAAATGGAATAAATTCCATAATGATTCAACGGGGGCGTGTTCGGAAAAACGATGGTACTCATCGATTGGTTTTTTAGTATCGCATCATTTCCACCAAAAACATATTATACAGGGTGTGTGTCGATTTGGAAAGTTCGGAATGCTTTCGGAGATACCCGGAAAAAAAACTAAATTACATAAAACCTTCCCAATTTTTTCTAGGCGTTATTTGAAGTACTTTATCCAAATGAATTACTCTTCATAATGGCCACTTTTCTTTCCCTACAAGCTGGCGTCTCGTCTTCCAGAAACCATCATCGACTTTTTTTTGTTTTTCAAATACGAACCTGAAATTTTATTTGATCTTTTGTTACATTTGGACAACCTAAGAGCTATGACCATTCACACAAATCGAGTGTCTGTTTTCATTCTGTAATTTTTTTTCAACCATGCATATAACCAAGAAATACTAGTGAGTATCAAATCGCTGGCAAAATTTTGATGAAACCTCTTACCCATCCCCTTCTAAATTATTATGAAACTGAACTTCTGGCAAAACAATATTAATAAATCTCAATTCTTTGATAACAACTATGTCTAAACTGTGAAAAAAACAAACTAAAGAATCAAAATAAATGCTCGAATGATCCCCCTTGCACCTATGCATTTTTGTATCCATCTTTGCAGTTTGCACGTAACCTACCATTGGGTTCAAACTTCAAATGTACCTAGTCGTAAAATCTGTATGTTACGTGGAATACTCCTGAACAAATGTTTTTTTAATATTCTCATAAAAAATTATCCATCGGGGATTAATCGGGGATTCTGTCAGGCTAGCGTACCACCTCTTGATTCCCAATCCATTGATTATCAAATGTTTCATGGGGTGGAGCTCAATCCTGTTTCCTACACAGTTGCCTATATCTATTTAACGGCTCGTTTTCAAAAACATCTACTGATTTCAGGAGTGAATCAATATAACGTATTTAAATTTCTGTATCGATTATGTCTACCCAAACATTGAATGGTGTCCGTCCCTGCCTTCTCACTTGCTGATGACGATCTCTTGGTCTTAGTTCTTGGCTGACATATAATTTATAATGATGATACTTATGTTTTGTAAGAATCGAATGTATTCGGCTTAGTGTGGAACCTCTAAGATTTTCCATAACCTTCAATAAAACTTTTTTATGAAATATTATTGCAAATATTGAATGAAATAAAATGCATATTATAATTCCATTTTGTTGAAAAAAAATTGTAAAAATTGTTAACCAGCTGTCGTCTCTTTACGAACGGTAGCCGTCAGAAGTCGAAACTTGTGCGAGCTAAAGGGTTAACGAGGTCTTACCTTTTTACATGCGATTTCTAGCACTTTTTCTGGGCATCAGAAAAATGTCTGCAGTCGCTAGGGTTTGAACCTTTGACTGCAGCCAAAGTGATAGAAACAATGTCGCTTTCACCTGGCCTTGAATCTTCAGCTTCAACTCTTCTGCCATACGCAATTTGGAGTTTACTAAATTTAACAAAAAGATCAAAATTCCTGTCCAAATCATTAAAATAGGTATAATTATTAGAAAGTATCTGTTAATACTGTTATAAAACCGAACCACGTTTTTCTGAATTGGAAAACACCATATTTGCTCTCTCAAATAATTTTTATTTTTAAACTGTCATATTTTGACAAGTAGATGTCACTTTTTGTCTTCGAACATAACGGCTGTCTTTTCCTTTTTCTATATCACAATGAAACAGTATCGTAATGAATATAAAAAAAAGAAACTGTCAATTTTTGTCAACAAAATTTGTAATTTGTCCTCGGTTTTGAAGTGTCCGAAGGCAATAAAAAATTAAATGATAAAACCAAGTCCGTGTTAAAAAAATTTAATGATCGTTTCTGGAAGTCGAAACGTTGGATTTCGAATTTGACAAAGCCGTCTTGTAGGAAATGAAAAATAGCCTTGATAAAGTGCCATTCATTTCGACAAAGTCCTTCAAATAAGGCAAGAAATTTATAATTTTTTTATGAAATCTAGGTGATTTCCGGATATCTCCAATAGTATTGAAAGGCACTTTGTTCTGCAACAAATTGTGTAACTTTGCCGCACTTCAACACACCCTGTATTTCTTGCGATTCACGAGATCCCAGTGATGAGGCTCGCATATCAGCCACCCTGTTGAATATTGAATATTTGTTCAAAATGGTCTATTTAATTCTTGATTTTTTTCATTCGCATATCTCTGTTCATTGACTTCCAAAAATCAATATGGTCTTCATGAATTTTCAGTATACACAAAGATATTCAAAACAGCCGATTTTCAATATCGAAGTCTTCAAATGGTGTAACTTATAATGGGCTCTACCCAAGAACTGAACCAGGGGGAACAAAAGGCAACCAAACAATCAATATTCCCAGAGATTGTTATGAAGTGAAGATGAGAGGTAAATACCATTTCATTACAACAAACTATCTCAGTTGAGTGAATCATTCACTAGTTATTAATTTATCAAAATATTGAATACAACAAAGTGACATAAAAAAATAATAATTTGGTGTTCTGGCGGCTTGAATTGAAAATAAGAGCCTTCAGATGACTCCATGAAAATAAATCTAGAGGATTCATATCAGGACTGCGAGCTGGCCAATGTTGACGTCCTGCACGCATAATCCATCGATTGAGGTAGGCGATGTCGAGATGATGACGAGCGTGTACATTAAAATAAGCTGGAGCTCCGTCGTGCCTTAACCACATATTGCCTGTTACAAGTACGAATACTTCTTCTAACAAAATGATCTCGCAAAAAGTCTCTGTAGGAGTCACCTGTTGATATTGCTGTTGAAAAAATGGACCAATCAGGTAGTCCCCAATAATGGACCTTTACATTTGCGGAAAATAAATTACAAAACTCGTTTAAATCGATAGTTGTTAGTCTGAAAAGTCCATTTAACAAAAAGTTCCATTATTTTTCTTTCATTTTAAAAAAATATCACATTTGAAATTGTGCCGCTGACGTCACGTTCATCGGAAATACCTCCCACCATAATCCAAGTTCCGAAACAGGCAATACCGTTCTTCTTAAAAATATAACTTCTAGCATGATATAAGCCGTTGAGAAATAATCAATACATTGTCACTTGATCAACTCATAGATAAAAATACACATATTAGCTATTTTTTATTGTATTTGTAACTTTCAAATTTTCTGAATGGACCATTCTTTTGATGAAGAACGAGCATTGACAACACTGCAAATCGTAATGACAGTTCTCAATTGTCAAAAGTTATATGGAGATGTGAGGTTAATGTCTATTTTATTTACATTCAACAATCAACATTCATTTTGATAGTTCAAGGTCTTTTTTGCAATAACTAATATTTTAAATCTTTCCTTGAACTCTGCTTTGAATACAATAATAACATAACGTAAAGCACTCGCTTGGAAATGTTCTTCACAAAAACATATATTTCCGCTTTTCACAAAAGGTTTATTCACTGTTTCGAACCACATTTTCCGACGCGCTCCATCTTTAGGTGCATAAAAAAAATTGTTTATTGGAATTTACACTGGTATTCAGACAGCCGGGTACAAAGCACCTTTTCGACATGTTCAGTTATTGCAGGGATACAGGTACTGGAGATACAGGAATTAATAACAAATTTTGGAACACAAACAACAGAAGCTCTCAAAACTTAGAAAATCTCGTTAACCTCAAAAAATAAATCAAGGTAGTGTTCGTTAAGTTTAGATCGGATGGAACTGCTTCTCTTGTATCAAATGGGTTGGCAAATGAGTTAGACAGAGACAAACTATTCTTATTGATCGCACCGTGAAACAGACGAAAGAACCCATCTGGTATCAAATGACAACTGTCATACGACACATTATATTTGAATGAGAATTTGGTGCACAACTTTAACAACGTTGCCAAGTTTAGTTTTGATGAACGTGACGTCACGAAACCACTTTTCTTCTGATTATAGATAAACTAGCGGTCAGAAAAAATAAATAAAAAATCCCGAGTGATATTAGCGTATTTTCTTCCTAATTTCAGTGTTACCTCATATCTCTTGGAAAGGTCCATTCCTACCCAAACGTTCAGCGAAAATTGTTGCTGAAAATTACTTTCTTTAATAACGCGGAGATTTTCGTATGCCCATAAATGGTTATTGTGGAAGTTCATATTAACACCTCGTAAAAAATTTGCCTTGTTAGTGAATAAAATATTTGTTACAAAATTATTATTGTAATAATCAACCACCTGCAAAACATTGATCTTGGGTGAAAATTCCGAGGCCAAAAAAACTGTTTTCGGACGTGTTGCGTACACTATTTTTTCGGCAACCATGTAGAATAACAAATCAATGAGACGCATCTAGTCTAAGAGACGAAGAGATGTCGACTTTCACCCATCTGTTAACCGGATGAAACGATTCCGAATTTGAATATTTCGAACATTTCAGTTCTTATTTGTATTATACATTGAAATTCGAACAGAATATAGGTACCAACAGAAACATTCTAATTCTTATTCATATTAATATTTGTATTAAAATTCGAGCACTTCCCGGCCTAGTCCGGGAAGTACGTACTTCCCGGACTAGGCCGGGAAGTGCTACTTTCCCAAAGAAAAAGTGTCCGGGAAGTGAACACTTCCCGGATTGTTGCCGAAAAAGTACTTTCCCGTACAGAAAACGATCTGAGAAAATTTTTGCCGGCTTGTTTACATTTTAGACAGTTATTGAATTCACGCAAACAATATGTAGAATTCCTTAGTTTTTGATAATGCTGATTGCGATTTCAGAAAAAATAGTATGTGTACCTCGTAGTAAAAGCACATTCCCAGACTTCAATGCTTGTTGGCCTCGGCTTATCGCCTCGGCCAACAATTTACATTGTCGTGCGGGAATGTATTGCTTTCACTACTAGATACACAATATACTATTTATCGATTCTCAAGACCCTTAACTTGTTTTCGATCAAGTAATTGAGGAGGAAATCAAAATTTGAAACGGAATTGCATGTTATTTGTAGGTAAACAGTTATATTATTTAATTCCTTTACAATGATAATTATCTTTAAACAGTTACATTGTTGTTATTTTCATTGATTGAGTGAATAAAAAGTGATTTCCCAACTTCAAGTTCCTATATTTCGAAAACGAATCGATAGAATTAATTTATTTTTATTGTTTGATATTAAGAAGAAAAATACCTTTCGAATGAGGTATCACTTGCCATATGTTGCCATTTAAAAATTTAGGGGTGGCGGTCACAGCTCCGAGGGATGGAATGTATTTCGGGTGAATTTCATCGCGAACGATGTCCCCTCGAAAATGTTGTTGATGTGTCAGGGCGTTTTTATATAACTCGGTTCTGCCGAACTACAGAACCGCTGTTTTGTTTTCAATGGCCCACTCTGTATATCTATAGGAACAAATCTTGAAGCTATTTGGGACAGCAGCAAAACGCAAGTGTACTGCTGTCCCAAATAGCTAGAAAGACTACCTCTCCTCTCTCATATATCTATGTATACAGAAAGTTACTGATGACATCTGCAGTGGGTGACCACGAAACAGCTTTCAAAGGTTGGAACTCTCGGAATCAAATAAAAAAATACTCTATTTTCACTTATATGTATCCATATAATCGTGGTTAAGTGATACTCATTGTTTTATATGACCTACCGTACATTATAGTCAGTTGTGAAAATATTATTTTGTAGGCAATAACGTTTCTGGCGTTTATGAAATTCATCCAAAACTCTCTCCAAAACCCTTTTTGGTTCTTTGTGACATGGAGACAGTAGGAGGCGGCTGGACCCACATACAGAAAAGATTCGACGGATCTCAAGAATTCTTTTTGGGTTGGAGAGAATATAAATTTGGTTTTGGAGATCTTGATGGTGAATTTTGGCTGGGTCTACAAAATATTCACTATTTGAGTAAGTCACTTGAACCAAAATTGAATCAAAGATATTCAGGTTATGAAAGAGACAATTTTCAGAGTATTTTTTAATTTTCATTCGTAAAAGTAGATTGTAAGAATATTCACAAAATATTGTACACATCTTTCAATAAGTTCATGATAACAGAAAAAAGAGGTAATCAAAATGTTATGATGCAGAAGGTTGAAACAACTACTAGCCTGAATTCAGTTTTTTTGAAGTTGCTATGAATACAACAATCTCAAGAATGACGAGAAAAATGCTAGAAACATTCCCCCCTCCAAATGAATCTCGAAAAAACAGTAATATTTGACGATGTAAATAATTTTTTTGGAACAATTAGCAATGAGTGATGAATAAAGGTATCTACAACATAATGGTAATATTTAAAAAAATTACAAGTTTTACCTCTATACAAATGTATGTAATCATCAAAATTTAACTGAGCTCAGCTTGAGATGCTTACCCGAAGAAATTAAGAAGAGATGAAGAAACAAGAAGAAATGGACAAGTTGAAGATAGTGACTTTAAAATATGTTTATCTCTCCTTCACATTTCAGTAGATCAATGAGAGTTATTTTTAAGTTGGTAGCAATGTTATTATCAAGAGAAAAGTTACGCCTCTATTTTATATACAGAAAAATTCCTAACCAAATTTAAAAGGTAAATTGCTTCTGATTTTTTATCTAGATGTTGATGAAAATCTGAATTTTATTGTTTCACGAGATGGCAAGAAAATTTGCCAAATGATTTTTTTGTATATTTTGAAAAAGTGCATTTTATTCTTGATTTGATTCTTTTTCGAAAAATTTTTTTTCTTCGCAAAACAAGGACTTTTCGGTAACCCATTATGAATTTTTATTTGTTGCATAATTTTTGGGAGATGCTATGGATATATTGTAATTTTATCGAGAAAACACCACTCGTCCTGCGGAGTCAAGTTTGGTGTTTTCAGTTTCGTAGATGTGACAGCTAAACGTCAAATATAAGTCATCGTAGACGATCCATCACATACAGTGGAAGTGAGATAAAACTGGGAAGGTGAACAAACTTTCAGTCTAACTCCACCAAAAATAATCTTTATTGAAGATACCATGTAGTCCGAAGACTAGCAACATGGTATATGCCCGTTGTTAGTCTTCGGACTTCACAAATAAAGATTATTTTTGGTGGAGTTAGACTGAAAGTTTGTTCACCTTCCCAGTCAAATATAAGAAATGACACGCATTTGAAAACGAGCATATTTGGGATAAATTCTATCGAATTATTCAATGTTTCCCGTTTATTGAACTTTATTAATTTCTTCTGCTACTTTCGTCTAATTCTGCCAAAGGACCCCGCTCTTTTCTTATGTAAAGTGGCGACCGGTCAAATTTTCTGAAAGTTTGGTATGTTATTATACCCGACTCAGTAACCAAAAGTGTCGATGGGCCCAACCCAATCCGATCGCTAGTTTTCTAAATACAGGGTGTTAAAGTTGAAAATTGCCCAAATGTTCGGATTTATTTTTTATTTATTAAAAGTTAGATCGAAATTCTGTTGTATACAGATGTTTACTACATGTTCTACTAATGAAATTAGTGGATACGTTTGATTAAAAATATTTATATTTACAAGGAGATTCACCAATGTATGACGGTAGTTTTTTGGCAAAATTCACTTTTTCTACTGTGATGTCAGGGAGGCATATTTTTGAAATGTTCCCTTCGATATAGTATTTTGACGAGAACTTATTGCACAAAACATATTTCTATACAGGGTGTTTCACAGAGAGAACCACTAGACAAAATTATTTTCTTTTAGGATTAATTCGAAATCCTATATTTATGGATTGATTTATGGGAAAAGTACAAAAAACATGAACAACCTGTATTCAAAAATTTCCCCGGTCAAATGTAACAATTTTTTCACTAAATAATGATTTTCATACCATCTTCAGAGGTATGAATTCTGAATCCGATACTATGTCCAGTTTTCGAGATACAGGGCGTTAAAGTGGAAAATTACTGATTTAATCAGTTTTTTCTTCAAATTGAAAAGCCGTATTGATTTTTTGTTACGCCTATGAGTTTAATATGAGTTTCGGTCAGATGAACATGGAAAGGTTCAGCTAAAAATATTCACTGTTACAGGGTTATTCAGGAATAAATCACAGTAGGTTTTTGCAAATACTCAAAATTCTATAGTTTCGTCACAGATAAATTATTCCATGAAGTTGATACCTAGTCGTTTACAATTTTGAGTCTGAAATGATTACTTTTCATACAGGGTGAGCCATACAGCCAACCACACCAAAAATAATTATGCTTTGAAATAATTGAAATGAGAACTTTTTTAGTGAATTTTGAGTTACTTTATGAGCGCGCTTACCCACTGCGCTATCACCTCCAAAGAGATGATAATTATCCATCTTCTTGTGTAGGTATAATTCGAACCTATTTGTATAGGTCGTTACTTCACAATATACGTGTAGAGCGAGTTATATACTGTTCCGTTACCAGCACAGCTGAACAGAAACAAAATGATTCATAGATATTGTACCTATATCATAAAAGAATCATAAATGTTAAATTATATTTGTTTATAAAGTGTTGAATAAATGAAAAAAAATATTATTATCATTTTTGCTGCCACGTGTATAAAAAGGTGGTCGATTACTTATATCAGACAAAGATGTATATTTTTGGTAGGTTGTCTTACGGTTGTGCATACTTGATGTAATGTTATACAGTTACTCAAAATTCACTAAAAAAGTTCTCATTTCAATTATTTCAAAGCATAATTATTTTTGGTGTGGTTGGCTGTATGGCTCACCCTGTATGAAAAGTAATCATTTCAGACTCAAAACTGTAAACGACTAGGTATTAACTTCATGGAATAATTTATCTGTGACGAAACTGTAAAATTTTGAGTATTTGCAAAAACCTATTGTGATTTATTCGTGAATAACCCTGTAACTGTGAATATTTTAAGCTGAACCTTTCCATGTACATCTGACCGAAACTCATATCAAACTCATAGGCGCAACAAAAAATCAATACGGCTTTTTAATTTGAAAAAAAAAACTGATAAAATCAGTAATTTTCCACTTTAACGCCCTGTAACTCGAAAACTGGTCATAGTATCGGATTTAGAATTCATACCTCTGAAGATGGTATGAAAATCAATATATAGAGAGAAAATAGTTACATTTGACCGGGGAAATTTTTGAATACAGGTTGTTCATGTTTTTTGTACTTTTCCCAAAATAGAATACCTTCCTATGAATAAACCACCTTGAATATTTTGGAGATTAGAGACACACATATGTTTATGGTATTACTTTTCCCAAAAATCAATCCATAAATACATGGCTTCGAATTAATCCTAAAAGAAAATAATTTTTTCTAGTGGTTCTCTCTGTGAAACACCCTGTATAAAAAATATGTACCGAGCAATATTTTCTCGTCAAAATACTTTATCGAAGAGAACGTTCCAAAAATGTGCTTTCCTGACGTCACAGTAGAGAAAGTGAATTTTGCCAAAAAACTACCGTCATACATTCGTGAATCACCTTGTAAATATAAATATTTTTAATCAAACGTATCCACTAACTTCATTAGTAAAACATGTAGTAAACATCTGTATGCAACAGAAATTCGATCTAACTTTTAATAAATAAAAAATAAATCCAAAAATTTGGGCAATTTTCAACTTTAACACCCCGTATTTAGAAAACTAGCCATCGGATTGGGTTGGGCCCATCGACACTTTTGGTTACTGAGTCGGGTACAACAACATACCAAACTTTCAGAAAATTTGACCAGAGTCGCCACTTTACATAAGAAAAGTGCGCGGTCCTTTCAGATTGTTTACCTTTCACTTTGTGAAATAGTCTAATAAAATTCCACTCGTGATTGAATTCATCTCGTAAGTCTGTCTTTTATTTCTGAACTCAACTGAATTGCATCCTATTTATTGAGCTTTATTAATTTCTTATATAACTTTTTGCTACTTTCGTCTAATTCTGCGGACTCGTGGTGTTTTTTCGAAGCAATTCGGTTTCGTTCAGAAATGGATCGACAGACTTATCGCAAAAATTTAATCACTCGTGGTATTTCTACTGATGACATTGGTGAATATTGGCTTACCTGTTCTGAATGTAAACTATTAAATTATAATTATTGCAATCCCAATATTCCTCTGATAGAGATTCTAGTGATGAAAAACAATATTTTCTGTTTATTGAGTATTAGTTCACCAGTATTCAACAAATTATATTAACACACCGTGTGACACAGACTCATGGGTCACCCATTTTCTCCTTTGTTTCTCTAGCTATATTTTTGAAATTAGGAACATTGAATACAGTGATTCATAATAAATGCGCAGGACTCCAGGATGTGATAGCTCGTTCAAAAATATGAAAAAAAGTTTCTATTAACTTACCCTCTAAAATGCACCATTTTCGAGATACAAGCTGTTGAAATTTTAAAAAAATTATCGTTTTTTGCGAATATCTCTGGAACCGTTTATCGCACAAAAAACAAATTCCGTAGGCATCTTCTACTAATAATAAGCTATGTTTTGTGCGGATTTTTTGTTTTTTCAAATTCATAATTGGAAAAAATTTTGAAGGGGTAGTGGGTGTTTTTTTCTCCAACTTCTACGCCACTGGAAAAAGTACAGTTTTGAGCCTCCTATATAAACCGCCAATGTTTTCTACACAAAAAAGGTGTTCTTGGTCATAAGCTCTAAAGTTGACAGTTTTCAAGAAAAATCAACTTTCATGTTGTTTAAATAATGGTTTTTCCTCGAAAAATTGCTGCGTGCATTGAAGCTAACGGCGGACATTTCCAACAATTCAACTGAGTATGATTGTTATGTTTTTTTTTTAATTTTGCAATTAAGAAGTCAACGGTTGGTTTTGTTACTTGTTCTAACGTTTAAATAAATAGGTATTGTATAATTGGGAAAAAAATTATTTGAAAAAATTTACCATGTTTTTCAACATGAAAGTTGATTTTTCTTGAAAGCGTTCAACTTTAGAGCTTATTACCAATACCTTTTTTGCGTAGAACACATTGGCGGTTCAAGTAGGCGGCTCAAAATCATACTTTTTCCAGTGGCGTAGAAGTTGGAGAAAAAACACCCTTCAAAATCTTCACCAATTATGAAATTTAAAAAATAAAAAATCTGCACAAAACATAGCTTATTATGAGTAAAAAATGCGTTCAAAATCTATTTTTTGTGCAATAAATGGTTCCAGAGATATTCGCAAAAAACTATATTTTTTTTTTAATTTCCAAACCCTGTATATTGAAAATGTTGAATATCAGTGGGTGAGTTAATATAAACTTTTTTTCATATTTATGAACGAGCTATCACATCCTGAAGTCCTGCGCATTTATTATGGATCACCCTGTATAATATGACAAGACTAGGCAGCACTTTTTGACATATTTTGTGTCTTCTACCAAATGAAATATCAACTATGGTAAGTATCACTGGATTGAGATAATCATGAAAAGTGTAATAATATACAGATTGTCCCATTTGAAAATCTAAAGTTGATGTCATTTCTGAAAAAACTGTCCAGTAAGCAAATTCAATGTTCCAAACAGAAATATGGCTAATTCTGTGGAACACAGTATATTGTTTCAAATCAAATCAAATCAAATATACTTTATTGTCTGAAGAACATAATTCTTATTGACAAAGTCACATAAAAGAAAATACCTAACAATAATTATTGTGTTTCTACATATATATACAATATATATATATATACATACATACATACACATACATATACGCATACATACCATACATGCACAACAAACAGGTACAAAATAAATAATGAATTAAAAACAACATAATATGCGCAAAAGTAAATAAAATAGAATTGGTATGATATTTTCACCGTAATGGTCAACTACAAACAAGTAAAAATATAAAAATACCAGTACAAATTGAATAATAAATAAAAATACATCATAATTGGCACACAGGTAATTAGAATAAAAATTTATAGAATATTTCCATCGTCAACAAAAAAAAAGTATAAATATAAGATTATGAAAAATATAAGAAAATATATAAAAAAATTAGGAAAATGTCAGTACAAAATAAACCTTAGAACAATTATCATAATATAAAATAGCTAAGAAGGGATGACGAAGTTGAATTTCACAGCACTAAAAGTTCTCACAGTAGAATTCATCTAATGAGTAGAAAGCCTTTGCCAGAAGAAGATTTTTTACGGAATTTTTTAATTTTCTTCTATTGTCTATGATTTTAATATTGTTGGGTAGATGATTAAATAATTTTTTACCATTATAAATTATAGAATTTTTAACCTGTGTCAATGTTGGAATTGGTAATTTTATATTTAGTGGCTGTCTGGTGTTATAATGGGTAATCGTATGGATTTCGTTTTTAAAGTTACTGTGAATGAGACATACTGCTTCTAAAATAAAAATGCACGGTAGTGGTAACATTTTTGTTTAATGAAAAGTGGCTTGCAAGAATCCTGGAATTTAGCTCTGCACATATACCTAACTGCTCTTTTTTGCAAAACAAAAACCATATTGAAAAGATATTGACTACATGATCCCCAAAAACAAATTCCATATCTTAGATGTGAGTCAACTAATGCATAATACACACTCATTGCCATATCTTCACCAAGTTCCCATGCAAAACATCCTGATGATAGTTTTCGTCTGAGTCTTTCAATGTGATCTTCAAATTTCAGTATATCATCAATATGTAAACCCAGAAATTTTGTGTCTGACCTACAACTTATCACTTGATTTCCTAAATGAATTTCTGGAAGATTACATTTAAAAGTGAGAATGTTAGTTTTGGATATGTTGAAGGAGAGCTTATTAGCATCACACCAATTTTTCACTTCACCAATATCATTCTCCACCATTTGATACAGTTTTGAGTCATCTTTATCATGCCAAAGTATTGTGGTGTCATCTGCGAATTGGGTGAACTCTCCGGAAATATTAATTGAGGTTAGATCATTTATATAAATTAAAAACAGTGTTGGTCCCAGAACTGACCCCTGAGGTATTCCCCATTTAACTTCTAGTTTGTGCGATAAGCTGCCTTGAAGAGATACGCTTTGAGTTCGTCCAGATAAATATAACTCAAACCACTGGATAACTACCTTCCTGAACCCATATACCTCTAATTTTTGCAACAATATTTTGTGATTAACGCAGTCGAAGGCCTTTGTCAAGTCACAAAAAACCGCTGCAGCAACTTCTTTATCATTCATTTTCAAATAAACATTTTGTAAAAGGTTGAAAATTGCATCATTTGTGCCTTTTTCTCTTTGAAATCCAAATTGAGTAGGGTTAATAGAATTGTGTTTATTCAGAAAAGCCATTATTCTTTTTTTCACGAGTTTTTCTATTATTTTCGAAAGTGTGGGAAACATTGAGATGGGTCTGAAGTTTGCAGGATTATCAGTATCGCCCCCCTTATGTAATGGAATGACTATAGCGTTTTTCAAACATGATGGAAAAACTCCTGTGAGAAATGAAAAATGTACAGCCTCAACTAGTACCTCAAGGGCGAACTCAGGGAGATATGAAAATATTTGTAACGATAAGTCATCCCACCCAGATGCATTTTTATTTTTTATTTCATTGAAAATTTGCTTCATCTCTACGATGTCTGTAGGCGCGAAAAAGAAAGACTCCGAAACAGAGATATGTTTCAAATAACTCAATGGATCGGTTGGAGAGTGAATCTGTTTGGAAATAGTTTCTGCTATTGAGCAATAATATTCATTGATATCGGTACATTCTAAATTTGTTTTTACTGGAACGGAGCTGTTTTTACTTCTCAAGTCATTAAATTGTCGAGAAAATCTCACGCAAATATTGAAGTAATAATTTTTTATGCGATATTACAAAAAAACCTATTCTATCACGCCATTGTCTACAAAAATCCACTTGGTTATTTGCAGCTTCTGCTGGTTCTGCGTTACTCATAGAGGTGGTAAACTTAGATCAGAAAACGTCATACGCTCATTATGGACAATTCAAAATTGGCCCTGAACCTGATGGATACCCACTCAGTGATCTGAACAGTTTTAGTGGTGATGCCGGAGACTCCCTGAAATATCATATAGGTATGAGGTTCAGTACCAAAGATTATGACCAGGATGAAATGCCAAAGGTTAATTGTGCAGAGACATACAGTGAGTAAATGAATTTTCAAATATATTTTCCGCAAATCGTACTGAAATTTTTACCTTTCTAAAACAATTTCTTGAGGAAAAAGTCTTTATACCAGACTCCGAGCAATGAAAGATACAGAGAAGGCTTCTGTCTCTTTCTTGAAAGCAACATACCCGACGTTGTTTACAAACATCTCATCCCGAATCATGTTAAAAATGGGCATTGTCGGATATATCCGTTTGCACTAGGTGACCAGTTTGGAATTCCATGTTATATTCACTCCTAACTTGACGATCATGTTTATTTACGTCCGTTTACGACATATTTATCGTCTTGTCAAATCAAACCATGGGCGTCGCAGTATGGTAATCATGGCATAATCCCGATTTTGAGACACAAATACACTATTTGTTGAAATAGCAGTAAAAAACATTGTTACTATTTAAGAAGACCTTAAAAACGATTACCTTTCAATAATTAGGAAAAAAACTTGTTGCAGTGTGGGTACCTCAGATCAATAAATAAACATAGATCGGCCCGATGCTACGTAAACATCATATTCACTGAACCGAAGACAACTTTGTTTATTTACGTACACCTCTCATCCCTAATGTTTTCAAACATTGACGCCCTGTTGTCAAATTGGTAAAAAAATATGATTTTGGTAGGAACCTACCAATAATTGCATAATCAATCATATTTTATATTCAGATGTATTATTCTAAAAATTCTAGAGAAATGTTTATGTCCAGAAAGGTGTGAAAAAATTACCAAAAAGGAAGATATATGTCGTTTTGAACTGATGAAATTTTAGGCACTTCGAGCGGAATTATTTTACTCTTGGCAACACCGCTTGTTACACCGGCCGTGGCGGCCATTGTACGTTGTCGTTTTGTGTTGATGAAGTGTTGTTAGAAATTTTCCTGTGTGTTTTCGTGGTTTTTGTCCTGCTTAAACAACTTAAAGTTACATTTGGAATATTTTTCAAAGTAGTACAGTGGTTTAGTGAGTCACAATGTCAAAATACTGCTTTGTTTGCAAAACAAATTATAGTAAACAAACATTCCACAGGTGAGGTTCCAGTAGCGTCGAATGCACGATGCAAATCATGCAATCAAATGTATTCGTCAAATATAATATTGGAGGACAAAGAAACTCATTCAAAATTACAGATACGAAAAGCCTATGGCAAAGTGGTGAATTCCTCAACGTTTGTTATAAATATCTGTGAGCAGGGGGAAAAACATTGAGATGAAACGAAAATTGAATTTATTTTCCAATAATATTGACATTGTTAAAATTCTAACAGTGAGGACAATTAATGATATACCAAAGGACTTACGTTGAATTTTTGGAAATCATTTCTTTGAGGAAGAGCCTTCATCAAACCATAGTTTTGCCTTGGTAAAGGTAATAAGTACTTCAAATTTTTTTCAAAATCTGATTATACCTTGAATTGTCAATAAGCGGAACTGACAAAGTAGAAAGGGTCAGGTCTCTTTTGACAAAGACAGTTCTATTTAAAAAACATGTTTCACAGGAGACTGTAAAACTATAATAGGTACTATATAAAAATTTGTACAAACGATTATTTCATACTTTAAATTCCAAAACAATGACCGGTAGAAATTCTTATGTAGTAGTTATTTTTTCTTCTTTGGTGTTTTGGCATCGACTGCTATGTTCATTAGTAGTTATTATCTACAGTCTTCTGTAAAATGACTGTTTCTGGACATAGCTCGTATTGCAGTAGTGATATTTTTACTTTGAATTTGTTGGAAATGGAATTTACTTCACTGTTCTGCAACTATAACATTATAATAGCTTGCCAGTTATGTAAGTGTGTTTGAAATGTATGCTATTGTAGAGGAATTATATAATAATAATAATATAATAAATTACCCTCCAGTTGGAAGATTTTAGACAAGCCTCGCTTCAAAAAAATATTGAAAAGATATCTTACAGAAAATGGGTTTTATTCAATTCAGGAGTATATGGACACATCGGTCAGTGATATGTGAAGTTACTACAGTCAATAATTTCATTTTATTTTAGTATTTTAATATATATATATATATATATATATATATATATAAATATATATATATATATATATATATATAATATATATATACAGGGTGGGTCACGGTCGATGGTACCTTAGACTTTTACGGAGAACGGTACATAGGATCATTCTGAAAATTTGGTTTCTCAAGTAGTTGGTCTATCGATCTAAAATATTTTCAGCAGTGCAGCGTTGCCGCTTATACCAGAAAGTAGCAGCATCTTTGTTATTTCAAATGGTCACCCTGTATATTATCGCATTTTTGAACTTGTCAATCCTTTCTGATTATTTCTGCCTCATACTCTCCCATACCTATCTCTAGTTGAGATATTGGTCATTGTCCATATTTTTTATCCAAAACATAGCTCGAATTGAATGTTTATCTCTGCGGTATTTTGATTCTTAGGAAGTTGCAATTTTGTGTTTAGTTCATCAAGATCATGTATATTGATTCTGTATAGAGAAGTTTGTTCTGCGTTATACAGGGTCATTCAAAATTCATGATCTTACTGCTAGATACGAAAAGGGTTGAAAGTGCGTTTTTTTAAATGGTACATCCTGTATATTATTAAATATCCTGAAAGATGACTAAATTCCCTTCAAATTGATATAACATGTTCCTATACCTAAATAGCCAGAATTCCGAGATAATAGCAATTTTCACTTGTAATCTCCCAAGTGCTTGAATTATTGCCGGAAATTTTTCGAGTACATGAATTTTCTTTGAATTTACGTCAATTAATTCAAGCACGAGGGGGGTTCGGTAAGAAAATTTCACACCGAGAAATGAAAATCATCCAACAATTCATAAGAAATAACTAACGATGGTTTTACCTGAACTATTCATAACCACTGAAATATTGATATGTAAAATACTTAACAAAATTTTCATCAATAAATGTGTTTAAATTTTAAACAAAAATAAATAAAAAAGTTATGTTCTTGTCGTTGATTGAACCATCGACCTAGCGACTCATAGGCCGCAACACTACCGCTGAGCTCAAACTCAAAAACATGTATATTCAGATATTTAACTATTTACATTGCATTTCGGTGAAATCTATGTACAACACAACTCTGCTTGATATTTTCCGCCCAACTCCGTGGGCTGATAGGGATCCCGCAGGTTGTGAGAGAGTGCTGGGGTGGGGGGGCTCCGTCGACCCCTGTTTCCAGGGTTCGGCGTTGTCCCGAATGTAGTGTCTGCTCGGTCCCTCAAGAGGAACAGGTGAGGCACCCCCGCTGGTGTTGACGAGTGTAACTCAGATTTTACCTTCCTAAATCATGGTATTAGTATACCCTGTCTCCCGCTATGCTAATATAGGGGTTGATTGTCAGATTGATCAGATTTTAGAAGTGTGATTTGTGAGGGGTGTTGTGGATTCCCGGAAAAAGTTTTCGGCAAAAAACCGGGTTCTGGTCTTAGTCCTCTATAGAGGTGACTTGGTGCTTAATCTTGGCGTTCATGGAACAAGTCCAGTTTTTGGTAAATGAGCCCGCCGTGTTTGCGGGGCTCATTGTGGTGTGCCCTTACTCTTGTTATTTCCCTGGTGAGTGAACTCTTGTAAATGTGATATCTGTAAAATGTAAATGAAAGATTCATTATGTGGTCTTGGATAGTGGTGACTTTAGCTAGGTCACGCACGTTTCAAAGAAATTTCATGGACTCGAAAAATTTCCGGCAATAATTCAAGCACTTGGGAGATTACATGTGAAAATTGCTATTATCTCGGAATTCTGGCTAATTAGGTATAGGAACATGATACATCAATTCGAAGGGAATTTAGTCATCTTTCAGGATATTTCATAATATACAGGATGTTCCATTAAAAAAAACGCACTTTCAACCGTTTTCGTATCTAGCAGTAAGATCATGAATTTTGAACGACCCTGTATAACGCAGAACAAACTTCTCTATACAGAATCAATGTACATGATCTTGATGAACTAAACACAAAATTGCAACTTCCTAAGAATCCAAATACCGCAGAAATAAATATTCAATTCGAGCTATGTTTTAGATAAAAAATATGGAAAATAACCAATATCTCAAAAACTGTTAGAGATAGGTATAGGGGAGTATGGGGCAGAAATAATCAGAAAGGAGTGACAAGTTCAAAAATGCGGTAATATACAGGGTGACCCATTTGAAATAACAAAGATGCTGCTACTTTCTGGTATAAGCGGCAACGCTGCATTGCTGAAAATATTTTAGATCGATAGACCAAGAGCAACTACTTGAGAAACCTAATTTTCAGAATGATCCTATGTCTTGTTCTCCGTAAACGTCTAAGGTACCATCGACCGTGATCCACCCTATATATATATATATATATATATATATATATATATATATATATATATATATATATATATATATGTGTAATAGTAGATTCACGTTTTATACATGTTTATGTTACTGATTCAAAGTTTTTTCTAATTTTAATTTAATTTTGAATGTTTTTTCCTGGACCTGCTACAAATATACATTGTATATGTACGTAGTTAAATAAAAATATCTTATCTTAGTTCGTGATTGTGAAACCGATGATATGGACACACATGATACCAGAAGAAAGTGTTTTTAAAAGTAGCAACGATAACTATAATCCGTCCGATACAAATAATTAGACTACTTCAGCAAAGTAATAGAAGAATGAAATCCAAAATTTTGATTTGTTTCAAGCTGGACAGACGATTTACAATAAGCAAGTCATCGCTCCACCCTGTGAGCAAATCAAGACTACATCAAAATAGAGCTGTTGTTTGGTATGTCTGCAGAGATGTCTTCAGAGATACATGTCGGCCCCTATTTAACTCATAAACTTCAAGAAACAAAACAGAACAGCATACAGCAGACTCTCTGAGCATATTTCTACATAAGTAGATATATTACGCTTTGACAACTCTAAAAACTTTTTGATTATCTGCCTCAGGATACCAATAATCTAAAAAACATAAGAAAAGCAGTTAAAGAGCTATTAAGGCTTTTACTATACTTTGGATGAGTATTTCAATGATACACTTTCAACGTAAATACATGTATTATAGTTTATGTATGAATTCTTATGTGTATTATAATGCATGTATAGAATTTAAATAGTGTATAGTTTACTGATGTGATTCAACGATTTGAATATTTTGACTTTTTTACCTCAGCACTTTCATTTATTTTTTCAGTATTTATGACCTAATTCTATGCTTTGTCAGCAAGGATCTAATCTTTCGCACAATAAAGTATTTTTGATTGACGATCTTGACAACACACGTGCTTTCCAACCAGGCATGTTGTCGTCTAGAGAAAAAAATATAACATGAATAAAATGTATCAGCATGCCGCCACTGGTTCTAATCTTACATCCGAATATCATAACAATAACAAATCTCCCCCTCCGAACTCGGAAGTTACCTCTCACCTACAAACTATCACAAAGGATAGTGATATGCAGCTTTCACAACAACGTGTGTTGTTTATATAGAAATGGCACCTCTATATATTTTATTGCTCGGAGATACCAGGTATTCAACTATTCTGAATTATCAAAAAGTAACTGTTTAAGAATATATGTGGTTTCTGCACTGTCAGGTAATGAGACGACAGTTATTCAGTGAGGACGTACAAAGTCCCGCCTCCCTGCCCCTTAACTTTTGAACAGAAGAAGATATCGAGGTCGCATAAAATTCAGGTAGAAAGGTACCACTTTTACTTATTTAAGATTTGTTATCACTATTTTTCTTTATTCAAGAAGATTTGTGTATATTTATTTTATTTTATATTTCATTTGCATGAATGAAGGTATTATTATTATATCGTTTTTATTACTTTCTTTCAACCACTTTCAAGAAGTGTTGTACGAAATCGATGAAGAAAAAAAATTGATTTATTATATCTGATCCTTTTCAGGAATCAATGGAATCAGTATCTTTTATTCCATATTATCGATAATATACAGGGTGTCCCACGAAGATTAGGACAGGGAATATCGCGGAACTCAAGAGAAGTAATTGTAATTTTGGGGTTGTACATTAAAGCAATTGGTCTAGCTTTTTTTGATATTATATTACCCAATGAGCTTTTTGTTTTCGGTCACGTGACATCAGATTCAAAATTATTAATAGGACAACCTGTATATTTTGGAATTTCTATGATTCTCTCGATGAAACGATTCCAACAAACTCGTGGTCTAAAACGATTAGTTCAAGAAATACAGGTACTTCAATATCAATTATCCCACGACTCGTTTTAAGAAAATAAGGATGATTATGATTTTGAATTGTTTTTATCATCACAAAAAATATAGGACTGCCCAAATATACAGGGTGACCCTAAACCTAAATAATTTGGAAATTACTCGTTTCAGACGTCGTGGGCCAAAGGATATTGAAGTACCTGATGGTTGCATGCATTACATCCTAAATACTCATGTGGTTTTGATCAAATTCCGTCAGCAATTCTGAAAAAAGTCCCAGATTTTATTGGCAATGTTTTGGAAGACATTATTAATTAATGTTTTTTGACTGGTACTTTCCCAGATGATTTGAAGATTGCTAAAGTTGTCCCATTCTACAAAAAGGGCTCTAAAACTGAAGTGAAAAATTACAGGCCTGTGTCATTATTACCTGCACCATCCAAAATGGTTGAAAAAATAATTTACACAAGACTTGTTGCTTTCTGTGAAAAACACAATATCCTTGCCAGTGAACAATTTGGCTTCCGTAAAGGGGCATGTCTACTGAAATAGCCATCTACAATGCAGTGACAAATATAGCAACTCATCTCGATAACAAAAGTCTGCCCGCGGAATATACTTTGATCTGTCAAAAGCTTTTGACATGGTTGACCATTACCTTCTGTTGGAGAAACTGTATGACTTTGGAATAAGAGGTTCACCATTAAATTTATTGAGGTCCTACTTTGAAAACAGATTTCAAGCAGTTGCGATTATGCAAGGAAGGTTATTCACATCAGAAAAAACATTAATCAAGCGAGGCGTACCGCAGGGGTCTATCCTGGGTCCCCTTCTTTTTCTCCTGTACATTAACTCTCTACCATCTGTTCTCTCCAGTTCAAACTGCCAAACTTTTCAATTTGCTGATGATACCTCGGTTATTATAAACAGCACTAATATTAGGGATCTTGCTGACTCAACATCAAGTGTGGCAAAGAAGATTTGTTATCACTATTTTTCTTTATTCAAGAAGATTTGTGTATATTTATTTTATTTTATATTTCATTTGCATGAATGAAGGTATTATTATTATATCGTTTTTATTACTTTCTTTCAGTGGTATACAGATAACTCTCTGATTTTGAATTCTGATAAAACTGGACTTATAGTGTTCAACCAGACCAAAAATATACTTGAATCTCCGTATGTTAGATTAAATGAAAAGTCAGTGCCGGTGCTGGCATCTATAAAATTCTTGGGAGTGTACATTGACTCTAATATGAGCTGGGAATTACATGTTGATACCTTGGCCAACAGACTGGCTTCTGTCTGCGGTGTAATTAGATATCTGAGAGAGCAGGTGTCAGATTATGGAATGAAATTGTATTATTATGGACATGTCCAGTCAATCATCGCATATGGAATACTTTTTTGGGGTTCCAGTTCAAAAGCAAATAAAATATTCATATTGCAAAAGTGAATATTGAGATGTATTCTTGGTCTTGAGTATAATACCTCCTGCAAGTCATATTTTGCAAATCACGGGTTATTAACAGTACCCTCTTTATACTATTTATCTCTGGTTATTTTCTTGAAGAAACACCAATACTTGTTCTCTACAAATGCAGATAAATATTCAACTGAAATGAATATGTTAACTCGTAACCGGGCTGATCAGGATTCCACATCACAAAACTGCCTTTTTCAAACGAAGTACTGAATACAGAGCAAGGAAGACTTATAACAGGCTGCCAACTCAGTTGAAAGATATTAGCAATATTCAGAAATTCAGAAGTTCAGTCATTGATTACTTGAAGGAAGGAGTATTCTATAAGTTTGATTTTTGTGAATGATCAATATTGTTTCCTGTCTATTTAGCAAAGTTTTATATTCACATGTTGATTCCGTGAAGTGTTTTTTTTGTAATGTTTTACTCATTATGTTACGTTATCGGTGTATTTAACTCTTTTTTGACGTTGTCCATGTCCTTGATGATTTTATGACAATAAAAATATTATTATTAAGTACCTGTATTTCTTGAAATAATCGTTTTAAACCACAAGTGTGATAGTTTGTTGAAATTTTTTTTATCGAGAGGAATATAGAAATGCCAAAGTATACAGGTTGTCCTATTAATAATTTTTAATCTGATGTCACGTGACCGAAAACAAAAATCTCATTGAGTAACACAATACCAAAAAAAGCTGCACCAATTGCTTTTCTTCAGAACCCCAAAATGACAATTCTCCACTGCTTTCGAGTTCCGAGAGATTCTCTGTTCTAATCTTCGTGGGACACCATGTATTATATATAATACGTATATAATCACTTGAAACTTCTGATTCCCAAATCCTACTTAATGGTGTCAGCCTAAAATACTCACTTTTTGTAGAGGGTGCTTGGTGGTTTAAGGCATGTATGGTAAGTGATCTTAATGCAAAATTTATCAATTCGAAGACAACTGGGCCCAATTCGAGTAGAGGAGCACAATGGGGAACCATCAATGTCGGGTATACGTTGGCAAAAACGAGAATGTTAGTTAGACCAGCTAGTGTTTGATGAAATATTTATTTTGTATTTTGAATGTGTTTGTATTATGTAATAAATCGAAATAAACGTCAATTTGTAGTATTATTCGATCAACCACGATATACCTACGATAAACGTCCAATCACTTTTTTTAGCCCCTTACACCGAGGAGGAGATATATCATATTATAATATCAGTAACAAAAAAAATTTCGTCTGGTTTTGACGATATACCCTTTATTAAAAGATGTGGCAAATTATGTCGCTAGTCCTCTTACTCTCCTAATTAAGAGCCACCATCACCAAAAGGTCGAATTTCTTCCTAATCTCTTTCAGCTAAAGTTTGTTGTCTTACTCATCAAGAGTGGGGGTGAAGATAATGAACTCGATGAACATTGGCAACACAGCACCTGTCCGTTCTCGATTACAGCGCCAATCAGGTATAAATTCCCTTATCGTAGTATCTGTTTCTTGCAAAAACGATTGATTTCACAAGAGAGATATTTTCTGTATGGGCTCAGTGGTTCCATAAGAATTCCGGAATCTCTCAATTTTTTTAATTTAAATGACCTGATCATTAAATTTTTTTTCTCAAAAATTATCATAACCAAAAATCATTGAAGTTCCGGAATTTACAAAAAAACATTGAGAGATGCAAAAAAAATTTAAAAAATTCTCAAACAAAAACTGTTGGCTCAAAACGGATTCCCGTTTCAGCAAGGTAGTGTTTGCTCTTAATCTTTCATTTTCAGAAGGAAGTTTTCCTGATGCAATAAAAATGGCAATCATTCAACCAATTCATAAGAAAGGTGACGTTCACGATATTTCTAATTATAGAGGGGTGGCCATATTATCAGTATTTTCCAAGATTTTTGAAAAGGCATTTTACCAGAGACTTGTAACATTTCTTGATAATAATAAATTGTTTAGTCCCTGTCAATTCGGTTTTAGAAAGGGGTTGTCTACCCATCAAGCAATCATAGCATTGTATAATGAAATTCTTCAAAACTTAGATGAAAGTAGGTTTGTAGCCTGTCTTTTTTTCGATTCAAAGAGAGCATTCGAAGTAATTAACATCGAGCTCCTTCTTCTAAAATTACAAACCTATGGGGTACGTGGAAATGCTATAAATTGGCTAGAGGGATTTCTTTTAAATCGTTCGCAACGTGTTAGATTACGAGTTAACGATATTTCGTATTGGTCTGGAAAAGAAAGATAAATAGTGGCGTCCCGCAAGGGAGTTTGCTAGGACCCCTATTATTTATAATCATTGTAAACGATATAACTCATATAGACATATCTGAAACTTATTTATCTTTATACGCAGATGACACTTCTGTTGCGTGCTCTGGTGATTCAGTAACAAATCTTAGTAACACTTGCGCTGAGTCTGCAAAGTATATCAATAACTATTGTCAAAATAACAGTCCAATATTAAATCAAAGCAGGACTGAATTAATCATTTTCTCACTGAGGGATTTGAACAAGTCTTCTGATAAAATGCAAGGACAAATTCATTGAACAAAAGCAAGTAGTAAAATTCTTAGGAATCTTGATTGACTATAAACTTTCCTGGACGTTTCAAATCGATAACGTTCTAAAAAGTTTAGCGAGACACTGTCACAGCTTATATATAAGTAAGCTGTGACACTGTTTTGTAATCTGGCAACTTCGATCGAGAATTGATCACAAACTCTTGAAACTGTACTACTATTCATACGTTTATTCAATCAAGAATAATGGAATTTTAGCCTGGGGCAACAGTTCTACGTCTAACGAAGTTTATATACTCCAAAAAAAGATTGTAGGAAACATGATGTTTAAACCTAGGATGTTTTCCTGTCGCCAGTTGTTTAAACAACTTGATCTTTTAACGTTCCCTTCTCTATTTATCCATAACAGTCTGTTGTATATTAAGAATAATCCAGCTATTCAATAATAATAATAATAATAAATATACTTTATTGTCCAAAGAGTTAATCTTGTTGACAAAGTGAGATAAGTCTAAATCTAAATAAATGTATAAAGAACACGAAAAACATGAAGTCATTAATACACAAACACATACAAAAATTATAAAAATCACATTTACATATTAAAATCCATCAAAATGTATGCCTAGAATTTATTTTTAAAAGATGTCTTCATAAAACTCTTGCAAACTAAAATAGGGTCTATCACTTAAAAAGTTTCTAGTAGCCTTCCTGAAATGAGTGGCATCATTTATATTCCTCACATGGTTTGGTAAGTGATTAAACATCTTAACACCGTTGTAAACAATAGAATCTTCAATAAGAGATAAAGTAGGTATTGGGAGTTTGAGATCAGCGGTCTGTCGGGTGGCATAGATGATACCGAAGAATATTTTGATTTATGTTTATTCATCAAGCAAACCGTTTCCATGATGAAAATGGCATGTACTGTTAGAATTTTATTTTCCAGAAATAGGGGCCTGCAAGACTCCCGTCGTTTAACCTTGTAGACATATCTTATTGCTCTTTTTTGAAGAACAAAAACCGACTGTAAATTTGTTTTTGCACAGACTCCCCAAAATGGGATTCCATATCGTAAGTGCGATTCTATCAGCGAGAAATAGACAGTTTTTGCTGCAGAGGATCCAAGTTCAGCTGAGGTTGCTCTTACTGCGTAACACCCTGAAGAAAGTTTTTTAGTGAGCGAAGTAATGTGGTCCTTAAACCTGAGCTTGTTATCTATAGATTACCCTAGAAATTTAGTGTTAGTTTTGTTTTCTATCACGCAACTGTTTGGGGCTAATAGTATGTCGTCGACACTGCATCAGAAGGATATTATGTTGGTTTTTGAGATGTTGAACGATAACAGATTTGAGTCACACCAATCTTTGAGTTTTTTAACATCTGAACTGATGATTTTATGGAGATCTTCCGTACTTTTTTCATGCCATAATATAGTTGTGTCGTCCGCAAATAAGGTAAATTTTCCTACGATATCTATAGTTGCCAAATCATTTATGTAAAGCAGAAAAAGTGTTGGTCCCAGTACTGATCCCTGTGGAACACCGCTGTTTATATTGGCCTTCCCAGAAGGTGTTGTGGTTTTCACAATCTGACTTCTACTTGTTAAGTATGATTTGAACCATTTGTGAGCCACACCATTAACTCCATAGTGAATCAGCTTTCGGAGCAGTATTTCGTGATTTACACAATTGAACGCTTTGGATAAATCACAAAATACTCCTGCTGTCGCTTCTCGGCTATTAATGTTGTGATAAACTTGGTTTAAAAATGAAAATATTGCATCATGGATACTCTTTTTTGACTGGAATCCAAACTGATCACAACTAATTATATTGTTTAATGACAAGAAGTCAGATAAACGATTTTTTACTATTTTTTCTCAACCAGTCTCGCGGAACTGATGTGCATAACTTAAGGCAAAACTACAATATCATTATACCACCTCATCGCTTATCAACTGTAGCTAACAGTCCCATAGTTCTGCCAGTGAAATTATACAATAATTTACCAACTAGAATCAAATTGATATCAAATATGACAAAATTCAAATACTTTTAATTAATGGAGTTTTTTATTCAGTTCAGGAATATATTTGTTGTAATCTGTCATAACCACTTTTATATATACTTTTATACATTGTTTTATATACATTATAAATAATTTTACTTTACATGTTATATTATTATATGCTTGTTAAAATGTTCTGTTCGTAAAGTATGACTGAAACCATGTCAGAACAGTGCAGATGCATTTTTGGGATAAAAAAAAATTATTGACAGCATGAGACCCACTGGAAGAGGAGCAGAATATTATTCGAATGACGGAAAAAATTAATTGAAGACGAAAAAATAGAGAAGGATGGAACGGGGTGAGCTATTAGGGGTTGAAAGCGATACTTCACGGTTTTTCGAAAATCGCAAAGAAAGTTGACCTTCTATCAAAAAAATTGACCAGCAAAGTTGTTGAAAATGAAAAGATCTAAAAGTTTTGTTCCCAACATTTTTTCACATAACCTCATAGGACCCCGCACTATCCTTATGGAAAATGGCTTTCGGTTAAATATCATGAATTTTTAGTATATTGTAGATGTTGACCTCCTCGGTAAGAACGTCTCTGGGCACAAAATATCGGCAGACCAGTTTTCGAGATACAGAGTGTCAAAAGTAAAAAGGGAAGCTTTCAGCTCAGAATTTTTAACAATTCCGAGAATTGACAAAACGCCTATTTATTCTGGGAATACCATGCCTCACTGACGTTACAATGTCACCTTGATCTCATTTCAATAACACTCTTTCGTTCTGTGCCTCACAACAGGGTGATCAAAGAAATATCCAACTCGACTAATTTTGAACCAACCAGTGATGAGAATTAAAGATTCAATTTAGCCTCTATGAACTCCTTCAATCTCAGTCGAAGTTAATTGACATTTTTTTTTTCACACATGGTACCTACTTCGAAAATAGGGGTACGTCAACCCCTCGTTTTTTAGTTCGGATAGTGGAGACCATGTCAGCAAACAAGACTACCTTTTTCTATATATACCGGGTGACACAGCAGATATGTAGCAGTCTGTAGTTTTTTTTATTTGAAGAGATGAAGATTTGAAATTTGCAGAAGTTACGTAATCAATGATAGCGCTTCATTTGACTCTAACGACAACTTTTTTCAACTACCTGTTTGATCGGCAGTAACTCCAACTTCTTTTTTTTGAATGACACCCTGTATATTTATCCAGCCTATCTTATTTGTCGTGAAATTCTCTATTCAACCGTTTATCACAAAGTGGCATTCGTTTCTCGATTCGCAGGTGAATTGCATTTTATTGAAAAACATCAAGTTGGCTGTTACCTGAATATAATCTTTCGATGCTTGGTAGGCTTGGAAATCCAAAGAGTATCAGTTAAACGATATAATTTCAGTTTTTTCCATGCCTGATCACTTCCTACAGATTGTCAATAATGTCTTCAATAAAAAGAAAAAATCATCTGAAAATAACTCACGATATTGCGAAAACTGAGATAGGAACATGTTTTTTTCAATTTGGCTACTTGTGAAGGAACTATCTGTCTTTCTCTTTGGCCATGTAGCCATATCATGATCTTTCCATTTGGAAACATAAAATTGGAATTGTTCCCCTAATCCACCAATTCACAAGTCTATTAGTCTAGATATTTAAATAATATTTTGCCTAGTAGGCGGTGTACACAGAATGTTTTGTGTTTGACAGGTAAACATCATTTGATTGTACTGATTATCTCCGTCAGTTTTATGCTGATTAAAATTGCATCGTTTAATTAGATACTAAATATGTATTCAAAGAATAAAAAGGTCGATATGTTGTTGATATTCGGAAAGTGCAAGAGAAATTGTAGACAGGCTGAACAATTGTAAGTCGAAAGATTTTCGGAAAGTCGCCATCCGCCTAATAATTATTTCGCTAGAGTAGAAGAGCAGTTCAGAAGAGAACCGGAAAATCAAAACAATCTCCAATACATTGTCGACGAGGAAAATGGAAGTAAACGTTTTGGCCGTAGTACATGCAGATTCGACGATATCACTGAGACAAATTGTGGACGAAATCGGCGTGAATCGAGAGACCGCTAGAAGAGATTCGAAAATAACTGCTCTGAACTGCTCTTCTACTCTAGCGAAATAATTGTCAAGGGGGTGGCGTTTTTCCGGAAATCTTTCGACACACAATTGTTCAGCCCTCCTACAATTTTTCTTGAACTCTCTGAATATCAACAACATATCGACTTTTTCGTTCTTTGAATACATATTTACTATCTAATTAAACGATGCAATTTCAATCAGCATAAAACTGACGGAGATAATCATTGCAATCAAATGATGTTTACACAAAACATTTTGTGTACACCGCCTATTAGGCAAAATATTATTGCAAATATCTAGACTAATAGACTTGTGAATTGGTGGATCAGGGGAACAATTTTAATTTTATGTTTCCAAATGGAAAGATCATTTTATGGCTACATGGCCAAAGAGAAAGACAGATAGTTCCTTCACAAGTAGCCAAATTGAAAAAAACATGTTCCTATCTCAGTTTTCGCAATATCGTGAGATATTTTCAGATGTTTTTTCTTTTTATTAAAGAAATTATTGACAATCTGTAGGAAGTGATCAGGTATGGAAAAACTGAAATTATATCGTTTAACTGATACTTTTTGGATTTCCAAGCCTACCAAGCATCGAAAAATTATCGAATTCGGGAAACAGCCAACTTGATGTTTTTCATTAAAATGCAATTCATCTGCGAATTGAGAAACGAACGCCACTTTGTGATACACGGTTGAATAGTGAATTTCAAGACAAATAAGATAGGCTAGATAAATATACAGGGTGTTATTAAAAAAAAAGAAGTTGGAGTTACTGCCGATCAAACAGGTAGTTGAAAAAAGTTGTCGTTAGATTCAAATGAAGCGCTATCATTGATTACATAACTTCTGCAAATTTCAAATTTATATATATATATATATATATATATATATATATATATATATATATATATATATATATATAAGGGGTTATATTCGTGACTGATTCGATAAATAATGTTCAAATTAGTGGGATGCAGTCAATTGTAGACCATTAATGCGATTTCTTCGTTTTTTCGTCAAGCTTTCGAAAATTTTTATTTTCTTCTTCAAGACTTAACTAAAATTAGTTGTATATAAAAATGATATAGTGTTACAAATAGAGAATACTCACTAACATGAAATTCAGAGTAAATTGGGGACAAAAAGAAACATGGGTGTCAAAAATTTGAAAGGGCAGGATTAAGACCCGTATTCTCTAATTTTTCGTTCACGAACGATTTCGTTTGTGAACGCAAACGTCCCAACGAAATGTTCAACGAAACCTCTAAATTCCGTATTCTGTAAACAACTCGTTCAGTGCTCAACGTATGAAATATTTTCAACGAAAGGAGGCGATGTTTTTGACCAGCTAGTATAATTGGTATGAAGTTTCAATAAATAAAGTGAGGTTAATGTTTCACAAAATAATGCCATTTTTTCCCATTCTTTGATTTCTTTGATGGACACTGCCTGGATACCTAGGATTCAAATTGAGAATATTCATATTCAAATTACAAAACTGGAAAACAGATAATTTCTTCAAATCTAATAGTATTTAAGAATAATTTATAATATTTCCAATTTGGCAGCTGATACTGTGCAAATTTTTTCAAAAAAAGCACAGCCGGTGGTATGCCTCCAGAAACTGGACTAACAATGGCTATGTGAGTGTCATTGATTGCACCTTATATACCTGGGAACCCAAACTTATAAAAAAATTTAAAAAACATCAATGATGTACGGGAAAATGTTGTTATTAACAGCTACACAGTTACCCATTTTCAACATTAGCTATTTCAATCGTATGTGGAAATTTGATGAACCTTGCTGAAAAATGGTCAACAATTATTGGATTCACTCGATGTACACATCTGCCCACGGATGACTGACTTACTGAATGATCTCGGTCTTTAAAGTTTAATACGGTAAAAATCTGAAAATGAATATACGTTTATATATTACAGAAATAATGATCAACTTTGCTTGAGGGAGTTAGCTGGTAGCTTTGTAGTTCGGATCCCACCATCAAAAAACGGCCGAATTTGAAGAAACAAATCGTGTGCCAGATCTCGAGAAAATCTAAACATATTTCTGAATATTTCATAGGGTGTATTAAAAGGGATTACTGGTATCTCTTAAATTTCTCATCAATTGCTTATTGATTTGCCTGAATAAAATGAAAATGGTAATTTATCTATAGCATAGCAAAACAGTTCCTACCTATAATTTGGAAAATATTATACCTACTCTGAAGCTCTTCAAGAAAGGCATTGAACATGTGATCCATATCATTGTGGAAGTTAATAACTACAAAAACAATACCGACAATCGAACAAATTTCGTTGTTTCAAATGAGGTAAAAGTCGAAACGACATCCTATTGAGCTCTCTTTGGCGAACGACATATTCAAACGAAATATTCGTTCAACAACGAAGGTCTTTGAGTTACAGAATACCAATTGCCTTTTACGAACGAACCGAATGACAATCGGTCAGTCAACGACGCCGTAGACAGTTACAGAATAAGGGCCTAAGTAATCATAATTTGTTGTCATCCTGCCCTTTCAAATTTTTGACACCCATGTTTCTTTTTGTCCCCAATTTACTCTGAATTTCATGTTAGTAAGTATTCTCTATTTGTAACACTATGTCATTTTTATATACAACTAATTTTAGTTAAGTCTTGAAGAAAAAAATAAAAATTTTCGAAAGCTTGACGAAAAAACGAAGAAATCGTATTAATGGTCTACAATTGACTGCTTCCCACTAATTTGAACATTATATATGTATATATATATATATATATATATATATATAGCAAACATTCTCCAATGTTAAGAACATCTTATAGTTATTTCATGTATACAGGGTGAGTGAAAAGCAAGTTTCTTAGAAAAATTTTTTTTTTTCAATGAAAACCATCTATTTCCTAAAAGAATCGGTTAATTTCCATGAATTTTTGATATACGAGGATGTATTGATATCTAGTTAGCCTAGACTAGTTCCCTGTATAAAAAAATACTGCATTATCATAGCAACGAACAATAACTTATTAGAAGTGTCAGTGTAAAGTTTGGCGTCAAAAAAGTGAACCAGAGTTACGCAATAAATTTAAAGAAAAAATATGTCCGCCGAAATTGTGAAAATCGAAAAATTGGAGTATTGAGCCATCATCAAGTAACTGTATTTGAAAGGGTTAACAGGTAAGCAGATTTACGAAGATATGCTTAATACCCTTGGTGATCACTGTCCTTCGTATGCGACTGTGAAAAACTTGACTGCAAGCTTCAAAAGAGGTAATTTTCTATTGAAGATGATGGCGGATCGGAAAGGCCAGTTTCTGTGTCAGTCCCCGAAAATATCGATGCAGTTCATGACAGGATTAAGTAATCATAATTTGTTGTCATCCTGCCCTTTCAAATTTTTGACACCCATGTTTCTTTTTGTCCCCAATTTACTCTGAATTTCATGTTAGTAAGTATTCTCTATTTGTAACACTATGTCATTTTTATATACAACTAATTTTAGTTAAGTCTTGAAGAAAAAAATAAAAATTTTCGAAAGCTTGACGAAAAAACGAAGAAATCGTATTAATGGTCTACAATTGACTGTTCCCACTAATTTGAACATTATATATGTATATATATATATATATATATATATATATATATATAGCAAACATTCTCCAATGTTAAGAACATCTTATAGTTATTTCATGTATGTGTATGTTAACAGGTAAGCAGATTTACGAAGATATGCTTAATACCCTTGGTGATCACTGTCCTTCGTATGCGACTGTGAAAAACTTGACTGCAAGCTTCAAAAGAGGTAATTTTCTATTGAAGATGATGGCGGATCGGAAAGGCCAGTTTCTGTGTCAGTCCCCGAAAATATCGATGCAGTTCATGACATGATTTCAACAGACCGTCGAATTGGGCTAAAACGGATATCTGAAGCACTGAATATTTCATACGAACGCGTTCATCATATAGTGCAAGTCAATTTGGACATGAGAAAAATTGCTGCAAAATGGATCCCCACATGTTTGAATGTTGACCAAACGCGTGCAAGGGTAGTACCATCGCGTTCGATCTGTGCTCGATTTGAAAACGATGTAGACTTCTTAAACCGAATTGTTACTATGGATGAGACTTGGGTACATTTCTACGATCCAGAAACAAAGCAACAATCGATGGAATGGCGACACTCCGGTTCTCCAAGACCTAAGAAGTTTCGTGTCCAAAAATTTGCTGGAAAAGTTCTTGCTTCAGTTTTTTGGGATTGCCATGGAGTAATCATGATTGATTTTTTGGATAAGGGTAGAACAATAACTGGAGATTACTATTCGACATAACTGACCACTCTACGGGAAAGAAATAAAGAAAAAAGACGCGGAAAGCTATCCAAAGGTGTTTTGTTTTTGCAGAATAACGCCCATGCACACAAATCTCATGTTGCCATGCAAAAAATTCGTGATTTAGGGTTTGAATTACTAGAACAGTATTCACCAATTTTGGCTCCGTCCGACTATCATCTCTTTCCTCAACTGAAAAAAGTTTAAAAGGTCGTAAATTTTCTTCCAACGAGGAGGTAATAAAAGCTGTTGAGGTCTGGTTTGCAGAGCAAGAAGAAACATTTTTTTTGAAAGGTCCAGAGACGTTGCAGGTTTGCTGAAATAAATGTATCCAATTAAGAGGAGAATAAGTTGAGTAATAAAATATATTGACATTGAAATTTTGTTTGGTTCTATAATAGGCTAAGAATTTTTCAATATATCCTTGTATTGCACGCTTATCGCTGTATGTTTTGAGGCCAATTTTTTTCAGCCAATATTGCGTTTCAACTATTTTGCCAATATGTTCACAATATTGTACCAATATTATTCTACTTCGGCTGTCTTTTATCTCTACCAGAAAATAACAACTCATGTAGATGCAAGCTAACTTGATTTCTATCATAAAAAAGACAAATGAAACATTCCTGTCCTTTCTAGCAACCACAGACAAGCAGTAAATATTTTTCCGCTCTCGTCTGAAGTAAAACAACAAAGGGGGGCGTCTCGAAGGTGGATACAGCCAATTTACAGTTCGATATAACACTAACCACCCCGGAGTGGAGAGACTCTAAAGTTTCCGGCTCTACCCGGAACATATAATATTACTCCGCAATATTGTTTGTCTAATGATATTCATGAGGTATTCGACATTCAGCAAGACACTCCTCATGCAATGAGTTTTCTTAGGCGGCTCTCTCTCTCTGGATGACATTAATAGGGATGAGAAAAAGGGGAAGCGCTATTCTGAGGCCTGATTTTCGCAAGGAGATAGAGTCAACACGAGGGTGCTGCTCGACAAACTGAGAAAACAGTCGAACTTAGAATTATCTTAGAATTGACGGAGATACTGAAGTTTCAAGTCAACGAATTCATCTATGATCGGTATTTTTGACGGCCCTATCACACTTCCACCAAATATTCCTCAAGGGGCTCAACACACTAAAAAAATTTTATATGACCTACATATAGTTTATCATGCTGAAATACGCGTTTTCCATTGGTTGCAAATTTTGGAGTCATGTTGTTGGGGCACGTCTTCCTTCAGGATGTCTTTGGGGCGGCTTGTTGGAATAAGAACGTACACTCGTGTTAAATAAACTCAATGGACTGTAATGAAACGAAAGAAAAACAATTTTTGTCTTATTTCCACTAATTTTATATATTTACGACCGGTTTCGGGCTTTGTCCCATTATCAAGTATAAAAACTAACTAATACAATTGTACTATAAACCTAGTTATATAGGGAGTTTGCCAAAATGTATTCCCAGCAAGCTAAGAAAGTCATGGAAGAATCAACAATGCTGTTTCCCACGCCATGGGATATAAGAAAGACGTTATGCATGAACCCACAGCCTCCAGAAATGTATGGATTGATCAAGCTCCACAAAGAAGGGCACCCAGCCAGGCCCGTAGTATCATATATTGATGTCCCAACCGGTAAGTTGTCAAAATTTTTAAATTCAAAATTCAGAGACCTCACAAAATTCACCACTTCCAACACAGTTTTGAATTCAGTAGACCTAGCTAACAAATTATCAAATTTGAATATCAAAAACAATATCAAACTAGTATCCTTCGACGTTCAAAACATGTTTCCTAACATTCCAACAGACGAATGCCTCCCCCTTGTAAAGGGCATATTAGATAAACGTAATGTAAACCCAAATATAACTAACGAATTTTGCAATCTTTTGAATTTATGCCTAAAACAAAAATTTTTCCAGTATAATAATAGTTTTTACCTACAAAACTCTGGTCTCCCAATGGGCTCACCATTGAGTCCCATTCCGGCAGATATTTTCATGGACAACCTAGAAAATACCCTCATCCTTAAGAACCCCCTTTGTAAGAAACATATTGTGTTTTGGTTCAGATACGTTGATGACGTACTAGTGGGTTTCGATGGTTCCAACAGACAAATTGATCCATTTTTGAACTTCCCAGATAGTCTGCATAACAAAGTTAAATTCACAGTAGGAATTAAACAAAACAAGAAGCTTAACTTCTTAGATTTGAGTATTTCAAGGGTTAGTAATAGTTTTCAATTTAATATCTACCGAAAAAATACCTTCACGGACTGTACAATTCCCTTTGATTCTTTCAGTCCGATGTCACATAAATTATCCGCCCTTAGATCAATGATACACTGAGCTTTCGCAATCCCTTCACCTGATAAGAATTTCCAGGATGAACTAAACATCATTAAATAAATTGCGGTAAACAATCAAGTACCAGTTTCTTTAATAGAGAAATTAATATCAGGTAAAACTCATAAAACGGTTATTAGTGAACAATACCCAAATATGGAAGAACACAATACACGTAAATATGGTAGCATTAATTACTCAGGTGAAATTTCAGAAAACATTCAAAATTATTTTTCTAAATTCAAAATAACAACAGCTTTCATAAGTAATAATAATTTAGGCAGAATTCTGTTCAATGCAAAACCTAAACGAGATAGAATGAAAAAATCAGGGATATATAGATTAGAATGCGGGGAATGCTTGGCAGTATATACAGGCCAGACCGGTAGAAATTTTGACGTAAGGCTCCGTGAACACGTCTGTTTCGACAAAAAATCCACAATGTACGAACATCTGCAAGAATCCAAACACAAGATAGATAAAGATAATCTCAAAATCCTACACACTTGTAATAAAGGAAAGAAAATGAATCTGTTGGAAGCCATGGAAATCAATAAATCAATTAAAAACCCGAAATATAGAACCCTCAACGAGCAACTCGATTTATGTAGGTCTCCACTTTTGAATTTGTGATTTTGACAACACAGTAATTTCTATAACCTCCAGTATTGAATTTATATCGTTTCACCCATGTTCATTTAATTTCATTTATTTTCATTTAATTACCTCTCCATCCAGTTTACCTGCAAGTTAGTTTTTATACTTGATAATGGGATAAAGCCCGAAACCGGTCGTAAATATAAAAATCTAGTGGAAATAAGACAAAAATTGTTTTTCTTTCGTTTCATTAAAGTGATCATGAATTTCCACAAAATAAACAAGTCATCAATTACACAAATTATTGGACTGTAATACTTTGATATAAAAATAATTGATACAAGAGCGCGATAGTCACTTTTTATGCTTGTTGTACAGTGATTGGAAAGTCTCTCTCCTCCCTCGTCCCTCAGAGGGTTTCAGTCGTACTGAGTGCTGAGCGCTGTTGCAACACTTCACATAAGAATACAATTTCAGGAATAAATAGTCTGATACTTAACACATGTATTGATTCAATTTTCAATTGAGAATGTTTCTCTTTAAAACATGAAAAAACAATATTATACCAATAATATTGCAAGAATATTGGTTCACGCATTTTGTTGCTTCAATCACTTTCTTTCTCTTGAGAGTTTTTTGTCGAAAGAAGAAAATGACTTGCAGCTGCAGCAAAATCAAGCTTGAATAGAGTTAGCAGTATTTATTAAACGAACAAATTATTTTACTTAAGTATACAAAATAATTTGTTATTATTAGAAAATATCTACTTCGGTCAAATACTTTTTTGTGTATCGGACATGTGTGTCGGATTATTTTCACATTTTAATTGAATTGTTATGACTATCACAAATATTTTGTTTGAAAGAATCAGAATATGAATTTTCGCAATTTCACAAAAATTGCTTACAGCTGTCCCTGAAAAACAAACCAAATATCAGCCTCATGATGCGTTTCTGGCCTTTGGAAATCTTCCGCATAGCCCCAAGACATGATATTGAGGGAAATATGAGAGAAAACCATTGCACAATACACATTCAACAAGCTAGACCAAGTCACACACTTTGTTAATTGTGTTATAGCCCCGACCTCAACGACTCTAGATCACATCGCATACGAAATGGTAAAATTTCAGTTTCCATATTCTTCCTAATGAGAATGGAAACGTTGTACAACGTATGGTCGGAATAAGAAAGAACCTGAAGATAATCACCAAGTATCGATTGCAACAGATTTCATTGCGGATCATAATATGGCACTATTCCTTTTAAAAAATCTCTTTGTGAAAGTACATTTTCTGGATACGAGAAAAGCCTACTTGGGTATATCAGAAGCTCACTGTCCTTTGGAATGCCAGCTAAAAAAGCAATATTTCAAAACAATTATATCACGATATGCTGAAACTCAAAATGATTTATATTCGTTGTGACAGTTCCAATTATTTTTCCCTTCTAAGAAGGATTTGTCTGTATTCATTGCAAAATTCACAGAAAAATAAATTTTATTTCGAATTATACAGTATACCTTTTGTTATTCGACTATAATAATATCAAAGAAAATCTGGAAAATTTCGCCGAAGAGGAACAAATGTATGAAGCCATTATTTAAAGAGAAAGATGCTATAGTGTTTAATTCACTTTAATGAAACGAAAGAAACACAATTTTGTCTTATTTTCACTAGTTTTTTATATTTACGACCGGTTTCGGGCTTTATCCCATTATCAAGTATAAAAACTAACTAATACAATTGTACTCTTAAACCTAATTATATAGGGAGTTTGCAGGTAAACTGGATGGAGAGGTAATTAAATGAAAATAAATGAAATCAAATGAACATGAGTGAAACGATATAAATTCAATACTGGAGGTTATGAAAATTACCTGGGTTGTCAAAATCACAAATTCAAAAGTGGAGACCTACATAAATCGAGTTGCTCGTTGAGGGTTCTATATTTCGGGTTTTTAATTGATTTATTGATTTCCATGGCTTCCAACAGATTCATTTTCTTTCCTTTATTACAAGTGTGTAGGATTTTGAGATTATCTTTATCTATCTTGTGTTTGGATTCTTGCAGATGTTCGTACATTGTGGATTTTTTGTCGAAACAGACGTGTTCACGGAGCCTTACGTCAAAATTTCTACCGGTCTGGCCTGTATATACTGTCAAGCATTCCCCGCATTCTAATCTATATATCCCTGATTTTTTCATTCTATCTCGTTTAGGTTTTGCATTGAACAGAATTCTGCCTAAATTATTATTACTTATGAAAGCTGTTGTTATTTTGAATTTAGAAAAATAATTTTGAATGTTTTCTGAAATTTTACCTGAGTAATGAATGCTACCATATTTACGTGTATTGTGTTCTTCGATATTTGGGTATTGTTCACTAATAACCGTTTTATGAGTTTTACCTGATATTAATTTCTCTATTTAAGAAACTGATTGTTTACCGCAATTTGTTTAATGATGTTTAGTTCATCCTGGAAATTCTTATCAGGTAAAGGGATTGGGACTTTTGAATTTGTGATTTTGACAACCCAGGTAACTTCCATAACCTCCAGTATTGAATTTAAATCGTTTCACCCATGTTCATTTAATTTCATTTATTTTCATTTAATTACCTATCCATCCAGTTTACCTGCAAGCTCCCTATACATGGTGTTAATTCAGTACGTTGACAAACTTCGGGAGGTGATTCTTTGAAGGTTTTCAGGACGAAATGTTCATATAAACATATGTCCCAAACGGCTTGGTTTTCGAGATACAGGGTGATAAAAATACATTTTTTTCAAGATTTTTTAGAGTTGACTTCGACATTTTCTACAATAACCAGTTCAAATTAGGCAAGTACAATCCATTCAATAGTACGCACGATACAAAATAATGCATTTCTCAAATAATTCACAGGGTCCTCCTTTTTTCAGAGTCAAGCTTTGTTCAACCATTCAGAATTTTTTTTTTCGCCGCCACTGACATATTATGAGAAAGGAATAATGAATGTTGTTTCATTTAACATCTTTTTGCTCTCCTGATGTTTTTCATTTACTTGTACGGTTCAGGAGTTACAATGAAAATATTAACGCAAACATTTTCCAGTAACGCATAACATAAAGAAATTTGAGAAGCAAATAGTCTAACAAACTTGAAGGGTGATTCTTTGAAAGGTTTCAAGATGAAAAGTTCATATAAACATGTCCCAAGCGGCTTGGTTTTCGAAGTACAGGGTGATCAAAATACATTTTTTAGGAGTTTTTGGAGTTTACTTCGAAATTTTCGACAATAATCGATCCAAATTAGTTCAAATTGGACAAGTACAATCCATTCAATAGTGCGCATGATATAAAATAATTCATTTCTCGAAGTGTCATTGCCACTCTCCAAAGATTAGCGCGTGACGCAATACGTCATTTTGTTCTCATTACACAAATAGCTATTTTCTGCTCGTGTAGAGAAAATGTAATGTTATGGAGCTCCCATACATTTTTTACCATAACTCAGGTTGACTATGTATTGCACAAAGTTAATTATGGCAAAATAATTTTGGACATTTTCAATAGTGAATAACTTTATTATCAAATACTAGAGCAAAGTAACATAAATTCCCTAGGAATAAAATTAAGTTCAGAAAAGGACCATTATTGAAATTGATATGTCAGAGCAGCTGCTGGAAATGGCAACCGCCTAACCATAGACTGGCGGACACGCTCAAAAATACCAGGAGTGTTTCTTATAATTCCGCATGACTCCTGTATGCGATTCCTCAGGTCTTCTTCACTTTGAACTGGAGTTCGGTACACTAATGATTTAAGGTGCCCTCAGAGGAAATAATCAAGTGGATTCATATCGGGTGACCTTGGTGGCCAAAGTTGTGGCCTACCACGCCCAATCCAGCGATCAGAATAATTCTCATCTAAATATTGGCGTGCAACCAATCTGAAGTGTACTGGAGCACCATCATGCGTAAACCAAATTCCAATTCTTTCCCTCAGTGGGATCTCTTCTAGGAGTCCAGGTAAGATGAATTCAAGAAAATGTCGATAATGGTCACCATTGAGTCTATGAGGCAGAAAATGTGGCCCGATAAGGAAATTCCCTACAATTCCAACCCAAACATTCACAGAAAACGTCTCTTGAAAATGGTTTTCAATCACGGCGTGTGGGTTTTCATCAGCCCACATATGATTGTTGTGAAAATTAATAATGGCTTTACGGGAAAAGCATGCCTCATCGGTGAATAACACTTGAGATAAAAACCATGGATTTTCCAACAATTTATTTCGAATCCAAGTGCAAAAGGTTAATCTCTTTGGAAAATCCCTTGGCAGAAGAGCTTGAACACGCTGTATGTGATAGGGATAAAGTTGTTGCTCTTTTAGAATTTGCCATACCAATACATGGGTTACGTTAAACTGTGCCGCAATTTGTCTTGTACTGGTGTCTGGATGCTGCTCAATTTCGTTAAGTACAGCTTCTTCTATCTGAACTGTTCTAACTCTCCTGGGTCTTCCTATGAGAACAGCAGACCTCTTGAAAGTACCCGTTTCACGAAGACGGGAGTGAATATTGATGAACATTTGTGTGCTGGGAATATGACGTTGTGGAAATCTTTCTAGATACATTCGTCTGGCGGCACGAGCGTTACCATCAGCCATTCCATACATTAAGTGCATGTCTGCCATTTCTGAATTTGTATATTCAACCATTTTATCCAAAGGAATATTGAATGAATCTGCTTTATAGCTTGCACTAATGAAGAATTAACAATGAGACAGTTTCTCAACTTTCGATAACTGTCAAGTTGTTGATATTTAAATAAATGAATTAATGTCAAAGCCCACTTTGCTATTTTTATGAATTCAAATTGATTACAGAATTTCTGCGTTACTGCAGAAAAAAAAACAAACCGAAATTTCTGATAAAATAATGTACTCCGTACGGAAACAAAAATTTGTTTGATTTAGTTTTTCGGAGTTATGACCAGAGATTCATAAATGAAAATCAAATGTGTAATGATCTGCGACTATTAGATAAACCCTATTAACTATCTTCCATTACAGGATTACCTTTCGGAAGTTTTTTATGTTGAAAAGGAAACGTTCAATTGAAAACTAAAAAATATCTTTTTTTAAAATAACAAAAAATTTGTATGAGTTCTCTATCAATACTGATGGGTAAAAACATTTTTAATCAAATATCTCAATGAAAATGCACATTTTTACCATCAGAATCTTCAGGTTGAAAGTTAAGGTTTTCCCAATATCTGTCAGATCTAGTTTAATATCCAGCGTACCGCAGTGACGGGGAGATAGTAGTTTTCTGTTAGATATCACAAAAAGAAATCACATCTTTACAATAACAAGCTTTTATTTAGCTTCACTTGTAACTAACTAACAAACAATTTAATAAAAGTTGAATTTGACCCACTTCTAATACTCCGATAAAATTTGAAATTTGGCAGGTTTCCGTAATTCCGGTGACAATGCATTAAAAAAATATTTGCTAAAAAACAAAATGGCGGCTCCAATATGGCGGACGAGTTTTGTGATTATGATCCGATTCTGTTCAAAATTGGTATGTGATGGTTTTTGGGTTGGAGATTTTCAGTTTCACATAAAAAATAAACTAAAATGTTAAAAATGAAAATTATAAAAAGAAAACATTTTAAAGTTTTTATACAATACACTGAAAAGGAAAAAATAATTCATTTCATTGTTTGATCTAGGTAATCTTGTACAGAAAGATTTTGATACTCACAGAATAACCTACAAAAAATGAAACAAATTATTTTTTCATTTTCAGTGCATTTGTATAAAAGCTTGTCTTTATATTTTTTATTGTATAATTTTTATTTATCGCAGATTTTTCTAATTCTGAAAAAATATTTCCATCAATTTACAATAATTGAAAAGGTTTAATTTTCAAATTTTCTAATGTTATGCCACACTGGATAATGTTTAAATTAATATTTTCATTATAGCCCCTGAACCGTACAAGTAAATGAAAAAATGCAATATATCAAAAAGATGTTAAATGAAACAACATTGATTATTCCTTTCTCATAATATGTCAGTGGCGGCGGAAAAAAAAATTCTGAAGGGTTGAACAAAGCTTGACTCTGATAAAAGGAGGACCCTGTGAATTATTTTAGAAATGCATTATTTTGTATCGTGCGCCCTATTGAATGGATTGTACTTGCCTAATTTGAACTGATTATTGTCGAAAATGTCGAAGTTAACTCTAAAAAATCTTGAAAAAAATGTATTTTTATCGCCCTGTATCTCGAAAACCAAGCCGTTTGGGACATATGTTTATAGGAACTTTTCGCCCTGAAAACCTTCAAAGAATCACCTCCCGAAGTTTGTCAACGTACTCAATTAACACCCTGTATAACTAGGTTTAAGAGTACAATTGTATTAGTTAGTTTTTATACTTGATAATGGGATAAAGCCCGAAACCGGTCGTAAATATAAAAAACTAGTGGAAAAAAGAGAAAATTGTGTTTCTTTCGTTTCATTAAAGTGATCATGAATTTCCACAAAATAAACAAGTCATCAATTACACAAATCAGTGTTTAATTCAATCGCTTGTGACATTTAGGTTTATCAAATTGAACCTTACAAAGATGTCATAATTTATGGCAGTGTACTAGAATTATTCCTAGATGGATTTTGAAACTTATAAAGAATTACTTCGAATTTTTAGTGTTTTGTAATTTTTAAGCATCTGCAACCGTTATTGAGAAAAAAATGTAAGTAATTTTTTGTAATTTGCTGGCAATTGGAATTTTTCAAAGTATGATTGAAAATCAGAATTAGTGGGCTTCGACTGCAATTTTCATTTTGACATTGAAGTTTGTTTTGAATAATTTGACATTGTTCATTTATTTCCCATCGTGTATTTGTGTATTATACAAGGTGTCTCAAAACTAAACATCATCCGTTGGAAGGCTGATAGTCCAGCTCATGATTGATGAGAATATCACAATATGACCTCAGTAAAATATTGAAAATTTTGGAGATATTAGCACTTTTATGAATTTCGTGAAAATCAGTATTTTGAGTGCCACAGGTACAAAACTTCATAGTTCAAGATTCTAATTTTTGCTATGCAACCTTTAATAAATCTTCTATTGATTAAAATCCAAAATAAAAATATTGGTATGATACCTTTGATGAAAAAAAAACATATTTGCCCGATTCACAAGGTAATTCATTTTATTAGCTTATTTAGACAATATCACCACGCTAAAGCTGTTTTAGAACATTGCTCATTCGGTGTAGTTTTTGACATGATACAACATTCACTATCTTCCACATGATGAAAAAAGATATTCCTAGTTTACTGCAATAGGAGCTCAATGTGAAATTATTTCAATAATTAGGAATTCCAATGAAAATACTTGGTAAATTGAAGTGACAGGTATTTATTGTCAACTATTCAAAAAACAAAGAAGATTAGAAAATGTGTACAAACTGCCTGCCACCCAGTCGAACGCAAGCGTGTCATCTTTTTAAAAACATTTTTTAATATTTATGGACCGGCATCTGAAACGGTTCAGTAATTGGCACTTTTGAATTACATGACATTCTAAACAGGAATATCTATCTCAATTTTTTTTAGAAAATGAACTGCCTACTCTTTTGGAAGATGTATCTTTGGCCATACGCAGGGCAATGTGGTTCCAAAATGACGGCTGTCAAGCTTATTACGCACGACCAGTGAACAATTATTGGAATCAAACTTATCCACAAAGATGGATCGGCCGTCTTCGTCTCATTTTGTGGCCTTCCCAGTCTCCAGATTTAAACCCGTTAGATGGACTTCCAGTAAATGATGAACATGAACATGAACATGAACATGAACATGAACATGAACATGAACATGAACATGAACATGAACATGAACATGAACATGAACATGAACATGAACATGAACATGAACATGAACATGAACATGAACATGAACATGAACATGAACATGAACATGAACATGAACATGAACATGAACATGAACATGAACATGAACATGAACATGAACATGAACATGAACATGAACATGAACATGAACATGAACATGAACATGAACATGAACATGAACATGAACATGAACATGAACATGAACATGAACATGAACATGAACATGAACATGAACATGAACATGAACATGAACATGAACATGAACATGAACATGAACATGAACATGAACATGAACATGAACATGAACATGAACATGAACATGAACATGAACATGAACATGAACATGAACATTTACTAAGTGTTTTCATTCGAATTCCTAATTATAGAAATAATTTCACAATGAGCTCCTATTGCAGTGAACTATAGGAATATCTTTTTTCCTGAAGTGGAAGATAGTGTAGTGTGTGTAAAATAAAGCCTATGTGGTAATTTTCAAATATTTCAAGTGTTATTGGATAAAAATTGTAAATATATGACAATTATACTTTAAACTGTTTAGATTCATGCAATAATCTAATATGACGAGGACTATTGTAAGATAGGAGAAAATCATACTTGATAATAATAGACATTCGATTATTTCATATTTTGAGATTATTCAAAGTATATTTTTCTATGATGCAATTTTCATCCACTTACAGTACAAACTCTTGAAACTGACCGAGAAGGCTACTCAGAGAAAACGATTCAAGTAAGTAAATAATGCACAAATAACAAGAGAACTGCTATTTTACTGGGCATTGAAAATGATACCAAAGATAGGTCAAGAAGAAAGTACCCACTAAACATGTAATGTTATAAAATATTGCCACAACATTATGTATGGCTTGCCATCGTAAAATGATAACATAATGTTGCATAGGGCTCAATGCTATATTTAATTTTTAACATAAGAGAAGAAACTACAGACAAGTTGTTGTTGTTGTATATAGCAAACTATTGATTGAGTTTCAAGTGCAATGTTACATGATCCATGAAAGTTAATTGTAAATGCAACAATACAGAAACTATCTACGAACAATGTGAGTGCAAGTTACATTCGGAACTATCGAACAAGTTCAAATCGCAATGTTGCATTGAGTTTGAAATTCCATGATATTTAAAACCATACATAAGCTAACTACAAACAATATTGACAGTGTTTAGAAAACACAAGACATTTTCAGTTTTCGATTGCACCATTGCAGAAATATACAAAATGATACGCTAGGACAATTTTAAATGGTAAGTATAGAGAAACTTGAAATAAAATTTCATCTTTCAGGAAACCGACCAATTTTGAATTTCCCGGTCTTGATGAGATGCCACCTAACGGGGTGACACCCAGTCACGCAGATCCCAGACAAGCACGCGCCTCGCGCCATTTTGCTATTGTAAATTGTATTGTTCTTGTGTGTCGTGCTGTCGTGCCTTTGCGTTGGTTTCGTTTTGGATACTTTCATTCGTTCTTAACTTAGGTACCTAAGTAACATGAATATTCTTCTGCAATGTTGTTTTTTGAATAAGAGTTCAATGAGTGTTGAAGCAGCGCAATGGGTAATGCTAATAAATTTAAGGCATCTTCATGTAAGGTAAGGCGATACATCATTTATTATTTTAAGTTAGGATGGTCTGGTATGCTCATTCTGCGTATAGTAGGGAAATGTTTTTTCTCCAAATATTGCGAATAAATCTGGTAGTAGTGTCAATTTGAAAGGGACATTTACATTTGTAAATGATGTGGAATACTTTTATATTTCGATTTTAGTTGCAGGTTCTTCAATATATTGGTGGCTTGAATGAAAAGTCTTGTGTTGGAAGAAGTCTTGAACGTTTTTTCACAAATCATTGTGCCATGTTTTGCAATTGGACCAGCAAAAAAGACAATTTCAAAATCAAAGAATTGAAATCTATACAAATTTTTAAACTTGAGTCAATCAATTTGAATATAAAGCAAATATGTAAGCACAATAGTGTCATAATCAAGGACAAGTTCAATTGTACATTCTTTATTGAAATAAGACCGTAATTGTTGAGTTGACTAATTATATTTATTTATAATATTTTGGTTTCAGATGCAGTGAGAAATTCATTTCCATGCATCAAAGATAATGCATTTCAAATAAATGTGATGGCTTGGATTCGCAAAAACACGTTACTTGTAGGGTTAGGTAGTAGATCAAGTTGTCGATATTTAAGCTGCACATTCAATCCAATGATTATTTTGTTTCAGGTACACCTGATGAGGCCAAACAGTTTTTTTTTTTCAATTTTGACATTTTAATAAGTATGGTACTTATTTGTATTTTTGTGATATTGTAGTTGAAGGTTTCATTATCAAATTTTTGTCTTTTTGACCTCCAAGATTCAAAATGGGCATATGAAAAAACAATTATTCATTGTGTCGACTGAAAATACTGAATCTATATTTAATAGGTATCATTTCAGAAGATTTTTTGGGTTTTCACTGCTTGTTTCTAAAAAGTAGAAAATGATGAATCTGATTTCCATAGAGGACACATCAATACTGAATGATATTTTCCAAGATATCAAAACTGATCTGTCTCCCATGAAGATTGCATTCATTTTCTATCAATATTAGTATAGCAAGTAGTGAAAATCCAAAAATTCTTCAGTAGCGAACAAACCTACTGGAAAGTAATTTATGAAATCTTGGAATAGACAAGATTGGTGGTAAGTTGCTGCTATATAACAATAATATTGAATATGTTATTTTCTACTAATTTATATTCTATGTTGCGGTAACCTTGCTGCAATTACTAATTATGAAAGATTACATCCATCAATCCATTTCAGTAGTTGCTGCAACATTGTCATAAGACGTCATTTTTAATATCACATTTGCAATTTTCCTGTACATTATATGCAATGTTGCAGTAACCTAGCTGGAATAATTGATAATGACATATACCATTTGTTATATTGTTGAACGTCCGTTTCAGTAGTTACTGAACCTTTGCAGTAAGGTAGCAGAAAACTCTGATGTAACATTACACATTACCATGAAAGGTTACTGAAATATTGAAGGAATGTTACTTTGCTTAGAGGGTATATATTTGTCCCATACAGTATTCCAGTTTTTACTTGTGGATATTCAAGGTTCACTAATGGTTAGTGATTATTTCTCCGTGTACACACGGAAAAAAAATTAATAGTAGCAAGTAAAATTTTCATACCATCAAGTAAAAATTTGCATACTCTATGGGACAAGTACACGCTTTATTACCCAAAAGGAAAATTAGATTCCCGAATTTGATCACTTGCTGTTATTGATGTAATTTCAGGAACGCAATGTAACCTAACGATATAAAACACTTTACTAGAAGCAAACTCTTTATTTTATAAGCCTCAATCTACGTTTTATTTGCAGTGGGTGCTCAGTTTGACAACTACTAGTGACAAGTAAATTTCCATTGATGAAGAATGATTTACTCTCAAATCACTCGTATACTTTAATCTAATAAAATAGTTATTTATGCAACAAGTGCAAAAAGTGAATGTTTATTGCACTCGACGTGAAAGTGTCCGACGAGGCCGTTAGGCCGAGTTGGACAACACGTCGAGTGCAATAAACAATTTTTGCACGAGTTGCACACAACATTTTTTCTACGTTCATGCAAAAAGCAAAAAATGATTTATTGTGGTGCGGCACTAGGTGTTGGAAAATGAAAAGCGCAACTTGAATACTTTATTATTAATATCAATTTGCATTGAAACGGAAAATAATACGTTACGAACAATTTAACTCAAACTTTATTTTTACCCTCAATGTTGAAAGTGAATGAACAATTGGTGAAATTTTCAATATGAATATTTCGTAGTGAAGTAAGTACCTATTGCCAATCTCACAGAATATCTGCTAAATATGTAGTAGGTTTAAACGTTTATGTTTGTCATGATAACAGCACGTTGAAGTAGAATGACAGATGAGTGCAATAAAAACTTTATTGCACAATTGAAGCGAGCATCGTAACTACCTACAACTTACTCTATGTACCGTTTCAATTCATGAAATCCAATTAGGTTTACCTGTAATATCCTCGGCTAAAATCCTTCACAGAGAAGTACATCATGAGAAATAAAACATTTTTCATCCACAATGAGGATTTACAGCTGGCGAGTCGCTTCAAATCGCTTACTTCCACTCGACTAAGATTTCAACAGAGGTTGAAGAGGTGCTTTCAGAAATCATCGCAACCAGAGAGAAATGCTGTCTTTCATGCCTCAAAATTTAAAACCACCGAGTACTTACCATCCCTCCTGACAGACAGGTGCAATCACATTATAATGAGTTGGAGAGTCTCAAGTTCATGAATTTGCAGCGTAGAACTTTAGCTGATATTATCTGAAATTATATTTTTTGTAGGCCAAGGTGTAGATGAAATCAAGAGGCTCTTTTCACACAAAATAAAAGACGCAACCGGCGTATACTACTTTCAATAAGATAGTTCGTGTACGAAAACCCTGGTTTGCGACCCAGCAAAATCGATTAGTGGAATTTTTTAAACAAGAAGTGAAAAAAATTACAACGTTTTTGTTCATTCGGAGCAAACTTTTTACACTCAATAGAACTTTTGTTGATAATAATTATAAAACCTACAAAATGGTTTGAAATACGACCAGATCGGTGCCTTCTTCATTGAGAATCAGGGAAAACCTCGAAAAAGAAACCATTTTTAAATATTCTATTTTTTTAAATCTGAAGCTGAACAAACAATTTTGTAGATAATAATATGTGGTTCAACTGTACGCAAGATGTTTTCTGTCCGATCTACAGTTTTTGCATAATCGCTTTATAAACAATTTAAGGGCAAAAAAATCTGAAAAGAAAATACTAATTATAATAATAATGATAATGTTTATTTGCAGGATTACATGATACATAGTGCCTAACAATAATAATGAGGAATATTTATTGGATCATGCCGCAAAATAGAGATGACAAGCAGTGAAACTGATGCAAGTGTCATACCTAGTGACTACGAAACAAAATATCTAATTTAATTTGGCACATGAACATTAGCAATGACTATTTTATTTAACAAATATTAGCTTTGAAAAGTAGATCTTTTTGAACTCTCCTGAGAGTTGAGAATGTTTTTAGGTTTGCTGGAAACTGGTTGTGCAGACTGTAAATATTGTATGTGAAGGACCTCCTGAAAACAGCGGTTCGATGAGGTGGTGGTGAGATGATTCCCCTCAAGCGAGTTTTCAAATTGTGAACATCACTACTGAATGTTATTTTGCTGTGAAGATAAATAGGGGTTTTGTTGAGAATAACTTTATGAAATAAGGTCGCAGAATTCAATTACCTCCTAGCAGACATACTAAGCCGTAAATATACCTTGACAGGATTTTTGTACCCGCTGAATCCGATTAATTTCTGTAGTAGTAGTAGGCAGGGACCATAAATCGCGTCATAATAGTTAAAATGAGACAGTACTAAGGAATCAGTTAGCAAAATCTTTGTTGATTTTTCCAAAACTGTATCTAACTCCAAACCCAAATTTCTAGCGGAAATTTGTTTTAGAAGGATTGACCAGAAGCTGATGTTGCTCTGAAAAGGATACGAGCTTGGATACCTCTTCATTAATTACGATATTCGTTGAATCAATATCAGCTTCTAATAGGGTAAATTCAATTTGGGTATCATCAGCGTTCATGAAAGGTTTACATCCACTCAAACAACTAGTAATATTACATGTGTATATTGAAAATAGTATAGGGCCTAAAATGGAACATTATCATTATCATGTCGGATTTTCCTAGACAACAAATTGTACGTGATCTGTGAGGTAACTTTTCAAAAAAATGATCGAAGTCGAAGAAAAACCTTTGTAGTGTAAAATTGCAAAAAGTAAACTGTGATTTGTGGTATCGAAAGCTTTCGAATAATCTATCAAAATAAAAGATACAGAATTCCTTCTGTCAATATCCCTGAAAATGCCATCTGTAACATACAATTTGGACGTAGTGCAGATATATCCATTCCTGAAATCGGACTGGTTAGTGGGTAAAATATTATATTTTTCAATGTATGAAATAATCTGAAATTTAATAATTTTTTACAAAACTTTGGACAAAACAGGCAAAATCGAGATGGGCCTCAAATCATTGAAACTTGAAATGTTTGATTTTTATGGAAGAGGAATTACTTTTAAAACCTTCCATTGTGCCTTGGGATAAGCATGTGTTAAATAAGTGAGTGAGAATGGGAAGAATTCGAGGACAGCATAGAAGTAGCATTTCTATTTGCAATCTGTCTACACCTGCAGCCTTCGACTAGATATCGATCAAATACTTGTAGACACTATTGCTATTTACAGTTGAAAACGTAAATAACGATTAAGTGTGAGGTAGTGAATCATTGCTATAATTCAGCATTAACCTGGTTTGAATGTCCAGAATATAATAAAATAATTAGCAAATATTTCATTAGGCCTATTCAGTTCATCCGGTAACTTGTTTGAGTAAGGGTTTTGGTCATTTTATTCAAGTGCTTCAATTTTTTCCACAAGAGACCACTGTTTTTTCCATGATTTTTGATGCAGTGTTTGAAATATGCTTTCTTTTCATTGTTGACAGGAAGATTCGTAAGATTCCTGAGGTCCTTGTAGTATTGCCATTGATTGTTACTTTTAGTTTTTGTATATTTCGAAATGCTTCATCACGTAGAAACATCATGAACTTTATATCATCAGTGAGCCAGGGAGGTCTCTGTTTGTTGATTATTCGAACGGTAACTGGGGCTAGTATATGAAAGATATTCAGTAACACTTCGTTGACGCATTTGACTTCATCATTTGCATCGCCTGAAAGATAAATATTTTCAAAAGTAGCAATCATCAGGAAATAATCTAGCAGATCCTCATCAATGTTCCTCAAATTTCTGGTGGCAAATATTTTATTGGTGTTATTTTTTGTGCGAATATCTAGTGTACAAAAAAAACAGTTGATGGTCAGAGCCATTACCAACCTCTCTGCAACCACGATCAAAAGGATTTAAATTATTTGAAATGAGTATAATATCTAAGAGTGAAGAAGTAGAACTAGTTACTCGAGTGGGTTCAGCTACAATTTGCTTCAGATTGAAAAGCTCAATACAATTATTGAAGGCATCGGTACAGTTATCTTCGAGATCGAGTGAATTTGTATTAATATCACCTCCACAAACAATTTCAGTATATTTAACAATCGCGTCTGATAGATTTCCTTCTAGGTTATTCGAAAATTCATTTAAGTTCCTGTAAGGTGGCCTATAAAGAGTACCAAAGCTATATTTTTCAATATCAAAACTGCAAGCCTCTACACCATCACAAGAGCTTACCTCCAAGGTTTCGTATTTAAAAAAGATCTGATGTAAATACCAATACCACCACCCCTTGAGCCTCTATCTTTCCTGATAAAATCATAACCATCAAAATGTACCATCTAATTAGGAATTTCTTCCGACAACCAGGCCTCAGCAATACCCAGCACATCATAGTTCTCCTGGGCTATAAACGACCTCAAATCTACAAAGTTCGATGTTGAAGAAAAAAAGCAAATGAAATATTTTTCATTAGATCATCTCTTTCAAATTCTGTAAACGGCATTTGGTAGTAGGGATCAATATCTACAATTTTTTGGAGTTTCACCTGAGAGGTGGGAAATGTGTTGAAAATGTCACTGGAAGTTACTCTAAATGCTTCAAAGTGCGCCCGAACTCAACTCGAGTGCGACTTCGGGTGACTTCGGACGCACTTTGAAGCGTTCTGATCAATTTTCTGTGACATTTCCAACACATTTTCCACCTCTCAGGTGAATATCCACAATACACAAATCGTAGGTATTGATCTCTACTTCCTGATGCCGTTTACAGAATTTGAATACGACGGTTTCCCTTGAATCAGATTGTGTAAAAATTGCACATCGGACCACATATTATTATCTATCAGTTTCCACAATATTGTTTGTCCAGCTTCAGATTAATGAAAATTATAAAATTTTGAATAATGGTCTCTTTTTTGAAGTTTTCCCGTATTTTCTCAGTGGAAAATGCACTGATCTGGGCATCTGGAAATCCATTTTGAATGTTTCATAAATCTCTACAATAGTTCCATTGACTGTAAAACGATTTCTTGAATAATCTTTGAGATATTTCCAAAAAAGTTGTAAGTTTCTTCACTATAGCTTGTTTAAAAAATCCCATGAAGCGATTTTGCTGGCGCTAAAACTGGGAACTTCATTTACGAACTATCCTTGCATATTTTATGTTGTGGGGGAAAAACGCTCTATAGCTTGGTCTATTCAACTATTGCTTTCTTGAAGTGGTTTTGGGTGGAAATACCCCAAAAAGAATTTCAAAATGTGAATAGTTCAATTATCAGACAAATAATTTTCAAGATTTCCAGCACGTGATGTCCATATTCTGTAATCAGAGTATTGCAACCTACGACTAGTTTAGTTTCTCTTAGTGTATTTCTATGACGTTTATCTCATTCACGTTTCTCAGTGTGGCTATAAGTGTTGTTCAAGGTCAATGCATGCTCAATGGATTCTGATTCCCAATACCAATTGTAGCGCTCAAATTTTCCGTTACGGAATTTGAATGACAAAAAAAATAATAATAAAAAAAATAAATCAAATTCCTCTATCAGTATTTCATTAAATATTTATTCTGGACAATTGCCACTAGCACAGCGAAGACGGGGTGGTTCATAAAAAAGGTGTTCAAGGGCGCCACATGATTCGAGCTGCCCAGAATAAAAGATGGTCTTCAAGTCCTACACCAAACCATGAAATGTAAAGCCCGAGGTATAAAAGTAAAACTGATAACACTATAGAGAATTTATACCGTATATTAACCGTAGAAATAACAACGAAACAAAAAAAACAATCAGCTATATAGGTGCATGTAAATCGATATAACTGATAACACTATCATGTAATTTCTTTTAACTAACGTATTAACCCACTAATCAGATCACCAACAAAATAACTAAATCATACATAAGAATGTAGGAAGGTTGGCGAGTATAAATAAAAACATTAACAAATATTCAAATAAATAGCGGAAATTTCCAAATAAAGGGCGGATTGGAACCCCACTATAACCCAGAGATTAAGCTTAAACTCAGGCGCAGGTCGATAAAAGTTGGTAATACCACGATGTAATTTCCGCTTTCCAAAAAGAAAAATAAATATAAGTAAAATGACAATATTCTCTACGTATCCATTACTAAATATGCCGCAAAATAAAGTATGTTTTCAACCCTTTTATTGAGGTACTTGCGTGACGGGATGATTTTGTGTCCTCTCTCCAGGTAGATCTGGCTCCAAGTTATACCCCAAATACCATTTGGATTGATCTCGGTGAAATATTCACTCGGAAGGTTTAAGGATATATGAAAAAATATTATCCATCTCTTTTTCCTGAATCATGGACTTCATTTAACCGTAAAAGAATCAAATTACTCACTCGAAGTTCTGAGTATTGGGCATTCTCAAACATTTCAAGTTTTCCAGCATCGTTTTCCATCCGAATGAGTTTAATCCCATCACTTTCCACTTTGCTTTATGGAACAGGAAAATGATTCTTGTTTCAATTCTTTTTCATCTCTGGAAATCCAGTTATTTTTAGGTGAAGGGTAATTTGGTGAATTTTGTTGACTCTTTGGTTGAATACTTGAAATAATTATTCTGTCCAAGAGTTCAGTAGATTATCTTCACTGAAGGTGGATTTATGCACACCGATTTTTCTTTAATTTGTATCTATACTCTCATTAAGCCCTTTCACTAAGATGTTGAATATATGTATTTTCATAGAACCATTTATGCATCCAAATAAACTTTTTCTCCAAATGACATTAAAAGCGGCCTTTTAATGACACTTGGCAGGCTTAGAAGTTGTACTTTTAATGCCTAGGCAGAAAAAGTTCGTTCAATTTCTTTGAAAGATCGGAAAATTAGACAATCAGAACATTTTCAGAGAAAGAACCTATAGTTTTCTTCTGTCTATATTCCATGAATCTGCTGTATGTGAGTTCATATACAGTTCTTGATTTTTCCGGTAAAAGGTTAAATTCCACATCTCGCGCCTGGTCTCTTATCTCAGGTGGTGTTATTGCATCAATTCATCCTCACTTTGCAGTAAATCCATTTCTATCATGACAACTTTTCAAAATTGACAATGACAAAGTAAACAGTAAACAAACATATTCAACAAACGTCATCAGCGGTAAACATAGTAACGCAGGGCCCAGTTACCTTTGATAAAATAATTTAGTTATTTGGATATTGATAATGAAACGCAATTTAAATATGAAAAAGTCGATTTTGCGTGGAATTGGAACAAATTTGAAGAAAAAATTATAAGTTTCACACGGCAGAAAAGCAGATTCAATGCCTTGGCTGGTTTCATAGCCTCGCTACGCTCGGCTATGAAACACCAGTCGCGGCATTAAATCCTGTGCTTTTATGCCTAGTAAAACAAATAACTATTTTCTCCAAATGACATTAAAAGCGGCCTGTTAATGACACTTGGCAGGCTTAGAAGTTGTACTTTCAATGCCGAGGCAGAAAAAGTCCACTTTCACTGCCTAGGCAGGAAAAGTCCACTTTTACTGCCTAGGCAGAAAAAGTTCGTTCAATTTCTTTGAAAGATCGGAAAAATAGACAATCAGAACATTTTCAGAGAAAGAACCTATATTTTTCTTCTGTCTATATTCCATGAATCTGCTGTATGTGAGTTCATATACAGTTCTTGATTTTTCCGGTAAAAGGTTAAATTCCACATCTCGCGCTTGGTCTCTTATCTCAGGTGGTGTTATTGCATCAATTCATCCTCACTTTGCAGTAAATCCATTTCAAACATGACAACTTTTCAAAATTGACAATGACAAAGTAAACAGTAAACAAACATATTCAACAAACGTCATCAGCGGTAAACATAGTAACGCAGGGCCCAGTTACCTTTGATAAAATAATTTAGTTATTTGGATATTGATAATGAAACGCAATTTAAATATGAAAAAGTCGATTTTGCGTGGAATTGGAACAAATTTGAAGAAAAAATTATAAGTTTCACACGGCAGAAAAGCAGATTCAATGCCTTGGCTGGTTTCATAGCCTCGCTACGCTCGGCTATGAAACACCAGTCGCGGCATTAAATCCTGTGCTTTTATGCCTTGTAAAACAAATAACTATTTTCTCCAAATGACATTAAAAGCGGCCTGTTAATGACACTTGGCAGGCTTAGAAGTTGTACTTTCAATGCCGAGGCAGAAAAAGTCCACTTTCACTGCCTAGGCAGGAAAAGTCCACATTTACTGCCTAGGCAGAAAAAGTTCGTTCAATTTCTTTGAAAGATCGGAAAAATAGACAATCAGAACATTTTCAGAGAAAGAACCTATATTTTTCTTCTGTCTATATTCCATGAATCTGCTGTATGTGAGTTCATATACAGTTCTTGATTTTTCCGGTAAAAGGTTAAATTCCACATCTCGCGCTTGGTCTCTTATCTCAGGTGGTGTTATTGCATCAATTCATCCTCACTTTGCAGTAAATCCATTTCTATCATGACAACTTTTCAAAATTGACAATGACAAAGTAAACAGTAAACAAACATATTCAACAAACGTCATCAGCGGTAAACATAGTAACGCAGAGCCCAGTTACCTTTGATAAAATAATTTAGTTATTTGGATATTGATAATGAAACGCAATTTAAATATGAAAAAGTCGATTTTGCGTGGAATTGGAACAAATTTGAAGAAAAAATTATAAGTTTCACACGGCAGAAAAGCAGATTTAATGCCTTGGCTGGTCTCATAGCCTCGATGCGCTCGGATATGAATCACCAGCCGCGGCATTAAATCTTGTGCTTTTATGCCTAGTAAAACAAATAACTATTTATCTTTCTTTACCTACTATTTAAGAGATCCAACTTTTATCTCTTAAGGAAAAAGAAAATACAAATATAACTTAGGACATAAGTGACATAAACTTTGCATAACTTTCATCCACTGTCATTAAACTTATATTTACTTTAAGAATTTTTATTCCTTTGTACACCCTCTTTATTCAATTTATCAGGCTTTTTCTCGAAACAAGAAGGAAAGTAGTGTTACTTACGTAGTTTTATCTCCCGAACACGAATCCGAAAAAAATGTGTGGGGGTCTTTCATACTTTTCGAGTTCAGAAGGTCATACCTTCCGAATCTTGAATCGACCATTTTCTAAGAATCGCACAAAATGCATAGTTCTTTTTGTTGACTCTTTTTTGAGACCTTAGTCAGGGATTTATCATATAAAAATTTATATTGATGCACTAAATCAACTAGCATGCTGTCGTCGTACATATTTATAGTTTTAAAGGTCTCAATGTTATTATTTATAGACTCAACAATGAGTAATTTCCGCTTTTTATTTAATTTTGACAGGTCTTTATACTTTGCAAAGTTTGTGTCACATACAGGGTGACCCAGGGGTGTGTGCATGGTCCATAATTTTTTTTTCAATCGATAGGTTCAACAATGAGTACATTCTGAAAATATTTTCATTAATATACAAGATGTTTCAAAATAAAATACACAACTACGTTCAATTTTTTTAAATGGGAACCCTCCTTTTTTATTCCATTTTTGGATTCGCCACTAAATTGTCAACATAACGCACCCTGGTTTCATATACCTATCTGCAATAGTTTTTGAATTTATGTGTCAAAATCGCGTCGTGCATGGACCCACAGAAAAATTCATAACTTCAGAACCTTTCAAGATAACTCAAACTATTCCTCAAGATTCAGAGCATCTTTTGAAATGCTGGTGAACTTGAAGACAATGTTCCATCGCCTACTACGATTTTTTACAAATGACGGTTTACAAATGGCAATAACTCGATTTTTTCAAATGCAACACCCTGTTTTTTATTAAACCATTACATGGCAGTTTCTAAGAGCTTTTCGTCAATATAGCATTTGTAGGGTCTACTTTGTGTGGTTTGCGAAATATGTTGAAAATAAGAAATGTGGATGATTTTTGAGGAATCTGGTAGGCTGCTTTCGTAAAATTTGACATCCTTGTACTGTCAATAATTGTACACATAAAATTGTTGAAAATGAATTTCACTCGCGAAGAATTAGTGAATGTGGTCTACTGTATTGGCGAAGCTGATAGAAATCCTTTATTAGCAAGCAGAATCTACCATGAAAAATATCCGCAAGCAAGAACTCCACGGGTGTCTTCATTCCAAAAGTTAAGAGATCGGTTTGAACTCAGTGGTAGTGTGTCTTATACTCAAAAGGAAATTGTTGGTGGTCGAATTGATGAGGAAAATGAGTTGCAAGTTTTATTGATGCTACAGAAAAATCCTCACGTAAGCACTAGGGAAATAGCAGCGGAAACGGATATTTCACAAAGTAGTGTTAACAGAATAATATTGAAACATAAGTTCCACCCTTTTCATCTGAACCTACATCAAGAATTGTATGTTATGATTTTGCCAATAGAGTTGCGTTCTGTATTCAAATGAATGGCATGATTGATGAGGATTATAATACTTTAAACAAAATTCTGTTTTCTGATGAAGCAACTTTCAAGAACAACGGTTCGGTCAACAAACACAACATGCATTATTATGCAGTCGAAAATCCTCACTGGTTGAGGACCCTTGACCACCAACAGCGATGGTCGCTTAATGTTTGGGGAGGAATTATTGGAAATCACATTATTGGTCCCTACTTCTTCGACAATGTGCTAAATGGTGAAAGATACTTACGTTTCCTTCGCGAACATCTTCCGAGAATGTTAGAAGAAGTGGATTTGAATACCCGAAGAACCATGTGGTTGCAGCACGATGGTGCGCCGGTGCATAACCATAGTATAGTTCGAGAATTTTTAGATCAATCCTATCCTAATCGTTGGATAGGCCGAGGGGGTACTATCCCTTGGCCCGCGCGATCCCCAGACCTTATGCCTCTAGATTTCTTTCTTTGGGGGTACGTGAAAGAAAGGGTTTTCAGAGATCGTCCGACAACTGCACATGATATGAAAAATAGGATCACGGAAGCCTTCCGTTCAACTAATGGAGCAATTCTTGCTAGAGTTCGGGACTCATTCACAAGAAGACTAGCAGCTTGTGTGGAACATGATGGGGACCTATTTGAGCATTTATAAGTGTCCTTTCCCCAAAATTTTTACATGGTTTATTGTTAATCACTCTTTCCTGTTATTGTAACTATTACTAGAATTATTTTCTTTGTAATGTACTCCTGTTTATATTACAATTTCAAAAACATATTCTCTCCATAATTTTAAGAATGTGTCAAATTTCACGAAAGCGACCTCTAGATTCCTCAGAAACCATCCACATTTCTTATTTTCAACATATTTGGCAAACTACACAAAGTAGACCCCATAAAGCCGATATTGACGAAAAGCTCTTTAAAATGCCATGTAATGGTGCAATAAAATACAGGGTGTTGCATTTGAAAAATCGAGTTAATGCCATTTGAAAAAAAAATCGTAGTGGGCGATGGAACATTGACTTCAAGTTCGCCAGCATTTCAAAAAATGCTCTGAAACTTGGGGAATAGTCTGGGAAAAACTAGGTAGAGTTGTCTTGAATGGTTCTGAAATTATGAATTTTTCTGTGGGTCCATGCACGACGCGATTTTGACACATAAATTGACATATATCAAAAACTATTGCATATAGGTATATGAAACCAGGGTAGGGTGCGTTATATTAACAATTTTGTGGCGAATCCAAAAATGGAATAAAAAAAGGAGGGTTGCCATTTAGAAAAATGGAACGTAGACGTGTATTTTTTTTAAAACATCTTGTATATCGATGAACATATTCTGTGCTCATTGTTGAACCTATCGATTGAAAAAAAAATCAAGTCGATTGCTTCCATAGAAAAAAGTTATGGACCATGCACACACCCCTGGGTCATCCTGTATGTCCTAAGTTATATTTGTATTTTCTTATTTCTCAAGAGATGAAAGTTGGTTATTTCTTATATAATAGGCAAAGAAATATAAAAGTTAATTTGGATGCACAAATGGTTTCACAAAAATACATAGTTTCAACATCTTAGTGAAAGGGCTCAATAAAAGTGATGATACAAATTAAAGAAAAACCAGTGTGCATAAATCCGCCTTGAAGAATAGTAAATAGAGTGATATGATTGAGACATTGGTTGGTTGGCTGGTTGGTTGGTTGGTTGGTTAAAGGCTGACGAGCGAGATACCGGGTTTACGTTGAGGTTTCCCTCAACAATGAGACCAGCTGGGGTCTATTGTATTGTTCTGTCGTCAGTGGTTCCTAGTTAAATAGGCCTGTGTTCTTCACCAGGTTAAGTAGTCTATTTACTAGGTGTTTCGGACTCATGCCTGTTTCTGGGTTGATCTGTCAGAATATTCTGTTGCGTTTGTTGAGCAACGCGTCTCTTTCGAAGATGATGTGAGAGGATGTTTCGTCCTCGTCACCACAGAGTCTACAGTCCACGGTTTCTCTATTCATTCACATGGTGTGTAGGTGTTTCCTAAGGCCACAGTGTCCCGTTAGTAAGCCGGTGATCGTGCGTATCTCAGATCTGTTAAGGTTAAGTGTGTCAGCCGTCAATGCCTCACCATTGCTGTGCTGTGTCGATGCCTTTCGATTTGGTCCCAATACGTTTGGGGTTTTGATTTCTTCCACTCATCGATTTGAACTATCTGTGTACCAGATAATGTTTCCAGATGATGTTGATTCTACTCTCGAGTCCTATTCATTTCACTTGAGCTGCGTTTTGAATGTTTTTTCATACGAGTATTGTGTTAGCATGTAGTCTGATATCATTTCCAGTTCGGATGATTTTGGTGTACCCAGTTTGTGGTAGGGTTATCCAATTACCTGTTTGTTTAAGTCTGTATGTACTCATCCTCGCCTCCCCCATGACTGTGATGTCTAAAGGTGGGAGGTTCAGGATAATTTCTATAGCATAGGAGTGCTAATCATACCTACTCGTGATACAGAAACAAGCAAGCCTCTGTATCTTACCAAGGTTGGTTTTCGACTGTCTCTGTTTTATCTTGGGCCACCACAAAAGTGAACCATATATAATTCTGCGTCTTATGATCGCAGTGTAAAGCCAATGCATGACTTTCGGTTTCAGTCCCCATGTTTTTCCAAGAGCTCTTCTGCACTTTCTTCTTCTTCTTTGCTTTTGATGACTACATGTTGTAGATGCATGTTTCAGGTTAGTATATCGTCCAAGAATAGCCTCAAATATTTGACATGATCAGCAACTTGTAATGTTGTGCAATAGAATTTGGGTGACTTCAAGTCCCCCTGACTCCTTTTGCGTCTGAAGGGAATGAGTGTGGTTTTGCTAGGATTTGCCATCAGTCCTTCTCTTTTGCACCATCTTCTACGGTCCTCAGTGTATTTTGCATTAGCTCACAGTTTATTTGGGCATACTTTATCTGTACGAGGACTACTATGTCGTCCGCATAACCTTGGGAGTAGTATCCCTGATTGTTTAAATATTCCAGAAGTTTGTCTACTACCATGTCCCACAGTAAGGGGGATAGTATCTCTCCCTGTGGGGTTTCTCTGGCAATTTTCAGCTTTGCGGAGTCTTCAAACATGTTGGTATTGGCCTGTCGATTTTGGAGGATTGACTTCATCCACCTGCAGGTGGTTTCGTCAACGCTTCTCCTCCTGGCCAGGAGACCATACTTTCGAAGGATGTATTGTCAAAGGCTCCTTTGATATCTAGAAAAGTGCGCAGTGCTATGTTTTTCTTCGCCAGAGTGTCCTCCAGCCTTGACACCAATTGGTGCAAGGCCGTCTCGCACGATTTTCCTGTTAGATAGGCATGCTGGCTTATATGTAATCGCCGGTATGAGAGCTGCCTCCCGTATGTCCCTGTCTATCAGTTTTTCTAGTCCTTTCAGGAGAAAGGATGATAGGCTTATTGGTCTGTAATCCTTGGCCTAGTCGTATGAGTTTCGGCCAGGTTTCGGAATGAAGACCACGTTCACAGAATTCCAGGTTTGTGGTAGCCAGCCAAGTGCTAGACTCATCCTGTACAGTCTGCATAGTTCTGGTGCTAGATCTTCAATTCCCTGCTGAAGTAGGACAGGGAATATTCCATCTGTTCCAGGCGATTTATATGGATTGAAAGAGTTTATTGCCCATATTACTTTCGGGTATGTTACGATCCGCTTTGCCACCCCCCAGTCAGTCCTGTTCGCCCTTAGTGGAAGGTTGACAGGATTTTCAATGCTGGGATTTGTGACAATGGTAGATCCTGGAAAGTGGATTTTGAGGAAAAGTTCAATTGTTTCTTACCCGGTATTTGTGTAGCCTCCAGTGAGTTTTTTGAGAGTCCCCACTGGGTGTATGGGGTTTTTGGAGAGTTTGGAGTTTGGAGACATTACGTGACATTTAATATCTAAACATTTTCTAATATATGATGAATAATTTGAAGAACCCAAAATGGTTATGAAGCTAGTAAAATTTAATTCTCCTATTTTATAGAAATTGGCAACAAAAAGACAATTGGGAGCCACTTCGAAGGGCCTCTCTCTAGAAATTTTCCGGTATCCCGTTGGTACAATCCGACACTGTCAACAACTAACCATCAGGAATCATAATACGGATCTATCTACCTGCAGGCCGCAAATGACTTTTATTTATTCAATCCCCCCACATACTAATGAGGTTATGAAACCAAAACGATGTCATCCCATTGAATTTTAGACGCGATGCGGACGGAACCGAGGGATATTATCGCCTTAATTAACAAATCAAACAATACTGACAGAAACAAAGTTGTCGCATTTGCGTTTAATGGCTTGTTTAATTTAATGACTGTGATGGAACACACTCGTGAAAATTGGAGTTACGGTCAACGTCAACGTGCTCCGAGGGATTTCGCCCCTTCTGCGGATAATCACAACTTTTGATTGGATGTATCGGATTCCGGTCCGGAATTAATTCGCACTAATTGTGCGTGAAGATAAATTTATATTGGGTGTTAATGGGTTGAAGTTTGGATCAATCGCCGAGTTTTCGATTTGGGGTAATGATAGGGGGTATCTATTTCTGGGATACCTTTCAAATCAATTCAATTCAATTCAAAGCTGAACTTTGGTTTACTAAAAACCTGATATGAAAAAAAAAAACAATTGAACATCGCGATTGTGGGCCCTCAGCCAATAAAGGACTTCGGATAAGGATGTAACTTCTAGCATTAAAACTACTGACACTTTTTTCGGCAACTTTTCTTCATGTCAAGGTTCCTGGCAGCCTCAGGAACCCCGTAATATGATTGAAATTGTTCATAATGAAGGATATATATTGAGATTTTCCATAAAATACAAACCACTACGGACACATGTTTTTTACATAATGTTGTAAACTCTCGTTAAAAGGGGTCTGATACGTTGATTTCGTTGAAAATATGAACAGGATGTTCATAAAGTCAGTTGTGGAATCATCTGCGACTGAAAGTTGGAATTTAGTCGCTGTTTTCCATCGTACAAGATAACCTCTCTTGGAAGGGATTCATGTTTTAAAGAGAAACATTCTCAATTGAAAATTGAATCAATGCATGACTCCTCTGGAAATGGAAAAACCCTACGATAAAATTGAAGTTACTTTTTTGTAATATCTAACAGAAAACAACTACTTCCCCGGCAAAAGCCACGCTGGTCATTGAACTACATCTGATAGATATTGAGAAAGACCCTATATAACTTGAGAGAAAAAAAAAATCAATAGTTTCAACTCGAGATATTTTGAAAATAGCTGGTTAATTTTTATACATTTCCCTGTTTGAAAACGATTTATCTTACGACAATAATGTATGAAAGACTTCTTCTTAACCAGAGTTGATCACCGAATGTAAAAAAAAATGTTTGGTGTAAAAAAGTTAACTATTTTATCACTTTTACCAAACGGCCCCAAACCTATGATGCCCGATTTATGCATCTGATCTAAAAGTACCCAAACTTTTTTATTGATGTAACTTTCTTGTTCCGTGTTTTGAATGTTTTATTATCATTGAGTTGCCTATTCAGTATTTAATAAATCACTCTACTTATTGCTTTTTATTGATGTGCTTATATTTAAAAAATATATTGATTTTTAATAAATTTCTATTGATATTAATTTTTTGATATTTTTGTACTGGGGTGCCAACCATTCAGTTGAATACTTTCAAACATTAAAAAAAATAGTTAATGTTACAATTCCGCAATTTTATAATTATTATTATTTTATCCGAAAAGTAATTGAAAAAAAGTAATTGGGAATTATTATTTATATGGCGTGTACTTTTTAACTGTAATTAGTTCCTTTTTTGAAAAAGTACTTTGTAATTGTAATTACTTTGAAAGTACCTGTAATTACCCAGCTCCGGAAAGTAATGGAATATACGAGGATATATTGAAAAATTTCTTAGCCTACCATAGAACCAAACAAAATTTAAATTTCAAAATATTTTATTTCTCAACATATTCTCCTCTTAATTGGATACATTTATTACAGCGAACCTGCAACGTCACTAGACGTTTCAAAAAAAATGTTTCTTCTTGCTCTGCAAACAGCTTATATTACCTCCTCGTTGTAAGAAAGTTTACCACATTATGAACATTTTTTCAGTTGAGGAAAGAGATGATAGTCGGACGGAGCCAAATCTGGTGAATAAGGGGGGTGTTCTAGTAATTCAAACCCTAAATCACGAATTTCCTGCATGGCAACATGAGATTTGTGTACAGGGGCGTTGTCCTGCAAAAACAAAACACCTTTGTGTAGCTTTCCACGTCTTTTCTCTTCAATTTTTTCCCGTAAAGTGGTCAGTGATGTCGAATACTAATCTCCAGTTATTGTTCTACCCTCATCCCAAAAATCAATCATGATTACTCCATGGCAATCCCAAAAAACCTGAAGGAAGAACTTTTCCAGCAGATTTTTGGACACGAAACTTCTTAGGTCTTGGAGAACCGGAGTGTCGCCATTCCATCGATTGTTGCTTTGTTTCTGGATTGTAGAAATGTACCTAAGTCTCATCCATAGTAACAATTCGGTTTAAGAAGTCTACATCGTTTTCAAATCTAGCACAGATCGAACGCGATGCTACTACCCTTGCACGCCTTTGGTCAACATTCAAACATTTGGGGATCTATTTTGCAGCAATTTTTCTCATGTCCAGATTGACGTGAACTATATATGATAAACGCGTTCGTATGAAATATTCAGTTCTTCAGATATCCGTTTTAGCCCAATTCGACGGTCTGTTAAAATCATGTCATGAACTTCGGGGACTGACACAGAAACTGGCCTTCCCGATCGGTCATCATCTTCAATGGAAAATTTACCTCTTTTGAAGCTTGCTGTCCAATTTTTCACGGTCGCATACGAAGGGCATTGATCACCAAGGGTATTAAGCATATCTTCGTAAATCTGCTCACCTCCTAACCCTTTTAAATACAGGTAATTGATGATGGCTCGATACTCCAATTTTTCGATTTTCACAATTTCGGTGGACATATTTTTTCTTTTCATTTATTGCCTAACTCTGGTTTACTTTTTTGACGTCAAACTTCTCAATGACACTTCTAATAAGTTATTGTTCGTTGCTATGGTAACGCAAAATTTTGTTTATGCAGGGAACTGGTCTAGGCTAACTAGATATCAATACATCCTCGTATATGGCTGTGAGCGATTTTATAGAACTTTAAGAAGGTCCAATAACAAGAAAATACAAACGAAAATAACACTCACACAAGAGATTTTTTGTCCAAGTAAACTTGATAATCCAATGAGAATTTCGTTGATAGCAATTCGACGAAATAACTGCCTCTGAAAACAATACGAGTCCGTAGGACGAGTAGTTGTTTCAGGCAGGTTTTTTACTTTAACTGCGTGAAGACAAGGAAACTCAAATTATAAATGTTAAGTTCACTTCGATAAAAAAGCTTAAGTGTGATTGATTTCAGTTCAAGGAATGCATATTCGAATTACACATTAGGTAATTTAAAAGTCATTAAAATAACAAACGAGGTTCCGTTTTTTTGCTGGAAAAGTTAGGTCGGTGTCATGGTGACAAAAAAACTTGGTTTATGGAATCTTAGTGTATGTATGCATTATATCCAGCCATATGCTGTATCACTTCCGTTATGTTTAGCGGTCATTGCCATTGCCATTAAGTTGGGATAACGTCTGACCGCTAAACATAACGGAAGTGATACAGCATAGGGCTGATTGTCATATCATGATGTTTTATGTCAAGTGAAAATAAAAAAGTATAAAATTTCACTCAAATGGCTTGTATCTGTTCTTTTATTGATGGAGTTATTCTCTTGAGAGATGAAGGCCATATCTAAGAAAGATATTTTTGATAGATGTGATTCTCTTGCAAGAACTGTTGTTAACGGGTAGTTCATTCGGTGGTTAAGGTCATTGACATGTTTTGCTAAAGCACATCTTTCAGGATGTAGTCTACTATCACTTTTATGAGAAGTGATTCTATAATTTAGTAATCTTTTAGTTTGGCCAATGTGATTTTTTTCACAATCAAGACAAGGGATACTATAAACTATTTTACTTTTGAATATATTTATCTTAGGGCCGGTCTTTTCAACTCACAATAAAGTCTCTGATAACTATCCATCGGATAAACTTCACAGGTTTACATATCCTTATCTGATAGATAGAGTTATCTGGGACTTATCTATAGGTGAAAAGACCGGCCCTTATTGTAATAACTGTTCTATTTGCAATTTTGATATTTTCAAATGGTTGAAAAATTCTGATCAGTTTAGGTGTTATATCTTTGATGTCAGGTAATGAAGCATGAAATATTGAATTTTGATCCATATCTGCAACAGGTTGTTCATTAAGAGAATTCATATTTTGTCTTACACTATTATCAACTTCCGTTAAAAATTAGCTAAACAAAATGTTATTAACTAAAGATGGTGGATAAGAATTTTGTATGAAAAGTTCTTGAAGTATTTTCAAATTTTTATTATGAAAAGATATATCAGAAATTTTGAGTACTCTGTTTTTCATCTGTTTCAACAAATTCACTTTCATCGAAAATTTTTGATAAGGTAAGAAATTCAAATACCTTCCTGAACTGCATGGTTTTCTGTACCAATCAATTAATATTGTGTTATGAATCGATCGTAAAGGTTTTGTATCCAGAAAAGGTACCGAGAGATCTGAATCTTCTGTTTCGATTGTGAATTATATGTGTGGGTCGTAACTATTGAAAGTATCCTAAATTTCGGTTATATCATTTTTAGGTAGTGCTAATATTATATCATCCACATATTTTTTGATAAAAACTAAGTTAAATGAGAAGACTAGTATCAATGTGTCTAGCAATTCATCCATAACATGAGCTGCAAGAATTGGTGAGATTGGAGATCCCATTGGTGTTCCAAAAGTTTTTTGGAAATATTTTCCATTAAATGAAAAATAGTTATTTCCAAAAAGAAATCTTATTAAGTTAAGGAAAAACAATCATTTTCAATATCGCGTTGACTGCTGATACGATCCCAATTTTTATCTATCGCTCTAAGGCAAGTATCAAGATGAACATTACTGAAAAGAGAGACAACTTCCAAACTGGCCAGAACATAGTTGTCAGGTAATTTGATTTTATTGAATTTTTCTGAGAATTCAAAGGTATCTTTGATTGAGTGAATGTTATTTGAATCATAAGCATTAGACAAAATGTTAGTTAAAAATGAAGCAATTTGTTCAGTTGGAGAACCTATGCAAGCTATTATACGAGGATGTATTGATATCTAGTTAGCCTAGACCAGTTCCCTGCATAAACAAAATATTGCGTTTCCATAGCAACGAACAATAACTTATTAGAAGTGTCAGCGTAAAGTTTAACGTCAAAAAAGAGAACCAGAGTTACGCAATAAATTTTTAAAAAACATGTCCACCGAAATTGTGGAAATCGAAAAATTGGAGTATCGAGCCATCATCAATTACCTGTATTTAAAAGGGTTAAGAGGTAAGCAGATTTACGAAGATATGCTTAATACCCTTGGTGATCAATGTCCTTCGTATGCGACCGTGAAAAATTGGACTGCAAGCTGCAAAGGAGGTAAATTTTCCATTGTGGATGATGACCGGTCGGGAAGGCCAGTTTCTGTGTCAGTCCCCGAAAATATCGATGCAGTTCATGACATGATTTTAAAAGACCGTCGAATTGGGCTTAAACGGATATCTGAAGCACTGAATATTTCATACGAACGCCTTCATCATAAAGTTCACGTCAATTTGGACATGAGAAAAATTGCTGCAAAATGGATCCCCAAATGTTTGAATGTTGACCAAAAGCGTGCAAGGGTAGTAGCATCGCGTTCGATCTGTGCTCGATTTGAAAACGATATAGACTCCTTAACCCTTTCCGTGCGCAATGCTCGAGAGTCGTGGCTCTATCAGGACGGATGGTTTTTTCCGCTTGCGAGAATATTCGTCTGGAGCACTGTGGTCCAAGGAGGTATACATTTGGTGTTAAAAAACTGAACGTGGAAAAGCTTTTTATGGAAAAAATAAAATACTTTCATCTCCAAAGCAGTTATTTTAATAATAAAATCAAATATTTTATAAAAAATGAAACAAACACAAATCATCGAGAACAAAAATATAACACAGAAACTAAACCTTTGAATACAAAGAATTATAATCAATATAATATATATATTTACATATATATATATATATATAATCAATAATGTTTTTTTGTATGATAAATTTCAAAACAAGGTACTATACAGAGTGCTGCACAACACACAGAACACATGTAGCGTGATTCGGCTCTTTTATTATGTTTCGAACAAACCAAACATCTTTTTGTTGGATTCTTCTTAGTCACTGTAGCTGGAACATGTGAAGGAAAGTGCCTCTCAGTCAAACGCAGTGCATCAGTGTCATCAACTAATGGTCTGCCCCCACCAATACGTGGAAGGGGTGTGTGATATTTTCCAATAATTGCTTTTACTAGCATCAAGTGATAGTTTTCAACAGATATGTAACTGGCATTGGTAGTTTTATACATTTGGTAGGCGTTCAGAACTGACATATCTAATAAATGGAAAAATACTTTTTTGTACCATTTATGACTTTTACGCACGCACTCGATTGACGAAAGTAGCATATCTGATTGATCTACAGCTCCCAAACAACAGTTGTAGTCCACAATGCACGTGGGCTTCATTATCTGACGTCCAGTTCTCCGGTCTCTTCCAACTGATGTTGCATCGGGCTTATGATACGTGGATAACATATTTACTTCACGTTTATCTTTGTATCTTATTGTGAGGAGTTTCTCGCATGACCGATAGGTAAACTCACCACTCGAAAGTTTTTCAGTTATCTTTGGCATGTTTTTACGGTTCGACTTCACGGTACCGCAAGCATTCGTTTTCATTTCATGCAGTGCATAAAGTAAGTTGGGGCTTGTATACCAATTATCGATATACAGCATATGACCTTTATTTACATAAGGCTCGAGTAATGTCATCACAATACTTCCTGATTTGCCAATGTCAAATTTATCACTATAATCTTTTATATCAGTTGTGGCACCAGTATATATTACATAATCCATTATGTATCCAGTATCGCAGTCACACAATAAGAAAAACTTGACACCAAATCTATGACGCTTGGAAGGTATGTATTGTCGAAAAAACACACGGCCCCGAAAAAGCATAAGACTTTCATCAATACATAGGTTCTGGAATGGCACAAATCCTTCCTTGAATTTCACCCGGAGATGGTCAACAATCAGTCTAATTTTCATTAGTGAATCTGTTTCTACTTGTTCATTATCATTATCTGAGAAATGCAATAATCTCAGTATAAGCAAAAATCTGTCCTTTTTCATAAGTCGACTGAATATGGGTGTGTGAATATATATCTTTAGACCAATAATCCTTCATTTGTTGTTTTTTTGAATGTGGCATTAGGAGTGCTGCAGCCAAAAAACAGTATAATTCCTTGACATCAACCTGTTTCCATCTTTTCATGTGGGATGATTCTGTAACATCGGTACGACATAAAAATTCTTTGTATTTATTGGTTTCATCAGCAATTATTTCCATTATGTCCGGAGTAAAGAAAAACAAAAAAATCCAGCGGTGTAGTACCTTGAATTTTACAGCCTGCAGCGGATTCATCAAATTCGTGCAGTTGTGGTGCAAACACGTTGGTTGACCAATCAAACTTTCCTTTGGATAGTGAAGAAGGCTCTTCGTCATCACTGCTTGTATCCATTTCAACGATGATTTCTTCATTATCATCCGATACATTGTTTTGTATATCGGATATTGTCTCCTCCAAATTCTCCATTTCAGATGATTCGTCACCTGAAGATAACGGCATATAATCATCATCACTGTTATCACTCTTAGCTAACAGCTCTTCTAATTCGCTATTGTTCAAATATTTTTTTGCCATAATTTACTCAAATATTACGGAATGAGTGATACAAATCGATGCGACAACAGCTATAGACGTGCTTCAACTAATATGTTTACAGTAACGCATTCCGATGAGAATCGAACCCCCCTCTCTACATCCACCGCTACCTAATGAACGTAAAAATCTTCGCTTGCGAGAAAATACGGCTCGAGCAATCAGATCCTATTTAATTTTGTGGTGCGAGATATATCGTCTGGAGCAAATGGTCCGTTGGCGAATATAATCGTCTTGAGCACCGAAAGGGTTAAACCGAATTGTTACTAAGAATGAGACTTGGGTACATTTCTACGATCCAGAAACAAAGCAACAATCGGTGGAATGGCGACACTCTGGTTCTCCAAGACCTAAGAAGTTTCGTGTCCAAAAATCTGCTGGGAAAGTTCTTGCTTCAGTTTTTTGGGATTGCCATGGAGTAATCATGATTGATTTTTTGGATAAGGGTAGAACAATAACTGGAGATTATTATCCGACATTACTGACCAATCTACGAAAAAAAATTAAAATTAAAATAAAAAATACGCGGAAAGCTATCCAAAGGTGTTTTGTTTTTGCAGGACAACGACCCTGCATACAAATCTCAGTTTGCCATGCAAAAGATTCGTGATTTAGGGTTTGAATTACTAGAATCCCCCTTATTCACCAGATTTGGCTCCGTCCGACTATCATCTCTTTCCTCAACTGAAAAAAAGTTTAAAGGTCGTAAATTTTTTTCCAACGAGGAGGTAATAAAAGCTGTGGAGGTCTGGTTTGCAGAGCAAGGAGAAACATTTATTTTGAAAGGTCTAGAGACGTTGCAGGTTCGCTGTAATATATGTATCCAATTAAGAGGAGAATATGTTGAGTAATAAAATATTTTGACATTGAAATTTTGTTTGGTTCTATGGTAGGCTAAGAAATTTTTCAATATATCCTCGTAGGTCTCATTGATAAATTTGGTTTGTTGCATGAAATAACTTTGAATCAGTCACTCCGCTAATTCCGTTTGCAAGTGTATTAGCTACATCAAATACACTCGCGCTACTCCTCACCCCCCGCCTTGGGCAAATAAACCCCTCGCATCAGTCCCAGATAGAGCGTAATCAATATCAACTAAAACTGTGAACACTGCGAAGTGAAGAGTTCCGCAAACAGTCTGTGACAATAAACCACTTTTGTGTTTGAACTGCCATTAATTAATCAACCGTATTTGAGCCGGAGCGTTCGGTTACGGAAAACGATGCTGGAGTTAAGACGGTTGCAGGAGAGTCGCCCACTTCATTACTGAGAGGAAGTGGAGGTTTTTGTGGCCTGGAAATGGGATGAGTTGATTTTAAATGAGATCTGATTTCTACAGTATTGGAAAATAGAACGGAATGTACAAGCATTTATTAGGTCAACTTTAAAAACTAAACGAAACAAGTATAATAGTAATAACAGTATTAATTTATTCGCCATAAAAAAATGCTACATACCGATAAAGAAAAGTTAATGAAAACTGTTTATACCAGATGATTCTCCTATAATTTTTTTATTATTGAAGATAGAGAAACGAAATTTTGGAGTTGTGTATTTTTTTTTTTTTTTTTTTTTTTTTTATTTAAATAAATCGCATCAACCTAAATGGTTATTAGCGAGCAGTATTGTTACAGAGTAGAAGATAATAATAGTTAACAATGTTTGTTTTGTAATAAAGTTATAGTTTTTTAATAATGTTTATTGACTTAAGAAAGGCTAGAACTTCACTGAACACACATTTTGGTCCTAGTATGGTACACAGTGGGCCTGAGATATTGCAGGAGGTTCTTTGTATGGTGAGTAGGGGGCATTCGACGAAGAGATGCTTGATGGTGATCTTCACGTTGCAGGCTTCACATGTTGGTTCTGGTCTGTTCTCGAGTAAATAATCATGAGTGAGGCGAGTGTGACCGATGCGTAGGCGAGTAAGGAGTACTTGGTTCCTCCTGTTTTTGGGTAAAAGTTGCCACGGTTTCACTGAACTTTTTACCTCGCGAAGTTTCGAGGTAGATGTATGCCATTTTTCCTGCCATGCTGTTTCCAAGGAGTTTTTTATCGTTGTTCGAATGTCACTTGCCGCTACTAAAGTTACTATTTCAGAGTTCTCACTGGTTATGGCTTCTTTGGCTTTCTTATCTGCATCTTCGTTACCGACTATTCCTATATGTGATGGTATCCAGACAAATTTAATTTCTTTGTTCTTGGATTCTGCTTCGTGGAGTCTAGTTTTTATTTTGACTACGAGTTGGTTTGTGGGGTATATTTCTTGTATGGATTCGAGTGAGCTGAGTGAGTCCGTTAGAATGAGGAAGCTGTGATTATTAGATGAGGAAATGAACAATATCGCACGATAAATGGCATATAGTTCCCCAGTGAATACTGAGCTTGAGCAGGGGAGTTTGAACTGCAATGAAACGTTAGGTCCTATGAATGCAGCTCCTGTTCCATCGATAGTTTTTGATGCGTCTGTATATAGTTTCACAAACTCTTCGTGGCCCTCCAGTATGATTCTGAGATTGTTCTTGAAGAATATTGGGTTTGTCGAGTACTTATTGAGTAGACTGAGATGGGTGATACATTTTGGCTTAGTTAATGTCCAAGGAGGAGGGGAGTTAAATTGAATGGGATAAGATTCGGGAAGAGTGAGACCTATTTGGTTGATGTTCAATCTGACCCTTTCGTAGAACGGTTTGGTTGTTCTTGGTTTGTTTTCAAAAATCTGACTGAATTTACCAGGTATAGTATTCTCTCGAGTAGGATGTCTTGGGTAACCTTTCAACTTAGCACTATATGCGAGGGTTAGGAATATTCTTCTATCGTGTAGTGATGGTTCGCCAGCTTCACTGTGAAGGCTTTCGATTGGTGTTGTGCAGAAGGCTCCTAGGGATACACGAAGTGCAGAGTTTTGTATTGTGTCAAGTTGTTTCAATACTGATTTATTTGCAGATGAGTATGCAATCGAGCCATAGTCCAGTTTCGAGCGAATAAGTGTTCTATAAAGCGTTAGGAGAGTTTGACGGTCAGATCCCCAATCCTTGTTTGCTAAGGTTTTCAGTAGATTTAACCTCTGGTAACACGAAGAGATCAGATTCTTCAAGTGCATTTTCCAGTTTAATTTCTGATCGAAAGTCATGCCCAGGAAACGGATAGAAGTTTCTGACTTGATGTTCTGGTTGTGAAGCTTTAGAGATGGGATATTGTCAACATTTTTCTTAGAAAATAGAATACTACATGTCTTCGTGGTAGAGAAATTGAGTCCTGATACATTTGACCATTGTTCCAGGTCATTGATAGCACTTTGTGTCATAGTATATAGATTCTGTAAATTTTTGCTTCTTCCGTATATCACAAGATCGTCAGCATATAGACGTCCTTTCAGTGGGGATTTAAGGTTTTCGAGTATATCATTTATGGCAATGATAAATAGGGTGGGGCTTAAAACCGAACCTTGTGGGATTCCGTTTTCGAAGATCATTTTGCTAGATAATACTCCGTTTGTTTTAACTCTGAAGCTTCGGTTGGATAGAAAGTTTCTTATGAAAAATAAACAGTGTCCTTGTATATTCCATGATTGGAGTATGTGAGTTATACGATTTTGGGAAACTGTATCGAAAGCGCTTTCGATATCAAAGAAAACTGCTAGACATTTTTGTTTCATAGCGAAAGCCTCGTGTATATCACTTTCTAGATCGATGATGTTGTCTGTTGTTGACCGGTGTTGTCTAAAGCCACTTTGTTCTGGAGTAATCAGATTGTTTCGTTCAAGGGTCCATAGTAATCTTTTATTTATAATTTTTTCCATCAGTTTACACATAGCACAGGTGAGCGATATGGGCCTGTAAGAATCTGGAAACAATTTCGGTTTATTCGTCTTCGGGATGGGTATTATGGTTGATTGTAGCCAAATCGTGGGAAACTCGTGATTTATCCATATAATATTAAACAGTCGAAGGAGGTGTTCATGGGCGCTATCTGGTATGTTTTTGAGAAAAATCACTGGAATATTGTCTGGTCCTTGGCTCGTTTCACGAAATGTAAATAGGGCTTCTTTATATTCACTCATACTGAGAGGTAGATTCAGCATGTTGACATCGTCGATTTCAATGTTTTTGTTACCAGGGTTTATATTTCTGTCAATAGGTGTATTTGCTGTTTCTTCATTGTGTTCTATGTGAGATCTATCTCTGTAAGTTTTGGCCAACTCTTCTGCGATTTCAAGATCGCCAGATATATTACCTTCTGTTGTTTGAAGTACTTTTATTTTGTTGAGACTGTTCAAACCTGAAATTGTTCTCACTTTTTGCCATATCTCTGTGATGGGGGTCGAGCTGTTTATGGTCGAAACGTATTTTCTCCAAGACTGGCGTTTTGACTGTCTTACTATAAGTCTTGATTTTGCTCTAAGTTTAACAAATTCTAGGCGACTTTCCATAGTTTTGGTTCGTTTGAATTTATTGAAAGCTCTCTTACTGGATTTAATTGATTCCTCACATTCGGGATTCCACCATGGAACTGCTTTGTGATGCTTGACATACGATGTTTTCCCAATAGATGTTTCAGCAGCTTGTGAAATAATTCTTATCAAATTATCAAGAGACTCATCGATTCTTGGAGATATTAAACTGTTTTTTACATTTGAATCAATAAGCTCTGTGAATTGTTTCCAATTTGCTGATTTGAGATTCCATTTGGGAGTATGAGTATAGCTGTTTGTGTTTGTTTCATGACTTGATATCATGAGAGGATAGTGATCACTACTATACGTATACTCCATTCTGTCCCAGGTTAATTTTGGCATCAAATCAGGGTTGCATAGTGTTAAATCTAGTGGTGTTGATTCTCCTGATTGAATGTTAAATCTTGTGGGTCTGCCATCATTCATGAGAGATAGATTGAAATGTTCCATGGTTTCCTCGATAATACGTCCTCTAGAATCTATGTGAGGTGAACCCCATAGGTAGTTATAGGCATTGAAGTCACCAGTAATGATCCGTGGTTGGGGAATTTGGTTTATGAGATTTATTAGATCTTGTTTTTCTATCACTTCTCCAGGTGGAAGATATAAACTACATATGTGAATGACTTCTTTACTATGTACAGTTACGGCGACAGCTTCGATGTTACTATTGATACAAATTTGGTTTGCTTCTAGTGATTTGTTTACCATGATGGCAACACCGCCACTTGCTTTCAGTTGGTTTTTTCGATTTTTATAAAAACATTGAAAATTCTTCAATATCTCTTTCTTTTCTTGTTTGAAATGTGTTTCTTGCAAGCAAATTATTTCTGGATTATTTTCTGACATTATTACTTGGAACATTGGAAGGTTGTTATAGTACCCGTTGATATTCCATTGCAGTATAGATGAAAATGAATTCAGAGATACAGGCATTTTGCTGAGAAGAGGAGTATTGAAAGAATTATGTTGTTTAGTACAGTTCTTGTGAAGAGTCACTCTCCAAATCAGAGGGGTTATTATCTTGTGTTTCCCGTTGTAGGTGTGTTAATAGTTTTTTTTTCAGCTTGGTACATCTTGTTTTGATTGATCTATCCTTGAAATAGGGATATATCTTTGTAAGCATGTCGACTAAGGCTGTAAAATCTGTGGTGTAATTCTTTATTATTTCGATAGGTTCTGGTGATCCGTAGACGTTGTCGAAAAGGTCAGTAATTTGTATGAAATTGAGTAAAAACGGTGGTAATTGTTCGTCTATGAAATGTTTTGCTGGTTCCGCTAGTTTGCAAGCTGGTATGTTACTTTTATCGCTTTTGTGTTTTTTTATGTTGTGTGGTTTTTCTGCTGGCTTGATGAAAGGATCTGGTTGTGTCGTTATAGGGGGGGTGAGAATTTCTTCAATGCTTCTTTTGTTGTTTCCAGTCTGTGATTTTTCAGTTTCTTCTATGGTGGGTTCGTGTATTTCATCAAGTGTTTCTTCTGGTACAAGAGATTCATCTTGACTATTATTTATTGATGGGGTTTGATTAGGCATCCCTAATGAAATGGGTTGGGGAGGGGCGGGAGTGGATGATTTACAATTTGCTGCTGTATGGCCCTGTTTTTTACAAGTGAAACAGATTAGGTTGTCCCGTGACAGAAATATTCGGTAGGATGTTTGATCGTGGGTTATTAATATGGATTCTGGAATTGTGCATTGCTCAGGATTGATGAATATTTGTCGTCTGAAACTCAATATATGATTGAACTCTGGAAGAGAAGAACTGATTCGAAGAAAATTCATTGGGGAGAGGATTTTCAGACCTAATTCTCCTAGCTCATGGACGAGTATCTCGTGAGGGATTGAAGGACATACATTGGATAAGACAAGCCTTTCGGAAGGTGTTATGTATCTTCGGGAGATCACTCGTTCTCCATTGATTTCAATAGCTCCACTATGTTCAGACATGAAATTTTCTACCAACTCCTTATTCGCTAAATACATACATATACGGTTGTTAGACAGTCTTGATGAGAAAATGATATTTCGTGGCGTTACTATTTCTCCCAAAGGTATGAGGTAATCTTGTAGCCGTGCCCCATCTATTGATGGAAATATTATGGCTTGATCTTTCGATGGATATTGTTGTCGTGCGAGTGCAGCTGAATATGTTTTATTTGTGGTGGTTTCGTGTTGGGAGCTCCTGTAGTCAGAAGTCCCAGCAATGTTTTCTGCCATGATGACTGTTTAAAATTTACCTATGAGGCCTGAGTGCGGACCTGTCCTCTCAAAGGTCATGTCGCTTCACACAGCCTGGTAGTAATAACGTAGCAACGTAGCGTATTTGTGAGGTTATACTGATCCAATGTTTTGATATATACTTCCAAGTTTTGTACTTACAGTAATTTACGAAAACCTGATATCACTATAGAATTAAGAGCACCGTTTTATGATTTTTATCGAAAGTTAAACATTTGATTCAAGATCGATTCTAGTTGTCCTGTTCACAGTATCGAAAGCAGAACCGGACTCTTCTAGAGAACTGTCAACAACATATTGGAGTTGTGTATTGTATAGTTCAATTTTCATTTTTTGACATACTTACTTGCTTTGCTGTACTTCCCGTTTGACCGGAAATGACCCCAAGTTTCGATATTAAAATGGGACATCCCATATATTTTCACTTATTTTAATCGGGTATAACATTCTAAATCCACCAATACCTCACTTGTCAATATTTGAAGATAAAGTTATTTTTATTAAAAAAATTATTTTTTGATCTAGAATGTCATGGATCGTCAAATCGCTTTATTTTTGATCAAGTGACATGGGAAAATATGACTTGAGGCTTATGACTTCACAGTCGTTTCAAGAATTATTTAAAAATCACAAATATGAATTTTTTCAGTCAACTTGATTTTATCAAATGAAAACGGGGTGGCTCGTAGCTTTTTGTGTAAGATCACTTTCTTACGAAAATTGGATTTCAATGAGTTAATGTATAATTATTTATCAGCAACTGATCAACTGTATATCTCATCAATCACAGACCGCAATCCGAAATGATCGTTGATGCCCTCGATGCATTGAAAAATCAGAAGTCGCCTGCGAACAACAAAAAATCCAATTGGTAAATCATTAATGAAAATTGGGAAAAACGAGAAGGGGCCGAGATTGGATCCTTGCGGTACACCTGACTTTGCCAAAATATATAATTTACAAACTGTATTCTTTCTTTGATAGGAGATACTTTTTTTGTGGATTTACCATTACAAAATCCATGTTGGCCATCAAAAATCAAATTGTTCTTATGAAAATGAAGTTTTATCAAAAATATGTACCCAAAAAGCTTCACTATGCCATTGAGGACTGCTACTGGACGATAGTTTGATATTTTATTCTTGTCGCCATTTTTGTGTATCAGGGTAATTTTGGATAATTTGAAAATACCTGTAAAAATTCCAATATCATGTGATTTTCAAAAAATTATCATAAGAGGGTATAAAAGAAATTCTTTGCACTTCGAAATCGAATAGCATGGTATCTTGTAACGAGCAGATTAATTTTAAGATTTAATCTTTTAAAAGCTGTCTCCATTTTTTTTACCGAAATTCTTGTGACAGATAAAAGTTCTGAACTTTCCAATGGTAGATTTGTTTCTTCAAAGTTTCAATATTATACTTAGAATTACTACCTAACAAAACAGTTTTTTTTTTTTGGAGAAAGTAAAGAAAACGATAACTTCTCAGATTTTGATGAAATTCTTACTGATGATCCAGGATACATATAAAACGATGAAAAAACAAAAAAAAATGCGGAAATGCCTGGGAGACATTTATTTTCTCAATAAATGCTGAATGGTGGTACGTAAAAGTGCACAAACACATGCACTTTAATCAAACTTTTTACCTACATTTTAATCTGCAACACATATGGGAAGACAGAAAATAGAATTTTAAGCCATACAAAATCGATTGGCACACCCAAAATATACAGAATACTACTGAATTATTAGTGATTTTACTTTTAAAATCATTGAAGTTAGACTAAAATTATAATATCAAATGTCGAACATTGCCAAGAAAGAATAAAATGCGATATCCAATTTTCGGAAATTCCAGCAAACTGAGTGCCAATTTGTATTGTCGAAAATAATAGGAAAATCCCTATCTTTGAGTTTTGACGCTTTCATAGTTGATAACTATATTGTAAAAAACCAAAATTAGTACCTAAATGAGACTACGAATAATTTGAGTTCTGTAAAGTAAATCTATTCGAATTCTTCAGATAAAGTGGTGGCCCTGAAAAAGTCCGTTTTTGTGAAATGGAAAAATTATATTCCAGTTTTCAAATCATAGGGAAATCTTCTTCATCTGCAACATATAAGCTATTTGAGTTATCGAGGGAATTTTTGGCATCATACAATTTACTTGCCAATCTAAAAAATATTTTGGTTCTGTGGATGTTTTGATTGGCACATCTTTAATAACACATGTAGCGTGCAAGATTTTCAGGAATGTGTTCCTTTTTTCCGTCCATTTCCTTTTTTATGTACATTCTTTTGACCTTCATGTAGGAAGACTAAGTCTGTTGCGATTACATATAGAAATTACAAAGGCTTTGATCTTGGCAGAAACGCGCGCGCGTAGCGCGCGCTCGGCCGACATTTCGCAAATTCGCACGCGCGGATTTGCGAGATGTCGGCCGAGCGCATGCGCGATTCTTTCTTCATGTACATTTTTTTGATCTTCATGTAGGAAGACCAAGTTTTGCGATTACGAATAAAAATTGAAAGGGCTTTGATCTTGGCAGAAAAGCGCGCGCGTAGCGCGCTTAGTCGTCATTTCGCAAATACGCGCGCGCGGTTTTGCGAAATGTCCACCGAGCGCATGTGTATCTTCCATTTTACTATTTTCTTGATCTTCATGTAGGAAGCTTAAGTCTGTTGTGATTTCTCAAAAAATGTGCAAACGCTTTGCCAACAGTTGGTGAATGAGATCGCGCGTAGCGAGCGCTTTGCCGATATTTCCCAAATCCGTTAAGAATCATGTGTGAGTTATTCTGAATATTCTCAGGTCATTTGGCAATGCTGTAGAAGGACTCAAGCACAGGATATCTCAACTATCTACGATGTTTAATGATTGAAGTTTGACATTTGTGTGTATAGAGAAATTCACAATAAAAATATTTGTCCCTCTTTTGACATTTTCGATGTTATTTGAGAGAAAAATAGTGACAATAGCTGAATAAATGTGTAGTGTGTTGCTGAGAGAAAGAGGAAAATTGTAGTTATTTAACTTTCTTAGAGTGTAATTCCATATCTACTCCTTTATCGGTACTGAAAAGGTCATATCTGCCAAAGTTGTTATTTCCGCTTCAAAATTTCGTCTGCTATCGTGTATTTTCACTCATCTGTGAAAGTTTCGTCAAAATCGGTGAGGTTACCGTTTTCTTAACTTTTACCTTTCTTTTTATTGTCAATTCTATCAACATACGATTTTTTTTCGAACTTGACCGTTTATACCTCAGAAACAACGTATACAAAATCATTCAAACTAACAACACATTTTACTAACCACTCGTCCCTCTATAACCCAATAATTTCAGGCCAATTCGATCGGTATCCAAATTACAAAGTTTCCGTGCGGGGATCTTTCCATCTATCAGTTGGTTTTTTGGCACTTCACTTTTAGTTCATTCAGCTCTGTACAGATATAATTTTTATACGTCAATTAAAATTTTGATTTATCAAGAATTTACCTATTTCATTTATATTTATTTTTCACTTGTCCATTACTGATTTATAATACCTTGGCAACGGTCGCTGTTAACAGATCCATAACGCCCGGGGCGTTATGGAGTGCGTTATGAATCATAACGCCCGCTAAATATTTTTTCTGTTGTTCAATAAAAGTTTTATTCATAACTGTACATACAAAAGGGACAAATTAGTTTCTCTCAAATAGAAATTACAATTTTCAAATGTTCCTGAAAAATTAGTACCAAGTTTAAAGTTCTGTGAGTTGACCGTTGATGAACTCCTCAATGTGCATTTGGTTTCGTTCGGAACGTTAACATTTTCTTTTTCGGAAACGGAATGGGCTATCATTGTAGCAATTTTGTTCTTCCACGAGAAACTTTCTTCAATATAGCTCTCCGCTCTCCGCTCCATGTAATTTTAGTTTTTCAAAGGAAGCACCACCTTAAACAAGAAGAGTTGACGACGTTCGGCGTAGACAATGTCCGGTGTAACCTTTCGGGTTTTCCAAATTAAGTTATTTCGCTATGATAAAAGGAACACTTCCTATAGTATTTTTACCTACAGGTAACTCATTTTTTATTTCTGTTAAACAAAACCAGCGTTGTTTACATCTTTTTGGTCGTAGTGCAATGTACTTTTTAACTAAGTTCAAGGCTCCTATTTCACTTTCTTCAACAATGGTGAAACTTTTTGAGGTGTAGGTCTTGGTTTTTGGTATCTTGATGAGTAAAATGGCTCCTCTGTCTTCAATGTCATCAATTGTCATCTTGACCATTTCATCACGTCTTAAGCCTCCAAATACCAGAACAACTTTATGTAGCAGAAAAGTATCATCTGGAGCTTTTCTTCTGAAAAGTTATACTTGTCTACCTTCCAACACCTTTGATTTTTTAGGAATGTATCCTCTTGATTTAACTTTCAGAAAGGCCATCAGTTGACTGAATGCTGATAAATTAATGTTTTCTTTAACAATCAATGTTGATTTCAGCTGTGAGTATTTGATCCATAGACGATTTGCACTATATTTTTCAGACTGAAATAATTTAAAATAAACAAAAAATATTAATATTTTTCATGAGATGGTAAAAGTAAAGTTATCGGGTTCATTCTCCAAAAAAAAAAAAAAAATGTGAAACTTACGTAGTTTTGTCTCCTGAACACGAATCTGAAAGAATTTTGTGGGGGTCTTAATTACTTTAGGAGTTATAGCCATTTTAAAGTCGAGAATTGTAGATTTTCAGACACGAATTTTGCAGTCAAAATTTGCACAAAATGCCTCCTTCTTTTTGTTGACACTGTCATTAAACACTAATCTATCCATATTTCACGTTTTTAAACACAAAAACTAATTTTTTCACACAAAAAATTTAACTTATTTTACTAGTGATTTTAACCTATTTGTTAGTTATTTACATGCTCATAAGAAGTTGGTATCACTGAATCTGCGCCGTCATGGCGCAAATTAAACAATTGAACATAACAATGAAGGGAAAGTTATTGGTCATATTTGAATTTGAATAGTTGGCGGCGCAAATTTCAGGTAACCAACCTACTGCAATCATGAAAATTACTAAAAACCAAACAAAAGTTGGGTTAGAATCGCTAGTAAAAGAAGGTCAAGTTTTTGAGTATAATTTTAATTTTTGGTGTTTGTATTTGTGAAATATGGATAGATTAGTGTTTAATGACAGTGTCAACAAAAAGAAGGAGGCATTTTGTGCAAATTTTGACTGCAAAATTCGTGTCTGAAAATCTACAATTTTCGACTTTAAAATGGCTATAACTCCTAAAGTAATTGAGACCCCCACAAAATTCTTTCAGATTCGTGTCCAGGAGACAAAACTACGTAAGTTTCATTTTTTTTTTGGAGAATGAACCCGATAACTTTACCTTTACCCATGAGATAAACTCACCAATTTCTGGAAGAATGCCATTAAGACAGATTCATTAACGGTACCTATTCACTCTGTTTTCATCTTTCCATTTCAAAAAATGGTCAAACTCCTTTCCGTATACGTAGTTGGATTTCACAGGCAGTAAATTTCCTAACGCTTCTTCAGCTATGAGCGTCACATTCTGTGGGATCTCCATAATTATTATGAACACAACCGTTTTTAGTTTCTTCCACTAACAAGCCAATTCTTACAAAAATGCAGCGTCATTTTATTAAATAAACAACCCTTAGCAACCTCTTCAATGTTTCCATGGCAATTACATAGAAGCTCATTTGTGCTCATTTGCCGACCAGGGGTGCGATTCTCAAATGTCTACTAGCCTAGTCGCATGCGACAAAATATCTCCATCTCTTTTCGAAGCATATTTGAGAAAGGCGATGGACATATTTTGTCGCATGCGACATATGATAGTCGACATTTGAGAATAGGGCCCCAGAACACAGTAAATACTATGAGAAGAAATGTATGAACTAAAAAACGTCGTTTAAGATAATGTTTTCGTGAAAAATATAATGTTTTAAGCACCACGAGAGTTACTAGATACTAACGCCCATCGGGCAACATGTTAGGATCTATATGTTATGATCTATACAGGGTGTTTCTTAAGTACGTGTAGAAAATTCAGGATCGTGTTGCTGACATGAAACTAAGAAGAAAAGTTCCCATAAACATATGTCCGCAAGAAAAATCATCCCAGATACCAAACTTTACTCGAATATCACAAATATTTTGGAATTTATTCACAAAAAACAAATATAAGAATCCAACTTTGACACTCTGTATCTAAGAAACGAATAACTTACGGACATGTGTTTATGGGAACTTTTTTCCTTATTTCGACGTCAACAACATGCTCCTGAAGTTTCTACTCGTACTTAAGAAACACCCTGTATACCGCACTTGGTACATACAAAGCTATTCTGTTCGTATGTATGGAATTTGATTCTAATTGTCTTATGGACTTTAATTGTTTAATTCCACTTGTTGGTGAGAAGTTTTGTGATCTGGTTCTTGGTTTTCAATAGACAAAAATGGATTATGCTTGGATAAAATTTACGGTAACCGTATAAGCCTTACACTTCCATATTGTTGACAATTTCAATACAACTTATGTCTTACTCTTGTTGCCAGAAAATGCCTCAATTTGAAACCACTGTCAGAGTTTATGTCTAGTTTTGCATTTCAGAAAATTTGTTTCTCAGTGGACAATATTCGTTGAGGACTAAATTGATTGCACAATAATTTTCTCTGTGATGGCATCCATGAATAGACAATAATGCCATGTCATTTCGAACCATTCAATATTCCTATACGCAACCGACTCAAAGGAAGTAATGAGTATTATTTCACAATTGAAAAATGGGAAATCACCAGGACCCGATGGCATCAAAGCAGAAACGCTGAAGACTATCTCAAGATATATAGCCGAACCACTGGCATCTATAATTAACAAGTCATTCACAAGAGGGTATTTTCCTACAGCATTCAAATCATCTACAGTTATACCTGTATACAAAAATGGCGAAAAAACTGAAGTATCTAATTATCGCCCAATAGCACTCATATCAAACCTCAGCAAAATCCTAGAGAAAATAATCAAAGCGAGGCTTAATAATTACTTGGAAAAGTATAAATTGCTATCTGAAGCGCAATATGGCTTTAGAGAAAATAAATCCACAGAAGATGCGATAAAAGTACTAACAGGTAAAATATATAATGCCATAGACAATAAAAACCCTGCCATAGCAATTTTCCTGGACTTAAAGAAAGCCTTCGATACTGTAGACCACCATATCCTGCTAGAAAGCTTGGAAGACCTAGGAGTGAGAGGCACAGCGCATGACCTATTTAAATCCTACCTAATCGACAGAGAGCAACAAACAAAAATAAAGTCTACAATCAGTGAAAAGCAGATCATAGTATGTGGAGTACCCCAAGGAACAGTCTTAGGACCCCTGCTCTTTAATATATACCTAAACAACCTATTCTCAGTAAATACACAAGGTAATGTGTTCAGCTTTGCAGACGACACTGTTATATTTTACGAAAACAACACCTGGAATAATCTGAAAAACGAAGTTGAGCATGATTTCATACAGATAAAAGAATGGTTCGATAACAACAAATTATCAATTAACCTCCAAAAAACTCTATATCTGCCCTTCTGTAGTTTGTCCTCGAACCTACCGACATTCAATAAAATAACAATGGGAGATGATTTCGAAATTTCCCAATCCACTACCATCAAATATCTAGGAATAATGCTAGACAGGCACCTTCGATGGGACGTGCATGTGAATTACGTACTGAAAAAACTTCGCAGAGTCCTGCATAAATACAAGTCACTTCAATACTAGACCTTAAACAAAAGAAAATCCTTTATCACAGCCTCATCGAATCCCATCTCAACTATGGCATTATTGGATGGGGCGGAGTATGCAGAACATATCTGAAACCTCTTGAAATTATCCAAAAGAGATCGCTGAAAATGATGCTATCTAAAAGAAAACAATACCCAACCGAAACATTATACAAACTAGCAAACGTATTCGACTTACGAGAATTGTACTTCATTAAACTGGCAACAACACAATATTCGCATCCAATGGAACTCATTACCTATTCGCACAAATACGAGACGCGCCAAAAAAAAAAATTCATTCTCCCACTTATGAACAAGACAATCGGACAATGTAGCTATCAGTACTTGGGACCAAAGGCGTTCAATATAATCCCTGAAAGTGTCAAGAACGAACCTACGACCCATCGCTTCAAAAAATCTCTCAAAAAATTTGTGAAAGAATTACCGTACCTTTATATTGCTCAGTACTTGAAAACAGAGGGTACCAATTAGATTATATTTTACATTTTTACATTTTTACATTTTAACATTTTTACTTTTTCACATTTTTACATTTTTACATTTTACATTTTACATTTTACATTTTAACATTTTTACATTTTTTACATTTTTACATTTTATGATTTGTGACTTTATATCTTATATCTATAATGTATATGTTGTAATGTGATAGAATTTTAAAATTATTAATCTAATCGATCGTTCTATTTATTTATTTTAAATCAATAAAATTATGTTATCATTATTTTTTGTGCACTATGTTATGTTATATAAAATTAATCAATATCATGTTCAAATCCTATCTTATATGATATTGTATTACGTTTTTTAACCCTACAGTTTTATATTTATTACTATGTGAAACCTACACACAGATATATATATATATATATATATATATATATATATATATATATATATATATATATATATATCCTTTTGGAAATATATGTAACTCGTAGGTATACCTTTATTCATATACTTAAGACATAACCTGAATTAATGAATTGTAAATGTACTTAAAAGATGTGAATAAAATTTATTATTATATTATTATTATTATATGTTCATGGTTACCGAATATGGTCCATTGAGTCATAATAAGGATTACTATACGACCATAGTTTTATTTTGAACATTCAACACGAATTGCGAATGGATGTAAAAAAAACTTAAAATGTTGAAGCTCAATTTCCAGTTATAACTGTACAATTTCTATCAATCATTATAAGAAAGAAAAGTCGAAATGAAATCGAAAAATGCATGATAACTAATTGAAGAAAATTGGATCTAATTTCCGGACGTTCAACAAAGAACTCCCCTGATGGATTTTTCATCGTGTTGAGCCGAATAGAGAGCACGAACAAGCTCAAAATTGTGGTTGTTAGCACAGTTAGAGGAGTAGATATCGTTTCGGGATCAATTTAGCCACTTAGGGAATAACACTTTTATAGTCGTCATGTGGCCTTTTCTCAGAGAAATTCGCCTTTCCGCACATTGATGTCAATTACATCGAGAAGCGACTGAGGATAACACGTCTAATTGCTTTTGTGGAGCAATGTGTGATAGAAAATAATATAGGGTGGATTCGCAAGTAGCATTTTGGCGACTATAACCACATTTTTCCAAATGTTTACTACAGAGGACTAGCCGGAGATATTTAGATAATAATAATTTACTCAATTCATTAATTTCTTTATTCTAGGGACAACGACATACGAGGATATATTGAAAAATTCTTAGCCTACTGTAGAACCAAACAAAATTTCAATGTCAAAATATTTTATTACTCTACATATTCTCCTCTTAATTGGATACATTTATTACGGCGAACCTGCAACGTCTCTAGACCTTTCTTCTTGCTCTGCAAACCAGACCTCCACAGCTTTTATTACCTCCTCGCTGGAAGAAAATTTACGACCTTTTAAACTATTTTCAGTTGAGGAAAGAGACGATAGTCGGACGGAGCCAAATCTGGTGAATAAGGGGGGGGGGTGTTCTAGTAATTCAAACACAACATGAGATTTGTGTGCAGGGGCGTTGTCCTGCAAAAACAACACACCTCTGGATAGCTTTCCGCGTCTTTTCTCTTTAATTTTTTCCCGTAGAGTGGTCAGTAATGTCGAATAGTAATCTTCAGTTATTGTTCTACCCTTATCCAAAATATCAATCATGATTACTCCATGGCAATCCCAAAGAACTGAAGCAACAACTTTTCCAGCAGATTTTTGGACACGAAACTTCTTAGGTCTTGGAGAACCGGAGTGTCGCCATTCCATCGATTGTTGCTTTGTTTCTGGATCGTAGAAATGGTTTAAGAAGTCTACATCGTTTTCAAATCGAGCACAGACCAAACGCGATGCTACTACCCTTGCACGCTTTTGGTCAACATTAAAACATTTGGGGATCCATTTTGCAGCAATTTTTCTCATGTCCAAATTGACGTGAACTATATGATGAACGCGTTCGTATGAAATATTCAGTGCTTCAGATATCCGTTTTAGCCCAATTCGACGGTCTGTTAAAATCATGTCATGAACTGCATCGATATTTTCGGGGACTGACACAGAAACTGGCCCTCACGATTGGTCATCATCTTCAATGGAAAATTTACCTCTTTTGAAGCTTGCAGTCCAATTTTCACGGTCACATACGAAGAACATTGATAGCCAAGGGTATTAAGCATATCTTCGTAAATCTGCTTACCTCTTAAACCTTTTAAATACAGGTACTTGATGATGGCTCGATACTCCAATTTTTCGATTTTCACAATTTCGATGGACATATTTTTTCTTTTAACTTATTGCGTAACTCTGGTTTACTTTTTTGGCATCAAACTTTACACTGACACTTCTAATAAGTTATTGTTCGTTGCTATGGTAACGCAATATTTTGTTTATGCAGGGAACTGACCTAGGCTAACTAAATATCAATACATATTCGTATTACTGACTGAATGGCTTGATAAAAAAGTATATAGTAAAAGAAGAGGAACTGGAATGATCCTAACCCAACTTTTGAATCGGAATCAAAAAGAGCATTCTAATACACTGCCTCCTATCACAGGCAAAACAATTTGGTAAAGAAACTTCACAGACACAAGCCTTCATGAAGTCAGATAGTTTGGGGAGCTGTGTAGGTAATTTTTCTTTAGTTGAACTTGATTCAGTTTTTGGTCGGATAAGCAACTTCAGTCGCACATGCACATGCTGTTTTGGATCAAAGAAGGGAATCGGTAAGTTTTTCTTGAAAAAGATATCATTTAGAATAAAAAATAGCTTAAAGCTTCAAACTCTGTTTCCAGTTATCATGAACTCCAATTTAGATCTATCAGAAAAAATGAACGTACGCCATTTATAAGCTGTCTCGCCAACTAGTTGGCATCTCGCTAATCAAAATCAAACAACAGCACGGTTGATGTGCAAGGTGATATTCAATTTACGATTTCCCAATTTGCGTTTTCCCAATGCGCTTCGTGTTTAAATTTCCCAAATCAGTTACAAATCAGTTAGTCGAATATATCTCACGCTACGAGTAGTATGTCAGAGGTCGTCGATAAATGATTATAGTACAGTCGTATGGATATCGGAAAAGAGTTTTTGTACAACTGTCAAAAAAACTTGACATTTCTGCATCTCATTCATTTATTGGAATAGTAATCGAAAGTGAAGTTTGAACAATTACGTTCAACATAAATTTCCGAAGATTCTTACGGGTTTATATTGCACTAGAAAACCCTATCTGTTTTAAAACAATAACATCAGAAATTCTCTGTCATTGATATACACTTTCCACTCTGTACGCCACTGTATCAAAATGACAACTTGATCGGTGTCATGTATAGCTTGTTCCGAATGTTAGTACTTACAGGAAGTTACTTATGACATCTACAGTCACTAGTTGAAACTCAATTTGCCGTACTAGTTCGAGCGGACATGAACCGGCCTTAAGCTAATAACAGTTATCAGTTGTTCTATTTTGCGGTATGACAGCGTTGTTTTGTAAACATACTTATGGTTAGTCTATTGTTTTGTGCTTAGAACACAAAACCGTAACATTCCTACTCTATCTCTATCTTGTGTCATTGAGGTACCTACTTCACATTCGAATACTTGACCTTTTGTTTGTTTGTTTGTGTTTGGTTCTGAGATTGAGAGGCTGGCGTTTTCGTCTTGGTTCAGTTGGCAACACTGAATCTTAAGGTGTTCTTTTCATAGCTTCTAGTAGCTCGAGTTAGTTCCTGGACTGTTCCCACCGAACACTATCGAACAAGAAAGCGCCTTGTCAGATATTGACAGTTTTGACTTTTACGTCTGAGATATATTTTCCTCTTCCTTATTTGATATTGATGAGTGAGTGACCTATTTTGAAGATTTCCAGAATTTTGACGCTATATATTTTTGAGAAATCTCCGTTCGCTTTGCGAATTTTTGAGGTTAGAAGTCACTTCATCATTGTGTGAAACCAATGGAACGAGAAACTCGCTATCAGACAGCAAACAGACCATCAAAGCTGTTATCAGAACCCTCCCACTTAATAGATGTTAGTATTTGCATTTGGGCTCTACTTATGGCCCCATAAAAGTGTAATCGGAAGTCAGACTGGTATGGTTTATTCTAGGGTGCTCCGCTGCGGCTAGTGCTTGCTACCACTCCTGCTACCACTCTGCTACTACTTTGCTACTGTTACTGCTTCGCCGCTGGTAGTGCTCCACTACGGTTTATTGCTACTAATCTGCTACCGTTTATTGGAGTTCCACTAATGTGATTGTTCCACTGTTTCGTTGCTACACGATTGTCTTTCCACTATTCCACTGCTGTGATTGTTTCTGCTCAACTGTGGTTGTCCCGCTGTATATCTGTTGTTCAGCATTCCTTCGCTATTCGTCCCAGCTGTACATGTACTTTGATTGATTGTGTCGTACCCACTGTGCACCTGTATACACCAAGGCACTGATAAACTACAACCACAATAATTGGTGAACTGGCATGCTTGAGAATATCTACATAGTATCAGATAAGTTTAGAATAAGACTGCCCCTAAGGCGTAAGTATCTATAATTGTAAGCTATCATCGTGACGTCACAGGCATAGCCCTCACTGGAGGTTTCATATTGATATATTCAAACAATACCATACTCTCAATCACAGCATTCACTTGAATTCATCTTGGTGGTTGATATTTACATTAATTTCATTTTCTTTTGTATGGTGAGCTGAACTGTGCACATACAGGGTGTGTAACGATCAATATATTTTATTAGTAAGGGACATGACTATTTCTTTTATTCTGGTCCAAGTTATCTAAGCGTAAGGGAAGACAAAACCTCTACATAGTTATATATTATTATTATACCCTTTACAGGTATCTATTGTTTAATATTTTAGTAATATTAGTGCAGTGGGTTGCCCCATTCCATCAGGGTGGTTTCGGATTTTTCACTAGCAATAAATCCGTGGCGCTCCGGAAAATTAACCCCATATTTCAATCTTATCGAAATCAATTTTTATTGTCGAATCCACGCCTACTGAGCTACTGGGTATGTTAGAGGCGTGACACATCATTGCACATTCACTGCTCTCCTTTCCTAAATTTCGCCTCTAACAAGATGTTCCATGTTGCTGCTGATCAGAAACGTTACATATTTCTTGAAGAGTTGATTCCACAATTTTATCAGATATTTTAATTTGTTTCGAAGAAGATGGATGATTCAAAATCTTGTTAGAAATCTCTATTTTGTTATTCAAACTATCTTCTATACATGCTTCAGCTACGGAGGCAGATTTACAGCCACTATGGCGTTTTATAGGTTTAATATTGCCCCCTGCATTGGCCAGAAGTGTTACAGAGCTTTTACTGAAACAGTGATCTGTGTTGCTCTTATACATGTCTTTTCCAAGCCATTCTGCAATCAAGCTGGGAATTTCTTCTATTGTATTGCTCTATAAATACTCGCGGTATATCTCAATATAATCAGAATTTGAAACAGTAAACGTTCTTGCGCAAAAGCTCTTCGTATCAGGTATTTTAGCAATCAATATAGATCCAGCATCTCCAATGGCGTCAATAGTTATATGTATAAATTCTTCACGGCGACTAGCACCGCTGAAACCCAAAATTAGGACAACATACAAATAAAAAATATTGAAATTACTACTAATCTTACAAACTTATGATTATATCTATACCTTATAAAGTAAATTTGTTTCAAAACTTTTATCAGAACTTTGAATAATCCACCGGATTCAGGGAGTATTGAAATATCACTGACTGTAATTACATCGAAATCTGTTGATGAATAAAAAAAATTATGAGATAAAATTGACATTTTCCTGAAATTCCATTACCATACTTCTCAATTTCTATCTGCAATTTCCAACCGATTCGATTCTTCCTTTTCACCAGGAAGAGTAACAAACTTTTGAACAAATTTGCAAAATATAATTTCAAATTTTAGGGCATACTATGTTTTTTTTTCAAATACTAAATGTTAAATTTTTTTTACAATTAGCGATATTTTTCGTGAAATTTCGACTCTATCACTGGATTCAGCATCCTTCACTCAGATGAATCCTGGAATTGATGTGACAATCTACATTCAGAATTGATTGAACCACTATAGCACGAATTTTATTACTATAATATTGTTTTTTCAATATTTACCCATGTTGGATCAATATTATGTTCACATTTACATCATAGGCAATATTGGCCCAATGTGAAACCAATATTCATCCAATGTGAGGTGCTACCTAGGCTGTTTGAGAAAATGATCTTTATGTCCAAATTGGTCATTTAGGAGTGATATAGGATGTCAGTTACCAAATAGATACACCTGATAACGAAATATTGGCAAATGCAACAGTTTATATCCTGCCCAGTAAATTTTTCTCTTCCACATAAAAGTCTAGGACACAAAATGATCTGGTGTTTTGTAACAGATTTCTTTCCGGTTCGCGTATAAATAGTCCTATTCAATTTATGAAGTTTCCTCGTTGAATCGATATGAATATTTGATTTCTCTAATGGTATTCTGGTGTGACTCAGTAAATACTCCATTTATTTTTTACTGGGCTTTATTGTCAAGAAATAGCGATTGTTGTATTGTATGGTATCATATACAATTCATTTATACCAAGATATTTCAAATCTTGCTGCTTCCTATTAAAAACTCCTTCACAAGTTCACAGGTATAAATTGCAGTTCCTGGTGCAGTACTAACTCCATATCCCCCATGTCCGTAATTATGAACAACTCTGATGGTTTTACCGTGCGACTGCAGCAGTTCTTTTTCAACTCTCACCGGGTCCCTGTGAGGTCTGAGTCCCACCAACTGCTTCACTTCTGACCCCCCTTTCAAGCTGGGTACCAAAGACAAACATCTTTCTTTGATTGAGAGTCCGTCATATTTGTCAATGTTTTTATTATAAGAGTCGTATTGTCTGGTGCCTCCAAGAGTGATTCCATCGAATCCTGGGATGACGTAAGTATCGTAGTCGCCATAAAAAAAGGTTTTTATCCATGGAGCTGTCATCTGAAAAGATAAGAATGAATAATCATCAATCCGTGACCTGTTGTTACACGCAATATTCCATGAAGACTATAGGTACCAAATTGTTAAAATATTGGAAAAATATTGACAATTAAATAAATGTAACCATTTCGCAGTATCAATACAATATTACTTGAATAACACTGGCAGAATATTCTCGAAGAAATATTGAACTCATAAGATTCAGTGATATTGGAACCATATTGCGATTTATAGCACACTTACACTGGAATAATGTTGATATGATAATTACATTAAAAATATTGGTAAAATATTCAATCGTATTGGAAAGAATAAAAATGTAAAAATTTCGCTATATTGATCATATTTTACTTGAATACTATTGGTGAAATATTGTCAAAGCAATATTGGCATCGAAAAAGTGATATTGCTACCTTTGCGTTCTATTTGAGAGAAATTAAAAATAAATAAAGTAGTTCAGTATTTTTATATCCTACGACAGAGACATAAGAATTAGATATCTTCAAATCGTTAAAAAATTGTAGTTCTACTGACAAATGCACAAATCTTGAATCGCTGATGAAACCAATTGCTCATATGAGGTATGAGGGGCCTTGGTCCAAAATGTACAATCTACAGTTCGAACAAATTTTCAGAAAATAGAAAAAACCCGGCAATTGAAGGTGGTGCATTCTTCCTGAAATTTGAATATCATATTATAAGGAACCATTATCTATAGATGATTCATGAAGTTCTAGATTTTTTTTTTTTCAAAAATATTTATAAATAGTTATGGAGATTGTACTTCGTGGAATTTTTCAGTTTTTTAGTTTATCTATAATCAGAAGAAAAGTGGTTTCGTGACGTCACGTTCATCAAAACTAAACTTGGCAACGTTGTTAAAGTTGTGCACCAAATTCTCATTCAAATATAATGTGTCGTATGACAGTTGTCATTTGATACCAGATGGGTTCTTTCGTCTGTTTCACGGTGCGATCAATAAGAATAGTTTGTCTCTGTCTAACTCATTTGCCTACCCATTTGATACAAGTGAAGCATTTCCATCAGTCTAAACTTCAACGAACACTACCTTAATTTATTTTTTGAGGTTAATGCAGTTTTGAAAGTTTTGAGAGCTTTTGTTGTTTGTGTTCTAAATTTTTTTATTAATTCCTGTACCTCCAGTTCCTGTATCCCTGCAATAACTGAACATGTCGAAAAGGTGCTTTGTACCCGGTTGTCTGAACACCAGTGCAAATTCCAATAAACTATTTTTTATGCACCAAAAGATGAAGCGCGTCGGAAAATGTGGTTCGAAACAGTGAATAAACCTTTTGTGAAAAGCGGAAATATATGTTTTTGTGAAGAACATTTCCAAGTGAGTAAGTACTTTACGTTAAGTTATTATTGTATTCAAAGCAGAGTTCAAGGAATTATTTTAAATTTTAGTCATTGCCAGAAAGACCGTGAACAATTACACAAATAAATTCACACAAAATCGTTAATGATAACACCTCACTACACTATTATCAAATTCATCAGTTGAGTTTTGAATGTAAATAAAATAAACGTTAACCTCACATCTACATATAACTTTTGGGAATTGAGAACTGTCATTACGACTTGCTGTATTGTCAATGGTTCTTCATCAAAAGGATGATCAATTCAGAAAATTTGAAAGTTACAAATACAATAAAAAATAGATAATATTTTTATCTATGAGTTGATCAAGTGACAATGTATTGATTATTTCTCAACGGCTTATATCATGCTAGAAGTTATATTTTTAAGGAGAACGGTATTGCCTGTTTCGGAACGTGGATTATGGTGGGAGGTATTTCCGATGAACGTGACGTCAGCGGCCCACTTTCAAATGTGATATTGTTTTAAAATGAAAGAAAAATAATGGAACTTTTTGTTAAATGGACTTTTCAGACTCACAACTATCGATTTAAGGAACTTTGGAACCGTGCAAATTGCTAGAAAAACAACACACGTAGCAAACCATACATATTTCGTTGCTTGTACGCATTTCGGAATACGAATAATCACACCGGTATGTCCCACTATGGATTTTAGACTCGGATTCATCTCGTTCCCACTCCCGCTCCCGCGTTCCCGCGTCGGTTTGAGGAAACCTTTAAACGAGTTTTGTAATTTATTTTCCGTAAATGTAAAGGTCCATTGCTAAAATATAATCTATGTTTTTCTCATTGTGAATTGAATTTGAAATTACCTCAAGTTCATTCTCGCGACAAGCTTTTACATCATTTAAAATTTTATAATGTAACAAAATGATGGGTTCATTTCACTTCAGAATGTATTTTTCTTTTTTAGTGCATTTAAATAAGAGCTTTTCTCTAAAAAGTTTTTTTTAAAGTTTATTTATTATAGTAGATTTTTTCCATTTCCAGAAAAGTAACACATTTTCAATTGAGATGTGAATGTTTCCGTTTTGAATATGAGATATATTTTATGATAGACCATATCGCAGTGCTCTAAGTAGAAAATAGTATTCACCTTTACAACTTGTCCTCTAATTGGAACAAGTTTATGGTCATCACAGAGATATTTCGCGCCAAGTCCTGAACAATTGACTACGATATCATATTCATTTCCTATGATCTGTAAACGATCAATATGTCTCTGGACTAATTTTCCACCAGCAGACAAAAACTTGTTCATTGCCCAAGGTAAATGAATGCTGGATTGAATGACAACCGTGGAGAAAAACGAACCATATTTCCATTGTCCAGGGCAAAGCTGTAGCTCCTGTTCTGTTGCTCGTCTGTAGATTGGTACCAATTTCTCTATGTATTGGTTCTGAAATTATGAAGAATACTTACTCAAAACTAAAATACTTGAAATTATAACAGTCATATAATATGGAAGTATTTCTTGAATCAGAGACCTGAGAAGATATTTGGTTGAATAATGGAAAACCTGAAAGCATCATCATCAACTGTTAGAAATAATTTCTCTACAACTCAAACTATAAGTTAAACTATAACTCAAAGTCATGTGAATTTCTATTGGATGTTGAGATCAATCAGTTGAATGTAATCCACAATTACACAGAATATCATTAAATGTTCTTGAAATTGCATCTACATCAAAAAGGATACTCAATATTCATGCAATTATTATCGTGTTGCTTTCTGTATCCTGATACTCTTTTCATTTTAATGTCCTAGTATCAAAACGAGTTGGATCTATTCTAGTTTTTATTGAAAGGACATTTCTCTCGGAACCCCTCAAGGTAGTGGGTTAGACCACTTGATTTTTCTTCCACATGTTATATAAGTTACCAGAATTCATATCATTTAATGTATGCTGACTTTTCATCGTTTATAACTAGAGGAAGAACACTCGATGAGGTCACTTCGAACGTGAACTCTGTGTTACAAGAATTCCGTTCAAGGTGCTTCAATAATATATCAATTATAAGAAAACTTTTTGTATGTTTTCCAAATCAAAATCAAACCTAGTGAATGTGTATTATGATCTATTTTACTCATAAGTTTCCTATAATATAATCGTATTCACTTTACAAGAACTATATAAGAACTATTTTTGGAAAAAAAGTAATCTGTGACTAGTTCACAATGAGCATCATAATGAATAAGACATTTCTGTCATTCGGAAGTAACAAGTTAGATAAATGTTTTTCATATTGAGTTCCGCTCATAACTGTCAGAAAAATGGTTTACTCACGCGAACGATATTGGGGTGTTCACTGGAGAATATGTATCCTGATATTTCAGCTACACCTGCTTCAGCACCATATTTACTGTCTCGTAAGATTTCCCAATAACGATAGGAATCATTGATCCATTTTCTTAAACAAAATATTGAATACTGCATAATGGAGAATGGTAAATGGAGATAAAGACAGCACGTGAATTCAGTCAATGGTTTACTGGAAGTGGGTACTTATATCTATTTCTGTGAGAATGATAGTTTCAGCCTACAGGGTGTTTTGACTTTAAAAAAAGAATGTCGAAAATTTTGATCCAAACCTACTAAATGATCATAGACCGTCAGATAGTGACAGATTTAGGTGCCCCATTTTTGCATACAAGCCTCCAATGTGGTTGAAAAGTACATCGATGTTGATTAAAATGGGGGGAAATTTACGAGTGGCTCCTGGGGAGAACATTTAGACAAATCAAAAAGAATTTCCATTAAATCTTCTGACGACAAATACTTATCCATTCGCGCCACTGAAGCCATTATGTTTTTTGGTCTAGTGACGATGTAGGTTTTCATAGTTTCGATGGGCTTGTGTGGGAAAATCTGTTAAAATCTCGATTTTTCCTTACAAGATTACGCCCTCATCATCGCCTAGTTCTTGAAGAATTTGCGTTTTGTACGGTTGATACTTATGTAATTTCAACACCTTCCTAGCCGACTCACGTGATACTCCATTCATTGCAGATACTTGACGTGTCGATGCAGTTGGCTCTATTGCAAATGGTCCAAGGATTTGGCTTTCTGCAGTCAACAATCTTGTGACATCCCTTTTTTTATTTTCCACTGATCCCGTTTCTCTAAACATTTCAACTAAATCGCGGATATACACGTGACTTACATGTTTGTACCGATGCATCTCATTAAATTTTTGAGCTGTTCGTGAATAACAGTCAAATGTTAAAATTATCTCCACATGATCGGGTATACTGTAAACCATCGTGACAGGTACACCTGGATGACAGTACCGATGGTACAAATGAAGTCATTTACTGATGACATTTAAATGTCTCGAATGAACAAAAATTATTTTTTCTACAACCACACTCCAAAACATGCTTTTCTGCATAGTTTTACGTTCGCAAACATGATTATTCCTCACAATAATTGAAATTTGACATTAGTGTGCCGCAAAGTGACGTTTCTGTGCCACAAAGTGACATTTCTGTGCCAAAATTTTTCAGTACCTGATTTCTAAGCAATACAGTTTTCGTGACAGCAAGGTGAAAGTATATTTTGAAAATTCTGCATTTCGAAGGGATATTCGATCAGGCAACTTCAAGAATGAATAGACAAAGTCTATTGGTTTATATAATATGAGGGAAATTGTCGTACAAATACATAATATTCTGAACAAAAATCATAGACATCACTACTGCTGTCTCAAATACCCACATACACACTATCTATTGTTAGGCAACGGAGCAACATCTATCGAATCATTTGAATGTCAACAAACGTCAAGCATAAAATATTCGTAAAATATTCTTGTCCTGTCATTTTTTAATGAGATTGAACTAAAATGGATAGCGACAGTTCTGAAATTGAAAATACTCCGCCAGAACTAAGAGAACAAGTTAATTCATTGTTATTGAATTTACTACCTTCAACTTCAAGAGGAAAATATAAGAATGAGTCACTGACATTTCATTCCGTCTTATAGTATAGTATTATTTTTAGCAAAAAGGGTGTTGTAGAAAAAGTATAGTGTGTAACACGAGCAGAAATGCAATTTCTCACTCGTTTGAATTGCAGCACTCGCTTGCGCTCGTGCCGCAACTTTTTCAAACTCGTGAGAAATTAGCACTTTTCTGCACTTGTTGCACAATATACTATACTGTAACAGATCCCAAGAAACAGATGTTTACAACGTGTTTTTGCAAAAAACGGCAAGTTTTTATTGAACAACAAAAAGTACCTACGAACACTTCTCATTGAAAATAACGTTTCATTGGCCTTAATCATTTGAATGTCAACAAACGTCAAGCATAAAATATTCGTAAAATATTCTTGTCCCGTCATTTTTTAATGAGATTGAACTAAAATGGATAGCGACAGTTCTGAAATTGAAAATACTCCGCCAGAACTAAGAGAACAAGTTAATTCATTGTCATTGAGTTTACTATCTTCAACTTCAAGAGGAAAATATAAGAATGAGTCACTGACATTTCATTCCGTCTTATAGTATAGTATTATTTTTAGCAAAAAGGGTGTTGTAGAAAAAGTATAGTGTGTAACACGAGCAGAAATGCAATTTCTCGCTCGTTTGAATTGCAGCACTCGCTTGCGCTCGTGCCGCAACTCTTTCAAACTCGTGAGAAATTAGCACTTTTCTGCACTTGTTGCACAATATACTATACTGTAACAGATCCCAAGAAACAGATGTTTACAACGTGTTTTTGCAAAAAACGGCAAGTTTTTATTAAACAACAAAAAGTACCTACGAACACTTCTCATTGAAAATAATGTTTCATTGGCCTTAATCATTTGAATGTCAACAAATGTCAAGCATAAAATATTCGTAAAATATTCTTGTCCCGTCATTTTTTAATGAGATTGAACTAAAATGGATAGCGACAGTTCTGAAATTGAAAATACTCCGCCAGAACTAAGAGAACAAGTTAATTCATTGTCATTGAGTTTACTATCTTCAACTTCAAGAGGAAAATATAAGAATGAGTCACTGACATTTCATTCCGTCTTATAGTATAGTATTATTTTTAGCAAAAAGGGTGTTGTAGAAAAAGTATAGTGTGTAACACGAGCAGAAATGCAATTTCTCACTCGTTTGAATTGCAGCACTCGCTTGCGCTCGTGCCGCAACTTTTTCAAACTCGTGAGAAATTAGCACTTTTCTGCACTTGTTGCACAATATACTATACTGTAACAGATCCCAAGAAACAGATGTTTACAACGTGTTTTTGCAAAAAAACGGCAAGTTTTTATTGAACAACAAAAAGTACCTACGAACACTTCTCATTGAAAATAACGTTTCATTGGCCTTAATCATTTGAATGTCAACAAACGTCAAGCATAAAATATTCGTAAAATATTATTGTCCCGTCATTTTTTAATGAGATTGAACTAAAATGGATAGCGACAGTTCTGAAATTGAAAATACTCCGCCAGAACTAAGAGAACAAGTTAATTCATTGTCATTGAATTTACTACCTTCAACTTCAAGAGGAAAATATAAGAATGAGTCACTGACATTTCATTCCGTCTTATAGTATAGTATTATTTTTAGCAAAAAGGGTGTTGTAGAAAAAGAATAGTATGTAACACGAGCAGAAATGCAATTTCTCACTCGTTTGAATTGCAGCACTCGCTTGCGCTCGTGTATGGGTTTGCTATCTGAAATTATTTAGTTGGAATTGGTGGGCCTAGGGGGTTGATGAGGGTGAGTTCTCTTTTATGTCATTTTAGGTTCTCTTTCCTATCCTAGAAACAATTTTGAGCATTTTTTGATGTCATCTTTCGTTTTAAATTGTCACACATTATTTAAATACCCTGTACATTTTTTTTCATACCATTGGATGGTATTTTTATAAGCTTTCCAAAGCTGTTTCACAAGTAGGGGTCTGCTGTTCAAACTTTTTCTGTTGGGGTAGGTGGGGCCTAGGGGGTGAGTTCTCTTCTATGTCATTTCAGTTCCCTCTTCCTATCCTAGAAACGGTTTTGCGCATTTTTTGATATCGTCTTTCGTTTGTCAGATAAAGCCCATTGTAAGTTTTAAAATTGTCACACTGTATGTGTGGATATGTTATATTAATTACTATTTCTCGTGTATAATATGTGGTTGTACCTTTTTGACAATGTCTTATTCATTGTAAAATAGAAAATTAGACAATTAAGAATCTATCTTTATATATATATATATATATATATATATATATATATATATATATATATATATATATATATATAAGTGAAAATAGAGTATATTTCGTTTTAATTCCGAGAGTTCTAACCTTTGACAGCTGTTTCGTGCTAACGCACTCATCAGAAAGGATTTATGGAGCTCTCGAAATCAAAACGAATCCACTCAAGAATTAATACCGTGAGGCAAGACAGAATATAACAGGAAGTTATTCAATGACATCTACAGTCACTAGTTGAAACTTAATTTGACACGAACCAAGGAATCCAAAAGTAGAGGTTTGTCCACAAATTGACAGGCAGCCAACAATTCGTTGTTCTGACCAACCCAAGGTTCAATCAAGTTTCTAATACGTTATGAGGAACGCAAGCAGAATCTAAGTGAAAATAGAGTATATTTCGTTTTAATTCCGAGAGTTCTAACCTTTGACAGCTGTTTCGTGCTAACGCACTCATCAGAAAGGATTTATGGAGCTCTCGAAATCAAAACGAATCCACTCAAGAATTAATACCGTGAGGCAAGACAGAATATAACAGGAAGTTATTCAATGACATCTACAGTCACTAGTTGAAACTTAATTTGACACGAACCAAGGAATCCAAAAGTAGAGGTTTGTCCACAAATTGACAGGTAGCCAACAATATGTATATATATATATATATGTATATATGTATATGTATATGTATATATATATATACATATATATATATATAAGTGAAAATAGAGTATATTTCGTTTTAATTCCGAGAGTTCTAACCTTTGACAGCTGTTTCGTGCTAACGCACTCATCAGAAAGGATTTATGGAGCTCTCGAAATCAAAATGAATCCACCCAAGAAAGGATCCTTTCTTATGAGTGCGTTAGCACGAAACAGCTGTCAAAGGTTAGAACTCTCGGAATTAAAACGAAATATACTCTATTTTCACTTAGATTCTGCTTGCGTTCCTCATATATATATATATATATATATATATATATATATATATATATATATATATATATATATATATATATACAGTGACCGGCAGAAAGTACGCATCATATGGGAATTTTTTTTATTAATAAATTTTGACAAATATTGATACTTGCAATCGCTTCTGCATCAAAAGAAACCCCAAAAGACGTTGTACAGTGCCGTTCGTCTTTTCGAGGTTGGCGGGAAATTTAAAAAAATTGAAAATTATTTCTCAAAACACTTGTTTGTGAAAATATCGAGAAATGTTAATGAGAAAAGTTGTTCAGATTGACATTTTATAGCTATGTACAAGTTTTGAAAAAGATCTGAGATAAAAAAATAAAAATCAATTTTTTGCCACAAAAAAAAAATCTTTTTGGAAACATACATTTTTGACGAAGAAACTCATTAGTAAAGCCAACACTAATATTTCAAATAATGTTTTGTGAAGATTCGCAAGCTATTCCTATTTTATTCGGAGAAAATTTGAAATCTGTGATTTTGCGGTGTGATCAGCTGCTTCATAAGAAGTCACTGAAATATCTACAGGACATTATAATTCCGATACTTTTTATTATTAATTAAGAACCAAGTATCTACACAATTTCAATTTGAAATTCTTAATATGTCCTGTAGATATTTCAGTGACTTCTTATGAAGCAGCTGATCACACTGCAAAATCACAGATTTCAAATTTTCTCCGAATAAAATAGGAATAGCTTGCGAATCTTCACAAAACATTATTTGAAATATTAGTGTTGGCTTTACTAATGAGTTTCTTCGTCAGAAATGTATGTTTCCAAAAAGATTTTTTTTTGTGGCAAAAAATTGATTTTTATTTTTTTATCTCAGATCTTTTTCAAAACTTGTACATAGCTATAAAATGTCAATCTGAACAACTTTTCTCATTAACATTTCTCGATATTTTCACAAACAAGCGTGTTTTGAGAAATAATTTTCAATTTTTTTAAATTTCCCGCCAACCTCGAAAAGACGAACGGCACTGTACAACGTCTTTTGGGGTTTCTTTTGATGCAGAAGCGATTGCAAATATCAATATTTGTCAAAATTTATTAATAAAAAAAATTCCCATATGATGCGTACTTTCTGCCGGTCACTGTATATATATATATATATATATATATATATATATATATATATATATATATATATATATATATATATATATATATATCAGTCAGATAGCAAACTTACTGAGTGATCTCTCTGGTCGGTCCAGCAAAGCTATTTCCAGGTCGGAATAGACCAGCAGCTACCCAGCTTGTCGTATCTTCGTTTAGCTTATCAGCTATAATACTAACATCAGCATTCCTGATTCTATTTTGTATCTCGGTTGCCGTAGTTACACCCACAATACCGGCTCCAACCACTGCTATTTTTAAATCGTTCATACTGCGATAGTGGACACTGTCGCTTCAAGTATTTAAAGCAAAATAATGCTTGTTTGTTGTAGTCACTGGCTGAAAACGTCGGTTTATATGCAAACAACACGCTGAGTTGGCTGGTTCACTGGGGTCAAATCAATTATTTATCTCATATCCTATTTATGTGTTTATATCGACAAATGGAGGATGGAGGCGAGTTGTGCATTTTCGGGAGTTTTAGGGATGGAAGGAAATTGAGAAGTTTCAATTGGTATAGAGTGATTGGTTCAATTTTTTTGTTGCTAGTTAGCATCAGAATGGATGAACAATTGAGATACCAAAAAAACACAGTTTCTACAGGCAAAAAAATTAGACGACTGAATTCATTGAATTATTTTGAATCCAAATATAATAGGAGAGGTTTAGGACTGCCCAGTAAACTTGCACAAATTCCTGATGGAATTTAGAAACTGAATTCAGTTTCTAAATTTTGACCCCAGGAATACGCCCTTGAAATATTTGTATCGAATTCAATATATCCAGTTAATGTCCATAAAATATCCCGTTTATATCCATAACATATCCAGTTCATGTCCATTTCATACCATTACAGGTCCATCAGAGGTCCAATGTAGACCCATTAGAGGTCCATAAGAAGTCCAATTTAGGTCCATCAAGTCCAATTTAGGTCCATCAGAAGTCCAATTTAGTTCCATCAGAAGTCCATGCTATATTTATCATGTCCAGTGAATGTCCATTTTGGTCCAATGTATATCCATCCTTAGTACACACTGGACATCCAATGGACGTCCATTTTGTGGCATATGGATATCCAGTGGATATCCATAGGATATCCTTCTGGACATGAACTGACGTCCAATGGATATTCGTTATGTCCATTGTGGACATCCTTTGGACGTCCTTTGTATATCCGTGTGTTATTTGGGTGTTTATTTATTTGAACGAGGCTAGAGTCCCGAACGCGGGATCTCTTGAAAGTAAAAATCCCAAAGAGGTTTGGCTTAATGACATCGTTCGGGGCTTCTCGAAAATAGTCGCAATCCCGACTGTGGGACCACTGTTGCGAGAGCTTGATTTCCCGACTAGACACCTCCCACCATCACTATAATGGCGGGAAGACAGCGGAATTCACACCTTAGAAATTTAATAAACACTAGAACGCCAATTAATTCAGAATAACGTGGTCCCCCTACGGCAGATACACCAACCTTTGAGTTTGCGCAATAGAGCGCAAGTGTCACCAGGGTCGGTATTAGGACTTTTGACTTCCTGTTCCTGAATCTGGTATAAGTTGTCGGTAATAGCATTTGCAATATAAAAGAGTTTTCCTTCAATGATATACAGTGCGTTCATAAAGTGTGGAAACGCTCTATTATCTTACGAGTTGATTATTTTCGGAAGAAAAGCTCGGACAGGTCGATTTTGTATTTTAGTTTTCTACCTTTTTTTAGAAAAAATTAAGTTTTTCCCTACCACCTTTCAAGATATGACGTCATCGATATTTTTTTTAAATTGAAAGGGTATATTTTTATGTCAAAAATTGAATGCCCATATTTTTCTGAGTTCAACCATACCACAGACGTCATATCTTACAGTTCGAATCACAGTATACTGAGTATAAAGAAAACCAGTGTGACATATGCAATGGTAACTAAGAACTTATTGTCTGGTTGCTAAGGGCTTTCATATGTTTGCTTGGCCTACTATTCAAGTGTAGCAATATACTCGTACTAGCTACTGAGTAATTCTCAGGTTTACGTTGCAAAATGAATAATGAAATGAATGTTGAGAAATATGAACACTGGTTTCCTTCATACTCAGAATACTGTAACTCGAAGTGTAAGATATGACGTATGTGGTATGGTTGAACTCAGAAAAATAGGGGCATTAAATTTTTGACATAAAAATATACCCTTTCAATTTAAAAAAAAATATCGATGACGTCATATCTTGAAAGGTGGTATGAGAAAACATTATTTTTTTCTAAAAAAAGGTGGAAAACTAAAATACAAAATCGACCTGTCCGAGCTTTTCCTCCGAAAATAATCAACTCGTAAGATAATAGAGCGTTTCCACACTTTATGAACGCACTGTATATACAGACATACAGTAAACCAATAATTGAGTTCTTGAAATTAAAAATATTGAGTGTAGGTCTTCTATTTTGTGCTTTCTCGCGACCAAGTAGGGAAAAATTGATGTGATCGTCAAAAAATTCAAATTTGATATTTTGATGGGGATTGATTATATATTCCACTCAGTCTGTAAATCAGAAAAAATAACTCATTTTGTGTGTCCATCGGCCTCACGCCTAAGCCTTTGAGCCTATTATACTCGAAATCCATATCAGAGTGAGGAAACACTTTCTTAAGGTAGGTGAGCATATTTTTGATTTTCGAATTTCTGAATATTGAAGTTGGTTTTCATGAATATTTGAGTAATTTGGGTATAGTGGCCTTTGTGTTCAAGAGAATGTTTTTGTTATGAATGATGTGAGTGTAATCAATTAGGAGGCCATGAGCGCAATTATATTTGTGGCGCTTTTAAGGGTAAAAGAGTCAATTGATCAATTGATAACTCGAAAACGGTTCGTCGTATCGATTCCCAACAAGGACAGGATTCTAGAGGACATTCAATTCTAGGTACGTGCTGTAATGGAAATTGAAACTTCAATCCACTTTTTCACAAAAAAAATCTCAAAAATGTCCCAAAAATGCAGTTACTTTGAAGCAAGTTTTTGGGTAGATGAACAAATAATTTCAAAAAAACATTACAGCACGTACATAGATCAACGTTTTAACTTTCCTCTGATACCAAATTTGTTTCGATTGGATGAAGATTGCTTCAAGTTTTAATGGAAGAGAAATACCATTGCAGCTTCCTCGATTATCTGTAAAAAGCATCGTGAGGTGCTGCCGCAGACGTAGGTACATAGAATCGAACGTCCTCTAGAAGCCTGTCTTTGTTTGAAATCGATACGATGAACCGTTTTTGAGTTAGGTATCGGCTCTTTTACCAAAAAAACCGTCCCTAATATGATCGCGTTCATGGCCTCTTAAGAACCCAATGTATGTGGTGATTTTGAATCATATGGGATGAGAGAATCTACTGCTACAAATTGATTCATCAATTGATTAGTTATTAATGCAAATAGTACGTAATAATAATAATAAAGGCTTTTATTAACAAGACATTACATTTTTTACACGAGTTCAATAAACTACTTGTTGACTCTTGTTATGACTCTTCCACCATTTTTATTGTTGAAAAACAGAAATGTCCTTGATTGGTTGTTGATTGATTGATTGATCGGGTAGAAAACTACATTTTTGCATTCGGCCATAGGTTTTCATTCATCATTGTGAATGTTTTTGAATCGCATTAAATTCAAATGGCATTTTTTGTAATAAAAAGTAGATTATCGAATGTTGAGAGAGAGAAATAAATAAGTATAAAAACTCAAAAATTAAAATTTTTACAGGATTTTTGTTTCACTTTGTTTTAAATAGGGAGAAATGGTAGGATTGGAGGAAAAAGGACTATAATATAGTTCTCAACACATTTCATTTTGTAATGTTACACACTTATTTCCATCAAACGAAAATTGTGGCATTTTGTTTCAAAATCTAATGATGGGAAAATAAAATCAATTTTGTAAGTGTTTTTCTCTTTAGTTCACCTTTAATTTTCTCAGTTTGCTACATTGCAATATTGAAAAATCTAATTCTGGTGTAAATTCTTGTTACTGCTTTTATCATTTTCATTTTGTGACTCACCTCATAGGGAGATATATCAAAAATGTGGTGTTTATGGAGCTGAATAATTGATGAAGTTTGGTGTATGAAGGTTTCAAAAAAATTCGTTTCATTTGTCATAAAATTATCAGTAATTGCAAGAACCTGCTGGATTTTTCTCTCAAAGAAAATATAAATATCTATAATGGTTTATGATGGCCTCTGCAGAAATTCTGTGAGTAATATCTGCAAGAGTAGACAATCATACTCTATATTTGATTAACGACAAATCCTGATATAAGTGTAACCCTCAGATCAATAAGTAAACATAGATTGGCCCGATGCTAGGTAAACATCATATTCACTGAACCGAAGATAATTCTTGCGGAAACTGTTTTGTTTCGGGTTTTTGACATTCGAACCAAAACACAACACCTCTAGCACAGTGCCGTGCTTTTTTAAGGGGGTCAAAATTACTTATGCAAATGCAGTACCTGTGAGCTGCAACAAGTTATGTCACGGTTTTGTCTTAATTATTCCTAGGGTCAATAAAAAGCCGGGGGTTGGCAGCAAATAACTTTTTATCAAAATTTGGGGATTCAAGATAGCGGATTAGTTTTGTGATTTATGATGATATCAAAATCAAATCAAATCAAATCAAATTTATTCATTTCATTCATTCATTCGGTTACATGATTTTCCCTATAGTTTACAATTCTAATTAGTTAAGACAATTGTCATGGAAAACTTGTAGTTGACAATCTGAGGCCACCTAAGCTAGGCTTGATTCTTTCCTTAGTTGGATTCTAGGAGTTTTCAGCTATCAAAAATAAAGCATTATTTATGGTCTAAAGTAATTAATTCGAGAGATTTAACAAGTTCCTTGAATACATTTCAAGTTTGGTGCTTGGGGGTTTATGTTTTGTAGATCAAGTTTCAATGAATCAATACGAATATTTGAATAAGTATGGACCAGTTGCATAAAGCCTTCTGTTAACGTAGGTAACATAACTGGTGAGCTTAGACATGCGTTGCCATAGTAATCATCAAATCAAATATTTATTTGTCTGTTAAATTCTTTATGCAACTGGCCCTATGAGTTTAGAAACCTTCTCCAACATCTATAAATAAATTGTTCATTCTGTTGAGTATTATCCTTCCTAAATTTTGGACCAGTTCATTCATATGGCAAGTACCTGTCAGAAAACAACTACTCTCATGGCTAAGACCACGACGAGGATTGAATTAAATCTAACAGATACTTGTGCAACGTTCCTCAAATAATCAGAAAACGCAAGTGCAAGTGTTTTTTGTTGATGAAGTGTTGTTAAAATTTTCCTGTGTGTTTTCGTGGTTTTTGTCCTGCTTAAACAACTTAAAGTTACATTTGGAATATTTTTCAAAATAGTGCAGTGGTTTAGTGAGACACAATGTCGAAATACTGCTTTGTTTTCAAAACAAATGATAGTAAACAAACATTCCACAGGCGAGGTTCCAGTGGCGTTAAATGCACGATACAAATCATGCAATCAAACGTATTCGTCAAATATAATATAATAATAATATAAACTCATTCAAAATTACAGATAAGAAAAGCCTATGGCAAAATGGTGAATGCCTCAATGTTTGTTATAAATATCTGTAATAAACGAAATTTGGAATGAATAGTAGGTTTCATAAAGGCTTAGACGATTTCAATAAACTACCACAATTCGGAAAAAATTCTAACTCAGTAAACTTGTGTCATCATTAAGGAGAAATAGTGACAGCTCATTGAGATATTTAGTATTTCTTTTGTTTTTTTGCTGATTTTGGAATGTGATTTGATCTAATGTCTGGTGATATGTATGTATATTGTTTTGTAATGTTTTCTCAAATAGTCGTTTTATTAACATAGCTTAATAATGTTGTACTTTATTTATAAGTTTGTAATTTTGTATATTAGGCTTAAAATTAAATAAATAATTGTAATATTTGCCAATGTGCCAATAACGTGTGGTATAAACATATATTTCATTCAATAAATATTTCAATTCCTGTGTTGATGTTGATTTTATCTTATCGTATACCTTGCCATCTTGTGATCACTATATTCCTGTCCAAAATGAATGCGTTAATATAGAGTTCTATTTTTACTTTTGTGTTCAATTACTTTTCCCAGGCGTAGTCTATAGAAACATTTGTTGCATTATATATTATATAGATTACGTCTGGGAAAAGTAATTGGACACAAAAGTAGAAATATAACTCTTTATTAACGCACTTATTTTGGACAGGAATATAGTGATCACAAGATGGCAAGGTATACGATAAGGTAAAATCAACATTAACACAGGAATTGAAATATTTATTGAATGAAATATATGCTTATACCACACGTTATTATTACAAATTGGCAAATATCACTATTATTTATTTAATTCTAAGCCTAACATACAATATTACAAATGTATAAATATAAAGTGTCAAAGTGCATGTGAAAGAATGATTCTCAAGAAAGCTCAGTACATGAGGATTTCAACACTTGGTATTTATTGATTTTTAAATAGAACTGTCTTTGTCAAAAGAGACCAGACCCTTTCTACTTTGTCAGTTCGGCTTATTGACAATTCAGGGTATAATCAGATTTTGAAAAAAATTTGAAGTACTTATTACCTTTACCAAGGCAAAACTATGGTTAGATAAAGGCTCTTCCTCAAAGAAATTATTTCCAAAAATTTAAAGCAAGTCCTTGGGTAATTAATTGTCCTCACTGTTAGAATTTTAACAATGTCAATATTATTGGAAAATAAATTCAATTTTCTTTTCATAAGCCTCAATGTTTTTCCCCCTGCTCACAGATATTTATAACAAACATTTGCCACTTTGCCATAGGCTTTTCGTATCTGTAATTTTGAATGAGTTTCTTTGTCCTCCAATATTATATTTGACGAATACGTTTGATTGCATGATTTGCATCGTGCATTCGACGCCACTGGAACCTCACCTGTGGAAAGTTTCTTTACTATCATTTGTTTTGCAAACAAAGCAGTATTTCGACATTGTGACCCACTAAACCACTGCACTATTTTGAAAAATATTCCAAATGTAACTTTAAGTTGTTTAAGCAGGACAACAACCACAAAAACACACAGGAAAATTTCTAACAACACTTCATCAACATAAAACGACAAGGTACAATGGCCGCCACGGCCGGTGTCACAAGCGGTGTTGCCAAAAGTAAAATAATTCTAGTAACCGCTTGAAGTGCCTAAAATTTCATCAGTTCAAAACGACATATATCTTCCTTTTTGGTAATTTTTCACACCATTCTGGACATAAACATTTCTCTAGAATTTTTAGAATAATACATCTGAATATAAAATTTATTTGTAGGTTCCTACCAAAATCATATTTTTTTACCAATTTGACAACAGGGCGTCAATGTTTGAAAACATTAGGGATGAGAGGTGTACGTAAATAAACAAAGTTGTCTTCGGTTCAGTGAATATGATGTTTACGTAGCATCTGGCCAATCTATGTTTACTTATTGATCTGAGGTGTAACCACATTTCCAGTCAGAACTCAGAATACTCAAAGAAGGGGGAAATAAAATTAAATAATAAAATTCCCCATCTTCGATTAACATGTCGTTGACATCAATATCATATTTTTTTATAAAGGACATTGTTCAGATTTCATGTTAATTAATTTATTATCACTCAGTAAGAGTCTCCTAGGAAGGGTTTCCATGGCAACTGTAAACAGAACAACCGCAGACAGTATAATAATTTGTACAGTTGTCAAAATGAAGTGTTGAAGAAGCAAGTTTACAAAATACCACACTCTTATTAGCAGGTGTAATATACGGTATTTCAATCAATTACATTTACATCTGAAATATGACAGTGTTTTCTTCGGCACAATAAAAGCACAAATTTCTACAGACATATCATCCAAATTCAAGTCCGCTTAGATTTTTTTTAACTCTGTGTCGTTGTCAATATATTGGTGTTATCCAGATTCACACAGTTTCCCTGAACATCAACTGCTAAAACCTAACAATACCAAAACTCAGAAGCCGACACTGTTATTTTAGTTCGCTTGATCCGTCTCGATGGGATTTTAAGGCGGTGTTGCCAGATTACCCAGGTTACCCAGGCAAGTCGTTGTTTTTTTTTAAACATATGCCATACAATCAATACAAAATTGCAGTATCTTCCTGAAGGATTGTTTCTGACTGTTTTGCAGTCACTGAGACATATTAATATATTCAAAATTAGATGGCTTATTAGACGTAGTGCTGTGATCTAGCCTTCAAAAATATTTTCGTCTTCGCAGTGTTGCCACATCTACATTTTAAATAGAACACCCTTTGTATTATATCAATCTGCTTCAAAATCGAACTTACTTTTGTAAAGCATGTCTCTAACCCAAGTAGCACAACTATATTGGTAAAATATTGGTACAACATTGTAAACATATTGGCGAAATATTTGAAATGCAATATTGGCGAGAAAAACAATGTGAACATTCGGCGATATTGGTCCAATATTACTTGAATAATATTGGCGAAATATTCTTGAACTAATATTGGCCTCAAAATGTTCGGCGATATTGGTACAATATCGCTGATACAATATTCTGACAAAATTGGCACAATATTCAAAAGTTATATTGTCGAGAAGTAAAATGTGAACATTTTGCGATATTCATCGAATATTGTTTGAATATTTTAGAAATAGTTTTGGTGAAATATTCTTGAAGCAATAATGGCCTCAAAATATTTATCGATATTGGTACTATATCACTTGGATATATTGGTGGATATCAATATACCTTGGTAAATTATTAAATGTCTTTTAGTTGATGAAGGTGACACCAAAGTTTGCCTTTTGATCGCCATAACCACAGAGTGAGCTGTCTTGAAAACAAGTTATGGGAAGTATTTAATATACTTTCGTAGGTTTTAGAATACGTTCTATATGTAGAGCCACCTAGCGGATTTTTATCCAGGTTTGATCATGATATAATTCCAATATGTTTCATTGAATATTCTGCCAATATTCAAATTTCATCTCAGTCTAGATGTAGGAAACAATATAAAGACAATATTGTTTTAACGATATCGATAATTATTGAACCAATATTGTCCCAATATTAATTAATAAGATTTGTTGAATATTGGCGAAATGATATTCAACCAATGTGTAATCACACTTGGAGATACAATATAGTTTTTATTCCTAGAATCGATATTAGGGGAATATTGGGATTGCGATATTTATTCTAGATGTTAAAAACGATGTGAAGACAATATTGTTTTATCGATATTGGTAAATATTATTCATCCAATATTAACTCAATATGAGTTATTACAATTTGTCAAATAAAGTGGAAATGATATTCAACCAATATTCTAATAAACTTGGAAATACAATATAGTTTTTTCCCCTACAATCGATATGACTGGAATATTTGGATTGCAATATTTATTCTACATGTGGAAAACAATATATAACCAATATTGTATTATCGATATTGGTAGAAATTATTCAACCAATATTGACCCAATATTTCGTGTGATAATCTACATTCAAAACTAGTTCAACCAAAATTCCACCAATATTATTAATATAATATTATTTTTTGAATATTCACCCATATTGGACCAATATTGACTTTTCATTTACAATATATCTATATTGGCCCAATATGGAACCAAGATTCAGCCGATATGATGCGCTACCTGGGAACCTTTCTTTAGATACTAATCATTTTGTATTTTTCATTGCCAAAAAAAGATAAAGAAAAAATTTTAATATCGCATGACACAACTGATACACCAAACTCAAATTCTGGCATCGGTCACATAAGGTATGGTGGTTTCCATTCTATGGAAAACTTGGGTCTCATTTCATACAGAGTATCTGAAAAATACGTCTCCGTTCGTATCTTTGATAAACGATTATAACTCATTGCTTTAAAAAGGAACAACCTGTATATTATCCAATTTTCGGATTCAACTACCACATTAAATTAGTTTCATTGACTATGTCCCATACTTATCTTCTACCGATTATGAGATATTGATAATTTTATAATTTTTGACGTATGTACCAGCATAAAATTTCAAGTTTACAATTTGGTAAAAAATACATCAAATAACAAATAAGAATTTCATCTTAGGAACGAACTTCACTTTATAGTTTAACTTTGAACAGTTTGTTTCGTAATTTTACTTCTAATAAAAGCTTAATACGGCTAATTTACTATAAAACAATCACCCTGTACGTTGTTTGTCGATGCACCGAACCAATGAATGTTCAGCGTTTAATATACTCACTATCCAGAGAGAGGAGAATCATTTTCTGGAACAAATTCAAATGAAGAAATTCAAATGAAGAAATTAATCCCGACCCATCGCAAATCATTTATTAAGTGTTAGCCTGCAAAGTTTTAATCTTTTCGTTTAAAATGCGATGATGAATGAAGATATTTGCACGAAAGGAAATGGGACTTTCCATAGGTAATATTTAAAACTCGGATGGATCGGCAAGAGAGACTAATGGAAAATATATCATTATTCAACAAAGTACTTCCCAGATAACGGGTGATCTATGGATTTTACCGAAATTTCAATTCGTGAAGGGGATTTATTGTCTGATGTTTTCATATCGATTGACAATTCTTTCGTTCATTATCTCGAATTATAAATGGATGATTAATGTACCAAGGATGTAAAAACATACAAATGATATACCAGTTCAACCAACTGAATGGATACCGAAGTATTTGATGATGTTCTGGAGAGTAACAAATTTTTAAAATTATTTTTCTACTCCTCAATTTCTATCAGATATACCAAGTGATTTCCATCAGTTTTTCCAAAATTAGCAAAATCTCAAAAGTTATATTTTCGGAAAATAAGTAATATTTGGATGAAATTTCTCAATAGATTCAACAAAACAACATATGATGAAATTCAAAAATAAAAATAAACAACAAAATTAATAAAATGAAAGAAATAAACAAAATAAAAAACTCTCACCGTGTTCCACGAGCATTGCAACAAAAACCTCACGTTTTTGCACAAAATTTACTGTTGAACTGTTTTCAATGAGTTTGCCAATCATCAAATCGCCTAAGTCATCTGAAAAACAAACGGAGTTTTAAATCAAATCCTGATATACGAATTTTGTAATTAATTGAAAAATTTATTATTGTATAGTATATTCCAATCCGAGGTTCAGTAAATGTAAACAAAAGCACGTGAATGTAATTTGTTACCAGGGTCGCAACGAGGACAAAATATTATTGCGATGAAGTTTCAATGTATTCAAATTAATAATTTTAGAAATATAAATTTGCAATACCTTAATACCAATGAAAATTGAAAGGAAATTATTAAAAAAATTATACAAGGTGACGCAAAAGTACATATATAATTAATCTGATGGTATGAAATAAAAAATAAAAATGAAGATGTTTGTCGGGAATTTCTTTAGTTTGTTTATCAAAGTTGTAAATACCACTAAGAGCTGTATTTATAAAGTCATGATACACAATGTTCTAATTTTAAGCAAATATTTTGAAAAAGTTGGGAATAGATAGACTGTCTTTGAACTGTTCATGCTTATACACGTTTAAAATCATTTCCTTGGTTTTTATGCCGAAATGAGACTTTTTAGACCTTTGCCTAGGAGACAAAGAAATGTCAGTAGGCTCATCAGTTGTATCCGTGCTAGAAATGTTCAAGTGTCCTGGATATATATTTAATATACCAAACAAGTATTTAAACAATACACTTAAACTTTCGGTATAGGAGCAAACACACTGTTATTTAATATACCTACTTCGAAAGTATTTGAATTAGACACAATATTCAAACTACAATATTAAACTCAATAAATTGGATGCAACGTCGATGCACTTCACTTCGCACTGAATCTGAGTACGCACCTGCATCGAAACAGTGAAGAGCAGTTGAAGGAGTTTATGGTCGTTTGACCAATACCGTTGCAGATTTCAGCAAGCCGGGAAGCGATCACGTGCTGATCATTTTTTACATGCGCTGAATCTTGGATTGGAATAATAGAGTATTACTAGAAATTAAAACTTTTCTTACCTTCACATTTCTCAATAAGATCTAACAAAGATCTCCTTGAAAAATTTCAGCCAAATGTTGTCTGAAAAATATAACTTTTGAGATTGTGCAAATTTTTCAAAATGCGTTGTTTCAAGAAACTGAAAATCACTCATTATATCTTATAGGGGATTGATAAGTTGATAATTTTTTTTTGGTAAATCTCATACAAATGTTTTTTCTATCTGTTTCGTACTTTTTGAATATTTCTGTATATTTGTATTTTCACTATGTAGAATATCCAATTGAATTTTGTACTTCCGCAATAGGTAAATACAGAAAAAAGCAATGAAAACCTGGGAGTTTCGTAAAAACAAATTTTACAAATTTTTACAAAGTTATTTGAACGAAGAAAACAAAAAACTAGAGAAGGTCTGAAAAACAAATAATATATCCAAGTACCTATTCCAAAATGAAAATAACATTTGGTTTCAATGAACTTGACAAGCTTGTCTCTATATGTTAACATTTCTTTACAAAACCTATGATGGTTCACGTGCTATAATGAAATTGGAAGAAAATAGGTAATTCAATAAAGAACAACAACAAACCTAATGTGCAAAAGAAAAAACAAAACAAAAATAATTTATGCTTTTAGTTCTACTACCATTAAATGGTAGAATACATTAAAGGTTAACAAAACATTCATATCTCTTTTTTTAAATATAATTGAAAATGGAATACAAAATGAAAATGCTCATTTCAAATAATCACGTAATACTATATTATATATATATATATATATATATATATATATATATATAACACCCTGTATATTTGAATGATTCAGCATTAAGTTCTGGGGTTCTGGGACATTTCAAAACCAGGAGTTGGGGTACATTTTCAATAAAACATATTTAATATGTGTTTTCTCAATTTTTCACTATTCAAGTGATCACACTTTGTCATGGAAAAGTAGTCTGGTTATTTTTCAAATTATTTTATCCTCAATGAAATATGAGGGCGTTGCTGTTCATAGTGGGACACACTGTATAACAAACACATTCATAAAAAATATTGAAACAATCAAGTGACTGAACAAAAGCAGCAATAACCAAAGAAAAAAAGAAATACAAAATATTTTACTGATGTAGGTGGGTAGGAGGGGGCTAATCTCAAAAAGTAATTTTTTCATTTTATATTTGAATACCTATTTGTTCTTTGGTTATATTTTTGAAAAACTCCGGAAGTGCATTAATCCCAGCTCCAGAAACTCGAATGAAACTTCCAGAATATAGAGACCTGAAAGAGGCAAAATATTAAAATTTTTGAATAATTTTCTACATGATACTATTCGTGATGCGTTTTCAATGGTTCGAATGATTCATTTTTGCGTCACAAAAACACTGTGTGCAGGTGGAGAATCACCCCAAACTATGAGCCCATTGTTAATACTTGATAGTTTCTTCCCGTGGTAGTATAAAAGCAGACCATAGTTGTCTAGAGTTCTTTCCAGGTTCCTCAGCAAGTAACAATGCTTATTGGGTATTTTGATGACTCTATCGCAGTGCTGATGAAATTGAGATTGCTGTCTAAAAAAGCCCTAGAAACTGTATACTGTCACATCTTTCTATCTCATCACTGGATATTCCTTTATTAAAATCTACCGTGTTAGTATTTTGAGCAGTATGGAAAGATACCGCTTTCGTTTTGCAGGCATTGAAAAATAATGAGTTTTCACTGAACCAATTTTGCAAGCCATAGAAGACAGAATTGATATTTTGTTGTAATTCAAGCAAATCTTTTGATTTAAAGGGAGGGAGGAATCATCAGCATGCAAACAAGTGAGTGACTTTTGCAAAACATACGGCAACTCATTGATATAGAGAATAAAGAGGATCGGCCCTAAAACTGATCCTTGGAGAAGACCTATGTCATTGATTGAAGCGAAATGGGGATCCCAGAACAAAAAGTATAAGACCTCAGTTCGTCTTTGCAATCAATAAGAGGTTCACAGTACCTCCTATATGCTGTTTTACCTTCAATTTATTTTTATAAATCGGCACTGGTGCAAAACTTATAGAGTTTCCACCAAATAGATTTCGTATAATTTTTGAAACTCCTTCAACCAGAAAAATATTACAAAATATTTCAATAAGTTTTGTGGTGGTTTGAGATCTGACTTGGACACAATGATAAACTGTTGCAGAGTAAAATCTGCCAAAAAAATTTGCGTGTCTGGAAACTAATTTGAATAAATGCAAAATCCCTTTATACATATGGAACATGTAATATGTATTAGAACGATCCAGTCTGAAGCCTTGGGAAAACACCCGTTGGACAAAAAAAAGAGCAAAATATGCACAGAATTCAAACTAATTATTGAGTACAATATGTTTTCACACGTAGCGGTAAGAAACATGGTGCAAATATTTTTCATTCAGCTTAACGTCCTTTTTTATGACATGATGATTGTTGGCCAATCCAATTGAAATGAATTATGGATATTCCAGTTGAAGTGGGATGAGGAGATTTTAATATGGCTATTTCTAGTAGAGAAACAAATAAGGATCGATAGCAATGATTCAGTTGGTAATTTAGTTTTGATTTGATATTTGTTCTAAAGCTGTTTTAAGGATGGAAGAATCAATAAAAATACAAAAATTCTAGATGTGAAATGTGTGACTGTTCTAACACTGAATAGGCGAAATCTTTTTATTGGTAGTAACAAGGGAAATATACCTGTGAGAGTGATTCCAAAACATGTTTCACTACATCTCTACAAAGAAGATCCGGAGACAACCACAAAAGAAATTATGCGGCAAAAATTGAAGAGGTTATTCCTTGACCTAATCCAAGAATAGTTTGTCCTATTATGATTTTTGAAAGATCCCCTGGTTTCGAAGATAAAGGGTGAACAAAATTTAGGACATGCACCAGTTTATCATCAAAAAGTATATGTACAGGGTGTCCCAAATTCGAGCCTCATCATTGGGATCTCGGAAACCAGAAGAGATACGAGGTCGGTTAAATGGAGGCAAAGTTGCGCAATTTAGTGCTCATTGTAACGCCGCTTTCATATTTCAAAAATTCCGAATACTTCCGAAGATTTTTGGAAAAAACCGATTATTCGCGAATTCATTTTTATTTTTTTGTGACTCTATTTGGATAGATATAACAAAACAAATTTCACATTCCCATTGCTACTTTTTCTGTTCCACAAGATGGTGTTATCAGATTTTTAAACAGATGTTTCGTATTTGAGCTGCCATCATCAACTTTGTTTTTTTAAATACGGCCCTGGATATTTTATTATGGATTTCTAATGTCCCAAAACAAATGATGTATCGCACTTACTCGAAAAGTTTAAATTAATAGCATTTTACATAAGAACTCATGTGTTAGAGAGAGACAGAGAATAGATTTTTCGTAAGATCTTAGCGGGACATCGTTAAAATAATTTTATTCGAAAAAGAACGATACATCATTGTTTTAAAGACCTTAGAAGCTCCTAAAAATTGATATAAAACAATGTGTGATGTTCAACAATAGGCATGATGTTTTAATTATTCCAAAAAAAGTCATACAAAAACTATAAAATTGAATACCCAATAAAAGTTAAAGCAAAAATTCAAATTGTAATCCACCTGCTTGAATGCATTTTCGTGTCAGTTTGTGAAGTTTATGGATGGCACGCTGAATGGTCCTTGCAGGGATAGCCCTGATCTCCCTTATTAGGTCTTGTCGTAATACTTTAAGATTTTGTGGCGTGTTTCGATAAAGACTGTTTTTGCGAAGTCCCCAAAGGAAGTAGCCTGGAGGGTTTAGGTCGGGGCTTCTAGCTGGCCAATGTACGGGACCTTGGTTTCCAATCCATGTATTAGGGAATAATTCATTTAATAAATTTTAAACACATATCCCATTATGAGGTGGTGCACCGTCTTGTTGCCACCATAGTTGACGTAATACGCCCAAAGGTTCTTCCATTAAGGAATCCAATATATTGGTCCTTATTAATTCTGCATATCTATCGGAATTTAATTTTTCTTGAATAAAAAACGGGCCGTTAATTTTATTGTGCCACATACCGACCCATACGTTAAATGATTGTCGTCCCTGAGATCTTACTTCTTGATTCTGCCTTGGGTTTTCTATTGACCAATAGTGTTCGTTATGTCTGTTAAATAGTCCATCTGTTGAAAAACTGCATTCATCTGTCCATATAGTTTTATTTAGGAAGTCATCATTTTCTTTAATTTTATTTTGCAACCAGTTACAAAATTCTAATCGTCTCTCAGCATCGCCAGGTCTTAGTGTTTGACTAATATGGATTTTGTAAGGTTTATATCCACGCTTATTTAAAGTTCTCCAAACTCTCATTCGCGGTAATCCTACTTCTTCTGAGAAAACTCTAACTGAAGCTCGAGGATTATTATTGGCATTAAAAAATTATTTAAAATTATTCATTTTACTTTCTACTTTGTAACAGTTTTCAAACTAACAGTGTTCAAGATAATTTGTTCCTCTTCTGGATCGATTCGTGTACCATATTCAACCCTTGGCTTAACAAAACTTCCGTACTGAGCTAAATTATTATCAATATTAGCAAAATAACTATAATGCGGCTGCCGTCTTTCTGGATATTCCAACAAATAGTGCTCACAAGCCGTTTTTGAATTTCGATTCGAAATATAATAAATCCTTATCATGTCTCGTTTTCATTCGTTAAATATTAGTGAACGAACAGTGAACTGTCAAAATATTGGATAATTTAATGCACAAAGCCACTTTGATAAAATGCAATTATTTTTGTAAATATAGCCTAGGGCCTAGAGTTTGAGGGATGACACTTCAATTATATTATTTATTAACCACCCACTTTTATGTTAGTTTTTGAGTTTTATGCAGTGCGTTATTGCAAAAAAAGTTTGTTTTAACTCTATTAAAAATCAAATTTTTGTCTCTCTCTAACTCATAAGTTCTTATGAAAAATGCTATTAATATAAACTTTTTGAATAAGTGCGATACATCATTTGTTTTGGGACATTAGAAACTTTTAAAATCTATTAAAAAAAATCCAGGGCCGTATTTAAAAAAACAAAGTTGATGATGGCAGCTCAAATACGAAACGTCTGTTTGAAAATCTGATAACACCATCTTGTAGAACAGAAAAAGTAGCAACGAGAATGTAAAATTTGTTTTGTTATATCTATTCAAATAGAGTCACAAAAAATAAAAATGAAATCGCGAATAATCGGTTTTTTCCAAAAATCTTCGGAAGTATTCCGAATTTTTGAAATATGAAAGCGGCGTTACAGTGAGCACCAAATTGCGCAACTTTGCCTCCATTTAACCTACCTCGTATCTCTTCTGGTTTCCGAGATCCCAATGATGAGTCTCGAATTTGGGACACCCTGTACAGTAGTGAGCAACTTTACAAGAAAATTTTTGTGATTGTCTCCGTGAAGAAGATCCAGCAATACATATATGATAAACATACGTCACATGTATTGTTGTTTATTTTTCGTTTTGTTATTATAAGAATAGTTTTTTATTTCCATTGAACAAAAGTAAACAAATCCATAGTTTTGCAACAAAAATTGACAAATCCATAACCAAATCCGACTTTGTATACTAATAGCTATACTTAAAATTATTTCTAATAAATGCCTTATTTTATTAATTTTTTTTCAGTCACCATTTTCATAAATAACGACGTAAGATTTTAAATAATTGGCATATGAAATTTTGGCTTCTGGAGCCCTTTTAATATACCTACTTTACAAGATCATCCGATAAATAAAAATAAACAAATTTGATTATTTACTGCAATTTAAATGAATTTCTTTGCACTTCTACCTGCCGCCACTATTTAGCATTGACACAATTTAAGTGGGATCTTATTATAATAGAACTTGGTTCGAAATGGGTATATCAACAATTTGCTGTAATTACTAACATTATTTTATTTTACATATACCCACTGTCTTAAAGTCTTTTGATGATATCGTTAACTGGACCCTTCTCAAACAAGGGACATAACTCTTAGCAACGCTAAAGTTCCTCACTGATAGTGCAGAGGCCGGCAAGCTACTCCCCAGAGAGTTTCGATTCAAACTGCAACCTGCAACGTATTTTACGGAGTACATCTGCAGCGTCTGATTCATTATTAGGTTAGAATAAATTAACAAAATAATTTCCTACTCGAATACTCGTTAACTACCAAACATACATTCAGTCTGTAACGTTAAGATGTACTCTTTTATTCATCAAGTTTCAAAGCATGATTATGAATTCGATAAACTTTGGAGTTGGAAGATTATAAAATGAAACAAATAGAAAAATCAGTTGATAATAAATGAACTTAAAAAACTTTTTAGAGAAAAGCTTTCATTTGAATGCCCTGAAAAGAAGAAAATGAATTTTGAAGTGAATTAAAACCATCATTTTGTATCGGTGGCAAAATCAGCCAACTACCCAAAGACGACTTGATAGCAGAAAGTAGAGGCGCTTGCAGCCCAAACTGATTGAATATCACTAGCTTTGTAAAAACATACAATGGATTAACAAATACAAATGATGTATCGACTTCTCCAAAAGCCACAAGTTCTACAACTTCTCCATCCAACTCAATAGTCTGATTAACAAGTTCAAAAACGTGTTAATTCTTGATCAAGCTCCTAAAATTTGAACAATGGCTCATTAGATTCGGAATCTCGTCTAGAAAAATGCATTGAAAGTTACGAAGGCGTAGAAGGGCCACGAGCAATTTCTTTTTTTGAATCCCGACTTTAATCTCGGACCCCCGACTTTAATCTCGGGGGTCCGAGATTAAAGTCGGGATTCCAAAAAAAAAATTGTTCGTGGACCTTCTACGCCTTCGTAGAAAGTATGTGTTAGCACATACAAAATTGCAATTGTTATTGAGACAAGTTGAGATGAAAAAAAGATAGTATTTCGTTTTTTGTTAATAACTCAAAAATTATTATCATTTAAGGAATTTTGAAAAAGGGTTCTAAAAGAGGAGGAAATTTCCAAGAAAAATATATTGACTCCCAGAACTGTATCTCTATTATTTATAATTTTAATTCAGCGCCGAAAATAGGGCTACGCCCAGCCGTAATGACATAGGCGCACTACCGCTAAAGACAGTTTACCGCATAAAATAATTTTTTTTTAGTGACAAATATCGAATTGAAAATTTGAATGAATTATGGTATCATCAAAACACTTGAAAGAATAAATCCCCGTTGAGAAAAAGTTATACTATTGTTAATCAACAATTTTCAAATAATATATCTAAAAATCTAGAAACCGCTTCATCGCATGAACCAGAGTCGACCAAGCCAGCAGAGTGTGTGATGATTTGGACGGGGAACAGATGGCTTCAGTGCTGTCTGTGTTGACCTACCCTTGCACTGATGAGAGGCAACAACCTCGAAACTAGTCTGCAGGTGGTCACCCTGTACAAACCAAAACATAACTCTGCTGGTTGGTTACTTGCAATTGCATCTGATGCTTTGAGGAACGTTGCACAAGTATCTGTTAGATTTAATTCAATACCCATCGTGGTCTTAGCCAGGGGAGTAGTTGTTTTCTGACAGGTACTTGCCATAATAAGCCTACGTAGTAGGTGTATATGGGAGTAAAGGGTTCATCATCGGTCGGCAACGACTGTTCGTTTTTGAATACGAGGATGTATTGATATCTAGTTAGCCTAGACCAGTTCCCTGCATACACAAAATTTTGCGTTACCATAGCAACGAACAACAACTTATTAGAAGTGTTAGTGTCAAGTTTGACGTGAAAAAAGTAAACCAGAGTTACGCAATAAATTAAAAGAAAAAATATGTCCATAGAAATTGTGAAAATCGAAAAATTGGAGTATCGAGCCATCATCAAGTACCTGTATTTAAAAGTGTTAAGAGGTAAGCAGATTTACGAAGATATGCTTAATACCCTTGGTGATCAATGTCATTCGTATGCGACCGTGAAAAATTGGACTGCAAGCTTAAAAAGAGATTTTCCATTGAAGATGATGACCGGTCGGGAAGGCCAGTTTCTGTGTCAGTCCCCGAAAATATCGATGCAGTTCATGACATGAATTTAACAGACCGTCGAATTGGGCTAAAACGAATATCTATCTATCTATCTATCATCAAAAAAACCGGTAAATTCTTGAGGATGCAGTCAAATCACTGGGCTTAGACAAAGAAAACTCTTTGTTATATTGTTAAGCTTTCGGAAAAATGTTATTACTTCATCGGGACAGATCTATAAAACGAAATTTTGGATGTTGTACAAAATGGTGGGTAAAAACAAATAAATTCATTACTTACAACTTGAGGTTAGAAGTAAAAGTCAACGTGCACAACAAAAAACATTAATCTTCATAATCACTTAGACATGGACACGTAGATAAAAATTCTTATTAGTTATTTGCAACATTACAATATTTTTAAAAAATTTATATTTTCTCCGGCACACATGGTGCGTCTGCAGACAGAGATTTCAACCTGAGAGAGAGAGGGTGAGTTCAATTTTGAAGGATGACAATATTTCAAACGAGCAAACAGTATTACCAACCAAGTACTACCAGCAGTGTGAGCAACCCAAAAAAAACCCTAAATCCACAATAAGGACAAAGTACCGAACCCTACTTCAATGGTGAAGACTGGGCTCAAGGCCAAAAGTCACAAAAATTACAGATTACAGTTTCATTCGGGAAAACTGGAGGGATTAGTTCCAGCTTTGAAGGCATGACATTACAAGAGCGAAATCTGAAAGAGAGACAATAAATACCGAAAAACCTTACTTCAGTGATGAAAACCGGGCTTAAGGCCAAACTTTCACCAAGTTTCCGACTAAGCTTCATGCGGAGACACTGAAGGGATTAGTTCCAGTTTTAAAATATAATTGTAAATTACACTCAAATTTTGTAAATCAGTTCTCTTGTTCATACTATTGGTATCACTCTTTATGTAATACATTTCTTTGAATAACCTTTTAGTTAAATTATTTTCAGTACATAAGACAGAAACTTTGCTGTAATCCATTACATGCCTGTTTTTTATAACATGTTCAGCAAGAGCACATGTAGATTTATTTAAATTACAATCACTTTTATGTGACGTTAGGCGTCCTGATAAGTTTCTAGAAGTCTGTCTAATATATTGCAAGTCACAGGACGTGCAAGGAATTTTGTATACTACATTTGACTTTTCTAAAGACGATACGTTGTGTAAATTTTATGTTTTCATTCTTGAAAACAATTGAAAGTTTAGGAGTTAGAGATTGAATAAATGGCAGGGAACAGAAAGAGTTTAATACCTTGGGGGGTATCTCAGCATTGGATCCCTGAGGTTCAATATGTGGTTCAAAAAAGTCGTGATTTAGGGTTTGAATTACTAGAACACCCCCCTTATTCACCAGATTTGGCTCCGTCCGACTATCATCTCTTTCCTCAACTGAAAAAAAGGATAAGAAGTCGTAAATTTTTTTCCAACGAGGAGGTAATTAAAGCTGTGGAGGTCTGGTTTGCACAGCAAGAAGAAACATTTTGTTTGAAAGGTCTAGAGACGGTGCTGGGTCGCTGTAATAAATGTATCCAATTAAGAGGAGAATATGTTGAGTAATAAAATATTTTGACATTGAAATTTTGTAGGCTAAGAATTATTCAATATATCCTCGTATTTGTGTCTATATTTGCAATTCAATGAAATGAAATGTGAACACTTTTGTACTTCTACACCTCAACTTACCTAGACCTGCATTAAATACCTCATTCTACTCAAATGTTAAAATGATAATAATTTTTCATAAATATTCTGCAGTTTCGGCGTCGTTGTCGAAATATTTGTCACAGCATGCAGTTCAGTGGCTGCGTTGTCTAATTGAAAATTATATTTAGAGAATATCAAACATAACCTCCCAAGTAGCACACATATATTGGTAAAATATTGGTACAATATTGTGAACATATTGGCGAAATATTGGAAATGCAATATTGGCGAGAAAAAAAATGTGAACATTTAGCGATATTGGACCAATATTACTTGAATAATATTGGCAAAACATTCTTGAACTAATATTGGCCTCAAAATGTTCGTCGATATTGGTACAATATCGCTGATACAATATTCTGACAATATTGGCACAATATTTAAAAGTTATATTGTCGAGAAGTAGTATGTGAACATTTTGCGATATTGGTCGAATATTGTTTGAATATTTTAGAAATAGTTTTGGTGGAATATTCTTGAAGCAATAATGGCCTCAAAATATTTATTGATATTGGTACAATATTTATCGATATTGGTACAATATCATTTGGATATATTGGTGGATGTCAATATACCTTGGTAAATTATTAAATGTCCTTTAGTTGATGAAGGTGAAACCAGAGTCTGTCTTTTGATCGCCATAACCACCGAGTGAGCTGTCTTGAAAACAAGGTAAAGGAAGTATTTAATATACTTTCGTAGGTTTTAGAAGACGTTGTATATGTAGAGCCATCTAGCGGATTTTTATCTAAGTTTGATTATGATATAATTTCAATATGTTTCATTGAATATTCGGCCAATATTCAAATTTCATCTCATTCTAGATGTAGGAAACAATATGAAGACAATATTGTTTTAACGATATCGATAAATATTATTGAACCAATATTGACCCAATATTAATTCATAAGATTTGTTGAATATTGGCGAAATGATATTCAACCAATGTGTAATCACACTTGGAGATACATTATAGTTTTTATTCCTAGAATCGATATCAGGGGAATATTGGCATTGCGATATTTATTGTAGATGTTAAAAACGATGTGAAGACAATATTGTTTTATCGATATTGGTAAATATCATTGAACCAATATTGACTCAATATGAGTTATTACAATTTGTCAAATAAACTGGAAATGATATTCAACCAATATTCTAACAAACTTGGAAATACAATATAGTTTTTCCCCTATAATCGATATGACTGGAATATTTGGATTGCAATATTTATTCTAGGTGTGGAAAACAATATATAACCAATATTGTATTATCGATATTGGTAGAAATTATTCAACCAATATTGACCCAATATTTCGTGTGATAACCTACATTCAAAACTAGTTCAACCAATATTCCACCAATGTTATTAATATAATATTGTTTTTTGAATATTCACCCATATTGGACCAATATTGAATTTTCATGTACAATATATCTATATTGGCCCAATATGGAACCAAGATTCAGCCGATATGATGTGCTACCTGGGCTATACTAGAAGAGTATATATGGTATGGATTGTTACTAAATCTGATTATTGATAAATTTAGACACTATTTGAAAGTTTTCAAGAGTTTTTTGGTGACTGTCTCGGAGATATTTGATGAAATAAGTTTTAACTTGGTAACTGGTAAATTTGTTCAGGATCGTTGAAGAATCGATATTTTGAAAGGGAAGATTTTGCCTGATTTTGGATAATGGATTGTCCTAAAATACCTTATTTAATGATGGAATCTCTTGCTGGTTCTGGCTGTTGCTTTCTAGTTCGCTATCTCTGGAGCTTTGTCTTCTTGTAGTCAGTTTTCGTTACTGGAAAGGGCTTTTTCCTTCAATATTGTTGAAATTTAAATTTCCGGTACATAAAAGAAATGCTTTCCTTGCTGGACAATCATCTCCACCTTCTTTATCGACAACCTCTTGGTTACCGTTTCTCCGTCTCCCCACAGTGATCACTTTCATTCTATTGTGCACTTTTTTTGAAATTTTCTTATAAGTACTTACAACTATTTACAAAAAGTCTTGATCTGCCCTGTTTTCAGTCAAATGTCAACTGTGACCGTCTTCCCCTACTATAACCGCGTAAAATTTCAGTAAACTCGACAGACAGCTCGTTCTCTTTAAAAGTGCGTGGTTGATAAGTTTCAATTGTAAAACTGAAATAAAATCGCACCGTAAGATGATAATCTTGGAAATATATCAACATTAACCTTACACAAACTCTAATATAAACTGATGACACCATTAGTACAGTTCGTAATGACGACCATCATCAAGACAAATTATCAGCGAGAAACTGTGATAGCAATTAAATACACCGTTCAAGTCTGAAACAACAAGAAAAAACAAGCGGTTGCGGAATAGCGGCCAATTTCCCTTCTACATGAAATATTTTAACGGTGCTACACTGCTCGGCATTTGTATAAAGACCGTCACTAGTTTTTTTGTCCCTCCCTTTTCAGTTAAATTACCCAACAAGGACATTAAATATAGTCTCGAGAGTTTTTGTCGTTTCATATAAATGAGCACCACGAATTCATCCCATATCGCTGAAATGTCCAGAGAACTTGGGACTTGAGGTGGATGTTCAATATTGCGTATTTTTATTTAATGTTGCACTGAGAAATGGTAGCACTTGGAGAACTCAAAATTGGGTGAACTCAGGAATGATTGAAGAACTAAATGAATACACGTAGGCCAATCACCTCAACAAAAATGGAGAAAAAATTACAAAATAATGCAAATTTTCACAAAAGTTGTATTTTTGTGCTCAATGGAACAGTGCAAATTTTCAACCACACACAAGTTTGGCAACATCGTTAAAAATGTATATTATAAACAATTCTGATTATTTTATAAAGAAATAATGCGAAGAAGTCGCAAAATGAAAAAAATAAAGAAAATATCACCCTTTATTGTTCCCCAATTTTTGCGACCCTTCCCAATTCTGGCATCCGAGTAAATAAATTATTTATTCATCCTTTTTTTAATAACTCTGCCAAAAAAATTCTAAAAGTATGACAAACGCAAATGATGTGAAAAATGACGGCAATATATTTTTAATGTTTATTTTACACTCAAAATTTTGATTGCTACCGGGATTGATTATGGAAATGATTCAAAATAAATTTATATGGTCGGGAATGTATGGAATAATTTCCCAGAAAACATATTAAATTTGCCATAACCACAGATTTTGGGAACTTCGTCAAATTTCTAGAGAATAAAAAAATACAATTTTTTTTGTTATTTGACAGAGGTCCCGAAACCTGTTATAATTTGATAATATTTTTAGAAAATTGCTACCTACGTTTCCGACCAATTCAACCAACGTTTGCATTATTTCCATAATCTGTTCAGGTTGCAATCATTTTTTTTTTTATAAAACAGCACAATATTGTGCAACATTAGCAACAATGAAACAAGTGAAATTATTGTTACCGGATTCAACAACAAATAGTCTGATCTGGGCAAGGGGTTATTTCAACGCCCCATAGCAGCAAAACTGTTAATTTTTTGGGTTGGCGCAATGGTAACATTGGTTGAGAATTACATGGACTGCGCCATACCAAAAATTCAGAAAAATCCACCTGGACCCAAATTCCATAAGGAGTTTGCGGGGCACTTTTCCACTTTTTTACTATTCTAATGTTTTTCCACTTTTTGTTCGAGTTGGAAATTTTTTATTGGTTTCAAAGTTATACAAACAATATTTTTACCCAGGTGGTTCGTAACACATATAGGACCAAAATTAGTTCAACTAATAAATAATGTAATAATAATTATGTTTCCAAGAAGAACTTAAATTATCCAAAATAATTCCTGTATATAAAAAAGGTGAACATGACAACGTAAATAACTATAAACCAATATCACTGTTAGGCATATTCAGTAAACTACTAGAAAAAATAATTAAAAAAAAGACTCGTAAATTTTATAGACACAACATTCAAATTTGATAGAAGTCAGTATGGATTTCAAAAACGGAGTAGCACACTTGGAACAACGGTAGATTTACTGGAATACATCACAAGCGAGCTAAATAATACAGATATGTGGTTACAGTGTTTATAGACATACAAAAAGCATTTGAAACTGTGGACACTGCTTTCTAAAGAAATTACAGAACATGGGATTTCGTGGAAAATGTCATGAACTACTGAACTCATATTCCACGGGAAGAAGGCAACAAACCTATGTCAATGGGGAAATGTGTGATGAAGAAAACGTCGAAGTAGGAATAGCTCAAGGGTCAGTCTTTGGCCCACTTCAATACCTATTACATGTACAAAGTTTAAGATGTACAGGGTTAAGAGTAAAGTACTACAAATACTGCGATGATACAGTTCTTATTTTCTCAGGAGTAAATAAAATCGTACTTGAACAAAACATAAACAGTGATATTGCTACAATAAATTAAATATAAATGTAGTAAGAACTGTTTACATGGTGCTACATCAAGTGGGGAAAAAACAGATGAATCCTAAAATTAAAATAAATGACTGTGTACTGAAAAAAGTTAAACTATATACAGTGAGTCTGCTTAAGTTGGCTACATGTGGGAAACTTTTTTATTATTGATTTTACGAAAAAAAGTTATACTTCATAAAAAGTTTAGCATAGTCTAAAAACCAAGATGCTATCATAAAATATTGAATTTCAACAATTTTATACGAGGTATGTCAAAAAATATTAAATTTTCTCAAGAGTAACTTTATATTTCCCAATTTCGAAAATTTTCACTATAAAAAGCTAGTTGGAATTAAAAACTATGTTTCAATATACAATTACATCCTTCTAATTGTAAAAATAATTTTCTTACAAATTTTTCTCAAATTATCCATACCGAACATTTATCATTTATAAAATTTTGTTTCATGAAAATTTGCTCATCAATTTCTAAACATAACGGAAAGGTTAACATGTTTGTAATAAATAAAATTGATAAATGTAATATTGATAATTTAAAAAAAAATTGTAAAAAAAATATTTTTCCAATTGGAAGGATGTATTTGCATATTGAAACAGTTTTCAATTCCGAACAACTTTTCATCATGACAATTTTCGATATTGTGAAATATAAAGTTACTTTACTCTTGGGTAAAATTCATATCTTTTGACATACCTCGTATAAGATTGATAAAATTCAATATCTGATGGTTGCATCATGGGTTTTAGACCATGCAAAACTTTTTATGAGGTATAACTTTTTTCCGTAAAATCAATAATAAAAAAGTTTTCCACATGTAGCCAACTTAAGCAGACTCACTGTATATACACACATCGCCAAAATTATTAGACCCCCCTATGTTTGTCGAAATGAGACGCTATTATTACAAGTCAAGAAGTGTATGTCAAAATGCATTTAATTTGGTTAAGCAACCAATGCAAAGTGGCTGAATTTTATTTCAACTGAAGCAAAAAAAATACAAACGAAATATAGTGCATAAGAAAATGATTACAATAATCTGAAATCTAGTAGAAAATCACTTCAGAGGGAAATAAAAACGCTTTAATAGTCGGTGTGCCATCCCCTATTCTGTAGTAAAGTGTTAACTCGCCTGTGCATGGAAACAATAAGGGCGTTAATGGTATCCATTGGTATGTTGTTCCATTCTTCTTGGGCCGCGAGGGTAAGTTCCTGGAGGGTGCTAGGGGGATTAATTCTGTTTGATATTGCTCGTTTGACGAAATCCCACATGTGCTCGATGGGATTCATGTCTGGCGAATTTGCTGGCCACGGTAATCTGTGCATATTCTCAATCTCCAGTGCATTTTGTACTTATCTCGTGCGATGGGGCCTAGCATTGTCATCCATACAAATAAAATTGGCTTCAATTTTATGTCGGAGAGGATGAATAATGGGTTCAATAATGTTTCGAAGATATATATCCCCTGTCATAGTGTCTGGAATGGGAATAAGCTGTGTACGACGACCATGCATTATGCCTCCCCAAAACATTACTGATCCTCCTTGGTATGGAACGACTTCTCTGGCAAAAAATAGTCTTTCTTGTCGCCCTGGCCCGCTCCAAACTGTGTGTCGCCGATTATCACTAACCAAACCAATTCTGGTTTCGTCCGAAAAAAGGACATTTTGCCACTGTGCTAAAAGCCACTCTCTGTGTTCTTGTGCCCACTGTAGACGAGCGGCTATGTGTCTGGGAAGTAACCTGGGTACTCTTAATGGTCTCCTGGATCGCAAATTGGCTCTAGCAAGTCTCCGCCGTATAGTGGTATTGGAAATTAATCGATCGAACGTTCTTCGCAAATGAGTTCGGACAGCTGAGACTGTTATGGTTCGATTCCGACGTACATATCCTGCTAGATACCGATCTTCTCTGGCATTAGTTACCCTATGACGTCCAGTTCCACGTCTATAGTCAACGCTGTTAGTTTCCTGGTACAAATGCTCTATTCGGATAACTGAAGCGCGTGGAATCGTTAGTATATCCGCGATTTGATGATTCGACACACCCTCGTCATGCAAAGCCACTATTCTTGCTCTATTGAATACTGAAATTCTATTTCCAGGCATAATTGCAATGAACTCAACAATCACTTGACAACGTTAAATCGATTTGAATCACTTTTTAAACATTGGTAGGTATCTAAAATTGTTTTTGTAAACATTTTTGGATGCCTAGCAACGATGAAAGAAATAACATTTGAATGTACAAAAAACCAGCCATGATAAATATTTCGTTGTAAACTTTACGAGGGGGTCCAAGAAGTTTGGCGATGTGTGTATATCTAGGCCTTATAGTGACTGAAAATTCAACATGGAATGTCCATACGACGATGCAACCATATGCTAAGCAAAAATGCTAAATATCTCTTATATAATAGCTTTATTGAACACCATATAAGATATCTCATACCATGCTATGGAAATGCTAGTGTTGAAGTGATAAACAAACTGCAGAGACTACAAAATGGAGCAATAAAAACCATATTTGCAGAAAACTATAATACATCAAGTGACACTTTATATAAAGAATACCCATTTCTCAAACTAGATAAACAAAAAAACTTTTAACAAACTAAACTTATTTATAAAATACAGAATAACCTAATTAAAACCAATGTGCAACAAAAACAAAATAAAGACTATCATAATTATAACCTACGAACCAAAGAAAGACTCAGAAATAACTTTGCAAGGACAAAAAAAAAAACAGGATTCTCCTATTCATCGAAGTGTATGTACATATAATTCTGTACCAGAGGCAGTTTCTGAAGGATGTGAAAAACTTGTGTACCATAACTTCAAGAAATTTTTCAAGGAACAGAGTCAATAATTGATCACGAAAAATGAGAAATAAAACTTTCTATGTTTTTATACCACTTCTATTTGTAACCAACGTTACTGCAGTTTCGTCCTATATGGACATTATCAAACAATACAATAATCTGAAATAATAACACTTCTTAAATACCCTTAATTCTACCCGAGGCCTGTCTTAATGACTAACGGTCATTAATGACTTTTACCTGGACCTTGTTTATTTGTGACAATGTGACTGGGCTGCCTTAAAAACCGGTAAATAGACCAAATCCAGTTGATCATTCAGTAGGTTACATCCACAATATTTGTATTTATGAATTTCTAGGGATTCTAAATAATTCAGTTTCCAACCCTTGCTTGCATAGTGCAAAATTTCCGTATCGTTCAGACTCGGAAATTTGTGGTTGCATTCCAAGGAATGGTTTGAAAACGTCGAATAATTTTTTCCTAGTCTGAAGGACCTTTCATGTTCAGCGTATCTTTTTGAAAAATTACGTCCACATTGTCCCACATAAACATCGTTACACTCTGGACTCTTAAGCTTATAAACTCCAGATTTTTCCATTTTTGCTATTCTATCTTTGGCATTGAAAAGAAAATTTGACAACCTGGCATGCGGCCTGTATGCTACTTCTATATTATTCTTTCTAAAGAATCCCGCAATAGCCTCTGTTCTTCTCCCGAAGTACGTTAAAGTTACAAATTTCTTAGTTTCTGATTGTTTGACCTGGGGATATATTAATTTGTGCGAAAATTTAAGACGATGTTTTCTGACTAACTTTTGAATTGTGGCCGCTTGGAAACCATTATTTTGTCCTATCTGTATGATTGTTTTAATTTCTGTATCTAGATTATTAGCAGACAAAGGTAACGAGAACGCTCTATGTAACATTGAATTATTTGCTGATAATTTTTGACTATCGGGATGGAAAGAATCACTTGGGATTGTAATGTCCGTGTAGCTCGGTTTTCTGAATACATTGAACTCAAATTTATTATGATTATGTGTGATGGTTAGGTCTAAGAAATTAATTTGTCTCTCTATCTCTGTCTCAAGTGTGAATTGTATGTTACTATTTAGATTATTTATAAATATCAGAAACTGGTTTAGCTGTCGTGTGGTACCTCTGAAACAGGCAAGAATATCGTCAACGTATCTATACCAAAAATGAATATATTTTTTACCAATTTCGGAATTTAGTATAGTGGTCTCCAAGTTGTTCATAAATATATCTGCTAAAAGTGGACTAAGGGGGGAACCCATTGGTAAACCTGAATCCTGTTTATAAAATTTGTTATTGAATTGCAAATAATTCTGATCTAGGCATACATCAAAAGCTGTCGAAATTTCAAAAGAAGTAATATGGTCTACTTTGGCCTGATCTAATATATTTAAAATGAGAGACTTACATTCGTTATACGGTATGTTGGAGAACATACTTTTCACATCGTATAAAACTAAAATTGAATTTTGTGGAGTGGTTTCTTTATTTATTCTTTCTACTAGACTTAGTGAGTTTTTTACGCTATGGTGCGGAACAAAATTGGTAATATTTTTGAACAACTTGTTGAGACGTATTCCTAATTCTCCTACCGGACTGTCTATATATGAAACGACCGGTCTTATGGGGTTATCTTCTTTATGTGTTTTAATTAGGCCATACAGTTTGGGACAGGAGGGGTTCATATTGGTAATGTCCCAAACTGTATGGCCCAATTAAAACACATAAAGAAGATAACCCCATAAGACCGGTCGTTTCATATATAGACAGTCCGGTAAGTGAATTAGGAATACGTCTCAACAAGTTGTTCAAAAATATTACCAATTTTGTTCCGCACCATAGCGTAAAAAACTCACTAAGTCTAGTAGAAAGAATAAATAAAGAAACCACTCCACATAATTCAATTTTAGTTTCATACGATGTGAAAAGTATGTTCTCCAACATACCGTATAACGAATGTAAGTCTCTCATTTTAAATATATTAGATCAGGCCAAAGTAGACCATATTACTTCTTTTGAAATTTCGACAGCTTTTGATGTATGCCTAGATCAGAATTATTTGCAATTCAATAACAAATTTTATAAACAGGATTCAGGTTTACCAATGGGTTCCCCCCTTAGTCCACTTTTAGCAGATATATTTATGAACAACTTGGAGACCACTATACTAAATTCCGAACTTGGTAAAAAACATATTCATTTTTGGTATAGATACGTTGACGATATTCTTGCCTGTTTCAGAGGTACCACACGACAGCTAAACCAGTTTCTGATATTTATAAATAATCTAAATAGTAACATACAATTCACACTTGAGACAGAGATAGAGAGACAAATTAATTTCTTAGACCTAACCATCACACATAATCATAATAAATTTGAGTTCAATGTACTCAGAAAACCGAGCTACACGGACATTACAATCCCAAGTGATTCTTTCCATCCCGATAGTCAAAAATTAGCAGCATATAATTCAATGTTACATAGAGCGTTCTCGTTACCTTTGTCTGCTAATAATCTAGATACAGAAATTAAAACAATCATACAGATAGGACAAAATAATGGTTTCCAAGCGGCCACAATTCAAAAGTTAGTCAGAAAACATCGTCTTAAATTTTCGCACAAATTAATATATCCCCAGGTCAAACAATCAGAAACTAAGAAATTTGTAACTTTAACGTACTTCGGGAGAAGAACAGAGGCTATTGCGGGATTATTTAGAAAGAATAATATAGAAGTAGCATACAGGCCGCATGCCAGGTTGTCTAATTTTCTTTTCAATGCCAAAGATAGAATAGCAAAAATGGAAAAATCTGGAGTTTAAAAGCTTAAGTGTCCAGAGTGTAACGGTGTTTATGTGGGACAATGTGCACGTAATTTTTCAAAAAGATGCGCTGAACATGAAAGGTCCTTCAGACTAGGAAAAAATGATTCGACGTTTTCAAACCATTCCTTGGAATGCAACCACAAATTTCCGAGTCTGAACGATACGGAAATTTTGCACTATGCAAGCAAGGGTTGGAAACTGAATTATTTAGAATCCCTAGAAATTCATAAACACAAATATTGTGGATGTAACCTACTAAATGATCAACTGGATTTGGTCTATTCACCGGTTTTTAAGGCAGCCCAGTCACATTATCACAAATAAACAAGGTCCAGGTAAAAGTCATTAATGACCGTTAGTCATTAAGACAGGCCTCGGGTAGAATTAAGGGTATTTAAGAAGTGTTATTATTTCAGATTATTGTATTGTTTGATAATGTCCATATAGGACGAAACTGCAGTAACGTTGGTTACAAATAGCAGTGGTATAAAAACATGAAAGATTTATTTCTCATTTTTCGTGATGATTTCCTACCAAGTAGTAACGGCTACATCCCTCAATTTATCAATAATTGATTGTAAAAACCTAAATCAAATTTATTTGTATTGAATCTCTGTTACTATACACCTCGGTGCCAGATTTATTGTGATCTGATTAGAGGTCAGAAATAAATGCTTTATCAAAAAAAAAAAAAAAAAACTTTCGATTCCATTCAACTTTTCGACCCACAGACGTTTTCAGTGGCGCACCCATCTTACAATGATCTGTGTATTCACTTTTCAAATCCCGGACTCTCTCTAAATACCTAACGAAAACCTTTGACGAAATCGTGGGACGTCTCTCTGTAAAATCATCTGCGGCGGCTTATGCGGTCCCTGGAGTGCTCAAAGAAAACTCTTTCAAACTCGGAATAGAACTATCAGCACCTGCTTAAGTGTCCTCACTCACGCCTAGTCGACTTTTGTAGCGTTATATCCGAGCATTCAAAAGCAAATTGTTAATTTCACTCCACAAACAAATTCGTTTACGGAAATGTAGATTCTGTATATACCGCGGAGTTAGCCGGCGTTCGAGCGGGACATTTCAGTCGGATATCTCGACGACTTACAGACGAGTGCTTTCTTTTCATTTCGGGATTCAGAGGTTTTATAATGAAGCAGATGGATTTTCAGGTTTTTTGGGTCCGTAAGTTATAATTATAGATTGAATTATAGAATTATTGAAATGGTTGGTTGCAATCTAGTTCAACTAGTAAAGAAAAACATTCTCAATGGACCATATCGGATAAGAATTATTTTGGTGGCACACTTGATGTTCTTGCATTGGCATCCCTGTGTGAGTCACTTATTTCAAATCAATCTCTGGATTTTAGATGGCGCCCCATAAAATATAGTGGCGGTAATTTTGAAAACACATCAAAATTTGAAAGACTGTGTGAATGATCCATTAAACAAATACTCTCTCCTTCCATTAAAGAGATGGAAAACAGGTATGAGCTGTTAATACACTACATTTTTCCTAATTAAACTGAAAAATGTCCAACAGCTCGGCTGATCTGAAGTAAATACCAATACCAATACCACCTCCCCTTGAGCCTCTATCTCTCCTGATAATCAATCAATCAATCAATCATTTATTGTTCTTAAAACTTCAGTTTCATAACAATGAGTTCAGGTTGTGCTTAATATACATAACAAAAATAAAATAATGGAAAAATATAACAATGATACAACATGTGGGTTGAATAACATAGTACTAACTATGATACTAAACTACTCAACACTAATTTCGTCGCACCCCAAAATTTTGACCATATTAAAATCTGAATAACTTTTTTCTGCATAGGACAATTTGAATGCTGTAAACACTTTTCGCTAGCCCAGTCTTCTAGCTATAATCTCGTACTTCTTCAAAACATAAGGTTTTCCGTATAGAATCACTACAGGGTATTATCTGAAACTGTGCAAAATTTCTGAATTTTCAAAAGGATCCCAAATGAAGAAAACATTTTTTTTTTCAAATTTGACAGCAGTGGCATGAAGATGAACTCATTACCTCATGATATTTTTCGAACTGTCTTATTATCTCTTTTGTTTACAGGGTGATCTCAAAAATTTAACTTTTTGGTTTTGCAGTCATAACTTTTTTCCTCTTCAACCGATTTTCAAAATCTCCGGCTCATTTTGAAGCTGAAACTTTAGATGAAGAGATATGAAGATCAGAATAGACTCAAGATGAAGATTGAAGATCAAGGGTTTCCTCAAAGGTGACCTAAATCTGAAACACCCTCAAAATCCGGTTGGTAGGAGAATTAAATGAAAATCAACTTGATTTCGGAATGATCATCCATTCTGAATACGTCCAGATCTTCCTTGCTGTCAGTAGTCAAGAATTGGGCATGAAAAAACCCAATTGTAACGGCAAGATTTTGAAAAAAATAAAATCAACCCATTGTTCGCCTGAAATGAATGGCCCGTAACCAAGGTAACAAGAATCACAATCAATGACTGACAAGCTAGGTTAGACGTCAATTTTGATTCGTTTGCAAAAAAAATTATCATATCGATGCCGCATCTAACGCCCGACCAGCTGGAATTGATTCCACGAATGACGGAACAAGGATTATCTACCCTCCAAATTGCCAATCTGCTTGGAACAACAGTTAGATCCGTCCAAAGGGCCCACGTCCGAGCTAACGCTGGGGATATTCAGTATCGACCTAGGGGGCCAAGAAGGGGTACAAGAAGAAGAACAACTCCCGCTCAAGACCGCCTTATTGGAAGATTGGTACGGCGGACTCGGACTTCAACCGCCCCCAAAATTCGTCGTGAATTGATCGATGCTACGGGAATTCAGGTTTCAAGTCAGACAATCCGACGCCGGATCCACGATCTTGGATTACACGCAAGGAGACGAGCTGCCTGCCCCTTACTGAAACCTGTACATCGAGCAGCAAGACGATTATGGGGGGAAGAACATCAAAACTGGGGAATAGCAGAGTGGAGTAGGTTCAACTTGTTTCGAAAGGATGGTCGTGTGTTGGTTTGGAGAGGGAGGAATGAAAGGTTTTTGGAAGGAAATATGGAGGCGAGGGTGGCTTTTGGAGGTGGAGGAGTGACTGTGTGGGGTGGAATATCGATGAATGGGAGGAGTGAATTGGTGATTCTGAGAGGAGATAGTATGAACGGTGAGAGGTATAGAGATTTATGTATTAGAGAAATCGTGGTCCCTTACGCCGCAAATATCGGCAACAACTTTCTTCTCGTTGATGACAATGCGAGACCGCATAGGGCTCACATTGTCAACGAGTTTTTGAGGAATCACGGTATTGAGCGAATGAACTGGCCGCCTTTCTCTCCGAAGGGCAGCCGAGCTGTTAATACACTACATTTTTCCTAATTAAACTGAAAAATGTCCAACAGCTCGGCTGCCCTTCGGTAAAACCCAGTAACTACATTTGAGTAATATGTTGAGGAAATCAGTTTTTGTAAATTTTCGTGCCATTTTAAAAGTATTCAATATAAATTGAAAAAAATTCAGTGGATCATAGAAGAATGCAAAACAAATCTGATTTATAATGTATAAAACGATCAAATGAATGAAATTGAATTTAGATGCCATAATCTGTTTTTGTTTGGTATATTCATTAAATTTGATCTACAAATTAAGTAACTGCACTTATTGTGTTTTTGAATGGACATACTTATATTTTTGAAACATTTCTGTAATTTGGAAACCAAATGGAAAAAACACAGTAATTACCAAATTTGTGAAGTAATGTTTTTATGTGTGGTAAATTTGTATCATTGAAACAAAATTATAGTTGATAATACCATAAATGTACCAAATTCCTTGCTAAAATTTTGATGGTTATGTTTTTCTAGAGGAGGCCACTACCCAAAAAACCACAGATTTTCCTTGAATAATAACATAGTTGAAATAGTAAACATCTACCTCGGAGTCCCCTTTGTAACATCTTCCTTTTTTCGAGAAATGGCAGTAAGCTCATCTGAAAAAGGCAATCAGGCAATAGGGGCACTACTCCCAGTTATGGCCAAGACCAAAATTATTTCTTGGCAATCCAGAATCAAACTCTTCGAAGCATCAGTAGTGAGTATACTATCCAACTCCATACCCGTATGGGGACTTAGATACCCAGATATCCTAGAGCGTGTTCAGCTCAATTTTTTTAAACGCCTTTTGCATCTTCCAAAAAATACGGCCGACTACATTGTTCGTTTAGAAACCGGACGTGTAAGCATAACCTACAATATATTCAAATTTACTCTGAGCTGGCTTAGTAGACTCTTCCTAATGGATGATAGACGACTACCAAAACTTTGTTTTCTAAGGCAACTCCGTCTCAGTAACAGCGATGTTCGGTTCAACTGGACACTCCAAGTAAAACAGTACTTTGCATCCATCGACTCGCTAGACATTTGGAATCAACTGAACTTCAATCTTCTCAAAAGCAATAGTACATTATATACCGCGGGACTGAAGTAGTACATTTAATCCTGAAGGTAAAGTTTATGGCCCGACCGCAGGGAGGGCCATAATTTACCTGAAGGATTAAATGTACTTCAGTCGCAAGGTATATACGATACTTTTCGTACTTCCGGTATGATTTTATTAATTATTTCAATAATTTCAATCAGTTTTTTCTCTCTTCAACTCATTTAATAAACTGTCTTTAAAATAAGTTACCATAGTAACATTGCGTTGTGACAGTTATAATTTAGAAACATTGTCATTACTAGTGTCATTGTAAAGAAACATTGTTATTGATAATTATTGGTATCATGAGTGAAGAAGGTGTATCTGATATTGATAAAAGAGCAGCCGAAGTAGGTGAAGAATTGTTACCACCGAAATCTAGAAAACTATACGAGCAGCAGTACGATGCTTTTAAAAAGTGGTGCCGCTTAAAAAATGTGAGACAACCTACTGAAAATGCGCTGTTAGTCTACTTCGATGATAAATCAAAAGCGGTTTGTGCCTCAACTCTCTGGGCACATTACTCAATGCTGAAATCGGCTATTAACATTAGAGAAGATATTGATATAAGTAAATTTCCAAAATTATTAGCTTTTTTGAAGAGAAGAAATGAGGGATTTAAGCCAAAGAAGTCAAGAATTCTCACGTCTGAGCAGGTAGATCAGTTCTTACGGGAGGCTCCGGATGATAAATATTTAATGCTTAAGGTAAATTTGGAAATTTGTTTATATTCAGAAATTTTAAGAAATCAATTTTTTTGTAGGTTGCACTTATTTTGGGCGTTGCGGGAGCTTGTCGTGGAAAAGAGTTGGTTGATTTAGAAATCGACGATGTGAGAGATTTGGGCGATTCCTTCCTAATTGCGATTAGAAACACCAAAAATAAAATTGACCGAAATTTTGTGATCAAAAATTCAGAAAACAGTGCCATCAGTTTTGTGGCGATATTTCGGAAATATGTGGCATTGCGAAAGACAGGGACAACTCATTCAAAATTTTTTGTTCAATACATCAACAAAGAATGTACTACGCGAGTAGTAGGAAAAAACATGTTTGATACATTTCCACGGCAAATAGCAGCTTTCTTGAAATTAGAAAATGCGACGTCTTATACGGGACATTGTTTTAGACGCACATCTGCGTCTTTGTTAGCTGATTCGGGAGCAACAATAGACGTGCTGAAGAGACATGGAGGATGGAAATCCTCTAACGTGGCCGAGGGATATATTGAATCGTCTATTAAAAATAAACAAAAAATTTCAGATAAAATATTTGGTCAAGTCGCCGATTCGTCCACTATAGTTATGCCACAGTCCTCATTCTCGCTTCCTGTTTCCGCAGGATCTTCGAAACAAACACCAGTTCAATATGAAAAGGACCTATCTGTTACTCGTCAGTTACCTGCTGCATTAACCCAGGAAAGACTGGTCAATATGACGAACTGTCACAATATTAATTTGAATATTAACGTTAATTACCATTCTAATTAATTATATTTTTCAATAAAATATCCCTTAAATTCGTTTGTTTGTGATTTAATCGTTCCGGGAGTTTCGTCAATATTTAATCCCGGAGGGATTAAATGTGACACTTTAGTACCTGTCACAAGGGAGTGAAGTTGTCACTTTAGGCCCGGAAGTACGAAAAAGAAAATATATACTCTCGGCATACTACCAGAAATTACATTCTAAAGATATTTCCCTATCACAGAATTCAACTTTTCTCTCATTCTACCAGCGCTTTACGATCTCCAAATTACCACAAAACTATCTCCAGTTGAATATACCAATTAAAATAATAAGAACGATCGCTCAAATTAGAACTTGTAATAATTTCAGCATAAAATTCACTTACAACGGGTCTTCTCACCATATAAACCCCAATGAAATGTGTACAGCCTGCAATCACGACTCTTACGAAACAATTCATCACCTTATGTTTGAATGTCCGATTTTTTGTTCCATGAGACCTCCAAACTGCTCTTATTTAAACGGACCGGATACTTTGTTGAATGCTCTCGGAAATATTACGCCTTCGATAGCACAAACCACAGCCTCATACATATGGAATATACTGAAACTTCGTTCATTTATTTTGAATGAATGAATTAATGATGAATTTTGTTTGTCATGTATTAGAATACTCGTATTGTATTCAAGCTAATGTTATGTAATTCACACTGAGAATTATGCTGGGTTAGGGTCGGGTAGCTGTGGCCACTTTTCTTTGCTGGCTACTCTACTGAGGTGATTTCATTTACATTTCCCATTTCTTTAAATTGCACCAGTATTATCATTATTTTTAATTTTTAATTTTTTTTATATAAACTACTCAACACTAATTTCGTCGCACCCCAAAATTTTGACCATATTAAAATCTGAATAACTTTTTTCTGCATTGGACAATTTGAATCCTGTAAACACTGTTCGCTAGCCCAGTCTTCTAGCTATAATCTCGTACTTCTTCAAAACATAAGGTTTTCCGTATAGAATCACTACAGGGTATTATCTGAAACTGTGCAAAATTTCTGAATTTTCAAAAGGATCCCAAATGAAGAAAAATTTTTTTTTTCAAATTTGACAGCAGTGGCATGAAGATGAACTCATTACCTCAAGATATTTTTCGAATTGTCTTATTATCTCTTTTGTTTACAGGGTGATCTCAAAAATTTAACTTTTTGGTTTTGCAGTCATAACTTTTTTCCTCTTCAACCGATTTTCAAAATCTCCGGCTCATTTTGAAGCTGAAACTTTAGATGAAGAGATATGAAGATCAGAATGGACTCAAGATGAAGATTGAAGATCAAGGGTTTCCTCAAAGGTGACCTAAATCTGAAACACCCTCAAAATCAGGTTGGTAGGAGAATCAAAAGAAAATCAACTTGTTTTCGGAATGATCATCCATTCTGAATACGTCCTGATCTTTCTTGCTGTCAGTAGTCAAGAATTGTGCATGAAACAACCCAATTGTAACGGCAGGATTTTGAAAAAAAAAAAAATTAACCCATTGTTCGCCTGAAAGGCATGGTCCGTAACCAAGGTAACAAGAATCACATACAGTGACTGATAAGCCTGACCAACTGAGGCTCATTTCACAATAGCGGTTTTTTTCTCAATCGTGGAGCATTAATCGTGTTAGTAAGCAAGAACAAGAAAACAAGTTTTATTGAGTTTTTATTGAACAACAACAAAGAGAAAATAACTTGAATAACTTTAGAACTAAAAAATCTTTTTGATATTCAGTATTTAGTGGGGCCTCCCCTTTTGGCAATTACTTCATTGACCCTTTCCGGCATGCTGTGTATCAGACTATCAATGAACTCCTGTGGTACAGCTGTCCATTCTTGCTGTACCGCATTCACCAAGTCATCCAAATTTTCCATTCGCCCTTCCCTTTCTTTCAATTTCAATTTCATACGACTCCAGACATGTTCCATCGGATTCATATCCGGAGAGAAAGGCGGCCAGTTCATTCGCTCAATACCGTGATTCCTCAAAAACTCGTTGACAATGTGAGCCCTATGCGGTCTCGCATTGTCATCAACGAGAAGAAAGTTGTTGCCGATATTTGCGGCGTAAGGGACCACGATTTCTCTAATACATAAATCTCTATACCTCTCACCGTTCATACTATCTCCTCTCAGAATCACCAATTCACTCCTCCCATTCATCGATATTCCACCCCACACAGTCACTCCTCCACCTCCAAAAGCCACCCTCGCCTCCATATTTCCTTCCAAAAACCTTTCATTCCTCCCTCTCCAAACCAACACACGACCATCCTTTCGAAACAAGTTGAACCTACTCCACTCTGCTATTCCCCAGTTTTGATGTTCTTCCCCCCATAATCGTCTTGCTGCTCGATGTACAGGTTTCAGTAAGGGGCAGGCAGCTCGTCTCCTTGCGTGTAATCCAAGATCGTGGATCCGGCGTCGGATTGTCTGACTTGAAACCTGAATTCCCGTAGCATCGATCAATTCACGACGAATTTTGGGGGCGGTTGAAGTCCGAGTCCGCCGTACCAATCTTCCAATAAGGCGGTCTTGAGCGGGAGTTGTTCTTCTTCTTGTACCCCTTCTTGGCCCCCTAGGTCGATACTGAATATCCCCAGCGTTAGCTCGGACGTGGGCCCTTTGGACGGATCTAACTGTTGTTCCAAGCAGATTGGCAATTTGGAGGGTAGATAAACCTTTTGTTCCATCATTCGTAGAATCAGTTCCAGCTGGTCGGGCGTTAGATGCGGCATCGATATAATAATTTTTTTTGCAAACGAATCAAAATTGACGTCTAACCTAGCTTGTCAGTCTTTGATTGTGATTCTTGTTACCTTGGTTACGGGCCATTCTTTTCAGGCGAACAATGGGTTGATTTTATTTTTTTCAAAATCTTGCCGTTACAATTGGGTTTTTTCATGCGCAATTCTTGACTACTGACAGCAAGGAAGATCTGGACGTATTCAGAATGGATGATCATTCCGAAATCAAGTTGATTTTCATTTAATTCTCCTACCAACCGGATTTTGAGGGTGTTTCAGATTTAGGTCACCTTTGAGGAAACCCTTGATCTTCAATCTTCATCTTGAGTCTATTCTGATCTTCATATCTCTTCATCTAAAGTTTCAGCTTCAAAATGAGCCGGAGATTTTGAAAATCGGTTGAAGAGGAAAAAAGTTATGACTGCAAAACCAAAAAGTTAAATTTTTGAGATCACCCTGTAAACAAAAGAGATAATAAGACAATTCGAAAAATATCTTGAGGTAATGAGTTCATCTTCATGCCACTGCTGTCAAATTTGAAAAAAAAAATTTTTTCTTCATTTGGGATCCTTTTGAAAATTCAGAAATTTTGCACAGTTTCAGATAATACCCTGTAGTGATTCTATACGGAAAACCTTATGTTTTGAAGAAGTACGAGATTATAGCTAAAAGACTGGGCTAGCGAAAAGTGTTTACAGCATTCAAATTGTCCTATGCAGAAAAAAGTTATTCAGATTTTAATATGGTCAAAATTTTGGGGTGCGACGAAATTAGTGTTGAGTAGTTTAGTATCATAGTTAGTACTATGTTATTCAACCCACATGTTGTATCATTGTTATATTTTTCCATTATTTTATTTTTGTTATGTATATTAAGCACAACCTGAACTCATTGTTATGAAACTGAAGTTTTAAGAACAATAAATGATTGATTGATTGATTGATTAATTATCAGGAAAGATAGAGGCTCAAGGGGAGGTGGTATTGGTATTTACTTCAGATCTTTTTTAAATACGAAACCTTGGAGGTAAGCTCTTGTGATGGTGTAGAGGCTTGCAGTTTTGATATTGAAAAATATAGCTTTGGTACTCTTTATAGGCCACCTTACAGGAACATAAATGAATTTTCGAATAACCTAGAAGGAAATCTATCAGTCGCGATAGTTGAATATACTGAAATTGTTTGTGGAGGTGATATTAATACAAATTCACTCGATCTCGAAGATAACTGTACCGATGCCTTCAATAATTGTATTGGGCTTTTCAATCTGAAGCAAATTGTAGCTGAACCCACTCGAGTAACTAGTTCTACTTCTTCACTCTTAGATATTATACTCATTTCAAATAATTTAAATCCTTTTGATCGTGGTTGCAGAGAGGTTGGTAATGGCTCTGACCATCAACTATTTTTTTTTGTACACTAGACATTCGCACAAAAAATAACACCAATAAAATATTTGCCACCAGAAATTTGAGGAACATTGATGAGGATCTGCTAGATTATTTCCTGATGATTGCTACTTTTGAAAATATTTATCTATCAGGCGATGCAAATGATGAAGTCAAATGCGTCAACAAAGTGTTACTAGATATCTTTCATATACTAGCCCCAGTTACCGTTCGAATAATCAACAAACAGAGACCTCCCTGGCTCACTGATGATATAAAGTTCATGATGTTTCTACGTGATGAAGCATTTCGGAAATATAAAAAACTAAAAGTAACAATCACTGGCAATACTTCAAGGACCTCAGGAATCTTACGAATTTTCCTGTCAACAATGAAAAGAAAGCATATTTCAAACACTGTATCAAAAATCATGGAAATAACAGTGGTCTCTTGTGGAAAAAATTGAAGCACTTGAATAAAATGACCAAAACCTTTACTCAAACAAGTTACCGGATGAACTGAAGAGGCCTAATGAAATATTTGCTAATTATTTTATTATATTCTGGACATTCAAACCAGGTTAATGATGAATTTTAGCAATGATTCACTACCTCACACTTAATCGTTATTTACGTTTTCAACTGTAAATAGCAATAGTGTCTACAAGTATTTGATCGATATCTAGTCGAAGGCTGCAGGTGTAGACAGATTGCAAATAGAAATGCTACTTCTATGCTGTCCTCGAATTCTTCCCATTCTCACTCACTTATTTAACACATGCTTATCCCAAGGCATTTTTCCAGAACAATGGGAGGTTTTAAAAGTAATTCCTCTTCCATAAAAATCAAACATTTCAAGTTTCAATGATTTGAGGCCCATCTCGATTTTGCCTGTTTTGTCCAAAGTTTTGTAAAAAATTATGAAATTTCAGATTATTTCATACATTGAAAAATATAATATTTTACCCAATAACCAGACCGATTTCAGGAATGGATATAGCTGCACTACGTCCTAATTGGATGTTTCAGATGGCATATTCAGGGATATTGACAGAGGGAATTCTGTATCCTTTATTTTGTTAGATTATTCGAAAGCTTTCGATACCATGAATCACAGTTTACCTTTTGCAATTTTACACTACAAAGGTTTTTTTCCGACTTCGATCAATTTTTTGAAAAGTTACCTCACAGATCACGTACAATTTGTTGTCTAGGAAAATCCGACATGATAATGATAATGTTCCATTTTAGGCCCTATACTATTTTCAATATACACATGTAATATTACTAGTTGTTTGAGTGGATGTAAACCTTTCATGAACGCTGATGATACCCAAATTGAATTTACCCTATTAGAAGCTGATATTGATTCAACGAATGTCGTAATTAATGAAGAGCTATCCAAGCTCGTATCCTTTTCAGAGCAAAATCAGCTTCTGGTCAATCCTTCTGAAACTCAAATTTATTTTCGCTAGAAATTTGGGTTTGGAGTTAGATACAGTTTTGGAAAAATCAACAAAGATTTTGCTAACTGATTCCTCAGTACTGTCTCGTTTCAACTATTATGACGCGATTTATGGTCCCTGCCTAGTACTACTACAGAAATTAATCGGATTCAGCGGGTACAAAAATCCTGTCAAGGTATATTTACGGCATAAGAAAATCTCACATAAACTGAAAGACACGAAATGGCTAAGTATGTCTGCTAGGAGGTAATTGAATTCTGCGACCTTATTTCATAAAGTTATTCTCAACAAAACCCCTATTTATCTTCACAGCAAAATAACATTTAGTAGTGATGTTCACAATTTGAAAACTCGCTTGAGGGGAATCATCTCACCACCACCTCATCGAACCGCTGTTTTCAGGAGGTCCTTCACATACAATATTTACAGTCTGCACAACCAGGTTCCAGCAAACCTAAAAACATTCTCAACTCTCAGGAGAGTTCAAAAAGATCTACTTTTCAAAGCTAATATTTGTTAAATAAAAAAGTCATTGCTAATGTTCATGTGCCAAATTAAATTAGATATTTGGTTTCGTAGTCACTAGGTATGACACTTGCATCAGTTTCACTGCTTGTCATCTCTATTTTGCGGCATGATCCAATAAATATTCCTCATTATTATTGTTAGGCACTATGTATCATGTAATCCTGCAAATAAACATTATCATTATTATTATAATTAGTATTTTCTTTTCAGATTTTTTTGCCCTTAAATTGTTTATAAAGCGATTATGCAAAAACTGTAGATCGGACAGAAAACATCTTGCGTACAGTTGAACCACATATTATTATCTACAAAATTGTTTGTTCAGCTTCAGATTTAAAAAAATAGAATATTTAAAAATGGTTTCTTTTTCGAGGTTTTCCCTGATTCTCAATGAAGAAGGCACCGATCTGGTCGTATTTCAAACCATTTTGTAGGTTTTATAATTATTATCAACAAAAGTTCTATTGAGTGTAAAAAGTTTGCTCCGAATGAACAAAAAAGTTGTAATTTTTTTCACTTCTTGTTTAAAAAATTCCACTAATCGATTTTGCTGGGTCGCAAACCAGTGTTTTCGTACACGAACTATCTGATTGAAAGTAGTATACGCCGGTTGCGTCTTTTATTTTGTGTGAAAAGAGCCTCTTGATTTCATCTACACCTTGGCCTACAAAAAATATAATTTCAGATAATATCAGCTAAAGTTCTACGCTGCAAATTCATGAACTTGAGACTCTCCAACTCATTATAATGTGATTGCACCTGTCTGTCAGGAGGGATAGTATGTACTCGGTGGTTTTAAATTTTGAGGCATGAAAGACAGCATTTCTCTCTGGTTGCGATGATTTCTGAAAGCACCTCTTCAACCTCTGTTGAAATCTTAGTCGAGTGGAAGTAAGCGATATGAAGCGACTCGCCAGCTGTAAATCCTCATTGTGGAAGAAAAATGTTTTATTTCTCATGATGTACTTCTCTGTGAAGGATTTTAGCCGAAGATGATTACAGGTAAACCTAATTGGATTTCATGAATTGAAACGGTACATAGAGTAAGTTGTAGGTAGTTACGATGCTCGCTTCAATTGTGCAATAAAGTTTTTATTGCACTCATCTGTCATTCTACTTCAACGTGCTGTCATCATGACAAACATAAACGTTTAAACCTACTACATATTTAGCAGATATTCTGTGAGATTGGCAATAGGTACTTCACTACGAAATATTCATATTGAAAATTGCACCAATTGTTCATTCACTTTCAACATTGAGGGTAAAAATAAAGTTTGAGTTAAATTGTTCGTAACGTATTATTTTCCGTTTCAATGCAAATTGATATTAATAATAAAGTATTCAAGTTGCGCTTTTCATTTTCCAACACCTAGTGCCGCACCTCGATAAATCATTTTTTGCTTTTTGCATGAACGTAGAAAAAATGTTGTGTGCAACTCGTGCAAAAATTGTTTATTGCACTCGACGTGTTGTCCAACTCGGCCTAACGGCCTCGTCGGACACTTTCACGTCGAGTGCAATAAACATTCACTTTTTGCACTTGTTGCATAAATAACTATTTTATTAGATTAAAGTATACGAGTGATTTGAGAGTAAATCATTCTTCATCAATGGAAATTTACTTGTCACTAGTAGTTGTCAAACTGAGCACCCACTGCAAATAAAACGTAGATTGAGGCTTATAAAATAAAGAGTTTGCTTCTAGTAAAGAGTTTAATATCGTTAGGTTACATTGCGTTCCTGAAATTACATCAATAACAGCAAGTGATCAAATTCGGGAATCTAATTTTCCTTTTGGGTAATAAAGCGTGTACTTGTCCCATATAGTATGCAAATTTTTACTTGGTGGTATGAAAATTTTACTTGCTACTATTAAATTTTTTTTTCCGTGTGTACACGGAGAAATAATCACTAACCATTAGTGAACCTTGAATATCCACAAGTAAAAACTGGAATACTGTATGGGACAAATATATACCCTCTAAGCAAAGTAACATTCCTTCAATATTTCAGTAACCTTTCATGGTAATGTGTAATGTTACATCAGAGTTTTCTGCTACCTTACTGCAAAGGTTCAGCAACTACTGAAACGGACGTTCAACAATATAGCAAATGGTATATGCCATTATCAATTATTCCAGCTAGGTTACTGCAACATTGCATATAATGTACATGAAAATTGCAAATGTGATATTAAAAATGACGTCTTATGACAATGTTGCAGCAACTACTGAAATGGATTGATGGATGTATTCTTTTATAATTAGTAATTGCAGCAAGGTTACCGCAACATAGAATATAAATTAGTAGAAAATAACATATTCAATATTATTGTTATAGCAGCAACTTACCACCAATCTTGTCTATTCCAAGATTTCATAAATTACTTTCCAGTAGGTTTGTTCGCTAATGAAGAATTTTTGGATTTTCACTACTTGCTATACTAATATTGATAGAAAATGAATGCAATCTTCATGGGAGACAGATCAGTTTTGATATCTTGGAAAATATCATTCAGTATTGATGTGTCCTCTATGGAAATCAGATTAATCATTTTCTACTTTTTAGAAACAAGCAGTGAAAACCCAAAAAATCTTCTGAAATGATACCTATTAAATATAGATTCAGTATTTTCAGTCGACACAATGAATAATTGTTTTTTCATATGCCCATTTTGAATCTTGGAGGTCAAAAAGACAAAAATTTGATAATGAAACCTTCAACTACAATATCACAAAAATACAAATAAGTACCATACTTATTAAAATGTCAAAATTGAAAAAAAAACTGTTTGGCCTCATCAGGTGTACCTGAAACAAAATAATCATTGGATTGAATGTGCAGCTTAAATATCGACAACTTGATCTACTACCTAACCCTACAAGTAACGTGTTTTTGCGAATCCAAGCCATCACATTTATTTCAAATGCATTATCTTTGATGCATGGAAATGAATTTCTCACTGCATCTGAAACCAAAATATTATAAATAAATATATTTAGTCAACTCAACAATTACGGTCTTATTTCAATAAAGAATGTACAATTGAACTTGTCCTTGATTATGACACTATTGTGCTTACATATTTGCTTTATATTCAAATTGAATTGACTCAAGTTTAAAAATTTGTATAGATTTCAATTCTTTGATTCTGAAATTGTCTTTTTTGCTGGTCCAATTGCAAAACATGGCACAATGATTTGTGAAAAAACGTTCAAGACTTCTTCCAACACAAGACTTTTCATTCAAGCCACCAATATATTTAAGAACCTGCAACTAAAATCGAAATATAAAAGTATTCCACATCATTTACAAATGTAAATGTCCCTTTCAAATTGACACTACTACCAGATTTATTCGCAATATTTGGAGAAAAAACATTTCCCTACTATACGCAGAGTGAGCATACCAGACCATCCTAACCTAAAATAATAAATGATGTATCGCCTTACCTTACATGAAGATGCCTTAAATTTATTAGCATTACCCATTGCGCTGCTTCAACACTCATTGAACTCTTATTCAAAAAACAACATTGCAGAAGAATATTCATTTTACGTAGGTACCTAAGTTAAGAACGAATGAAAGTATCCAAAACGAAACCAACGCAAAGGCACGACAGCACGACACACAAGAACAATACAATTTACAATAGCAAAATGGCGCGAGGCGCGTGCTTGTCTGGGATCTGCGTGACTGGGTGTCATCCCGTTAGGTGGCATGTCATCAAGACCGGGAAATTCAAAATTGGTTGGTTTCCTGAAAGATGAAATTTTATTTCAAGTTTCTCTATACTTACCATTTAAAATTGTCCTAGCGTATCATTTTGTATATTTCTGCAATGGTGCAATCGAAAACTGAAAATGTCTTGTGTTTTCTAAACACTGTCAATATTGTTTGTAGTTAGCTTATGTATGGTTTTAAATATCATGGAATTTCAAACTCAGTGCAACATTGCAATTTGAATTTGTTCGATGGTTCCAAATGTAACTTGCAGTCACATTGTTCGTAGTTAGTTTCTGTATTGTTGCATTTACAATTAACTTTCATGGATCATGTAACATTGCACTTGAAACTCAATCAATAGTTTGCTATATACAACAACAACTTGTCTGTAGTTTCTTCTCTTATGTTAAAAATTAAATATAGCATTGAGCCCTATGCAACATTATATTATCATTTTACGATGGCAAGCCATACATAATGTTGTGGCAATATTTTATAACATTACATGTTTAGTGGGTACTTTCTTCTTGACCTATCTTTGGTATCATTTTCAATGCCCAGTAAAATAGCAGTTCTCTGGTTATTTGTGCATTATTTACTTACTTGAATCGTTTTCTCTGAGTAGCCTTCACGGTCAGTTTCAAGAGTTTGTACTGTAAGTGGATGAAAATTGCATCATAGAAAAATATACTTTGAATAATCTCAAAATATGAAATAATCGAATGTCTATTATTATCAAGTATGATTTTCTCCTATCTTACAATAGTCCTCGTCATATTAGATTATTGCATGAATCTAAACAGTTTAAAGTATAATTGTCATATATTTACAATTTTTATCCAATAACACTTGAAATATTTGAAAATTACCACATAGGCTTTATTCTACACACTCTACACACACTACACTATCTTCCACTTCAGGAAAAAAGATATTCCTATAGTTCAGTGCAACAGGAGCTCATTGTGAAATTATTTCTATAATTAGGAATTCGAATGAAAACACTTAGTAAATTGAAGTGACAGGTATTCATTGACAACTGAGCAAAAGACGAAGAAAAATCAGAGAATGTGTACAAACTGCCTACCATCTTATTAAAAACGTGTACTTCCTCCGGCACTTATTTAGACAGCTGCTTCATTAATACGACGTCTCAATTCATGTTCATGTTCATGTTCATGTTCATGTTCATGTTCATGTTCATGTTCATGTTCATGTTCATGTTCATGTTCATGTTCATGTTCATGTTCATGTTCATGTTCATGTTCATGTTCATGTTCATGTTCATGTTCATGTTCATGTTCATGTTCATGTTCATGTTCATGTTCATGTTCATGTTCATGTTCATGTTCATGTTCATGTTCATGTTCATGTTCATGTTCATGTTCATGTTCATGTTCATGTTCATGTTCATGTTCATGTTCATGTTCATGTTCATGTTCATGTTCATGTTCATGTTCATGTTCATGTTCATGTTCATGTTCATGTTCATGTTCATGTTCATGTTCATGTTCATGTTCATGTTCATGTTCATGTTCATGTTCATGTTCATGTTCATGTTCATGTTCATGTTCATGTTCATCATTTACTGGAAGTCCATCTAACGGGTTTAAATCTGGAGACTGGGATGGCCACAAAATGAGACGAAGACGGCCGATCCATCTTTGTGGATAAGTTTGATTCCAATAATTGTTCACTGGTCGTGCGTAATAAGCTTGACAGCCGTCATTTTGGAACCACATTGCCCTGCGTATGGCCAAAGATACATCTTCCAAAAGAGTAGGCAGTTCATTTTCTAAAAAAAATTGAGATAGATATTCCTGTTTAGAATGTCATGTAATTCAAAAGTGCCAATTACTGAACCGTTTCAGATGCCGGTCCATAAATATTAAAAAATGTTTTTAAAAAGATGACACGCTTGCGTTCGACTGGGTGGCAGGCAGTTTGTACACATTTTCTAATCTTCTTTGTTTTTTGAATAGTTGACAATAAATACCTGTCACTTCAATTTACCAAGTATTTTCATTGGAATTCCTAATAATTGAAATAATTTCACATTGAGCTCCTATTGCAGTAAACTAGGAATATCTTTTTTCATCATGTGGAAGATAGTGAATGTTGTATCATGTCAAAAACTACACCGAATGAGCAATGTTCTAAAACAGCTTTAGCGTGGTGATATTGTCTAAATAAGCTAATAAAATGAATTACCTTGTGAATCGGGCAAATATGTTTTTTTTTCATCAAAGGTATCGTACCAATATTTTTATTTTAGATTTTAATCAATAGAAGATTTATTAAAGGTTGCATAGCAAAAATTAGAATCTTGAACTATGAAGTTTTGTACCTGTGGCACTCAAAATACTGATTTTCACGAAATTCATAAAAGTGCTAATATCTCCAAAATTATCAATATTTTACTGAGGTCATATTGTGATATTCTCATCAATCATGAGCTGGACTATCAGCCTTCCAACGGATGATGTTTAGTTTTGAGACACCTTGTATAATACACAAATACACGATGGGAAATAAATGAACTACCAAACAATGTCAAATTATTCAAAACAAACTTCAATGTCAAACTGAAAATTGCAGTCGAAGCCCACTAATTCTGATTTTCAATCATACTTTGAAAAATTCCAATTGCCAGCAAATTACAAAAAATTACTTACATTTTTTTCTCAATAACGGTTGCAGATGCTTAAAAATTACAAAACACTAAAAATTCGAAGTAATTCTTTATAAGTTTCAAAATCCATCTAGGAATAATTCTAGTACACTGCCATAAATTATGACATATTTGTAAGGTTCAATTTGATGAACCTAAATGTCACAAGCGATTGAATTAAACACTGATTTGTGTAATTGATGACTTGTTTATTTTGTGGAAATTCATGATCACTTTAATGAAACGAAAGAAACACAATTTTCTCTTTTTTCCACTAGTTTTTTATATTTACGACCGGTTTCGGGCTTTATCCCATTATCAAGTATAAAAACTAACTAATACAATTGTACTCTTAAACCTAGTTATACAGGGTGTTAATTAAGTACGTTGACAAACTTCGGGAGGTGATTCTTTGAAGGTTTTCAGGACGAAAAGTTCCTATAAACATATGTCCCAAACGGCTTGGTTTTCGAGATACAGGGCGATAAAAATACATTTATTTCAAGATTTTTTAGAGTTAACTTCGACATTTTCGACAATAATCAGTTCAAATTAGGCAAGTACAATCCATTCAATAGGGCGCACGATACAAAATAATGCATTTCTAAAATAATTCACAGGGTCCTCCTTTTATCAGAGTCAAGCTTTGTTCAACCATTCAGAATTTTTTTTTCCGCCGCCACTGACATATTATGAGAAAGGAATAATCAATGTTGTTTCATTTAACATCTTTTTGATATCTTGCATTTTTTCATTTACTTGTACGGTTCAGGGGCTATAATGAAAATAATAATTTAAACATTTTCCAGTGTGGCATAACATTAGAAAATTTGAAAATTAAACCTTTTCAATTATTGTAAATTGGTGGAAATATTTTTTCAGAATTAGAAAAATCTGCGATGAATAAAAATTATACAATAAAAAATATAAAGACAAGCTTTTATACAAATGCACTGAAAATGAAAAAATAATTTGTTTCATTTTTTGTAGGTTATTCTGTGAGTATCAAAATCTTTCTGTACAAGATTACCTAGATCAAACAATGAAATGAATTATTTTTTCCTTTTCAGTGTATTGTATAAAAACTTTAAAATGTTTTCTTTCTATAATTTTCATTTTTAACATTTTAGTTTATTTTTTATGTGAAACTGAAAATCTCCAACCCAAAAACCATCACATACCAATTTTGAACAGAATCGGATCATAATCACAAAACTCGTCCGCCATATTGGAGCCGCCATTTTGTTTTTTAACAAACATTTTTTTAATGCATTGTCACCGGAATTACGGAAACCTGCCAAATTTCAAATTTTATCGGAGTATTAGAAGTGGGTCAAATTCAACTTTTATTAAATTGTTTGTTAGTTAGTTACAAGTGAAGCTAAATAAAAGCTTGTTATTGTAAAGATGTGATTTCTTTTTGTGATATCTAACTGAATACTACTATCTCCCCGTCACTGCGGTACGCTGGATATTAAACTAGATCTGACAGATATTGGGAAAACCTTAACTTTCAACCTGAAGATTCTGATGGTAAAAATGTGCATTTTCATTGAGATATTTGATTAAAAATGTTTCTACCCATCAGTCTTGATAGAGAACTCATACAAATTTTTTGTTATTTTAAAAAAAGATATTTTTTAGTTTTCAATTGAACGTTTCCTTTTCAACATAAAAAACTTCCGAAATGGAAGATAGTTAATAGGGTTTATCTAATAGTCGCAGATCATTACACATTTGATTTTCATTTATGAATCTCTGGTCATAACTCCGAAAAACTAAATCAAACAAATTTTTGTTTCCGTACGGAGTACATTATTTTATCAGAAATTTCGGTTTGTTTTTTCTTCTGCAGTAACGCAGAAATTCTGTAATCAATTTGAATTCATAAAAATAGCAAAGTGGGCTTTGATATTAATTCATTTATTTAAATATCAACAACTTGACTGTTATCGAAAGTTGAGAAACTGTCTCATTGTTAATTCTTCATTAGTGCAAGCTATAAAGCAGATTCATTCAATATTCCTTTGGATAAAATGGTTGAATATACAAATTCAGAAATGGCAGACATGCACTTAATGTATGGAATGGCTGATGGTAACGCTCGTGCCGCCAGACGAATGTATCTAGAAAGATTTCCACAACGTCATATTCCCAGCACACAAATGTTCATCAATATTCACTCCCGTCTTCGTGAAACGGGTACTTTCAAGAGGTCTGCTGTTCTCATAGGAAGACCCAGGAGAGTTAGAACAGTTCAGATAGAAGAAGCTGTACTTAACGAAATTGAGCAGCATCCAGACACCAGTACAAGACAAATTGCGGCACAGTTTAACGTAACCCATGTATTGGTATGGCAAATTTTAAAAGAGCAACAACTTTATCCCTATCACATACAGCGTGTTCAAGCTCTTCTGCCAAGGGATTTTCCAAAGAGATTAACTTTTTGCACTTGGACTCGAAATAAATTGTTGGAAAATCCATGGTTTTTATCTCAAGTGTTATTCACCGATGAGGCATGCTTTTCCCGTAAAGCCATTATTAATTTTCACAACAATCATATGTGGGCTGATGAAAACCCACACGCCGTGATTGAAAACCATTTTCAAGAGACGTTTTCTTTGAATGTTTGGGTTGGAATTGTAGGGAATTTCCTTATCGGGCCACATTTTCTGCCTCATAGACTCAATGGTGACCATTATCGACATTTTCTTGAATTCATCTTACCTGGACTCCTAGAAGAGATCCCACTGAGGGAAAGAATTGGAATTTGGTTTATGCATGATGGTGCTCCAGTACACTTCAGATTGGTTGCACGCCAATATTTAGATGAGAATTATTCTGATCGCTGGATTGGGCGTGGTGGGCCACAACTTTGGCCACCAAGGTCACCCGATATGAATCCACTTGATTTTTTCCTCTGAGGGCACCTTAAATCATTAGTGTACCGAACTCCAGTTCAAAGTGAAGAAGACCTGAGGAATCGCATACAGGAGTCATGCGGAATTATAAGAAACACTCCTGGTATTTTTGAGCGTGTCCGCCAGTCTATGGTTAGGCGGTGGCCATTTCCAGCAGCTGCTCTGACATATCAATTTCAATAATGGTCCTTTTCTGAACTTAATTTTATTCCTAGGGAATTTATGTTACTTTGCTCTAGTATTTGATAATAAAGATATTCACTATTGAAAATGTCCAAAATTATTTTGCCATAATTAACTTTGTGCAATACATAGTCAACCTGAGTTATGGTAAAAAATGTATGGGAGCTCCATAACATTACATTTTCTCTACACGAGCAGAAAATAGCTATTTGTGTAATGAGAACAAAATGACGTATTGCGTCACGCGCTAATCTTTGGAGAGTGGCAATGACACTTCGAGAAATGAATTATTTTATATCATGCGCACTATTGAATGGATTGTACTTGTCCAATTTGAACTAATTTGGATCGATTATTGTCGAAAATTTCGAAGTAAACTCCAAAAACTCCTAAAAAATGTATTTTGATCACCCTGTACTTCGAAAACCAAGCCGCTTGGGACATGTTTATATGAACTTTTCATCTTGAAACCTTTCAAAGAATCACCCTTCAAGTTTGTTAGACTATTTGCTTCTCAAATTTCTTTATGTTATGCGTTACTGGAAAATGTTTGCGTTAATATTTTCATTGTAACTCCTGAACCGTACAAGTAAATGAAAAACATCAGGAGAGCAAAAAGATGTTAAATGAAACAACATTCATTATTCCTTTCTCATAATATGTCAGTGGCGGCGAAAAAAAAAATTCTGAAGGGTTGAACAAAGCTTGACTCTGAAAAAAGGAGGACCCTGTGAATTATTTGAGAAATGCATTATTTTGTATCGTGCGTACTATTGAATGGATTGTACTTGCCTAATTTGAACTGATTATTGTAGAAAATGTCGAAGTTAACTCTAAAAAATCTTGAAAAAAATGTATTTTTATCACCCTGTATCTCGAAAACCAAGCCGTTTGGGACATATGTTTATATGAACATTTCGTCCTGAAAACCTTCAAAGAATCACCTCCCGAAGTTTGTCAACGTACTTAATTAACACCATGTATAGGGAGTTTGCAGGTAAACTGGATGGATAGGTAATTAAATGAAAATAAATGAAATTAAATGAACATGGGTGAAACGATTTAAATTCAATACTGGAGGTTATGGAAGTTACCTGGGTTGTCAAAATCACAAATTCAAAAGTCCCAATCCCTTTACCTGATAAGAATTTCCAGGATGAACCAAACATCATTAAACAAATTGCGGTAAACAATCGAGTACCAGTTTGTTTAATAGAGAAATTAATATCAGGTAAAACTCATAAAACGGTTATGAGTGAACTATACCCAAATATCGAAGAACACAATACACGTAAATATGGTAGCATTCATTACTCAGGTAAAATTTCAGAAAACATTCAAAATTATTTTTCTAAATTCAAAATAACAACAGCTTTCATAAGTAATAATAATTTAGGCAGAATTCTGTTCAATGCAAAACCTAAACGAGATAGAATGAAAAAATCAGGGATATATAGATTAGAATGCGGGGAATGCTTGGCAGTATATACAGGCCAGACCGGTAGAAATTTTGACGTAAGGCTCCGTGAACACGTCTGTTTCGACAAAAAATCCACAATGTACGAACATCTGCAAGAATCCAAACACAAGATAGATAAAGATAATCTCAAAATCCTACACACTTGTAATAAAGGAAAGAAAATGAATCTGTTGGAAGCCATGGAAATCAATAAATCAATTAAAAACCCGAAATATAGAACCCTCAACGAGCAACTCGATTTATGTAGGTCTCCACTTTTGAATTTGTGATTTTGACAACCCAGGTAATTTTCATAACCTCCAGTATTGAATTTATATCGTTTCACTCATGTTCATTTGATTTCATTTATTTTCATTTAATTACCTCTCCATCCAGTTTACCTGCAAACTCCCTATATAATTAGGTTTAAGAGTACAATTGTATTAGTTAGTTTTTATACTTGATAATGGGATAAAGCCCGAAACCGGTCGTAAATATAAAAAACTAGTGGAAATAAGACAAAATTGTGTTTCTTTCGTTTCATTAAAGTGAATTAAACACTATATCATCTTTCTCTTTAAATAATGGCTTCATTCATTTTTTCCTCTTCGGCGAAATTTTCCAGATTTTCTTTGATATTATTATAGTCGAATAACAAAAGGTATACTGTATAATTCGAAATAAAATTTATTTTTCTGTGAATTTTGCAATGAATACAGACAAATCCTTCTTAGAAGGGAAAAATAATTGGAACTGTCACAACGAATATAAATCATTTTGAGTTTCAGCATATCGTGATATAATTGTTTTGAAATATTGCTTTTTTAGCTGTCATTCCAAAGGATAGTGAGCTTCTGATATACCCAAGTAGGCTTTTCTCGTATCCAGAAAATGTACTTTCACAAAAAGATTTTTTAAAAGGAATAGTGCCATATTATGATCCGCAATGAAATCTGTTGCAATCGATACTTGGTGATTATCTTCAGGTTCTTTCTTATTCCGACCATACGTTGTACAACGTTTCCATTCTCATTAGGAAGAATATGGAAAATGAAATTTTACTATTTCGTATGCGATGTGATCTAGAGTCGTTGAGGTCGGGGCTATAACACAATTAACAAAGTGTGTGACTTGGTCTAGCTTGTTGAATGTGTATTGTGCAATGGTTTTCTCTCATATTTCCCTCAATATCATGTCTTGGGGCTATGCGGAAGATTTCCAAAGGCCAGAAACGCATCATGAGGCTGATATTTGGTTTGTTTTTCAGGGACAGCTGTAAGCAATTTTTGTGAAATTGCGAAAATTCATATTCTGATTCTTTCAAACAAAATATTTGTGATAGTCATAACAATTCAATTAAAATGTGAAAATAATCCGACACACATGTCCGATACACAAAAAAGTATTTGACCGAAGTAGATATTTTCTCATAATAACAAATTATTTTGTATACTTAAGTAAAATAATTTGTTCGTTTAATAAATACTGCTAACTCTATTCAAGCTTGATTTTGCTGCAGCTGCAAGTCATTTTCTTCTTTCGACAAAAAACTCTCAAGAGAAAGAAAGTGATTGAAGCAACAAAGTGGTTTTTATCGTGAACCAATATTCTTGCAATATTATTGGTATAATATTGTTTTTTCGTGTTTTAAAGAGAAACATTCTCAATTGAAAATTGAATCAATACATGTGTTAAGTATCAGACTATTTATTCCTGAAATTGTATTCTTATGTGAAGTGTTGCAACAGCGCTCAGCACTCAGTACGACTGAAACCCTCTGAGGGACGAGGGAGGAGAGAGACTTTCCAATCACTGTACAACAAGCATAAAAAGTGACTATCGCGCTCTTGTATCAATTATTTTTATATCAAAGTATTACAGTCCAATAATTGGTGTAATTGATGACTTGTTTATTTTGTGGAAATTCATGATCACTTTAATGAAACGAAAGAAAAACAATTTTTGTCTTATTTCCACTAGTTTTTTATATTTACGACCGGTTTCGGGCTTTATCCCATTATCAAGTATAAAAACTAACTACTACAATTGTACTCTAAACCTAGTTATATATGGAGTTGCAGGTAAACTGGATGGAGAGGTAATTAAATGAAAATAAATGAAATTAAATGAACATGGGTGAAACGATATAAATTCAATACTGGAGGTTATAGAAATTACTGTGTTGTCAAAATCACAAATTCAAAAGTGGAGACCTACATAAATCGAGTTGCTCGTTGAGGGTTCTATATTTCGGGTTTTTAATTGATTTATTGATTTCCATGGCTTCCAACAGATTCATTTTCTTTCCTTTATTACAAGTGTGTAGGATTTTGAGATTATCTTTATCTATCTTGTGTTTGGATTCTTGCAGATGTTCGTACATTGTGGATTTTTTGTCGAAACAGACGTGTTCACGGAGCCTTACGTCAAAATTTCTACCGGTCTGGCCTGTATATACTGCCAAGCATTCCCCGCATTCTAATCTATATATCCCTGATTTTTTCATTCTATCTCGTTTAGGTTTTGCATTGAACAGAATTCTGCCTAAATTATCATTACTTATGAAAGCTGTTGTTATTTTGAATTTAGAAAAATAATTTTGAATGTTTTCTGAAATTTTACCTGAGTAATTAATGCTACCATATTTACGTGTATTGTGTTCTTCCATATTTGGGTATTGTTCACTAATAACCGTTTTATGAGTTTTACCTGATATTAATTTCTCTATTAAAGAAACTGGTACTTGATTGTTTACCGCTGTTGGAAACTAGATAGAAAAGTGAATCACTCTGTAGCTAAATTTGGACATTAGTTATTTGTTTCATGTGAATTGAATATGTGTTACTATGGATTTTTGTAATCAGATATAACAATTTTGATATTTCGAAACCTTTGTCAATTTACTCGAAAAATAAACCAAAAAAGAAGTTGATTTGTCTAAATCCAATCCACTACAGTCCACAAACATCACCTTTGAAGACAAAATAAACATTTTTGGTCCTTCGAGCCGGATTAGCTCCCGAATTTGAAGCAGAACATCTTATCGACGGCAGTGAAGAGCGCATATAAAGTGAGTCCTTTCCGTTCCTATCCTCAAGCGAGTTAGGAATACTTTCGATCTGTATTTTTGAGGATATTACACATTCGTAGTTTGCTAATAATTCATAACTTGATATATTTGACAAATACTTGACATTTTCAATTCATACGGCCTTCATTCAGAATCTTATCATAGAGACACGATGTCAACCGAACGTGACAATTTGGAGAAATTGACCAGGAAACGTGGATCAATAAAATCCAAACTCACGATTTTCAAAAAATTTATCGGTGAATTAGAAACAAGGTATCCTACCAAAAATATCACAGACACCGATATTTTTTTGATTTAGAGCATCGTTTAGAAAGTGCACGTAGTTATATTGAACTTTTTGACAACATTCAAAATGATATCGAGCAAATAGATACCGCGGATAAACAGATGTCAGAAAGAGAAGACTTTGAGAGGCTATTTTTTACATGTATCGCGAAAGCCAAAGCATTTTTGGCAGCAAACGCGCCAGTTGCTGATGTTCCTTCCGTGAAAGATTTGAACATTCACGATAACGTTTCCGTTTCTTCCTTCCCTATTCGTGATATAGAAGTAAAAAATGTGAAACTTCCCGTGATAGATTTACCGAAATTTGACGGGGATGCTAATCAATGGATAGGTTTTAGGGACACGTTCCATTCACTAATTCACACCAGGGTAGACATCAGTGATATACAAAAGTTCCACTATTTGAAGTCGGCAGTAGGGTCAAAACTCAGGGAAACTTTTGAAAATTTAGAATTCTCTAGTGCTAACTATCAAGATGCTTGGAAGTCGTTATGCGAACGTTTCAACGACGAGAGCCTTTTGATAGATACACATATAAAAGCAATTTATAATTTAGAGAAGGTCACTCACGAATCATCAACTGCTCTTAGAAAAATCATAGACATTGTATCAAACCGCTCAAAGGCTTTGAAAAATTTAGGTGAGCCGGTTGAACAATGGGGAAGTTTGCTGAAATTTCTCATCATAGTTAAACTTGACAAAACACAATAGACAAATGGGATGAAGCTAAAGTTTCGTTCAAACGCCCCACTCTGCAAAACTTATTGGATTTCTTGAAAATGCGAGCAAATAATCTTCAATCAAAAGAAAACAACAGGGAATCCAATAAAGTTTTAAACAAACATAAATCAAGGATAGAAGTGAAGCCAACTAATTCATTTGCTACTTTTAGCGGCAGTACAGCTGCTCATTGCAAAATTTGTAAAGGCGAACACTATATTTCAGGATGTCCGGAATTTTTGAAAATGACCGTTAATAATCGATTAGAACAAGCCAAACGCAAAGGCTTGTGTATCAACTGTCTTAAACCGGGACATTTAGTCAAAGAGTGTCTATCAGGTTCATGTCGAGTTTGCAGACATCGCCATCACACACTGTTACATATTGATAGGGGTAATTCCAAACCAGACCAAGAAATTCTGGTTGAAAACAATTCAACCGAAACTCAAAACGTAGTGTTGACTTCACAAAACATCACAAATTATGATCAGATTTTGCTCTCTACTGTTTCAGTGCGGGTGATAGATAAGTACAACAAAACATATTTAGTACGGGGTCTTTTAGATGTAGGATCACAAACTAGCTTCATAACAACAAATTTATCCGAACTATTAGATCTTGATAAAATTTCAACTCGCTTAGCTGTTAGCGGGCTAAACGGAACGCATTCCGAGGCAAGATTTAAATGTTCTGTCAATATCCATTCACTAACGAGTGACTTCTCATTGAAATTGAACTGTTTGGTGGTTTCCAAAATCACAGGAACGTTACCCAATTTTAGAATTGATCGGAAATCTTTAGACATACCCCATAATATTGAGCTAGCCGATCCAAATTTTCACGTACCCGACAGGGTGGATCTTTTGATTGGGTCAGACTGCTTTTACGATATTCTATGCACTGGTCAAATAAAGCTTTCGAACTACGGACCCACATTACAGAAAACCAGGTTAGGATGGGTGGTTGGAGGCCCTATACAGGGTAATTTCTCCCAATCTATTCATTGTAATATTTCGAAATTTGACTCTTTAGAACAACAAGTAGCACGATTCTGGGAAATTGAAGAATTTCCAGACAGCAAACCTTGGTCGGATGAAGAAAGGTTTGTAGAAGCTCACTTTATCGAAAATACAAAGCGCGATGAACACGGTAGATTTATTGTCTCAATTCCCTTGAAATCTAGTTTAGAGAATTTAGGAGACACGATTGAGATAACAAAAAAGAGATTTTTTAACTTAGAGCGAAAATTTGCAAAAAATCCAGATTATGCACTCAAGTATCACGGAGTTATCAATGAATATAGGAACTTGGGACATATGGTGAAGGTAGATAACCCAAGTTTGGCCAAATATTCATATTATATGCCACATCACGGTGTTTTGAAAGAGAATAGCATTTCAACAAAACTCAGAGTAGTTTTTGATGCGTCTTGTCCTTCTAGCAGTGGTTACTCTTTCAACGATCTTCAGAGTGTAGGGCCTACAATTCAGTCGGACTTACTTTCAATTTTGTTACTTTATCGTGAACACAATTACGTTTTATCAGGAGATGTTGAAAAAATGTACAGGATGTGTCTCGTCACTCCTGAACAGAGATCGCTACAGCGAATCTTTTGGAGAGACAGCCCTAACGATCCCTTAGACACCTACGAATTAACCACTGTCACTTTTTGTACCTCAGCTGCAGCTTTCTTAGCCATTCGTTGTTTGTACCAACTTGGATTAGATTGTGATGATCCTCTCATATCGGATGTCATAAAGAAACATTTTTATGTAGATGATTTGCTCAGTGGCGCTTCTACCATTGAGGAAACGACTCGCATTGCCATTGACGTATCAAAGGTTTTACATAATGGGGGGTTTCGTTTGTGCAAATTCATTTCTAATAGTCCTGAGGTACTTGAGAATATAAAATCACATAGCAATACAAATTTGATGGACTTAGGCATTAACGAAAATGCGCGAACATTAGGTATGATTTGGAATGCAACTGCGGATTGTTTTCTTTACAAAATCACTTCAGATTTCAATAAACACATTACTAAACGAGTTGTTCTATCAGAAAGCTCTCAAATCTTTGACCCGATGGGACTTTTGAGTCCTACCATTATCATAGCTAAAATCATCCTAAGAGACATTTGGTCAGAAAAAATCGATTGGGACGATTCACTTCCTTTGAATTTGTACACACGGTGGCTAGATTTTCGAGATGAGTTGATATTTTTGAACGAGCTTATGATACCTAGACACGTAGTTTGTCGTGATCCAATTTTTATCGAAATCCATGCCTTCTCGGATGCCTCGACACAGGCGTATGGAACATGCATTTATTTGAAATCAAAGAATAAAGAAAACGAAAGTTTCATCCATTTGATTTGCGCTAAATCAAAGGTCAGTCCTATAAAAATACAAACTGTTCCAAGATTAGAGTTGATGGCCGCTTTGCTAATGTGCAGACTGACAAATAAAGTTTGTTCGGCATTCAAAATGCACATCGACACTATATTTTATTGGACCGATTCAAGTATAGTACTGGGATGGATTAACACTATCCCAAATTCACTACAAGTCTTTGTTGCGAATCGCGTTTCTTTAATTCAACAGTTTTCACACATTGAAAATTGGAGACATGTCCCAACGAAGGACAATCCAGCCGATTTTGTTTCACGGGGTGTCAAATCTAGTTTGTTGAAGTCAACCGATTTGTATTGGAACGGTCCATCTTGGCTTCAGTTTGAAGAAAATGAATGGCCATCAATAATAGAATGTAAGGAACCATTACCCGAACTAAAAAAGGTTATTTTAGTTAACAAAGCAACAATTGAAAAAATCAATTTCTTTGAAAAGTACTCACGTTTATCTAAACTTGAAAGAGTAATAGCTTATTGCCTTCGATTTAAAGAAAATTGTTTCAGCAAAGGGGCAAATCGAAACTTAGGTCCTTTAACCCATAAGGAAATCGACAACGCTTGTATGATATTAGTTCGGTTGTCTCAAAAGGAGTCTTTTGAGAACGAAATCAATGTACTCGACAATGGTAAGCAACTCAGCAAAAGTTCTAAAATCATGAAATTGAATCCGTTCCTAGACAATAATAAAATTCTTAGAGTTGGTGGGAGATTATCCTACTCATCATTTTCGTACAATAAAAGATTTCCCATTCTTTTATGTCATAAAAGTCGCTTTACTCGGTTATTATTTCTGAGAGAACATAGAAAATTGTTACACGCGGGACCAACACTTCTTTTGGCACACACAAGGAACAAGTTTTGGACCCTGTTAGGCAGGAATTTAGCAAGAAAAACGGTTCACGAATGTATTACTTGTTTTAGGGCACGACCGAGTAGTATAACTCCTATTATGGGAAACCTTCCTGTCACTAGGGTAAATCCTGCACCTCCTTTTTATGTAACCGGCGTTGATTATGCTGGACCCTTCAAAGTCAAAGACAGACAGGGAAGAGGTTGCAAAATTACTAAGGCCTATATTTGTCTTTTTGTCTGCTTCGTGACTCGTGCTATACATATCGAACTAGTATCTGACCTAACCAGCGAGGGTTTCATCGCATCTTGTAGGCGCTTCGTTTCTCGTAGAGGAAAACCCTCTCAAATCTTTTCTGATAATGGCAAAAACTTTGTAGGAGCCAAAACAGAGCTCGAGAGTCTAGGAAAATTTTTACGCGATAACTCTCGAAACGTAACAGAGATATTAGAAAACGATGGCGTTTCCTGGTCATTTATCCCTCCATATTCCCCTCATTTTGGAGGCCTCTGGGAGGCCGGAGTTAAATCTGTCAAGTCTCATTTATTACGAGTTGCGGGAAATGCATTATTAACATTTGAACAGTTATATACTCTACTTGTCCAGATCGAGGGTATTCTCAACTCGCGTCCCATGCACCCCTTATCATTCGATCCCTCTGATTTGCAACCACTCACACCCTCTCACTTCCTGATTGGACGTACCGCAAGTGCGCTTCCGGATCCTGATTTGTTACAAGTACCCGAGAATCGATTGAAGCTGTATCAGAGAATTCAACAACTTCAACAGCACTTTTGGTCCAGATGGTCACTAGAGTATATATCCGAACTACAAAAACGAAACAAATGGTCGTCTACCCAAGGAACTCTACAAGACAATGATCTGGTCCTGATTAAAGAAGACAACCTTCCTTCATTCAGATGGTCTTTAGCGCGCGTCACTCAATTGCATCCTGGAAAAGATGGCGTCGCGAGAGTCGCAACGATAAAAACTACCACAGGATATACCAAGCGTTCAATGGCCAAGTTATGTCGTTTGCCGTTGGCTGATGAAAACTAGATATGACAGGATGTTGAAAGTGTCCCTGACTCCTTTCAAGGCCGGGGCCATGTTGGAAACTAGATAGAAAAGTGAATCACTCTGTAGCTAAATTTGGACATTAGTTATTTGTTTCATGTGAATTGAATATGTGTTACTATGGATTTTTGTAATTAGATATAACAATTTTGATATTTCGAAACCTTTGTCAATTTACTCGAAAAATAAACCAAAAAAGAAGTTGATTTGTCTAAATCCAATCCACTACAGTCCACAAACATCACCTTTGAAGACAAAATAAACAACCGCAATTTATTTAATGATGTTTAGTTCATCCTGGAAATTCTTATCAGGTAAAGGGATTGCGAAAGCTCTGTGTATCATTGATCTAAAGGCGGATAATTTATGTGACATCGGACTGAAAGAATCAAAGGGAATTGTACAGTCCGTGAAGGTGTTTTTTCGGTAGATATTAAATTGAAAACTATTACTAACCCTTGAAATACTCAAATCTAAGAAGTTAAGCTTCTTGTTTTGTTTAATTCCTACTGTGAATTTAACTTTGTTATGCAGACTATCTGGGAAGTTCAAAAATGGATCAATTTGTCTGTTGGAACCATCGAAACCCACTAGTACGTCATCAACGTATCTGAACCAAAACACAATATGTTTCTTACAAAGGGGGTTCTTAAGGATGAGGGTATTTTCTAGGTTGTCCATGAAAATATCTGCCGGAATGGGACTCAATGGTGAGCCCATTGGGAGACCAGAGTTTTGTAGGTAAAAACTATTATTATACTGGAAAAAATTTTGTTTTAGGCATAAATTCAAAAGATTGCAAAATTCGTTAGTTATATTTGGGTTTACATTACGTTTATCTAATATGCCCTTTACAAGGGGGAGGCATTCGTCTGTTGGAATGTTAGGAAACATGTTTTGAACGTCGAAGGATACTAGTTTGATATTGTTTTTGATATTCAAATTTGATAATTTGTTAGCTAGGTCTACTGAATTCAAAACTGTGTTGGAAGTGGTGAATTTTGTGAGGTCTCTGAATTTTGAATTTAAAAATTTTGACAACTTACCGGTTGGGATATCAATATATGATACTACAGGCCTGGCTGGGTGCCCTTCTTTGTGGAGCTTGATCAATCCATACATTTCTGGAGGCTGTGGGTTCATGCATAACGTCTTTCTTATATCCCATGGCGTGGGAAACAGCATTGTTGATTCATCCATGACTTTCTTAGCTTGCTGGGAATACATTTTGGCAAACTCCCTATATAACTAGGTTTATAGTACAATTGTATTAGTTAGTTTTTATACTTGATAATGGGACAAAGCCCGAAACCGGTAGTAAATATATAAAATTAGTGGAAATAAGACAAAAATTGTTTTTCTTTCGTTTCATTACAGTCCATTGAGTTTATTTAACACGAGTGTACGTTCTTATTCCAACAAGCCGTCCCAAAAACATCCTGAAGGAAGACGTGCCCCAACAACATGACTCCAAAATTTGCAACCAATGGAAAACGCGTATTTCAGCATGATAAACTATATGTAGGTCATATAAAATTTTTTTAGTGTGTTGAGCCCCTTGAGGAATATTTGGTGGAAGTGTGATAGGGCCGTCAAAAATACCGATCATAGATGAATTCGTTGACTTGAAACTTCAGTATCTCCGTCAATTCTAAGATAATTCTAAGTTCGACTGTTTTCTCAGTTTGTCGAGCAGCACCCCCGTGTTGACTCTATCTCCTTGCGAAAATCAGGCCTCAGAATAGCGCTTCCCCTTTTTCTCATCCCTATTAATGTCATCCAGAGAGAGAGAGCCGCCTAAGAAAACTCATTGCATGAGGAGTGTCTTGCTGAATGTCGAATACCTCATGAATATCATTAGACAAACAATATTGCGGAGTAATATTATATGTTCCGGGTAGAGCCGGAAACTTTAGAGTCTCTCCACTCCGGGGTGGTTAGTGTTATATCGAACTGTAAATTGGCTGTTTCCACCTTCGAGACGCCCGCCCTTTGTTGTTTTACTTCAGACGAGAGCGGAAAAATATTTACTGCTTGTCTGTGGTTGCTAGAAAGGACAGGAATGTTTCATTTGTCTTTTTTATGATAGAAATCAAGTTAGCTTACATCTACATGAGTTGTTATTTTCTGGTAGAGATAAAAGACAGCCGAAGTAGAATAATATTGGTACAATATTGTGAACATATTGGCAAAATAGTTGAAACGCAATATTGGCTGAAAAAAATTGGCCTCAAAACATACAGCGATAAGGGTGCAATACAAGGATATATTGAAAAATTCTTAGCCTATCATAGAACCAATCAAAATTTCAATGTCAAAATATTTTATTACTCAAGATATTCTCCTCTTAATTGGATACATTTATTACAGCGAACCTGCAACGTCTCTGGACCTTTCAAAAAAACTGTTTCTTCTTGCTCTGCAAACCAGACCTCAACAGCTTATATTACCTCTTCGTTGGAAGAAAATTTACGACCTTTTAAACTTTTTTCAGTTGAGGAAAGAGATGATAGTCGGACGGAGCCAAAATTGGTGAATGGTGTTCTAGTAATTCAAACCCTAAATCACGAATTTTTTGCATGGCAACATGAGATTTGTGTGCATGGGCGTTATTCTGCAAAAACAAAACACCTTTGGATAGCTTTCCGCGTCTTTTTTCTTTATTTCTTTCCCGTAGAGTGGTCAGTTATGTCGAATAGTAATCTCCAGTTATTGTTCTACCGTCATCCAAATAATCAATCATGATTACTCCATGGCAATCCGAAAAAACTGAAGCAAGAACTTTTCCAGCAAATTTTTGGACACGAAACTTCTTAGGTCTTGGAGAACCGGAGTGTCGCCATTCCATCGATTGTTGCTTTGTTTCTGGATCGTAGAAATGTACTCAAGTCTCATCCATAGTAACAATACGGTTTAAGAAGTCTACATCGTTTTCAAATCGAGCACAGATCGAACGCGATGCTACCCTTGCACGCTTTTGGTCAACATTCAAACATGTGGGGATCCATTTTGCAGCAATTTTTCTCATGTCCAAATTGACTTGCACTATATGATGAACGCGTTCGTATGAAATATTTAGTGCTTCAGATATCCGTTTTAGCCCAATTCGACGGTCTGTTGAAATCATGTCATGAACTGCATCGATATTTTCGGGAACTGACACAGAAACTGGCCTTTCCGATCCGCCATCATCTTCAATAGAAAATTACCTCTTTTGAAGCTTGCAGTCAAGTTTCTCACAGTCGCATACGAAGGACAGTGATCACCAAGGGTATTAAGCATATCTTCGTAAATCTGCTTACCTGTTAACCCTTTCAAATACAGTTACTTGATGATGGCTCAATACTCCAATTTTTCGATTTTCACAATTTCGGCGGACATATTTTTTCTTTAAATTTATTGCGTAACTCTGGTTCACTTTTTTGACGCCAAACTTTACACTGACACTTCTAATAAGTTGTTGTTCGTTGCTATGATAATGCAGTATTTTTTTATACAGGGAACTAGTCTAGGCTAACTAGATATCAATACATCCTCGTATATAAAAAATTCATGGAAATTAAACGATTCTTTTAGGAAATAGATGGTTTTCATTGAAAAAAATATAATTTTTCTAAGAAACTTGCTTTTCACTCACCCTGTATACATGAAATAACTATAAGATGTTCTTAACATTGGAGAATGTTTGCTATATATATATATATATATATATATATATATATATATATATATATATATATATATATATATATATATATATATATATATATATATATATATAATGTTCAAATTAGTGGGAAGCAGTCAATTGTAGACCATTAATACGATTTCTTCGTTTTTTCGTCAAGCTTTCGAAAATTTTTATTTTTTTCTTCAAGACTTAACTAAAATTAGTTGTATATAAAAATGACATAGTGTTACAAATAGAGAATACTTACTAACATGAAATTCAGAGTAAATTGGGGACATGGGTGTCAAAAATTTGAAAGGGCAGGATGACAACAAATTATGATTACTTAATCCTGCCCTTTCAAATTTTTGACACCCATGTTTCTTTTTGTCCCCAATTTACTCTGAATTTCATGTTAGTGAGTATTCTCTATTTGTAACACTATGTCATTTTTATATACAACTAATTTTAGTTAAGTCTTGAAGAAGAAAATAAAAATTTTCGAAAGCTTGACGAAAAAACGAAGAAATCGCATTAATGGTCTACAATTGACTGCTTCCCACTAATTTGAACATTATTTATCGAATCAGTCACGAATATAACCCCTTATATATATATATATATATATATATATATATATATATATATATATATATATATATATATATATATATATATATATATATATATAAATTTGAAATTTGCAGAAGTTATGTAATCAATGATAGCGCTTCATTTGAATCTAACGACAACTTTTTTCAACTACCTGTTTGATCGGCAGTAACTCCAACTTCTTTTTTTTTAATAACACCCTGTATATTTATCTAGCCTATCTTATTTGTCTTGAAATTCACTATTCAACCGTGTATCACAAAGTGGCGTTCGTTTCTCAATTCGCAGATGAATTGCATTTTATTGAAAAACATCAAGTTGGCTGTTTCCCGAATTCGATAATCTTTCGATGCTTGGTAGGCTTGGAAATCCAAAAAGTATCAGTTAAACGATATATTTTCAGTTTTTCCATACCTACAGATTATCAATAATTTCTTTAATAAAAAGAAAAAACATCTGAAAATATCTCACGATATTGCGAAAACTGAGATAGGAACATGTTTTTTTCAATTTGGCTACTTGTGAAGGAACTATCTGTCTTTCTCTTTGGCCATGTAGCCATAAAATGATCTTTCCATTTGGAAACATAAAATTAAAATTGTTCCCCTGATCCACCAATTCACAAGTCTATTAGTCTAGATATTTGCAATAATATTTTGCCTAATAGGCGGTGTACACAAAATGTTTTGTGTAAACATCATTTGATTGTAATGATTATCTCCGTCAGTTTTATGCTGATTGAAATTGCATCGTTTAAATAGATAGTAAATATGTATTCAAAGAACGAAAAAGTCGATATGTTGTTGATATTCAGAGAGTTCAAGAAAAATTGTAGGCGGGCTGAACAATTGTGTGTCGAAAGATTTCCGGAAAAACGCCACCCCCTTGACAATTATTTCGCTAGAGTAGAAGAGCAGTTCAGAGCAGTTATTTTCGAATCTCTTCTAGCGGTCTCTCGATTCACGCCGATTTCGTCCACAATTTGTCTCAGTGATATCGTCGAATCTGCATGTACTATGGCCAAAACGTTTACTTCCATTTTCCTCGTCGACAATGTATTGGAGATTGTTTTGATTTTCCGGTTCTCTTCTGAACTGCTCTTCTACTCTAGCGAAATAATTATTAGGCGGATGGCGTCTTTCCGAAAATCTTTCGACTTACAATTGTTCAGCCTGTCTACAATTTCTCTTGCACTTTCCGAATATCAACAACATATCGACCTTTTTATTCTTTGAATACATATTTAGTATCTAATTAAACGATGCAATTTTAATCAGCATAAAACTGACGGAGATAATCAGTACAATCAAATGATGTTTACCTGTCAAACACAAAACATTCTGTGTACACCGCCTACTAGGCAAAATATTATTTAAATATCTAGACTAATAGACTTGTGAATTGGTGGATTAGGGGAACAATTTCAATTTTATGTTTCCAAATGGAAAGATCATGATATGGCTACATGGCCAAAGAGAAAGACAGATAGTTCCTTCACAAGTAGCCAAATTGAAAAAAACATGGTCCTATCTCAGTTTTCGCAATATCGTGAGTTATTTTCAGATGATTTTTTTTTATTGAAGACGTTATTGACAATCTGTAGGAAGTTATCAGGCATGGAAAAAACTGAAATTATATCGTTTAACTGATACTCTTTGGATTTCCAAGCCTACCAAGCATCGAAAGATTATATTCAGGTAACAGCCAACTTGATGTTTTTCAATAAAATGCAATTCACCTGCGAATCGAGAAACGAATGCCACTTTGTGATAAACGGTTGAATAGAGAATTTCACGACAAATAAGATAGGCTGGATAAATATACAGGGTGTCATTCAAAAAAAAGAAGTTGGAGTTACTGCCGATCAAACAGGTAGTTGAAAAAAGTTGTCGTTAGAGTCAAATGAAGCGCCATCATTGATTACGTAACTTCTGCAAATTTCAAATCTTCATCTCTTCAAATAAAAAAAACTACAGGCTGCTACATATCTGCTGTGTCACCCGGTATATATAGAAAAAGGTAGTCTTGTTTGCTGACATGGTCTCCACTATCCGAACTGAAAAACGAGGGGTTGACGTACCCCTATTTTCGAAGTAGGTACCATGTGTGAAAAAAATAATGTCAATTAACTTCGACTGAGATTGAAGGAGTTCATAGAGGCTAAATTGAATCTTTAATTCTCATCAGAGAACTCACACTGGTTGGTTCAAAATTAGTCGAGTTGGATATTTCTTTGGTCGCCCTGTTGTGAGGCACAGAACGAAAGAGTGTTATTGAAATGAGATCAAGGTGACATTGTAACGTCAGTGAGGCATGGTATTCCCAGAATAAATAGGCGTTTTGTCAATTCTCGGAATTGTTAAAAATTCTGAGCTGAAAGCTTCCCTTTTTACTTTTGACACTCTGTATCTCGAAAACTGGTCTGCCGATATTTTGTGCCCAGAGACGTTCTTACCGAGGAGGTCAACATCTACAATATACTAAAAATTCATATTTAACCGAAAGCCATTTTCCATAAGGATAGTGCGGGGTCCTTTGAGGTTATGTGAAAAAATGTTGGGAACAAAACTTTTAGATCTTTTCATTTTCAACAACTTTGCTGGTCAATTTTTTTGATAGAAGGTCAACTTTCTTTGCGATTTTCGAAAAACCGTGAAGTATCGCTTTCAACCCCTAATAGCTCACCCCGTTCCATCCTTCTCTATTTTTTCGTCTTCAATTAATTTTTTCCGTCATTCGAATAATATTCTGCTCCTCTTCCAGTGGGTCTCATGCTGTCAATAATTTTTTTTATCCAAAAATGCATCTGCACTGTTCTGACATGGTTTCAGTCATACTTTACGAACAGGCTATTCTGGGAAAGTTCATCGCAAGAATTTTCCTAGACTGATAGAAATGTTTAATAAATCACTTCGGTATTCAATTCAATTCAATTCAATTTCTTTATTTCCATTCATAAGTATAGGATATTGTCAATGTCAAGTTCACATATATGTTTTTAAAACGAACAGAACATTTTAACAAACATATAATAATATAATATGTAAAGTAAAATTATTTATAATGTATGTAAAACAATGTATAAAAGTATATATAAAAGTGGTTATGACAGATTACAACAAATATATTCCTGAACTGAATAAAAAACTCCATTAATTAAAAGTTTTCGCACTTCATATTTGAATTTTGTCATATTTGATATCAATTTGATTCTAGTTGGTAAATTATTGTATAATTTCACTGGCAGAACTATGGAACTGTTAGCTACAGTTGATAAGCGATGAGGTGGTATAATGATATTGTAGTTTTGCCTTAAGTTATGCACATCAGTTCCGCGAAACTGGTTGAGAAAAAATAGTAAAAAATCGTTTATCTGACTTCTTGTCATTAAACAATATAATTAGTTGTGATCAGTTTGGATTCCAATCAAAAAAGAGTATCCATGATGCAATATTTTCATTTTTAAACCAAGTTTATCACAACATTAATAGCCGAGAAGCGACAGCAGCAGTATTTTCTGATTTATCCAAAGCGTTCAATTGTGTAAATCACGAAATACTGCTCCGAAAGCTGATTCACTATGGAGTTAATGGTGTGGCTCACAAATGGTTCAAATCATACTTAACAAGTAGAAGTCAGATTGTGAAAACCACAACACCTTCTGGGAAGGCCAATATAAACAGCGGTGTTCCACAGGGATCAGTACTGGGACCAACACTTTTTCTGCTTTACATAAATGATTTGGCAACTATAGATATCGTAGGAAAATTTACCTTATTTGCGGACGACACAACTATATTATGGCATGAAAAAAGTACGGAAGATCTCCATAAAATCATCAGTTCAGATGTTAAAAAACTCAAAGATTGGTGTGACTCAAATCTGTTATCGTTCAACATCTCAAAAACCAACATAATATCCTTCTGATGCAGTGTCGACGACATACTATTAGCCCCAAACAGTTGCGTGATAGAAAACAAAACTAACACTAAATTTCTAGGGTAATCTATAGATAACAAGCTCAGGTTTAAGGACCACATTACTTCGCTCACTAAAAAACTTTCTTCAGGGTGTTACGCAGTAAGAGCAACCTCAGCTGAACTTGGATCCTCTGCAGCAAAAACTGTCTATTTCTCGCTGATAGAATCGCACTTACGATATGGAATCCCATTTTGGGGAGTCTGTGCAAAAACAAATTTTATAGTCGGTTTTTGTTCTTCAAAAATGAGCAATAAGATATGTCTACAAGGTTAAACGACGGGAGTCTTGCAGGCCCCTATTTCTGGAAAATAAAATTCTAACAGTACATGCCATTTTCATCATGGAAACGGTTTGCTTGATGAATAAACATAAATCAAAATATTCTTCGGTATCATCTATGCCACCCGACAGACCGCTGATCTCAAACTCCCAATACCTACTTTATCTCTTATTGAAGATTCTATTGTTTACAACGGTGTTAAGATGTTTAATCACTTACCAAACCATGTGAGGAATATAAATGATGCCACTCATTTCAGGAAGGCTACTAGAAACTTTTTAAGTGATAGACCCTATTTTAGTTTGCAAGAGTTTTATGAAGACGTCTTTTAAAAATAAATTCTAGGCATACATTTTGATGGATTTTAATATGTAAATGTGATTTTTATAATTTTTGTATGTGTTTGTGTATTAATGACTTCATGTTTTTCGTGTTCTTTATACATTTATTTAGATTTAGACTTATCTCACTTTGTCAACAAGATTAACTCTTTGGACAATAAAGTATATTTATTATTATTATTATTATTGAATAGCTGGATTATTCTTAATATACAACAGACTGTTATGGATAAATAGAGAAGGGAACGTTAAAAGATCAAGTTGTTTAAACAACTGGCGACAGGAAAACATCCTAGGTTTAAACATCATGTTTCCTACAATCTTGTTTTGGAGTATATAAACTTCGTTAGACGTAGAACTGTTGCCCCAGGCTAAAATTCCATTATTCATGATTGAGTAAACGTATGAATAGTAGTACAGTTTCAAGAGTTTGTGATCAATTCTCGATGGAAGTTGCCAGATTACAAAACAGCGTCACAGCTTACTTATATATAAGCTGTGACAGTGTCTCGCTAAACTTTTTAGAACGTTATCGATTTGAAACGTCCAGGAAAGTTTATAGTCAATCAAGATTCCTAAGAATTTTACTACTTGCTTTTGTTCAATGAATTGGTCCTTGCATTTTATTAGAAGACTTTTGTTCAAATCCCTCAGTGAGAAAATGATTAATTCAGTCCTGCTTTGATTTAATATTGGACTGTTATTTTGACAATAGTTATTGATATACTTTGCAGACTCAGCGCAAGTGTTACTAAGATTTGTTACTGAATCACCAGAGCACGCAACAGAAGTGTCATCTGCGTATAAAGATAAATAAGTTTCAGATATGTCTATATGAGTTATATCGTTTACAATGATTATAAATAATAGGGGTCCTAGCAAACTCCCTTGCGGGACGCCACTATTTATCTTTCTTTTCCAGACCAATACGAAATATCGTTAACTCGTAATCTAACACGTTGCGAACGATTTAAAAGAAATCCCTCTAGCCAATTTATTGCATTTCCACGTACCCCATAGGTTTGTAATTTTAGAAGAAGGAGCTCGATGTTAATTACTTCGAATGCTCTCTTTGAATCGAAAAAAAGACAGGCTACAAACCTACTTTCATCTAAGTTTTGAAGAATTTCATTATACAATGCTATGATTGCTTGATGGGTAGACAACCCCTTTCTAAAACCGAATTGACAGGGACTAAACAATTTATTATTATCAAGAAATGTAACAAGTCTCTGGTAAAATGCCTTTTCAAAAATCTTGGAAAATACTGATAATATGACCACCCCTCTATAATTAGAAATATCGTGAACGTCACCTTTCTTATGAATTGGTTGAATGATTGCCATTTTTATTGCATCAGGAAAACTTCCTTCTGAAAATGAAAGATTAAGAGCAAACACTACCTTGCTGAAACGGGAATCCGTTTTGAGCCAACAGTTTTTGTTTGAGAATTTTTTTACTTTTTTTTGCATCACTCAATGTTTTTTTGTAAATTCCGGAACTTCAATGATTTTTGGTTATGATAATTTTTGAGAAAAAAAATTTAATGATCAGGTCATTTAAATTAAAAAAATTGAGAGATTCCGGAATTCTTATGGAACCACTGAGCCCATACAGAAAATATCTCTCTTGTGAAATCAATGGTTTTTGCAAGAAACAGATTCTACGATAAGGGAATTTATACCTGATTTGCGCTGTAATCGAGAACGAAAAGGTGCTGTGTTGCCAATGTTCATCGAGTTCATTATCTTCACCCCCACTCTTGATGAGTAAGACAACAAACTTTAGCTGAAAGAGATGAGGAAGAAATTCGACCTTTTGGTGATGGTGGCTCTTAATTAGGTGAGTAAGAGGACTAGCGACATAATTTGCCACATGTTTTAATAAAGAACATGGTATATCGTCAAAACCAGACGAAATTTTTTTTGTTACTGATATTATAATATGATATATCTCCTCCTCGGTGTAAGGGGCTAAAAAAAGTGATTGGACGTTTATCGTAGGTATATCGTGGTTGATCGAATAATACTACAAATTGACGTTTATTTCGATTTATTACATAATACAAACACATTCAAAATACAAAATAAATATTTCATCAAACACTAGTTTGTCTAACTAACATTCTCGTTTTTGACAACGTATACCCGGCAACATAACCTTTGATGGATGTCCATTCTGCTCCTTTATGCATATTGGTCCCATTTGTCTTCGAATTGATATATTTTCCATTCAGATCACTTAACAAACATTTATTGAACCACCAAGCACCCTCTACAAAAACTGAGTATTTTAGGCTGACACCATTAAGTAGGATTTGGGAATCAGAAGTTTCAAGTGATTATATACGTATTATATATAATACATGGTGTCCCACGAAGATTAGAACAGAGAATCTCTCGGAACTCGAAAGCAGTGGAGAATTGTCATTTTGGGGTTCTGAAGAAAAGCAATTGGTGCAGCTTTTTTTGGTATTGTGTTACTCAATGAGATTTTTGTTTTCGGTCACGTGACATCAGATTAAAAATTATTAATAGGACAACCTGTATACTTTGGCATTTCTATATTCCTCTCGATAAAAAAAAATTTCAACAAACTATCACACTTGTGGTTTAAAACGATTATTTCAAGAAATACAGGTACTTAATAATAATATTTTTATTGTCATAAAATCATCAAGGACATGGACAACGTCAAAAAAGAGTTAAATACACCGATAACGTAACATAATGAGTAAAACATTACAAAAAAAACACTTCACGGAATCAACATGTAAATATAAAACTTTGCTAAATAGACAGGAAACAATATTGATCATTCACAAAAATCAAACTTATAGAATACTCCTTCCTTCAAGTAATCAATGACTGAACTTCTGAATTTCTGAATATTGCTAATATCTTTCAACTGAGTTGGCAGCCTGTTATAAGTCTTCCTTGCTCTGTATTCAGTACTTCGTTTGAAAAGGGCAGTTTTGTGATGTGGAATCCTGATCAGCCCGGTTACGAGTTAACATATTCATTTCAGTTGAATATTTATCTGCATTTGTAGAGAACAAGTATTGGTGTTTCTTCACGAAAATAACCAGAGATAAATAGTATAAAGAGGGTACTGTTAATAACCCGTGATTTGCAAAATATGACTTGCAGGAGGTATTATACTCAAGACCAAGAATACATCTCAATATTCGCTTTTGCAATATGAATATTTTATTTGCTTTTGAACTGGAACCCCAAAAAAGTATTCCATACGCGATGATTGACTGGACATGTCCATAATAATACAATTTCATTCCATAATCTGACACCTGCTCTCTCAGATATCTAATTACACCGCAGACCGAAGCCAGTCTGTTGGCCAAGGTATCAACATGTAATTCCCAGCTCATATTAGAGTCAATGTACACTCCCAAGAATTTTATAGATGCCAGCACCGGCACTGACTTTTCATTTAATCTAACATACGGAGATTCAAGTATATTTTTGGTCTGGTTGAACACTATAAGTCCAGTTTTATCAGAATTCAAAATCAGAGAGTTATCTGTACACCACTCGTCCATCTTCTTTGCCACACTTGATGTTGAGTCAGCAAGATCCCTAATATTAGTGCTGTTTATAATAACCGAGGTATCATCAGCAAATTGAAAAGTTTGGCAGTTTGAACTGGAGAGAACAGATGGTAGAGAGTTAATGTACAGGAGAAAAAGAAGGGGACCCAGGGGTGACCCCTGCGGTACGCCTCGCTTGATTAATGTTTTTTCTGATGTGAATAACGTTCCTTGCTTAATCGCAACTGCTTGAAATCTGTTTTCAAAGTAGGACCTCAATAAATTTAATGGTGAACCTCTTATTCCAAAGTCATACAGTTTCTCCAACAGAAGGTCATGGTCAACCATGTCAAAAGCTTTTGACAGATCAAAGTATATTCCGCGGGCAGACTTTTGTTATCGAGATGAGTTGCTATATTTGTCACTGCATTGTAGATGGCTATTTCAGTAGACATGCCTTTACGGAAGCCAAATTGTTCACTGGCAAGGATATTGTGTTTTTCACAGAAAGCAACAAGTCTTGTGTAAATTATTTTTTCAACCATTTTGGATGGTGCAGGTAATAATGACACAGGCCTGTAATTTTTCACTTCAGTTTTAGAGCCCTTTTTGTAGAATGGGACAACTTTAGCAATCTTCAAATCATCTGGGAAAGTACCAGTCAAAAAACATTAATTAATAATGTCTTCCAAAACATTGCCAATAAAATCTGGGACTTTTTTCAGAATTGCTGACGGAATTTGATCAAAACCACATGAGTATTTAGGATGTAATGCATGCAAACATCAGGTACTTCAATATCCTTTGGCCCACGACGTCTGAAACGAGTAATTTCCAAATTATTTAGGTTTAGGGTCACCCTGTATATTTGGGCAGTCCTATATTTTTTGTGATGATAAAAACAATTCAAAATCATAATCATCCTTATTTTCTCAAAACGAGTCGTGGGATAAATGATATTGAAGTACCTGTATTTCTTGAACTAATCGTTTTAGACCACGAGTTTGTTGGAATCGTTTCATCGAGAGAATCATAGAAATTCCAAAATATACAGGTTGTCCTATTAATAATTTTGAATCTGATGTCACGTGACCGAAAACAAAAAGCTCATTGGGTAATATAATATCAAAAAAAGCTACACCAATTGCTTTAATGTACAACCCCAAAATTACAATTACTTCTCTTGAGTTCCGCGATATTCCCTGTCCTAATCTTCGTGGGACACCCTGTATATTATCGATAATATGGAATAAAAGATACTGATTCCATTGTTTCCTGAAAAGGATCAGATATAATAAATCAATTTTTTTTCTTCATCGATTTCGTACAACACTTCTTGAAAGTGGTTCAAAGAAAGTAATAAAAACGATATAATAATAATACCTTCATTCATGCAAATGAAATATAAAATAAAATAAATATACACAAATCTTCTTGAATAAAGAAAAATAGTGATAACAAATCTTAAATTCAATACTGACGTATTTGACTATCTGGAAAAATGAAGTTGCCAAAAAGAAGTAAAAGTGGTACCTTTCTACCTGAATTTTATGCGACCTCGATATCTTCTTCTGTTCAAAAGTTAAGGGGTAGGGAGGCGGGACTTTGTACGTCCTCACTGAATAACTGTCGTCTCATTACCTGACAGTGCAGAAACCACATATATTCTTAAACAGTTACTTTTTGATAATTCAGAATAGTTGAATACCTGGTATCTCCGAGCAATAAAATATATAGAGGTGCCATTTCTATATAAACAACACACGTTGTTGTGAAAGCTGCATATCACTATCCTTTGTGATAGTTTGTAGGTGAGAGGTAACTTTCGAGTTCGGAGGGGGAGATTTGTTATTGTTATGATATTTGGATGTAAGATTAGAACCAGTGGCGGCATGCTGATACATTTTATTCATGTTATATTTTTTTCTCTAGACGACAACATGCCTGGTTGGAAAGCACGTGTGTTGTCAAGATCGTCAATCAAAAATACTTTATTGTGCGAAAGATTAGATCCTTGCTGACAAAGCATAGAATTAGGTCATAAATACTGAAAAAATAAATGAAAGTGCTGAGGTAAAAAAGTCAAAATATTCAAATCGTTGAATCACATCAGTAAACTATACACTATTTAAATTCTATACATGCATTATAATACACATAAGAATTCATACATAAACTATAATACATGTATTTACGTTGAAAGTGTATCATTGAAATACTAATCCAAAGTATAGTAAAAGCCTTAATAGCTCTTTAACTGCTTTTCTTATGTTTTTTTAGATTATTGGTATCCCGAGGCAGATAATCAAAAAGTTTTTAGAGTTGTCAAAGCGTAATATATCTACTTATGTAGAAATATGCTCAGAGAATCTGCTGTATGCTGTTCTGTTTTGTTTCTTAAAGTTTATGAGTTAAATAGGGGCCGACATGTATCTCTGAAGACATCTCTGCAGACATACCAAACAACAGCTCTATTTTGATGTAGTCTTGATTTGCTCACAGGGTGGAGCGATGACTTGCTTATTGTAAATCGTCTGTCCAGCTTGAAACAAATCAAAATTTTGGATTTCATTCTTCTATTACTTTGCTGAAGTAGTCTAATTATTTGTATCGGACGGATTATAGTTATCGTTGCTACTTTTAAAAACACTTTCTTCTGGTATCATGTGTGTCCATATCATCGGTTTCACAATCACGAACTAAGATAAGATATTTTTATTTAACTACGTACATATACAATGTATATTTGTAGCAGGTCCAGGAAAAAACATTCAAAATTAAATTAAAATTAGAAAAAACATTGAATCAGTCACATAAACATGTATAAAACGTGAATCTACTATTACACATATATATATATATATATATATATATATATATATATATATATATATATATATATATATATATATATATAGGGTGGATCACGGTCGATGGTACCTTAGACGTTTACGGAGAACAAGACATAGGATCATTCTGAAAATTTGGTTTCTCAAGTAGTTGCTCTTGGTCTATCGATCTAAAATATTTTCAGCAATGCAGCGTTGCCGCTTATACCAGAAAGTAGCAGCATCTTTGTTATTTCAAATGGGTCACCCTGTATATTACCGCATTTTTGAACTTGTCACTCCTTTCTGATTATTTCTGCCCCACACTCCCCTATACCTATCTCTAACAGTTTTTGAGATATTGGTTATTTTCCATATTTTTTATCCAAAACATAGCTCGAATTGAATGTTTATTTCTGCGGTATTTGGATTCTTAGGAAGTTGCAATTTTGTGTTTAGTTCATCAAGATCATGTACATTGATTCTGTATAGAGAAGTTTGTTCTGCGTTATACAGGGTCGTTCAAAATTCATGATCTTACTGCTAGATATGAAAACGGTTGAAAGTGCGTTTTTTTTAATGGAACATCCTGTATATTATGAAATATCCTGAAAGATGACTAAATTCCCTTCGAATTGATGTATCATGTTCCTATACCTTAATAGCCAGAATTCCGAGATAATAGCAATTTTCACTTGTAATCTCCCAAGTGCTTGAATTATTGCCAGAAATTTTTCGAGTCCATGAAATTTCTTTGAAACGTGCGTGACCTACCTAAAGTCACCACTATCCAAGACCACATAATGAATCTTTCATTTACATTTTACAGATATCACATTTACAAGAGTTCACTCACCAGGGAAAAAAACAAGAGTAAGGGCACACCACAATGAGCCCCGCAAACACGGAGGGCTCATTTACCAAAAACTGGACTTGTTCCATGAACGCCAAGATTAAGCACCAAGTCACCTCTATAGAGGACTAAGACCAGAACCCGGTTTTTTGCCGAAAACTTTTTCCGGGAATCCACAACACCCCTCACAAATCACACTTCTAAAATCTGATCAATCTGACAATCAACCCCTATATTAGCATAGCGGGAGACAGGGTATACTAATACCATGATTTAGGAAGGTAAAATCTGAGTTACACTCGTCAACACCAGCGGGGGTGCCTCACCTGTTCCTCTTGAGGAACCGAGCAGACACTACATTCGGGACAACGCCGAACCCTGGCAACAGGGGTCGACAGAGCCCCCCCACCCCAGCACTCCCTCACAACCTGCGGGATCCCTATCAGCCCACGGAGGTGGGCGGAAAATATCAAGCAGAGTTGTGTTGTACATAGATTTCACCGAAATGCAATGTAAATAGTTAAATATCTGAATATACATGTTTTTGAGTTTGAGCTCAGCGGTAGTGTTGCGGCCTATGAGTCGCTAGGTCGATGGTTCAATCCACGATAAGAACATAACTTTTTTATTTTTTTTTTGTTTCAAATTTAAACACATTTATTGATGAAAATTTTGTTAAGTATTTTACATATCAATATTTCAGTGGTTATGAATAGTTCAGGTAAAACCATCGTTAGTTATTTCTTATGAATTGTTGGATGATTTTCATTTCTCGGTGTGAAATTTTCTTACCGAACCCCCCTCGTGCTTGAATTAATTGACTTAAATTCAAAAAAAATTCATGTACTCGAAAAATTTCCGGTAATAATTCAAGCACTTGGGAGATTACAAGTGAAAATTGCTATTATCTCGGAATTCTGGCTATTTAGGTATAGGAACATGTTATATCAATTCGAATGAAATTTAGTCATCTTTCAGGATATTTCATAATATACAGGATGTACCATTTAAAAAAACGCACTTTCAACCCTTTTCGTATCTAGCAGTAAGATCATGAATTTTGAACGACCCTGTATAACGCAGAACAAACTTCTCTATACAGAATCAATATACATGATCTTGATGAACTAAACACAAAATTGCAACTTCCTAAGAATCCAAATACCGCAGAGATAAACATTCAATTCGAGCTATGTTTTGGATAAAAAATATGGACAATGACCAATATCTCAACTAGAGATAGGTATGGGAGAGTATGAGGCAGAAATAATCAGAAAGGATTGACAACTTCAAAAATGCGATAATATACAGGGTGACCATTTGAAATAACAAAGATGCTGCTACTTTCTGGTATAAGCGGCAACGCTGCACTGCTGAAAATATTTTAGATCGATAGACCAAGAGCAACTACTTGAGAAACCAAATTTTCAGAATGATCCTATGTACCGTTCTCCGTAAAAGTCCACCGACCGTGACCCACCCTGTATATATATATATATATATATATATATATATATATATATATATATATATATATATATATATATATATACATATACATCCAGCTATCTTCCAGGCGTCCTTTCACAACTCTTTCTCTGAGCGTCCATCGAGTGGAAATCATAAGTCTCTTGTTCTACATATGTATATTTTTAAGATTTGAACATCAGGGGTCATAAAGGAGTGATCAAGCTTTCCTTTTCTACGATAAAAATTTGAAAGTTTCATTACACCTATTTCGTGGCGTCCTTTCATGTACCCGTCTCTGAGCGTCCAATATATTCACGAATTCACGCTACTTAGCGTCCGGTTTGTATAGTTTACTTTCATCCTGTAGATTTGTGAGCGTCCAGCAATGATGCCAGATTTAACCATCACCTTTAGCGGCGGTAATCGAATTAGGGCAACGACACTGTTTATTTTCCGGATGCCACTCATGGGTTGAATTTCACATATTATCTGATTAGAGCTTATGCGGCCTCAGCCAAAGGCAGAACGCGGCGCTACGATACTTGTACGGTATAGAAGAGACACCGGTGCTCAGGGGGATATTGAGTCCGTTGTGGAGAATGAGAAGTGCTGAATCTATTGACACTACTCATTCCCCACCCTCAGGCAAATTCAAGCCAATAAGCCTGATGTCCACCTCGACCACCAAATAAAACGATTTTTGTCATGGAGTTTTTCGCTACAGGTGGAATGAATATCGTTCGGAGAGAGGAGGAAAAACGGACTAAATATCGAGATATTATCTTTGAACTCCGCAGGTTGTATCCAAACCATTCTGTCGAAATGGTGGTTTTGATCATAGGAGTCCTTGGTGGAATGATGAACATACTGTTCTCAAATTTAAAGATGATACCGGCTTGCCTTGATATGACAGAGATCTTAGCGGCACGAATGCAGAAGGCCGTCATCCTTGGTTCACTTCGTCTGCTCAGAACACATGAATCTCGGACCCAATAGTCACGTAGGAAGTGGTTATTAGGGTGAACGACACCAGCTCTCCCTTCGGATGGGTCGGAGCTCTGGAGATAGAGCCTGACTGGTACATTCCTAAAATAATTATTACTGTCAATATTATTATTGGGGTAAACGACACCGGATTGGTCGGAGCTTTGGAGACAGGGACTGACTGGTACATTCCCAACGAAAATAATGATAATGATAATAATAATAATAGGTCCTTATTTTTCAAATATACGTACAATATAAGAGGAAAAACCCCGAAGATCAGATGATGATATACGTGTTACCTCTGTTATTATTGTCAAGCGTATCTGAAAAAATATAACAAACAAAAATCACTATGTTTATAATTATTCTGCAGCGCTCCTTAAATCTATATTTACCTACTTGTGGATAGCCTTAAAAAAAGAAAAACTATTCCATAGACTCAAGCATTTATTTGTTCCGTGATGATATATTCTTTTATACGTTTTTAAATGAATTCATATTTAATTTCTTCATGTTCGTTGGACCATAGTTTTAAATGAGTGGTATCTGATAAGAGAAAGACCGCCTGAAGGTTTCAGTTCTATGAATCGGTCTAGTAATAGTTCCCTTGTAGCGTATGTTTAAATTGTGAACATCTTCAAGAAATTAAATTTTCTTCCATAAGTATGAGGGTGTTCGAATAGTGATTACTTTATGGAAAAAACAAGTCGCATAGAGAAGTTGTCTACGCTGCATATTGAGCTAACCTATTTCATTCAATTTATGGGAGATGTAGCCTCCCCCACTGATCCCAAATATCCATCTCAGGCATGAGTTTTGCCTCTTTTCTTCATCAACCGGACATAGACTATAAACTGAGTCACGGTAGTTGAATTTGGAAAGTACTAGTAAGTCACAGAGCACGGCCTCAACCTTCTGATTCAAGTACCTCCTGTTGCCATAAATGAGTTCCAGATTCCTGAACGCCAGGCCACGAATATTTCGTATGTGCGATTTGAACCTAAGATCATCATCGACTGATGAACCCAGATTCTTCATGTTTTTGACAAGTTTTATTACTTGGTTTTCATCATTGATCTGGATTTAGTTTTCAAGGAGACGTCTGTGATGCCGTGTTCCAAATAGCATTACCGATTTTCCAACTGTATTATTTTTGAGCACAGGACCAGCATCAGAAGGGGAAAAAACTCACCAACAGTATTCTTTTTATGTATTGGATGTACAACTGACTTTTTTCAAATTTGGAGATAAACATTTGGGTGAGACCAAAATTCGAGATATGATTTATAAATGGTATCAAATAAGGGTAACACATAAGTAGGAGTTTCAAATTGATACCATCCCACCCTTGAGCATTAGATAACAAGTTATATAGGACATGTTGGGTTCCATGTTGGGTTCCATTATGGGTTCCATCTGAATTGAAAATGGCCTGCTTTCTCATGAATACTATTGGAGTAGAATTCAATCAGATTTTGATCTGCAGCGACCGCTGCAATAACTTTCACGAAGTACTGATTCAATTCCTTTACATCAAACGAATGATCGGAAATGGTGGTCGATCTTTTTTAAGTGATGTAGATCCTTCCATATCTTGCTTACCCCGCTGTCTAAAAATATATTGAAAATATGCCTTCTTTCCATTTTGACAAGCCAGGGTTGTGTAGCTTCGGAATGTCTTATAATATTTATAGTTACCTGGAGATTCTGTTTTTTGCCACCTAGAACGGGCTTTATTTCGCTATGACATCAATAATTTAATATTATCTGTGATCCATGGTGCATAACGTTTGGTTATTCTAATCAGTTGAACAGGAGCATGCAGATTGAATTTTGACATAATGTTTTTATTATGAAATTAAATTTTTTCGTCAATAATATCTGTCACATAAATATATTCGAACGGGATTGATATATCTTCGTAAAATCGTAAAATTTCTAAAGTCTCCAATCATTCTATATGTCAGTGAGCAGGAACTATCACCAAGATTATTTTTTTATACTGTCAACTCTTGATATGAAATACCTGGTACCAAGACAACTTCGATATTCTTGGAAATATCATCACTGTTATCTGTGATGATCAAATCTATCAGTGATAGTGATGAAACGGTCACTCATGTGGGTCTATCAACTAGTTGAACGAGTCCCGATCCCTCCAACATATTATTCAGCCTGATAGCAGCCCTAAACTCATTTTTCAACAAATCAATATTGAGATCATCCAGAATGAATACATCATCATATTTGGGAATTAAAGATGGTATACCATTCTCTAGTGAACTGAGGAAATCAGTTTCGGAATAGTTTGAAGGCTTGTAGACAACTCCAACAGCCACGTTAAATTACATGGTAATTTATTGTCAACACACATACCAACGCCCCCTCCTCTACTTTTCAGACGATGTCTTCTGAAGGAAACATAATCATTCACATGACATACATTACTATGAATTCGATCGGACAGCTAAGTTTCACTCAGGCATATGATAGATTTTTCTGTAAAGTATTGAGATCTTTCGAAGATGATAAGTTTGGTAACAGCGATGTAATAATCAGGTGGCTAAATCTCTGTGAATGTGACATTTTATCTGAAACAAAACATGAGTGAAAATCAAAATACGGAAACACAATTGAAATAAATAAAGAAAAACAAATGTGATGAAAAATAAGAGATATAGGAAAAAAATCTATTTTGGAATCTTAAATGAAGATCTCGAAAGTTCAAAATATTATCATTACATCTCTTATACTACTGTGCCATCTATAAATTTAAACAATGAGATTTCTTAAGAGAAAATAATTTTGTTATACCATTTTGCTCGACAATCATAAGTTTATTTTCCACCACTGTACATGACAAGTCAATATTTGATACTTGAATATTATTTTCTTCAGGCTGCAAAACTCTTTAGAAAACATCAGATTTTTTAAAAAATCAATGCCTTTTCAAAAATGTTTCTTTTCTTTTCAAAAATGTTTTTTTCCTTACAAAACGTGTATTTACAAAATAATTCAACTAGGATTTGTGTGATTATCATTTTGAACTTATACAGGGTGACCCAGGGTTAAACTGCCAAACGTTCAGGATCGTTTGTTTAGTTGAAAAGGACTTTTTTTCCTATAACAATGTGTCCTAACTTGCTTTGTTTTGGAAATACAGAGTGTTCAACGTTTTTACAAAATATCAGTTTTTCATCATATTATTTAAAAACCTTCTAGCTGATTTCGATAAAATCTGTCATGCTAATTTACTTATGGCAACATTATTATTTCCAGTAGCGTCCCAAGGGCTAATCTCATTAATGTTAGAACGAATCATTGTACTCCATTGTTTTTTTGCATGTTCAGTTTTTTTTTCTGGATTAGGCCAATAAAAATACAATTTTTTTGTTTATTTCAGTATCTTCCTTCATTTTTGAGAAATAATTTAAAAACCGATTTCATGTAACAAGAAAAAAAACTTCCTGAGAAAATGATATTAGGGCAAACGTATTCATTGTATTTCATTAGTAGGTAAAGAGAAAACAAAAATTCACAAAAATGGCCACCATTTCTTTCAATGCAAAGTTTGCACCTACGAAGGATGGATTCTGCAGCTGCACGGCATCTTGCTGGTGTGATCTCTACAGCTGCTTGTACAATCCTTTCTAGGAAAATACCTTGGTCTTTAATGGGCTCAGCATACACTTTGGTTTTCATTGTACCTTATTCAAAAATCCGTAGGGGTTAAGTCAGGAGATCCTGCAGGGTGAGAAATTTTGACACTCTGTATCTCGAAAACGAAGCTAGTTAGGAAACATGAGTATAAGAAACAAAAGTCTTATTTTTACCTAAAAAACCGATCCTGAAAGTTTGGCGGTTTAACCCTGGGTCACCCTGTATATGAAATTCAATTCTGAATAACTTTTCTGAGTAGCATTTTTCGATGTTCTTCAAAATGAAGGTACTTTACTCTGAAGCTGAAATGATATATCCTTCCCTGCATATGAACTTGACTTCAAATCTACACACATCATTTGGAACAACTTTTCCGATTAGCATTTTTCGTCAGATTTCGAATTGACGGTCTTGAATTCCGGAGCCAAAATAATATTATGGTTGTCCCTCCCCATATATCATAAGAGATTTTTACATTTGCGTTGAAGCGCTCCTAGTTTTGTGATATGCAGAACTTCTTATTGGGAGTTTTTCTTTCATATACCAAGTATCAAGAAAGTTTTCTGAGGACAACTTATAACCACTTGTACCAGTTGGGCCGTGATGGTGATAGTTCGCTTCTCTATGATAGGGGCGTGGGTGCAATTGTCGTACGTCTTCTATAGCTTGCACAAGTCTTTCGAAGAATACTTCTGAGGGCTGTGGTGAAGGTGCAGCAGGTTGACATAAAAACAATTTTTGAAGTTTTTATTTGAAGGGTGTGAAAAACTTCTAGAGTTTGATGTAATTTGGAATATTCAACTTTTTAATGACTTAGTTTTCCACTGATATGGACTGCAACACAATCCCATGAACTCTTTTGGAAAACAACACACATAAATTTGCCAAGATCAGAAATGAAAATGACTCTCGAAACTGACAAGGATTTTCACATAATTAGCTGTTTAATTTCCAAAACCTTTGTCGCAGATATGCATTTGGATTTGCTCGTTCATAAACTCAAGCTGAAATAATGAACAAGTACAATGATAAATATTACTGTGAGTCCATTCTTCATTTATTTTCCAACTTACTTTACTATCAGCACAACAAATATCATTCACGATTACTAACGAATACCGCAAATAACGATTTTCAAACAATGCTCATTGAAATTCTTCAGCGTTGCCGTATTCACCACAACTTGAAGGACGCTTGGAAATCGGCAGTCTAAAAGTAAATCATACTCCGAGAAATATACAGACGGTGCTCTTCGCGCCGCTAGCGGTAAACCCGGTGAACTAATAATATACAAAAGTATACGAAAAATGAGGTCCCACTATTAAGACGGCGTCCGGCAAATTTTCAAATCTGTAAACTACTATGAAGATTTGAGCACATTTTCTATAGGAAATCAACAGAGCGTCCGTATACGGACGCTCAGTTGGAGACGGACGCTTGGAAGATAGTAATTTGTCAATGTACGGACGCCCTGAAGATAGTGGGATATATATATATATATATATATATATATATATATATATTTATATATATATATATATATAATATATATATATTAAAATACTAAAATAAAATGAAATTATTGACTGTAGTAACTTCACATATCACTGACCGATGTGTCCATATACTCCTGAATTGAATAAAACCCATTTTCTATAAGATATCTTTTCAATATTTTTTTGAAGCGAGGCTTGTCTAAAATCTTCCAACTGGAGGGTAATTTATTATATTATTATTATTATATAATTCCTCTACAATAGCATACATTTCAAACACACTCACATAACTGGCAAGCTATTATAATGTTATAGTTGCAGAACAGTGAAGTAAATTCCATTTCCAACAAATTCAAAGTAAAAAATATCACTACTGCAATACGAGCTATGTCCAGAAACAGTCATTTTACAGAAGACTGTAGATAATAACTACTAATGAACATAGCAGTCGATGCCAAAACACCAAAGAAGAAAAAATAACTACTACATAAGAATTTCTACCGGTCATTGTTTTGGAATTTAAAGTATGAAATAATCGTTTGTACAAATTTTTATATAGTACCTATTATAGTTTTACAGTCTCCTGTGAAACATGTTTCGTGACATAGCTCGTATTGCAGTATCAACGACGCTGTGTTTTAAGAGAAGACAGAAGAGACTCTTCAGTGTACCTACCTCAGATCAATAAGTAAACATAGATTGCCCGATGCTACGTAAACATCATATTCACTGAACCGAAGATAATTCTTGCGGAAACTGTTTTGTTTCGGGTTTTTGACATTCGAACCAAAACACAACACCTCTAGCACAGTGCCGTGATTTTTTAAGGGGGTCAAAATTACTTATGCAAATGCAGTACCTGTGAGCTACAACAAGTTATGTCACGGTTTTGTCTTAATTATTCCTAGGGTCAATAAAAAGCCGGGGGTTGGCAGCAAATAACTTTTTATCAAAATTTGGGGATTCAAGATAGCGGATTAGTTTTGTGATTTATGATATTCTTTCCTAAGTTGGATTCTAGGAGTTTTCAGCTATCAAAAATAAAGCATTATTTATGGTCTAAAGTAATTAATTCGAGAGATTTAACAAATTCCTTGACTATATTTCAAGTTTGGTGCCTGGGGGTTTATGTTGTGTAGATCAAGTTTCAACGAATCAATACGAATATTTGAATAATATGGACCAGTTGCATAAAGCCTTCTGTTAACGTAGGTAACATAACTGGTGAGCTTAGACATGCGTTGCCATAGTAATCATCAAATCAAATATTTATTTGTCTGTTAAATTATTTATGCAACTGGCCCTATGAGTTAAGAAACCTTCTCCAACATCTATAAATAAATTGTTCATTCTGTTGAGTATTATCCTTTCTGAATTTTGGACCAGTTTATCCATATGGCAAGTACCTGTCAGAAAACAACTACTCTCCTGGCTAAGACCACGACGGGGATTGAATTAAATCAAACAGATACTTGTGCAACGTTCCTCAAAGCATCAGAGAACGCAAGTGCCAGTGTTTTGTGTTGATGAAGTGTTGTTTAAATTTTCCTGTGTGTTTTCGTGGTTTTTGTCCTGCTTAAACAACTTAAAGTTACATTTGGAATATTTTTCAAAATAGTGCAGTGGTTCAGTGAGACACAATGTCGAAATACTGCTTTGTTTTCAAAACAAATGATAGTAAACAAACATTCCACAGGCGAGGTTCCAGTGGCGTCAAATCCACGATACAAATCATGCAATCAAACGTATTCGTCAAATATAATATTGGAGGACAAATAAACTCATTCAAAATTACAGATAAAAAAAAGCCTATGGCAAAATGGTGAATGACTCAATGTTTGTTATAAATATCTGTAAGCAGGGGAAAAAAACATTGAAGCTTATGACAGGAAAATTGAATTTATTTTCCAATAATATTGATATTGTTAAAATTCTAACAGATTGAATGAAATATATGCTTATCCACACGTTATTATAACAAATAGGCAAATATCACTATTATTTATTTAATTTTAAGCCTAACATAAACAATATTACAAATGTATAAATATAAAGTGTCAAAGTGTATGTGAAAGAATGATTCTCAAGAAAGCTCAGTACATGAGGATTTCAACACTTGGTATTTATTGATTTTTAAATAGAACTGTCTTTGTCAAAAGAGACCTGACCCTTTCTACTTTGTCAGTTCCGCTTATTGACAATTCAAGGTATAATCAGATTTTGAAAAAAATTTGAAGTACTTATTACCTTTACCAAGGCAAAACTATGGTTTGATGAAGGCTCTTCCTCAAAGAAATGATTTCCAAAAATTCAAAGTAAGTCCTTTGGTATATCATTAATTGTCCTCACTGTTAGAATTTTAACAATGTCAATATTATTGGAAAATAAATTCAATTTTCGTTTCATCTCAATGTTTTTCCCCCTGCTCACAGATATTTATAACAAACGTTGAGGAATTCACCACTTTGCCATAGGCTTTTCGTATCTGTAATTTTGAATGAGTTTCTTTGTCCTCCAATATTATATTTGACGAATACATTTGATTGCATGATTTGCATCGTGCATTCGACGCTACTGGAACCTCACCTGTGGAATGTTTGTTTACTATAATTTGTTTTGCAAACAAAGCAGTATTTTGACATTGTGACTCACTAAACCACTGTACTATTTTGAAAAATATTCCAAATGTAACTTTAAGTTGTTTAAGCAGGACAAAAACCACGAAAACACACAGGAAAATTTCTAACAACACTTCATCAACACAAAACGACAACGTGCAATGGCCGCCACGGCCGGTGTAACAAGCGGTGCTGCCAAGAGTAAAATAATTCCGCTCGAAATGCCTAAAATTTCATCAGTTCAAAACGACATATATCTTCCTTTTTGGTAATTTTTTCACACCTTTCTGGACATAAACATTTCTCTAGAATTTTTAGAATAATACATCTGAATATAAAATATGATTGATTATGCATTTATTGGTAGGTTCCTACCAAAATCATATTTTTTTACCAATTTGACAACAGGGCGTCAATGTTTGAAAACATTAGGGATGAGAGGTGTACGTAAATAAACAAAGTTGTCTTCGGTTCAGTATGATGTTTACGTAGCATCGGGCCGATCTATGTTTATTTATTGATCTGAGGTACCCACACTGCAACAAGTTTTTTTCCTAATTATTGAAAGGTAATCGTTTTTAAGGTCTTCTTAAATAGTAACAATGTTTTTTACTGCTATTTCAACAAATAGTGTATTTGTGTCTCAAAATCGGGATTATGCCATGATTACCATACTGCGACGCCCATGGTTTGATTTGACAAGACGATAAATATGTCGTAAACGGACGTAAATAAACATGATCGTCAAGTTAGGAGTGAATATAACATGGAATTCCAAACTGGTCACCTAGTGCAAACGGATATATCCGACAATGCCCATTTTTAACATGATTCGGGATGAGATGTTTGTAAACAACGTCGGGTATGTTGCTTTCAAGAAAGAGACAGAGAAGCCTTCTCTGTATCTTTCATTGCTCGGAGTCTGGTATAAAGACTTTTTCCTCAAGAAATTGTTTTAGAAAGGTAAAAATTTCAGTACGATTTGCGGAAAATATATTTGAAAATTCATTTACTCACTGTATAACTCTGCACAATTATTGCCATTTTGCGATTCATCCTGGTCAAAATCTTTGGTAGTGAACTTCATACCTCTATGATAACTCAGGGAATCTCCGGCATTACCACTAAAACCGTCCAGATCACTGAGTGGGTATCCATCAGGTTCAGGGCCAATTTTGAATTTTCCATAATGAGCGTATGACGATTTCTGATCTAAGTCTACCACCTCTATGAGTAACTCAGAACCAGCAGAAGCTGCAAATAACCAAGTGGATTTTTGTAGACAATGGCGTGATAGAATAGGTTTTTTTGTAATATCACATTAAAAATTATTACTTCAATATTTGCGTGAGATTTTCTCGACAATTTAATGACTTGAGAAGTAAAAACAGCTCCGTTCCAGTAAAAACAAATTTAGAATGTACCGATATCAATGAATATTATTGCTCAATAGCAGAAACTATTTCCAAACAGATTCACTCTCCAACCGATCCATTGAGTTATTTGAAACATATCTCTGTTTCGGAGTCTTTCTTTTTCGCGCCTACAGACATCGTAGAGATGAAGCAAATTTTCAATGAAATAAAAAATAAAAATGCATCTGGGTGGGATGACTTATCGTTACAAATATTTTCATATCTCCCTGAGTTCGCCCTTGAGGTACTAGTTGAGGCTGTAAATTTTTCATTTCTCACAGGAGTTTTTCCATCATGTTTGAAAAACGCTATAGTCATTCCATTACATAAGGGGGGCGATACTGATAATCCTGCAAACTTCAGACCCATCTCAATGTTTCCCACACTTTCGAAAATAATAGAAAAACTCGTGAAAAAAAGAATAATGGCTTTTCTGAATAAGCACAATTCTATTAACCCTACTCAATTTGGATTTCAAAGAGAAAAAGGCACAAATGATGCAATTTTCAACCTTTTACAAAATGTTTATTTGAAAATGAATGATAAAGAAGTTGCTGCAGCGGTTTTTTGTGACTTGACAAAGGCCTTCGACTGCGTTAATCACAAAATATTGTTGCAAAAATTAGAGGTATATGGGTTCAGGAAGGTAGTTATCCAGTGGTTTGAGTCATATTTATCTGGACGAACTCAAAGCGTATCTCTTCAAGGCAGCTTATCGCACAAACTAGAAGTTAAATGGGGAATACCTCAGGGGTCAGTTCTGTTTTTAATTTATATAAATGATCTAACCTCAATTAATATTTCCGGAGAGTTCACCCAATTCGCAGATGACACCACAATACTTTGGCATGATAAAGATGACTCAAAACTGTATCAAATGGTGGAGAATGATATTAGTGAAGTGAAAAATTGGTGTGATGCTAATAAGCTCTCCTTCAACATATCCAAAACTAACATTCTCACTTTTAAATGTAATCTTCCAGAAATTCATTTAGGAAATCAAGTGATAAGTTGTAGGTCAGACACAAAATTTCTGGGTTTACATATTGATGATATACTGAAATTTGAAGATCACATTGAAAGACTCAGACGAAAACTATCATCAGGATGTTTTGCAGTAAGAATCACTTCATGGGAACTTGGTGAAGATATGGCAATGAGTGTGTATTATGCATTAGTTGACTCACATCTAAGATATGGAATTTGTTTTTGGGGATCATGTAGTCAATATCTTTTCAATATGGTTTTTGTTTTGCAAAAAAGAGCAGTTAGGTATATGTGCATAGCTAAATTCCAGGATTCTTGCAAGCCACTTTTCATTAAACAAAAATGTTACCACTACCGTGCATTTTTATTTTAGAAGCAGTATGTCTCATTAACAGTAACTTTAAAAACGAAATCCATACGATTACCCATTATAACACCAGACAGCCACTAAATATAAAATTACCAATTCCAACATTGACACAGGTTAAAAATTCTATAATTTATAATGGTAAAAAATTATTTACTCATCTACCTAACAATATTAAAATCATAGACAATAGAAGAAAATTTAAAAATTCCGTAAAAAATCTTCTTCTGGCAAAGGCTTTCTACTCATTAGATGAATTCTACTGTGAGAACTTTTAGTGCTGTGAAATTCAACTTCGTCATCCCTTCTTAGCTATTTTATATTATGATAATTGTTCTAAGGTTTATTTTGTACTGACATTTTCCTAATTTTTTTATATATTTTCTTATATTTTTCATAATCTTATATTTATACTTTTTTTTTGTTGACGATGGAAATATTCTATAAATTTTTATTCTAATTACCTGTGTGCCAATTATGATGTATTTTTATTTATTATTCAATTTGTACTGGTATTTTTATATTTTTACTTGTTTGTAGTTGACCATTACGGTGAAAATATCATACCAATTCTATTTTATTTACTTTTGCGCATATTATGTTGTTTTTAATTCATTATTTATTTTGTACCTGTTTGTTGTGCATGTATGGTATGTATGCGTATATGTATGTGTATGTATGTATGTATATATATATTGTATATATATGTAGAAACACAATAATTATTGTTAGGTATTTTCTTTTATGTGACTTTGTCAATAAGAATTATGTTCTTCAGACAATAAAGTATATTTGATTTGATTTGATTTGAAACAATATACTGTGTTCCACAGAAATAGCCATATTTCTGTTTGGAACATTGAATTTGCTTACTGGACAGTTTTTTCAGAAATGACATCAACTTTAGATTTTCAAATGGGACAATCTGTATATTATTACACTTTTCATGATTATCTCAATCCAGTGATACTTACCATAGTTGATATTTCATTTGGTAGAAGACACAAAATATGTCAAAAAGTGCTGCCTAGTCTTGTCATATTATACAGGGTGATCCATAATAAATGCGCAGGACTTCAGGATGTGATAGCTCGTTCATAAATATGAGAAAAAGTTTATATTAACTCACCCACTGATATTCAACATTTTCAAGATACAGGGTTTGGAAATTTAAAAAAAAAATATAGTTTTTTGCGAATATCTCTGGAACCATTTATTGCACAAAAAATAGATTATGAACGCATTTTTTACTCATAATAAGCTATGTTTTGTGCAGATTTTTTATTTTTTAAATTTCATAATTGGTGAAGATTTTGAAGGGTGTTTTTTCTCCAACTTCTACGCCACTGGAAAAAGTATGATTTTGAGCCGCCTACTTGAACCGCCAATGTTTTCTACGCAAAAAAGGTATTGGTAATAAGCTCTAAAGTTGAACGTTATCAAGAAAAATCAACTTTCATGTTGAAAAACATGGTAAATTTTTTCAAATTATTTTTTTCCCAATTATACAATACCTATTTATTTAAACGTTAGAACAAGTAACAAAACCAACCGTTGACTTCTTAATTGCAAAATTTAAAAAAAACATAACAATCATACTCAGTTGAATTGTTGGAAATGTCCGCCGTTAGCTTCAATGCACGCAGCAATTTTTCGAGGAAAAACCATTATTTAAACAACATGAAAGTTGATTTTTCTTGAAAACTGTCAACTTTAGAGCTTATGACCAAGAACACCTTTTTTGTGTAGAAAACATTGGCGGTTTATATAGGAGGCTCAAAACTGTACTTTTTCCAGTGGCGTAGAAGTTGGAGAAAAAAACACCCACTACCCCTTCAATATTTTTTCCAATTATGAATTTGAAAAAACAAAAAATCCGCAGAAAACATAGCTTATTATTAGTAGAAAATGCCTACGAAATTTGTTTTTTGTGCGATAAACGGTTCCAGAGATATTCGCAAAAAACGATAATTTTTTTAAAATTTCAACTGCTTGTATCTCGAAAATGGTGCATTTTAGAGGGTAAGTTAATAGAAACTTTTTTTCATATTTTTGAACGAGCTATCACATCCTGGAGTCCTGCGCATTTATTATGAATCACCCTGTATTCAATGTTCCTAATTTCAAAAATATAGCTAGAGAAACAAAGGAGAAAATGGGGTGACCCATGAGTCTGTGTCACACGGTGTGTTAATATATTTGTTGAATACTGGTGAACTAATACTCAATAAACAGAAAATATTGTTTTTCATCACTAGAATCTCTATCAGAGGAATATTGGGATTGCAATAATTATAATTTAATAGTTTACATTCAGAACAGGTAAGCCAATATTCACCAATGTCATCAGTAGAAATACCACGAGTGATTAAATTTTTGCGATAAGTCTGTCGATCCATTTCTGAACGAAACCGAATTGCTTCGAAAAAACACCACGAGTCCGCAGAATTTGACGAAAGTAGCAAAAAGTTATCTAAGAAATTAATAAAGCTCAATAAATAGGATGCAATTCAGTTGAGTTCAGAAATAAAAGACAGACTTACGAGATGAATTCAATCACGAGTGGAATTTTATTAGACTATTTCACAAAGTGAAAGGTAAACAATCTGAAAGGACCGCGCACTTTTCTTATGTAAAGTGGCGACTCTGGTCAAATTTTCTGAAAGTTTGGTATGTTGTTGTACCCGACTCAGTAACCAAAAGTGTCGATGGGCCCAACCCAATCCGATGGCTAGTTTTCTAAATACGGGGTGTTAAAGTTGAAAATTGCCCAAAATGTTCGGATTTATTTTTTATTTATTAAAAGTTAGATCGAATTTCTGTTGCATACAGATGTTTACTACATGTTTTACTAATGAAATTAGTGGATACGTTTGATTAAAAATATTTATATTTACAAGGTGATTCACGAATGTATGACGGTAGTTTTTTGGCAAAATTCACTTTTTTTACTGTGACGTCAGGAAAGCATATTTTTGGAACGTTCTCTTCGATAAAGTATTTTGACGAGAAAATATTGCACGGTACATATTTTTTATACAGGGTGTTTCACAGAGAGAACCACTAGAAAAAATTATTTTCTTTTAGGATTAATTCGAAGCCATGTATTTATGGATTGATTTTTGGGAAAAGTAATACCATAAACATATGTGTGTCTCTAATCTCCAAAATATTCAAGGTGGTTTATTCATAGGAAGGTATTCTATTTTGGGAAAAGTACAAAAAACATGAACAACCTGTATTCAAAAATTTCCCCGGTCAAATGTAACTATTTTCTCACTATATATTGATTTTCATACCATCTTCAGAGGTATGAATTCTAAATCCGATACTATGACCAGTTTTCGAGTTACAGGGCGTAAAGTGGAAAATTACTGATTTTATCAGTTTTTTTTTTTCAAATTAAAAAGCCGTATTGATTTTTTGTTGCACCTATGAGTTCAATATGAGTTTCGGTCAGATGTACATGGAAAGGTTCAGCTAAAAATATTCACAGTTACAGGGTTATTCACGAATAAATCACAATAGGTTTTTGCAAATACTCAAAATTTTACAGTTTCGTCACAGATAAATTATTCCATGAAGTTAATACCTAGTCCTTTACAGTTCTGAGTCTGAAATGATTACTTTTCATACAGGGTGAGCCATACAGCCAACCACACCAAAAATAATTATGCTTTGAAATAATTGAAATGAGAACTTTTTTAGTGAATTTTGAGTAACTGTATAACATTACATCAAGTATGCACAACCGTAATACAACCTACCAAAAATATACATCTTTGTCTGATATAAGTAATCGACCACCTTTTTATACACGTGGCAGCAAAAATGATAATAATATTTTTTTTCATTTATTCAACACTTTATAAACAAATATAATTTAACATTTATGATTCTTTTATGATATAGGTACAATATCTATGAATCATTTTGTTTCTGTTCAGCTGTGCTGGTAACGGAACAGTATATAACTCGCTCTACACGTATATTGTGAAGTAACGACCTATACAAATAGGTTCGAATTATACCTACACACGAAGATGGATAATTATCATCTCTTTGGAGGTGATAGCGCAGTGGGTAAGCGCGCTCATAAAGTAACTCAAAATTCACTAAAAAAGTTCTCATTTCAATTATTTCAAAGCATAATTATTTTTGGTGTGGTTGGCAGTATGGCTCACCCTGTATGAAAAGTAATCATTTCAGACTCAAAATTGTAAACGACTAGGTATCAACTTCATGGAATAATTTATCTGTGACGAAACTATAGAATTTTGAGTATTTGCAAAAACCTACTGTGATTTATTCCTGAATAACCCTGTAACAGTGAATATTTTTAGCTGAACCTTTCCATGTTCATCTGACCGAAACTCATATTAAACTCATAGGCGTAACAAAAAATTAATACGGCTTTTCAATTTGAAGAAAAAACTGATTAAATCAGTAATTTTCCACTTTAACGCCCTGTATCTCGAAAACTGGACATAGTATCGGATTCAGAATTCATACCTCTGAAGATGGTATGAAAATCATTATATAGTGGAAAAATTGTTACATTTGACCGGGGAAATTTTTGAATACAGGTTGTTCATGTTTTTTGTACTTTTCCCATAAATCAATCCATAAATATAGGATTTCGAATTAATCCTAAAAGAAAATAATTTTGTCTAGTGGTTCTCTCTGTGAAACACCCTGTATAGAAATATGTTTTGTGCAATAAGTTCTCGTCAAAATACTATATCGAAGGGAACATTTCAAAAATATGCCTCCCTGACATCACAGTAGAAAAAGTGAATTTTGCCAAAAAACTACCGTCATACATTGGTGAATCTCCTTGTAAATATAAATATTTTTAATCAAATGTATCCACTAATTTCATTAGTAGAACATGTAGTAAACATCTGTATACAACAGAATTTCGATCTAACTTTTAATAAATAAAAAATAAATCCGAACATTTGGGCAATTTTCAACTTTAACACCCTGTATTTAGAAAACTAGCGATCGGATTGGGTTGGGCCCATCGACACTTTTGGTTACTGAGTCGGGTATAATAACATACCAAACTTTCAGAAAATTTGACCGGACGCCACTTTACATAAGAAAAGAGCGGGGTCCTTTGGCAGAATTAGACGAAAGTAGCAGAAGAAATTAATAAAGTTCAATAAACGGGAAACATTGAATAATTCGATAGAATTTATCCCAAATATGCTCGTTTTCAAATGCGTGTCATTACTTATATTTGACTGGGAAGGTGAACAAACTTTCAGTCTAACTCCACCAAAAATAATCTTTATTTGTGAAGTCCGAAGACTAACAACGGGCATATACCATGTTGCTAGTCTTCGGACTACATGGTATCTTCAATAAAGATTATTTTTGGTGGAGTTAGACTGAAAGTTTGTTCACTTTCCCAGTTTTATCTCACTTCCACTGTATGTGATGGATCGTCTACGATGACTTATATTTGACGTTTAGCTGTCACATCTACGAAACTGAAAACACCAAACTTGACTCCGCAGGACGAGTGGTGTTTTCTCGATAAAATTACAATAAATCCATAGCATCTCCCAAAAATTATGCAACAAATAAAAATTCATAATGGGTTACCGAAAAGTCCTTGTTTTGCGAAGAAAAAAAATTTTTCGAAAAAGAATCAAATCAAGAATAAAATGCACTTTTTCAAAATATACAAAAAAATCATTTGGCAAATTTTCTTGCCATCTCGTGAAACAATAAAATTCAGATTTTCATCAACATCTAGATAAAAAATCAGAAGCAATTTACCTTTTAAATTTGGTTAGGAATTTTTCTGTATATAAAATAGAGGCGTAACTTTTCTCTTGATAATAACATTGCTACCAACTTAAAAATAACTCTCATTGATCTACTGAAATGTGAAGGAGAGATAAACATATTTTAAAGTCACTATCTTCAACTTGTCCATTTCTTCTTGTTTCTTCATCTCTTCTTAATTTCTTCGGGTAAGCATCTCAAGCTGAGCTCAGTTAAATTTTGATGATAACATACATTTGTATAGAGGTAAAACTTGTAATTTTTTTAAATATTACCATTATGTTGTAGATAGATGCCTTTATTCATCACTCATTGCTAATTGTTCCAAAAAAATTATTTACATCGTCAAATATTACTGTTTTTTCGAGATTCATTTGGAGGGGGGAATGTTTCTAGCATTTTTCTCGTCATTCTTGAGATTGTTGTATTCATAGCAACTTCAAAAAAACTGAATTCAGGCTAGTAGTTGTTTCAACCTTCTGCATCATAACATTTTGATTACCTCTTTTTTCTGTTATCATGAACTTATTGAAAGATGTGTACAATATTTTGTGAATATTCTTACAATCTACTTTTACGAATGAAAATTAAAAAATACTCTGAAAATTGTCTCTTTCATAACCTGAATATCTTTGATTCAATTTTGGTTCAAGTGACTTACTCAAATAGTGAATATTTTGGAGACCCAGCCAAAATTCACCATCAAGATCTCCAAAACCAAATTTATATTCTCTCCAACCCAAAAAGAATTCTTGAGATCCGTCGAATCTTTTCTGTATGTGGGTCCAGCCGCCTCCTACTGTCTCCATGTCACAAAGAACCAAAAAGGGTTTTGGAGAGAGTTTTGGATGAATTTCATAAACGCCAGAAACGTTATTGCCTACAAAATAATATTTTCATAACTGACTATAATGTACGGTAGGTCATATAAAACAATGAGTATCACTTAACCACGATTATATGGATACATATAAGTGAAAATAGAGTATTTTTCGATTTGATTCCGAGAGTTCCAACCTTTGAAAGCTGTTTCGTGGTCACCCACTGCAGATGTCATCAGTAACTTTCTGTATACATAGATATATGAGAGAGGAGAGGTAGTCTTTCTAGCTATTTGGGACAGCAGTACACTTGCGTTTTGCTGCTGTCCCAAATAGCTTCAAGATTTGTTCCTATAGATATACAGAGTGGGCCACTGAAAACAAAACAGCGGTTCTGTAGTTCGGCAGAACCGAGTTATATAAAAACGCCCTGACATATCAACAACATTTTCGAGGGGACATCGTTCGCGATGAAATTCACCCGAAATACATTCCGTCCCTCGGAGCTGTGACCGCCACCCCTAAATTTTTAAATGGCAACATATGGCAAGTGATACCTCATTCGAAAGGTATTTTTCTTCTTAATATCAAACAATAAAAATAAATTAATTCTATCGATTCGTTTTCGAAATATAGGAACTTGAAGTTGGGAAATCACTTTTTATTCACTCAATCAATAAAAATAACAACAATGTAACTGTTTAAAGATAATTATCATTGTAAAGGAATTAAATGATATAACTGTTTACCAACAAATAACATGCAATTCCGTTTCAAATTTTGATTTCCTCCTCAATTACTTGATCGAAAACAAGTTTAGGGTCTTGAGAATCGATAAATAGTATATTGTGTATCTAGTAGTAAAAGCAATACATTCCCGCACGACAATGTAAATTGTTGGCCGAGGCGATAAGCCGAGGCCAACAAGCATTGAAGTCTGGGAATGTGCTTTTACTACGAGGTACACATACTATTTTTTCTGAAATCGCAATCAGCATTATCAAAAACTAAGGAATTCTACATATTGTTTGCGTGAATTCAATAACTGTCTAAAATGTAAACAAGCCGGCAAAAATTTTCTCGGATCGTTTTCTGTACGGGAAAGTACTTTTTCGGCAACAATCCGGGAAGTGTTCACTTCCCGGACACTTTTTCTTTGGGAAAGTAGCACTTCCCGGCCTAGTCCGGGAAGTGCTCGAATTTTAATACAAATATTAATATGAATAAGAATTAGAATGTTTCTGTTGGTACCTATCTACTGTTCGAATTTCAATATATAATACAAATAAGAACTGAAATGTTCGAAATATTCAAAATTGGAATCGTTTCATCCGGTTAACAGATGAGTGAAGGTCGACCTCTCTTCGTCTCTTAGACTAAATGCGTCTCATTGTTTTTTTGGCCTCGGAATTTTCACCCAAGATCAATGTTTTGCAGGTGGTTGATTATTACAATAATAATTTTGTAACAAATATTTTATTCACTAACAAGGCAAATTTTTTACGAGGTGTTAATATGAACTTCCACAATAACCATTTATGGGCATACGAAAATCTCCGCGTTATTAAAGAAAGTAATTTTCAGCAACAATTTTCGCTGAACGTTTGGGTAGGAATGGACCTTTCCAAGAGATATGAGGTAACACTGAAATTAGGAAGAAAATACGCTAATATCACTCGGGATTTTTTATTTATTTTTTCTGACCGCTAGTTTATCTATAATCAGAAGAAAAGTGGTTTCGTGACGTCACGTTCATCAAAACTAAACTTGGCAACGTTGTTAAAGTTGTGCACCAAATTCTCATTCAAATATAATGTGTCGTATGACAGTTGTCATTTGATACCAGATGGGTTCTTTCGTCTGTTTCACGGTGCGATCAATAAGAATAGTATGTCTCTGTCTAACTCATTTGCCTACCCATTTGATACAAGAGAAGCAGTTCCATCAGATCTAAACTTAACGAACACTACCTTGATTTATTTTTTGAGGTTAACGAGATTTTCTAAGTTTTGAGGCTTCTGTTGTTTGTGTTCCAAAATTTGTTATTAATTCCTGTATCTCCAGTACCTGTATCCCTGCAATAACTGAACATGTCGACATGTCGAAAAGGTGCTTTGTACCCGGCTGTCTGAATACCAGTGTAAATTCCAATAAACAATTTTTTTTATGCACCTAAAGATGGAGCGCGTCGGAAAATGTGGTTCGAAACAGTGAATAAACCTTTTGTGAAAAGCGGAAATATATGTTTTTGTGAAGAACATTTCCAAGTGAGTACTTTACGTTATGTTATTATTGTATTCAAAGCAGAGTTCAAGGAAAGATTTAAAATATTAGTTATTGCAAAAACGACCTTGAACTATCAAAATGAATGTTGATTGTTGAATGTAAATAAAATAAACATTAACCTCACATCTCCATATAACTTTTGACAATTGAGAACTGTCGTTCTTCATCAAAAGAATGGTCCGTTCAGAAAATTTGAAAGTTACAAATACAATAAAAAATAGCTAATAGGTATGTGTATTTTTATCTATGAGTTGATCAAGTGACAATGTATTGATTATTTCTCAACGGCTTATATCATGCTAGAAGTTATATTTTTAAGAAGAACGGTATTGCCTGTTTCGGAACGTGGATTATGGTGGGAGGTATTTCCGATGAACGTGACGTCAGCGGCACACTTTCAAATGTGATATTTTTTTAAAATGAAAGAAAAATAATGGAACTTTTTGTTAAATGGACTTTTCAGACTAACAACTATCGATTTAAACGAGTTTTGTAATTTATTTTCCGCAAATGTAAAGATCCATTATTGGGGACTACCTGATTGGTCCATTTTTTCAACAGCAATATCAACAGGTGACTCCTACAGAGACTTTTTGCGAGATCATTTTGTTAGAAGAAGTATTCGTACTTGTAACAGGCAATATGTGGTTAAGGCACGACGGAGCTCCAGCTTATTTTAATGTACACGCTCGTCATCATCTCGACATCGCCTACCTCAATCGATGGATTATGCGTGCAGGACGTCAACATTGGCCAGCTCGCAGTCCTGATATGAATCCTCTAGATTTATTTTCATGGAGTCATCTGAAGGCTCTTATTTTCAATTCAAGCCGCCAGAACACCAAATTATTATTTTTTTATGTCACTTTGTTGTATTCAATATTTTGATAAATTAATAACTAGTGAATGATTCATTCAACTGAGATAGTTTGTTGTAATGAAATGGTATTTACCTTTCATCTTCACTTCATTACAATCTCTGGGAATATTGATTGTTTGGTTGCCTTTTGTTCCCCTTGGTTCAGTTCTTGGGTAGAGCCCATTATAAGTTACACCATTTGAAGACTTCGATATTGAAAATCGGCTGTTTTGAATATCTTTGTGTATACTGAAAATTCATGAAGACCATATTGATTTTTGGAAGTCAATGAACAGAGATATGCGAATGAAAAAAATCAAGAATTAAATAGACCATTTTGAACAAATATTCAATATTCAACAGGGTGGCTGATATGCGAGCCTCATCACTGGGATCTCGTGAATCGCAAGAAATACAGGGTGTGTTGAAGTGCGGCAAAGTTACACAATTTGTTGCAGAACAAAGTGCCTTTCAATACTATTGGAGATATCCGGAAAACACCTAGATTTCATAAAAAAATTATAAATTTCTTGCCTTATTTGAAGGACTTTGTCGAAATGAATGGCACTTTATCAAGGCTATTTTTCATTTCCTACAAGACGGCTTTGTCAAATTCGAAATCCAACGTTTCGACTTCCAGAAACGATCATTAAATTTTTTTAACACGGACTTGGTTTTATCATTTAATTTTTTGTTGCCTTCGGACACTTCAAAACCGAGGACAAATTACAAATTTTGTTGACAAAAATTGACAATTTCTTTTTTTTATATTCATTACGATACTGTTTCATTGTGATATAGAAAATGGAATCGACAGCCGTTATGTTCGAAGACAAAAAGTGACATCTACTTGTCAAAATATGACAGTTTAAAAATAGAAATTATTTGAGAGAGCAAATATGGTGTTTTCCAATTCAGAAAAACGTGGTTCGGTTTTATAACAGTATTAACATATACTTTCTAATAATTATACCTATTTTAATGATTTGGACAGGAATTTTGATCTTTTTGTTAAATTTAGTAAACTCCAAATTGCGTATGGCAGAAGAGTTGAAGCTGAAGATTCAAGGCCAGGTGAAAGCGACATTGTTTCAATCACTTTGGCTGCAGTCAAAGGTTCAAACCCTAGCGACTGCAGACATTTTTCTGATGCCCAGAAAAAGTGCTAGAAATCGCATGTAAAAAGGTAAGACCTCGTTAACCCTTTAGCTCGCACAAGTTTCGACTTCTGACGGCTACCGTTCATAAAGAGACGACAGCTGGTTAACGGAAGAAACAATTTTAACAATTTTTTTTCAACAAAATGGAATGATAATATGCATTTTATTTCATTCAATATTTGCAATAATATTTCATAAAAAAGTTTTATTGAAGGTTATGGAAAATCTTAGAGGTTCCACACTAAGCCGAATACATTCGATTCTTACAAAACATAAGTATCATCATTATAAATTATATGTCAGCCAAGAACTAAGACCAAGAGATCGTCATCAGCAAGTGAGAAGGCAGGGACGGACACCATTCAATGTTTGGGTAGACATAATCGATACAGAAATTTAAATACGTTATATTGATTCACTCCTGAATTCAGTAGATGTTTTTGAAAACGAGCCGTTAAATAGATATAGGCAACTGTGTAGGAAACAGGATTGAGCTCCACCCCATGAAACATTTGATAATCAATGGATTGGGAATCAAGAGGTGGTACGCTAGCCTGACAGAATCCCCGATTAATCCCCGATGGATAATTTTTTATGAGAATATTAAAAAAACATTTGTTCAGGAGTATTCCACGTAACATACAGATTTTACGACTACATTTGAAGTTTGAACCCAATGGTAGGTTACGTGCAAACTGCAAAGATGGATACAAAAATGCATAGGTGCAAGGGGGATCATTCGAGCATTTATTTTGATTCTTTAGTTTGTTTTTTTCACAGTTTAGACATAGTTGTTATCAAAGAATTGAGATTGATTAATATTGTTTTGCCAGAAGTTCAGTTTCATAATAATTTAGAAGGGGATGGGTAAGAGGTTTCATCAAAATTTTGCCAGCGATTTGATACTCACTAGTATTTCTTGGTTATATGCATGGTTGAAAAAAAAATACAGAATGAAAACAGACACTCGATTTGTGTGAATGGTCATAGCTCTTAGGTTGTCCAAATGTAACAAAAGATCAAATAAAATTTCAGGTTCGTATTTGAAAAACATAAGTCGATGATGGTTTCTGGAAGACGAGACGCCAGCTTGTAGGGAAAGAAAAGTGGCCATTATGAAGAGTAATTCATTTGGATAAAGTACTTCAAATAACGCCTAGAAAAAATAGGGAAGGTTTTATGTATTTTAGTTTTTTTTCCGGGTATCTCCGAAAGCATTCCGAACTTTCCAAATCGACACAAATAATATGTTTTTGGTGGAAATGATGCGATACTAAAAAACCAATCGATGAGTACCATCGTTTTTCCGAACACGCCCCCGTTGAATCATTATGGAATTTATTCCATTTTGCTGATACACACTGTATGTGAGGAAGATGTAATTAAAATGTTGAATTGGTGGTGGCTCAAGTTACAATTTACAATCCTCACCGCATTTGATTTTTGCTGAGATTGGACATATTTTTTCTAACCCCTGCCATTTCGCCATTAATTTCAATCAACATTTTAGACACGTTTTCTATCTGGTATGTCAAGGCATCCAATTTTTTCAATAGATTCCGATCGATTCCTGAAAAATTGTTAATTATTAACAGAGTTAACAGAGTTATTTTAATAAAAATATCAGAATTATTTCTTATGACGATCCATGTTGCAAACGTAATACTCTCAATAAATATTCTATTGAATATGACGAAGGTTATTATCCTTACGTCAAATTCATATGATCTTCTGCTACCTTTCTCGAAGCTTTTGGAGAATACTGACTTTGAAAATTACCTTGCCAAGCAATGAGAATCAAATCAAAAATTTGTATTTATTCATCTATTTTATTTATTCATTTATTATTAATAATACAATTTCAATATATAGAAATAAATTCCTCAAAAAAAAATGATTAAATAAGTAAAAAACTTGTCTTTGATCATGTGAAATTACAAGTATTGATGATTTTATTGAAAATATGAACAGGGTGTTTCTAAAGTCAGTTGTGGAATCATCTGCAACTAAAAGATGAACTTTAATCGCTATTTTCCATCGTTCAAGATAACCTCTCTTGGAAGGGATTCATGGTGTAAAGGGAAACTGTCTCACACATGACTCCTCTGGAAATGGAAAAACCTACGATAAAATGAAGTTACCTTTTTGTAATATCTAACAGGAAAGAACTACTTCCCCGGCTAAAGCCACGCTGGACATTGAACTACATCTGATAGATATTGTGAAATACCCTATATAATTTGAGAGAAAAAATCTGAAAGTGAAAATTTGCAATTTCATTCAGATAGTTGATTATTTCTAAAATGTCCAGTTTCCATTGGAGATTCTCATCTACAAATGAGATAAGGGAGAATGTTATTCACTCACAGAAAATCGCTCATTTCATTGATGCGTGAATTTCATCTCTTTCACTATAGTCCAGTACGTGGGAGTTTTTTGAATGCAAAAGGTGGGGTAGTAGCGATATTTCAATATGTTGTTAGGCTTGGGGCCCTAATGAAATATCCAAGTTTTCGACCTCGAGGCGCATGCGCTCGAGCCGCCATCTTGGATTTTAGGTACAAAAATTTAGTTTTTTGATAATAACTCAAAACCGGTGGATTTCACGACAAAAGACGTTTCATACAAAGTTGAGGAAGACAAAATTTTCTACATATTTTGTAGGAAAAATTCTTTTGTAGCACACATATGTTAGGAGTTACAGCTCCGTGAAGTTGCACCATTTGAAAAAAATGCGGAAACTTCATTTTGGTTGAGTTTTATTTATATTATATATTTTGGTACGTTTCAATGGTCCGGGTTGGATATTGTCGGTGTTCTGGTCGTAGTTGTTTGTGGCCTGGTCGTAGTTTGGGTCAGTAGCCTGAAAAATGTCGTCATCCTCGTCCTCGCTTTCAATGCGGATTTCCGGCATATTTCCGCAAGATTCTCCGTAGCAAAAGCCACATACAACCGAACATCTAAGCCCAGCCTTTCGGCAACTGCATGCCCCACCACACCCTTTTTTGCAGTTACAAGATACCGCTTTTAATAAGGAATCGGGAGCTGGTTTTTCCGCCATTATTATGGGTGTGAGCCCGTGAACGCCATGCTTCCAACCCCAGTCTTCAGGATTTTTCTCTATGCCTCTCCATTTCTGTACTTGGTGGTACGTCCTTAAGGCGTGGAATTGCGCCGCGTCTTTTGTAGGTATCAAAAAGGCAAGATTAAATTTGCTTTTCAGCGTAGATTTGGCAAAGCGTTGGAAACGAATGTCTTCCAAACTATCTTTTTCTATGTTGCCACCATATAATGCTACAAGAAAGCGTACTCCGGCCTCGGCAATCTCCTCTGGCGTGGCATCTTGTTTGTTGAAAATTTCAACTATTTCATGAACCGCTCTGTTCTTTTTCATCAGCGTACAAAATTTAGTTTTTCCTTGATTGAATAGAAATGACGTAGTGCTGGGTTGTTTCTTCGTATTTGAGGCCACTTGCTGAATATATCCTCTCAGCAGTTTTTCCTCTTCCAGGTTTACGGAAGTAGATAGAACTTTCGGCTGGTGCTAGGGCTGTCAGGAGTACTAAAAGGTCAACGTCTTCCCCGACCACAAAATCAGCATCAAATATTGATTCACTGCATAATGAAATTGCAGTGTTGACAATTAGCACATCGGCATCATCATCGGTATACTAGATCTGCGGGATGTCAACGCAACTTGAGGTTCGTTATTTTTTTTGACAATACGCGGCGATCAGTATTTCATTAATATAATTTTTTTGACATGCACATTGCACAGTTACAGAAGATACTGTTCTGAAAATGCGCATATGAGCGCGATTACCTCGTAACTCACTCGATTTTAAAAGTGTCTTTACACCTCTTTCCTTTACAGTGACAACGTCACTTTCACTTAAACTTTTCTCACAAACAAAGCACAAATCAACTTGCTACTACCCCACCTTTTGCATTCAAACACCCCTTATCGGTACCCACGTACTGGACTACTAAACCTCCAATACATTTTGGTCGACAAAAATCTATTTCACTCTTCTAAGATCATCAGGGAGGTCGGAAGAATTGGAAAACATACTCTTCAGAAGCAATTTCACACTGTAATGAGGAATTGTTGGACTATTTCTTGTGGGGTGAAACTTTGAAATTATTTTTCTGACATAAAACCTGTCATGGGTGTGGAATGTTGATTTTATCGAAAATATGAACAGGATAAATAAGTGTTAAAGCTAAGATGGATCCTTGTAAAACACCAGCATCAATTACCACTTCAAGTTATAGGCAGGTCAGGAAGCTTGCAAGCAGTATACAGTGTGACTCCCTAACTTCTCTTTCCACCTACTTTTTTTAATTGAACACCGAAACTTTCAAAAGTGCCTCAAATGGTTCATTGCCGTATAAAAAAAAATATTTCCTATGAATATACAGTGTGATTAGTTTTCAGTGGTCACAATCAATGAACGTTTTTTCTAATGGAACATCATCATTCTTTATATCAAATGAAAGCGGTTGCAAATAGTTTTTCAAAAATTATGAATACTAAATGTTTATAGTGAATTTCAACAAGGGCAATAATAAAAAACTATCACGGAATTGAGACTTTCTATGAAATATTTATGGTAACAACCATTAGTTTCTTTGTTGCAGATATGATTGTATCCTGAACTGAAGAACAATAAACAAATGAAATCAAAGGAAACACACAATAATTATTATTTTCTCTAGGGAAGCAGAAAAAAGGTAATTTTGAATGACTTCCTGATGAAAACCCCAAAGGACATCTTTTCAGAAAAACAAGCAGATTTTGAGAACGATTGATCAGTATGCCAATTTCTGATATTCTCACTTGGTCAATTTAGTCCCTACCTTTTTTATCAAACGTTTTGTTGTCGTCAACATCAATACGAACATCCAGAAATTTTGTGAATCGGAAATCTGCAGGATCTTCCATTTGTGCTAATTCTTTAACCAATCCATAATCACCATTCTGGAAAATGTGAAAGATAGTCATTAATGCGGGTAATACCAACTATGGAATTTTCATGTTTTGATAATATCTTAATTATTGTAGATCACAAATAAAATCGACTATACTATAAAACGATAATATAGATATTGGTAAGTTCTCTAAGCTAATTGCTTTTGTTACAACCCAAAAAAGTCACTGATTTTGAACAGAGATGAAATAGATGGATTCCTAAAAGAATTCCCAGGTGAAAGGTATTTATTAAAAAAAGTTGCTTCGATTTTTGGGAAATGCGAGCCTGTGGGCGTGAAAAACTTGGGACTCATTTAACTATTAGTTTGATTTCTTTTCTTTTAACAATTAGAATAGGCTGGATATCGGTTTGGACTTACAATATTATTCAATTACTCACTAAACTAATAAAGCAGTTAAACTTTCTATCAAAGTTTAACAGAAGTTTAGAGCAACAACATATATTGGAAAATCTTGTTACCGAGTGGTAATATTATCTTTACATCAATTAACACTTTGGGAAAAAAAAATTAAGATAAAGTTGAAACAGATGAGACTCTTTAAATCGAACACTTGTAGTTCCGTTCGTTTTGTTTCTAGATATTTCTCTTTTTAAAATCACTTGGTATTTTATTATACATTTTCACTCCATTGATGGAGAATATTTCGCTAAAGCGGATGTGGGAATGGCTTCGATTGAATTCCGTTCTGGCGAGTATTATAGTGGGTGTTGTTGATTTTGCACTTCAATCTATATTCTCAAGAATTATAGAAACTGTTTCCAATATAAAAATTTAAACAAGAGTTGGGATATAATGATCTTTAAATAAAGGTTCACATGATTCTCTCGATTATGATTTGAAAAGGTTTCTAATTGCCCATTTCTGAAGTACAAATACTGACTGGGAGAGTTGATTGTAGTAGTAGTAGTAATAGTAGTAGTAGTTCTTTGGGGAGGCCACAACCGCAGCCAGGCAAGTAGGCCCTCATGGACCTTTTTTGCCATCCCCTGTTCTCCACTTATCTACGTTCATCCTCCTAGTTTTCCTTTTCGAACCTTTGTGACCTCCTAATGAAGGTCAGTATGTCCGACCACTCCAAGTTGATTAGTTCCTCTTGTTGGAGTTTGTCAACTCCGAAGGTCCCAAATCTTAGCCTCCCGTATGCCTCACACTCGCCGAGGAAGTGAGATGAAGTTTCTTCTTCGCATTTTCGGCAAGTTGGACTGTCTTCTATACCTATACCTATAGGTGTTAGTATACCTATAAGGAGGCGTAGTGCTTGGCGATTTCTACCTCCTAAGATCCATGTCGTCCTTGACTTATTGGAGCCGGCCACGAAGTCTTTCGACTGCCTGCAGCCGGTGTTATCCCTCCAAAGTTTATTCAGCTCTTCTTCTGCCCACTCGTCGAGGGCTGAAGAGGTTTGGCTTCTTGCGATGCGATGAGTTGATTGTTACATACTCCCCAGAAAGATACACCATTGTATAGATGGGAGTCTGTAAGTGCATAATAAACCGATTTGACAGCTGTAAATCCTAATTCGTTTGACACTGTTCTCAAAACATAACAACCAGATTCAATTGAGTTATGTGCTCTTCAAATTTTAAATTACTATTCAAAAGTGATCCAAAAATTTAGCTGAATTTCTTATGTACATTTGATATATCTACAACTTTTGATTACAATAACACTTGTTTTTCCTTGAATTTAGAAAAAGTTAATTATAATCAAACCAATTCTGGATTTCAACCATGTCAGAAAATATTATGTCGTGCAGATTACTTTCAACTTTAATCTTGAAACATTCGATTTTAACCAAGGTTTAGAATGTCGTAAATGTCATTAGATTTAGATGGACAATTAGCTGAGAAAGCCTTGGTGATATCGTCATAAAGTTCATTTGTATTTTTATAAATATTCAGATTTGAACCTAGGGATTCAAGATTTTTACGTATGTCTCAATTTTGTATTTGTTGATTCCTTTCACTAATAATGAACTGAACTGTTTCAGTGCGTTCTTATTTGTTTTCAATGTATCATTATAAGTCAGTGATGAGACTTCGAATTGACCGATTAAAAAAATGAATACACACATCAGAATTTGACATTTGCTTTTGTTCGTGTGTGATATTTTATGAACGATAAGGTTGAGTTGAAAAACAGTTTTTGATGATTCTTCGACTTTTCCATAGACCCCATCGTCTTGGTTTTATGATGAATAAAGTCGATTCAACATCATCATCAAGGTACATTTACTGAAAGGAACATTCTGATTGGTTGGAATTCACACAAAAAAGTATTCAGATAAATAACTCACCGAATCTTTGTCGTTATTAACGACAACTGCAGAAGTCTTCGAAGGTACGAAAAGTACTCAACAAATGTAGACCACTATCACTGACATAATTATTATTGAAAACTCGTGTCTGCCGTTGCTGTTATATATATATATATATATATATATATATATATATATATATATATATATATATATATATATATATATAAATATATATATATATATATATATATATATATATATATATATATATATAAATATATATATATATATATATATATATATATATATATATATATATATATAGTCCAAAAGTACTACAGGATTGTATTCAACTTTTATTGCAGCATGTGAAACAGAGCCATTTGTTTGACCATAGAAATGAATCTGGTTCAGGAACTTAACAAAAACGATTTTGAACGTCACTCTTAATTTTGTGAAATCATGAGTGAACGTGATCTATACAAGATCCAAATTCCCTCTTCAACATTTTTTTTTTTTGATGATTGAAGTTTTTATCTCAACGGGACTGTCAATCGACATAATAATAGATTGTCAGTACTGGTCAGATTGATTGAAACCAACTTATGTAGGGCAAATGAACGTTGGTTCACCGATGGTTCCAAAACTCAGGAAGGCGTCGGATTGGGATGAACCCAGTAGTGAAACGCTCGTTCAGTATGGGTAAACTAGATACGATATTCCATGCAGATGTATATATATGCAATTGAAATGTGTGCAAGGGAGCTGGAAAATCGACAACACGCACGGAAAACAATAAAAATATTTTCAGCACTTAAAGCGCTTGTATCTAACTGCTTTAAATCTAGGGAAATATGGAAATGCAGAGACACCTTAAACCGACTGGCGCAACGCAACAACGTTACCCTAGTCTGGATACCAGGTCACACAGGCCTAGAAGGAAACGAAATAGCGGACGCCCTAGCAAAAGGGGGGGGGCGAAACAACGTTCACTGGACCAGAACCGGTAATCGGTTTAACATATAGCACTGCCAAGAATGTCATAACAGCTTGGGCAGGCAATGAAAGACTCGAGTACTGGCGTAGTCTACCGGGCCTAGCCCATTCCAAAGCTTGGTTTGTATTTGGCACTTTTGGTAGAGGTATAATAGTAGATAATTTTAATTCAGCTGGTACTTCACCTCTCTCTAAAGAACTGTTGATAATGTTTAACAATGGATTACAAATGGCACTGAAACACTTCTTCAGAAGTTCTACACAAATTTCATCTGGACTACTTTTATTTTTCAAAGAACCAACAATTCTTTCTAGATCTACCATATTGATAAGACTAAAGTTGGACAATTTCTTATGAGTTATTCTTTTAGTTATAGGAAAGCTATGAGAAAAATTGTTGTCAATTCCATCAGCGATATTTATTATACTTTTGATATAAAATGTGTTCAGGCCATTTGGTATCAGACTCACATCAGAAATTATTTCACCATTGCCCAAATCAATAGTTGTAAGATTGTATTCTTTGTGATTATTCGGTACTAATGTCTTCAGTGTCTTTCACATTTCAGTGGGATTGTTCTTATTCGAGTCAATCTTTGTCTCTAGATAGTTCTTCTTCTCCTGTCTAATTGTTTTCACTGCTATATTTCTTTTTTGTTTATACTTTTCCCAATTATCCGTTGTTTTATTGACTGTATACTGTTTGTAACTCATATCCCTTTCTTTTGTAGCTTGCCTCACCTTCTCATTCCAGAATTCCTTATAATGTCCAAAGATCTTGACCGGTTTTTTTGGAACGACTTCATTCAAAATTGACAATACATTGCCAAAAATTGTTCATATCTGTGATTTAAATCCCTTTCTGAATAATTCCACATTATGAGTTTTACACTGGCATGCAAAATTAACCGGACAAACAAAATTTTATTCAAAGTCAATCTTAAATAACTTTTTAACCTTTTCATCAATTTCGATCATTTTCTTTGCCAAGTTGTAGGTACTTTCATTGTTATCATTCTCTACTATCGATTTTGCAGAAAGTTCTTAAAGATTTGTCGTTATACAGGTTATGATAAAAGGTGCACTTTACCCCAACATTTCTGAACACCCTGTGGAAAAATTTGACTACTGAATGATAGGTCTTCGTACGAGATTTTAAAGCCTGATCTTTCGTCAACAGTTCTTTTTTTGATTCATATCAATAACTGCATTCTTAAAGAAAAAACGCATTTTTAAAGAAAACCGTAACCATAAAAAAAATTTATTCAAAAATTAACAGTGACAACAATGGCAATTAATTGGTTTCAAAATCGAGTGTTTCCTCCCCGGGCTTGAATAACAGCTCTCATCCTTTCTGGCATAGACTGAATTAAACCAGCAACTGCGTCTTGGGGTATTTGCTCCCACTCGTTTACCAGCGCCTGTTCCAACGCAACCACAGTTTGAAATTCTCCATAGTTCTGCCTAAGCCTTCGTCCTAATTTGTCCCACATATGCTCTATGGGGTTGAGATCCGGACTCCTTGGCGGCCAGTCGAGTACTTGGATACCAACATCATTGAGGTATTGCCTAGTCATTCTGGCTATGTGCGGCCGAGCAGTATCTTGCATTAGGAGAAAATTTTCTCCTATAAAGGGCATATAAGGGACTACATGTTGTTCCAAACACTCCCTGATGTATCTGTCAGCATTGAGGCTCCCTCCCCGTAGCGAAACAAGATCTGTGCGGGCTTCCAAGGAAATACCGCCCCATATCATCACTCCTCCACCACCAAATTGAACTCTAGGATAGAAACAACATTGAGCACAGCGTTCTCCAGGCCTTCTCCACACTCTTTGACGACCATCAGGTGAATATCTCGTAAAACGAGACTCGTCTGTGAAAAGAACATTTCGCCAATCGTCCATATCCCAATCTGCACGAGTTCGAGAAAATTCCAAGCGCTGCCTTCGATGACCTGCATCCAATAGGGGACCTGTAGCAGGTACACAAGATGATAGGTTTTGTTCTTTCAACCTTCGCCGTACTGTGTCAGGTGAAACTACGGTACCATGAACATCTTCCAATCTTCGAGCCAAAGCTGTAGCAGGAATTGTTCTTTCTCGAAGAACTTGGAGTCTCAAAAACCGATCTTCAACTGCGTTTGTTGCTTTCCGTCTTCCCTGCCCAGGTCTTCTTAAGTACGAACCAGTTTCTCTGAATCTTTCTATCGCATCGGATACTGTACTGCGTGGAACAGCAAGTCTATCTGCGATATATCGAATGGCACGACCATCATCTTGTAAAGCTACAGCTTGCGCTACTTGTTCCGGTCTCATTTTTTTAAAACTTTCTCGTTAGCGGTATACCTCCGAAACACAAATCACCTAGAGACACAACCACCTTAACATACACTATAAAGCAAATAAATCTGTGAATAATTGTTGACTACTGCTTAGCAAAAATCTTTTTGACAAGCCATAAAAAATGCTTAACTGAAACTTGTCATAACAAGCAAAGCCAACTTAAAAAAATCGCTTGTTTATGGTTACGAATCGCATGGTTTTCTTTAAAAATGCGTTTTTTCAGGCTTTAAAATCTCGTACGAAGACCTATCATTCAGTAGTCAAATTTTTCCACAGGGTGTTCAGAAATGTTGGGGTAAAGTGCACCTTTTATCATAACCTGTATAACGACAAATCTTTAAAGACTTTCTGCAAAATCGATAGTAGAGAATGATAACAATGAAAGTACCTACAACTTGGCAAAAAATTATCGAAATTGATGAAAAGGTTAAAAAGTTATTTAAGATTGACTTTGAACAAAATTTTGTTTGTCCGGTTAATTTTGCATGCCAGTGTAGTTTTGATTCAATCCGTTCATAATCAATGTTTTTTCCCCTTGTTTCAATTTTGAATGATTTTGTGTCTTTTGGTAGGATATTTGGTAATGATATTTTTATATTACAGTGTGTACTTATTTTTGGTGAATCAAATACAGTAACATCTAAATCAATATTCGTGAAAACTAGATCTATCATTGACCTTCCTGTAGCAGTTAAATGTGTGATCTCATCAACTAAGTTCGAAAAACCCATGTCATCCATAAAGTTTTTTAGTCTTATAGTGTTTGTATTTGATTCTAAACAATTCAAATTAAAATCACCACAAATTATTATTCCAGAATTTCTTTCAGTGATATTTTCTTCGCGCCAATCTTCAAAAATCGTACTATGCTACTTCTGGGAGACCTGTATAAAACAAAGACAGTATAAGTTTTTTTTTGGAATAACACCGATACTCTCGTTAACCAAAACACTTTATCAATACATGCCTTAAACACTTCAACTATCGTTGAACTTTTTTCATTCAATATTTATATCTGGTTATCTTTTCCATCCATTGGATGAACTTTCCATTTCCTTTTTTATACGCATCATTGGATTTCAAAGTGCAACAATAAAAAAATAGCGTAAAGTATTCGTGGATAACAGGTCTTTCAAACACTCGCTATATTTCGAGCCGTCGTGCTCGAAAAATCGCGCGTGTTTGAAAGACCTTTTTATCCACTTAAACTTTGATGTACCATTTTTCTTAATTGCATATGGAATTTGGGAACACAAATATGAAGTTATTCATATATTTTGTAATAAAACTGATCACAAAACAAATCACCGACGCGGTGTAACAACGTCCAACTCAACCCAGGATGTGAACAACTGGGTCTATCAGTTTCCAGAACAACCGAAACGGAGAGAATCTTTCCGAAGTAAGACGTAAATCATTGAGTTGTGGCACCGTTAGTGTGAATCGGCAATGTAGTCAATAAAACCGATGGACGACCAAGCCAAGAAGTAGAAATTAAATAGTCAAGAGTCTCAACCGAACGTAATGGAGAAAAATATTAGATTGCTACCATCACGTTTTATTTTTTCGACCCGAACAAACATCTCCAGTTGGCCCACTTGTGAGATCACTTCGGAAGAATTGGGACTGACGTGAGGGATAATATACAGGGTACGGCACCGAAAACAAAACAGATCGAATATCTTCAAGACGATTGTGTTCTAAATAAAAAGAAGGAACACGTCAATTTTTAATCCGAGGGGGTAACAACAATTGGCAGACTTGGAAGGTTTTGGAAATGTAGGAATCCTATTCCACTTTCGGTTAGCTCGACCATTTTATCACCACGAGTGTGCAACGTCGCAAAACCAATAACCTCCGGATACCTTTTCCATTCCATTATCAGTTCCTTCCTGAATTGTAGCAGCAACAGAGAAATAATATGCACTGCGAGTCTTGAAAAAGACTCAGGCATAACCGTCAAAACGAATTCTTTTTGGAGTATTGTCGGGTTTTCCAACGATTTTCCATCAGCTGCAGGCTGTAGATTTCTCAACAGAAGGAATGCTCCTTTATTTCCCATTTCTCTTATCGAAAACTTATTAAAAGCCATTTAAAGCAAGAATAAGCCATTTAAGGTTTTTGTCTTATTTGAGCCACTCGGGAGAGTGTACTCCCAAGTTGGACGACTACGTCCCTTCGTCGGTGCTCCAGAGCGACTCGCAATGCACCCCTTGCACCCTCCAAGGTGGAGGCCCGGAGGGATGAACGCCCCAGCACTCGTACCTACTCGAAAGCTCTCCCCCCTATCCACCACCCCCGCTCGTTAAAGCGGTTCCTCATCCTGATGATTGGCGATCAGCAGAATAAAATCTGATCGTTTGATATGGAGAGCTCGGCCAATTCTCGGCCTGAAACTCTCTTATATCTGACATGACTTTAATTTGATTTGACAATGACTTTACTTAATTTGCATGGTGCCCCCTTGAAACTGGCTGAAGGCCATTCTCAGGCAGAAATTGAAGAAGGCCTGCATCCTCTGCATATAACCATTCGCGCATTGCCCCCAAGCAGTAGACGCGTACAGCATGATTAGCAGAAGGATTGTCTTGATGAGGCGTAGTTTCAACTCGAGTGCCATGTTGCTCCTACGTCCGATGAGTGGGTACAGCTTATACCATGCGGCTTTCGCTATAGCTAATCTGTGGGAGACGTGGCTCTGAAACGTGAGTTTCTTGTTCAAGGTTACTCCTAGGTAAACGGCTTCGTCTACCCATGGAATTCTCTCATCGTTCATAGTAACATGGCCCTAGGGTGTCCTATGTCGCCTCGTGAACAGTATGGCCTTGCTTTTGTCTGCATTTATTCCGATCTTCCAACGATTGAACCACGGTTCCAGCTTGTTTATCTGAAGTTGCTGCTTCGATGTTAATCCTCTCTCATGAGATGACTCAGCAAAGATTGCAGTGTCATCTGTATAGAGAGCAAGTTTGGTCATGGGGTTGTCCGACATAGGCATGTCTGCATTGTAGATCGAAAACAGGTGTGGCGACAGTACTGCTCCCTGTGGTACTCCTGCTTCTAGCCTCCTTCATGAAGATAGAGCATTTCCGATCGCAATGCAGTCGACTTGGGTTATATTTATAACAAAGCCTCTAACCAATGGCAGGGCGATGCAGCGAAATTCGCTAATGGGCGGAGCCTATTGAGATTCCACATCGGGATTTACTCAACTCCGAAATTTTTACACTTCTTCATTATTACTTCAGGAGCATTTCCAAGTGAATATGACAGGGGACATCTTCCAATCATAACCTCAATTTCCATACCTCCCCACCCACCCCTTGGTCACTATCACCCATACAAATTGAATGGGTAAAGTGTTATACACATCATTGAAAAGTTAATTTTATAAGAAATTCAGCCATGTGAGTGTGGGTAGATGTGGGTGGCGTATATTTCACTATTCAAATGGCCCAAAAAAGTAATCGACTGGGAGGATAAATCAGGAGATCGAGGGGGCCATTCAATGAATCCTCTTCTTCCAATTCAGTGTCTGGGAAATATTTCATTCAGGTACTGACGAACCGGTACAACAAAATGTAGAGGAGCTACGTTTTGTTGGAAAATTAGGTGATTTTCAAGATATCGGTTATAATTTTCAATTCTATCTGTTAAGGTTGGATCATCGGTACTCTGAATACATGTTCTCTATCAGGTTACCTGGAAAAAAATATCGCCAAATATGCCAGCCCAAATGCTCAACTTTTCTGGGTGTCGAGTATGAACTTTATGAAACACTCTTGGATTGCAATCTGACCAGTTAGGTTAGGTTTGAATTTGAGTGAGCCCGTATCAGGCCCTCCAATGCGGCCAATGGCCTGTTGTGGCTCACCCTTTGGCTATATTTCTCCCAGTATATCTAATCTCTTGACGAAATTGAGGAATGCATTGGGAGAACAATTTACCAGGTTTTCTGGCCTTACTGTCTTATCGCCAAATACTGAGAATCTGGTTCTGGCCGCTGCAGGGCATGTACACAGAATGTGTTTAGCCGTTTCATCATACTCCATGCATAGCCGGCACTCTGCATCTTGTGCAAGTCCGATTTTATGCATGTGATGTTTGAGTTTGCAGTGGCCAGTAAGCAAACCTACTATAACTCTGAGATGCGCTCTACTGAGTTCTAGCAGTTTGTCAGAGTCCTGTTTTTTCTTTGTACAAGCAATAAATGCTTTGGAATGGGCTAGGCCCGGTAGACTACGCCAGTACTCGAGTCTTTCATTGCCTGCCCAAGCTGTTATGACATTCTTGGCAGTGCTATATGTTAAACCGATTACCGGTTCTGGTCCAGTGAACGTTGTTTCGCCCCCCCCCTTTTGCTAGGGCGTCCGCTATTTCGTTTCCTTCTAGGCCTGTGTGACCTGGTATCCAGACTAGGGTAACGTTGTTGCGTTGCGCCAGTCGGTTTAAGGTGTCTCTGCATTTCCATATTTCCCTAGATTTAAAGCAGTTAGATACAAGCGCTTTAAGTGCTGAAAATATTTTTATTGTTTTCCGTGCGTGTTGTCGATTTTCCAGCTCCCTTGCACACATTTCAATTGCATATATATACATCTGCATGGAATATCGTATCTAGTTTACCCATACTGAACGAGCGTTTCACTACTGGGTTCATCCCAATCCGACGCCTTCCTGAGTTTTGGAACCATCGGTGAACCAACGTTCATTTGCCCTACATAAGTTGGTTTCAATCAATCTGACCAGTACTGACAATCTATTATTATGTCGATTGACAGTCCCGTTGAGATAAAAACTTCAATCATCAAAAAAAAAAAATGTTGAAGAGGGAATTTGGATCTTGTATAGATCACGTTCACTCATGATTTCACAAAATTAAGAGTGACGTTCAAAATCGTTTTTGTTAAGTTCCTGAACCAGATTCATTTCTATGGTCAAACAAATGGCTCTGTTTCACATGCTGCAATAAAAGTTGAATACAATCCTGTAGTACTTTTGGACTATATATATATATATATATATATATATATATATATATATATATATATATATATAAATATATATATATATATATATATATATATATATATATATATATATATATATATATATATATATATATATATATATATATATATATATATATATATATATAAAAGTACTACAGGATT